>JAYESD010000005.1:6225386-7470464 GCA_036927565.1 Tuctoria greenei
GCATAATCCAGAAAGAGCTATATGCGATCAAGGTCCGAGACGACGAGTCCATCGATGACTTTGCTGGAAGGATGGGAAAACTCGTGACAGAGTTGACACGGCTAGGCAAGAGCTACATCGAAAAAGAGGTCTCGAGAAGATTCTTGTAGGCGCTGCTGTCAAAATTCGATCAGATTGCAGCCTCCATCAAAACGCTGCTTGATTTGAGCGACGTGACGGTGGACGAACTCATCGGGCGACTGAAGGCAGCCGAGCACAGGCTCGGGGGAGGCAATGGTAATGTGGTTGCCAAGTTGAACCTGGCGTAGGATGAGCTGGTTGCTCGACTGTCATCACGATTGAGGATGACAATCCTGGAGAATGCAAAAGATTCTACGTTAGGTGGTGGACATGGATGTAGCAGTAGCCGCGGGCGCGGTCGTGGCGGTGGCGGCCGTGGCGCGGGCAATGCTGGCAGCTCAAGCAAGAAGTTTGCCAAGGATGAGTGTTGGTATTGTGGAAAGAAAGGGCACTGGGCCCCGGACTGCAAGAAAAAGAAGAAGGATGAGAAGGTGCATTCTTCGCAAGTTGAGGAGGACAAGGAGTCCACCCTGATGATGGCCAAAACCATGCTCTGCATGGACTCGCACGTCAAGCCGCCGGTGGTGGTGAAGACGGCGTCTACGATGGTCCATCTAGACGAAGTCAAGCTGTTCGTGCAACTTGTAGACAAGGAGGAGTCGAAGACAACCCGGTGGATCCTTGACACCGGTGCTACAAATCATATGACGAGTGAGTGCATGGTGTTCGCCGAGCTCGACACTCGTGTCCACGGGTCGGTCAGATTCAGCGACGGGTCCGTGGCGAACATTGAAGGGCACGACATGGTCAGGCTCAAGGATGGGAGCCATAGGGCACTCACCGAAGTCTATCACATACAACGCTTGACTGCCAATATTGTCAGTGCCGGCCAACTGGATGAAGCGGGCTTCAAGATCACAATCCAAGTCGGGGTGTGCAAGATCTGGGATGCTGAAGGCACACTCCTAAGCACGGTACGACGAACGATGAATCGTCTGTACATGCTAGTGCTAGACGTCAGCATGCTAGTCTGTCTGGCATCCCAGGGCTCGAGCGTGGCATGGAGGTGGCACGCACGCTTGGGGCACTTGAACTTCAGGGGCTTGTGTTGCTTCTCCCAGGAAGACATGGCGTGAGGCCTTCCCCTTATCGAGCACGTCGACGAGGTATGTGATAGTTGTCTAGCAGGGAAGCAACGACGGGCGTTGTTCCCAGCGGAGGCTTCATACTGAGCCCAAGCGAAGCTCGAGCTCATCCATGGCGATCTGTGTGGACTGGTGACCCCAAAGACATTGAGCGGGAACAAGTACTTCTTCCTCCTTGTCGATGATCTCAACCGCTATATGTGGCTGGTGCTGCTGGCGTCCAAGGACCAAGCTGTGAAAGCATTCGTAGCATTCTAGATACGATCTGAAGCCGAAGATGGGAGAAAGGTGGGCACGCTGCATACTGATCGCGGCGGAGAGTTCACGGCGCATTCGTTCGTCGAGCTCTATGCCCAGGAAGGAGTCCAACGACACTACACCGCACCCTACACGCCCTAGCGGAATGGGGTGGTCGAGCATCGAAATCAAATGGTGATGGGCATGGCACGGAGCATGATTAAAGCCATGTCTCTTCTGGCACGGTTCTGGGGGGAGGCCGTGTCCACAGCTGTTTTCATCTTGAACCAGGCAGCGACACAGAGCGTGGACGGGAAAACTCCCTACGAGGTATGGCATGGAACGAAGCCTCCTATTCATTTTTTCCGCACTTTTGGATGTGTAGCCCACATGAAACAAGGGAGCAAGAGGTTGTCCAAGTTGGAAGACAGAAGTGTCCCTATGGTGATCGTCGGATATGAGGCAGGTTCGAAGGCATGGCGGTTTTACAATCCCTCCACCGAACACGTCACGATGTCACATGGCGCCATATTTGAAGAAGACAGAGTCTGGGACTGGCACGGGAAGCCTGGCGTCGATGACTACAGCACATTCCAGGTTGAGTTCATCTCGATCTGTGGCACATATCACAGAGAAGAAGCGGGCGAAGAACCACCGATGCCACCAGAGCCGCAAGCGCCACTCTCGCCATCGTGGGCACGCTCAACACCAGGCAACGCGGTGCGACACGCTTCCCCGACTCCTGTGTCAGCACCAACATCACCAAACCTGGATGCATACAACGATGATGCACCGCTCCGCTTGAAGGCACTAGAAGACATTGTCGACCAGTTTCAGCCCAGGAGGCATGAACATCAGGAAGCTGTTGCTGAGCTGTTCCTGGCAATAGGCGATGAACCGACATCGATAGAAGAAGCCAAAAGAGTGAAAGAGTGGAGGATGGCCATGCTTGAAGAAATGACTTCGATCGAAGAAAATGAGACTTGGGCATTGGTGGATATGCCAAAAGGGCATCAAGCCATTGGGTTGAAGTGGGTATTCAAGCTAAAAACAGATGAACACGGTGACATCGTCAAACACAAAGCCAGACTCGTCGCCAAAGGATACATACAAAGACATGGTGTCGATTTTGAAGAAGTGTCCGCACCCGTGGCTAGGATGGAATCAGTGAGACTTGTGTTGGCTATGACGGCACACCATGGCTGGCAAGTTCACCACATGGACGTCAAGTCCGCCTTCCTAAATGGGGAGCTCGTGGAAGAGGTGTATGTCTGCCAGCCACCTGGTTTCATGGTCGAGGGTGAAGAACACAAGGTGTTGAAGCTCCAGGAGGCACTGTATGGATTACGCCAAGTGCCACGGGCATGGAACGCGAAGTTCAACGCCAGTTTGGTGGAGCTTGGGTTCAAGAAATGTCCATCAGAGCATGGTCCACAGCTCAAGAGAAGATCCAGAATAATAGTTGGCGTATATGTTGATGACTTGCTGATCGTTGGAGAATCAGAGTCAAAAATCAAGACATTCAAGAATGGGATGATGCTGAAATTCAAGTTGGGTGATCTCAGCCCTATGTCATACTATCTGGGAATCAAGGTAAAGCAAAGCGCCGAGGGGATCCAACTGTGCCAAAAATCTTATGCAGTCAAGTTGCTGGAGAAGGCCGGGATGGCCGAGTGCAATGGCTGCGCCACACCCATGGAAACTCGCCTTAAACTGTCCAAGAAAAGCACAACGTCGCAGGTGGATACAACCCAATTCCGAAGCCTGATTGGCAGCCTGCGATACCGCCTGCACACAAGGCTTGAGTTATCGCTTAGTGTTAGATATTTGAGTCGGTTTATGGAGGATCCACGCCAGGATCATGTGGCTGCACTGAAGCGTCTGCTGCGGTATGTGGCAGCAAAGACAGACTATGGGTTACAGTAGAAGCGAGACACTGGAGAGCTAGTGTTGAAGGGGTACAGCGACAGCGATCTTCGAGGCGATGTTGATGATAGAAAGAGTACAATGGGAGTGATCTTATTCCTGTGAAGCAGTCCTGTCTCATGGTTCTCACACAAACAAGGAAGTGTGGCACAGTCAACGTGTGAAGCCGAGTATATGGTGGCAGCGGCAGCATCTTGTCAGGCCGTGTGGCTCACTCGTGTGCTGAAAGAAATCGCAGGTATGAAGATTCAAACTCCTGTCATCAAAATTGACAATCAAGCAGCGATACGTTGGCCAAGAATCCTGTGCTTCATGGACGATGAAAACACGTTGATGTCAAGTTTCATTTTATCCGTGAATGCCTGGAACACGGAGATATTGAGCTGGAACACACCAGTGCGGACAATCTGTTGGCAGACATACTAACCAAGCCATTGGAAAAGATCCAGTTTGAAGAGATGAGGAATAACATCCAAGTCGCGGATAAGGAACTAGGAGTACGGGGAGATTGTTGTGTACTCTAGTTCCTAGTGCGTGCGTGTGTTTTCAGTTTGTTTTTTCCGCAAATAACGGGAGTGCCGAGCCGGGGGGCATCCTGTGCCGCACCGTGTCGCGTTGTGCGTGCCCGGTCGAAATCCGATTCCTTCGGATCCCAGGTGCGTCATGCCTCGTCGGGATCGTGGCATTAGAATTGGGCGTGCAGGCCTCGTGGCCGTTAGTTTGTTTTGGCTATAAAGTTTGCAGTAAACGAGCAAGGTGGAATGCCGTTAGTACCACCACAAACACCACTGTCTCATCATGCGATCACGGTTCGAGCATCCGTCGACCAGTGGCGCGTGCCAGATAGTCAGAACAGTTGTTGTCTATGTTTGAATATGTGAAAGTAGAAACAAGGTACTATTATTTAACACTTGCATGTATGTGTTGTAGTTTTCTAGATAATAAAACATGAATTACAAATAGTAATCATTGCCCGGCAGATGGTATCCGCTTCATATATATAATCGGGTCTATCTTTATTCAATTCTGGGAAGACTACACTAATTATTTTTTGACAAAGAAGTGATGCATATGATGGCCTCTCTGGAAATTCCCATCTCAGTGGCTCAATTCGAAACTCAATTCGAAATGATTAGTGGTCTAAACGTCTCTGATACCATTGTTAGAATCAAAAGGGAGCCCAAAGATCAAATAGCCACTAAATCATCTTGAAATACATGGAGAGAACTGAATAAAATATGTACATCAAGTGCTATCTCTCAAATAGCACAAGAACACTTCTAATACCTTCTCCTCCATCTTTGTTGTTGCTTGACGATGCAGCCATCGAGCCAACAAGGTGAGGCCGCAAGAAGAACGACGACGAGAGGCGTTTCCCCTTGTTCTTCTCTTGGTGTGTTGATCGGATTCTGAGTGGGTTAAGATTGTTCAAGTTTGTATGTGTGTATGCATTAGCATCTCTTGTTCATACACTTGACCCTCTTCTTATAATTGACCAAGAGGCACAAGAGGGGGCCTCCCACCCTTAGGAATGTTGTGTCCCTCGATCAGGGAGTAAACATTCGGTGGTTTCTGTCCTTTTAATTAGGACACATGTCAATTTTGAGTTCAGACTGACAGTTATTGAACTGACCGGACTAGTCTGGTCAGGGTCTAGATTAGTCCGGTTACTCTTACTGGACATCACCGGACTAGTCCTGTCAGGGTCCGGACTAGTCTGGTCGCCCTTACTGGACAGCAACCGGACTAGTCCGGTCTCACTACCGGACTTGTCCGGTACTTCCAACATTCTCCCCCTTGAACTCGAATATAAAACTTAGCAACTTACTTAATACTAAACCAAGTGCCCATTTTCTCATGCTTGACATATAGGGCACGATGCATCACAACAACCATTTACATATTGTTGGACTCGAAAACCACAATATATCTCACACTTAAAAATGAACCTTACTCTTACTTGGCCCCTAAATATCTAGTGATCATAGGTTCTTCCTTAAACTCATGCTAGCCACGTGTTCACTGAACACGGTGGGTGGAAGACCTTTTGTAAGTGGATCCGCAAGCATTTGCTTGGTACTAATTTGCTCAATATTCATTACTTAATATGATCCTGGATTTACCCCTTTACAACACATAATTTATATCAATGTGTTTGTCATCACACATGACTTGTTGTATTTGGAGTACAAAAAACTTAAGTGGTTTAAAGCTGTCAACCAATCATAATTCGGGTTTACTTACTGTGTCTGCTCAGTAGTCTCATTTATAATATATATTTGGTATGCATCACACATGATGCAGTGACCCTAAATTAGGAGCTTTTCCACAATAAAGCTTCATTATGCGAGTGTTGATTACTGATGTGAATTTACTATACATCTCGCACAAACTGAGTCTTAGTAAGTCATTATTCGAATGACTTAATCATATACTTAACTTACCATGAGACCTTGATACTTGCAAAACTACAACTAATACTTATTTCCATCCAATCATCTGGTTTGGACTTACTTATGCCAAAATTAACCCGATACTTAAACTTTGTCAAGGTAACTTAAGAATTGAGCAAAACTTAAAACTTCTGATAGCAAGAAGTTTTGGAACCGATTTTTATTAGGTTGACCTCTTATTGGTTCCATACTTACCAACCTTGACTCATTAGAGCAGACAAGGATTTATTTTCATGCATACCGTACTTTCCAAGTACGCTCCTTAAGTATGTCTTTTGCACTAAACTTAATACCCCTTTATTTCTATCTCAGTGAATTTCTATGCCCAATAGATAGGATGCTTTACCAAGATCTTTCATATCAAAATTAGAGGACAAAAACTTCTTAGTTTCTTATAGTAGATTGACATCACTACTTGCATGTAGTATATCATCTACAAGAACGAGGAAAATAAATTTCTCGTTCTTAAACTTAACATAAATGCAATTGTCCTCCTTATTATCTTTAAAGCCCAAACTTTCTTACTGTCTTATCAAACTTGAGATACCACTGTCTTGATTCTTGTTTAAGTCCACAAATGGACTTTCTTAAGTGGTATCCCATATGTTACTTACCCTTAACAACAAAACCTTTCTGTTGTGTCATATAGACGTTCTCATATAGATCACCATTAAGGAACGTTGTTTTTACATCCATCTGATGTAATTCAAATTGTAATGTGCAACTAATGCTATGATTCTGAACGAATTCTTACTTGAGACGGGTGAAAATGTCTCATTATAATCAGTCCCTTCTCCTTTACTGAAGCCTTTTACAACAAGTCTGGTCTTAAACTTATCAATATTTCTTTTGGAGTCACGTTTAATTTTGTAAAGCCATTTAAATCCTACTGTTTTGGCTCCATTAGGAATCTCAACTAACTTCTAGACTTTGTTTGCTTCCATAGACTTCATTTCATCCTCTATGGCTTTACGCCATTCAGATGATTGAGAACTTCTCATAACTTCTTCAAATGTGGTGAGATCATACTCCACTTGAATTGGCTCACTCAAATAGATTTCATAATCGTCCGGAATGGCCAATTTTCTTTCTCGTTGAGATCTTCTTAATTGCACATTATCCTCATTTTTAGGTTGTTGTTGCTCTTCATTATTAATGACAACAGGCTCAGAATGTTCATCCTTTCTTAATAATTTTGTTGCCAATGGAGAACTAACAACAGGTGTTGAACCTTTATCAATAGGCACTGATGATTCAACAACAGTAGGTAATGAGAAATATGGTTCTAGAATCATAGGAGTGGGTACATAAACCCATTTCTCTTAAAGATTAATTTATCGTCTTATCGTACCCCCCCTGATCATGGCATCCTCTTAAAAAGACGACATGCCTTGTTTCCACAAACTTAGTATATTGTTTTGGACAGTAGAAACGATATTCCTTACTCTTTTCTACATAGCCAATAAAGTGGCAACTTATTGTCTTAGCATCCAACTTACCATTTTTGGGTTAAACATTTTTGCCTCAGCGGGACAACCCCATATATGCATAGAACTTAGTCAGGGCTTACATCCTGTCCACGACTCATACGGTGTTTTTGGCACCGACTTAGTAGGAACCCGATTTAGCATATGAATGGTGGTTTTTAATGCCTCCATCCATAATTTAACCGGTAAATCTGACCGACTTAACATGGATCTTATCATATCCATTATCGTATGGTTGCGCCGTTCCGATACTGCATTTTGTTGAGGCTCGCCCGGTGTTGAAATATTGGATGACTATGCCATTTTCCTGTAGGAACCAAGAAAATGGTCTAGGAACATGGCCATATGGGGTATGACGACCGTAGTACTCACCACCATGATCGGATCTTACCACTTTTATCTTAATATTGTGCTGATTTTCAACTTCAGCCTTAAAACTCTTAAATTTATTCAACGCTTCAGAGCGTTCTTTAACTGGATAAATATAGCCATAACAAGCATAGTCATCTGTGAAGGTTATGAACGAATCAAAACCATCAACAGATACTTACGGGAAATGGACCACAAATGTCTGTGTAGATTAAATCAAAAATTACCGCACTGCGTATGGCACCTTTCTTAATTTTCTTACCAAATTTTCTCTTAATGCAATCTATGCATTCTTCTGAATCCGAAAATTCCAAATGAGGAATAATCGATTGTGAAATCAATTCTTCAATTCTCCCCCTCGAAATATGGCTTAAGCCATAATGCCATAATTTCGAAAACATTTCGAAATCCATTCTCTTACTCTTACTCTAATGTGAGTAAAATGATTGTCGCTTACAACACCATTTAATGAATCCTATGCATTCCTTTTGATGGTGACCTTTGTCTAAACAAAAGTGGTACTGATCTTTCTCCACTTTCACATCCTTACAATAAGGATGACTTTGTTGAGCCTTACACTTATCTTTATCATCGTAAGAAGAACCATGATTCTTAAAAGATTGCTTAGAAGAATAATTCTTTTGTACTTTATATTTATCTGTATCATGGTGAGAAGAACCATGATACTTAAAAAATTGCTTAGAACAATAATTCTTCTTAGCCTTACTTTTTCCCTTCACGTAATTAATAGCATCACTACCATGAAGGAACTTAATCCTCTCTTCCTCCTGAACGCACATAGCCATGAGTTTTTCTATGTTTCATAGTTCAGGCTGAGGGTCATAGTCGATGACAAATGTCTCAAATTCCTTTAGAAGTGAGGCAAAAATGAGGTGCACAATGAACTCATCTTTAATCCCCAAATCCATAGGCTTAAGTTTTGCTGCCATATTTATCATCCTTAAAATGTTCTCTCGCACACCACCTCCATAATACTTTTCAGTAACAAGTCTCTTGATAAGAGTACTTGTCGTTGCCTTAGAAAAAACCAGTAAACTAATTCTCAATATTTTGGAGGTACTCAGTGGCAGTCACACATTCAGGGATTGCTCCCCGAATGGTCTCAATGATAGTGCTCTTAAAAACCATCAAACATTTCATGTTTGATTGTTTCCACTTATGATGAGTAGGTTTAGGCCCGATCTTCCGAAAGGTATGTTGATTGGGGTGGAGAACTCGACGTTGATGATCCGCGGCACTCGAGCGGTTCGAGTACCCCTGCAATCACTACACCACGGCTCCGTTGGTTATCAACCGTGCTGCACACGCTTGACCTCGCCAAGAAGGCTAATCCCTGCAAGTGCAATCGAGAACACGAGCAAGAACGTAGAAGACACGATCAGAAATCGCGAAATTGGGGTCTCACAAACCGTAGAACGGCGATTTTATTGATCTAAGCAAAACCCACCGAATATGACCGGCGGCTGCAGTATTTATAGGCTAGGGTTCGACCAAAACACGATTAGACACGTCCCTAATGGACTCTTACGGGATACAAGGCCCAAAGGCCCGATTCGGTGGTGCAGCACCGGACAGAAATCTGGACTCGACTTGTTTCGACGATTCCCAATGACTCCGGGGGAATTTTGAGGTGGGACCAGAACCATTGGAAAGTTTATCTTCTCCTCTTTCCGTGCATATGTAGAACGTCGAAAACGGAGTCCGTATGCCTCCTGGGCGTCTGTTTTAAGGTGGACTGCTCCTGGACTCCGAGTTGAACTCGAGTCCGAGTTGTAAACTGTTTCCATCTACTTGTGGACGTCCCAGGTGGTTCTCCACGCTCCCAAGGCCTCCTTCCTTCACTTTTTGATCTTCTCCATTATTCCTAATAACAATTAAATCATCACATAGCAATCTATTCTCAAACTCACATGCAAAAGAAGTTAAGAACGAATTCACCTGCTGATTTAATAACCGTGCCCGTGCTCTTGTGATTGGTCCTTGCAGTTCAATGCGCGTCTCCGCTGTTGTGATGTCCTCATCATCCTCCCCCTCTTGAATTGGAGTCGTCCTCGACTCAAGTTCATCTTCTTCTCCCAAGTACGGTCGCAAATCTAAAATGTTAAATGTAGGACTAACCCCAAAATCGGGAGGCAATTCAAGCTTATATGCATTATCATTAATCTTTTCAACGATCTTAAAAGGACCAGCAGCTCGTGGCATAAGTTTAGATTTTCTCAAGTCGGGAAATCGCTCTTTTCTCAAATGTAACCACACCAAATCGCCCGGTTCAAGTTTTACTTCTTTTCTACCTTTACTACCTGCAATTCTATACTTCTCATTCATCATTTCAATATTTTTCTTTGTAGTTTCATGCATCTTAAGAATGAATTCAGATCGTTGTGTAGCATCCAAATTTATAGTTTCAGAAGGAGAAAGTAGTAAATCAATAGGAGCACGGGGATTGAAACCATACACTACCTGGAATGGACTTACCTTTGTCGTGGAGTGAACGGATCTGTTGTAAGCAAATTCTATATGTGGTAAACACTCCTCCCACAACTTCAAATTTGTTTTCAAGACAGCCCATAACATAGTGGATAAAGTACGATTAACTACCTCAGTCTGTCCATCCGTTTGTGGGTGACATGTAGTTGAAAACAGCAACTTGGTTCCCAATTTATACCACAAAGTTCTCCAAAAATGACTTAAAAATTTTGCATCACAATCAGAAACAATGGTATTTGGCACACCATGTAAACGAACAATTTCCGTCATAAATAAATCAGCAATGTGTGAGGCATTATCATTCTTATGACAAGGTATAAAGTGTGCCATTTTGGAAAAACGATCAACAACTACAAAAATACTATCCCTCCCCCTCTTAGTCCTAGGCAATCCCAAAACAAAGTCCATAGAAATATCCTCCCAAGGTACACTAGGAACAGGAAGAGGCATATAAAGACCATGTGGGTTAAGGCGAGACTTAGCTTTGTTGCAAGTAGTGCATCGTGACACGTAGCGCTCGACATCACGCCTCATCTTTGGCCAAAAGAAGTGTGTGGATAGCACGTCTTCAGTTTTCTTCACTCCAAAATGTCCCATCAAACCTCCTCCATGTGCTTCCTGCAAAAGCAATAGACGAACGGAGCTAGCTGGAACGCATAGCTTGTTAGCACGATAGAGGAGACCCTCTCGCAGCACATATTTATTCCAAGTTCTTCCTTCTCTACAATTTTCAAAAGCATATTTGAAGTCCAAATTAGTAGGATATAATGCTTTAATTGTTTCCAAACCAAAGATTTTATGATCAAGTTGGGACAGCATTGTATAACGCCTAGATAATGCATCGGCAATGATATTTTCCTTCCCTTTCTTATGCTTAATGATGTATGGAAACGACTCTATGAACTCAATCCATTTAGCATGTCGTTTATTCAGATTGGTTTGACACTTAAGATACTTCAATGATTCATGATCGGAATGTATGACAAACTCCTTAGACCAAAGATAATGTTGCCAAGTTTGTAATACACGGACTAAGGCATACAATTCCTTATCATAAGTGGAATAATTCAGAGAAGGACCATGAAGTTTTTCACTAAAGAAAGCAACGGGTTTACCTCCTTGTATGAGAACGCCTCCAATACCAATGCTGCTTGCATCGCATTCTAGCTCAAAGGTCTTGTCAAAATCAGGAAGTTGTAGTAATGGTGCTTGTGTAAGCTTCGATTTGACAGCATCAAAAGCTTGTTGCTGCTGTTCGCCCCAACGAAATGGAACTCCCTTCTTCGTTAGCTCATGTAGAGGTGCTGCAATGGTGCTGAAATCCCGCACAAAGCGCCGATAAAATCCTGCAAGACCAAGAAAACTACGAACCTGTGTGACGGTAGTTGGGGCTGGCCAGCTGGTGATTGCTTCAATTTTTGCCTCATCCATCTCAATTCCCTGCGAGGAGACGATATAGCCAAGAAACAAGACTCGATTGGTGCAAAAAACGCACTTTTCGAGGTTACCAAACAAACGTGCATCTCTCAAAACAGTAAAAACAGCATGTAAATGATCAAGATGTTCATCATATGACTTGCTGTAAATGAGGATATCATCGAAGTAAACCACCACAAATTGTCCAATGAAAGCACGTAAAACCTCGTTCATTAATCGCATAAAGGTGTCGGGTGCATTAGTTAAACCAAAAGACATGACTAACCACTCATAAAGTCCAAACTTGGTTTTAAATGCAGTTTTCCATTCATCTCATAGTGCCATTCTAATTTGGTGGTAACCACTACGCAAGTCAATTTTTGTGAAGATGATAGCACCACTCAATTCATCAAGCATGTCATCTAATCGAGGAATAGGATAACGATATCGAATGGTGATGTTATTAATCGCTCGACAATCAACACACATGCGCCAACTACCATCTTTCTTAGGAACCAAAAGAACAGGAACGGAACAAGGGCTAAGGCTTTCACGAATGTACCCGCGGTCCAAAAGATCTTGGACTTGTCGCTGAATTTCCTTAGTTTCTTGTGGATTCGCCCTGTATGCTGCACGATTTGGCAAACTTGCTCCTGGAATCAAATCGATCTTGTGTTCAATGCCTCTCATCGGTGGTAAACCAGGGGGTATCTCGGAGGAAAACACATCCTCAAACTCCTGCAAAAGGTTAGCAAAAGCAGGGGGCAATGCAATAGACAATTCATGAAGTGAAAACATGGCTTCTTTGCAAACTAAAGCATAGCACATCCCCTTAGCATCGAATAAATCAGCAAGTTCAGATTTAGTTGCGAGCAATGATGATGATTTTAACTTAATAACTTGCTGTTTTTCAAATTCTAATTTAGTTGCTTTGCCCTCACGAATTTTACTCTTGTCTTCCAGCGAGAGGCAACCAAGCCTCAAAAGTATTCATCCGAAGAGCAAGGTCATCCAATTGGCGAGTCAAGTTTGCCAATGACTCCTCCGTTGCTGCGTTGTATTTGGTGAACATATCACGTAACTCAACATGTTGAACACATTCGTCATTATTTTCTTCTCCTGCCATTGTTAGTAGGAAACAAAAGACAACAAAAAAAATGTTATCCCTATCAACTACAGTGACAATGTGGAAGGTGGAAGAAAACAATCTCTCTCGCTCAAGCGTCTTACCACGCTCTTACAAGTGTTCTTACCGACACAGCAGGTGGTGTGGACGGTGAGATGAACCAATGAAGCGTGGAGTGATTGCAAAGGTACCTGTTATGCTCAAGAGAAAGGTGGAGCTTGGATGGCACAATATGGTGGCTAATAAGCAGAAAATCGTTAACAGCTAAACAAAATTGAATAAGTATTCAATGTAGGAAACTGTTGCTGGTCAACTGAGTGCCCTAGAACCTAGCACAACACAAGGAAGTATCAAGGCAAAAGAAAGACAGAATGATATAACCAAACAAACAGCACCAAGTGGTATAGGCCAATTGCTTTAATATGCGTGCTCTTCACTATTTTTTTTCTTTTTTTGTAATATTTTTTTGATATTTTTCTTTACTCAGTAGCACAAATATAGGAAGCACACAAATTTGCAGCTCAATTGGATGTAATATGCGGCCTATAGAAAATCAAGAAGATTCTTTAAAATTCGTGCTGAAACTTCGGAGGCTGGATAGCCTATCTTCCGAGGGGACTTTGGGCAATCTAATTTCGCCGAACGCGGCTACGTGGCAGAAAATCATATGCGAAATTTCGCGTAGATGAATTTGAAAAAAAAAATTCGCCCGATTTCTAGTCCGTATGCGAAAGTTATGGCCGTTTTAAGGTAGGCTATCCGAGTTACGATTTTTTTGATGTTGATTCCAACTCGGTTTGAGAACAGAACTCGCAATTGGATACGAAAACGATCGGGAATTTGCACAGCAACTAATGGGGTGGTGTGTGATGATTCAAGGATGAATGGCACAAACATTTGTCACCTAATCTAGGGCTGGCGATGCGGGAGTTCACGCAAGGCGGCCAGCTAGGGCAAACCGATGAACGTGGCGGATCGGTTTGTTATTTAGGGATTGTGGAATAGGTGTCGAATAGCAAGAAAACAAGGACGAAACACGATAATTAGGACCCAAAAACACAAAGCTAAACCAGCAACAAGACTCAACCACACGAATGCAAACTCAACAATGCAAACTAAAAAACGAAACTGCAGGCACTATAGTCTAGGAAGCGGTAAAAGTGACCTAATTTTTTTTTGTGGCTTTTCTGTGGACTCTAGGTATGAAACAAAATCGATCTAATGGAAGGAAGGAAAACAAAGATACCTCACGGGCAACCTGGAAATCTGATACCAATTGATGAGTAGGTTTAGGCCCGATCTTCCGAAAGGTATGTCGATTGGGGTGGAGAACTCGACGTTGATGATCTGCGGCACTCGAGCGGTTCGAGTACCCCTGCAATCACTACACCACGGCTCCGTTGGTTATCAACCGTGCTGCACACGCTTGACCTCGCCAAGAAGGCTAATCCCTGCAAGTGCAATCGAGAACACGAGCAAGAACGTAGAAGACACGATCGGAAATCGCGAAATTAGGGTCTCACAAACCGTAGAACGGCGATTTTATTGATCTAAGCAAAACCCACCGAATATGACCGGCGGCTGCAGTATTTATAGGCTAGGGTTCGACCAAAACACGATTAGACGCGTCCCTAATGGACTCTTACGGGATACAAGGCCCAAAGGCCCGATTCGGTGGCGCAGCACCGGACAGAAATCTGGACTCGACTTGTTTCGACGATTCCCAATGACTCCGGAGTAATTTTAAGGTGGGACCAGATCCATTGGAAAGTTTATCTTCTCCTCTTTCCGTGCATATGTAGAACGTCGAAAAGGGAGTCCATATGCCTCCTGGGCGTCTGTTTTAAGGTGGACTGCTCCTGGACTCCGAGTTGAACTCGAGTCCGAGTTGTAAACTATTTCCATCTACTTGTGGACGTCCCAGGTGGTTCTCCATGCTCCCAAGGCCTCCTTCCTTCACTTTTTGATCTTCTCTATTATTCCTAATAACAATTAAATCATCACATAGCAATCTATTCTCAAACTCACATGCAAAAGAAGTTAAGAACGAATTCGCCTGCTGATTTAATAACTGTGCCCGTGCTCTTGTGATTGGTCCTTGCAGTTCAATGCGCGTCTCCGCTGTTGTGATGTCCTCATCAACTTAACTTTGGCTATGTCACAAGCCAATAGCTTATTAGTATAGTCATTTGTCCTCACAACAAAAGCTTTCTGAGTTTCATCAACATTTCTTACTGAAGCCATCAGCTCAACTGAATATGGAGTTGTGAGAGCCAAGTCTATCTCGGAGACTTCCAAAGCAATCTCCAACTTTTCTCTCCATCTCTCATAATTGCTAACACTGAGTGCATCAATGCAAACGATGAAACCTAGTTTTGAATTCTCATTGGAGGAAACTTCTTAATCAAAAACGATATCATGAGTGAATGCATAGATATTAATCATAAGATAATGTTGAGTTTTATCTTTTACTTTGGTTACTTGACCAAAACTCAACATTTGAGAACAACTGAAAAAACATAGTAATTTATCTTTTGCTTTGGTTACTCGGCCAAATTATTATTTACTTAAAAGAACAATGTCATTAATGCCTTTCCCTTTGGTTACTCGGCCAATAATGACATTAAAAACTCAAATTTGAGATCAACTAAAAAAACATAGTAATTTATCTTTCGCTTTGGTTACTCGACTAAATTACTATGTACTTAGAAGGAAATGTCATTAATGCCTTTTGCTTTGGTTACTCGACCAATAATGACATAATATAGCTTAAAAACATGACAATTCTATTTTTCGCTTTGGTTACTCAATAGAATTCCATGCAACTTAAAATGACATAGCAATTTATCTTTTGCTTTGGTTACTCGACCAAATTGCTATGACAATATAAACTTAACTTACAACGGAAGCTTAATTAAATAAATAAACTTAAGTGTATAGCCCGAACTAGTCCAAACAGGGCCGGACTAATCCGAACTCTTATAGTACCATTTTTTGACTAGTTCGATGCATAAGCCTGACATGTCCGAACTTAAACAGAATCATGACCGGACTAGTTCGGTCTCTAGGACGGACAAGTACGGTACTGTTCCAGAAACATTTGATTCGTTCTTTATTGAACTTTTCGAGTTTGGTCCGTACTAGTCCGGCCAACCTCGGAAAAGTTTCATATAAAAATCAATAAATGCTGAAATACCCAAAAGGGAATCTTAATCATACCATCTTACAAAATCAACTTAATTTTCACAATAGATTTCAATCCAAAGTGCTTAATTGGTTTTCAATCAGATGAACGCATCAAAACACTCTGATCCGAAAAACCTAACCACTTCATTGTGGCATACCGGACTAGTCCGGTCCATAGACCGGACAAGTCCCGACCTTCAAAAACTTGTGGCGAAAAACTTTGTTCAAAACTTAATTCGAAACGATTAGTGGTCTAAACAGTTTTGATACCATTGTTAGAATCAAAAGGGAGCCCAAAGATCAAATAGCCACTAAATCATCTCGAATTACATGGAGAAAACTGAATATAAACATCAAGTGCTATCTCTCAAATAGCACAAGAACACTTCTAATACCATCTCCTCCATCTTTGTTGTTGCTTGACGATGCGGTCATCGAGCCAACAAGGCGAGACTGCAAGAAGAATGACAACGAGAGGCGTTTCCCCTTGTTCTTCTCTTGGTGTGTTGATCGGATTCTGAGTGGGTTAAGAGTGTTCAAGTGTGTATGTGTGTATGCATTAGCATCCCTTGTTCATACACTTGACCCTCTTCTTATACTTGACCAAGAGACACAAGAGGGGGCCTTACATCCTTAGGAATGTTGTGTCCCCTGATCAAGGACATAACATTCGGTGGGTTGTTCCTTTCAATTAGAACACATGTCAATTTCGAGTTCAAACTGACAGTTACTGAACTGACCGGACTAGTCCAGTCAGGGTCCGGACTAGTCCGGTTATTCTTACTGGACAACATCGGACTAGTCCTGTCAGGGTCCGGACTAGTCCGGTCGCCCTTACTGGACAGCAATCGGACTAGTCCGATCTCACTACCGGACTTGTCCGGTACTTCCAACAACAATACCCTAGAAGATCAAGCGGCAAATTGGCTAATACTCCAATTCTCCAACCAAGTATTCCTTTGCACGTCTATAATTAGGTAAGCTATCTCACCATCACAAGCTAAGCTAAGCGATGACCAACAACACATACTACTGAATGCGAGAGTGAAGCATGTCGAGGTAGCAGAGAGGAGGAGAGATCAAAAATGTTCTATTTGACCCAGTTTGTTTGAGTAACAGATCAAAAAGGTAATGGCAGTTTGGTGACTGAAGGAATTTGATCAGGGCAGGAATGTCATTTTATTAGGGGTTGCCGCATCATCAAATGAAAATGCTGATTTGGTATGCCTGATTGGCACTGTAATGGCAAAATGATGAGTAAAATTTTGTAAGGCTAGCAAATTATGGATAGTTCAATATAAAATGTTGTTTCAAACAACTAGCACTTGGATCGGTCTGCATACAAGTGTCTACCAAGACATAGTCTATTCAACATAGATAGCTTATTAGAAAAGTCAAATCACTGTTTCAAACACTCATTAGTTTCTTCGAAGCAACATATAGATCTCCAGCCCACAGACTACACCCACTCACAGGGCTATATCGAGGTATGCGAAAGATCGTCGGCGACGGAACTCGAAGAGGCCGTCGCACCAGAAACCGCATGAACCAACAAATAGAGCCTCGTCATCGGGACTGAATGATATGCCACTAACCTCACCGAAGAAGTCCACTTCCTGCTCACTCCTGTACCCGCCCGCAACATTAAAGATGTGGAAGAAATCTGTAGATTCTGCCATTGCCATGAACTGTCCATCAGACGTGTAGCGAATGGACCTGATGGCTCCCATCTTCCCACGCAGGATGGCCACTGATTTGGAGAGGTTCCGGATGTCCCAGACTCTGCAAGTCTTGTCTTGGTTTCCAGTGGCGAATGTTTGGTTATCTGGGTTCCATGCAGATGCAAAAGAATAATCCAAATGGCCGCAGAGATTGTGAACCCTCTGCAGGAAACAAACAAGCATGAGCTTGCAATGAATTGAGTTTGATGTTAGAACTGAAACTGAACATTGGGTTCTGCTTACTTGTCCTGAACTAGCATCAACCACAAGTCCATCAGTATTGTTCCCAACAATGATAGCAAGTTTGCCGTCAGGACTCAGTGATGTGTGCTACAAAATAAAATAACATTAGTGAAAATGGAGCTTATTAACATTGGAAATGAGAAGTTCGAAAAATTAACCAAACTCTTACGTTCACAACCCAAGGAAAACTGAGGTTATTGCAGATTTTAAAGTTCTCTACATCAAAATCTCTAACTAGACAATCTTTGCTTGTGGCAAGGAAGTGCACAGAACCACTGTGGGAAAAAAATGAGACATAAATACAGTTAGGTTTACAATTCATATGTTACTAATTTCTAAGAAAAAAAACTCCCTCTGGTTTCATATATACGACATTAAGATGAGAAGTTTAGCTCAAACTTAAGCTAAACTTCTTAGACTAACATCATATATATATATAAATAGAGGAGTGCTTCCTCCGTTTCCAAAATGTTGTCATGTTCTAGTTCGAAAACTTAGTTCATTTTCGAATAAAACGTAACAACTTTTTAGCGACAGGGAGAGTACATTGATCCGCCGGCAGAAAGTTAAGTACCTTTGGTTCTCAAATATCTCGAAGGAATTTGTACAACCGTCATCACCGGGTGTTGGTTTACAACAGTAACTTATCCCTTCACGATCCAAAAACTGCATTCCCCACGTAAATAAATAAGCATCAGGCGCTGTGGATGGTTTGCTTGAATTCAGAGATGGGAAAGAAGATTGATGGTGAATAAGAATGAACTACCTTGCATATAATTTCCCCCTTCATTCCTCCAGCAAGAAGCAAGTTATCTTTGACTGCCATCGTACAAACTTCAGGTTTGAAAAATCCATCTTTTAAATTTCTGTAATGCTCCTGAATTCAAAAGCATAAAAAAAATATGTTTTATTTTACCACTAAACAGAAGAGGTTCTACAAGAAAAAAATTGAAGTTAAGGTAAATATTTGGAACATAAATACTGCACCTCGGATGGTTTAACATATCCCAGAAGATTAATGACTTCTCGCCTCTCAAAAGTAGGCGCTGATAAGTGAAGAACAGAAAAGAGTCCCCTGAAATACTCATCATGCTTTGTGGCTGCCCATACTAAATTTCTCAACTGCAAGATAGAGATAAGTTGAAGTCATTAGAAGTTTATTAGGGTGTTAGTTACATACCTACATATAAATATATAAGGACTTATTTATAGAGGTGTGTACATCATTAGATCTGACGGTGAAATATATTTCTATGTTAGATGGATAACAGCATAATCTACAAATCATCCATCGTCGCCTTAGGCTCAGTGATATCATTATGAGTCACCTGATAATGAGGAAAAATCCAAATTCAAAGTTCTTGTATTGTACTAAAACCCATAGTAGACTTGGCCTTTCTCTGTTGGTGTGCATTCCTACAACGATATCAACACATCAAAAAATCAGAACCCAAATTCAATTAATCGACATGCCTATCATAAATTGCACCAATTGCATGCCTTCTCTGAATTTATTCCTGAATTGGGTACATCCTCAGTGTTTTCATACTCCTCCAACCGAATTTGTCTTGTAAAGTATCTTGGAGCACCAACTATCTCTTCAAATGGGATTCCTTGGATATCCCTCCCATACTTCACATCCAATGCAGTGATATCATTAACACGGTCTCCGATCTGTGCAAAAAGATTGCCCTCTAAGACCCACTGACATGATATGACCAAATTATAAAATTGACTAATATTGTGATCTTGTGGAAACTACATAACTTCATAGACCTTGTTAAGATACTATGCGCCAACCAGTTGCTCCTAAAAACTTAAGTTGATGAGGCAAGGTGGGAAATTCACTTATACTTCAACGCTCCCCCTCATGTGCAGACTCCTTTGGCCCGCTAACGTAGAATAGGAGTTGGTTATGATTTTATTTTCTTTTTTGTAATAATTTACACCCGCTAGGATTCAAACTCGAGACCTCTGGATCTGATACCATGTTAAGCTACTATGCTTCAACCAGTTACCCCAAAAACTTAAGCTGATGAGGAACGATGGGCAATTCACTTGTACTTCAACAGACCTAATTCTAAAGCACCAATGCTTGGGCAAGACATTGAGAATAAAAAAAATAATAATAAAAGTTTAGGAAGAGCATTTATTTATAAAAAAATTACATGTCACCAAACGGATCAAAAGGACAGTTACACATAGAGATATCTTATCTTCATAATACTCTTCATCATCATCGGTGTCCATCCATTCATCATTTTGGTCTTCTTCATTTTGATATATTATGGAACCATGATCCTCGTTCCGTGACATGATCTTCGAGATTAGTAAAAATGGATAGATATGAGTGAAACAATACGAGAAAATAAATGTAAGACTTGTTATTGAAAGAACATTCATAATATATGATTCACGTTAAAAAGGATGGATTGGAGATCGGAAAATATAGTTCTTATTTAAGATTTTTGGTAGGAAGCACGATTGAGTCTGGAAACTGGTAGTGCATTTTTTACCCGCCATGATATGCTACCCAATCATCTCCACCATCCACTCACATCCCATTTCTTTGCCCCCCTCTTCTCCTTTCATCCTAACATCCTTCATGCCCACAACTTCTCTAGTAAGTTACACATCTCCAACACTTTCCATCCCCATAGTACCTTTATACTCCAGATCACTACAGTGTGACATCAAACATAGAGATCTTTGCAGTGACCGGGAAGGAGGTGAGGGATGTCTCACGCGCGATGGCAGATCTGATTTGCCCCATGCCCGGTGGTTGTCGAAAGGTCAACCCAAAAGTACAGGCGACACACCAAGAAAATACCAAGGAAGCAAGAAAGTCATGCTCACCGATATAGATCACTGCACCAGAGCTTGTCAACGATGTGGATCGTCTCGGCAAGGTGTGCAAAGTGGGCGAGTGCCTAGTTTAAGGGGTGATTGGAGTTGTGCCCAAAATCAACGCACCCGGTCACCGATGATGCTTGGAGTTGGGTGGCGCTCCCGATTACCAGAAGAACACAAGGGCGGTGCGAGGAGGCAATAAGGAGGGGACGACGTGGGTGGAGGGGCAAGGCAGGGGTGATGCGCACAGAGGGGCGAATGGATAAGGAGAGAGAAGGAGAGGTCGGTCTGGTAGGAAGATAAGGAGAGAGAGTGAGTGAGTGGGGGGAGGGTGGAAGAGGAAAAAGAACAAAAAAAATTGGAAATTTTAGCTCTTATTTATTATTTTTGGAGGAAGCGTGATTGAGTCTGAAAACGATGTATCACTTAAAGAATAGTGCATTTGCTACCCGGCGTGATTTGCTACCATCTCCTCGTCCACTCAGGTGATCCCATTTCTGTGACCCCTCTCTTCTCCTTTAATCCTAAAATCCTACACACCAACAACTTCTCCCATAAGTTACACGCTCTCCAACACTTGCCATCCCCACCCTGGCTCGCTCTTGCTTATCTTCAAGGCTATCAATAGAGATAAACATTTTTTGGCCAGACATAACTTATATCAGACATTAAAATGCTCTAAACTCTCCATATAGTCACTTCTAAAATTCTTATTGGGCCAACAAAAATCACATCAAATAAAGTCTAAGCATAGCCACCCAGTTATTTCTAAATATTAATGTTATTTTGTTTCTAAACATAAAAACTTAACTTACGACACCTCAAGCTCACTTTCTTCTACCAAGGACATTTTTTTAGCACACAGGGCAGCTCACACGGATATTGTTAAGAAGAAGGGTGGAGCGTCTGGGAGGAATCGACCTCAGGTGTTCCAACTTGTGGTATCATTGTTGCCTTTGACCTCCATCAATGCTAATAGGAAATCTCATACTCTACGGCTTGGCAATCCCCTAACCAAGCCTCTTCTCTAACGTTTGACCTTCCAAAAAAATCATATTTTGTGTATTTAGTAGATCTTGAAACTCAACTAAATGGGAAACCTAGATTTTTTTAGTCTCCATACCTATTGAGATGGTGATGATTGCTATACCAGTAGCTGATCTGAGCGAGAGGGAATGATCCCACTTGGGCGATTCATTGGATTTAGAGTCAACAACAATGAGAAATGTGGAGCGCAAGTCAATTGACTATGGTATGGGTGGAACGAGTGAGGAAGTGTTACATGTAATGTTACAGATTCATCCTCACTAATGAACCTAATAAGGTACTTGAGTGCCCCATTGGCATCTCGTCCATTTTTAGAAAATATTTCTAATTTATATGAAGTTTAGAATGGATGAATCTTGACCACCTATATCTCTCTTTGTGTGTGTGCGTGCATCCGTGTATGTGTGTTTTCAACATAATTATACTAGATTACTAACTAAAGAAATGGTATGAAATAAATTATCCCCTCTTTTAGCCATTTACACGGAGATGCCATTATCATATTTGGGTTGCTTGGGAGTGACTGAAGCCATCAAAGCAACCAATGCTCACTAAACTATTCAACCGCATTTTTTAGTCAAACAAAATGTCTGAAGAGTGACAAAAATATTTTAGTACCTATCTTCAAAAATAAAGGTGATGTTCAAACTTGTACTAATTACTGAGGAATTAAGCTTATGAGCCATAATATGAAGCTTTGGGAGAGAGTGATTGAACAACGCTTGAGAAAAGTGACCAATGTCACTAAAAGACAGTTTGGTTTTATACTTGGAAGGTCCACTATGGAGGCGATTTTCCTACTCTGTCAGCTTATGAAGAGATATAGGGAGCAAAAAAGTATCTACACATGATGTTCATTGACTTGGAAAAGGCAAATGATAAGGTACCAAGACCGGTCATGTGGTGGGCGCTAGAGAAACACAAAGTCCCAACAAAATATATTAACCTTATCAAGGATATGTACAATAATGTGGTGACAAGTGTGCGTGTAAGTGATAGTGAGACCGATACTTTTCCTATCACAATAGGGCTACACCAAGGATCAACCTTAAGCCCATATATCTTTTTATTAGTGATAGATGAGGTGTTGAAGGATAGACAAGGGGATATCTATTGGTGTATGCTCTTTGCTGGTGATGTAGTGTTGGTAGATGAAACTAGGGATGGTGTTGATAAATAATTGGAGCTACCGAGGCAGACCTTAGAGTCCAACGGGTTTAGACTTAGTAGAAACAAGATCGAGTATATGAGGTGTGACTTTAATGATGTCGGATGCGAGGAGGGAAATGTTAGTTTACAAGGATAAGTAGTACCTAGGAGGGACACATTTCGATATTTAGGATCAATGTTACAAAGCAATGATGATATTGACGAAGATGTTTGCCACATGATCAAGATCTGGTGGATGAAGTGGCGGCAAGCATCTGAAATCTTATGTGATAAGAAGGTCCCACAAAAATTGAAAGGAAAATACTATAGAACGGTGATCGGATCTGTGATGTTGTATGGAGCAGAATGTTGGTCAACTAAAAGGCAACGTGTCCAGCAATTAAGTGTTGCTGAGATGTGCATGCTACGGTGGATGTACGGTCACACAAGAATAGACAAAAATAGATACGAGGTGATACATGATAGGGTAGGGGTGGCACCGATTGAGGAGAAGCTAGTCCAACGTCGGCTACGATGGTTTGGGCATATCTAGCGAAGACCTCCATCAGCACCGGTTAACAGTGGGATCATAAAGAATAGAGAAAATTTTAAGAGAGGTAGAGATCGACCAAGGTTGACATGGCAGGAGGCGGTGAAAAACAAGACTTAAAGAATGGTTCATACCTAGAGATTTGGCTCATGATAGGACTGCATGGAAATTAGCAATTCATGTGCCAAAATCTTAGTTTATTCGTATTTTGATACTCTTATCTTCTTTCTTATTAATCCATTTCTAAATAAAATGTAGAATCTTATTTTATTTGTATTTTTTTACTCTCATCTTATTTTCTATTACTTCTTTTCAAAAATTGTCGGGTTTCATTCTAGCTGACCCCAACTTGTTTGGGACAAAAGCTTAGTTGTTGTTTTGTTGTTGGCTATCTATAGTCCTAGGCCGGAGAACAGAAACGCTCATGAAATGGTACCAAAGAGTCAGGTGGCTTGGTAGTTCCCTGCTGCCGTCGAAAAGTAAATGGCTCATTCCTTCAATTGCAAAAATACACAGGTCACGGCCCGGATCATAAGGGGAATTTTATTTCATTTTAGCGTAATATGATGTTATATTAATAAAAATAGCCGTCAATTTTTTTTTTTTTTTTGCAAAACTAGCACCCTGCTCGCACCTCTAAAGGGCGAGTCGCCCAGCAGGTGTGCGACAAGTCACGTGTCGTTCCCTCAATGATTTTTGACTGATTGGGGTGCGGGATCCACTTTGTTGCAAACCAGATGGGCGAGTCGCACAGCTGAAGGGCGAGTCACCCTTTTATAGGGCGACTGGGCCCCCCACCCGATCAGTCAAGCTGTTTCTCAATTCCAGAAGTTGTGTCCAACTTAAAAATTCGATATCTCCTTGCAATCTTAGCTAAAAATTTTCAAACAAATTTTGTTTTGAAGGTCTTGACACGTAGATTCATGTTGTACCAGTAGTTTGGCATGAAAACATATTTTCATTTCTGTGAAATTCAAACTCTCTAAATACTCATAGAATTGTTGCAGTTGATCCCTTCATTGTAAATTCACCAAAATTTACCATAACCTGAAGTTAAGTGTTCCTTACATCTACTAAAAATTTCATGGTCATTGGTCCTGTATAACTTGCCCAGATCCCTTTTTTATCTCTACTAATGATACTTACCAAAAATGGGATCTGGGCAAGTTATACAGGTCCAATGTCTACGAAATTTTTACTGACTGTGGGCAACATCTAACTTGAGGTTCTGTTGAGTTTTGGTGAATTTACAATGAATGTATCAACTGCAACAATTCTATGAGTGTTTAGAGACTCTGATTTTTTCAGAAATGAAAATATGTTTTCATGCCAAACTACTGATACAACTTGAAATTATATGTCGAGACCTTCAAACAAAATTTGTCTGAAGTTTTTTGGCTAAGAATGTGAGGAGATATTGAATTTTTAAATTGGACATAACTTCTGGAATTGAGAAACAGCTTGGCTGATCCGATGGTGGACCCAGTCGCCCTATAGAAGGGCGACTCGCCCATCTGATCTGCAACAAAGTAGGTCCCGCACTCCAGTCGGTCAAAAATTGCTAACGGATTGACACATGGCTTGTTGCACACCTGCTGGGCGACTCGCCCTTTAGAGGTGCGAGCAGGGTGCTAGTTTTGCAAAAAAAATAAAATTTGACGGCTAGTTTTGTTAATATAATATTATATTATGCTAAAATGAAATAAGTTCCATCATAAGGGTGGGCAACTGCCGATGTGCCTGAATCAATGAGCAAACACCCTCCACATCACGCCGACGGCAACGCTGCCGCTAGCAGATGGCCCTTGCAGTAGCAGCGTGGCAAATTCGCGAGCGGAACACTGCATCGGTACAGTGTAACGCTGGCCCGGCATGGCCGATGCCATACAGCCATGTCATTCTCTGCAAAGCTAGCAAATACTCCCTCCTTTATCAAAATGTTTGCCTATAGCTATCTCAACGACAAACATTTTGATACAGGAAAGAGTACTACGGTATGAATCGTAACAGTAATGGATAAGCATTGTCTGGGTGAGCTATGAACATAAACATTAAAGCTTGCCAATGTGTGCTTCCAGCTCCAGCCAAAAGGTCAGTACAACTTCAGCAGTTCAGCAACTCACACTTTTTGCTGCCCTGAATGCGTAAACGTGGCCTAAAAATGTAATGGCATGGCACAGCATTCACAAGACACCCAAGGGGGCACCAGAAGGAGCACGGGAGTACAAATAGCAGCTACAAAAGGGGGTGAGGGAAATGAAAGGAAGCGACTAGCACCAGATGCTATCGCCTCTTTCATATTTAGTCTTTCTTTCCATTATCAGGCAAGGCTGAAGTTGTCAAGGTCGAAAACGGCACTGGCCGCTTCATGCATCAGCTTCAGGGTTAATGTCGACACTGTTCAGGACTTAGTGTTACTCCACATCCTATGAACTGAACATCCTCTTCTGCACAAGGAAAGGATTATTGTTCAGTTCAGCATTCAATTGAAAGTAGTACGGAATCCAGTTCAGAACACTGGCAAACAATATTTTAGCAAAAACCATCCATTAACGGTACATCAAATACATTCAGTCCAGTGAGTGTATATAGAGTGTCAAAAAATTCAGCTATAAGAATGTGAGAAACACATCCAATCCATGTTGTTTGGCTTGGTTTTTCAGGTTCATATAAATTTATTGATGAGGAAGCACTTTGGCAAGTCATGTCAGCATATGGCATAGTTACAAAGATGGAAGTCTTTCTATCAAGACACTATGTTTTTTTTTTTGAGTTTGCAACTATCTCTGAAGCTTATAATGGTAACAAGAATCTGGATTGTCATCTTTTTGATATCCTAGAATTTTTTTTTCATCCAATAGTTTCTTTGCACCTAAAATATTGGATATGCTAGCTCTATATCTGTGTGTGTGCATCTGTACATGTGATTTCAACATAACTTATACTAGATTACTAACTCGTTTAGGGGTATGTGTTGATAGACTAGTAGATCCTATAATTGAGGATGTCATATATTGTAAAAAGAATAAGGAGAAAAAGACGCCAAAAAAGTTCAGCTATAAGAATGCGAGAAGCACACCCAACCCGTGTTGTTTGGCTTGATTCCTGGGTACATGAGCTGATGGGTTTGGATTCACAAGTGACTTCTACGCTTGTGCTGGGACACAATCAATGTGTATGTCATTGCAGCCTTCCAAAGCTTCCATGAGCTGAAGGTTGGCCCTCTTGTAAAGCTCAATGGGGCACTGCTAACACTGATCCCAAAAGGTGAGGTGGCTGAAATGGCAAGTGACTTTCAGCCAATAAGTTTGATACACTCATTCGCAAAGCTAGTCACCAAAGCCCTCGCTCTTCAGCTGCAGCAGCATATAGACCAATTGGTCTCGCCGGCGCAAAGTGCATTCATCAAAGGAAGGTGCATACATGATAATTTCTTCTATGTGAGAAACCTTGCCCGTCTCTATCAGAGAAAGAATAAGCCAGTCCTGCTGTTTAAATTGGACATCTCCAAGGCCTTTTACTTGGAACATTTGTTGGAGTTCATGATGAACAGGGGCTTTCCGGTGAGATGGACTAACTGGATCTCTATTCTATGGGCCTTCTCAACCTCAGCTGTCTGACTTAATGGTGAAATAGGGTCATGGTTCACTCATGCAAGGGGCCTCCGTCAGGGAGACCCACTCTCCCCGTACCTCTTCATCCTTGCTATCGATGCCCTGCAGAGAGTGTTTCACAAGGCCACACAGGCAAGCCTCCTCAGTGATCTTTCAGAGGCGGCTGCCACTTAGCGCCTACCATTATGCAGATGATCTAGTCCTCTTTGTGAACCCGACACAAAAAGATGTAAGCACCACCGTTAGCCTTATTGCGAAGTTTGGGGATGCTAGTGGACTGAGGATGAATGTCAGCAAAGGCTTAGTGACACCAATATGTTGTGGGGGCCTTGACCTAAGTGAAGTTCTTGCACCTTTCAGTGGACAACAAGTACACTTTGCTACTCGATACCTAGGCCTCCCCCTTCTGACGTTTAGGCTGACAATGACACATGTCCAGCCCGTACTTGATCACGCCCATGTTAAGCTCACGGGGTGGTAAGGGAAATTGTTAAGCTTTGCTCGGAGAAGGGAGCTGTTACGGTCGGTCCTGTCAGGACTACCGGTTTACACTCTTGCTGCCTTAGAACCTCCCAAACAATTCAGCAAAGGTTTTGACAAAGTGTGATGGCATTTCCTGCGGGCTGGCACAGGACGTGACAGGCGGAAAGTGCAAAGTGGCATGGTTAGTTGTTTGCTGGCCGTTGGATAGAGGACTAGGCATCACTGACTACCAACGATTGGGGTTGGCCATGCGGCCACGATGGCATTGGCTTAGATGGCGCTCCCCTAACAGGCTCGAGGGATCCATGGATCTGGAGATGGATGACACTGAAGCACAAATATTTACGGTATGCACAAGGGTGTCACTTGGCGATGGGAAACTTGCACGCTTCTGGACATCGAACTGGCTCAATGGCAAATCAATAGCAGCAAAATATCCCCTCCTGTTTGACTGCACCAGACATAAAATAGTGTATTGTTGCTCAGGCTTTGCAAGCAAATCAGTGGATCAGAGATGTAGCCCGGCAGCTCACTGTTCAGGCTCTGCATGTTTGTACTGCTATGGAATGAATTGGAAGAAGTAGAGCTGGACGGTGATCAACAAGATGAACTGACCTTAGCCTTGACAGCAAATGAAACATACAATGTCAAATCTGCATATAGGATACAGTTTGAGGGTGGCCTTGTGTCGTGGTTCCATGCTCAGATCTAGAAAGCCTGGGCACTGCCGATGTATAAAACCTTTGCTTGGCTGCTTGCACAAGATCGTTTGTGGACCTCGGCATGCCTGCAAAACAGAGGAGGCCAAATTCAAATTTCTGTGTCCTGTGCTACAGAAATCTGGAGACCGCAGAACACCTGTTCGCAGAATGCCCAGTATCATTGCAAATCTGGAACTGTGTCATTCAAGACTATGGAGTGAGGCTGCGGGCCCCGGCCTTGTGGACTGTTGGTCAAGGATTTGGTACGTGGTTTCGGAACATGGCCACCTCTGGTACATCGGCTCAGTACAAGAGCAGTCGAACCCTGGCGATCCTGGTGTGATGGGTCCTTTGGTGCGAGCGAAACAAAAGGATATTTGAGGATAAGGAAAGATCCATGGAGCAGATTGGAAGAGAGATCCGGGATTTGATCTCCCTCTGGGCTACAGCGGGAGGCGATTACCTATGCCAGATTGGCGCCCCTCCCACATCCTAGTGTCTTTTTTTTGTTTTAACTATGGTGTATTGCAGTACACCAGCAAATGTACTTATTCGTGACTTTCTCATCTAGTTAATATAGCCGCCAACTTTGTAGGTCTTTCGAAAAAAAATTCCTGGATACATATAAATTTATCGCTGATGCTAATAACGATAAGAAGAATCTGGATGGTCATCTTTTCAACGATCCTAGGTTTCATATTCTTTTCTCTAATAGTTCCCTTGAATATTTATTTCGGCATGTTTACAAAATTGCTTATGGCAGGATTACAAAGATGAAAGTTTTTCTATTAAGAAATTATACTTTGTTGAGTTTGCAATTGTTGCTATAGCTTATAACACTAAGAAGAATCTAGATGATCATCTTTTCAATGATCCTAGGTTTCAGATTCTTTTCTCCAATAGTTGACTTGCAGCTAATCAATTGGATATCCAAACTCAGTCTGTGTGTGTGCACTTGTGTGTGTGGGCCTGTGCGTGTGTTGTCAACATAACTTACATTAGATTACTAACTCGTGTTTGGACATGTGTTGATATAATAGTAGATCCTATAATTAATGGTGTCATATATTTCAAAAAAAAAGGAAAAAAAAAAGAGAAAAGGATTTCAAAAAGATTTTCACCTGTAAGAATGCTAGAAGCAGTGCCAACCCATGTTCTATGGCTTGGTTTTTCAGATACATATAAATTTATTTATGGGGAAGTCTTTATTAGGCGAGAAATCTTGGCATATGGTGTTGTTACAAAGACGAAAGTCTTTATGTCAAGGCACTCCTCTTTTGTCGAGTTTGTAAGTGTCGTTGAAGCTTATAATGCTAAGAAGAATCTTGATGGTCATGTTTCCAATGATGCTAGGATTTATATTTTTTTTGTAATAGTTCCCTTGCACCTAATAAATTGGATATCCTAACTTTGTCTGTGTGTGTGCACGCTTTTGTGTGCAATTATATGTGTGTTGTCAATATAATTTATACAGATTGCTAACTCATCTAGGCATATGTGTTGATAGAACTAGATCCCACAATTAATGATGTCATATAGAACATTTGCAAAAAAAAATGATGCCAACAAATTCATCTATAAGAATGCAAGAAGCAAAATCAACCCATGTTCTTTTGCTTGGTTTTCCGGGTTTATATAGATTTATTGATGAAGAAGCATTTGGCAAGCCATGTAAGCATATGGCATGTTTATAAAGATGAAAGTCTTTCTATCAAGACAGTATTATTTTGTTGAGTTTGAAACTATTATTTAACCTTATAATGCTAAGAATAATTTAGATATTCATCTTTTTAATGATCCTAGGATTCAGATTATTTTTTCCAAGAGTTCCCTTGCACCTGATTATTTGGATATCCTTACTCTGTATGTGTGCACGCACGTGGGTGCACCTGTGTGTGTGTTGTCGACATAGTTTATACTTACAGCTAACTCGTCTAGGAATATGTTGTGATAGCCTAGTATTTCCTGTAATTAAGACATCATATAGACTATTTGTAAAAAAAAGGAGCTAAAAATGCCAACAAATTAAGCTATATGAATGCGAGATGCACAACCAAGCCATGTTCTTTGGCTGTGTGTTTTGGGTTCATATAAATTTATTGATGAGGAAACAATTTGTCAAACCATGTCAGCATATGGTGTTGATACGAAGATGAAAGTCTTTCTATCAAGACACTATGATTTTGTTGAGTTTGCAACTGTTACTAAAGCTTATAGCGCTAAGAAAAATCTGAATGATAATCTTTTCAATGATCTTAGGATTCAGATAAGGATGCCAAAAAATTCAGCTATATAGATCCTATAATTCAAGACATCATATAGACTATTGGAGAAAAAGGAGAAAAGGATGCCAAAAAATTCAGCTATAAGAATGCGAGAAGCACATCCATGTTCGGCTTGGTTTTCCATGTTCATATAAATTTATTTATGAGGAAGCATTTTGACAAGCCATTTCAGCATATGGCATGGTTACGAAGATGAAAGTCTTTCTATCAATACACTATATTTTTTCCAGTTTACAATTTTTGTTGAAGCTTATAACGCTAAGAAAAATCAGGATGGTGATCTTTTAAAATATCCTAGGATTCATATTTTTTCCTCCAGTAGTTTCTTTGCACCTAACAAATTGGTAATCCTAAATCTATATGTGTGGGTGTTTATTCATGTGTGTGCGCCTGTGTGTGTTGTCAACATAATTTATACTAGATTGCTTACTCAAAGTATATGTGTTGATAGACTAGTAGATCCTATAATTCATTTTAGCAAGCCATGTTAGCATATGACATGGTTATGAATATGAAAAACCCCGTCTATCAGGACACTGTGCTTTTGTTGCAACTGTTTGCTAAGAGAAGAATCTGGATGGCTTGCTTTTCAATGATCCTAGGATTCATATTCTTTTCTCCAATAGTTTCCTTGCACCAATGTTCGTGTGCACTCGCTTGTGTGTGTCTGTGCATGTGTTGTGAACATAATTTATACTAGATTATATTGCTAACTCGTCTCGGCATATATGGTTATAGACTCATAGATCCTATATTTAAAGAAGTCATATAGACTATTTGCCAAAAAGAAAAAGGAGAAAAGTGTTGAGAAATCGGCAGTACGCTACTCTAGCAATTCTACCGCATCACCTAGGAAACATGCGAGTACAGAGGGCATGGATCATTACTACTAGATGAACAACACAACAGAACATAGACGTGCATCGGTGTAGGGGAAGCAGACAATCTCGGTCGTCTCCTCCTCGCCCTTGTCATGGCAACAGGTAGACGATCACGTTCGTCGTAGCCGATCAGCGCAATAGTAATAGCAGCGCCTCCATAGAGTCAACACGTACGGGGAGGAATGCCTTGCGCTGATGTGCTAGCACCCCACGCGCGCGGCAAGGGTCTCAAGTTGAGGCCTTCGAGGGGTGGCGACTAGGACTGTCACGTGGTGGAGTAATGAGCCACTAACCCTACTTCTTGTATTTATAGGTGTATTAATGGGCTTTTAGGTCGCAAGCTCATTAGTACCCTAATTGCTTATAGATCAAATGTCCAACAGGCCTTAACCCGAATTGTTATGATTGCATCTTTGGCATATCACTAACAAAAAGGATGCCAACAAATTGAGCTATAAAAATGCAAGAAGCACGAACTACCCATGTTGTTTTGTTTGATTTTCTAGGTTCATATAAATTTATTGATGATGAAGCACCCAAGCAAGGCATATCAGCATATGGTGTGGTTACAAAGATGAAAGGTTTTCTGTCATGGCACTATAATGTAGTTAAGTTTGCAAGTGTTGTTAAAGCTTATAACAATAAGAAGAATATGGATGTTCATCTTTTTAATGATCCTAGGATTCATACCATTTTCATCAATAGTTCTCTTGCACTTAATAAACTGGATATCCTGACTTTACCTGTTTCTGTACAAGCGTGTGTTCTCAACATAATTAATACTAGATTTCTAACTTATGTAAGTGTACATGCTGATAGACTAGTAGATCCAATAAGTCACTTTGGCAAGCCATGTCAGCAAATGGTGTCGTTACAAAGATGGAAGTATTTCTACCAATACATTATGCTTTTGTTGAGTTTGCAATTGTTGCTGAAACTTAAAACGCTAAGAAGAATCTGAATGATTATCTTTCCAATGATCCTAGGATTCAGATTTTTTTTTTTGCATTAGTTCTCTTACACCTGATAAATTGGATATCCTTACTCTACATGTGTGCGTGTACACACACATTTGTGCTTCTCTACGTGTGTTGTCAACATACTTATACATATTGCTAACATATCTAGGCGTATGTATTGATAGACTAGTATATCCTATAATTACGAATGTCATATGGACAATTAGAAAAAAAAAGAGAATGTATGCCAAAAAATTTGCTACAAGAATGTGATAAGAACAACCAACCGTGTTCATTGGCTTGGTTTTCTGGGTTCATACAAATTTATTGATGATGAAGTACAACATGTTTAGAAGATGAATGTCTTCATATCAAGGCCATGTGCTTTTGCTGAGTTTACAATTGTTGCTCGAGCTTATAACACTAAGAAGAATCTGAATGATCATATTTTCAGTGATCCTAGGATTCATTTTTTCCTCCAATAGTTCCCTTCTGCCTAACAAATTGGAAATTTAAACTGTGTTTGTGCACGTGTTGTCAACATAATTAATCCTAGATTGCCAACTCATCTAGACTTATGTGTTGATAGACTATTAGATCCAATAATTTAAGATGTCACATAGATAATTTACAATACAGAGAAAAAGAAAAGATGCAAAAAATCATCTACAACAATACAAGAAGCACAATCAACCTATGTTCTTTGGCTTGGTTTTTCGAGTTCTTTAAAAAGTATGGATGAGAAAGTACTTTGGCACGTCATGTGAGCATATGGTGTGGTTATGAATCTGAGTTTGCATATGTTGCTGTGGCTTATACTGCTAAAAAAAATTCTAGATGGTCATCTTTTCAATGATCTGGATTTAGATTTTTTTTTTCTCCAATTGTTCCCTTGCACCTAATAAATTTCATATCCTAAATATGTATGCTGGGGTGAATGGGCAAGTACCACAGTGGTAATGGCAGTGGTTGTCATCATATCCATCAAAGTTCAATTCCAAGATTTAACCCTCGTGTTGCACTGGGGCTAAGTCCCTAAAATAAATATCAGGTGCCTCTCATGCGTGGAGCCATAATGGAAATACGATATTCCCGTCGTACATCTGACTTCACTGGATTATATTGATCTTATAAAGGACACGGTATAAGAATTCGTGTGTATTTTTCAGGTTGGATATGGGTGTAGGTGGGTGTATGGATTGAATGAGTGGTAGACACATGGTCAGATACTGTACTTGCACCCGATAAAGGGGCTTCAAAAAAACTATTGTCGATGTGTGAGATCCATATTTGAGGTTTGCTGAGCCTCTCCCTCGTGATTTGATAAGTGGTGCAATGGATTTACTGGTTCGACGGGATTGAGTATGAACTGGTGAAGATGCACATGTGATTTACTCAGGTTCAGGGCCAAAAGTGGTAGTTGGCCTACCTCCTCTTCTATGATTTTGCTCCAGCTGTCATGTCCCGTGCAGGGTGGAACTATTTAGACCTGGAAGATCCCACCAAGATTTTCCTCTCTTAGGTGAGCGAGGTCAAGGTGGGTCCTGTCATTTGAACCTTTCCTTACACGTTTTGTCTAGCCCGTGCACAATATGACTTCACCACTTGAACACACCCATGATGCATTAGATACATCTCATCCACCTGAATGCACCAAGAGCAGCGACAACAGTGTGGGCATGGTGCTGGGAGAGCAAGGTGGCAATGGCAGGATTTGAAGAGGCAAGCACGGAGGCTAGGGCCAGCAGAGAAGGGGTGGGTGCGTCAGTGCCGAAGTCGCTTGGGCGAAGAGCGGGATGGGAGGGAAGATGACGCTGTAGGATCGAAGAACACGTGAAAAGCTACCAGAGGGGTGGTGAATGGTAGATTTAAAAATCTTACGCAGCGGAAACAATAAAACCCCAATCCCTTCGGTAGAAAACCGATCTTTTTAAAGAAATCGTGTGTGAGACTAATCTAAACGTGTTTCACCGTGACAAAAGTGATAGATATCAGAGAGAATCAAGTCACGAAGACAACACAAAAAGAATTACTCAAATCCGTCGAGAAAAACTCAAGTTATGATCAAAAGATCAGACTATGGTCAATCTGACCTACCCGAGAAAAACAGTTTCTGGAATGCTGCAAAGAAACTCGTGTAGCTCAGAAACCAGAAATCCAATGACCTTGAAATTTTGACAGATGATAGACAATCAAGTTGTGAAGACAACCAAAAAGGAATCACGTCAATTGGATCTGTAAAACTCGAGTTATGATAAAACCACCGACGAAAGGTAGTGCTGTCCAGAAACTCGATGAGTAAAACTTGTCTGGAACAAGTCGAACGAACAAGGCACAAAAGTTCCTTCAAACTACGAATTTTATTCAATAGAGCACAAGAGGAACAGCCCCAAAGTCGTCTCTCATGAGCTTTGGCCTTCCCTTGCTTATATAACCAGCCCTTAGGCCATCCCAATACAACTAGGACTCTAATCCTAATCCGATCACAATCGGAACTTACCATAACTGCTCAAGATTCTTCTATACGCAGATAGAAGCAATCTTAAGACTTCCAAACACCTTAGGAACGTATTCCACATTCCTAAACAACTCAATTTCGTGACACACACGAAATCCTAACATAACCAACTCTATACTTCCCATACCGAGCCATAACCGACTCTGCCGCAGCCAAAGTCTTCAACCGATACGATCCGATCCTTCCGATCAGATCTTCCTTCCATAATCCGTCTCTAGAAGCATATTGCCACGTCATGCACCTCATGCATACGTGCGAACACCTTCCTTAGACCTTCATATGCACTGCCCTTGATTCAATCATCCTGCGCGACCTCCTGACCCGCTCAACCACAGTTCCTCTCGAACTTGGTTGTTGGAACCTCATCTCCTCCTGAGACTAGTCCAATGGATCCTGTCACCAGCCATGACTTGAACTCAAGCAACACATGCACATGAACAAACAACCAATCCATACGAGCCCAAGTCCTCGACTTGACTCACGTTAGTTCCGAACACAACACCTTACGTGAGAACCTCACATAAGCATGTTGCAAAGCATAGCAAAATGATATCAGCCGTATCATCCAAAACGCACCAAAAACTTAGCAAATGAATACTAAGCAATCTTTCCTAACAAGTAAAGCAAGTACGAAACATTGCAAATGAAAAGCAGAAGCACTTCGGTCAAGTTCCGGACCTTGCCAGAGCAACCCGGAGCTTGAGCCGGAGCTACCAAGAACTAGTAGAACCTAGCGCCGGAGCTTACCAAAACTAGTAGATCCTTGATCCGGAGCTTACCAAAACTAGTAGATCCTAGGTCCGGAGCTTACCAAAACTAGTCGGAACTAGTCAACCCAAAAACCGGAGCTAGACAAAGTACGTCGGAGCTTAGCAAAAGCATGCCGGAGCTATCAAATATATGTCGGAGCTATCAAGGACATGTCGGAGCTAAAGATAAAGCTCACCGGAGCTAACCAAAGCTAGTCGGATCTTACCAAGAAGTCGGACCTCGCATCGAATGAAACCGGAGCTACCCAAATCAAGCCGGACCTACCGTCGGACCTTGCTGTAGCTCGGAGCTAGAGTCGGACCTTGATAAAAAGGTGTTTTGGTGATATTAAAAACTTTTATCATCAAAGCCAAGTGTATTCACTACAAGCCAATGTATTCAGCACACATAGGTCTTACAATCTCCCCCTTGATGAATGCATTGGCAACACCATTTAAAGTTCCGAACATTGGCTTATTCAAATAAAAGTTTTGAAAACAATTTCTCCCCTTTTTGTTTAAATAAAAAATAAAATGAGAAGGAAAAAAAATATCCCATATTATCTCTCCCCCTTTATTAACTTTCCTTATGCACATATTCTCTTCATGCTTATCTCTTCCTTTTTGAATGTGTGATTAATCTCTCCCCCTTTGACAATGTATTCAGCAAGGTAAAAGAGAAATTTTAATTGTTATGAGATATAAACACATTATCTCTCATTCTTTAGTTGTTATGAGCATATTATAACATATACATATAAACAAAACTCACCCAAGTCATACTATCAAGTAACTTACACTATCACATCAATGAGATACATAATGTAGTGTAAGCCATGCTAGAAAGCAAGTGTGATTTTCAATTTTAGCAGGTCATGATCTCACAAACTCAACTATTTCAAAACCTGAAAGCATGACATTTGTTGCTGCATTTTATTATTTTTCAAAGCATAAATTTAGATAATATGATATTTGCAAGAGATTATATGCTCATCTGCCTTATTCTAACCAACGAAGCCAAGCCTATGTCATTTGACAATCAGAAGCTTAAGGACATGGTTTTAGTCATACACAACTTCTTCCAAGTTCATATCTAAGTGCAATGACAAGCCATCTCGAAAGAAGAAGTGCGATGCATGCATATTCTCTTGATCTTTTCTCAATTTATATTTGTTCATAAAAACTCAACATGTGAGTTGATTACTTGATAAATTCTTAATGATTAAAAGCATTTGTGAGCATGCAACAAGTTCAAAACAGCAAGAAAGTTCGACCATGACCAGATTTAGTGTAAGTAATTATTCCAATTACTAGACATGGCAAAAACTACAAAAAGTATAACACGAGTAATGTAGTAAGAACTTTCAGCATGTAAAAGGAATCACAAAGTCATATATGTATGAAATAATATGCTCATATTATTTTAATTTCAGATTCACACATAGACTTCCTAAGTTTCAAAAACTCCCCCTTAATTTAAGCCATGAGGATGCATAACCCCTATTTCACTACGAATGTAACAAAAATGAGTGAAATCCAAAGGTTTTGTAAAAATATCAGCCAATTGTTGTTCGGTATCTACATGGTGAAGCACAATGTTTCCTTTTTCAACATTATCACGGAGAAAGTGATACCTAATGTCAATGTGCTTAGTTCTAGAGTGTTGCACGGGGTTTTTAGCAATGCAAATAGCACTAGTGTTATCACAGAACAGTGGAACACTATCTAGATCAACCCCATAGTCCTTAAGTGTTTGAACAATCCAAAGAATTTGTGAACAAGCACTAGCAGCAGCTACATACTCAGATTCGGCTGTGGATTGTGCAACTGAACTTTGTTTTCTAGAGGACCAAGCAACAAGAGAATTACCAAGAAAATGACAAGCACCAGAAGTACTTTTCCTATCAATCCTACAACCCCCAAAATCAGCATCCGAAAAAGCTTTCAAAGAAACGATTGAGGAAGAAGGAAGAAAAATGCCAAATTCTTGAGTTCCATGTAAGTACCTGAGAATCCTTTTGACGGCTTGACGATGTGAAACACGTGGGGAAGCTTGAAACCGTGCACAAAGACATACGCTGAATTGTATGTCCGGTCTTGATGCTGTAAGGTACAAAAGTGATCCGATCATACTTCTATATTCTTTTTGATCCACGGATTCACCATCTTCATCAAGTTCAAGTGTTGTTGCTATTCCCATTGGTGTCCGAAGAGGCTTGCTTTTGTCCATGTTGAAGCGCCTTAGGAGATCTTTGGTATACTTTGTTTGATGCACAAAGGTACCCTCCTTGGTTTGCTTGATTTGTAGCCCCAAAAAGTAAGTGAGTTCACCCATCATACTCATTTCAAATTCGGAACTCATCATTGCTGAAAACTTGGACACAAGATCATGAGAAGCACAACCAAAGATAATATCATCCACATACACTTGAACGAATAATGAGTCATTGCCATGTTTAAGCACAAAAAGAGTTTTATCAACCTTTCCCATTGTAAACCCCTTTTCAAGTAAGAATGTTTTTAACCTATCATACCATGCTCTAGGGGCTTGTTTGAGACCATATAAAGCTTTGGACAGTTTGTAAACATGATTAGGAAAATCTGGATTTTCAAAACCTGGTGGTTGTTTGACATAAACCTCCTCATCTATGTAGCCATTAAGAAAAGCACTTTTAACATCCATTTGATACAGCTTAAAACCTTAAATGCTGCGAAAGCTAACAAAATTCTTATGGCTTCTAATCTAGCGACAGGAGCAAAAGTTTCATCAAAATCTAGACCTTCAACTTGAGTGAAACCTTGAGCAACCAACCTAGCCTTATTCCTAATCACAACCCCATCCTCACTTTGTTTATTTTTATATACCCATTTAGTTCCAATTAAAGTGTGGCCTTGAGGTGGAGGTACAAGTTTCCAAACATTATTTCTTTCAAAATTTTCTAACTCTTCTTGCATGGCAATAATCCAAGATTCATTAGTGAGTGCGTGTGATATATCTTTGGGTTCAAAAGAAGCAACAAAAGCAGAATGAGCATGAGAGTTTGGATCGCAAAACCTGGACCGTGTGACTCGTTCATGCAAGCTTCCAATCATCTGTTGTGGGGGATGATCTTTGTAAAAACGTAGGGGAACAGATGTCTCACAAGCTTCTTTTTCATTAGGTTCATTGTAGATTGATGAGCTTGTGATTTGTGGACGATCAGGACCAGCAGAGGTGACAGCCGGAGCTTGTTCAATGTCCGGAGCTGGACACGTGTCAACTTCGGAACTACCAGGCAGTATCACCGGCTCTTCTTCATCTTCGAAAATACCCTCCCCCTGAGAATATGAATCTGGTCCTACAACACCGGAGCTAGTACCTGGGCTAGCTTCATCAAAAGACACTTCACAAGTCTCCACAATTTTGTTAGTGTCAAGTAAAAGCACACGGTAGCCTCTAGTATGAGATGGATAACCAAGAAACATGCCATCATTGGATCTAGGTTCAAATTTATCAAGATTACCATGTTTCTTAACAAAGCATTTGCAACCAAAGACCCGAAAGTGTGTAACACTAGGCCTATGTCCAAACCGGAGCTCATATGGTGTTTTACCTAGCTTAGCACGCAAGAAAACACGATTTGAGACATAACAAGCGGTTGCTAATGCATCAGCCCAAAATTTCCTAGGGGTTTGATATTCATCAAGCATAGTCCTAGCCATCTCAACTAGGGTTCTGTTCTTTCTTTCTACAACACCGTTTTGTTGAGGTACATATGGTGAAGAAAATTGATAATCTATTCTATTTTCAGCACAAAAGTGATCAAAGAATTGATTTTTAAATTCAGTTCCATTATCACTTCTAATTGCTTTTAATGATTCTGGGTGATCAATTGATAATCTAAGAAATAAAGTTCTAAAGTTACTAAAGACTTCATTCTTAGACGCCATAAAATACACCCAAGAATATCTAGAATAATCATCAACAATAACAAGAGCATACCATTTACCTCCGAAGGATTGAACACGTGAAGGTCCTACGGTGTCAAGATGCAAAAGTTGACATGGTTCAGTTGTCATGATTATTGTGAGAGGAGTATGTGAACCTGCAACCATCTTAGCATGTCTACAAGAAGAGCACACAATTTCTTTGTCTCCTTTAAGCTTAGGTAGCCCACGTATGCGATCAAGAGCACTAACACGCGTTAGGTGATCAAAGCCTACGTGACCAAGTCTACGATGCCAAAAATATAAGTCCTTTGAATCATTAGCAACTAGACACCTATGCTTAGAAGAAGACATATCAAAATCAGTTTTAAAACTCTTCCAAACCGAGACATGTTAAAAATAAGTTCACTATTTGAATCTACAACTTTGCAGCAGTTTTTATTGAAAGTAATTTCTAGATTTTCATCTAGTAATTGTGAAACAGAAAGCAAGTTATATTTCAAATTTTTGACAAGTGCCACATCCTTCAAAGTGTAGTGATCATTTACTCTAACCGAACCCTTAGCAATTATAGGAGTTGAAGAATTATCGGCAAAAGTAACATTCTCTACACGTGACACAAAGGTGAGGGAGGAGAACCAATCTTTGTTACCGGTCATGTGGCGTGAGCAACCTGAATCCACAATCCAAATATTCTCCTTCCTCAAGCGTGTAACCTCATCATCGTCACTGTTGTGTTCTGCTTCCTCCTGACTTGATCTTGATCTTGCTTTGCCCGCCATGAAGCATAAGTTGGCCAGATCATCATTATCTTCATCACTTTCAAAGTCTACATCACTTGAACTGAGCTCTTGAAGCGCGGTGATGAAGCTGTTGATCATCTTGCGCCCTATGGTACCTTTCTTCTTCTTGTTGGAATTTCCAGAGGAGGTCCAGATCTTGCTTTGTTTTTCTTCCCGGGTGGTCGGACCTGAAAGGTTAGGGCATTCTGTACGAAAGTGTCCTGTTTTACCACATTCAAAACAGCGTTGAGGTCCGGAGCTTCCTCTCCTTCTAGTTCTCACATTTTGCAATGCTTTTGAGAATCTAGTAGAGATGAGTGCCAACTCCTCTTCTGGAATTTCTTCGATCTGCTCCAGGGTTAGTGAGGACAATAAAGCAAGAGTATTGCAGGATGATGATTGGCCGGAGCTAGACATATCACGTTGTGAGACAAATGCAATAGACTTGTTTGGGTTCTTACGTGCTAGGATGTCAATTTCATGAGTTTTTAGTTTAGAATAAAGTACATCTAACATAAGAGAACTCATGACAGTTGATTCACGAATAGATGTTACTTTCATCTCCAAAATTGTCATGTCTAATGCACTAAGAAGTTGTCTAGCATTCTCAGCATCAGAAAAATTTACATTGACACTACGTAAGTTGCTGAGAATTTTATTGAAACGAGCAAAGAGGTCATCGATCGACTCACCTGGTTGCATCTCAAAACGCATATATTCCTTTTTGAACATATCTTGTTTTACCTCCTTGATTGTGTTGGAGCCTTCATGATAATCACAGAGAGCTCTCCAAACGTCGTATGCTGACCGGAGGTGCGCGACACGATCAAAGTCGCTTTGAGTGAGTCCTTGGATGATCAAGTTTCGGGCTTTGTTGTTGTTGTCGACGTCCCGGAGGTTCGTGGCCGTGACTTGATCATTGGGTGGCACTTCATAAGGCTTATACACCTTCTCCCATATTGCAAAGCCTTGTGCCTGGATAAAAGCCTCCATGCGTGCCTTCCAAACCTGAAAATCAATACCAGCAAACACACAAGGTTTGACGGAGTACTTCTCCATGATGATTAGTCAAAAACACGTGCAAATCACAAAGATTAGAGCACCGTAGCTTTGATACCAATTGTAGGATCGAAGAACACGTGAAAAGCTACCAGAGGGGGGGTGAATGGTAGATTTAAAAATCTTACGCAGCGGAAACAATAAAACCCCAATCCCTTCGGTAGAAAACCGATCTTTTTAAAGAAATCGTGTGTGAGACTAATCTAAACGTGTTTCACCGTGACAAAAATGATAGATATCAGAGAGAATCAAGTCACGAAGACAACACAAAAAGAATTACTCAAATCCGTCGAGAAAAACTCAAGTTATGATCAAAAGATCAGACTATGGTCAATCTGACCTACCCGAGAAAAACAGTTTCTGGAATGCTGCAAAGAAACTCGTGTAGCTCAGAAACCAGAAATCCAATGACCTTGAAATTTTGACAGATGATAGACAATCAAGTTGTGAAGACAACCAAAAAGGAATCACGTCAATTGGATCTGTAAAACTCGAGTTATGATAAAACCACCGACGAAAGGTAGTGCTGTCCAGAAACTCGACGAGTAAAACTTGTCTGGAACTAGTCGAACGAACAAGGCACAAAAGTTCCTTCAAACTACGAATTTTATTCAGGAGGACACAAGAGGAACAGCCCCAAAGTCGTCTCTCATGAGCTTTGGCCTTCCCTTGCTTATATAACCAGCCCTTAGGCCATCCCAATACAACTAGGACTCTAATCCTAATCCGATCACAATCGGAACTTACCATAACTGCTCAAGATTCTTCTATACGCAGATAGAAGCAATCTTAAGACTTCCAAACACCTTAGGAACGTATTCCACATTCCTAAACAACTCAATTTCGTGACACACACGAAATCCTAACATAACCAACTCGATACTTCCCATACCGAGCCATAACCGACTCTGCCGCAGCCAAAGTCTTCAACCGATACGATCCGATCCTTCCGATCAGATCTTCCTTCCATAATCCGTCTCTAGAAGCATATTGCCACGTCATGCACCTCATGCATACGTGCGAACACCTTCCTTCGACCTTCATATGCACTGCCCTTGATTCAATCATCCTGCGCGACCTCCTGACCCGCTCAACCACAGTTCCTCTCGAACTTGGTTGTTGGAACCTCATCTCCTCCTGAGACTAGTCCAATGGATCCTGTCACCAGCCATGACTTGAACTCAAGCAACACCTGCACATGAACAAACAACCAATCCATACGAGCCCAAGTCCTCGACTTGACTCACGTTAGTTCCGAACACAACACCTTACGTGAGAACCTCACATAAGCATGTTGCAAAGCATAGCAAAATGATATCAGCCGTATCATCCAAAACGCACCAAAAACTTAGCAAATGAATACTAAGCAATCTTTCCTAACAAGTAAAGCAAGTACGAAACATTGCAAATGAAAAGCAGAAGCACTTCGGTCAAGTTCCGGACCTTGCCAGAGCAACCCAGAGCTTGAGCCGGAGCTACCAAGAACTAGTAGAACCTAGCACCGGAGCTTACCAAAACTAGTAGATCCTGGATCCGGAGCTTACCAAAACTAGTAGATCCTAGATCCGGAGCTTACCAAAACTAGTCGGAACTAGTCAACCCAAAAACCGGAGCTAGACAAAGTACGTCGGAGCTTAGCAAAAGCATGCCGGAGCTATCAAATATATGTCGGAGCTATCAAGGACATGTCGGAGCTAAAGATAAAGCTCACCGGAGCTAACCAAAGCTAGTCGGATCTTACCAAGAAGTCGGACCTAGCATCGAACGAAACCGGAGCTACCCAAATCAAGCCGGACCTACCGTCGGACCTTGCTGTAGCTCGGAGCTAGAGTCGGACCTTGATAAAAAAGGTGTTTTGGTGATATTAAAAACTTTTATCATCAAAGCCAAGTGTATTCACTACAAGCCAATGTATTCAGCACACATAGGTCTTACAGACGCACATATGTGTGGCATGGTGGCGCGATGGCAATGCGAGGCAGGGGGCATGTGACGAAGCCAGCAGAAGAGAAGGGTAGTGGCGAGAGAGTGGTATCCTTGACACGGTGGCCACCTCAACTCTGGGCAACGGGGGCAGAGGCTGCCGGGCGGGCACGACGGAGAGGAGATGGTGGGGTGGCGTTACGGAGCTGAGGGAGCCGAGCAAGGGCGATGGAGCGAGGCAGCACCGATGGAGGTCATCAGGGTGACACGATGGGGGGACGAGCGGTGCCGGAGGAGAAGTGGGGGCGCATAATGATGGAAGTGTACATGGTGGCTCCGGAGGAGGAGGATGGAGTGGCGTCAGAGGAGATGGAGGGTGCAGAGAGAAACAGAGATGGAGAATCATAGGCTGAGAGAATGGTCTAGAAGCTCTAGCTCGGTGGACATAGAAAGGGAATAAATATAGGAAGAAGGAAAGAAAAAGAAAATGAAAGGAAGAAAAGAAAAGGAAAACCGAAAGCAAAAATGGAAAAATAGAAGCAAACAATATGGAAAAATAAAAAAGTGGAAAAAGAAATAGAAGGAAGAGAAGATAGAAAAAATAGAAAATATAAGGAAAGAAAAAGAAAGAAAAAATGCAAAAAATGTTAAAGAATAGTTTATAGTTGGCATAGATTATGTTTAGGGAGTATGAGTGGTGCCTGAGGACATACCAAAAAGATGGAAAATATTCGTTTGGAGTAGTTTTTTAGAGTACATGAGTGCAGATAGTCTAAAATCTGCATTATATGACAATGGATTGGATTCAGGTCGGATGGAGCAATAACCCACCCAAAATAAACACGCCCACAGGTGAAACTCGATAACCACACCCGCAGGTTTCGGGCGGGTCTTGGGTGCTCATCGGGTTTGACTAAACTTTTTTAACAAATGAATATTTGAACTGGAAAGAACAGCAACAATTTTTGAATTTGTATTTGACTTTGTTGGTAACTTTTGTACAGTACCAGTGTGCATATGGTTCAGTTGGACCAGAAAACAGAAAAGAACAGTGTAACCCTTGTAAGATTACATAACATTCTCCCATAGGTAAGGTTCATACCTGTTTAAGGAAACACATGTTTCCGTTGGGAGAAATATAATGTAGGGGTCGGGGATGGTGATGACGACCAGGCCGAGGGCGGCAGCGAACGGCCGGGGCCGAAGATGGTGAGTTTTTGAGCTGGACGTCGGATGGAGGAGGCGAAGTCGCACAACCAATGACAATGGCAACCGTTCTGGGCCAGGTGTCCATGCGGCAACAAGGTCTAGGCGGCGGCATTGGCCAGGTAGCGGCACTAGCGCAGTGGAGCATGTTATGGTGGGGCCAGGTTCCCTGGCGGCTTTGGGTTGGGAGCAACCACGAGCCATAGATTAGGCTGCAGATCTGCAGTTTCCGTACGGTGGCGGCTGGGTTCAGGGCACAGTTGTTGTTGAGAGTAAAAGTGTGGTGGTCTAGTGGGTTGGGCTGCAGATCTGCAGTCTAGATGGGCTATTTTTCTACACCATTTCAGGCGCTCGACGGAGACCCATGGGTGACAACTTAAAGCCACACCCAACGGGTACCCAAATCTGCGAGTGGGATTGACATCCCTAAACCTGACAAAACAACATACATTGTGAGTGGATTTACAAACCCGCTCTTGCGAATGAAAATTCAAACCTACACCCTCCCACTCTCGGGTTGATTTCGGGTGTCCACTAGGTTTGAACAAGTGTAACAGAAATTCAATTAACAGATAAATATTTCAACACCACATAAATTTTATTGAGACTAAATACCATATATATATATTGATAGAAATACTAAAGAGTGAATTGTTACCTTTTTTGGGACGATTATGTAGGGATTATGGAACTGCAGATCATGTGGTGCACTCTTGAGGTGTAAATATCCCTCTTGATGGCCAAGTATCCCAAGAAGGACCAATCTAACTCGCTAACGGACCAATAAAAAAATTTGTACAAAAAATTTAGTATAAGGATGCTACGCGCACCTTCCCTTTGCATCTGATTTCGATGGTGCTGAGATTAGCTTCCCACCCGGTAACCAAGATGTTCTGCTAGGGGCAAGCAAAGTTAGAGCAATATGAGAGAAATGTATGCAGTACCTGACACTTATCGCTGATGGAGAAGGCAGCACACTTGGCCTTCACTGCCGCCATGGCCACTGCACGGTGCTCACTACAGCTACTCTACTAATGTTGGGGGCGTACAACGGGCCAGACGCAAGAGGCTAGCTAGAGCAGCGGGGGCGGAGGCTAGGAGTAGGTGGCTGCTAACGGCGGCAGGGGCGGGGGCCAGGTGCAGCTGCCAAGGGTGGGGGACCGAAGGCGGCGGCGGGGGCGAGGGGGTAGTGTGTGCGATGGCCAGGAGCGTCAATCACCGGAACGAGGCACCAAGAGGGATGGGGTTGGGGGCGGCTAGGGTTGAGAGTAGTTGGAATACACCTAAATATAACAAGGGCTCTGGAGTCTCCTGGGCTGGGTTGTATTTCAGGTGGGCAATCTTTATATATATTCTAGGCAACTGATGAGCACCAGCAAGTGAAAAATGAAATCCGCAATAGCAACAATCAAGTTAGATGCACGTCGGACCCTTGGGCGCAAAGTCCCACCCGCACCCATTGGTGCCAAACAAGATGAGGACCCACAAGTGGTTGACATCCCTAGTTGCAATGAGAGATGCTAAACTGACCTTTATAGTCCGATTGCTACAGTGCAATGTCAAACATAGAGACCACTGTAGACACTAGGAGTAAGGAAATGATTGTCTCACATGTGTAACGTCAGATTCACTTCACCTCATGCTCGGTGACATTAGTGAGGTACACCTAAAAATTGAGGTCGCACGCCAAGAAGATGCCAAGTAAGAAAAAAAGTCGTAACTCACGTAGACCATCGTACTAGAGTGTGATAAAGATGTGGACGTCTCGACAAGGCGAACAAAGTGGGTGAATGCCTAATCAAAGGACTCCTGGAGTTGGTCCCTAAGTCAACGCTCTTAGTAGCCGATGATATTTGGAGTTGGGTGGCACTCCTGATGGCCAGAAGAAGACAAATGCAGCACGGCATGGGAGAGCGAGGCATGGTAGAATTTGGGAGGGACAAATGGATAAGGAAAGAGAAGGAGAGGTCGGTCTAATAGGAAGATAAGAAGAGGGGGAGAAGAGAAAAGGAAAGACAAAAAAGAAAACTAATCATGTGTATTATAATAGAGAATGTAATTTTATTCAGATACAAGTATGCATATGATATAATATAAAATAGAGGTAGTTATATGCCATAATATAAATTATGTGGTAGTTAGAATAGAAGTCTATGAGTGTAGAGAACTAAACTGTAAAATTGAGAATCTTCTAAAGTTTAATGTAAAGGATTAAGAATATTCCTGTAAATGTGATATTTAATTAGAGATCCACGAGTCTGAACATTCTTAGAATTTGCATGGGAATGTAATTATCTAAGAGTACATCATATTTTAGTCATTTGTGAGGTAACGAAGCATTCGACATGATCTGCTTCTACGACTATCTATAAACCGGGGACCATAGATTCTCGTGTGGTGATGCCGAAGGGCCGGGTTGCTCTACACAACCTTTGAGATGGGAGTAGCAGTCCAGCGGAGGAGCATGCAGGTGCCTGCCCAGAGATAAAAACGTGCAGCAGGTATGGCCTACACTGGTCAACCTTGTGTTTGCCCATGGCATCCGCAGCAGCAGGCACTGCTTGAGCCACGTGCAAACAAGATGGTGGAACGGCTCCAAGACATGCGGAGAGAGGCACGCTGTTAGGCTTAATCTAGTTGCACTTGTGTTACTTAGCATGCATGTTTCAGTTTGTAAGGGGGCCGAGTTTCACGGGAACCCAAGTGGTCAAAGGCCGAGCAGAGTCCATAGTGTTTTTCCAGTTGTGATGGTGATCGTTTGTGGAGCGTAGGAAGCGCGCGTGAGCGCATGTACTGGATCGTGTGCATGACTCACGTTCCTACATGAACCAAGGGTGTCACAACAGATTGTGTGAGCATGTGCATGCATTGTACTCAGTTCTATTTATCGGTCAATCACAGTTGCATGGTGTGTGACGAACCACCACACAAAAACCTGTCCACCAGAAACCTCTACGTGAACTGTATGTTCCTGGTGCAAGCTCGTTCCTTCGTCTTCAAGTCAGTGTTCCCATGTGCCAGAGCTGAGCGTCAATTGAGCTTGCGCGCCAACACGTGGCATCAAAGCCGTTATGTTGATCCATACAAGCAGGAGATGGCGGGAGGTGATGGTTCACAGATGACGAAGATGCCACCTTCTGGCAAGGGAGGTGTCGGCGACGACACGGGCATTCCGGCAGTGGTGGAGCGCATGGTGAAGGAAGCAAGCAGCTCCCTCGTCTACCCAATATTGACATGCACAAGTTACACAATGGGCTCTAGTGATGCATGTAAATCTTGAGGCGCAAGATCTCTGGCACGCAGTGATCTCCAAAAAGGTTGAATGGTGCGACGACAGACTGGCACTGGCTGCCATTCTTCACGGCGTTCCGGTGGAGATGAACCTGTCATTGACTGCAAAACTGAGTGAAAAGGCAGCATGGGAGGCTGTGAAGGGCATGTACGTTGGAGATGACCCCGTGCATGAGGCAAATGCTCAGCAACTATTGAAGGAATTCGAGATGATCGAGTTCAAGGAAGGTGAGGTAATTGATGAATTTGTGATGAAAATATCCGGCTTTGCCAGTAATCTTCGTACCCCTGGAGAGACAATAGAAGAAGACCAAGTTGTAAAAAAGTTCCTCCGGGTAGTGCCTGCTCGATACATGCAGATCGCATTATCGATCGAGACAGTGTTAGATCTGAACAGTATGTCAGTTGGGAGCTCGTTGGGAGGTTGAGAGCTGCTGAGGACATACTTGGAGCAAATGGAGAGGTAACTGACAAAGCCGGGTATCTACTGCTTGCCGAGGACAGTGGGTGGCCAAGTACAAGCATAGGTTGATGCCTGAATCATCGTCAGGCAACGACGAAAATTGGGCTCACACTCATCAGGGAAGAACAAAGGAGGTGGGCGAGCAGATCAAGCCAATGCCAAAGTGGCCTCTGAAGGCGCACCTCATCGCAAGGGAAAGTGCCGGAATTGTGGAGTGTGGGGGCACTGGGCAAGGGAATGGGAATGTAAGAAGCCAAAGAAGGGGAGAAAGGAAGAAGCCCATTTATCAGTGACTGAAGATCATTCAGCCCTGTTACTGACGGAGACACAAGTGACTGAAGAAACTATCATGCATGAGGTACACCTGAATGAATCAAGGATGATACCTGTAAAGGATGCAGAGGATAAGTGGTATCTGGATTCAGGGGCAAGCAGTCACATGACAGGGGTCAGATCAACATTGTCATCTCTTGATGAAAGTGTAAAGGGATCAATGCGTTTTGGTAATGGTTCAGTGGTAGAAATTCAAGGTGTAGGCTCTGTCATATTTCAGAGTGGAGAGTGTTAGAATAATAGTACCACATTGTCTGTGTAACCAAGAGAGGTCCCCTGACGCCAATATATATATGTACCACCCCTAGAGGTTTTAATCAATCAAATACAATAATTATTTTCTTCCCCATTACTTCTATCAATAATCAATAACTTATTGATTCTGGACGTCGAGTTCCACATGTTCGTCCAGGGTGACCTCTCCATCACCGACTATTGTCATCATCTCACGTCGATGGCCGATGCACTCGGTGACTTGGGAGAGGTCATCCCCGACCACACCCTCGCTCTCATGACGCTTCGTGGGCTGAACGTGCGATTCTCTCACATGGTGTTCCTTTGTAAAATACCAATTTTTCCTTAGTATGAAGTTCAGTTACCAGTTTGTTTTCAACCATAGTAAAGATCAATTATGGTTGTACACATGAACTTGATCTCATCAAAAATATTTCTTTCCCCCATACTTCAAATTTTACTAACATAAGGGATGGACTTCACCAATAACCCTAGGATAATTCAAGTGACCTTCCTGCAAATTTTGGATAATTTTATTGAATGGAATTTGCTAGGGCAAAACACGATGCAGTACTAAATATATTAAAATTAATTTGAATATAACACTGTACATTTAGGCCCTGTCAAAATATTCAAATCTGAGGCTATACATTTTTCCATGGCCTCATAATATTCCAAATAGCCTTTTTGCCAAGTTTAAAGATTTGTGAATTCCATTTGCTATTTTATTTGAGATGCTTAGAAAATTCAAGTCATATTTAAGTTCAAATTTTGAATTCTGATCAAACTTATTTGAACATAAAAGTTGAACACACCATCATGATCAGCATGACTTGTTTGACTTATCCACGAAGTTTCACAATTTTTGAAGCTCAATGCTATTTAATTCAGTGACTCCATTGAATTTCTTTCAAATCCAAATTCAAATTTGAAATTCAATTGAAACTTGATCAATTCGAAGTTTTGATTCTAGAATCAAATTTCAGATATTTATTTGAGCCTATCCACAAATTGTGATGAATTTTGGACAAGTATTGGTGGGTGAATTAAGGGAGCAGAGAAGATAGACTTGGAAGGGATGTGGGACTCACTGTCCAGTGACCCAAATTCGAGCAGTGTTCTCACCGTGGCGACACCGCACGGCATGCAGGCCACCGATCTGCCTGCTTGCTTGTGTCGTGGCCGCCTCTCCTCGACTCACTTTGCCTATTTAAGCCTCTCCTGGCCGTCGGCGTTGAGTTCCCCACTCGGTTTTTCCCTCCCACGCCACAGCTCTGCCCGCCGTCGCCATTCTCGCCGCTTTCTCTTCCTCCCCGGTGAGCACCTCGGTCTTACCTCTATTCTCTTTGATGCAAACAGTAAAGATGGCGCCAAGGCCATGCTCTACCTTCTCCACCCCTTGGCTTGTCTTGTTGCTCACTGTTTTCCAATATTTTGAAGTCCCGCGGACATCGTCGTTGTGCCGCCATCGAACCTTCTCTGTTCTGCCATGGAGCCGAAGCTAGGAGCAGTTTCCTGGTTGGACTCCAACAGCAAAAAGCTTCGCTTCTGCACCTGCTAGCTCACTGTACAAGACGTTCTTCGTTTCATTCCATATCGTGCAAATAATACGAATTCTTCTTTCGGCCTTAGCCCACGAACTAGCTCACTTCTCGGTTTAATTCCGTTTCTACATGTAATGATTCTTCAATCCAATTAAGGATTTTATTCCATACCTCCTAGTGCACCCCTCTGCCAAGAATCAGTGGACACCATCGAGTAGAGTCTGAGATATTCAAGTTTTCCCCACCGCCAATGGAAATCTGTCGGTTCACCGTCGAACTCATCTTTGCTGGTGATGTCACCCCTTTCTAAACTCCAAATCATCATCCTCGGGCTCCCAGGAACATTTCCGACCTTTTCCCGAGCTTCTCGCGCCATCCCCTAGCTCCACCGCTGCCGTCGCGCCACCACCTCCGGCTGTCGCCGCCACGATTGGACCCTACCATCATGTTGTGCAGTCGATTTTAGGGCTAGGCGGCCACAACCGAGCCGAATGGAGGTCAACGCAACCAAGTCCGGTGAAGCACCGCCGCGGTTCCAGCGAGGAACGCTGCCGCATCGCGAGGTAGACAACGACCGGCGGGTCCCGCCTGTCAATGACTCTTCTTCTCGTGCGGGATCGGCTGCGGCTCTGGATCTGGTGCGGCTACGCGGGTTAACCCCGTGGCCCTCAGTGTGGCCCAGCTGCAATTGGTTGATTTTAAACCAGTGGGACTGGCCGCTTTATTTAAATTTTCCAATTGAAAATTAATTCCGGGATTCAATCAAACTTCTAAAATTCATTACTCCTAGTAGAATTGCTCAAAAATTTCCACATAAAGTCTGGTAGACTCATATTAATCTCTACTTTGCAGTGATGCAATTTATTGGACATGAAACTCCCAGAATTTATATAATTAATTCCTTTGAGCTAACTTCTTGGGAAATTAATTACTCCTGTTATGTTAATTGGAAAATTCCCAATTGTGGTAAGAACACTCTTATTAATACACTTGATATCCAGTAAAAATTTAAATTTCATTGGACTTTAATTACTGGGTTGATCAGTGTTCCAAATCTCTATGTAGTTAAAAATTGAGAAAAATACAGAAAACGTTTCAGAATTTCTCCCAAACTTATAAAATCAATTTCTCCATGTAGTAAGATTATAAAATTATGAAACAAATTTTCCTAGAACCAGTGAGACCCCCTCTACATGGTACAACCACTGGTAGCCATGATAGACCTCCAGAAGTACAACCAAAATTCAGAGAAGATTTATACTTGTAGAAATTTTAGGGACAACGAACTTCCTTGATCATCTCCTATTCTTTGCAAGAGTCTCCATTATAGTCCCTAGTATCTACCATAAAAGTTCCAAGCCAATTAAAATCATAATCTTATTTGATTCACAAGATATTAGCTTGTGACCTTAAATATATTATTTATTTTCAAAGTCATTCATATAGAGTATATGCATAACGTGTAGTGACTGAAGTCGAGGAGCAGCCGAAAGCTTTGGAGGTCAAGCTGCCGGAGACTAACATAGAATCAGACTCGCATTCAGGCAAGCCCCAATTTGCATTTAAGTTCCTTATAATGTCTTTGCAGTTTTCATTCACCTTACATCTTCAAATGTTTGTGCATTGTGTTTAAGGTGTTTGACATCCACTTGCATGACCCACAAATCCCATGGAGTCTTGGATAGGTCTACAGCCCAATGAGTAGAAACTACCATGCTTATATTCATAGGGATCCGGTAGAAGTCGTGTAGTTGGAATCTACTCGCGAGATAGGATTTTATCACACGGGATGAATTGGATCAAGAAATGGTTTATGAATATGAAATTGAGACTGAGCAGCAGGTAAGATGCAGCAAGACGTGGTCTCACATGTGTAGCCCTGCTTGTGTCGATTGAGGACCGATTCATGTGCGGCTCTGCTGGACAAGCTTGAATTGTACCGACAACATACTGGAGAAATGAGCTCCAGTAAACTGACGTTGCTTGATACTGGTTTGTCGAGGCATACCGTTCCATTTTATAGGCGTGGGTTGAGGGCAGCAAGGTGTAAATTAGCTGGTGGGCACATCAGAGTACACCCCATGCAGTGACCTCCTGCTCGTGATGGATCGACCGGTTTGGCATTCGAGTGTTGGGTGAAAGGTGGCCATATACGACTAGTACTTAATTGCTATGTAGGTACTGCTGTAAGTACTCGCTGGCACTTCCGAAAGTGCGTATGTGTCGTGTTGACCGGGTGTGTCCTGATTGCAATCACTGTCCCCCGCGGTAATAGAGTACCACTTGTTCACCATGTTGTGACGTAGTAAATACTAAAGAAGTTTGGAGAATATGATGTATTGAATTATAATTATTTTGGAACTTTGATTGTTGTCCAATATGATCACTAAAGTTACTTTCATTTAACTAGTAAGCTGCTGATAATTACTTGAAAGCTAAGGATCCACATGTAGGTGAGTCCTTTACTGCTTTACCTTACTTATGGTTAGTATTCACCCCTGCATATGTCTAGTGAGATGGGTTAGTCTTGCTGAGCCTTAAGCTCATAATTGCAGTTAACAAGTTTTTGCAGATTATACGACTGATGACGGGTTCGACGACGAGGTTGCACCCCCTCCAGGGTTTACAGCTAAGTGGGAACCCTGCATGCCGCCGTAAGTTGGATGTTGCTAGTGCAAAGCATCCAGGCCATGGATGACTTTGCTTTTGCATAGCTAATGCCAAGAGCGTAGCTATGATATATAGTTCTCTTTCCTTTCCGCCTAGTATTGTAAAACTTCCGTTGTGTTCATAAATAAAGACTTGGTATTGTATTTTATTCTTTTCTTTTCTTGTATACTGTTGGGTGTCGCATCACACGACACCACCCAATGAGATCCTTGGATGTCGGGATTTTGGTCCACACAGCATGGTATCAGAGCATCATTGGGAACAGTGTGCTTGAAAAGAGCATATTTTCAAAAACTTAGGATTATATGAGTGAGAAATTAGCTATATGCCCTTATAAGGAGTATTATTAGTATAAGATATAAAGGTGGTAAACTAACTTATGTGCTATTAATTCTGTAACGACGCTTCGACGTCAGGTAAGAGGTAAGGTATGCCACCGCAAGCGGATCAATTGCGGTAAGCTCACCATGCGAGAGTTAGCATGGAAATATTTTGTGGCTTTGCACGGAAGAGTCAATATGAGTCTCTGAAGCTGTTCATGTTTCTGAGAACATATGACACGCGGTACCCCAACGTGACACAAAATTAGTGGGAGCCCCCGTCGGGTGGTGGATAACCCGATAGTATGCGTCTCTAGAACTATTAATGTTACATGGGAGCATGCGAAACACGTATGCCTGAGCGTGTATAAGCCGGTTCGTGCGGGAGTCATTGCTGTACAGATGTAGTACAACCATGTACCTCGAGACATGACCTCGCTCGAGGGTGACTCACACCGGAGTTGTATGCATTTACTTTCAAATATATATCTATGTATTGTGACTGCCTGTCATGTTTCCCTGAACCGCCCTTGTGGTGTGCAGGTGTTACAAGGGATTGTTTGTCTTCTGCAGCTTCACTGACCACGGTTTCAACCCGTGTAGAACACGTTTGAGAGTGAACGATACTAGGCCACCTATAAACGTATCCGGATATACCAGTTAGAATTTTCTTTGGTGAGGCACGTAGTACCGGCAATATCACATTTGATACTTGACCATCCCCCACGACAAAATGGATGCATTGTGTTTGAAGTCCAACTACCAGTTACTGTTATGTTTGGATTTGTGTTTTTGGTTTCGGCTCGACAAAGGGGTAGAACCAGGATTCTAAATTGCTGGCTGAAGTTTGCTCAACTTCGCTGGATTATGATCCTAGTTAGTTATTATTTATCATAGGGATATGCTATATGGATGGAAATCTCTTGAAGCCCTCTACAACTTTTCTGTTGATCATCAAGGCAGAAAATCTTGATAATCTGTTGAAATTCGGGGTATATTAAAACTGCTCCAGATGACCCTACCATTGTACCAGTCTCTGTATTTTTGCCAACTCACTGTAGAAAAATCTTCTGCCTTGTTGTGATATATATCTGGAAACAGTAGAAGGATATCTACAGTTTTTCTATTCAAAGTTTTTCCTGATTCAAATTTGAGTCAAATCAAATTTTAAGTTCAAAACAGTGAACTGCAGGACTGCGGGTGAAAACCAGTCAGTTCATCTGTTATGTTTGGATAGTAATATCTCTCAGTTCAGAATAGTGACATGGTCACATTTTTACATTTCTGGAAATCTTATAAAGTCCTCTATCAACTTTATTTTGTACTTATGACCTGAATCTTGGTGTAACGGTGTTTAATTCCTTTTGTCGCAAACTTGGTTCTGGCAGACCAGAACTTGAAACAGTTTGCACATAGTTTCGAATTTGCGCGTTATACCTGTATAACAAATGTTTCATGGCTGAAATATTTTACTTCTGGATTGTTAACTTGATGTTATACAATGTTTATTTTGTCATTACCTCAATATATTGTTTTGATATACCTGTATAAATTGTGGAAATAACCACATATACAGGGGAGGTTCTGTCAAAATTTCCAGAAAATTTAGGTCAACTTTAAACCTGTATAGATTTTACTTCCTAGCTCACATAGAGATGTATGAGTACAATCTGGAAATTTTGTAAAGTATACTACAACTTTTGTATTCAACCCAACTTCTGGTTCTGAATTTCCGGTATGAAAATTTTGAATTTATACAGGAGGGTCAGCTGGAACAGACTGTGATTACTACTCCAGTTTTGAATTTTCTTGAACTATTGGAAGTTGGAAACCTTTTCATTGTTCAAGTACCTTTTCCAAAGATGGCGGACTTGATGGTACATCTATCAAACGGATGGGTGTTCGCGACGTGTGCTCATCGAAAAGGTTTTCCGGAGTTGTTGATAGCGCTGCTTCAACGGTTCGGGTATCGCGACATACCGAGTTATTGGGGCAGGGAATTCGATGACGGAGGTGTGACAAGATGCACCATCTATGTTGATGTGCCCGCTGGTCCATCATATATTGGATGGGCTCCTTTATCCATCCAGGTGAAAGGGGCTTAGTTGGAAGACATGTGGTGTTTTGCTGCGAGTGTTGCTATTGCGAGGTTTTGCAAGCTTCATTTTCGTCATTTGGTGGGCACCCCGTTCGCGCTCTTTCCAGTCTATGGTAGAGCTAGTGAGGAGTGGGCGAGTCGAATGAGTACATATTATGGCATTCACGGAGAGGTACCCAAGATAATCTTGGCATTATATGCAGCATCATCGTATCAAGTGAGCGTTACACAACATCTTAGCTATGAAGGGGTGCTGGGTGATCTGAATAAGCTTTGATTCGAGGAGATCATTTTGAGTGGGCCAATGACTCACTTAGAGCCATGATTGCTCCTCTCAATCGACGTTTAAATGTTAGGGAAAATCAGTGGCACCGAGCTTTCAAGACCTATCGGAAGCTCGCCAGTAAGCACACTACGCAGAAAGCGCATTGGAGGCGAGTCAACTTGAGGTGCAGCTGCTGGATGATCAGTTGAGTACGGTGACTCAAGAACGGGATCAATACAGGGAGGAGACTCAGGATTGGAAAGCCAGTTGCGAGCATGCACGAAAGGAACTGGAAGACTATAAGATGTTTCTTCTACAGGTTGATGTGCAATCATTAGTTGCCGCGACATCATCGGTCGCAGGTGAGGCAGCAACTCCTGCTCCAGCACCCGCACCTGTGGCACCAATTTCTGAGGACGAGGACGATGAAGATCCTGAGATACGCGAGTACGTCAAATAGGACGTATTGGAGTAGGATGGGACAACACTCCTACCATCACAGGGCAACGTATAGTTTAGTAGTTGCTCGTGTTTATTTTGTGGCCATGTTTGTGTCATATTATAAAAAGTAGTGTGTATGTATAAGATAAAAAGGTGGGTATGACGTCTCATGGAGACCAACTATAGTAGGGATGCACTTCCGTAGTGGGAGTCCATCATTTTGGAGTTCACTACTGTAAACATAGTCATGAGATAATATATCTTGTATAAAGTTGGTACTTTATCAATATATGTGAATGTTATGCACTTATTCCCTTGTCAATATTCGCACTACTGTAATATGAAATGGATGAAGGAAAAGCAAAAATGTTGCTGATTTTAAATCCTATGGATGCAGAATGGTACGGACACGTTCGACGCCTGAGATGGAAGGTTCCATTCGTGGTCGTGAGGACAAATCTCCGAACCAAGAGCAAGCTGCGACACCACAGCAACAAGTTACACCACCACCACCTCCTGAACTTCCGAGGAGTCTAGCGGAGGTTCTCGCCGCAGTGCTCGGCTCACGCGACGAGCAAACCGAGTTGCTGTGGACCATGGTTCAACATTTGTCCCGTCAAGAGGGCGACCAGATGGGGTCCACGACAACCCTCTTCAAGTTCATACTTGGACTTCATGTCAATGCACCCGCCGGTCTTCATGGAGGCCGATGAACCGTTAAAGGCGGGCAACTGGCTCCGCTCCATCGAAGGAAAGTTCAATTTGCTACGAATGACCGAACAGTACAAGACCCTGTTCGCGGTACAACAGTTGCAGGGATCTGCTGGAGCGTGGTGGGCGACGCTGCACGACCAGCAGACTATGTCGTGAGCTGGGAAGAATTTTGGGAGGCATTCCGCGCCTATCATATACCTCCCGCGATCATGAGGAGGAAGCTTCAAGAGTTCTTGGAGCTGAAGCAAGGAGGAAGGAGTGCTTACGAGTACTCCAAGATCTTCAACCACTTGGCTCAGTATGCTCAGGACCAAGTGAGTACAGAATATAGGAAGCGTGAATGCTTCTACCGGGGTTTGAACCCCAAGATGAAGGACAAGTTTGCCTTGTTCAACAGTGGCAGCTTCAACAACATTGTCAACGCCGCGATCGTACAGGAGGACACTACTAGGGAGTTGTTCTCTGACAAGAAGAAAAGGAGTGCTCCGTAGAGCAGCGGAGGTGGTGCTCCTCAGAAGTATCGAATGGTGTATCGATCACCATCCGACCAGAGGTGGCAGCCGCCATCGCGACCACCGATGTTTCATGGTCACCAGTTCAACAAAGCTAGCTTCTGTCTGCAGCACCAGCAGCAGGGGATGATTTCGCGTGCACTTCCACCTCCACCGCGTGTACCGAGGTTCCATCCTCCCTTCCGTGCTGGTCAGACCCGTACACGTGTTTCACGTGTGGTCGTACGGGGCACTTCGCCAAGGACTGTCCGCAGGACAGGCAAGGCGGGGGACCATCTTTGTACGAGGGGGCAAACAAGCCCCGCAACCAGCCCAAGAAGCCAGCCACCAGAACCGGCAACGTCCACCACCTCGCCATCGAGGACATTTCGGAAGGCGCACCCGTGCTCACGGGTATGTTCTCTCTCCTTGGTCATCCCATAGTCATCCTCTTTGACTCTGGTGCTTCCCACAACTTTATTAGCAAGTCTTATGTCATTCAATATCAGTTGCCTATCATTCCCACAAAAACCCCATATATGATTTGTTCTCCAGGTAGGAAAGTAGTAGCAGATGGGATGGTCCATAGGGTACCTCTTAATCTGGGTTGGAGCATATACCCTACCTCTCTTATATTATTGGAGCATCAGAAGTTAGACGTCATTTTAGCGATGGCATGGTTGCAATACAAATGGTGCTATTATTGACATTGTTCCTCGGAGAGTATATTTGAATTCTCCACTCCAACCTCCCCAAACTCTCATTCTTGGGGGTATCATCCGAGTGACTCCAACTACTTACAACACTGAGGCCTTTAAACTTGAGGATATTCCAGTGGTATGTGAGTATCCGAATGTATTTACCGATGATCTTCCTGGTATGCTACCAGAAAGAGATGTCGAGTTTAAGATTGAACTTGTACCAGGAACAGTGCCGATCTCGAGGAAGCCATATAAGATGTCACCTAAGGAACTTGCAGAACTGAAGGAACAGCTGAAGGAACTTATGAACAAGGGTTTCATTCATCCAAGTTCATCACCTTGGGGTTGTTCTGCATTGTTCGTGGAGAAGAAGGATAAGACATTGAGACTATGTGTGGACTATCATCCACTCAATGCTGTCACAATCAAGAATAAGTATCCACTACCACGCATCGATATTCTGTTCGATCAATTGGTGGGTGCTAGGGTATTCTCGAAGATGGATCTTCATTATGGGTATCATCAGATCCAGATTCGACCAGAGGATATACCTAAAACGGCATTCTCGATGAGGTATGGGTTGTATGAGTACCTTGTCATGTCCTTTGGATTGACCAATACACCAGCTCATTTCATGTATCTCATGAATTCGGTGTTCATGCTAGAATTGGACAAGTTTGTCGTGGTCTTCATCGACAACATCCTTGTATATTCGAAATCCGAAGAAGAACATGCTCAACATTTGCGTGTCGTGCTTCAACGATTGCGAGACCACAAGTTGTATGCTAAGTTCAGCAAATGTGAGTTCTGGATCAGTCAAGTGCCATTTCTAGGGCACATCATCTCTGCTGAGGGGATTGCAGTTGATCGAAGCAATATTAAACAAGAACTCAAAAGGGAGTCTCTGAAGTCTGTACATGAAGTTTGAAGCTTTTTATGTTTAGCAGGATATTACCGGAGGTTCATTCCAAGTTTCTCCAAGATAGCTAAACTAGTGACAAAAGTTCTGAAGAAAGGTAAAAAGTATGTATGGACGAAAGAATGTGAGGAAGGTTTTCAAGCATTAGTGAAACACCTCACAACAGCACTGGTATTAGCCCAATCGGACACAACCAAGTCATTTGATGTTTATTGTGATGCATCTAGGATTGGTTTGGTTTGGGTTGTGTATTGATGCAAGACAGAAGGGTGATCGCTTATGGATCATGGCAGCTTCAGAACCATGAGCAGTATTATCCGACTCATGATCTTGAGCTCGCTGTCGTGGTACTTGCATTGAAGATGTGGAGACACTATCTATTGGGTAACCTAGTGCATCTCTACATCGATCATAAGAGCTTGAAGTACATCTTCACCCAGAAGGACTTGAATATGCGGTAGCGAAGATGGTTGGAATTGATCAAAGAGTATGAGATTGAGATCCACTAACATCCTGGCAAAGCGAATGTAGTTGCAGATGCGCTGAGTCACAAGTCCCATGTCCATAATCTTTCCATCACCTTGATGGAAGAAGAAGAGCCGAGTCTCTACTTGGTTCGATATGGAGCGCTGTACAATCTAGCTCTCATTCCTACCATAAGGGAAGATATTGTAGAGGCTCAGAGGGAAGACAAGGGCATGTTGCACATTCACTGAAGAATGAAAAGGGGGAGATGAAGTGTTTTCGATGTGATGATGACGCTACCATCTGGTTCAAAGACCACATCGTGGTGCCCCGTAATATGGAACTTCAGAAGAAGATTTTGTATGAAGCTCATTTGTCCAAGTATTCTATTCATTTGGAAAGTAGCAAAATGTACCAGGACTTGAAGAAGAAATTCTGGTGGTCCTGGATGAAGCGTGAAATAGCGAAGTATATATCATAATGTGATACATGTCAGCGAGTGAAAGCCAATCATTTGAGGACAGCCGGACAGCTACAACCTTTAAGCATACCGGCCTGGAAATGGGAGGAAGCATGGACTTCATTGTTGGTTTGCCTCTCACATTCCATAAGCATCATTCCATTTGGGTGATAGTTGATCGATTGACCAAGTCAGCTCATTTTATACCCGTCAATATCAACTACCATGAACCAAAGTATGCAGAGTTGTATATTTCTAGAATTGTGTGCTTACACGGAGTACCCCGCACCATCATCTCAGATCGTGGAGCCATTTTCGTTGCTCGATTTTGGGAGATCCTCCACACATTATTGGGTACTAAGTTGATTTGAAGCTCAGCTTACCATCCTCAGACTGATGGTCAAACGGAGCGAGTAAACTGAGTGCTAGAAGATATGCTCCGCGCCTGTGCCATCCACCATGGTAAGAACTGGGATGATCATCTACCATTGGCGGAGTTTTCATACAACAATGGTTATCAGGCTAGCATCCAAATGGCACCACATGAAGCTCTTTCTGGCCAGAAGTGCAGCACACCTTTGAACTGGTGTGAGTCTGGTGAATGAGTGATATATGGTATCGACTTGGTGAATGAAGCCGAAGTACGAGTACGAGTTATTCAAGCCAATCTCAAGGCTGCTCAGTCTCGTCAGAAAAGCTATGCGGACAAATGGCGTCGACCCCTTCACTTCGATGTCGGGGATCACATTTATCTTCATGTATCCCCAATGAAAGAGATTCATCGCTTCAGAGTAAAAGGGAAGCTAGCTCCACGCTTCATTGGGCCATTCGCAATAATTTAACAATGCGGACCTGTGGCCTATCGGCTAGCGCTACCAGCTTCGCTTTCAGGGGTCCACAATGTATTTCACATTTTGTAGTTGCGGAAATGTATCAAGGCCCCAACTGACGTCCGTATGGAGGATTTGGAAGCTCTCCAACCACATCTTACTTACTATGAGCATCCAACCCAAATAATCGATGAGAAGATTCGCACCACAAGAAGCCGCACCTTACATTTCTACAAGGTCTTGTGGGGCGACCACACCGCTGAAGAAGCAACGTGGAAAAGCGAGGAATACCTCAGAACAAACTATCCAGACTTGTTAGCAGCATATGTTCATTAGATCTTTTATTTTATCCTTCCTATTGTAATCTTGAGGCAAGATTCTTTTACGGCGGGAGGGATGTAAACTCCCAGTTTTTCCTTAATATGAAGTTCAGTTACCAGTTTGTTTTCAACCATAGTAAAGATCAATTATGGTTGTACACATGAACTTGGTCTCATCAAAAATATTTCTTCCCTCATACTTAAAATTTTATTAACATAAGGGATGGACTTCACCAATAACCCTAGGATAATTCAAGTAACCTTCCTGCAAATTTTGGATTTTATTGAATGAAATTTGCTAGGGCAAAACACTATGTAGTACTATATATATTCAAATTAATATGAATATAGCACTGTACATTTAGGTCATGTCAAAATATTCAAATACGAGGCTATAAATTTTTCCATGGCCTCATAATATTCCAAATAGCCTTTCTGCCAAGTTTGAAGATGTGTGAATTCCATTTGCTATTTTATTTGAGATGCTTAGGAAATTCAAGCCATATTTAAGTTTAAATTTTGAATTCTGATAAAATTTATTTGAACAAACCATCATGATCATCATGACTTGTTTGACTTATCCATGAAGTTTCACAATTTTTGAAGCTCAGTCGCTATTTAATTCAGTGACTCCATTGAATTTCTTCCAAATTCAAATTCAAATTGGAAATTCAATTGAAACTTGATCAATTCGAAGTTTTTTCCAGAATAAAATTCCAGATATTTATTTTAGCCTATCCACAAATTGTGATGAATTTTGGACAAGTATTGGTGGGTGAATTAAGGGAGCAGAGAAGATAGACTTGGAAGGGATGTGGGACCCACTGTCCAGTGACCCAAATTCGAGCGGTTCCTCTGTTGTCACCGTGGCGACACCGCACGGCATGCAGGCCACCGAGCTGCCTGCTTGCTTGCACTGTGGCCGCCTCTCCTCGACTCCCTACGCCTATTTAATCCTCTCCTGGCCGTCGGCATCGAGTTCCCCACTCGGTTTTGCCCTCCCACGCCACAGCTCTGCCCGCCGTCGCCATTCTTGCTGCTTTCTCTTCCTCCCCGGTGAGCACCTCGGTCTTACCTATATTCTCTTTGATGCAAACAGCAAAGATGGCGCCAAGGCCATGCTCTACCTTCTCCACCCCTTGGCTCGTCTTGTTGTTCACTGTTTTGCCGATATTTTGAAGTCCCGCAGACATCGTCGTTGTGCCGCCATCGGACCTTCTCTGTTCCACCGTGGAGCCGAAGCTAGGAGCAGTTTCTTGGCCGGACTCCAACAGCAAAAATCTTCACTTCTGCACCTCCTAGCTCACAGTACAAGCCGTTCTTTGTTTCATTCCATATCATGCAAATAATATGAGTTTTGCTTTCGGCCTTAACCCACGAACTAGCTCACTTCTCGGTTTAATTCCGTTTCTACTTGTAAGGATTCTTCAATCCAATTATTACTCTGTACCTCCTAGCGCACCCCTCTGCCAAGAATCAGTGGACGCCATCGAGTAGAGTCTGAGATATTCAAGTTTTCCCCACCGCCAATGGAAATTCGTCAGTTCACCGTCGAACTCATCTTTGCGTGTGATGTCACCCCTTTCTAACCTCCAAATCATCATCCTCGTGCTCCCAGGAACATTTATGACCTTTTTTCGGAGCTTCTCACGCCATCCCCGAGCGATTCTGACGATCGCTGAAACCCTAGCTCCGTCGCCGCCGTCGCACCGCCACCTCCGGCCGTCGCCACCAAGGTTGGACCCTACCATCGTGTTGCGCGGTCGATTTAGGGCTAGGCGGCCACAACCAAGCCGAATGGAGGTCGATGCAACCAAGTCTGGCGAAATCCCCCTTGAACTCCGATACCATCGTGTTGCCCGGTCGAAATCCGATTCCTTCGGATCCCAGGTGCGTCATGCCTCGTCGGGATCGTGGCATTAGAATTGGGCGTGCAGGCCTCGTGGCCGTTAGTTTGTTTTGGCTATAAAGTTTGCAGTAAACGAGCAAGGTGGAATGCCGTTAGTACCACCACAAACACCACTGTCTCATCATGCGATCACGGTTCGAGCATCCGTCGACCAGTGGCGCGTGCCAGATAGTCAGAACAGTTGTTGTCTATGTTTGAATATGTGAAAGTAGAAACAAGGTACTATTATTTAACACTTGCATGTATGTGTTGTAGTTTTCTAGATAATAAAACATGAATTACAAATAGTAATCATTGCCCGGCAGATGGTATCCGCTTCATATATATAATCGGGTCTATCTTTATTCAATTCTGGGAAGACTACACTAATTATTTTTTGACAAAGAAGTGATGCATATGATGGCCTCTCTGGAAATTCCCATCTCAGTGGCTCAATTCGAAACTCAATTCGAAATGATTAGTGGTCTAAACGTCTCTGATACCATTGTTAGAATCAAAAGGGAGCCCAAAGATCAAATAGCCACTAAATCATCTTGAAATACATGGAGAGAACTGAATAAAATATGTACATCAAGTGCTATCTCTCAAATAGCACAAGAACACTTCTAATACCTTCTCCTCCATCTTTGTTGTTGCTTGACGATGCAGCCATCGAGCCAACAAGGTGAGGCCGCAAGAAGAACGACGACGAGAGGCGTTTCCCCTTGTTCTTCTCTTGGTGTGTTGATCGGATTCTGAGTGGGTTAAGATTGTTCAAGTTTGTATGTGTGTATGCATTAGCATCTCTTGTTCATACACTTGACCCTCTTCTTATAATTGACCAAGAGGCACAAGAGGGGGCCTCCCACCCTTAGGAATGTTGTGTCCCTCGATCAGGGAGTAAACATTCGGTGGTTTCTGTCCTTTTAATTAGGACACATGTCAATTTTGAGTTCAGACTGACAGTTATTGAACTGACCGGACTAGTCTGGTCAGGGTCTAGATTAGTCCGGTTACTCTTACTGGACATCACCGGACTAGTCCTGTCAGGGTCCGGACTAGTCTGGTCGCCCTTACTGGACAGCAACCGGACTAGTCCGGTCTCACTACCGGACTTGTCCGGTACTTCCAACATTCTCCCCCTTGAACTCGAATATAAAACTTAGCAACTTACTTAATACTAAACCAAGTGCCCATTTTCTCATGCTTGACATATAGGGCACGATGCATCACAACAACCATTTACATATTGTTGGACTCGAAAACCACAATATATCTCACACTTAAAAATGAACCTTACTCTTACTTGGCCCCTAAATATCTAGTGATCATAGGTTCTTCCTTAAACTCATGCTAGCCACGTGTTCACTGAACACGGTGGGTGGAAGACCTTTTGTAAGTGGATCCGCAAGCATTTGCTTGGTACTAATTTGCTCAATATTCATTACTTAATATGATCCTGGATTTACCCCTTTACAACACATAATTTATATCAATGTGTTTGTCATCACACATGACTTGTTGTATTTGGAGTACAAAAAACTTAAGTGGTTTAAAGCTGTCAACCAATCATAATTCGGGTTTACTTACTGTGTCTGCTCAGTAGTCTCATTTATAATATATATTTGGTATGCATCACACATGATGCAGTGACCCTAAATTAGGAGCTTTTCCACAATAAAGCTTCATTATGCGAGTGTTGATTACTGATGTGAATTTACTATACATCTCGCACAAACTGAGTCTTAGTAAGTCATTATTCGAATGACTTAATCATATACTTAACTTACCATGAGACCTTGATACTTGCAAAACTACAACTAATACTTATTTCCATCCAATCATCTGGTTTGGACTTACTTATGCCAAAATTAACCCGATACTTAAACTTTGTCAAGGTAACTTAAGAATTGAGCAAAACTTAAAACTTCTGATAGCAAGAAGTTTTGGAACCGATTTTTATTAGGTTGACCTCTTATTGGTTCCATACTTACCAACCTTGACTCATTAGAGCAGACAAGGATTTATTTTCATGCATACCGTACTTTCCAAGTACGCTCCTTAAGTATGTCTTTTGCACTAAACTTAATACCCCTTTATTTCTATCTCAGTGAATTTCTATGCCCAATAGATAGGATGCTTTACCAAGATCTTTCATATCAAAATTAGAGGACAAAAACTTCTTAGTTTCTTATAGTAGATTGACATCACTACTTGCATGTAGTATATCATCTACAAGAACGAGGAAAATAAATTTCTCGTTCTTAAACTTAACATAAATGCAATTGTCCTCCTTATTATCTTTAAAGCCCAAACTTTCTTACTGTCTTATCAAACTTGAGATACCACTGTCTTGATTCTTGTTTAAGTCCACAAATGGACTTTCTTAAGTGGTATCCCATATGTTACTTACCCTTAACAACAAAACCTTTCTGTTGTGTCATATAGACGTTCTCATATAGATCACCATTAAGGAACGTTGTTTTTACATCCATCTGATGTAATTCAAATTGTAATGTGCAACTAATGCTATGATTCTGAACGAATTCTTACTTGAGACGGGTGAAAATGTCTCATTATAATCAGTCCCTTCTCCTTTACTGAAGCCTTTTACAACAAGTCTGGTCTTAAACTTATCAATATTTCTTTTGGAGTCACGTTTAATTTTGTAAAGCCATTTAAATCCTACTGTTTTGGCTCCATTAGGAATCTCAACTAACTTCTAGACTTTGTTTGCTTCCATAGACTTCATTTCATCCTCTATGGCTTTACGCCATTCAGATGATTGAGAACTTCTCATAACTTCTTCAAATGTGGTGAGATCATACTCCACTTGAATTGGCTCACTCAAATAGATTTCATAATCGTCCGGAATGGCCAATTTTCTTTCTCGTTGAGATCTTCTTAATTGCACATTATCCTCATTTTTAGGTTGTTGTTGCTCTTCATTATTAATGACAACAGGCTCAGAATGTTCATCCTTTCTTAATAATTTTGTTGCCAATGGAGAACTAACAACAGGTGTTGAACCTTTATCAATAGGCACTGATGATTCAACAACAGTAGGTAATGAGAAATATGGTTCTAGAATCATAGGAGTGGGTACATAAACCCATTTCTCTTAAAGATTAATTTATCGTCTTATCGTACCCCCCCTGATCATGGCATCCTCTTAAAAAGACGACATGCCTTGTTTCCACAAACTTAGTATATTGTTTTGGACAGTAGAAACGATATTCCTTACTCTTTTCTACATAGCCAATAAAGTGGCAACTTATTGTCTTAGCATCCAACTTACCATTTTTGGGTTAAACATTTTTGCCTCAGCGGGACAACCCCATATATGCATAGAACTTAGTCAGGGCTTACATCCTGTCCACGACTCATACGGTGTTTTTGGCACCGACTTAGTAGGAACCCGATTTAGCATATGAATGGTGGTTTTTAATGCCTCCATCCATAATTTAACCGGTAAATCTGACCGACTTAACATGGATCTTATCATATCCATTATCGTATGGTTGCGCCGTTCCGATACTGCATTTTGTTGAGGCTCGCCCGGTGTTGAAATATTGGATGACTATGCCATTTTCCTGTAGGAACCAAGAAAATGGTCTAGGAACATGGCCATATGGGGTATGACGACCGTAGTACTCACCACCATGATCGGATCTTACCACTTTTATCTTAATATTGTGCTGATTTTCAACTTCAGCCTTAAAACTCTTAAATTTATTCAACGCTTCAGAGCGTTCTTTAACTGGATAAATATAGCCATAACAAGCATAGTCATCTGTGAAGGTTATGAACGAATCAAAACCATCAACAGATACTTACGGGAAATGGACCACAAATGTCTGTGTAGATTAAATCAAAAATTACCGCACTGCGTATGGCACCTTTCTTAATTTTCTTACCAAATTTTCTCTTAATGCAATCTATGCATTCTTCTGAATCCGAAAATTCCAAATGAGGAATAATCGATTGTGAAATCAATTCTTCAATTCTCCCCCTCGAAATATGGCTTAAGCCATAATGCCATAATTTCGAAAACATTTCGAAATCCATTCTCTTACTCTTACTCTAATGTGAGTAAAATGATTGTCGCTTACAACACCATTTAATGAATCCTATGCATTCCTTTTGATGGTGACCTTTGTCTAAACAAAAGTGGTACTGATCTTTCTCCACTTTCACATCCTTACAATAAGGATGACTTTGTTGAGCCTTACACTTATCTTTATCATCGTAAGAAGAACCATGATTCTTAAAAGATTGCTTAGAAGAATAATTCTTTTGTACTTTATATTTATCTGTATCATGGTGAGAAGAACCATGATACTTAAAAAATTGCTTAGAACAATAATTCTTCTTAGCCTTACTTTTTCCCTTCACGTAATTAATAGCATCACTACCATGAAGGAACTTAATCCTCTCTTCCTCCTGAACGCACATAGCCATGAGTTTTTCTATGTTTCATAGTTCAGGCTGAGGGTCATAGTCGATGACAAATGTCTCAAATTCCTTTAGAAGTGAGGCAAAAATGAGGTGCACAATGAACTCATCTTTAATCCCCAAATCCATAGGCTTAAGTTTTGCTGCCATATTTATCATCCTTAAAATGTTCTCTCGCACACCACCTCCATAATACTTTTCAGTAACAAGTCTCTTGATAAGAGTACTTGTCGTTGCCTTAGAAAAAACCAGTAAACTAATTCTCAATATTTTGGAGGTACTCAGTGGCAGTCACACATTCAGGGATTGCTCCCCGAATGGTCTCAATGATAGTGCTCTTAAAAACCATCAAACATTTCATGTTTGATTGTTTCCACTTATGATGAGTAGGTTTAGGCCCGATCTTCCGAAAGGTATGTTGATTGGGGTGGAGAACTCGACGTTGATGATCCGCGGCACTCGAGCGGTTCGAGTACCCCTGCAATCACTACACCACGGCTCCGTTGGTTATCAACCGTGCTGCACACGCTTGACCTCGCCAAGAAGGCTAATCCCTGCAAGTGCAATCGAGAACACGAGCAAGAACGTAGAAGACACGATCAGAAATCGCGAAATTGGGGTCTCACAAACCGTAGAACGGCGATTTTATTGATCTAAGCAAAACCCACCGAATATGACCGGCGGCTGCAGTATTTATAGGCTAGGGTTCGACCAAAACACGATTAGACACGTCCCTAATGGACTCTTACGGGATACAAGGCCCAAAGGCCCGATTCGGTGGTGCAGCACCGGACAGAAATCTGGACTCGACTTGTTTCGACGATTCCCAATGACTCCGGGGGAATTTTGAGGTGGGACCAGAACCATTGGAAAGTTTATCTTCTCCTCTTTCCGTGCATATGTAGAACGTCGAAAACGGAGTCCGTATGCCTCCTGGGCGTCTGTTTTAAGGTGGACTGCTCCTGGACTCCGAGTTGAACTCGAGTCCGAGTTGTAAACTGTTTCCATCTACTTGTGGACGTCCCAGGTGGTTCTCCACGCTCCCAAGGCCTCCTTCCTTCACTTTTTGATCTTCTCCATTATTCCTAATAACAATTAAATCATCACATAGCAATCTATTCTCAAACTCACATGCAAAAGAAGTTAAGAACGAATTCACCTGCTGATTTAATAACCGTGCCCGTGCTCTTGTGATTGGTCCTTGCAGTTCAATGCGCGTCTCCGCTGTTGTGATGTCCTCATCATCCTCCCCCTCTTGAATTGGAGTCGTCCTCGACTCAAGTTCATCTTCTTCTCCCAAGTACGGTCGCAAATCTAAAATGTTAAATGTAGGACTAACCCCAAAATCGGGAGGCAATTCAAGCTTATATGCATTATCATTAATCTTTTCAACGATCTTAAAAGGACCAGCAGCTCGTGGCATAAGTTTAGATTTTCTCAAGTCGGGAAATCGCTCTTTTCTCAAATGTAACCACACCAAATCGCCCGGTTCAAGTTTTACTTCTTTTCTACCTTTACTACCTGCAATTCTATACTTCTCATTCATCATTTCAATATTTTTCTTTGTAGTTTCATGCATCTTAAGAATGAATTCAGATCGTTGTGTAGCATCCAAATTTATAGTTTCAGAAGGAGAAAGTAGTAAATCAATAGGAGCACGGGGATTGAAACCATACACTACCTGGAATGGACTTACCTTTGTCGTGGAGTGAACGGATCTGTTGTAAGCAAATTCTATATGTGGTAAACACTCCTCCCACAACTTCAAATTTGTTTTCAAGACAGCCCGTAACATAGTGGATAAAGTACGATTAACTACCTCAGTCTGTCCATCCGTTTGTGGGTGACATGTAGTTGAAAACAGCAACTTGGTTCCCAATTTATACCACAAAGTTCTCCAAAAATGACTTAAAAATTTTGCATCACAATCAGAAACAATGGTATTTGGCACACCATGTAAACGAACAATTTCCGTCATAAATAAATCAGCAATGTGTGAGGCATTATCATTCTTATGACAAGGTATAAAGTGTGCCATTTTGGAAAAACGATCAACAACTACAAAAATACTATCCCTCCCCCTCTTAGTCCTAGGCAATCCCAAAACAAAGTCCATAGAAATATCCTCCCAAGGTACACTAGGAACAGGAAGAGGCATATAAAGACCATGTGGGTTAAGGCGAGACTTAGCTTTGTTGCAAGTAGTGCATCGTGACACGTAGCGCTCGACATCACGCCTCATCTTTGGCCAAAAGAAGTGTGTGGATAGCACGTCTTCAGTTTTCTTCACTCCAAAATGTCCCATCAAACCTCCTCCATGTGCTTCCTGCAAAAGCAATAGACGAACGGAGCTAGCTGGAACGCATAGCTTGTTAGCACGATAGAGGAGACCCTCTCGCAGCACATATTTATTCCAAGTTCTTCCTTCTCTACAATTTTCAAAAGCATATTTGAAGTCCAAATTAGTAGGATATAATGCTTTAATTGTTTCCAAACCAAAGATTTTATGATCAAGTTGGGACAGCATTGTATAACGCCTAGATAATGCATCGGCAATGATATTTTCCTTCCCTTTCTTATGCTTAATGATGTATGGAAACGACTCTATGAACTCAATCCATTTAGCATGTCGTTTATTCAGATTGGTTTGACACTTAAGATACTTCAATGATTCATGATCGGAATGTATGACAAACTCCTTAGACCAAAGATAATGTTGCCAAGTTTGTAATACACGGACTAAGGCATACAATTCCTTATCATAAGTGGAATAATTCAGAGAAGGACCATGAAGTTTTTCACTAAAGAAAGCAACGGGTTTACCTCCTTGTATGAGAACGCCTCCAATACCAATGCTGCTTGCATCGCATTCTAGCTCAAAGGTCTTGTCAAAATCAGGAAGTTGTAGTAATGGTGCTTGTGTAAGCTTCGATTTGACAGCATCAAAAGCTTGTTGCTGCTGTTCGCCCCAACGAAATGGAACTCCCTTCTTCGTTAGCTCATGTAGAGGTGCTGCAATGGTGCTGAAATCCCGCACAAAGCGCCGATAAAATCCTGCAAGACCAAGAAAACTACGAACCTGTGTGACGGTAGTTGGGGCTGGCCAGCTGGTGATTGCTTCAATTTTTGCCTCATCCATCTCAATTCCCTGCGAGGAGACGATATAGCCAAGAAACAAGACTCGATTGGTGCAAAAAACGCACTTTTCGAGGTTACCAAACAAACGTGCATCTCTCAAAACAGTAAAAACAGCATGTAAATGATCAAGATGTTCATCATATGACTTGCTGTAAATGAGGATATCATCGAAGTAAACCACCACAAATTGTCCAATGAAAGCACGTAAAACCTCGTTCATTAATCGCATAAAGGTGTCGGGTGCATTAGTTAAACCAAAAGACATGACTAACCACTCATAAAGTCCAAACTTGGTTTTAAATGCAGTTTTCCATTCATCTCATAGTGCCATTCTAATTTGGTGGTAACCACTACGCAAGTCAATTTTTGTGAAGATGATAGCACCACTCAATTCATCAAGCATGTCATCTAATCGAGGAATAGGATAACGATATCGAATGGTGATGTTATTAATCGCTCGACAATCAACACACATGCGCCAACTACCATCTTTCTTAGGAACCAAAAGAACAGGAACGGAACAAGGGCTAAGGCTTTCACGAATGTACCCGCGGTCCAAAAGATCTTGGACTTGTCGCTGAATTTCCTTAGTTTCTTGTGGATTCGCCCTGTATGCTGCACGATTTGGCAAACTTGCTCCTGGAATCAAATCGATCTTGTGTTCAATGCCTCTCATCGGTGGTAAACCAGGGGGTATCTCGGAGGAAAACACATCCTCAAACTCCTGCAAAAGGTTAGCAAAAGCAGGGGGCAATGCAATAGACAATTCATGAAGTGAAAACATGGCTTCTTTGCAAACTAAAGCATAGCACATCCCCTTAGCATCGAATAAATCAGCAAGTTCAGATTTAGTTGCGAGCAATGATGATGATTTTAACTTAATAACTTGCTGTTTTTCAAATTCTAATTTAGTTGCTTTGCCCTCACGAATTTTACTCTTGTCTTCCAGCGAGAGGCAACCAAGCCTCAAAAGTATTCATCCGAAGAGCAAGGTCATCCAATTGGCGAGTCAAGTTTGCCAATGACTCCTCCGTTGCTGCGTTGTATTTGGTGAACATATCACGTAACTCAACATGTTGAACACATTCGTCATTATTTTCTTCTCCTGCCATTGTTAGTAGGAAACAAAAGAAAACAAAAAAAATGTTATCCCTATCAACTACAGTGACAATGTGGAAGGTGGAAGAAAACAATCTCTCTCGCTCAAGCGTCTTACCACGCTCTTACAAGTGTTCTTACCGACACAGCAGGTGGTGTGGACGGTGAGATGAACCAATGAAGCGTGGAGTGATTGCAAAGGTACCTGTTATGCTCAAGAGAAAGGTGGAGCTTGGATGGCACAATATGGTGGCTAATAAGCAGAAAATCGTTAACAGCTAAACAAAATTGAATAAGTATTCAATGTAGGAAACTGTTGCTGGTCAACTGAGTGCCCTAGAACCTAGCACAACACAAGGAAGTATCAAGGCAAAAGAAAGACAGAATGATATAACCAAACAAACAGCACCAAGTGGTATAGGCCAATTGCTTTAATATGCGTGCTCTTCACTATTTTTTTTCTTTTTTTGTAATATTTTTTTGATATTTTTCTTTACTCAGTAGCACAAATATAGGAAGCACACAAATTTGCAGCTCAATTGGATGTAATATGCGGCCTATAGAAAATCAAGAAGATTCTTTAAAATTCGTGCTGAAACTTCGGAGGCTGGATAGCCTATCTTCCGAGGGGACTTTGGGCAATCTAATTTCGCCGAACGCGGCTACGTGGCAGAAAATCATATGCGAAATTTCGCGTAGATGAATTTGAAAAAAAAATTCGCCCGATTTCTAGTCCGTATGCGAAAGTTATGGCCGTTTTAAGGTAGGCTATCCGAGTTACGATTTTTTTGATGTTGATTCCAACTCGGTTTGAGAACAGAACTCGCAATTGGATACGAAAACGATCGGGAATTTGCACAGCAACTAATGGGGTGGTGTGTGATGATTCAAGGATGAATGGCACAAACATTTGTCACCTAATCTAGGGCTGGCGATGCGGGAGTTCACGCAAGGCGGCCAGCTAGGGCAAACCGATGAACGTGGCGGATCGGTTTGTTATTTAGGGATTGTGGAATAGGTGTCGAATAGCAAGAAAACAAGGACGAAACACGATAATTAGGACCCAAAAACACAAAGCTAAACCAGCAACAAGACTCAACCACACGAATGCAAACTCAACAATGCAAACTAAAAAACGAAACTGCAGGCACTATAGTCTAGGAAGCGGTAAAAGTGACCTAATTTTTTTTTGTGGCTTTTCTGTGGACTCTAGGTATGAAACAAAATCGATCTAATGGAAGGAAGGAAAACAAAGATACCTCACGGGCAACCTGGAAATCTGATACCAATTGATGAGTAGGTTTAGGCCCGATCTTCCGAAAGGTATGTCGATTGGGGTGGAGAACTCGACGTTGATGATCTGCGGCACTCGAGCGGTTCGAGTACCCCTGCAATCACTACACCACGGCTCCGTTGGTTATCAACCGTGCTGCACACGCTTGACCTCGCCAAGAAGGCTAATCCCTGCAAGTGCAATCGAGAACACGAGCAAGAACGTAGAAGACACGATCGGAAATCGCGAAATTAGGGTCTCACAAACCGTAGAACGGCGATTTTATTGATCTAAGCAAAACCCACCGAATATGACCGGCGGCTGCAGTATTTATAGGCTAGGGTTCGACCAAAACACGATTAGACGCGTCCCTAATGGACTCTTACGGGATACAAGGCCCAAAGGCCCGATTCGGTGGCGCAGCACCGGACAGAAATCTGGACTCGACTTGTTTCGACGATTCCCAATGACTCCGGAGTAATTTTAAGGTGGGACCAGATCCATTGGAAAGTTTATCTTCTCCTCTTTCCGTGCATATGTAGAACGTCGAAAACGGAGTCCATATGCCTCCTGGGCGTCTGTTTTAAGGTGGACTGCTCCTGGACTCCGAGTTGAACTCGAGTCCGAGTTGTAAACTATTTCCATCTACTTGTGGACGTCCCAGGTGGTTCTCCATGCTCCCAAGGCCTCCTTCCTTCACTTTTTGATCTTCTCTATTATTCCTAATAACAATTAAATCATCACATAGCAATCTATTCTCAAACTCACATGCAAAAGAAGTTAAGAACGAATTCGCCTGCTGATTTAATAACTGTGCCCGTGCTCTTGTGATTGGTCCTTGCAGTTCAATGCGCGTCTCCGCTGTTGTGATGTCCTCATCAACTTAACTTTGGCTATGTCACAAGCCAATAGCTTATTAGTATAGTCATTTGTCCTCACAACAAAAGCTTTCTGAGTTTCATCAACATTTCTTACTGAAGCCATCAGCTCAACTGAATATGGAGTTGTGAGAGCCAAGTCTATCTCGGAGACTTCCAAAGCAATCTCCAACTTTTCTCTCCATCTCTCATAATTGCTAACACTGAGTGCATCAATGCAAACGATGAAACCTAGTTTTGAATTCTCATTGGAGGAAACTTCTTAATCAAAAACGATATCATGAGTGAATGCATAGATATTAATCATAAGATAATGTTGAGTTTTATCTTTTACTTTGGTTACTTGACCAAAACTCAACATTTGAGAACAACTGAAAAAACATAGTAATTTATCTTTTGCTTTGGTTACTCGGCCAAATTATTATTTACTTAAAAGAACAATGTCATTAATGCCTTTCCCTTTGGTTACTCGGCCAATAATGACATTAAAAACTCAAATTTGAGATCAACTAAAAAAACATAGTAATTTATCTTTCGCTTTGGTTACTCGACTAAATTACTATGTACTTAGAAGGAAATGTCATTAATGCCTTTTGCTTTGGTTACTCGACCAATAATGACATAATATAGCTTAAAAACATGACAATTCTATTTTTCGCTTTGGTTACTCAATAGAATTCCATGCAACTTAAAATGACATAGCAATTTATCTTTTGCTTTGGTTACTCGACCAAATTGCTATGACAATATAAACTTAACTTACAACGGAAGCTTAATTAAATAAATAAACTTAAGTGTATAGCCCGAACTAGTCCAAACAGGGCCGGACTAATCCGAACTCTTATAGTACCATTTTTTGACTAGTTCGATGCATAAGCCTGACATGTCCGAACTTAAACAGAATCATGACCGGACTAGTTCGGTCTCTAGGACGGACAAGTACGGTACTGTTCCAGAAACATTTGATTCGTTCTTTATTGAACTTTTCGAGTTTGGTCCGTACTAGTCCGGCCAACCTCGGAAAAGTTTCATATAAAAATCAATAAATGCTGAAATACCCAAAAGGGAATCTTAATCATACCATCTTACAAAATCAACTTAATTTTCACAATAGATTTCAATCCAAAGTGCTTAATTGGTTTTCAATCAGATGAACGCATCAAAACACCCTGATCCGAAAAACCTAACCACTTCATTGTGGCATACCGGACTAGTCCGGTCCATAGACCGGACAAGTCCCGACCTTCAAAAACTTGTGGCGAAAAACTTTGTTCAAAACTTAATTCGAAACGATTAGTGGTCTAAACAGTTTTGATACCATTGTTAGAATCAAAAGGGAGCCCAAAGATCAAATAGCCACTAAATCATCTCGAATTACATGGAGAAAACTGAATATAAACATCAAGTGCTATCTCTCAAATAGCACAAGAACACTTCTAATACCATCTCCTCCATCTTTGTTGTTGCTTGACGATGCGGTCATCGAGCCAACAAGGCGAGACTGCAAGAAGAATGACAACGAGAGGCGTTTCCCCTTGTTCTTCTCTTGGTGTGTTGATCGGATTCTGAGTGGGTTAAGAGTGTTCAAGTGTGTATGTGTGTATGCATTAGCATCCCTTGTTCATACACTTGACCCTCTTCTTATACTTGACCAAGAGACACAAGAGGGGGCCTTACATCCTTAGGAATGTTGTGTCCCCTGATCAAGGACATAACATTCGGTGGGTTGTTCCTTTCAATTAGAACACATGTCAATTTCGAGTTCAAACTGACAGTTACTGAACTGACCGGACTAGTCCAGTCAGGGTCCGGACTAGTCCGGTTATTCTTACTGGACAACACCGGACTAGTCCTGTCAGGGTCCGGACTAGTCCGGTCGCCCTTACTGGACAGCAATCGGACTAGTCCGATCTCACTACCGGACTTGTCCGGTACTTCCAACAACAATACCCTAGAAGATCAAGCGGCAAATTGGCTAATACTCCAATTCTCCAACCAAGTATTCCTTTGCACGTCTATAATTAGGTAAGCTATCTCACCATCACAAGCTAAGCTAAGCGATGACCAACAACACATACTACTGAATGCGAGAGTGAAGCATGTCGAGGTAGCAGAGAGGAGGAGAGATCAAAAATGTTCTATTTGACCCAGTTTGTTTGAGTAACAGATCAAAAAGGTAATGGCAGTTTGGTGACTGAAGGAATTTGATCAGGGCAGGAATGTCATTTTATTAGGGGTTGCCGCATCATCAAATGAAAATGCTGATTTGGTATGCCTGATTGGCACTGTAATGGCAAAATGATGAGTAAAATTTTGTAAGGCTAGCAAATTATGGATAGTTCAATATAAAATGTTGTTTCAAACAACTAGCACTTGGATCGGTCTGCATACAAGTGTCTACCAAGACATAGTCTATTCAACATAGATAGCTTATTAGAAAAGTCAAATCACTGTTTCAAACACTCATTAGTTTCTTCGAAGCAACATATAGATCTCCAGCCCACAGACTACACCCACTCACAGGGCTATATCGAGGTATGCGAAAGATCGTCGGCGACGGAACTCGAAGAGGCCGTCGCACCAGAAACCGCATGAACCAACAAATAGAGCCTCGTCATCGGGACTGAATGATATGCCACTAACCTCACCGAAGAAGTCCACTTCCTGCTCACTCCTGTACCCGCCCGCAACATTAAAGATGTGGAAGAAATCTGTAGATTCTGCCATTGCCATGAACTGTCCATCAGACGTGTAGCGAATGGACCTGATGGCTCCCATCTTCCCACGCAGGATGGCCACTGATTTGGAGAGGTTCCGGATGTCCCAGACTCTGCAAGTCTTGTCTTGGTTTCCAGTGGCGAATGTTTGGTTATCTGGGTTCCATGCAGATGCAAAAGAATAATCCAAATGGCCGCAGAGATTGTGAACCCTCTGCAGGAAACAAACAAGCATGAGCTTGCAATGAATTGAGTTTGATGTTAGAACTGAAACTGAACATTGGGTTCTGCTTACTTGTCCTGAACTAGCATCAACCACAAGTCCATCAGTATTGTTCCCAACAATGATAGCAAGTTTGCCGTCAGGACTCAGTGATGTGTGCTACAAAATAAAATAACATTAGTGAAAATGGAGCTTATTAACATTGGAAATGAGAAGTTCGAAAAATTAACCAAACTCTTACGTTCACAACCCAAGGAAAACTGAGGTTATTGCAGATTTTAAAGTTCTCTACATCAAAATCTCTAACTAGACAATCTTTGCTTGTGGCAAGGAAGTGCACAGAACCACTGTGGGAAAAAAATGAGACATAAATACAGTTAGGTTTACAATTCATATGTTACTAATTTCTAAGAAAAAAAACTCCCTCTGGTTTCATATATACGACATTAAGATGAGAAGTTTAGCTCAAACTTAAGCTAAACTTCTTAGACTAACATCATATATATATATAAATAGAGGAGTGCTTCCTCCGTTTCCAAAATGTTGTCATGTTCTAGTTCGAAAACTTAGTTCATTTTCGAATAAAACGTAACAACTTTTTAGCGACAGGGAGAGTACATTGATCCGCCGGCAGAAAGTTAAGTACCTTTGGTTCTCAAATATCTCGAAGGAATTTGTACAACCGTCATCACCGGGTGTTGGTTTACAACAGTAACTTATCCCTTCACGATCCAAAAACTGCATTCCCCACGTAAATAAATAAGCATCAGGCGCTGTGGATGGTTTGCTTGAATTCAGAGATGGGAAAGAAGATTGATGGTGAATAAGAATGAACTACCTTGCATATAATTTCCCCCTTCATTCCTCCAGCAAGAAGCAAGTTATCTTTGACTGCCATCGTACAAACTTCAGGTTTGAAAAATCCATCTTTTAAATTTCTGTAATGCTCCTGAATTCAAAAGCATAAAAAAAATATGTTTTATTTTACCACTAAACAGAAGAGGTTCTACAAGAAAAAAATTGAAGTTAAGGTAAATATTTGGAACATAAATACTGCACCTCGGATGGTTTAACATATCCCAGAAGATTAATGACTTCTCGCCTCTCAAAAGTAGGCGCTGATAAGTGAAGAACAGAAAAGAGTCCCCTGAAATACTCATCATGCTTTGTGGCTGCCCATACTAAATTTCTCAACTGCAAGATAGAGATAAGTTGAAGTCATTAGAAGTTTATTAGGGTGTTAGTTACATACCTACATATAAATATATAAGGACTTATTTATAGAGGTGTGTACATCATTAGATCTGACGGTGAAATATATTTCTATGTTAGATGGATAACAGCATAATCTACAAATCATCCATCGTCGCCTTAGGCTCAGTGATATCATTATGAGTCACCTGATAATGAGGAAAAATCCAAATTCAAAGTTCTTGTATTGTACTAAAACCCATAGTAGACTTGGCCTTTCTCTGTTGGTGTGCATTCCTACAACGATATCAACACATCAAAAAATCAGAACCCAAATTCAATTAATCGACATGCCTATCATAAATTGCACCAATTGCATGCCTTCTCTGAATTTATTCCTGAATTGGGTACATCCTCAGTGTTTTCATACTCCTCCAACCGAATTTGTCTTGTAAAGTATCTTGGAGCACCAACTATCTCTTCAAATGGGATTCCTTGGATATCCCTCCCATACTTCACATCCAATGCAGTGATATCATTAACACGGTCTCCGATCTGTGCAAAAAGATTGCCCTCTAAGACCCACTGACATGATATGACCAAATTATAAAATTGACTAATATTGTGATCTTGTGGAAACTACATAACTTCATAGACCTTGTTAAGATACTATGCGCCAACCAGTTGCTCCTAAAAACTTAAGTTGATGAGGCAAGGTGGGAAATTCACTTATACTTCAACGCTCCCCCTCATGTGCAGACTCCTTTGGCCCGCTAACGTAGAATAGGAGTTGGTTATGATTTTATTTTCTTTTTTGTAATAATTTACACCCGCTAGGATTCAAACTCGAGACCTCTGGATCTGATACCATGTTAAGCTACTATGCTTCAACCAGTTACCCCAAAAACTTAAGCTGATGAGGAACGATGGGCAATTCACTTGTACTTCAACAGACCTAATTCTAAAGCACCAATGCTTGGGCAAGACATTGAGAATAAAAAAAATAATAATAAAAGTTTAGGAAGAGCATTTATTTATAAAAAAATTACATGTCACCAAACGGATCAAAAGGACAGTTACACATAGAGATATCTTATCTTCATAATACTCTTCATCATCATCGGTGTCCATCCATTCATCATTTTGGTCTTCTTCATTTTGATATATTATGGAACCATGATCCTCGTTCCGTGACATGATCTTCGAGATTAGTAAAAATGGATAGATATGAGTGAAACAATACGAGAAAATAAATGTAAGACTTGTTATTGAAAGAACATTCATAATATATGATTCACGTTAAAAAGGATGGATTGGAGATCGGAAAATATAGTTCTTATTTAAGATTTTTGGTAGGAAGCACGATTGAGTCTGGAAACTGGTAGTGCATTTTTTACCCGCCATGATATGCTACCCAATCATCTCCACCATCCACTCACATCCCATTTCTTTGCCCCCCTCTTCTCCTTTCATCCTAACATCCTTCATGCCCACAACTTCTCTAGTAAGTTACACATCTCCAACACTTGCCATCCCCATAGTACCTTTATACTCCAGATCACTACAGTGTGACATCAAACATAGAGATCTTTGCAGTGACCGGGAAGGAGGTGAGGGATGTCTCACGCGCGATGGCAGATCTGATTTGCCCCATGCCCGGTGGTTGTCGAAAGGTCAACCCAAAAGTACAGGCGACACACCAAGAAAATACCAAGGAAGCAAGAAAGTCACTGCTCACCGATATAGATCACTGCACCAGAGCTTGTCAACGATGTGGATCGTCTCGGCAAGGTGTGCAAAGTGGGCGAGTGCCTAGTTTAAGGGGTGATTGGAGTTGTGCCCAAAATCAACGCACCCGGTCACCGATGATGCTTGGAGTTGGGTGGCGCTCCCGATTACCAGAAGAACACAAGGGCGGTGCGAGGAGGCAATAAGGAGGGGACGACGTGGGTGGAGGGGCAAGGCAGGGGTGATGCGCACAGAGGGGCGAATGGATAAGGAGAGAGAAGGAGAGGTCGGTCTGGTAGGAAGATAAGGAGAGAGAGTGAGTGAGTGGGGGGAGGGTGGAAGAGGAAAAAGAACAAAAAAAATTGGAAATTTTAGCTCTTATTTATTATTTTTGGAGGAAGCGTGATTGAGTCTGAAAACGATGTATCACTTAAAGAATAGTGCATTTGCTACCCGGCGTGATTTGCTACCATCTCCTCGTCCACTCAGGTGATCCCATTTCTGTGACCCCTCTCTTCTCCTTTAATCCTAAAATCCTACACACCAACAACTTCTCCCATAAGTTACACGCTCTCCAACACTTGCCATCCCCACCCTGGCTCGCTCTTGCTTATCTTCAAGGCTATCAATAGAGATAAACATTTTTTGGCCAGACATAACTTATATCAGACATTAAAATGCTCTAAACTCTCCATATAGTCACTTCTAAAATTCTTATTGGGCCAACAAAAATCACATCAAATAAAGTCTAAGCATAGCCACCCAGTTATTTCTAAATATTAATGTTATTTTGTTTCTAAACATAAAAACTTAACTTACGACACCTCAAGCTCACTTTCTTCTACCAAGGACATTTTTTTAGCACACAGGGCAGCTCACACGGATATTGTTAAGAAGAAGGGTGGAGCGTCTGGGAGGAATCGACCTCAGGTGTTCCAACTTGTGGTATCATTGTTGCCTTTGACCTCCATCAATGCTAATAGGAAATCTCATACTCTACGGCTTGGCAATCCCCTAACCAAGCCTCTTCTCTAACGTTTGACCTTCCAAAAAATCATATTTTGTGTATTTAGTAGATCTTGAAACTCAACTAAATGGGAAACCTAGATTTTTTTAGTCTCCATACCTATTGAGATGGTGATGATTGCTATACCAGTAGCTGATCTGAGCGAGAGGGAATGATCCCACTTGGGCGATTCATTGGATTTAGAGTCAACAACAATGAGAAATGTGGAGCGCAAGTCAATTGACTATGGTATGGGTGGAACGAGTGAGGAAGTGTTACATGTAATGTTACAGATTCATCCTCACTAATGAACCTAATAAGGTACTTGAGTGCCCCATTGGCATCTCGTCCATTTTTAGAAAATATTTCTAATTTATATGAAGTTTAGAATGGATGAATCTTGACCACCTATATCTCTCTTTGTGTGTGTGCGTGCATCCGTGTATGTGTGTTTTCAACATAATTATACTAGATTACTAACTAAAGAAATGGTATGAAATAAATTATCCCCTCTTTTAGCCATTTACACGGAGATGCCATTATCATATTTGGGTTGCTTGGGAGTGACTGAAGCCATCAAAGCAACCAATGCTCACTAAACTATTCAACCGCATTTTTTAGTCAAACAAAATGTCTGAAGAGTGACAAAAATATTTTAGTACCTATCTTCAAAAATAAAGGTGATGTTCAAACTTGTACTAATTACTGAGGAATTAAGCTTATGAGCCATAATATGAAGCTTTGGGAGAGAGTGATTGAACAACGCTTGAGAAAAGTGACCAATGTCACTAAAAGACAGTTTGGTTTTATACTTGGAAGGTCCACTATGGAGGCGATTTTCCTACTCTGTCAGCTTATGAAGAGATATAGGGAGCAAAAAAGTATCTACACATGATGTTCATTGACTTGGAAAAGGCAAATGATAAGGTACCAAGACCGGTCATGTGGTGGGCGCTAGAGAAACACAAAGTCCCAACAAAATATATTAACCTTATCAAGGATATGTACAATAATGTGGTGACAAGTGTGCGTGTAAGTGATAGTGAGACCGATACTTTTCCTATCACAATAGGGCTACACCAAGGATCAACCTTAAGCCCATATATCTTTTTATTAGTGATAGATGAGGTGTTGAAGGATAGACAAGGGGATATCTATTGGTGTATGCTCTTTGCTGGTGATGTAGTGTTGGTAGATGAAACTAGGGATGGTGTTGATAAATAATTGGAGCTACCGAGGCAGACCTTAGAGTCCAACGGGTTTAGACTTAGTAGAAACAAGATCGAGTATATGAGGTGTGACTTTAATGATGTCGGATGCGAGGAGGGAAATGTTAGTTTACAAGGATAAGTAGTACCTAGGAGGGACACATTTCGATATTTAGGATCAATGTTACAAAGCAATGATGATATTGACGAAGATGTTTGCCACATGATCAAGATCTGGTGGATGAAGTGGCGGCAAGCATCTGAAATCTTATGTGATAAGAAGGTCCCGCAAAAATTGAAAGGAAAATACTATAGAACGGTGATCGGATCTGTGATGTTGTATGGAGCAGAATGTTGGTCAACTAAAAGGCAACGTGTCCAGCAATTAAGTGTTGCTGAGATGTGCATGCTACGGTGGATGTACGGTCACACAAGAATAGACAAAAATAGATACGAGGTGATACATGATAGGGTAGGGGTGGCACCGATTGAGGAGAAGCTAGTCCAACGTCGGCTACGATGGTTTGGGCATATCTAGCGAAGACCTCCATCAGCACCGGTTAACAGTGGGATCATAAAGAATAGAGAAAATTTTAAGAGAGGTAGAGATCGACCAAGGTTGACATGGCAGGAGGCGGTGAAAAACAAGACTTAAAGAATGGTTCATACCTAGAGATTTGGCTCATGATAGGACTGCATGGAAATTAGCAATTCATGTGCCAAAATCTTAGTTTATTCGTATTTTGATACTCTTATCTTCTTTCTTATTAATCCATTTCTAAATAAAATGTAGAATCTTATTTTATTTGTATTTTTTTACTCTCATCTTATTTTCTATTACTTCTTTTCAAAAATTGTCGGGTTTCATTCTAGCTGACCCCAACTTGTTTGGGACAAAAGCTTAGTTGTTGTTTTGTTGTTGGCTATCTATAGTCCTAGGCCGGAGAACAGAAACGCTCATGAAATGGTACCAAAGAGTCAGGTGGCTTGGTAGTTCCCTGCTGCCGTCGAAAAGTAAATGGCTCATTCCTTCAATTGCAAAAATACACAGGTCACGGCCCGGATCATAAGGGGAATTTTATTTCATTTTAGCGTAATATGATGTTATATTAATAAAAATAGCCGTCAATTTTTTTTTTTTGCAAAACTAGCACCCTGCTCGCACCTCTAAAGGGCGAGTCGCCCAGCAGGTGTGCGACAAGTCACGTGTCGTTCCCTCAATGATTTTTGACTGATTGGGGTGCGGGATCCACTTTGTTGCAAACCAGATGGGCGAGTCGCACAGCTGAAGGGCGAGTCACCCTTTTATAGGGCGACTGGGCCCCCCACCCGATCAGTCAAGCTGTTTCTCAATTCCAGAAGTTGTGTCCAACTTAAAAATTCGATATCTCCTTGCAATCTTAGCTAAAAATTTTCAAACAAATTTTGTTTTGAAGGTCTTGACACGTAGATTCATGTTGTACCAGTAGTTTGGCATGAAAACATATTTTCATTTCTGTGAAATTCAAACTCTCTAAATACTCATAGAATTGTTGCAGTTGATCCCTTCATTGTAAATTCACCAAAATTTACCATAACCTGAAGTTAAGTGTTCCTTACATCTACTAAAAATTTCATGGTCATTGGTCCTGTATAACTTGCCCAGATCCCTTTTTTATCTCTACTAATGATACTTACCAAAAATGGGATCTGGGCAAGTTATACAGGTCCAATGTCTACGAAATTTTTACTGACTGTGGGCAACATCTAACTTGAGGTTCTGTTGAGTTTTGGTGAATTTACAATGAATGTATCAACTGCAACAATTCTATGAGTGTTTAGAGACTCTGATTTTTTCAGAAATGAAAATATGTTTTCATGCCAAACTACTGATACAACTTGAAATTATATGTCGAGACCTTCAAACAAAATTTGTCTGAAGTTTTTTGGCTAAGAATGTGAGGAGATATTGAATTTTTAAATTGGACATAACTTCTGGAATTGAGAAACAGCTTGGCTGATCCGATGGTGGACCCAGTCGCCCTATAGAAGGGCGACTCGCCCATCTGATCTGCAACAAAGTAGGTCCCGCACTCCAGTCGGTCAAAAATTGCTAACGGATTGACACATGGCTTGTTGCACACCTGCTGGGCGACTCGCCCTTTAGAGGTGCGAGCAGGGTGCTAGTTTTGCAAAAAAAATAAAATTTGACGGCTAGTTTTGTTAATATAATATTATATTATGCTAAAATGAAATAAGTTCCATCATAAGGGTGGGCAACTGCCGATGTGCCTGAATCAATGAGCAAACACCCTCCACATCACGCCGACGGCAACGCTGCCGCTAGCAGATGGCCCTTGCAGTAGCAGCGTGGCAAATTCGCGAGCGGAACACTGCATCGGTACAGTGTAACGCTGGCCCGGCATGGCCGATGCCATACAGCCATGTCATTCTCTGCAAAGCTAGCAAATACTCCCTCCTTTATCAAAATGTTTGCCTATAGCTATCTCAACGACAAACATTTTGATACAGGAAAGAGTACTACGGTATGAATCGTAACAGTAATGGATAAGCATTGTCTGGGTGAGCTATGAACATAAACATTAAAGCTTGCCAATGTGTGCTTCCAGCTCCAGCCAAAAGGTCAGTACAACTTCAGCAGTTCAGCAACTCACACTTTTTGCTGCCCTGAATGCGTAAACGTGGCCTAAAAATGTAATGGCATGGCACAGCATTCACAAGACACCCAAGGGGGCACCAGAAGGAGCACGGGAGTACAAATAGCAGCTACAAAAGGGGGTGAGGGAAATGAAAGGAAGCGACTAGCACCAGATGCTATCGCCTCTTTCATATTTAGTCTTTCTTTCCATTATCAGGCAAGGCTGAAGTTGTCAAGGTCGAAAACGGCACTGGCCGCTTCATGCATCAGCTTCAGGGTTAATGTCGACACTGTTCAGGACTTAGTGTTACTCCACATCCTATGAACTGAACATCCTCTTCTGCACAAGGAAAGGATTATTGTTCAGTTCAGCATTCAATTGAAAGTAGTACGGAATCCAGTTCAGAACACTGGCAAACAATATTTTAGCAAAAACCATCCATTAACGGTACATCAAATACATTCAGTCCAGTGAGTGTATATAGAGTGTCAAAAAATTCAGCTATAAGAATGTGAGAAACACATCCAATCCATGTTGTTTGGCTTGGTTTTTCAGGTTCATATAAATTTATTGATGAGGAAGCACTTTGGCAAGTCATGTCAGCATATGGCATAGTTACAAAGATGGAAGTCTTTCTATCAAGACACTATGTTTTTTTTTTTGAGTTTGCAACTATCTCTGAAGCTTATAATGGTAACAAGAATCTGGATTGTCATCTTTTTGATATCCTAGAATTTTTTTTTCATCCAATAGTTTCTTTGCACCTAAAATATTGGATATGCTAGCTCTATATCTGTGTGTGTGCATCTGTACATGTGATTTCAACATAACTTATACTAGATTACTAACTCGTTTAGGGGTATGTGTTGATAGACTAGTAGATCCTATAATTGAGGATGTCATATATTGTAAAAAGAATAAGGAGAAAAAGACGCCAAAAAAGTTCAGCTATAAGAATGCGAGAAGCACACCCAACCCGTGTTGTTTGGCTTGATTCCTGGGTACATGAGCTGATGGGTTTGGATTCACAAGTGACTTCTACGCTTGTGCTGGGACACAATCAATGTGTATGTCATTGCAGCCTTCCAAAGCTTCCATGAGCTGAAGGTTGGCCCTCTTGTAAAGCTCAATGGGGCACTGCTAACACTGATCCCAAAAGGTGAGGTGGCTGAAATGGCAAGTGACTTTCAGCCAATAAGTTTGATACACTCATTCGCAAAGCTAGTCACCAAAGCCCTCGCTCTTCAGCTGCAGCAGCATATAGACCAATTGGTCTCGCCGGCGCAAAGTGCATTCATCAAAGGAAGGTGCATACATGATAATTTCTTCTATGTGAGAAACCTTGCCCGTCTCTATCAGAGAAAGAATAAGCCAGTCCTGCTGTTTAAATTGGACATCTCCAAGGCCTTTTACTTGGAACATTTGTTGGAGTTCATGATGAACAGGGGCTTTCCGGTGAGATGGACTAACTGGATCTCTATTCTATGGGCCTTCTCAACCTCAGCTGTCTGACTTAATGGTGAAATAGGGTCATGGTTCACTCATGCAAGGGGCCTCCGTCAGGGAGACCCACTCTCCCCGTACCTCTTCATCCTTGCTATCGATGCCCTGCAGAGAGTGTTTCACAAGGCCACACAGGCAAGCCTCCTCAGTGATCTTTCAGAGGCGGCTGCCACTTAGCGCCTACCATTATGCAGATGATCTAGTCCTCTTTGTGAACCCGACACAAAAAGATGTAAGCACCACCGTTAGCCTTATTGCGAAGTTTGGGGATGCTAGTGGACTGAGGATGAATGTCAGCAAAGGCTTAGTGACACCAATATGTTGTGGGGGCCTTGACCTAAGTGAAGTTCTTGCACCTTTCAGTGGACAACAAGTACACTTTGCTACTCGATACCTAGGCCTCCCCCTTCTGACGTTTAGGCTGACAATGACACATGTCCAGCCCGTACTTGATCACGCCCATGTTAAGCTCACGGGGTGGTAAGGGAAATTGTTAAGCTTTGCTCGGAGAAGGGAGCTGTTACGGTCGGTCCTGTCAGGACTACCGGTTTACACTCTTGCTGCCTTAGAACCTCCCAAACAATTCAGCAAAGGTTTTGACAAAGTGTGATGGCATTTCCTGCGGGCTGGCACAGGACGTGACAGGCGGAAAGTGCAAAGTGGCATGGTTAGTTGTTTGCTGGCCGTTGGATAGAGGACTAGGCATCACTGACTACCAACGATTGGGGTTGGCCATGCGGCCACGATGGCATTGGCTTAGATGGCGCTCCCCTAACAGGCTCGAGGGATCCATGGATCTGGAGATGGATGACACTGAAGCACAAATATTTACGGTATGCACAAGGGTGTCACTTGGCGATGGGAAACTTGCACGCTTCTGGACATCGAACTGGCTCAATGGCAAATCAATAGCAGCAAAATATCCCCTCCTGTTTGACTGCACCAGACATAAAATAGTGTATTGTTGCTCAGGCTTTGCAAGCAAATCAGTGGATCAGAGATGTAGCCCGGCAGCTCACTGTTCAGGCTCTGCATGTTTGTACTGCTATGGAATGAATTGGAAGAAGTAGAGCTGGACGGTGATCAACAAGATGAACTGACCTTAGCCTTGACAGCAAATGAAACATACAATGTCAAATCTGCATATAGGATACAGTTTGAGGGTGGCCTTGTGTCGTGGTTCCATGCTCAGATCTAGAAAGCCTGGGCACTGCCGATGTATAAAACCTTTGCTTGGCTGCTTGCACAAGATCGTTTGTGGACCTCGGCATGCCTGCAAAACAGAGGAGGCCAAATTCAAATTTCTGTGTCCTGTGCTACAGAAATCTGGAGACCGCAGAACACCTGTTCGCAGAATGCCCAGTATCATTGCAAATCTGGAACTGTGTCATTCAAGACTATGGAGTGAGGCTGCGGGCCCCGGCCTTGTGGACTGTTGGTCAAGGATTTGGTACGTGGTTTCGGAACATGGCCACCTCTGGTACATCGGCTCAGTACAAGAGCAGTCGAACCCTGGCGATCCTGGTGTGATGGGTCCTTTGGTGCGAGCGAAACAAAAGGATATTTGAGGATAAGGAAAGATCCATGGAGCAGATTGGAAGAGAGATCCGGGATTTGATCTCCCTCTGGGCTACAGCGGGAGGCGATTACCTATGCCAGATTGGCGCCCCTCCCACATCCTAGTGTCTTTTTTTTGTTTTAACTATGGTGTATTGCAGTACACCAGCAAATGTACTTATTCGTGACTTTCTCATCTAGTTAATATAGCCGCCAACTTTGTAGGTCTTTCGAAAAAAAATTCCTGGATACATATAAATTTATCGCTGATGCTAATAACGATAAGAAGAATCTGGATGGTCATCTTTTCAACGATCCTAGGTTTCATATTCTTTTCTCTAATAGTTCCCTTGAATATTTATTTCGGCATGTTTACAAAATTGCTTATGGCAGGATTACAAAGATGAAAGTTTTTCTATTAAGAAATTATACTTTGTTGAGTTTGCAATTGTTGCTATAGCTTATAACACTAAGAAGAATCTAGATGATCATCTTTTCAATGATCCTAGGTTTCAGATTCTTTTCTCCAATAGTTGACTTGCAGCTAATCAATTGGATATCCAAACTCAGTCTGTGTGTGTGCACTTGTGTGTGTGGGCCTGTGCGTGTGTTGTCAACATAACTTACATTAGATTACTAACTCGTGTTTGGACATGTGTTGATATAATAGTAGATCCTATAATTAATGGTGTCATATATTTCAAAAAAAAAGGAAAAAAAAAAGAGAAAAGGATTTCAAAAAGATTTTCACCTGTAAGAATGCTAGAAGCAGTGCCAACCCATGTTCTATGGCTTGGTTTTTCAGATACATATAAATTTATTTATGGGGAAGTCTTTATTAGGCGAGAAATCTTGGCATATGGTGTTGTTACAAAGACGAAAGTCTTTATGTCAAGGCACTCCTCTTTTGTCGAGTTTGTAAGTGTCGTTGAAGCTTATAATGCTAAGAAGAATCTTGATGGTCATGTTTCCAATGATGCTAGGATTTATATTTTTTTTGTAATAGTTCCCTTGCACCTAATAAATTGGATATCCTAACTTTGTCTGTGTGTGTGCACGCTTTTGTGTGCAATTATATGTGTGTTGTCAATATAATTTATACAGATTGCTAACTCATCTAGGCATATGTGTTGATAGAACTAGATCCCACAATTAATGATGTCATATAGAACATTTGCAAAAAAAAATGATGCCAACAAATTCATCTATAAGAATGCAAGAAGCAAAATCAACCCATGTTCTTTTGCTTGGTTTTCCGGGTTTATATAGATTTATTGATGAAGAAGCATTTGGCAAGCCATGTAAGCATATGGCATGTTTATAAAGATGAAAGTCTTTCTATCAAGACAGTATTATTTTGTTGAGTTTGAAACTATTATTTAACCTTATAATGCTAAGAATAATTTAGATATTCATCTTTTTAATGATCCTAGGATTCAGATTATTTTTTCCAAGAGTTCCCTTGCACCTGATTATTTGGATATCCTTACTCTGTATGTGTGCACGCACGTGGGTGCACCTGTGTGTGTGTTGTCGACATAGTTTATACTTACAGCTAACTCGTCTAGGAATATGTTGTGATAGCCTAGTATTTCCTGTAATTAAGACATCATATAGACTATTTGTAAAAAAAAGGAGCTAAAAATGCCAACAAATTAAGCTATATGAATGCGAGATGCACAACCAAGCCATGTTCTTTGGCTGTGTGTTTTGGGTTCATATAAATTTATTGATGAGGAAACAATTTGTCAAACCATGTCAGCATATGGTGTTGATACGAAGATGAAAGTCTTTCTATCAAGACACTATGATTTTGTTGAGTTTGCAACTGTTACTAAAGCTTATAGCGCTAAGAAAAATCTGAATGATAATCTTTTCAATGATCTTAGGATTCAGATAAGGATGCCAAAAAATTCAGCTATATAGATCCTATAATTCAAGACATCATATAGACTATTGGAGAAAAAGGAGAAAAGGATGCCAAAAAATTCAGCTATAAGAATGCGAGAAGCACATCCATGTTCGGCTTGGTTTTCCATGTTCATATAAATTTATTTATGAGGAAGCATTTTGACAAGCCATTTCAGCATATGGCATGGTTACGAAGATGAAAGTCTTTCTATCAATACACTATATTTTTTCCAGTTTACAATTTTTGTTGAAGCTTATAACGCTAAGAAAAATCAGGATGGTGATCTTTTAAAATATCCTAGGATTCATATTTTTTCCTCCAGTAGTTTCTTTGCACCTAACAAATTGGTAATCCTAAATCTATATGTGTGGGTGTTTATTCATGTGTGTACGCCTGTGTGTGTTGTCAACATAATTTATACTAGATTGCTTACTCAAAGTATATGTGTTGATAGACTAGTAGATCCTATAATTCATTTTAGCAAGCCATGTTAGCATATGACATGGTTATGAATATGAAAAACCCCGTCTATCAGGACACTGTGCTTTTGTTGCAACTGTTTGCTAAGAGAAGAATCTGGATGGCTTGCTTTTCAATGATCCTAGGATTCATATTCTTTTCTCCAATAGTTTCCTTGCACCAATGTTCGTGTGCACTCGCTTGTGTGTGTCTGTGCATGTGTTGTGAACATAATTTATACTAGATTATATTGCTAACTCGTCTCGGCATATATGGTTATAGACTCATAGATCCTATATTTAAAGAAGTCATATAGACTATTTGCCAAAAAGAAAAAGGAGAAAAGTGTTGAGAAATCGGCAGTACGCTACTCTAGCAATTCTACCGCATCACCTAGGAAACATGCGAGTACAGAGGGCATGGATCATTACTACTAGATGAACAACACAACAGAACATAGACGTGCATCGGTGTAGGGGAAGCAGACAATCTCGGTCGTCTCCTCCTCGCCCTTGTCATGGCAACAGGTAGACGATCACGTTCGTCGTAGCCGATCAGCGCAATAGTAATAGCAGCGCCTCCATAGAGTCAACACGTACGGGGAGGAATGCCTTGCGCTGATGTGCTAGCACCCCACGCGCGCGGCAAGGGTCTCAAGTTGAGGCCTTCGAGGGGTGGCGACTAGGACTGTCACGTGGTGGAGTAATGAGCCACTAACCCTACTTCTTGTATTTATAGGTGTATTAATGGGCTTTTAGGTCGCAAGCTCATTAGTACCCTAATTGCTTATAGATCAAATGTCCAACAGGCCTTAACCCGAATTGTTATGATTGCATCTTTGGCATATCACTAACAAAAAGGATGCCAACAAATTGAGCTATAAAAATGCAAGAAGCACGAACTACCCATGTTGTTTTGTTTGATTTTCTAGGTTCATATAAATTTATTGATGATGAAGCACCCAAGCAAGGCATATCAGCATATGGTGTGGTTACAAAGATGAAAGGTTTTCTGTCATGGCACTATAATGTAGTTAAGTTTGCAAGTGTTGTTAAAGCTTATAACAATAAGAAGAATATGGATGTTCATCTTTTTAATGATCCTAGGATTCATACCATTTTCATCAATAGTTCTCTTGCACTTAATAAACTGGATATCCTGACTTTACCTGTTTCTGTACAAGCGTGTGTTCTCAACATAATTAATACTAGATTTCTAACTTATGTAAGTGTACATGCTGATAGACTAGTAGATCCAATAAGTCACTTTGGCAAGCCATGTCAGCAAATGGTGTCGTTACAAAGATGGAAGTATTTCTACCAATACATTATGCTTTTGTTGAGTTTGCAATTGTTGCTGAAACTTAAAACGCTAAGAAGAATCTGAATGATTATCTTTCCAATGATCCTAGGATTCAGATTTTTTTTTTTTGCATTAGTTCTCTTACACCTGATAAATTGGATATCCTTACTCTACATGTGTGCGTGTACACACACATTTGTGCTTCTCTACGTGTGTTGTCAACATACTTATACATATTTCTAACATATCTAGGCGTATGTATTGATAGACTAGTATATCCTATAATTACGAATGTCATATGGACTATTAGAAAAAAAAAGAGAATGTATGCCAAAAAATTTGCTACAAGAATGTGATAAGAACAACCAACCGTGTTCATTGGCTTGGTTTTCTGGGTTCATACAAATTTATTGATGATGAAGTACAACATGTTTAGAAGATGAATGTCTTCATATCAAGGCCATGTGCTTTTGCTGAGTTTACAATTGTTGCTCGAGCTTATAACACTAAGAAGAATCTGAATGATCATATTTTCAGTGATCCTAGGATTCATTTTTTCCTCCAATAGTTCCCTTCTGCCTAACAAATTGGAAATTTAAACTGTGTTTGTGCACGTGTTGTCAACATAATTAATCCTAGATTGCCAACTCATCTAGACTTATGTGTTGATAGACTATTAGATCCAATAATTTAAGATGTCACATAGATAATTTACAATACAGAGAAAAAGAAAAGATGCAAAAAATCATCTACAACAATACAAGAAGCACAATCAACCTATGTTCTTTGGCTTGGTTTTTCGAGTTCTTTAAAAAGTATGGATGAGAAAGTACTTTGGCACGTCATGTGAGCATATGGTGTGGTTATGAATCTGAGTTTGCATATGTTGCTGTGGCTTATACTGCTAAAAAAAATTCTAGATGGTCATCTTTTCAATGATCTGGATTTAGATTTTTTTTTTCTCCAATTGTTCCCTTGCACCTAATAAATTTCATATCCTAAATATGTATGCTGGGGTGAATGGGCAAGTACCACAGTGGTAATGGCAGTGGTTGTCATCATATCCATCAAAGTTCAATTCCAAGATTTAACCCTCGTGTTGCACTGGGGCTAAGTCCCTAAAATAAATATCAGGTGCCTCTCATGCGTGGAGCCATAATGGAAATACGATATTCCCGTCGTACATCTGACTTCACTGGATTATATTGATCTTATAAAGGACACGGTATAAGAATTCGTGTGTATTTTTCAGGTTGGATATGGGTGTAGGTGGGTGTATGGATTGAATGAGTGGTAGACACATGGTCAGATACTGTACTTGCACCCGATAAAGGGGCTTCAAAAAAACTATTGTCGATGTGTGAGATCCATATTTGAGGTTTGCTGAGCCTCTCCCTCGTGATTTGATAAGTGGTGCAATGGATTTACTGGTTCGACGGGATTGAGTATGAACTGGTGAAGATGCACATGTGATTTACTCAGGTTCAGGGCCAAAAGTGGTAGTTGGCCTACCTCCTCTTCTATGATTTTGCTCCAGCTGTCATGTCCCGTGCAGGGTGGAACTATTTAGACCTGGAAGATCCCACCAAGATTTTCCTCTCTTAGGTGAGCGAGGTCAAGGTGGGTCCTGTCATTTGAACCTTTCCTTACACGTTTTGTCTAGCCCGTGCACAATATGACTTCACCACTTGAACACACCCATGATGCATTAGATACATCTCATCCACCTGAATGCACCAAGAGCAGCGACAACAGTGTGGGCATGGTGCTGGGAGAGCAAGGTGGCAATGGCAGGATTTGAAGAGGCAAGCACGGAGGCTAGGGCCAGCAGAGAAGGGGTGGGTGCGTCAGTGCCGAAGTCGCTTGGGCGAAGAGCGGGATGGGAGGGAAGATGACGCTGTAGGATCGAAGAACACGTGAAAAGCTACCAGAGGGGTGGTGAATGGTAGATTTAAAAATCTTACGCAGCGGAAACAATAAAACCCCAATCCCTTCGGTAGAAAACCGATCTTTTTAAAGAAATCGTGTGTGAGACTAATCTAAACGTGTTTCACCGTGACAAAAGTGATAGATATCAGAGAGAATCAAGTCACGAAGACAACACAAAAATAATTACTCAAATCCGTCGAGAAAAACTCAAGTTATGATCAAAAGATCAGACTATGGTCAATCTGACCTACCCGAGAAAAACAGTTTCTGGAATGCTGCAAAGAAACTCGTGTAGCTCAGAAACCAGAAATCCAATGACCTTGAAATTTTGACAGATGATAGACAATCAAGTTGTGAAGACAACCAAAAAGGAATCACGTCAATTGGATCTGTAAAACTCGAGTTATGATAAAACCACCGACGAAAGGTAGTGCTGTCCAGAAACTCGATGAGTAAAACTTGTCTGGAACAAGTCGAACGAACAAGGCACAAAAGTTCCTTCAAACTACGAATTTTATTCAATAGAGCACAAGAGGAACAGCCCCAAAGTCGTCTCTCATGAGCTTTGGCCTTCCCTTGCTTATATAACCAGCCCTTAGGCCATCCCAATACAACTAGGACTCTAATCCTAATCCGATCACAATCGGAACTTACCATAACTGCTCAAGATTCTTCTATACGCAGATAGAAGCAATCTTAAGACTTCCAAACACCTTAGGAACGTATTCCACATTCCTAAACAACTCAATTTCGTGACACACACGAAATCCTAACATAACCAACTCTATACTTCCCATACCGAGCCATAACCGACTCTGCCGCAGCCAAAGTCTTCAACCGATACGATCCGATCCTTCCGATCAGATCTTCCTTCCATAATCCGTCTCTAGAAGCATATTGCCACGTCATGCACCTCATGCATACGTGCGAACACCTTCCTTAGACCTTCATATGCACTGCCCTTGATTCAATCATCCTGCGCGACCTCCTGACCCGCTCAACCACAGTTCCTCTCGAACTTGGTTGTTGGAACCTCATCTCCTCCTGAGACTAGTCCAATGGATCCTGTCACCAGCCATGACTTGAACTCAAGCAACACCTGCACATGAACAAACAACCAATCCATACGAGCCCAAGTCCTCGACTTGACTCACGTTAGTTCCGAACACAACACCTTACGTGAGAACCTCACATAAGCATGTTGCAAAGCATAGCAAAATGATATCAGCCGTATCATCCAAAACGCACCAAAAACTTAGCAAATGAATACTAAGCAATCTTTCCTAACAAGTAAAGCAAGTACGAAACATTGCAAATGAAAAGCAGAAGCACTTCGGTCAAGTTCCGGACCTTGCCAGAGCAACCCGGAGCTTGAGCCGGAGCTACCAAGAACTAGTAGAACCTAGCGCCGGAGCTTACCAAAACTAGTAGATCCTTGATCCGGAGCTTACCAAAACTAGTAGATCCTAGGTCCGGAGCTTACCAAAACTAGTCGGAACTAGTCAACCCAAAAACCGGAGCTAGACAAAGTACGTCGGAGCTTAGCAAAAGCATGCCGGAGCTATCAAATATATGTCGGAGCTATCAAGGACATGTCGGAGCTAAAGATAAAGCTCACCGGAGCTAACCAAAGCTAGTCGGATCTTACCAAGAAGTCGGACCTCGCATCGAATGAAACCGGAGCTACCCAAATCAAGCCGGACCTACCGTCGGACCTTGCTGTAGCTCGGAGCTAGAGTCGGACCTTGATAAAAAGGTGTTTTGGTGATATTAAAAACTTTTATCATCAAAGCCAAGTGTATTCACTACAAGCCAATGTATTCAGCACACATAGGTCTTACAATCTCCCCCTTGATGAATGCATTGGCAACACCATTTAAAGTTCCGAACATTGGCTTATTCAAATAAAAGTTTTGAAAACAATTTCTCCCCTTTTTGTTTAAATAAAAAATAAAATGAGAAGGAAAAAAAATATCCCATATTATCTCTCCCCCTTTATTAACTTTCCTTATGCACATGTTCTCTTCATGCTTATCTCTTCCTTTTTGAATGTGTGATTAATCTCTCCCCCTTTGACAATGTATTCAGCAAGGTAAAAGAGAAATTTTAATTGTTATGAGATATAAACACATTATCTCTCATTCTTTAGTTGTTATGAGCATATTATAACATATACATATAAACAAAACTCACCCAAGTCATACTATCAAGTAACTTACACTATCACATCAATGAGATACATAATGTAGTGTAAGCCATGCTAGAAAGCAAGTGTGATTTTCAATTTTAGCAGGTCATGATCTCACAAACTCAACTATTTCAAAACCTGAAAGCATGACATTTGTTGCTGCATTTTATTATTTTTCAAAGCATAAATTTAGATAATATGATATTTGCAAGAGATTATATGCTCATCTGCCTTATTCTAACCAACGAAGCCAAGCCTATGTCATTTGACAATCAGAAGCTTAAGGACATGGTTTTAGTCATACACAACTTCTTCCAAGTTCATATCTAAGTGCAATGACAAGCCATCTCGAAAGAAGAAGTGCGATGCATGCATATTCTCTTGATCTTTTCTCAATTTATATTTGTTCATAAAAACTCAACATGTGAGTTGATTACTTGATAAATTCTTAATGATTAAAAGCATTTGTGAGCATGCAACAAGTTCAAAACAGCAAGAAAGTTCGACCATGACCAGATTTAGTGTAAGTAATTATTCCAATTACTAGACATGGCAAAAACTACAAAAAGTATAACACGAGTAATGTAGTAAGAACTTTCAGCATGTAAAAGGAATCACAAAGTCATATATGTATGAAATAATATGCTCATATTATTTTAATTTCAGATTCACACATAGACTTCCTAAGTTTCAAAAACTCCCCCTTAATTTAAGCCATGAGGATGCATAACCCCTATTTCACTACGAATGTAACAAAAATGAGTGAAATCCAAAGGTTTTGTAAAAATATCAGCCAATTGTTGTTCGGTATCTACATGGTGAAGCACAATGTTTCCTTTTTCAACATTATCACGGAGAAAGTGATACCTAATGTCAATGTGCTTAGTTCTAGAGTGTTGCACGGGGTTTTTAGCAATGCAAATAGCACTAGTGTTATCACAGAACAGTGGAACACTATCTAGATCAACCCCATAGTCCTTAAGTGTTTGAACAATCCAAAGAATTTGTGAACAAGCACTAGCAGCAGCTACATACTCAGATTCGGCTGTGGATTGTGCAACTGAACTTTGTTTTCTAGAGGACCAAGCAACAAGAGAATTACCAAGAAAATGACAAGCACCAGAAGTACTTTTCCTATCAATCCTACAACCCCCAAAATCAGCATCCGAAAAAGCTTTCAAAGAAACGATTGAGGAAGAAGGAAGAAAAATGCCAAATTCTTGAGTTCCATGTAAGTACCTGAGAATCCTTTTGACGGCTTGACGATGTGAAACACGTGGGGAAGCTTGAAACCGTGCACAAAGACATACGCTGAATTGTATGTCCGGTCTTGATGCTGTAAGGTACAAAAGTGATCCGATCATACTTCTATATTCTTTTTGATCCACGGATTCACCATCTTCATCAAGTTCAAGTGTTGTTGCTATTCCCATTGGTGTCCGAAGAGGCTTGCTTTTGTCCATGTTGAAGCGCCTTAGGAGATCTTTGGTATACTTTGTTTGATGCACAAAGGTACCCTCCTTGGTTTGCTTGATTTGTAGCCCCAAAAAGTAAGTGAGTTCACCCATCATACTCATTTCAAATTCGGAACTCATCATTGCTGAAAACTTGGACACAAGATCATGAGAAGCACAACCAAAGATAATATCATCCACATACACTTGAACGAATAATGAGTCATTGCCATGTTTAAGCACAAAAAGAGTTTTATCAACCTTTCCCATTGTAAACCCCTTTTCAAGTAAGAATGTTTTTAACCTATCATACCATGCTCTAGGGGCTTGTTTGAGACCATATAAAGCTTTGGACAGTTTGTAAACATGATTAGGAAAATCTGGATTTTCAAAACCTGGTGGTTGTTTGACATAAACCTCCTCATCTATGTAGCCATTAAGAAAAGCACTTTTAACATCCATTTGATACAGCTTAAAACCTTAAATGCTGCGAAAGCTAACAAAATTCTTATGGCTTCTAATCTAGCGACAGGAGCAAAAGTTTCATCAAAATCTAGACCTTCAACTTGAGTGAAACCTTGAGCAACCAACCTAGCCTTATTCCTAATCACAACCCCATCCTCACTTTGTTTATTTTTATATACCCATTTAGTTCCAATTAAAGTGTGGCCTTGAGGTGGAGGTACAAGTTTCCAAACATTATTTCTTTCAAAATTTTCTAACTCTTCTTGCATGGCAATAATCCAAGATTCATTAGTGAGTGCGTGTGATATATCTTTGGGTTCAAAAGAAGCAACAAAAGCAGAATGAGCATGAGAGTTTGGATCGCAAAACCTGGACCGTGTGACTCGTTCATGCAAGCTTCCAATCATCTGTTGTGGGGGATGATCTTTGTAAAAACGTAGGGGAACAGATGTCTCACAAGCTTCTTTTTCATTAGGTTCATTGTAGATTGATGAGCTTGTGATTTGTGGACGATCAGGACCAGCAGAGGTGACAGCCGGAGCTTGTTCAATGTCCGGAGCTGGACACGTGTCAACTTCGGAACTACCAGGCAGTATCACCGGCTCTTCTTCATCTTCGAAAATACCCTCCCCCTGAGAATATGAATCTGGTCCTACAACACCGGAGCTAGTACCTGGGCTAGCTTCATCAAAAGACACTTCACAAGTCTCCACAATTTTGTTAGTGTCAAGTAAAAGCACACGGTAGCCTCTAGTATGAGATGGATAACCAAGAAACATGCCATCATTGGATCTAGGTTCAAATTTATCAAGATTACCATGTTTCTTAACAAAGCATTTGCAACCAAAGACCCGAAAGTGTGTAACACTAGGCCTATGTCCAAACCGGAGCTCATATGGTGTTTTACCTAGCTTAGCACGCAAGAAAACACGATTTGAGACATAACAAGCGGTTGCTAATGCATCAGCCCAAAATTTCCTAGGGGTTTGATATTCATCAAGCATAGTCCTAGCCATCTCAACTAGGGTTCTGTTCTTTCTTTCTACAACACCGTTTTGTTGAGGTACATATGGTGAAGAAAATTGATAATCTATTCTATTTTCAGCACAAAAGTGATCAAAGAATTGATTTTTAAATTCAGTTCCATTATCACTTCTAATTGCTTTTAATGATTCTGGGTGATCAATTGATAATCTAAGAAATAAAGTTCTAAAGTTACTAAAGACTTCATTCTTAGACGCCATAAAATACACCCAAGAATATCTAGAATAATCATCAACAATAACAAGAGCATACCATTTACCTCCGAAGGATTGAACACGTGAAGGTCCTACGGTGTCAAGATGCAAAAGTTGACATGGTTCAGTTGTCATGATTATTGTGAGAGGAGTATGTGAACCTGCAACCATCTTAGCATGTCTACAAGAAGAGCACACAATTTCTTTGTCTCCTTTAAGCTTAGGTAGCCCACGTATGCGATCAAGAGCACTAACACGCGTTAGGTGATCAAAGCCTACGTGACCAAGTCTACGATGCCAAAAATATAAGTCCTTTGAATCATTAGCAACTAGACACCTATGCTTAGAAGAAGACATATCAAAATCAGTTTTAAAACTCTTCCAAACCGAGACATGTTAAAAATAAGTTCACTATTTGAATCTACAACTTTGCAGCAGTTTTTATTGAAAGTAATTTCTAGATTTTCATCTAGTAATTGTGAAACAGAAAGCAAGTTATATTTCAAATTTTTGACAAGTGCCACATCCTTCAAAGTGTAGTGATCATTTACTCTAACCGAACCCTTAGCAATTATAGGAGTTGAAGAATTATCGGCAAAAGTAACATTCTCTACACGTGACACAAAGGTGAGGGAGGAGAACCAATCTTTGTTACCGGTCATGTGGCGTGAGCAACCTGAATCCACAATCCAAATATTCTCCTTCCTCAAGCGTGTAACCTCATCATCGTCACTGTTGTGTTCTGCTTCCTCCTGACTTGATCTTGATCTTGCTTTGCCCGCCATGAAGCATAAGTTGGCCAGATCATCATTATCTTCATCACTTTCAAAGTCTACATCACTTGAACTGAGCTCTTGAAGCGCGGTGATGAAGCTGTTGATCATCTTGCGCCCTATGGTACCTTTCTTCTTCTTGTTGGAATTTCCAGAGGAGGTCCAGATCTTGCTTTGTTTTTCTTCCCGGGTGGTCGGACCTGAAAGGTTAGGGCATTCTGTACGAAAGTGTCCTGTTTTACCACATTCAAAACAGCGTTGAGGTCCGGAGCTTCCTCTCCTTCTAGTTCTCACATTTTGCAATGCTTTTGAGAATCTAGTAGAGATGAGTGCCAACTCCTCTTCTGGAATTTCTTCGATCTGCTCCAGGGTTAGTGAGGACAATAAAGCAAGAGTATTGCAGGATGATGATTGGCCGGAGCTAGACATATCACGTTGTGAGACAAATGCAATAGACTTGTTTGGGTTCTTACGTGCTAGGATGTCAATTTCATGAGTTTTTAGTTTAGAATAAAGTACATCTAACATAAGAGAACTCATGACAGTTGATTCACGAATAGATGTTACTTTCATCTCCAAAATTGTCATGTCTAATGCACTAAGAAGTTGTCTAGCATTCTCAGCATCAGAAAAATTTACATTGACACTACGTAAGTTGCTGAGAATTTTATTGAAACGAGCAAAGAGGTCATCGATCGACTCACCTGGTTGCATCTCAAAACGCATATATTCCTTTTTGAACATATCTTGTTTTACCTCCTTGATTGTGTTGGAGCCTTCATGATAATCACAGAGAGCTCTCCAAACGTCGTATGCTGACCGGAGGTGCGCGACACGATCAAAGTCGCTTTGAGTGAGTCCTTGGATGATCAAGTTTCGGGCTTTGTTGTTGTTGTCGACGTCCCGGAGGTTCGTGGCCGTGACTTGATCATTGGGTGGCACTTCATAAGGCTTATACACCTTCTCCCATATTGCAAAGCCTTGTGCCTGGATAAAAGCCTCCATGCGTGCCTTCCAAACCTGAAAATCAATACCAGCAAACACACAAGGTTTGACGGAGTACTTCTCCATGATTATTAGTCAAAAACACGTGCAAATCACAAAGATTAGAGCACCGTAGCTTTGATACCAATTGTAGGATCGAAGAACACGTGAAAAGCTACCAGAGGGGGGGTGAATGGTAGATTTAAAAATCTTACGCAGCGGAAACAATAAAACCCCAATCCCTTCGGTAGAAAACCGATCTTTTTAAAGAAATCGTGTGTGAGACTAATCTAAACGTGTTTCACCGTGACAAAAATGATAGATATCAGAGAGAATCAAGTCACGAAGACAACACAAAAAGAATTACTCAAATCCGTCGAGAAAAACTCAAGTTATGATCAAAAGATCAGACTATGGTCAATCTGACCTACCCGAGAAAAACAGTTTCTGGAATGCTGCAAAGAAACTCGTGTAGCTCAGAAACCAGAAATCCAATGACCTTGAAATTTTGACAGATGATAGACAATCAAGTTGTGAAGACAACCAAAAAGGAATCACGTCAATTGGATCTGTAAAACTCGAGTTATGATAAAACCACCGACGAAAGGTAGTGCTGTCCAGAAACTCGACGAGTAAAACTTGTCTGGAACTAGTCGAACGAACAAGGCACAAAAGTTCCTTCAAACTACGAATTTTATTCAGGAGGACACAAGAGGAACAGCCCCAAAGTCGTCTCTCATGAGCTTTGGCCTTCCCTTGCTTATATAACCAGCCCTTAGGCCATCCCAATACAACTAGGACTCTAATCCTAATCCGATCACAATCGGAACTTACCATAACTGCTCAAGATTCTTCTATACGCAGATAGAAGCAATCTTAAGACTTCCAAACACCTTAGGAACGTATTCCACATTCCTAAACAACTCAATTTCGTGACACACACGAAATCCTAACATAACCAACTCGATACTTCCCATACCGAGCCATAACCGACTCTGCCGCAGCCAAAGTCTTCAACCGATACGATCCGATCCTTCCGATCAGATCTTCCTTCCATAATCCGTCTCTAGAAGCATATTGCCACGTCATGCACCTCATGCATACGTGCGAACACCTTCCTTCGACCTTCATATGCACTGCCCTTGATTCAATCATCCTGCGCGACCTCCTGACCCGCTCAACCACAGTTCCTCTCGAACTTGGTTGTTGGAACCTCATCTCCTCCTGAGACTAGTCCAATGGATCCTGTCACCAGCCATGACTTGAACTCAAGCAACACCTGCACATGAACAAACAACCAATCCATACGAGCCCAAGTCCTCGACTTGACTCACGTTAGTTCCGAACACAACACCTTACGTGAGAACCTCACATAAGCATGTTGCAAAGCATAGCAAAATGATATCAGCCGTATCATCCAAAACGCACCAAAAACTTAGCAAATGAATACTAAGCAATCTTTCCTAACAAGTAAAGCAAGTACGAAACATTGCAAATGAAAAGCAGAAGCACTTCGGTCAAGTTCCGGACCTTGCCAGAGCAACCCAGAGCTTGAGCCGGAGCTACCAAGAACTAGTAGAACCTAGCACCGGAGCTTACCAAAACTAGTAGATCCTGGATCCGGAGCTTACCAAAACTAGTAGATCCTAGATCCGGAGCTTACCAAAACTAGTCGGAACTAGTCAACCCAAAAACCGGAGCTAGACAAAGTACGTCGGAGCTTAGCAAAAGCATGCCGGAGCTATCAAATATATGTCGGAGCTATCAAGGACATGTCGGAGCTAAAGATAAAGCTCACCGGAGCTAACCAAAGCTAGTCGGATCTTACCAAGAAGTCGGACCTAGCATCGAACGAAACCGGAGCTACCCAAATCAAGCCGGACCTACCGTCGGACCTTGCTGTAGCTCGGAGCTAGAGTCGGACCTTGATAAAAAAGGTGTTTTGGTGATATTAAAAACTTTTATCATCAAAGCCAAGTGTATTCACTACAAGCCAATGTATTCAGCACACATAGGTCTTACAGACGCACATATGTGTGGCATGGTGGCGCGATGGCAATGCGAGGCAGGGGGCATGTGACGAAGCCAGCAGAAGAGAAGGGTAGTGGCGAGAGAGTGGTATCCTTGACACGGTGGCCACCTCAACTCTGGGCAACGGGGGCAGAGGCTGCCGGGCGGGCACGACGGAGAGGAGATGGTGGGGTGGCGTTACGGAGCTGAGGGAGCCGAGCAAGGGCGATGGAGCGAGGCAGCACCGATGGAGGTCATCAGGGTGACACGATGGGGGGACGAGCGGTGCCGGAGGAGAAGTGGGGGCGCATAATGATGGAAGTGTACATGGTGGCTCCGGAGGAGGAGGATGGAGTGGCGTCAGAGGAGATGGAGGGTGCAGAGAGAAACAGAGATGGAGAATCATAGGCTGAGAGAATGGTCTAGAAGCTCTAGCTCGGTGGACATAGAAAGGGAATAAATATAGGAAGAAGGAAAGAAAAAGAAAATGAAAGGAAGAAAAGAAAAGGAAAACCGAAAGCAAAAATGGAAAAATAGAAGCAAACAATATGGAAAAATAAAAAAGTGGAAAAAGAAATAGAAGGAAGAGAAGATAGAAAAAATAGAAAATATAAGGAAAGAAAAAGAAAGAAAAAATGCAAAAAATGTTAAAGAATAGTTTATAGTTGGCATAGATTATGTTTAGGGAGTATGAGTGGTGCCTGAGGACATACCAAAAAGATGGAAAATATTCGTTTGGAGTAGTTTTTTAGAGTACATGAGTGCAGATAGTCTAAAATCTGCATTATATGACAATGGATTGGATTCAGGTCGGATGGAGCAATAACCCACCCAAAATAAACACGCCCACAGGTGAAACTCGATAACCACACCCGCAGGTTTCGGGCGGGTCTTGGGTGCTCATCGGGTTTGACTAAACTTTTTTAACAAATGAATATTTGAACTGGAAAGAACAGCAACAATTTTTGAATTTGTATTTGACTTTGTTGGTAACTTTTGTACAGTACCAGTGTGCATATGGTTCAGTTGGACCAGAAAACAGAAAAGAACAGTGTAACCCTTGTAAGATTACATAACATTCTCCCATAGGTAAGGTTCATACCTGTTTAAGGAAACACATGTTTCCGTTGGGAGAAATATAATGTAGGGGTCGGGGATGGTGATGACGACCAGGCCGAGGGCGGCAGCGAACGGCCGGGGCCGAAGATGGTGAGTTTTTGAGCTGGACGTCGGATGGAGGAGGCGAAGTCGCACAACCAATGACAATGGCAACCGTTCTGGGCCAGGTGTCCATGCGGCAACAAGGTCTAGGCGGCGGCATTGGCCAGGTAGCGGCACTAGCGCAGTGGAGCATGTTATGGTGGGGCCAGGTTCCCTGGCGGCTTTGGGTTGGGAGCAACCACGAGCCATAGATTAGGCTGCAGATCTGCAGTTTCCGTACGGTGGCGGCTGGGTTCAGGGCACAGTTGTTGTTGAGAGTAAAAGTGTGGTGGTCTAGTGGGTTGGGCTGCAGATCTGCAGTCTAGATGGGCTATTTTTCTACACCATTTCAGGCGCTCGACGGAGACCCATGGGTGACAACTTAAAGCCACACCCAACGGGTACCCAAATCTGCGAGTGGGATTGACATCCCTAAACCTGACAAAACAACATACATTGTGAGTGGATTTACAAACCCGCTCTTGCGAATGAAAATTCAAACCTACACCCTCCCACTCTCGGGTTGATTTCGGGTGTCCACTAGGTTTGAACAAGTGTAACAGAAATTCAATTAACAGATAAATATTTCAACACCACATAAATTTTATTGAGACTAAATACCATATATATATATTGATAGAAATACTAAAGAGTGAATTGTTACCTTTTTTGGGACGATTATGTAGGGATTATGGAACTGCAGATCATGTGGTGCACTCTTGAGGTGTAAATATCCCTCTTGATGGCCAAGTATCCCAAGAAGGACCAATCTAACTCGCTAACGGACCAATAAAAAAATTTGTACAAAAAATTTAGTATAAGGATGCTACGCGCACCTTCCCTTTGCATCTGATTTCGATGGTGCTGAGATTAGCTTCCCACCCGGTAACCAAGATGTTCTGCTAGGGGCAAGCAAAGTTAGAGCAATATGAGAGAAATGTATGCAGTACCTGACACTTATCGCTGATGGAGAAGGCAGCACACTTGGCCTTCACTGCCGCCATGGCCACTGCACGGTGCTCACTACAGCTACTCTACTAATGTTGGGGGCGTACAACGGGCCAGACGCAAGAGGCTAGCTAGAGCAGCGGGGGCGGAGGCTAGGAGTAGGTGGCTGCTAACGGCGGCAGGGGCGGGGGCCAGGTGCAGCTGCCAAGGGTGGGGGACCGAAGGCGGCGGCGGGGGCGAGGGGGTAGTGTGTGCGATGGCCAGGAGCGTCAATCACCGGAACGAGGCACCAAGAGGGATGGGGTTGGGGGCGGCTAGGGTTGAGAGTAGTTGGAATACACCTAAATATAACAAGGGCTCTGGAGTCTCCTGGGCTGGGTTGTATTTCAGGTGGGCAATCTTTATATATATTCTAGGCAACTGATGAGCACCAGCAAGTGAAAAATGAAATCCGCAATAGCAACAATCAAGTTAGATGCACGTCGGACCCTTGGGCGCAAAGTCCCACCCGCACCCATTGGTGCCAAACAAGATGAGGACCCACAAGTGGTTGACATCCCTAGTTGCAATGAGAGATGCTAAACTGACCTTTATAGTCCGATTGCTACAGTGCAATGTCAAACATAGAGACCACTGTAGACACTAGGAGTAAGGAAATGATTGTCTCACATGTGTAACGTCAGATTCACTTCACCTCATGCTCGGTGACATTAGTGAGGTACACCTAAAAATTGAGGTCGCACGCCAAGAAGATGCCAAGTAAGAAAAAAAGTCGTAACTCACGTAGACCATCGTACTAGAGTGTGATAAAGATGTGGACGTCTCGACAAGGCGAACAAAGTGGGTGAATGCCTAATCAAAGGACTCCTGGAGTTGGTCCCTAAGTCAACGCTCTTAGTAGCCGATGATATTTGGAGTTGGGTGGCACTCCTGATGGCCAGAAGAAGACAAATGCAGCACGGCATGGGAGAGCGAGGCATGGTAGAATTTGGGAGGGACAAATGGATAAGGAAAGAGAAGGAGAGGTCGGTCTAATAGGAAGATAAGAAGAGGGGGAGAAGAGAAAAGGAAAGACAAAAAAGAAAACTAATCATGTGTATTATAATAGAGAATGTAATTTTATTCAGATACAAGTATGCATATGATATAATATAAAATAGAGGTAGTTATATGCCATAATATAAATTATGTGGTAGTTAGAATAGAAGTCTATGAGTGTAGAGAACTAAACTGTAAAATTGAGAATCTTCTAAAGTTTAATGTAAAGGATTAAGAATATTCCTGTAAATGTGATATTTAATTAGAGATCCACGAGTCTGAACATTCTTAGAATTTGCATGGGAATGTAATTATCTAAGAGTACATCATATTTTAGTCATTTGTGAGGTAACGAAGCATTCGACATGATCTGCTTCTACGACTATCTATAAACCGGGGACCATAGATTCTCGTGTGGTGATGCCGAAGGGCCGGGTTGCTCTACACAACCTTTGAGATGGGAGTAGCAGTCCAGCGGAGGAGCATGCAGGTGCCTGCCCAGAGATAAAAACGTGCAGCAGGTATGGCCTACACTGGTCAACCTTGTGTTTGCCCATGGCATCCGCAGCAGCAGGCACTGCTTGAGCCACGTGCAAACAAGATGGTGGAACGGCTCCAAGACATGCGGAGAGAGGCACGCTGTTAGGCTTAATCTAGTTGCACTTGTGTTACTTAGCATGCATGTTTCAGTTTGTAAGGGGGCCGAGTTTCACGGGAACCCAAGTGGTCAAAGGCCGAGCAGAGTCCATAGTGTTTTTCCAGTTGTGATGGTGATCGTTTGTGGAGCGTAGGAAGCGCGCGTGAGCGCATGTACTGGATCGTGTGCATGACTCACGTTCCTACATGAACCAAGGGTGTCACAACAGATTGTGTGAGCATGTGCATGCATTGTACTCAGTTCTATTTATCGGTCAATCACAGTTGCATGGTGTGTGACGAACCACCACACAAAAACCTGTCCACCAGAAACCTCTACGTGAACTGTATGTTCCTGGTGCAAGCTCGTTCCTTCGTCTTCAAGTCAGTGTTCCCATGTGCCAGAGCTGAGCGTCAATTGAGCTTGCGCGCCAACACGTGGCATCAAAGCCGTTATGTTGATCCATACAAGCAGGAGATGGCGGGAGGTGATGGTTCACAGATGACGAAGATGCCACCTTCTGGCAAGGGAGGTGTCGGCGACGACACGGGCATTCCGGCAGTGGTGGAGCGCATGGTGAAGGAAGCAAGCAGCTCCCTCGTCTACCCAATATTGACATGCACAAGTTACACAATGGGCTCTAGTGATGCATGTAAATCTTGAGGCGCAAGATCTCTGGCACGCAGTGATCTCCAAAAAGGTTGAATGGTGCGACGACAGACTGGCACTGGCTGCCATTCTTCACGGCGTTCCGGTGGAGATGAACCTGTCATTGACTGCAAAACTGAGTGAAAAGGCAGCATGGGAGGCTGTGAAGGGCATGTACGTTGGAGATGACCCCGTGCATGAGGCAAATGCTCAGCAACTATTGAAGGAATTCGAGATGATCGAGTTCAAGGAAGGTGAGGTAATTGATGAATTTGTGATGAAAATATCCGGCTTTGCCAGTAATCTTCGTACCCCTGGAGAGACAATAGAAGAAGACCAAGTTGTAAAAAAGTTCCTCCGGGTAGTGCCTGCTCGATACATGCAGATCGCATTATCGATCGAGACAGTGTTAGATCTGAACAGTATGTCAGTTGGGAGCTCGTTGGGAGGTTGAGAGCTGCTGAGGACATACTTGGAGCAAATGGAGAGGTAACTGACAAAGCCGGGTATCTACTGCTTGCCGAGGACAGTGGGTGGCCAAGTACAAGCATAGGTTGATGCCTGAATCATCGTCAGGCAACGACGAAAATTGGGCTCACACTCATCAGGGAAGAACAAAGGAGGTGGGCGAGCAGATCAAGCCAATGCCAAAGTGGCCTCTGAAGGCGCACCTCATCGCAAGGGAAAGTGCCGGAATTGTGGAGTGTGGGGGCACTGGGCAAGGGAATGGGAATGTAAGAAGCCAAAGAAGGGGAGAAAGGAAGAAGCCCATTTATCAGTGACTGAAGATCATTCAGCCCTGTTACTGACGGAGACACAAGTGACTGAAGAAACTATCATGCATGAGGTACACCTGAATGAATCAAGGATGATACCTGTAAAGGATGCAGAGGATAAGTGGTATCTGGATTCAGGGGCAAGCAGTCACATGACAGGGGTCAGATCAACATTGTCATCTCTTGATGAAAGTGTAAAGGGATCAATGCGTTTTGGTAATGGTTCAGTGGTAGAAATTCAAGGTGTAGGCTCTGTCATATTTCAGAGTGGAGAGTGTTAGAATAATAGTACCACATTGTCTGTGTAACCAAGAGAGGTCCCCTGACGCCAATATATATATGTACCACCCCTAGAGGTTTTAATCAATCAAATACAATAATTATTTTCTTCCCCATTACTTCTATCAATAATCAATAACTTATTGATTCTGGACGTCGAGTTCCACATGTTCGTCCAGGGTGACCTCTCCATCACCGACTATTGTCATCATCTCACGTCGATGGCCGATGCACTCGGTGACTTGGGAGAGGTCATCCCCGACCACACCCTCGCTCTCATGACGCTTCGTGGGCTGAACGTGCGATTCTCTCACATGGTGTTCCTTTGTAAAATACCAATTTTTCCTTAGTATGAAGTTCAGTTACCAGTTTGTTTTCAACCATAGTAAAGATCAATTATGGTTGTACACATGAACTTGATCTCATCAAAAATATTTCTTTCCCCCATACTTCAAATTTTACTAACATAAGGGATGGACTTCACCAATAACCCTAGGATAATTCAAGTGACCTTCCTGCAAATTTTGGATAATTTTATTGAATGGAATTTGCTAGGGCAAAACACGATGCAGTACTAAATATATTAAAATTAATTTGAATATAACACTGTACATTTAGGCCCTGTCAAAATATTCAAATCTGAGGCTATACATTTTTCCATGGCCTCATAATATTCCAAATAGCCTTTTTGCCAAGTTTAAAGATTTGTGAATTCCATTTGCTATTTTATTTGAGATGCTTAGAAAATTCAAGTCATATTTAAGTTCAAATTTTGAATTCTGATCAAACTTATTTGAACATAAAAGTTGAACACACCATCATGATCAGCATGACTTGTTTGACTTATCCACGAAGTTTCACAATTTTTGAAGCTCAATGCTATTTAATTCAGTGACTCCATTGAATTTCTTTCAAATCCAAATTCAAATTTGAAATTCAATTGAAACTTGATCAATTCGAAGTTTTGATTCTAGAATCAAATTTCAGATATTTATTTGAGCCTATCCACAAATTGTGATGAATTTTGGACAAGTATTGGTGGGTGAATTAAGGGAGCAGAGAAGATAGACTTGGAAGGGATGTGGGACTCACTGTCCAGTGACCCAAATTCGAGCAGTGTTCTCACCGTGGCGACACCGCACGGCATGCAGGCCACCGATCTGCCTGCTTGCTTGTGTCGTGGCCGCCTCTCCTCGACTCACTTTGCCTATTTAAGCCTCTCCTGGCCGTCGGCGTTGAGTTCCCCACTCGGTTTTTCCCTCCCACGCCACAGCTCTGCCCGCCGTCGCCATTCTCGCCGCTTTCTCTTCCTCCCCGGTGAGCACCTCGGTCTTACCTCTATTCTCTTTGATGCAAACAGTAAAGATGGCGCCAAGGCCATGCTCTACCTTCTCCACCCCTTGGCTTGTCTTGTTGCTCACTGTTTTCCAATATTTTGAAGTCCCGCGGACATCGTCGTTGTGCCGCCATCGAACCTTCTCTGTTCTGCCATGGAGCCGAAGCTAGGAGCAGTTTCCTGGTTGGACTCCAACAGCAAAAAGCTTCGCTTCTGCACCTGCTAGCTCACTGTACAAGACGTTCTTCGTTTCATTCCATATCGTGCAAATAATACGAATTCTTCTTTCGGCCTTAGCCCACGAACTAGCTCACTTCTCGGTTTAATTCCGTTTCTACATGTAATGATTCTTCAATCCAATTAAGGATTTTATTCCATACCTCCTAGTGCACCCCTCTGCCAAGAATCAGTGGACACCATCGAGTAGAGTCTGAGATATTCAAGTTTTCCCCACCGCCAATGGAAATCTGTCGGTTCACCGTCGAACTCATCTTTGCTGGTGATGTCACCCCTTTCTAAACTCCAAATCATCATCCTCGGGCTCCCAGGAACATTTCCGACCTTTTCCCGAGCTTCTCGCGCCATCCCCTAGCTCCACCGCTGCCGTCGCGCCACCACCTCCGGCTGTCGCCGCCACGATTGGACCCTACCATCATGTTGTGCAGTCGATTTTAGGGCTAGGCGGCCACAACCGAGCCGAATGGAGGTCAACGCAACCAAGTCCGGTGAAGCACCGCCGCGGTTCCAGCGAGGAACGCCGCCGCATCGCGAGGTAGACAACGACCGGCGGGTCCCGCCTGTCAATGACTCTTCTTCTCGTGCGGGATCGGCTGCGGCTCTGGATCTGGTGCGGCTACGCGGGTTAACCCCGTGGCCCTCAGTGTGGCCCAGCTGCAATTGGTTGATTTTAAACCAGTGGGACTGGCCGCTTTATTTAAATTTTCCAATTGAAAATTAATTCCGGGATTCAATCAAACTTCTAAAATTCATTACTCCTAGTAGAATTGCTCAAAAATTTCCACATAAAGTCTGGTAGACTCATATTAATCTCTACTTTGCAGTGATGCAATTTATTGGACATGAAACTCCCAGAATTTATATAATTAATTCCTTTGAGCTAACTTCTTGGGAAATTAATTACTCCTGTTATGTTAATTGGAAAATTCCCAATTGTGGTAAGAACACTCTTATTAATACACTTGATATCCAGTAAAAATTTAAATTTCATTGGACTTTAATTACTGGGTTGATCAGTGTTCCAAATCTCTATGTAGTTAAAAATTGAGAAAAATACAGAAAACGTTTCAGAATTTCTCCCAAACTTATAAAATCAATTTCTCCATGTAGTAAGATTATAAAATTATGAAACAAATTTTCCTAGAACCAGTGAGACCCCCTCTACATGGTACAACCACTGGTAGCCATGATAGACCTCCAGAAGTACAACCAAAATTCAGAGAAGATTTATACTTGTAGAAATTTTAGGGACAACGAACTTCCTTGATCATCTCCTATTCTTTGCAAGAGTCTCCATTATAGTCCCTAGTATCTACCATAAAAGTTCCAAGCCAATTAAAATCATAATCTTATTTGATTCACAAGATATTAGCTTGTGACCTTAAATATATTATTTATTTTCAAAGTCATTCATATAGAGTATATGCATAACGTGTAGTGACTGAAGTCGAGGAGCAGCCGAAAGCTTTGGAGGTCAAGCTGCCGGAGACTAACATAGAATCAGACTCGCATTCAGGCAAGCCCCAATTTGCATTTAAGTTCCTTATAATGTCTTTGCAGTTTTCATTCACCTTACATCTTCAAATGTTTGTGCATTGTGTTTAAGGTGTTTGACATCCACTTGCATGACCCACAAATCCCATGGAGTCTTGGATAGGTCTACAGCCCAATGAGTAGAAACTACCATGCTTATATTCATAGGGATCCGGTAGAAGTCGTGTAGTTGGAATCTACTCGCGAGATAGGATTTTATCACACGGGATGAATTGGATCAAGAAATGGTTTATGAATATGAAATTGAGACTGAGCAGCAGGTAAGATGCAGCAAGACGTGGTCTCACATGTGTAGCCCTGCTTGTGTCGATTGAGGACCGATTCATGTGCGGCTCTGCTGGACAAGCTTGAATTGTACCGACAACATACTGGAGAAATGAGCTCCAGTAAACTGACGTTGCTTGATACTGGTTTGTCGAGGCATACCGTTCCATTTTATAGGCGTGGGTTGAGGGCAGCAAGGTGTAAATTAGCTGGTGGGCACATCAGAGTACACCCCATGCAGTGACCTCCTGCTCGTGATGGATCGACCGGTTTGGCATTCGAGTGTTGGGTGAAAGGTGGCCATATACGACTAGTACTTAATTGCTATGTAGGTACTGCTGTAAGTACTCGCTGGCACTTCCGAAAGTGCGTATGTGTCGTGTTGACCGGGTGTGTCCTGATTGCAATCACTGTCCCCCGCGGTAATAGAGTACCACTTGTTCACCATGTTGTGACGTAGTAAATACTAAAGAAGTTTGGAGAATATGATGTATTGAATTATAATTATTTTGGAACTTTGATTGTTGTCCAATATGATCACTAAAGTTACTTTCATTTAACTAGTAAGCTGCTGATAATTACTTGAAAGCTAAGGATCCACATGTAGGTGAGTCCTTTACTGCTTTACCTTACTTATGGTTAGTATTCACCCCTGCATATGTCTAGTGAGATGGGTTAGTCTTGCTGAGCCTTAAGCTCATAATTGCAGTTAACAAGTTTTTGCAGATTATACGACTGATGACGGGTTCGACGACGAGGTTGCACCCCCTCCAGGGTTTACAGCTAAGTGGGAACCCTGCATGCCGCCGTAAGTTGGATGTTGCTAGTGCAAAGCATCCAGGCCATGGATGACTTTGCTTTTGCATAGCTAATGCCAAGAGCGTAGCTATGATATATAGTTCTCTTTCCTTTCCGCCTAGTATTGTAAAACTTCCGTTGTGTTCATAAATAAAGACTTGGTATTGTATTTTATTCTTTTCTTTTCTTGTATACTGTTGGGTGTCGCATCACACGACACCACCCAATGAGATCCTTGGATGTCGGGATTTTGGTCCACACAGCATGGTATCAGAGCATCATTGGGAACAGTGTGCTTGAAAAGAGCATATTTTCAAAAACTTAGGATTATATGAGTGAGAAATTAGCTATATGCCCTTATAAGGAGTATTATTAGTATAAGATATAAAGGTGGTAAACTAACTTATGTGCTATTAATTCTGTAACGACGCTTCGACGTCAGGTAAGAGGTAAGGTATGCCACCGCAAGCGGATCAATTGCGGTAAGCTCACCATGCGAGAGTTAGCATGGAAATATTTTGTGGCTTTGCACGGAAGAGTCAATATGAGTCTCTGAAGCTGTTCATGTTTCTGAGAACATATGACACGCGGTACCCCAACGTGACACAAAATTAGTGGGAGCCCCCGTCGGGTGGTGGATAACCCGATAGTATGCGTCTCTAGAACTATTAATGTTACATGGGAGCATGCGAAACACGTATGCCTGAGCGTGTATAAGCCGGTTCGTGCGGGAGTCATTGCTGTACAGATGTAGTACAACCATGTACCTCGAGACATGACCTCGCTCGAGGGTGACTCACACCGGAGTTGTATGCATTTACTTTCAAATATATATCTATGTATTGTGACTGCCTGTCATGTTTCCCTGAACCGCCCTTGTGGTGTGCAGGTGTTACAAGGGATTGTTTGTCTTCTGCAGCTTCACTGACCACGGTTTCAACCCGTGTAGAACACGTTTGAGAGTGAACGATACTAGGCCACCTATAAACGTATCCGGATATACCAGTTAGAATTTTCTTTGGTGAGGCACGTAGTACCGGCAATATCACATTTGATACTTGACCATCCCCCACGACAAAATGGATGCATTGTGTTTGAAGTCCAACTACCAGTTACTGTTATGTTTGGATTTGTGTTTTTGGTTTCGGCTCGACAAAGGGGTAGAACCAGGATTCTAAATTGCTGGCTGAAGTTTGCTCAACTTCGCTGGATTATGATCCTAGTTAGTTATTATTTATCATAGGGATATGCTATATGGATGGAAATCTCTTGAAGCCCTCTACAACTTTTCTGTTGATCATCAAGGCAGAAAATCTTGATAATCTGTTGAAATTCGGGGTATATTAAAACTGCTCCAGATGACCCTACCATTGTACCAGTCTCTGTATTTTTGCCAACTCACTGTAGAAAAATCTTCTGCCTTGTTGTGATATATATCTGGAAACAGTAGAAGGATATCTACAGTTTTTCTATTCAAAGTTTTTCCTGATTCAAATTTGAGTCAAATCAAATTTTAAGTTCAAAACAGTGAACTGCAGGACTGCGGGTGAAAACCAGTCAGTTCATCTGTTATGTTTGGATAGTAATATCTCTCAGTTCAGAATAGTGACATGGTCACATTTTTACATTTCTGGAAATCTTATAAAGTCCTCTATCAACTTTATTTTGTACTTATGACCTGAATCTTGGTGTAACGGTGTTTAATTCCTTTTGTCGCAAACTTGGTTCTGGCAGACCAGAACTTGAAACAGTTTGCACATAGTTTCGAATTTGCGCGTTATACCTGTATAACAAATGTTTCATGGCTGAAATATTTTACTTCTGGATTGTTAACTTGATGTTATACAATGTTTATTTTGTCATTACCTCAATATATTGTTTTGATATACCTGTATAAATTGTGGAAATAACCACATATACAGGGGAGGTTCTGTCAAAATTTCCAGAAAATTTAGGTCAACTTTAAACCTGTATAGATTTTACTTCCTAGCTCACATAGAGATGTATGAGTACAATCTGGAAATTTTGTAAAGTATACTACAACTTTTGTATTCAACCCAACTTCTGGTTCTGAATTTCCGGTATGAAAATTTTGAATTTATACAGGAGGGTCAGCTGGAACAGACTGTGATTACTACTCCAGTTTTGAATTTTCTTGAACTATTGGAAGTTGGAAACCTTTTCATTGTTCAAGTACCTTTTCCAAAGATGGCGGACTTGATGGTACATCTATCAAACGGATGGGTGTTCGCGACGTGTGCTCATCGAAAAGGTTTTCCGGAGTTGTTGATAGCGCTGCTTCAACGGTTCGGGTATCGCGACATACCGAGTTATTGGGGCAGGGAATTCGATGACGGAGGTGTGACAAGATGCACCATCTATGTTGATGTGCCCGCTGGTCCATCATATATTGGATGGGCTCCTTTATCCATCCAGGTGAAAGGGGCTTAGTTGGAAGACATGTGGTGTTTTGCTGCGAGTGTTGCTATTGCGAGGTTTTGCAAGCTTCATTTTCGTCATTTGGTGGGCACCCCGTTCGCGCTCTTTCCAGTCTATGGTAGAGCTAGTGAGGAGTGGGCGAGTCGAATGAGTACATATTATGGCATTCACGGAGAGGTACCCAAGATAATCTTGGCATTATATGCAGCATCATCGTATCAAGTGAGCGTTACACAACATCTTAGCTATGAAGGGGTGCTGGGTGATCTGAATAAGCTTTGATTCGAGGAGATCATTTTGAGTGGGCCAATGACTCACTTAGAGCCATGATTGCTCCTCTCAATCGACGTTTAAATGTTAGGGAAAATCAGTGGCACCGAGCTTTCAAGACCTATCGGAAGCTCGCCAGTAAGCACACTACGCAGAAAGCGCATTGGAGGCGAGTCAACTTGAGGTGCAGCTGCTGGATGATCAGTTGAGTACGGTGACTCAAGAACGGGATCAATACAGGGAGGAGACTCAGGATTGGAAAGCCAGTTGCGAGCATGCACGAAAGGAACTGGAAGACTATAAGATGTTTCTTCTACAGGTTGATGTGCAATCATTAGTTGCCGCGACATCATCGGTCGCAGGTGAGGCAGCAACTCCTGCTCCAGCACCCGCACCTGTGGCACCAATTTCTGAGGACGAGGACGATGAAGATCCTGAGATACGCGAGTACGTCAAATAGGACGTATTGGAGTAGGATGGGACAACACTCCTACCATCACAGGGCAACGTATAGTTTAGTAGTTGCTCGTGTTTATTTTGTGGCCATGTTTGTGTCATATTATAAAAAGTAGTGTGTATGTATAAGATAAAAAGGTGGGTATGACGTCTCATGGAGACCAACTATAGTAGGGATGCACTTCCGTAGTGGGAGTCCATCATTTTGGAGTTCACTACTGTAAACATAGTCATGAGATAATATATCTTGTATAAAGTTGGTACTTTATCAATATATGTGAATGTTATGCACTTATTCCCTTGTCAATATTCGCACTACTGTAATATGAAATGGATGAAGGAAAAGCAAAAATGTTGCTGATTTTAAATCCTATGGATGCAGAATGGTACGGACACGTTCGACGCCTGAGATGGAAGGTTCCATTCGTGGTCGTGAGGACAAATCTCCGAACCAAGAGCAAGCTGCGACACCACAGCAACAAGTTACACCACCACCACCTCCTGAACTTCCGAGGAGTCTAGCGGAGGTTCTCGCCGCAGTGCTCGGCTCACGCGACGAGCAAACCGAGTTGCTGTGGACCATGGTTCAACATTTGTCCCGTCAAGAGGGCGACCAGATGGGGTCCACGACAACCCTCTTCAAGTTCATACTTGGACTTCATGTCAATGCACCCGCCGGTCTTCATGGAGGCCGATGAACCGTTAAAGGCGGACAACTGGCTCCGCTCCATCGAAGGAAAGTTCAATTTGCTACGAATGACCGAACAGTAGAAGACCCTGTTCGCGGTACAACAGTTGCAGGGATCTGCTGGAGCGTGGTGGGCGACGCTGCACGACCAGCAGACTATGTCGTGAGCTGGGAAGAATTTTGGGAGGCATTCCGCGCCTATCATATACCTCCCGCGATCATGAGGAGGAAGCTTCAAGAGTTCTTGGAGCTGAAGCAAGGAGGAAGGAGTGCTTACGAGTACTCCAAGATCTTCAACCACTTGGCTCAGTATGCTCAGGACCAAGTGAGTACAGAATATAGGAAGCGTGAATGCTTCTACCGGGGTTTGAACCCCAAGATGAAGGACAAGTTTGCCTTGTTCAACAGTGGCAGCTTCAACAACATTGTCAACGCCGCGATCGTACAGGAGGACACTACTAGGGAGTTGTTCTCTGACAAGAAGAAAAGGAGTGCTCCGTAGAGCAGCGGAGGTGGTGCTCCTCAGAAGTATCGAATGGTGTATCGATCACCATCCGACCAGAGGTGGCAGCCGCCATCGCGACCACCGATGTTTCATGGTCACCAGTTCAACAAAGCTAGCTTCTGTCTGCAGCACCAGCAGCAGGGGATGATTTCGCGTGCACTTCCACCTCCACCGCGTGTACCGAGGTTCCATCCTCCCTTCCGTGCTGGTCAGACCCGTACACGTGTTTCACGTGTGGTCGTACGGGGCACTTCGCCAAGGACTGTCCGCAGGACAGGCAAGGCGGGGGACCATCTTTGTACGAGGGGGCAAACAAGCCCCGCAACCAGCCCAAGAAGCCAGCCACCAGAACCGGCAACGTCCACCACCTCGCCATCGAGGACATTTCGGAAGGCGCACCCGTGCTCACGGGTATGTTCTCTCTCCTTGGTCATCCCATAGTCATCCTCTTTGACTCTGGTGCTTCCCACAACTTTATTAGCAAGTCTTATGTCATTCAATATCAGTTGCCTATCATTCCCACAAAAACCCCATATATGATTTGTTCTCCAGGTAGGAAAGTAGTAGCAGATGGGATGGTCCATAGGGTACCTCTTAATCTGGGTTGGAGCATATACCCTACCTCTCTTATATTATTGGAGCATCAGAAGTTAGACGTCATTTTAGCGATGGCATGGTTGCAATACAAATGGTGCTATTATTGACATTGTTCCTCGGAGAGTATATTTGAATTCTCCACTCCAACCTCCCCAAACTCTCATTCTTGGGGGTATCATCCGAGTGACTCCAACTACTTACAACACTGAGGCCTTTAAACTTGAGGATATTCCAGTGGTATGTGAGTATCCGAATGTATTTACCGATGATCTTCCTGGTATGCTACCAGAAAGAGATGTCGAGTTTAAGATTGAACTTGTACCAGGAACAGTGCCGATCTCGAGGAAGCCATATAAGATGTCACCTAAGGAACTTGCAGAACTGAAGGAACAGCTGAAGGAACTTATGAACAAGGGTTTCATTCATCCAAGTTCATCACCTTGGGGTTGTTCTGCATTGTTCGTGGAGAAGAAGGATAAGACATTGAGACTATGTGTGGACTATCATCCACTCAATGCTGTCACAATCAAGAATAAGTATCCACTACCACGCATCGATATTCTGTTCGATCAATTGGTGGGTGCTAGGGTATTCTCGAAGATGGATCTTCATTATGGGTATCATCAGATCCAGATTCGACCAGAGGATATACCTAAAACGGCATTCTCGATGAGGTATGGGTTGTATGAGTACCTTGTCATGTCCTTTGGATTGACCAATACACCAGCTCATTTCATGTATCTCATGAATTCGGTGTTCATGCTAGAATTGGACAAGTTTGTCGTGGTCTTCATCGACAACATCCTTGTATATTCGAAATCCGAAGAAGAACATGCTCAACATTTGCGTGTCGTGCTTCAACGATTGCGAGACCACAAGTTGTATGCTAAGTTCAGCAAATGTGAGTTCTGGATCAGTCAAGTGCCATTTCTAGGGCACATCATCTCTGCTGAGGGGATTGCAGTTGATCGAAGCAATATTAAACAAGAACTCAAAAGGGAGTCTCTGAAGTCTGTACATGAAGTTTGAAGCTTTTTATGTTTAGCAGGATATTACCGGAGGTTCATTCCAAGTTTCTCCAAGATAGCTAAACTAGTGACAAAAGTTCTGAAGAAAGGTAAAAAGTATGTATGGACGAAAGAATGTGAGGAAGGTTTTCAAGCATTAGTGAAACACCTCACAACAGCACTGGTATTAGCCCAATCGGACACAACCAAGTCATTTGATGTTTATTGTGATGCATCTAGGATTGGTTTGGTTTGGGTTGTGTATTGATGCAAGACAGAAGGGTGATCGCTTATGGATCATGGCAGCTTCAGAACCATGAGCAGTATTATCCGACTCATGATCTTGAGCTCGCTGTCGTGGTACTTGCATTGAAGATGTGGAGACACTATCTATTGGGTAACCTAGTGCATCTCTACATCGATCATAAGAGCTTGAAGTACATCTTCACCCAGAAGGACTTGAATATGCGGTAGCGAAGATGGTTGGAATTGATCAAAGAGTATGAGATTGAGATCCACTAACATCCTGGCAAAGCGAATGTAGTTGCAGATGCGCTGAGTCACAAGTCCCATGTCCATAATCTTTCCATCACCTTGATGGAAGAAGAAGAGCCGAGTCTCTACTTGGTTCGATATGGAGCGCTGTACAATCTAGCTCTCATTCCTACCATAAGGGAAGATATTGTAGAGGCTCAGAGGGAAGACAAGGGCATGTTGCACATTCACTGAAGAATGAAAAGGGGGAGATGAAGTGTTTTCGATGTGATGATGACGCTACCATCTGGTTCAAAGACCACATCGTGGTGCCCCGTAATATGGAACTTCAGAAGAAGATTTTGTATGAAGCTCATTTGTCCAAGTATTCTATTCATTTGGAAAGTAGCAAAATGTACCAGGACTTGAAGAAGAAATTCTGGTGGTCCTGGATGAAGCGTGAAATAGCGAAGTATATATCATAATGTGATACATGTCAGCGAGTGAAAGCCAATCATTTGAGGACAGCCGGACAGCTACAACCTTTAAGCATACCGGCCTGGAAATGGGAGGAAGCATGGACTTCATTGTTGGTTTGCCTCTCACATTCCATAAGCATCATTCCATTTGGGTGATAGTTGATCGATTGACCAAGTCAGCTCATTTTATACCCGTCAATATCAACTACCATGAACCAAAGTATGCAGAGTTGTATATTTCTAGAATTGTGTGCTTACACGGAGTACCCCGCACCATCATCTCAGATCGTGGAGCCATTTTCGTTGCTCGATTTTGGGAGATCCTCCACACATTATTGGGTACTAAGTTGATTTGAAGCTCAGCTTACCATCCTCAGACTGATGGTCAAACGGAGCGAGTAAACTGAGTGCTAGAAGATATGCTCCGCGCCTGTGCCATCCACCATGGTAAGAACTGGGATGATCATCTACCATTGGCGGAGTTTTCATACAACAATGGTTATCAGGCTAGCATCCAAATGGCACCACATGAAGCTCTTTCTGGCCAGAAGTGCAGCACACCTTTGAACTGGTGTGAGTCTGGTGAATGAGTGATATATGGTATCGACTTGGTGAATGAAGCCGAAGTACGAGTACGAGTTATTCAAGCCAATCTCAAGGCTGCTCAGTCTCGTCAGAAAAGCTATGCGGACAAATGGCGTCGACCCCTTCACTTCGATGTCGGGGATCACATTTATCTTCATGTATCCCCAATGAAAGAGATTCATCGCTTCAGAGTAAAAGGGAAGCTAGCTCCACGCTTCATTGGGCCATTCGCAATAATTTAACAATGCGGACCTGTGGCCTATCGGCTAGCGCTACCAGCTTCGCTTTCAGGGGTCCACAATGTATTTCACATTTTGTAGTTGCGGAAATGTATCAAGGCCCCAACTGACGTCCGTATGGAGGATTTGGAAGCTCTCCAACCACATCTTACTTACTATGAGCATCCAACCCAAATAATCGATGAGAAGATTCGCACCACAAGAAGCCGCACCTTACATTTCTACAAGGTCTTGTGGGGCGACCACACCGCTGAAGAAGCAACGTGGAAAAGCGAGGAATACCTCAGAACAAACTATCCAGACTTGTTAGCAGCATATGTTCATTAGATCTTTTATTTTATCCTTCCTATTGTAATCTTGAGGCAAGATTCTTTTACGGCGGGAGGGATGTAAACTCCCAGTTTTTCCTTAATATGAAGTTCAGTTACCAGTTTGTTTTCAACCATAGTAAAGATCAATTATGGTTGTACACATGAACTTGGTCTCATCAAAAATATTTCTTCCCTCATACTTAAAATTTTATTAACATAAGGGATGGACTTCACCAATAACCCTAGGATAATTCAAGTAACCTTCCTGCAAATTTTGGATTTTATTGAATGAAATTTGCTAGGGCAAAACACTATGTAGTACTATATATATTCAAATTAATATGAATATAGCACTGTACATTTAGGTCATGTCAAAATATTCAAATACGAGGCTATAAATTTTTCCATGGCCTCATAATATTCCAAATAGCCTTTCTGCCAAGTTTGAAGATGTGTGAATTCCATTTGCTATTTTATTTGAGATGCTTAGGAAATTCAAGCCATATTTAAGTTTAAATTTTGAATTCTGATAAAATTTATTTGAACAAACCATCATGATCATCATGACTTGTTTGACTTATCCATGAAGTTTCACAATTTTTGAAGCTCAGTCGCTATTTAATTCAGTGACTCCATTGAATTTCTTCCAAATTCAAATTCAAATTGGAAATTCAATTGAAACTTGATCAATTCGAAGTTTTTTCCAGAATAAAATTCCAGATATTTATTTTAGCCTATCCACAAATTGTGATGAATTTTGGACAAGTATTGGTGGGTGAATTAAGGGAGCAGAGAAGATAGACTTGGAAGGGATGTGGGACCCACTGTCCAGTGACCCAAATTCGAGCGGTTCCTCTGTTGTCACCGTGGCGACACCGCACGGCATGCAGGCCACCGAGCTGCCTGCTTGCTTGCACTGTGGCCGCCTCTCCTCGACTCCCTACGCCTATTTAATCCTCTCCTGGCCGTCGGCATCGAGTTCCCCACTCGGTTTTGCCCTCCCACGCCACAGCTCTGCCCGCCGTCGCCATTCTTGCTGCTTTCTCTTCCTCCCCGGTGAGCACCTCGGTCTTACCTATATTCTCTTTGATGCAAACAGCAAAGATGGCGCCAAGGCCATGCTCTACCTTCTCCACCCCTTGGCTCGTCTTGTTGTTCACTGTTTTGCCGATATTTTGAAGTCCCGCAGACATCGTCGTTGTGCCGCCATCGGACCTTCTCTGTTCCACCGTGGAGCCGAAGCTAGGAGCAGTTTCTTGGCCGGACTCCAACAGCAAAAATCTTCACTTCTGCACCTCCTAGCTCACAGTACAAGCCGTTCTTTGTTTCATTCCATATCATGCAAATAATATGAGTTTTGCTTTCGGCCTTAACCCACGAACTAGCTCACTTCTCGGTTTAATTCCGTTTCTACTTGTAAGGATTCTTCAATCCAATTATTACTCTGTACCTCCTAGCGCACCCCTCTGCCAAGAATCAGTGGACGCCATCGAGTAGAGTCTGAGATATTCAAGTTTTCCCCACCGCCAATGGAAATTCGTCAGTTCACCGTCGAACTCATCTTTGCGTGTGATGTCACCCCTTTCTAACCTCCAAATCATCATCCTCGTGCTCCCAGGAACATTTATGACCTTTTTTCGGAGCTTCTCACGCCATCCCCGAGCGATTCTGACGATCGCTGAAACCCTAGCTCCGTCGCCGCCGTCGCACCGCCACCTCCGGCCGTCGCCACCAAGGTTGGACCCTACCATCGTGTTGCGCGGTCGATTTAGGGCTAGGCGGCCACAACCAAGCCGAATGGAGGTCGATGCAACCAAGTCTGGCGAAGCGCCGCCGTGGTTCGGGCGAGGAACGCCGCCGCGTCGCGAGGTAGACGACGACTAGCGGGTCCCGCCTGTCAGCGACTCTTCTTCTCGTGCGGGATTGACTGTGGCTCTGGATCCGGTGTGGCTATGCAGGTTAAACCCGTGGCCCTCAATGTGGCCCAGCTGCGATTGGTTGTTTTTAAACCAGTGGGCCCGGGCGCTTTATTTAAATTTTCCAATTGAAAAATAATTCCAGGATTCAATCAAAAGTCTAAAATTCATTACTCCTGGTAAAATTGCTCAAAAATTTCAAAATAAATTCTGGTAGAATCATATTAATCTCTAATTTGCAGTGATGCAATTTATTGGACATAAAACTCCCATAATTTATATAATTAATTACTTTTAACTAACTGCTTGGTAAATTAATTACTCCTGTTCTGTTAACTGGAAAAATCCCAATTTTGGTAAGAACACTCTTATTAATACACTTGATGTCCAGTAAAAATTCAAGTTCATTGGACTTCAATTACTGGGTTAATCAGTGTTCCAAATCTCTATTTAGTTAAAAATTGAGAAAAATACAAAAAACATTTCAGAATTTCTCCCAAACTTATAAAACCAATTTATCCCTGTATGAAGCTTAGAAAATTATTAAAAAAAATTCCTAGAACCAGTGAGACCCCCTCTACATGGTACAACCACTGGTAGCCATGATAGACCTCCAGAATTACAACCAAAATTCAGAGAAGGTTTATACTTGTAGGAATTTTAGGGACAACAAACTTCCTTGATCATCTCCTGTTCTTTGCAAGAGTCTCCATTATAGTCTCGAGTATCTACCATAAAATTTCCAAGCCAATTAAGATCATAATCTTATTAGATTCACAAGATATTAGCTTGTGACCTTAAACATATTATTTATTTTCAAAGTCATTCATATATAGTATATGCATAACGTGTAGTCACTGAAGTCGAGGAGCAGCCGGAAGCTTTGGAAGTCCAGCTGCCGAGACTAACATAGACTCGAACTCGCATTCAGGCAAGCCCCAGTTTGCATTTAAGTTCCTCATAGTGTCTTTGCAATTTTTATTCACCTTACGTTTTCAGATGTCTGTACATTACATTTAAGGTGTTTGACATCCACTTGCATGACCCACAAATCCCATGGAGTCTTGGGTAGGTCTACTGCATGATGAGTAGAAACTGCCATGCTTATATTCATAGGGATCCGGTAGAAGTCGAGTAGTTGGAATCTACTCGCGAGATAGGATTTTATCACACGGGATGAATTGGATCAAAAAATGGTTTATGAATATGAAATTGAGACTGAGTAGCGGGTAGGATGCATCGAGACGTGGTCTCACGTGCGTAGCCCTGCTCGTGTCCATTGAGGACCGATTCGTGTGCGGCCCTACAGGACAAGCTTGATTTGTACCGGCAGCATACTGGAGAAATGGGCTCCAGTAAACTGACGTGGCTTGATACTGGTTTGTCGAGGCATACCGTTCTGTTTTATAGGCATGGGTTGAGGGCAGCAAGGTGTAAATAAGCTGGTGGGCACGTCAGAGTACGCCCCATGCAGTGACCACCTGCTTGTGATGGATTGACCGGTTCAGCATTCGAGTGTTGGGTGAAAGGTGGCCATATACGAATAGTAGTGAATTGATATGTAGGTACTGCTGTAAGTACTCGCTGGCACTTCCAATAGTGTGTACGTGTCGTGTTGACCGGGTGTGTCCTGATTGCAATCACCGTCCCTCGCAAGTTGAGTCACTCAAGCAAGGTGAACCTTCTTCCTCTTCAAGTTCACCTTCTCAACCCACTAAAACTGAGTTTGCTCAAGCTTGTACATATAAGAAAGTTGACACCAGTTTGAAGGATAAGCCAACCTATACAAAGGATAAACATCCTGCCCAAAGTGGCATATTTGACAAGGAGAAGATCAAATATGCACGTAGTGCATACTTGGTCAAAAGACCTCCAAATGTCAAATATGGCATTGGTTACTCTTATGGTGAAAAGCAACATGCTAGAAGCCATAAGAATAACAAGGAGAGGATTACCTTTGTAAAGGGAAGACCCTCTCAAACTGGGAAGTCAAAGATTAAGACAGTAACTACACATGAACAACGGACTAGTCCGGTTGGTGTCCGGACAAGTCCGGTCCCCCGGATAAGTCCGGCCTCCCAGACTAGTCCTGTACATAAACAATAATAGTTATTGTTTAGAACTTTTTATGCCTCGTATGTATTAATGAGAAGTAATTTTGGCAAGGTTTATGCTCATTATGTTGGGCCACACCATGGGAACACATAGTCTCATGTGTGGGTGCCCAAATGTATTGTAACTAACCTCCAAGGACCCAAGCAAGCTTGGGTACCTAAAACCGAAGCATAATTTGTTTTTGCAGGCCTATTCCTCTGGTGGATCTAAATGGGTGCTGTCGGTGGTTTTGATCCGGCAGATCTCCCGACACTACAAAAAGTGTTTGCGGAGTTTGAAGTTCGGTGTGGGTGCGCGGAGATTCAAGAAGGTGAAATGTAAAATGACACAGGAGACACAAAGATTTACGTGGTTCGGGCCGCCTGAGCGTAATACCCTACTCCACGGGGTGTGTTGGTGTTGTATTGGATGTATGAACTCAACATAGGTGATGTGAGTTGAGAGCGGGTGTGAGCCGATCAGACCAGATCAGATCAGAGAGATCAGAGAGATCAGATTAGTCCCCTCTATGTATCATCGGCCTGCCCTTTTATAGTACAAGGACAGGCCATTACAAGTTGGCCTGGCCTGACATGTGGCCCTGGCGGCTACTAATATTGATACACATTTGATGCGCTTAATTACCCTTAATGACCGAGTTATGGGCTTTGACGGCACCGTTACTGGTAATAAGGGTCATCCAATCGTGTGTCATTAACATAGTATTAATGAAACTTAATCGGGTCTTGAAGTCCTTGATTCCCCTTTGAAGATCCAGAGCCGTTGTGGAGTCTACCGGAGGTTTGAGGCTGAAGATCCGACAGTTGGACATGTGGCAGCTCCGGAGCACTCTGTGGGGAACAGATAGGTCCGGTGCCACCAGACACGTGTCAGTTCTGGAGCTTCCCTCAGTCTGGGGTTAGGTCCGGGGGTGCCGTTATGGTACATAGCCCGGAGCTTCCCCCTTGTGGGCGGTAGCTCCGGTTTGATGGTACACGTGGCGACCCTGGGACTAACCATGTTGGGAAAGCGGGTCCGGTTATGTCTGACATGTGGGCCTTCGAAGGTCTTCAAATCAAGTAGATGATATTTCCATGAGATCTTTGCAATCTCAAGGGGTATATGGTACCCAGGGTACTGGCAGTGGCCTCCTGGGCCCACCTCTAGGGAAGACCCCTTGGGTGAAGTCATTCCGCCGGATGTGGGTCCATCCTTCGACTTTTGAGCTGAGTCTTCAAGGGTCTTCAGATGTGCCATTGGCGATAGTTTTGGAGTTAAATCCTCACCGCATGGCATATCCCGAGTGCGGCAAATGAGATCTTTGGCGTGCAGATCTCACGCAATTGAAGTTCGTCGGTTCCCGATACGAAAATCGTATCGTTTCCGCACGCCTTGTCAGGCCGCCACCTTCGGGCTTCCCGCCTTTCATGATGACAACTGTTCGCCTGGGTAAGAACCTCGACTTTATCGTCGGGGTGGTCCCAGGCCCTCTTGTCATCGGCAGGGTGAAATTTTTGAATAGTATCTTCGGCTTCCCTACGGTTTCCATCCAAGCGTTGCGGGGTCTTACTTAAGAAGGAAAGTGTGCACCATCTGGGGTTCTTTACGCCTCTCATCTGAACTTGCGCTCGAACTCCCAAACTTGTGCTTGCTTTCCCTCCCTTGCCTCATTGTGCTGCGATGGAGTTGGGTCTCCGCGAGAGCCGCTTGAAGACCGAAGGTGACCTGAAGAAGGTTCGGGCCCTCATGGGGTGGTCCCCGGACTTCCTCAACCACCTGGTCCGTGCCGGGGGAAAGCTCCCATTCGATAAGGAGCACGCCGGCGAGATGGTGTACTTTTCTGCGTACGCCATGGTGGGGTTGATCCCACCTTTTTCCTCCTTTGTCTTGATGCTACTAGACTTCTATGGTCTGCAGCTGTACCACCTTGGCCCCCACTCCATTCTTCTAGTGTCTGTCTTCGTCAACTTCTGTGAAATGTGGGTGGGCATCCCCCCTGCATTGAGCTTTTCCGGACCTTCTTCACCGTCCATACCACCGAAAGGAGTGATGAGTACCTTGGCTTCTACTACTTTGTGAAGCGCAAGAAGTGCCCATTCAAGTACCTTCGGTCGTTTCCCTCTGGAAAGTGGGACGATTGGAAGAAGGACTGGATAGTAATCCCGGTGGAGGAGCACGAGAAGCTGGAGCTGCCCGAAGGCCTCCCCAACATCGACACTGCAGTCTGGAGTGAAGCTTCGGTGCTGTCGGATGCCTTCAACCCTGCTCTGACCTGGATGTGCCATTGTGTGGAGGGAGGATTAACTCCTCAGGCGATATTTTGCAATTTCCTGGTCAACAGGTGGGCACCGCTGAAGACGAGAGAAAAACTCGCTTGGTCCCTCAACAGTGTGATGGACGACGACCGAGTCGAGACCGGGCTGAAGTCCAACATGGAGGGGGCGACCTTGGAGTTTCATCTCAAGAAGTTCCAGCACGGCATCGACGTCGCGGGTGATGAAATGACCCCGCCACCAGCTTTCCTCCCTCTGAACTTTGAAGTACAGTTCAGCAGGGAGCTCCGGTGGACGATGTCGGTGCTTGACGACCTCGGTGTCGTCGAGAGACGATCGACTTCCAGGGTGGTGATCCCCGGGGCTTCTGAAGGTGGCTCCGCCCCTGCCCCGAAGCCAAGGACCGAAGTTGTCGGCAAAGGCAAGGAGCCGGCGGCCGAACCCTTGAGCCGGAAGAGGAAGCTAAAGCATGCCGACGGAAGGTCCGTCAGGCCTGCACCCTCTGCAGCAGCTCCTTCTCCCTGGAGGGGGAGGTCTTCTACAACTGCGGCGACTGCACCTGCAGCAGTGTCTTCCCGGGGTGCTAGCCCCAGGCATGTGACTCCAGTACTAGGGCCAGCTGAAGCCTCTGGGTCCGGAGGTCCTTCTCGGTTGAGGGGGTCCTCGACTAAGGAAATGCCCGCGGCTGCAACAAGTTCCGGGGGGCCTTCCGGAGCTACCACGCCGGCGGCAGCCATGGTCAGTCAAGAACGCACGGGAAAGAGATTATGTGCAAGCTGGTGCGGAAGCCTTCCGAGGTAATTTTTAATCTTTACCTCAGACAGTTATTTTGTTGTAGTAACTACTTTTTAAGTTTCTTCATCCATCATGTGCAGCGTCCCCAAGAAGAGGAGTGAGGCTCCGCCCTCAGCCACAGCAGCTGAAGCTGTGAGGGCGGAGGCTTCTGCTCCTATCCCGGTGCCGCCCCGAGTGGTGGCTGAAGATGCGGCAGCTCTGGCGCCAGCTTTCATGGTCATGGACCTCGACTCATCCCCCGAGACTCCCGTGGTAGCTTCCGGACCACGGGAGAGAAGATGCGCCAGCGGCACCTACCCCGGAGGTTGAAGCCCTGGGTCTTGATGCTGAGATGTTGGAAGCTTCGCCCGCTGAGCCGGAGGAAGCAGTGATTCCAACACCAAAGCTAGAAATTGTCGAAGCCCCAGCGGATGAGCAAGAGGTTATTGAAGTCCCGGCGAGCGAGCTGGATGTTGAGGAAGCCCCGGCGGTTGAGCCGGCTACCTCCGAAGGTCCGGCCTTAGAGCCGGCTGCCACTGAAGCTCCAGCTGCAGAGCCGGTTGCAGTTGAAGACCTTCCTGCGCCTGAGCCGGTTGAGGTTGAAGCTCCGGCCTCAGGGCCAGTTGTTTTTGACCATCCGGCGCCCGAGCCGGTCATTGCGGGGGCATCAGCACTCGAACCCATGATGGTCGAGGCGCCAACACCCGAGCCACCAGCGGAGGAGGAGCCCAGGCCGGAGCCGGAAGTAGCCCCTGCTCTGGAAGTGATGACGACGGAGGTGCCTGCTGCTGAGCCAGGGTGCCCTGATGAAGTCGCTGGCCCCCTGCCTGAGGGGGCAAATGAAGACCTGGCGATAAGGCCTTTGGAACCACTTCCGGAGGTCGGAACTTCTTCTGCGAGACTCTCCTCGGTGGCGACTGAGGCTATCCCAGAGGACGGCCCTAGTGCCGTGGAGGCTCAGGGGACCACTCTTGTGGAGTGGGACCCAATTTTTGTAAGCGAGAACCCGCTGGAACCAGCGGAGGAGACCCCAACAGGTCCGGACCCTATTCCCCTGTCGTTGTCCATTGACAACGCTTGCTCCAGTCTGCGTCAAGTCCAGCTGGCGTTCTACCACGACAGCAAGGCTCTTGAAGTGGAGCGCCAAACCCTTAGGCGGTGGCGTAATCAACTCTACTTCGAGACCAAGCTGGCGCAGTCGAGGCTGGCAGATGACAAGGAGTGGATCAAATAGGAGAAGGTCCGCCTTGAATACTGGGGCAAATTATTGGATGATAGGGAGAGCTTGACTCGTGCCCTCGACACTCAATCCCGGGCCATTTATGAGCAGGCCAAGGCAACTAATAGTGCGGCTGATGATCTCCAAGAAAGGCTTGAAGCCATTAACACTACCCTCATCAAGCGCCAGGAGGCACTTGAGGAGAGGGAGAAGAAGCTCGAAGACGAAGAGCAAAAACTCCTAGAGCTGCGGGATGATGTCTTGAAGAGGGAGGAGGAGCTCGCCGAAAAGGTGGCTCTGGCTGACAAGGGCCTCGAGGAATGCACCAAGAAGTTGGAGGAGCGTCGCGTTGAGGAGGAGGAGAAGGCCTGGGTGCGAGGGCAGGAACTCTACAAGCAAGAGTGTTCCATCGATGCCAGGGAGAAGAAAGTTAGGAGCCGGGAGAAGGACCTGGTCGACCGCCGGAACAAGATCCACCTCCGAGAGGAGGAGCTCTGAAAACTAGAGAAGTAGGTTGCTGCAAAGATTCAGCAAAATGCCAAAGAGGTTGAGCGCCTTGCTCGTGAGAATTCTGAACTGGCGGCGGCCAAAAGATCCTTGGAGGAACTAAAGGGCTTGAGGACTGTGGACTCCCTACAGGTTTGGGAGTTCCTGAGCAAAGCCAATGACGCGCTGACACCAATGGGCTTCAGTCCCGTGCATCCGGATGACCCAGAGCCGGAGCCAGAGCCAAACCTGGCGTTGCAAGCGTTGAGCTCGGCGGGTGGCAAACTCTCCAAGGTGGGTGACGTCATCGCGGACCAGTTGTAGGTTGAGGGGCAGTCCCTGGCGAAGAACGTCGCAGAGTATGTGCTGACGTGCTACACCAGCCGGGATCCCCAATTTCCTCTAGACCCAGTGCTTGAAGGTCCCGTCGAGGGAGAAGGTGAAGCCACCCGAGCCAAGGTGTCGGAGGTTGCTCAGAAGGTCGCCCAATTCTTCCATAGGGTCTAGGACCATCTCTGTAGCTCCCACTTGTATTCTCTCTTTTTCTTCCCCAATTTTGTAATCCCTTGTCTCCAGATGAATGAAATCCACAATTTGTTAATGAATTTCATTTTTTGTCTTCAACACTTCTGTCTTCACTTGGCCCCCTGGTAGATGTACACAATTTGATTGTGAACATGTACCAAGAGGATATTATATTTTGTTGAAGATTCGTTTTCTTCGAACTTGTATAGTGTAGGTCCGAAGTCTTCGATAGTGAAGGTCCCCTGAGGTTGTCGGAGCTCAGAAGCTCCGGCAATAGTCTCTATCAACGCGTAGAGCATCGATAGTTAGCCCTCTGGGGCGTCGGAGCTTAGTAGCTCTGGCAGTGACCTTTGCCAACGCGTAGCTTGTCGGCTGCAGACTCCGCTTGTGGGGTCTTCTTATCATCTTTTATTCTGCATCGATGGCTAGCCCCCCTAGCTTTGCCGAAGCTTGGTTGCTCCGGTAATGCTCGTTTTCAATGTTTAACATCGATCACAAGCCACCTAGGAGGAGTCAGAGCTTTGATAGCTCCGGCTTTTCACCATCAACGTGGATTCTTTATTTTTCCTGCGCACTGAAGCCAAGAAAAATATAAAAATTCGCTCCTTGCCTATAACTTCGTCGCGGCTTACGATTCCCAAGAAAGTTTTAGGTCAAACACAATTCTAAATACAACCGAATGTGTTGCCTTCTTTCTTCCAGATCCAATTATACTTGGACCCACCTTACTTCGGCTTGCCGGGGTGTAGGTAGAGTAGCGTACTTAGGGTGCTTGACCAGGCTAAGTCGATAGCACACTCCGGCCCTAGATTGGCTTGGCAGCATTCAGGCGAGTGGGCCATGAACAATATTTGAATCCAAAAGAATTGACAATACAGCTCGAATTGTACATGAACTGGTCGAACTAAAATTTCTTAAGAATTGCACAACTTTGATATAGACAAGAAAGAGAAAAATAAAAAATGTTGAGCCTGTACAAAATAAATGCACGTGGAGTCTGTTTCACATGAAAATGTCTTTCATTATAGGTCCGGGGTACAGGGGAAATGAGTACACTCTTAGGGTACAGAACCAGGCTAAGCGTGTTTCATTTCTCGTTTGACCCAGGGTAGCTAGCCACACTTTTAGTCCTGAGACTGTGACAAGTGTTGCATGAATTTTGCGGACCTTCCGGGAAAGGTCCGGTTGTTCTCCCAGAGGAACTACCCGACTCTGTACAATGACTATATAACATACACCTCAAGTTACTACAGACTCACCTCTGTGATATTAAGTGTAGAACTTACGGAGGTGCTCAATATTCCAAGGATTTGGGAGAGGTGTCCCATCCTCGGTAGCCAAGCGAACGCTTCCGGGACGGGATACTTTAATCACTCGGAAGGGTCCCTCCCAGCTGGGGAAGAGTTTGTTTAACCCTTCTCTGGATTGTATTCTCCGTAGCACCAGATCGCCTTCCTCGAGTTGTCGGTTGTGTACATGCCGCTGATGATAGCGATGAAGGGCTTGGCGGTATCGGGCATTCCGAACAGCTGCTTGGCACCTTCCCTCCTCAAGGAGGTCTAGGTCTTCACGCCGGAGCTGGTCCTGCGTGGCTTCGTCGAAGGTCCAGACCCGGAATGACCCCAAGGTGATTTCCGGAGGAAGGATTGCTTCAGCTCCATACACCAGGACGCAGGGTGTCTCTCCAGTTGACCGGTTTGGAGTTGTCCTGTTGGCCCATATAGTGGGAGGAAGCTCTTCAATCCAGTTGGCTCCATGTTTTTCAAGCGCTCATAGGTGCGCGTTTTGAGTCCTTTCAGGATTTCAGCATTTGCTCTCTCGGACTGGCCATTGCTTGCCGGGTGAGCTACGGAGGCGTAGCAAACTTGAATGTCAAGGTCTTCGCAATATCCTTGAAATGCAGAGCTTGTGAATTGGGTCCCGTTATCAGTAATGATTTTGTTTGGGACTCCAAATCTGCATACAATGGACTGCAAAAATTTGATAGCATATTGCTTGTTTATTTTCACAACTGGAGTTGCTTTCGGCCACTTGGTGAACTTGTCAATGGCGACATACAGGAACTTGTAACCTCCGATGGCTCTTGGGAAAGGTCCCAAGATGTCCATCCCCCACACAGCGAAGGGCCATGTAGGAGGTATCATTTGTAGAGGCTGAGCCGGTGTGTGAATTTGCTTTGCATGAAATTGGCATGCTTCACATTTCTCCACCTGCTCAGTTGCATCCTGGAGTGCTGTAGGCCAGTAGAAGCCATGCCGGATGGCTTTACCGAACAGCATGCGGGAAGACGCGTGGTTCCCACACTCGCCTCCATGGATTTCTGCGAGGAGCTCGCAGCCTTCTTCCCTTGTGATGCACCGCATTAGGACACTGTTGGCACCGCGCCGGTAGAGATCCCCTTCTACCAACGTGTATCTTTTAGCCAATTTGACTATCCGGTCAGCGGATACATCATCGTCAGGAAGGATGTTGTCTTTCAAGTAGCTCCGAATCTCCGAGATCCATGCATCAGAGCTAACTTGAGCATTTGAGTCTTGCGTGCTAGGTTGCTCGGAGCTTCTGGCAGCACCTACGACCCTTGATGGCTGCCATGGTAACAGGGCCATCGGGACCGTCAGCTTCGGGATGCTGATATCGCCCCCTTCGCTCAGTTTGGCAGGCTGAGCTGTGGGTTTTGACAACCTACGGACAAAAGTTCCGTCAGGAGCTGGTGCTCCGGTTGACGCTTTCGTCGAGAGTTCGTCAACTTCAGCGTTGTGGACACGCTGGACGTGGTGGAGGTCTAGGACTTCGAAGTCCTTCTGAAGCCTCTGTACTTCAAGGAGGTAAGCAGCTAGCTGGAGATTGTTGTAGGAGCATTCACCCTTCACTTGTTTAATGATGAGCTGTGAATCTCCCTTGACCAGCAGCTGCTTGACACCATATGACAGTACCACCTTTAGTCCGTAGATGAGTGCTTCGTACTCCGCCATGTTGTTGGTCGCCTTGAAGTCCAGGTGTACCATGTATTTTACCTTCTCCCCAGTTGGTGCGAGGAGAAGGATTCCAGCTCCGGCCCCCTGCTTTTGCATGGAGCCGTCGAAGTAGAGGGTCCAGTGAGGCTTGGTGAAGACCAGAGCCTTGTGTTCCGGCTTCTGCTCACTGGGGCCCCCAGGGTTTGATGGAGAGGGAGTCCATTCCGCCACAAAATCTTCCAATGCTTGACTCTTGATTGCTTGTCTTGGAATGATTTCGAGATCAAATTCGGCCAATTCCGCTGCCCACTTTGCAATATTCCCAGTTGAACTGGGATTACGCAAGATTGCTCGAAGTGGGTAAGAAGTCACCACTGAAATCTTGTGAGCTTGGAAGTAATGGCAAAGCTTCCTGGAGGCGATCAGAACTGCATAGAGCAACTTATGCACCTCTAGGTATCGAGTCTTGGCATTATGAAGTACTTCACTGATGAAGTACACTGGGCGCTGGATGATCCGGACCCTCCCGGAGGGGCCCGGAGCTTCCTCTTAATTGACGCGGATCCTCCCGGAGGGATTCAGACCCTCTTCGGGGATCTCCGGGTCCTTGTTGGAGGGGCCCGGAGCTTCTTCAGAAGCGACCTGGACCCTCCCGGAGGGGTCTGTGTCTTCTGAAGTAACTTCTTGTGGACTCAAGTCTGGGAACTGGGACCCAGACTCGCTTTCAGGAACCTCCGGACCCTCCCGGAGGGGTCTGGATTCCTGAGCATGGGATGGTTCTGGTCTCTCCGCAACCAGGACCATACTAACAACTTTAGTTGCTAAAATGTAAAGCAGCAAAGGCTCACCAGGGTTCGGAGCTACCAGAGTTGGTAGGGTGGTGAGGAGCTGTTTTAGCTCCTGGAACGCCTTTTTTGCTTCTTCAGACCATTGGAATGGTCCGGACTTCATCAATAACTTGAAGAAGGGAAGTGCCCATTCCGCCAGTCTTGAAATGAACCGGTTGAGGGCTGCTAGACATCCAGTCAGCTTTTGGACATCCTTGATGCGGACTGGTGGCCGCATGTCTTCAATGACTTTGATCTTCGCCGGATTAGCCTCTATGCCCCGGTGATTTACCAGGAAACCAAGAGTTTTCCGAAGCTAAACCCAAAGACACACTTGTCTGGGTTTAGCTTTATGCGGGTGACCCGCAGCTTGTCGAAGACAGCCTGTAAGGTGTCAATAAGTGACTCCTTGTTCTTGACCTTGACCACGATGTCATCGACGTACACTTCCACTATGTCTCTAATGAGTTCTTCAAAAGTTTTGTACATAGCTCGTACAAAGGTGGAAGCTGCATTCTTGAGACCAAATGGCATGGCTGTATAACAGTACAATCCATCTACTGTGATGAAAGAGGTATGCTCTTCATCTTCCCTAGACATTCTGATTTTATGATACCCAGAATATGTGTCTCGGAAACACAGTAATTCACACCTGGAGGTTGAATCCACTATCTGATCTATTCTAGGTAGTGGGAATGGATCTTTTGGACATGCCTTATTTAGTGTTGTGTAGTCAATACACATCCTAAGCTTCCCGCTGGCCTTGGGCACAACGACTGGGTTTGCCAGCCATTTTGGATGGAAGACTTCTCGGATGAATCCAGCTTCGAGCAACTTCTTCACTTCTTGACGAATGAAGATTTGTCACTCCACGGATTGCTTCCAAGGCTTCTGATGCACAGGCCTGGCGTCAGGGTAGATCTTCAGATTGTGCTCAATCACTTCCCTGGGGATCCCAGGCATTTGTGACGGTTGCCAGGAAAACACGTCGACATTAGCTCGGGGGAAAGCGATGAGCGCGAGTTTCCTATTTGTCATTCAGTCCCCCCGATATACGGGTGGTCTGAGCGGCATCGGAACCGATTTGGACGACTTTGACGGGAATGTCGGTGTCGCCGCTTGGCTGCACACGAGGTGCAAAAGTCGAGCCTCATTGACGAATGTTCGGGTGTTTTGGAGCTTGCTCCTGCCTGGAGTCCTCCTCTTGCGCCGTAGTAAGCGCATGAAGTTCTTCCAGAGTGGTTACTACGGCAGTGCGATCTCTGCGGATCCGGATAACGCCTACTGGTGTTGGCATCTTTAACACCAGGTAGCCATAATGAGCAGCTGCCATGAATTTGTACAAGGCAGGCCTACCCAAGATGGCGTTGAAAGTTAAGTTGATCTGAGCAACATCAAAGACCAACTTCTCAGTGCGATACTTCTCTCGGGTCCCAAAGGTAACGGGGAGAGTAATAGCACCGAGTGGGGTAATGGCTCCCGGACCTACTCTGGAGAAAGGTCGGGAGGGGTGAAGATCCGAAGGTCGGAGCTGAAGCTTGATAAAAGCTTCGAAGCTTATGAGGTTCAGCCCCGAACCTCCGTCTACCATAACATGGTGGAGCTGAATGTTATTAATGGTAGGAGATACCATCAAAGGTAACTGGCCTGCTCCAACCATGCTTCGAGGGCAGTCTGAAGCATCAAAAGTGATGGCTGTGTCCATCCACTTCCGATGAGGCTCCGCCCTGGCTGTAGGAGCTACAGCGGCCATGTCCCGACGCATTGTCTTGAGGACGCGGCGGGAGGTGATGTCCCATGATCCACCAAAAATGGTGTTCATGGTCTTTCGACGCTTGTTGTCAGAGGCGTCAGAATCGTCATCGATGGAGGTGTAGACGTCCTTCAAGATCTTTTTAGGATCTTGGAAACCTAACTCCTCTTCAGCCGGAGCTTCGTCAACTTTTTGTTTTCCTTCCCTCTGTCGGAAAGGAACTTCTTCCCGGTGCTTGTTGTAGCGCTCGGCAAGGTTTTGGACCTCCCAGCAGTCTTCCAAACTGTGGTTGTCCGTCTTATGAATTGGACACCACACCTTGGGTTTGCCACCGTCTTCAGAAGACGGTCGAGGTCGCTTCTCGGGGCGTGGCCCCCGGCCACCCGGAGTTGCAGCAGCTGCAGCATTAGATGCGCCGGCCGACGGCTTCTTCTTGCCATTGGTCTTTTTATTCTTTTTGCCACTTTCGGAGGTAGTGGATTCGCCTTTGGAGGATTTCTTGTGATCCTCCGGAGGTGGTTTGGAGTGCATTTCACGGCCCTCCGCAGCTCTGGCACATTTGTCAGCCAAGCTGAAGAGTTTAGTGACACTGGTGATCTCCTTGATCGCCAGTTTCTCCAACATCTTCTTATCCCATACGCCCTGTCTAAATGCCACAATGACAAAAGCGCTAGAGATAGAAGGGATAGTATTTCGTACCTGAGAGAATCTCTAGATGAATGATCGTAGGGATTCTCCCCCTTTTTGCACGACTGCAATAAGGTCTAGTTCGGTGCCTGGTCGGGTGTATGAACTCCCGAAGTTGGCGGTGAACTGTCGGCACAACTCCTCCCAACTGTTGATGGAGTTGGGTGGAAGGCTCATAAACCAGGACCGGGCAGTCCCAGTTAAAGCCACTGGAAAATAGTTGGCCATTACGGCCTCATTTCCTCTAGCTGCCAGGATAGCAGTGGAGTAAATCTGAAGACATTCGACGGGATTAACGGTTCCATCAAACTTCTCCGGCAGGTGAGGCCGGAATTTCTGTGGCCACCTGACCATACGCAGATGCATGGCCAGGGCTGAATAGCCTCCTCCTACTCCTTCAGGGGCAGGAATGTCTGGAGCTTCTCGTCTTTCACGAGCACGCTCGATATGGACTCGGCCGTCTTGTTAACGGTATCGGCGATCAAGCTCCGCCCGGAGGTCATGAGTTGAAAGCGTTGATACCGTGTGAGTGCGTCGCGCCCCGGAGGGCAACGACGTCACTTGCTGTGACGCAGCACGTCTCCTGTTGTTGGAAACGTGCGGACCAAGTCTGCCAGACAAGGTCCATCGCTGCGACGGGGCCAGTCCTGAAGGAGGAGGTCCCTGGTTACTGATGCGGTCGGCTGCTGCTGCAACCATGTGATCCACATTGGCCCTCCACTGCTCCATTGCATCCCGGGATGCATCCGGAGGTGGTGGGCGCTGAAGGAGAGCATGTGCTGCATGGAGCGCGTGTTCAGGGTTGTCATGATTCGCCGACGCAGTGATTGACGTTGGTGCACCATCGCGCTGCCCAGCTTGATTTGCTGGTGGAGGCGGCGGTGGTGGAAGTGTGACTCCTGCTGGAACTGAGGTTCCTGCTGGTGGTTGCATATTGGAGGGATTGCCCCCAGCAGCTTGAACAGCGGGATGACCATTGGATGATTCAGCAGCTGAGTTCACCATTATTGAAATCTCAGGCGCTCCCCCTACCTGGCGCGCCAACTGTCGGTGGTTTTGATCCGGCAGATCTCCCAACACTACTAAAAGTGTTTGTGGAGTTTGAAGTTCGGTGTGGGCGCGCGGAGATTCAAGAAGGTGAAATGTAAAATGACACAGGAGACACAAATATTTACATGGTTCGGGCTGCCTGAGCATAATACCCTACTCCACGAGGTGTGTTGGTGTTGTATTGGATGTATGAACTCAACTCAGGTGATGTGAGTTGAGAGCGCGTGTGAGCCGATCAGACCAGATCAGATCAGAGAGATCAGATAAGTCCCCTCTATGTATCGTCGGCCTGTCCTTTTATAGTATAAGGACAGGCCGTTACAAGTTGGCCTGGCCCGACATGTGGCCCTAGCGGCTACTAATATTGATACACATTTGATGCGCTTAATTACCCTTAATGACCGAGTTATGGGCTTTGACAGCGCCGTTACTGGTAATAAGGGTCGTCTAATTGTGTGTCATTAACATAGTATTAATGACACTTAATTGGGTCTTGAAGTCCTTGATTCCCCTATGAAGATCTGGAGCCGTTGTGGAGTCTACCGGAGGTTTGAGGTTGAAGATCCGACGGTTGGACACGTGGCAGCTCCGGAGCACTCTGTGGGGAACAGATAGGTCAGGTGCCACCAGACACGTGTCAGTTCCGGAGTTTCCCTCGGTCTAGGGTTAGGTCCGGGGGTGCCGTTATGGTACACAGCCCGGAGCTTCCCCCTTGTGGGCGGTAGCTCCGGTTTGATGGTACACGTGGCAACCCTTGGACTAACCATGTTGGGAAAGCGGGTCCGGTTATGCCTGATATGTGGGCCTTCGAAGGTCTTAAAATCAAGTAGATGACATTTCCTTGAGATCTTTTCAATCTCAAGGGGTATACAGTACCCAGGGTAACGACAGGTGCTGGACAGTGGCTGCACCAACCATATGACCGGAGAAAGAAAATGTTCGTTGAATATGAGGAAAATGAGGACCCAAACAAGGGCATCTACTTTGGAGATAATATTCAAGGAAAGGTGCTCGGTACCGGTAAAATTGCAATATCTTCTAAACACACACTTTCTCATGTCTTACATGTTGAATCCTTAGATTATAACCTGCTATCCATATCTCAATTATGTGACAAAGGTTATAATTGCTTGTTGACTAACGAGGGTGTGACCATCTCTAGGAGGAGTGATGGTTCCATTGCATTCAACGGTATGTTAAAGGGAAAGCTTTATCTTGTTGACTTCAACAAGGATAAAGATAAACTTGACACATGCTTGATTGCAAACACCAACATGGGTTGGCTGTAGCATAGACGGCTAGCGCATGTTGGTATGAGGAACCTTCAAAAACTCCTCAAAGGCGATCACATCCGAGGTTTAAAGGATGTTGTGTTTGAGAAAGACAGGCCTTGTAGCGCGTGCCAAGCCGGGAAGCAAGTTGGAGCACCTCACCCTACCAAAAACGTCATGAGTACAACAAGATCGCTCGAGCTACTACACATGGACTTGTTTGGTCCAATTGCCTACATAAGCATCGGCGGTAACAAATATGGTTTAGTAGTTGTTGATGATTTTTCTCGCTTCACTTGTGTTTTCTTTTTGCATGATAAGTCAGAAACACAAGGAATACTCAAGAAATTCTTCAAGCGAGCTCAAAACAAATTCTCATTGACAATCAAGAACATTCGAAGCGACAACAGCACAGAGTTCAAGAACACACAAGTGGAGGAGTACCTTGATAAAGAAGGCATAAAGCACGAGTTTTCAGCTCCATACTCCCCACAACAAAACGGAGTTGCCGAAAGAAAGAACCAAACACTCATAGAGATGGCAAGAACAATGCTCGATGAGTACAAGACCTCAGATTGATTTTGGGCGTGCCACGTTGTAAATCAACTTTATCTTCATCGACTACTCAAGAAGACATCCTATGAGCTACTCACCGATAACAAACCAAATATTTCATATTTTGAGTTTTCGGTTCTCCATGTTATATCTTTAACAAGAAGCCTAGGACTTCAAAGTTCGCTTCGAAGTCCGATGAAGGTTTCTTGCTTGGTTATGATTCGAACACTTACCCCTGTCGTGTTTTCAACAAGACCTCCGGACTTGTTGAAGTAGCACGTGACGTAGTGTTCGATGAGACTAATGGCTCCCAAAAGGAGCAAGTTGATCCATGTGAACTAGGTAAAGAAGAAGCTCCATGTCAAGCATTGAAAAGAATGGCACTAGGTGAAGTTCGACCACAAGAGCCACCTCCACATGTACATGAGGAAGATGAACCACAAGAGGAGGTCAATGATCAAGGGGGAGCTTCAGCACAAGACCAACCACAAGAATACGAAGATAATCAACAAGTAAACGAAGGCAACAATTTAGGGGGAGAATAAGATGATCATGAAGATACAACGCCTCAAGTGCCACACCCAAGAGTACACCAATGCATCCAAAGGGATCACCCAATCGACAATATCATCGGTGACATCCAAAAGGGAGTAACCACTAGATCTTGCATAGCTAACTTTTGTTAGCACTATTCTTTTGTATACTTTTTGGAACCGAGCAGAGTTGAGGAGGCATTTAAGGATCCGTACTGGGTGGTGGCAATGCAAGAAGAATTGAACAACTTCAAGCGGAACAAGGTGTGGGAACTTGTGGCAAGACCCAATGCAAACATCGTTGGCACCAAGTGGGTCTTCCACAACAAACAAGACGAACACGGGGTGGTGACAAGGAACAAAGCAAAACTTGTGGCCAAAGGGTATTCACAAGTCGAAGGTTTGGATTTCGATGAGACCTTTGCTCCAGTAGCTAGACTTGAATCTATTAGAATATTACTTGCATATGCTACATACCATGATTTCAAGCTGTATCAAATGGATCTGAAAAGCGCCTTACTCAACGGACCAATCAAGGAGGAGGTGTACGTGGAGCAACCCCCCGGGTTTGAAGACGAAGAGTTTCCCGACCACGTATTCAAATTGTTTAAGGCTCTCTACGGCCTCAAGCAAGCTCCTAGAGCTTGGTATGAGTGTCTTAGAGATTTCTTAATTGAAAATGGCTTTAAAATTGGCAAAGTTGATTATACACTATTTACAAAGAATTTTGACAATGATCTTTTTATTTGTCAAATTTATGTTGATGATATAATATTTGGGTCAACTAATAAATCTTTTTCTGAGGAATTTAGTAAAATCATGACAGATAGGTTTGAAATGTCAATGATGGGAGAACTAAAGTACTTCTTGGGATTCCAAGTGCGGAAACAAAAGGCAGGGATGTTCATAAGCCAAACCAAGTACACGCAGGACATACTTAAGAAGTTTGGTATGGACAAGGCGAAGCCCATAAAGACCGCCATGGCAACGAATGGCCACTTGGATCTCAATGAAGATGGACCCAGCATCGACCAAAAGGTATATCGCTCCATGATTGGATCTCTACTCTATTTATGTGCATCTAGGCCAGATATTATGTTTAGTGTATGCTTGTGTGCAAAATTTCAAACCAATCCTAAGGAATTTCACTTGACAGCCATAACAAGAATCTTGGGATATTTAGTTCATACACCCAACCTTGGTCTTTGGTACCCAAAAGGCTCAAAATTCAATCTCATTGGTTACTCCAATGCAGATTATGCCGGGTGCAAAGTAGATAGAAAAAGCACCTCCGGTACATGCCAATTCCTAGGGAGATCCTTAGTTTCTTGGTCCTCCAAGAAACAAAATTCCATTGCCTTATCCACAGCCGAAGCGGAGTATGTTGCAGCCGGAAGTTGTTGTGCACAACTTCTTTGGATGCGACAAACTCTAAGGGATTATGGTTACAATATGAACCATATTCCACTCCTTTGTGACAATGAGAGTGCCATCAAAATTGCCCACAACCCAATTGAGCACTCTAGAACTAAACACATAGATATAAGACATAACTTTTTGAGAGATCATGCCATGAGAGGAGACATAGCCATTTCCCATGTCAACACCCAAAAGCAATTGGCCGACATATTCACCAAGCTACTTGATGAAAAACGCTTTTGTGAACTCTGAAATGAACTAAATATCCTTGATGCTCGGAGTGTGGATTAAAATGTTGCATACCTGTATGAATTCTTCAAAATATGTTGATTGGATTGTGAAAATCATCTCTCTCAATTTTCTCCAAAAAACTATGTCAATTAATAGATCTTGGTGAATTATGATCATTGCTTGATTGTTGTATGCTTACTGGTCATATTCATCAAGATTATTTGATTTGATTTGCCTCCCTATTTTCTAAATATGTACCTTAAAATATATATGAATGGGCTAAGCAATTCTTACCTAGTGACCACGGACTAGTCCGTGGCTACCCGGACTAGTACGCCCACGCAGACTAATCCGCAGAGTGCCGGTTAGGCCGGACTAGTCCGGCATATAACGGACTAGTCCGATATAGTCCTCTGGAAAAGTTCGGACTAGTCCGGTCATCTCCGGACTTGTCTGATTTTTAGTGTCCATAACCCTAGACGCCGCCAAACCCTAATTCATTCACCTCCACTCTTGCCTCACACGTTCTCTCTCTTCCACTCGAGCTCCCAAGGCGATTTTGAATCCCCTCCACCAAAAAGCTCTGCATTTGGGTGGAGATCAAGCATCCTTGCTCGAAGATTGAAGTTCACGGACAAGTCCGGACTTCAACACCTTCCTCTTCGAGCATCAATCGATTTCTTCAGTAATTTTCACTCAAACCCTAGAAATTCCAAATTTCTTCATTGTTGATCGAATAGCCTAGCATATCTCACTATATACATGCCTCCTTGATGTATTACGTTCATGCTATGCTTGTTGTGCATTAGGAATCACCATTTGACTGGTAGCTTAGGTTTTTGAGGATGAATACCGGACTAGTCCGGTCCATGCACGGACAAGTCCGGTCCCCCGGACTAGTCCGTGCCTGTACACCGTACAAGTCTGATTTTTCTATACTCAAAACCTAACTTTTCAATTCCTCAATGAAATTCCTTGCTATCCTTCCATACCTATGCCTTGTACCATTCATTCTCAATCATGCCACTCATTCTCAGGTCATGTCGAGCTCGGACAATAGTCTCCGACTTTGAGGCCGAGATGGACCACGAGGTGGCACCTCGGACCTTGACGAGTCTTGGTGAGAAGCGCCAAGAAAGACCTTCCGAGCCAGCTCCGTCTCCTCCGCAGGCTCAGAGGAAAATGCTAGTGAAGAAGTTGGCCTCCAAGGTGCCAGCTTCTAGGGCTACCACTGGCGGTGGCTCTAGCTCGACAAGTGCCCACCTAGCCAAAGGCAAGGGCAAAGGGATAGCGACGGGTCCAGTTGGCCCGTTGAAACTCCATGCTCCGAGGGAAGGGGTCCGGGACCCCACTGAAGAGAAGTTCAATGGGAGGGCAGTGATTCGGCAGCAAAGTTTAGAAGCATTGACTAGTATGGCCGAACGAAGCAAGCTGCCAACGGAAGATTTTGGTGCAACTTCCATGCAGATTTCTACAAATAAGTTTATCTCCCAATGAAGACACCAGTTGTGTGCAGTCAATGGATTGATTGGGCACACTTTGAGAAGAAGGGTTGCTCCCCATTCATTGTAGTAGTGGAAGCCATTGAGAGGCATGGCCTGAAGGATCTCTTTGCCTTTAGGAACAATTGGAATGATGAAGTGATTGTGCAGTTCTTTGCAACTTGCCATTTCTCAGGTGAAGATGAGGAAAGTGTTACTTGGATAACTCATGGATCCAAGTATAGTATCACTCAAGAAGACTTTGCAAGCCTGCTTCACCTTGACACCTCAAGATCTGACTACTTGATCATACACAACATAAGTGTCATTGAGAAGGATAAGATGAAGTTCTTATATGAGCCAAACTCCAAGTTCAACCCCCCATCCACAAAGAACATGTAGTCGTTCTTTGTGGTGCTCAACAGAGTCTTGAGGAAGACCATAGCTCCTAAGGATGGAGATGTCGGGAGTGTGCAGTGTTATCTCCGGACCTTGATGAGGGTGATAAGCAAGGGCCACCAGTTTGATGTGGTGGACTACATTTGGAATGACATGGTTAACATATCCTGCACACCCAACATATCTCGTGGGTATGCCTCATATTTGATGTTTGTGATCGAGAAGGTCACCGGGATTGAATTTGTCAAGGATGTGGCATCTACCCTTGAGGCCTCAGATGCCTCAGAAGCCAAGTATCTAGGTTGCTCCCTGGCCGGCCTCCAGTCCTGAGGCACCGGCAAGAAGATCTGAAGATGCAAGAGCTGCCCCTGCTAGTAGGGCAACCCCTCAAAGGGGATCACCCAGTGGGATCTTCAAATACCTGGTTGCCATCTTCGCTTCCTGCAAGAAGGCCGAAGTGAGGGCCCACAAGCTGAACAAGAAAAGAAAGGAAGACATGAAGTACGTGAAGGCAAATGTGAAGCAAATATGTCAGAAACTGGAGATTGAACCCATTGGGTCTCCGGTAATCTCTGAAGATTCTGATTCAGACGTCACTGAGCTCGGGCCCTTGACCCCCTCCGAGCTTGCCTACTTTGGCATTGGGGGCTCGAGTGGCTCCGCACCTCCTCCTCCTCATCATCATCAGGCTGAAGATGAAGATGACAAAGACGACGATGAGAGGACTGACAGTGAAGAGTGAAGACCTTAGGACCCTCCCCTCCTTCTTTTTGTTGTCTTGATGCCAAAGGGGGAGAGATTGAGGGGGAGTCCTAGCCTTAGCTGTAGGATGCGAGGAGAGAGCTCTCTTTTATGCTTTTTGACTATTCTATGGGTTGTAAAGATTTAACTATGTTCTTAAGTCAATTATGGTTCTGTGATGCAATGTTATGAGCTTTTGAGAAGTATTTGTTGAAATCTGTGATTTTGCTCCTAGAATGACATATATGCTTGCTTATGATTGATTAATGTCAATTATGTCATTCTTAGTGTTTCAATGCACTTAGTTATGCATCCCACCATAAAGAATGCACATATGGATTATGTTTTCATTGCTTGATGTATTTTAAACTCATATGTGCATACTTTATGAAAATCTCAACTTTTATCATATTTTGTAAAATCTCAATTGGTTGTCATCAATCACCAAAAAGGGGGAGATTGAAAGTGAATCTAGGAATCCCTTGTGGGTTTTGGATGATTTATGACAAGCAATTGAGATCCTAACCTCTTTGTTGAGATGAGCACATGTTTTAATAGCAAAATAAGCAAAGTGCCAAAAAGAAGGAAGAATTGAGGAGCAAAGTGGAAATGAGCTCAAGGAAGAAGAATAGTAGATCATTGTGTATAGAGTGTGTTAAGGAAACACGCGCCAAGAGATCAATCACAATTAAACACACACATTGCACAAAGTTACACAGGACCGGACTAGTCCGACTGACACCGGACTAGTCTGATATCCTCTCTGCACAAAATCGGACAAGTCCGATATCCATCGGACTAGTCCGATATCTCTCTGACTAGAATCGGACTAGTCCTCCCCAGTGCGGACTAGTCCTCAAAACACTTCACAAGTCACACAAAATCGGACAAGTCTGATCACAACCGGACTAGTCCAATATTCTCTCTGGTCCAAATCGGACAAGTCCGATATTTGCACGGACTAGTCCGAAAAACCCTCTAAACAAAATCGGTCAAGTCCTACAAGTGCGGACTTGTCACCCAATACACTTAGGGTTTCACATGTCCGGACAAGTCCGATGACTATCGGACTAGTCTGAAGATTTCCAGAAGCGAAATCGGACAAGTCCGCTCCTAGCTGGACTAGTCCGATATTTCAGGACACTTAGGGTTTGCTACACACAACACACCGGACTAGTTCGGTGACCACCACGGACTAGTCCGATCTTTCTGAACCCTAACTGTCACTTTTAGAAACCCATATAAATAGAGGTGCACAGCCATATTTCACAAAACACTCTCAAACCCTAGCGCCGTCACACCTCCTAAGAGACTCAAAAACCACATCTCTCCACGAAATTAAGTGCAACAAAGATCAATCCTTTGAGGATACACTCTAGATCATTGGAGAGACACGTCCAACACTCATTGAGCTCTTGGTTTGATTCTCTAACACACTCCTGTGATTTCATTGTAATCTTTTGAGTGTGTTCTTGGTGGTATTTTGTGTTGTAATCTAAGGGAGCCCTCAATGTGTGAGAAGGCCCCTTTGAATTCGGTTATTCACCCCTCTGTGATAAGTGGAATAGGATTGGCCTTCGAGGCGATCTAACGAGGGTAGGGTTGGAGAAGACCCGGCCCTTTTGTGGACTCCTTAATGTGGACGTAGGTTGCCTCTGTGGGAGCCGAACCACGGGATAAATCCTTGTGTCTTGTTTTGTGTTCATCGCTCCTATTCTTCACAATAATCTAGGGTTTCAATAATTATTGCTTACTTCAAGTTGAATCATCAAATATAAGATTGAATTGTGATATAACCTGGTTCATAACCTTGTAACACTTCATTTGATTGTATATTTTCACTGCATACATTGAAGAATCAAATTAATCGATCAAACTTAATAAACCTAGTCCGTACACACCGGACTAGTCCGCACTTTACCGGACTAGTCCGATATCTCTGGTTTTGAACTGGTTGTTAAGTGTTGCAGGTTCCGACGAAATTCAAAAAGGCCTATTCACCCCCCCCCCTCTAGGCCACATTCACCAATGATGTTGTAGGATCCTCCGGCGCTGCCGCAACTTCTTCTATGTGGTCCGATGCAACCGCAGCATCTCCGACTATTGGTGCTAAGGTCATCTCGGCATCAGGTTACTCCAGAACCGTCACACTGGCCGCCATGACCACAGGAGGAGCCACGACATCGACCAGCATTCCAGCTGACATGGTCTCTTCGGCAACAATGTTGGCCTAGCTGGTTGGTGGTGCAACAGCAACGGTTGGCCTCGACACTTTGGAAACAGGGGAAATATAAAAGTCAACAAAAAGCCAGAAGTGGAAGAAAAGATAGGTTTCTAGTGCCAATTCTTACCTGGTGGAATCGTAGCCCCATTCGGTGCGGAACCTCTTTCTTGGGCAGCCGGAGTAACCTGAACCCACTGTCGCTGGTGAGGTAGATGGTCCAGACTTTGCCCCGGTAGTTTTCGAAGTAGCCACCGGCATCACAGCAGCCGAGACCTCCGGAACAGACGCTTCTCCACTCCCTGCTGCCGGGGCTACCGTCGAAGATGATATTCCAGACCCGATGATCGCTGTTGGCACCGGGACGGTTGGTGGAGACCTTCCAGACCCTATGCACACCATTGGCACTGGGACTGAAGATGATGATTTAATGGACCCGGAGTTTGTCTTGGGCACCGGGGTCGAGGATACGATTGCTGCAGGTACAACCACAACAGACCTCAGGGTCAGGCGCGGCGTCGACAATGACATTGCGTGCATAAAAGCTGCCCTGACGGAGCTACCATCAGCTCGCGTCAACTTCCTCTTTCGGCTGAAGGAATCTACGGGTTCTTTCCCCTTGCTCTGACTTCAGTCAGATTCCTTCTTCTGGCTCGGCTCTGCAACAGCCTTGCCTTTGTTGTGGATAGGAGCAGGTTCGGACCTTCCGTGCTGGTAGGAGGCCGAAGCTCCAAGGATGAAAATCCCTCTGGGTAGGTTACTCCTCTATTGCACCGCAAGACCAGTGTCGTCAAGGATTGGCATCTCCTTCTGCAGCTCCCTTCTGATCTCCGGAACTACAGACAACAACAGGAATTCTGATGGTGGCACCAGGTCGTCTCTTGAGACAGAGCCACTCGACAGTTGGAGGCGCAGAGCCTCCTCATTAAAATAAGTTACAAGGCCAACTTCGATTCGAAGGAAGTCCATCTCTCCGTTGTAGTTCCAAGCAGGAAGTTCCCGCTGTTTAAATGGAGCCTAACGGCTGGTCAGAAAGTTGTCAAGAACCATCAGGGACATCAAGCCTCCTTCAACCAGGTCACAGATCCTGGTGAGCTCTGGATTATACTCCTCTAATAGCTCCAGAAACAGCTCCCGAAAGTGGTTGTCCGTCGCCGGAAGTCCAATTGGCAACTCCAATCGACTGTGTTGGTCTGTCCGCACGATCACCCAGTCACTCTTCCAGGTTTCCCACTTCCCAAAGGTAAAGGACCTGATGTACTTTAACAGAGGATTCCTACTTCTCACAAAGTAGTAGAATCCAATCAGACTGTTACCTTTTCCGGTCGTCCGGAGGATAAAGAAGGTCTTGAATAACGGCATGCAAGGCCGGACACCCACCCACATCTCGCAAAAGTGGACGAAGATCGCCACCAGCAAAATTGAGTGGGGGCTAAGGTGCTGAAGTTGAAGCCCGTACACTTCCAACAGCATCAGCAGGAAGTTGGAGACTGGCGGAACTAGTCCAACCATGGCGTACGCTGTGAAGAAAACCATCTCGCCGGAGCTCTCGTTCTCGAAAGTGAGCTTCCCGCGATGAATTGTGTTGTCAAAGGAGGGGCTCTACCACCCCATCAACTTTCAGACCCTCTCAATGTCTTTCTGGATCACAAGCTTGGTGGGGAGAAATCTAAGTTCCATCGTTGCAAAGCAGAGAAAAATTGGAGAATGTGATGCGGGGGATGAAGCGTAGAACTCAATGCGCAAACAAAAAGATCGAGGGTAAGAGTTCTGTCCTTCTGCAAAGCCTCTTCCTTTATTAGCCTCTACAACAATTGGATGGCAACTGCTCGATTACGCACTGCAAAGTTACCTCGTCTATGACAAGGGGGCTCGGGGAAACTTTACTAAAAAAGTCGCACCAGGTGAACTGTTGTCATGATGAGAAGTTGGAAGCCCAAGGACGGCGACCTGATAGGACTACCAATATTGTGTTGGAAACTGATACAAAAATTGTATTGGTAACGGTGACCTTAAATTTCGTGAGATCCGCACATCATGTATCTCACCTGCCAAACCAAGAAGGGCCACGTAGCAAGGGCACAGGAGTGTGCCGTCATTCCAACTGCCCAAGTGAACAGTTGAATCAGCGATGTGGGAAGTGATGGTGGCCCCACCTCCAGGATCAAAGCCTCACCCAAAGGTGGGCTCAAAGGCCACTGTCGGTACCCTGCAGACCACGTACCCCTTTGTACCAGAAAGAGAAGCAAAGTACCACTTTACAGGAAATTGGACCTCTGAAGGCCAACATGTGTCCTGCAGAACTTGGTATGCCTCCCTCCTAAGGGTATCTCCGGTGCTTCCATGTGTCCCGCAGTGCCAGACCTTCCTCCCTCCTAAGGGTGGCTCCGATGCTACCACGTGTCCTGTGGCACCGAACATGCCTCCCTCCTAAGGGAAGCTCCAGCGCTACCACGTGTCTAGTAGCACCAGACCTGCCTCCCTGCCGAGGGAAGCACCAGTGTTGTTGCATGTCACGTGTCCAGATCTACATCTCCAACTAGAAGAACTCTGGGATCACCAACGGCGCAGACATTCAAAGGCAACCAATCAGTCGTTACAAGACATGGTTAACGTGTCATTAATTCTACATTAATAATGCACGATTAGAGGACCATCAAGCCTGGTAATGCTGCCACCAAGGCACGGTATCACACTAATAAACCGCCACAATACACTTTAGATCTTGTATGGCGTAGAGAATACTGTTGGGGCCACATTTCCGACCACAGCACATTGTAATAGGTAGCCCTTGGCGTACAAAAGGATTGCACTGCATGGTAGAACTCAAGCTCATCTAAGCCCATCCAATCCCATGTAAAGCTATTCGCTCAAAGCAATCCAAGGCACAAACACTTCCGTGGAGTACGGTATTACGCTTAGGCAGCCCGAACCACATAAAATCATTGTGTCACCTCTGTTCCTAAGTTCTTGAGATTACGCTTCGCCTAAATACGAACCTTCGCGGACTACTTCTTAGTAGTAGCAGAGGAGCGTCGATCCCACACTTCGAAAACACTGTTTTCACTAAACTCGTACTGTTGTACATAGCTACTTCTCAGTTCATGGATTGTCTCCTCCAGGAACACGATAGGGAACGCCATAATGGTGGTGGTGGTCAGTTGGTTGTTGCAACTGTAATAGCCTGTCCCGCACCCGGAACAGTGGAACGATGGCTGGTAGGGGAAGGGATGAACTTGGATTATTCATAATTTATCATTCTTACGGATGCCTATCATCTTTATGATTTTACCATTGTAGTTTCAATTAGGCATGCCAAATCACCGTTTTCATATCATCCATGTGGCAGTCTCTAATAAAATGGCATTCTTGCCCCTGAAAAAATCCCTGCAATCACTAAATCGACTTTGCCCCTTTAATCTGTTACACGGACTAGATGTATTCAACAAAACAAATCAATCTCTCCTCCTCTCTGGTTCTTCTGCTTAGAGAAAGCAGCACCGCTGCCGGTGAGTCTGTTGTTGCTGTTGTGTACTCTAGTTCCTAGTGCTTGCGTGTGTTTTCAGTTTGTTTTTCTCGCAAATAATGGGAATGCCGAGCCGGGGGATGTCCCGTGCCGCACTGCGCCGTGTCGTGTGTGCAGAGCACGCATGTAGCGTTCGACGCCAGATTCCATCGGATCCCAAGCATGTCGTGCCTCATCGGGGATCCTGGCATGAGAATCGGGCGTGCAGGCCTCGTGGCCGTTAGTTTGTTTTGGCTATAAATTTTGCAATAAACGAGCAAGGTGGAATGCCGTTGCTACCACCACAAAACACCACTGTCTCATCGTGCGATCCCAGTTTGAGCATCCATCGACTAGTGGCGCGTGCCTGATAGTTGGAACAATTGGCATCAGAGCCAGGCTCGTCGGTGATGGCGACGATGGGCTCCCCAACACGTTCCAGGTCGGTGACTCTGGTTTCGGATCGGAGGAGGTCACCACCGAGGTGGAATGGACATGGCGAGCGGTGCGGGCAACTTCCATCGGACAACTTCCAAGCACGTCGTCGAAAGGGTGGTACCATCGGACAACTTCCAAGTCCTGACGAGTACTAACTATCATGACTGGGCGGCACTCATGCGTGTGATGCTACAGGCGAGGGTCTTGTGGACGGCGGTGAGCTCCGGCACCGGAGATTACACCAAGGATCGCATGGCGCTGGAGGTGATCACCAGAGCGGTCCCGTCGGACTTGATGGGAACCATAGCGGCCAAACCTTCGGCTAAGGCTGTGTGGGACTCACTTCATCTGCCCAACGTAGGCGTCGATCGTGTCCACAAGTCAAGGGCGGGCATACTCCAGAAAGAGCTATATGCAATCAAGGTCTGAGACGACGAGTCCATCGATGACTTCGCTGGAAGGATGGGAAAACTCGTGACAGAGTTGACACGGCTAGGCAAGAGCTACACCGAAAAAGAGATCGCGAGAAGATTCTTGCAGGCACTGCTGTCTAAATTTGATCAGATTGCGGCCTCCATCGAAACGCTGCTTGATTTGAGCGACGTGATGGTGGACGAACTCGTCGGGCAACTGAAGGCAGCCGAGCACAGGCTCGGGGGAGGCAATAGTAATGCGGTTGCCAAGTTGAACCTGATGTAGGACGAGCTGGTTGCTCGATTGTCGTCACGATTGAGGATGACAAGCCTGGAGAATGCAAAAGATTCTGCGTCAGGTGGTGGACATGGATGTAGCAGTAGCCGCGGGCACGGCCGTGGCGGTGGCGGCCGTGGCGCGGGCAATGCTGGTAGCTCAGGCAAGAAGTTTGCCAAGGATGAGTGTCGGTATTGTGGAAAGAAAGGGCACTGGGCCCCGGACTGCAAGAAAAAGAAGAAGGATGAGAAGGTGCATTCTTTGCAAGTTGAGGAGGACAAGGAGTCCACCCTGATGATGGCCAAAACCATGCTCTGTATGGACTCGCACGTCAAGGCGCCGGTGGCGGTGAAGACGACGTCTACAATGATCCATCTAGACGAAGTCAAGCTGTTCGTGCAACTTGTAGACAAGGAGGAGTCGAAGACAACCCGGTGGATCCTCGACACCGGGGCTACAAATCATATGACGAGTGAGTGCATGGCGTTCGCCAAGCTCGACACTCGTGTCCACGGGTCGGTCAGATTCAGCAACGGGTCTGTGGCGAACATTGAATGGCACGGCACGGTTCTCTTCAGGCTCAAAGGATGGCAGCCATAGGGCACTCACCGAAGTCTATCACATACAGCATTTGACTGCCAATATTGTCAGTGCCGGCCAACTGGATGAAGCGGGCTTCAAGATCACAGTCCAAGTCGGGGTGTGCAAGGTCTGGGATGCTGAAGGCACACTCCTAAGCACGGTACGACGAACGACGAATCGTCTGTACATGCTAGTGCTAGACGTCAGCATGCTAGTCTGTCTGGCATCCCAGGGCTCGAGCGTGGCATGGAGGTGGCATGCACGCTTCGGGCACTTGAACTTCAGGGGCTTGCGTTGCCTCTCCCAGGAAGACATAACGCGAGGCCTTCCCCTTATCGAGCACGTCGACGAGGTATGTGATAGTTGTCTGGCAGGGAAGCAACGACGGGCGTCGTTCCCAGCGGAGGCTTCATACTGAGCCCAAGCAAAGCTCGAGCTCATCCATGGCGATCTATGTGGACCGGTGACCCCAAAGACATTGAACGGGAACAAGTACTTCTTCCTCCTTGTCGATGATCTCAGCCGCTATATGTGGCTGGTGCTGCTGGCGTCCAAGGACCAAGCTGTGAAGGCATTTGTAGCATTCTAGAGACGAGCTGAAGCCGAAGCTGGGAGAAAGGTGGGCACGCTGCGCACTAATCGCGGCGGAGAGTTCACGGCGCACTCGTTCGTCGAGCTCTATGCCCAGGAAGGAGTCCAATGCCACTACACCGCACCCTACACGCCCCAGCGGAATGGGGTGGTCGAGCATCGAAATCAAACGGTGATGGGCATGGCACGGAGCATGATGAAAGCCATGTCTCTTTTGGCATGGTTCTGGGGGAAGGCCGTGTCCACAGCTGTGTTCATCTTGAACCAGGCAGTGACACAGAGCGTGGACGGGAAAACTCACTATGAGGTATGGCATGGAACGAAGCCTCCTGTTCATTTTTCCCGCACTTTTGGATGTGTATCCCACATGAAACAATGGAGCAAGAGGTTGTCCAAGTTGGAAGACAGAAGTGTCCATATGGTGTTCGTCGGATATGAGGCAGGTTCGAAGGCATGGCGGTTTTACAATCCCTCCACCGAACACGTCACGATGTCACATGACGCCATATTTGAAGAAGACGGAGTCTGGGAATGGCACGGGAAGCCTGGCGTCGATGACTATAGCACATTCCAGGTTGAGTTCATCTTGATCGGTGGCACATATCACAGAGAAGAAGCGGGCGAAGCACCACCGACGCCACTAGAGCCGCAAGCGCCACTCTCACCATCGTCCATCGTGGGCACGCTCAACACCAGGCGATGCGGTGCGACACGCTTCCCCGACTCCTGTGTCAGCACCAGCATCATCAAACCTGGATGCATACCATGATGATGCACCACTCCGCTTGAAGGCACTAGAAGATGTTGTCGACCAGTTTCAACCCAGGAGGCATGAACATCAGGAAGCTGTTGCTGAGCTGCTCCTGGCAATAGGCGATGAACCGACATCGACAGAAGAAGCCAAAAGAGTGAAAGAGTGGAGGATGGCCATGCTTCAAGAAATGACTTCGATCGAAGAAAATGAGACTTGGGCATTGGTGGATCTGCCAAAAGGGCATCAAGCCATTGGGTTGAAGTGGGTATTCAAGCTAAAAACAGATGAACACTGTGACATCGTCAAACACAAAGCCAGACTCGTCGCCAAAGGATACATACAAAGACATAGCGTCGATTTTGAAGAAGTGTCCGCACCCGTGGCTAGGATGGAATCGGTGAGACTTGTGTTGGCTATGGCGGCACACCATGGCTGGCAAGTTCACCACATGGACGTCAAGTCCGCCTTCCTAAATGGGGAGCTCGTGGAAGAGGTGTATGTCTGCCAGCCACCTGGTTTCATGGTCGAGGGTGAAGAACACAAGGTGTTGAAGCTCCAGAAGGCACTGTATGGATTACGCCAAGTGCCACGGGCATGGAATGCGAAGTTCGACGCCAGTTTGGTGGAGCTTGGGTTCAAGAAATGTCCATCAGAGCATGGTCTGTTCACACAGGTCAAGAGAAGATCCAGAATAATAGTCGGCGTATATGTTGATGACTTGCTGATCGTTGGAGAATCAGAGTCAAAAATCAAGACATTCAAGAATGGGATGATGCTGAAATTCAAGATGGGTGATCTCAGCCCTGTTTCATACTATCTGGGAATCAAGGTAAAGCAAATCGCAGAGGGGATCCAACTGTGCCAAAAAGCTTATGCAGTCAAGTTGCTGGAGAAGGTCGGGATGGCCGAGTGCAATGGCTGCGACACACCCATGGAAACTCGCCTTAAACTGTCCAAGAAAAGCACTCTGTCGCAGGTGGATACAACCCAATTTCGAAGCCTGATTGGCAGCCTGCGATACCGCCTCCACACAAGGCTTGAGTTATCGTTTAGTGTTAGATATTTGAGTCGGTTTATGGAGGATCCACGCCAGGATCATGTGGCCGCACTGAAGCGTCTGCTGCGGTATGTGGCAGCAAAGACAGACTATGGGTTACAGTACAAGCAAGACACTGGAGAGCTAGTGTTGAAAGGGTACAGCGACAGCGATCTTGGAGGCGATGTTGATGATAGAAAGAGTATAACGGGAGTGATCTTATTCCTGGGAAGCAGTCCCGTCTCATGGTTCTCACACAAACAAGGAAGTGTGGCACAGTCAACGTGTGAAGCCGAGTATATGGTGGCAGCGGCGGCATCTTGTCAGGCCGTGTGGCTCACTCGTGTGCTGAAGGAAATCGCAGGTATGAAGATTCAAACTACTGTCATCAAAATTGACAATCAAGCAGCGATACGTTGGACAAGAATCCTGTGCTTCATGGCCGATGAAAACACGTTGATGTCAAGTTTCATTTTATCCGTGAATGCCTGGAACACATAGATATTGAGCTGGAACACACCAGTGCGGACAATCAGTTGGCAGACATACTAACCAAGCCATTGGAAAAGATCCAGTTTGAAGAGATGAGGAATAACATCCAAGTCGCAAGGATAAGGAACTAGGAGTACGGGGAGATTGTTGTGTACTCTAGTTCCTAGTGCGTGCGTGTGTTTTCAGTTTGTTTTTTCCGCAAATAACGGGAGTGCCCAGCCGGGGGGCGTGCCGTGCCGCACTATGTCGCGTTGTGCGTGCTCGTTCGACGTCCGATTCCTTCGGATCCCAGGTGCGTCGTGCCTCGTCGGGATCGTGGCATTAGAATTGGGCGTTCAGGCCTCGTGGCCGTTAGTTTGTTTCGGCTATAAAGTCTGCAGTAAACAAGCAAGGTGGAATGCCGTTACTACCACCACAAACACCACTGTCTCATCGTGCGACCGCAGTTCATGCATCCGTCGACCAGTGGCACGTGCCTGATAGTCGGAACAGTTGTTGTCTATGTTTGAATATGTGAAAGTAGAAACAAGGTACTATTATTTAACACTTGCATGTATGTGATTTTGTAGTTTTCTAGATAATAAAACATGAATTACAAATAGTAATCATTGCCCGGCAGATGGTATCCGCTTCATATATATAATCTGGTCTATCTTTATTCAATTCTGGGAAGACTACACTAATTATTTTTTGACAAAGAAGTGATGCATATGATGGCCTCTCTGGAAATTCCCATCTCAGTGGCTCAATTCAAAACTCAATTCAAAATGATTAGTGGTCTAAACGGCTCTGATACCATTGTTAGAATCAAAAGGGAGCCCAAAGATCAAATAGCTACTAAATCATATCGAATTACATGGAGAGAACTGAATACAATATGAACATCAAGTGCTATTTCTCAAATAGCACAAAAACACTTTTAATACCTTCTCCTCCATCTTTGTTGTTGCTTGACGATGCGGCCATCGAGCCAACAAGGTGAGGCCGCAAGAAGAACGACCACGAGAGGCGTTTCCCCTTGTTCTTCTCTTGGTGTGTTGATCGAATTCTGAGTGGGTTAAGAGTGTTCAAGTTTGTATGTGTGTATGCATTAGCATCTCTTGTTCATACACTTGACCTTCTTCTTATAATTGACCAAGAGACACAAGAGGGGGCCTCCCACCCTTAGGAATGTTGTGTCCCCCGATCAGGGAGTAAACATTCGGTGGTTTCTGTCCTTTTAATTAGAACACATGTCAATTTTGAGTTTAAACTGACAGTTACTGAACTGACCGGACTAGTCTGGTGAGGGTCCAGATTAGTCCGGTTACTCTTACTGGACATCACCGGACTAGTCCTGTCAGGGTCTGGACTAGTCTGGTCGCCCTTACTGGACAGCAGTCGGACTAGTCCGGTCTCACTACCGGACTTGTCCGGTACTTCCAACATTCTTCCCCTTGAACTCGAATATAAAACTTAGCAACTTACCTAATACTAAACCTAGTGCCCATTTTCTCATGCTTGACATATAGGGCACGTTGCATCACAACAACCATTTATATATTGTTGAACTCGAAAACTACAATACATCTCACACTTAAAAATGAACCTTACTCTTACTTGGCCCCTAAATATCCTGTGATCATAGGTTCTTCCTTAAACTCATGCTAGCCATGTGTTCACTGAATACGGTGGGTGGAAGACCTTTTGTAAGTGGATCCGCAAGCATTCGCTTGGTACTAATTTGCTCAATATTCATTACTTAATATGATCCTGGATTTACCCCTTTACAACACATAATTTATATCAATGTGTTTGGCATCACATATGACTTGTTGTATTTGGAGTACAAAAAATTTAAGTGGTTTAAAGATGTCAACCACTCATAATTCGGGTTTACTTACCGTGTCTGCTCAGTAGTCTCATTTATAATATATATTTGGTATGCATCACACATGATGCAGTGACCCTAAATTAGGAGCTTTTCCACAATAAAGCTTCATTATGCGAGTGTTGATTACTGATGTGAATTTACTATACATCTCGCACAAACTGAGTCTTAGTAAGTCATTATTCGAATGACTTAATCATATACTTAACTTACCATGAGACCTTGATACTTGCAAAACTACAACTAATACTTATTTCCATCCAGGCATCTGGTTTGGACTTACTTATGCCAAAATTAACCCGATACTTAAACTTTGTCAAGGTAACTTAAGAATTGAGCAAAACTTAAAACTTCTGACAGCGAGAAGTTTTGGAACCGATTTTTATTAGGTCAACCGCTTATTGGTTCCATACTTACCAACCTTGACTCATTAGAGCAGACAAGGATTTATTTTCATGCATACCGTACTTTCCAAGTACGCTCCTTAAGTATGTCTTTTGCACTAAACTTAATACCCCTTTATTTCTATCTCAGTGAATTCTAGGCCCAATAGATAGGATGCTTTACCAAGATCTTTCATATCAAAGTTAGAGGACAAAAACTTCTTAGTTTCTTATAGTAGATTGACACCACTACTTGCATGTAGTATATCATCTACAAGCACGAGGAAAATAAATTTCTCGTTCTTAAACTTAACATAAATGCAATTTTCCTCCTTATTATCTTTAAAGCCCAAACTTTCTTACTGTCTCATCAAACTTGAGATACCACTGCCTTGATTCTTGTTTAAGTCCATAAATGGACTTTCTTAAGTGGCATCCCATATGTTACATACCCTTAACAACAAAACCTTTCTGTTGTGTCATATAGACGTTCTCATATAGATCACCATTAAGGAATGTTATTTTTACATCCATCTGATGTAATTCAAATTGTAATGTGCAACTAATGCCATAATGATTCTGAACGAATTCTTACTTGAGACGGGTGAAAATGTCTCATTATAATCAATCCCTTCTCTTTTAGTGAAGCCTTTTACAACAAGTCTGGTCTTAAACTTATCAATATTCCTTTTGGAGTCACGTTTAATTTTGTAAAGCCATTTAAATCCTACTGTTTTGGCTCCATTAGGAATCTCAACTAACTTCTAGACTTTGTTTGCTTCCATAGACTTCATTTCATCCTCTATGGCTTTACGCCATTCAGATGATTGAGGACTTCTCATAACTTCTTCAAATGTGGTGAGATCATCCTCCATTTGAATTGGCTCACTCAAATAGATCTCATAATCATCCGAAATGGCCGATTTTCTTTCTCGTTGAGATCTTCTTAATTGCACATTATCCTCATTTTGAGGTTGTTGTTGCTCTTCATTATTAATGACAACAGGCTGAGAATGTTCATCCTTTCTTAATAATTTGGTTGCCAATGGAGAACTAACAACAGGTGTTGAATCTTTATCAATAGGCACTGATGATTCAACAATAGTAGGTAATGAGAAATATGGTTCTTGAATCATAGGAGTGGGTACATAAACATGCTTCTCTTAAAGATGAATTATCGTCTTACCGTACTCCCCCTGATCATGGCATCCTCTTAAAAAGACGGCATGCCTTGTTTCCACAAACTTAGTGTATCATTTTGGACAGTAGAAACAATATTCCTTACTCTTTTCTACATAGCCAATAAAGTGGCAACTTATTTTCTTAGCATCCAACTTACCATTTTTGGGTTAAACATTTTTGCCTCAGTGGGACAACCCCATATATGCATAGAACTTAATCAGGGCTTACATCCTGTCCACGACTCATATGGTGTTTTTGGCACCGACTTAGTAGGAACCCGATTTAGCATATGAATGGTGGTTTTTAATGCCTCCATCCATAATTTAACCGGTAAATCTGACCGACTTAACATGGATCTTATCATATCCATTATCGTATGGTTGCGCCGTTCCGCTACTGCATTTTGTTGAGGCTCGCCCGGTATTGAAATATTGGATGACTATGCCATTTTCCTGTAGGAACCAAGAAAATGGTCCAGGAACATGGCCATATGGGGTATGACGACCGTAGTACTCACCACCACGATCGGATCTTACCACTTTTATCTTAATATTGTGCTGATTTTCAACTTCAGCCTTAAAACTCTTAAATTTATCCAATGCTTTAGAGCGTTCTTTAACTGGAAAAATATAGCCATAACAAGAATAGTCATCTGTGAAGGTTATGAACGAATCAAAACCATCAACAGATACTTAAGGGAAATGGACCACAAATGTCTGTGTAGATTAAATCAAAAATTACCGCACTGCGTATGGCACCTTTCTTAATTTTCTTACCAAATTTGCTCTTAATGCAAACTATTCATTCTTCTGAATCCGAAAATTTCAAATGAGGAATAATCGATTGTAAAATCAATTCTTCAATTCTCCCCCTCGAAATATGGCTTAAGCCATAATGCCATAATTTCAAAAACATTTCGGAATCCATTCTCTTACTCTTACTCTAATGTGAGTAAAATGATTGTCGCTTACAACACCATTTAAGGAAGCCTATGCATTCCTTTTGATGGTGACCTTTGTCTAAAAAAAAGTGGTACTGATCTTTCTCTACTTTCACATCCTTACGGTAAGGATGACTTTGTGGAGCCTTACACTTATCTTTATCATGGTAAGAAGAACCATGATTCTTAAAAGATTGCTTAGAAGAATAATTCTTTTGTACTTTATATTTATCTGTATCATGGTGAGAAGAACCATGATACTTAAAAAATTGCTTAGAACAATAATTCTTCTTAGCCTTACTTTTCCCTTCACGTAATTAATAGCATCATTACCATGAAGTAACGTAATCCTCTATTCCTCCTGAACGCACATAGCCATGAGTTTTTCTATGTTTCATAGTTCAGGCTGAGGGTCATAGTCGATGACAAATGTCTCAAATTCCTTTAGAAGTGAGGCAAAAATAAGGTGCACAATGAACTCATCTTTAATCCCCAAATTCATAGGCTTAAGTTTTGTTGCCATATTTATCATCCTTAAAATGTGCTCTCGCACACCACCTCCATAATACTTTTCAGTAACAAGTCTCTTGATAAGAGTACTTGCCGTTGCCTTAGAAAAAACCAGTAAACTTATTCTCAATCTTTTGGAGGTACTCAGTGGCAGTCACACATTCAGGGATTGCTCCCCGAATGGTCTCAATGATAGTTCTCTTAATAACCATCAAACATTTCATGTTTGACTATTTCCACTTAACTTTGGCTATGTCACAAGCCAATAGCTTATTAATATAGTCATTTGTCCTCACAACAAAAGCTTTCTAAGTTTCATCAACATTTCTTACTGAAGCCATCAGCTCAACTGAATATGGAGTTGTGAGAGCCAAGTCTATCTCGGAGACTGCCAAAGCAATCTCCAACTTTTCTCTCCATCTCTCATAATTGCTAACATTGAGTGCATCAATGCAAATGATGAAACTTAGTTTTGAATTCTCATTGGAGGAAACTTCTTAATCAAAAACAATATCATGAGTGAATGCATAGATATTAATCATAAGATAATGTTGAGTTTTATCTTTTACTTTGGTTACTTGACCAAAACTCAACATTTGAGAACAACTGAAATACATAGTAATTTATCTTTCGCTTTGGTTACTCGGCCAAATTATTATTTACTTAAAAGAACAATGTCATTAATGCCTTTCTCTTTGGTTACTCGGCCAATAATGACATTAAAAACTCAAATTTGAGATCAACTAAAAAACATAGTAATTTATCTTTCGCTTTGGTTACTCGACTAAATTACTATGTACTTAGAAGGAAATGTCATTAATTCCTTTTGCTTTGGTTACTCGACCAATAATGACATAATATAGCTTAAAAACATGACAATTCTATTTTTCGCTTTGGTTACTCAATAGAATTCCATGAAACTTAAAATGACATAGAAATTTATCTTTTGCTTTGGTTACTCGACCAAATTGCTATGACAATATAAACTTAACTTACAACGAAAGCTTAATTAAATAAACAAACTTAAGTGTATCACCCAAACTAGTCCGCACGGGGCCGGACTAATCCGAACTCTTACAATACCATTTTTTGACTAGTTCGATGCATAAGCTTGACATGTCCGAACTTAAACAGAATCATGACCGGACTAGTTCGGTCTCTAGGACAGACAAGTACGGTACTGTTCCAGAAACATTTGATTTGTTCTTTATTGAACTTTTCAAGTTTGGTCCGTACTAGTCCGGCCAACCTCGGCAAAGTTTCATATAAAAATCGGTAAATGCCGAAATACCCAAAAGGGAATCTTAATCTTACCATCTTACAAAATCAACTTAATTTTCACAATATATTTCAATCCAAAGTTCTTAATTGGTTTTCAATCATATGAACGCATCAAAACACCCTGATCCGAAAAACCTAACCACTTCATTGTGGCATACCGGACTAGTCTGGTCCATAGACCGGACAAGTCCGGACCTTCAAAAACTTGCAGCAAAAAACTTTGTTCAAAACTTAATTCGAAATGATTAGTGGTCTAAATAGCTTTGATACCATTGTTAGAATCAAAAGGGAGCCCAAAGATCAAATAGCCACTAAATCATCTCGAATTACATGGAGAAAACTGAATACAATATGAACATCAAGTACTATCTCTCAAATAGCACAAGAACACTTCTAATACATTCTCCTCCATCTTTGTTGTTTCTTGACCATGCGTTCATCGAGCCAGCAAGGCGAGACTGCAAGAAGAATGACGACGAGAGGCGTTTCCTCTTGTTCTTCTCTTGGTGTGTTGATCGGATTCTGAGTGGGTTAAGAGTGTTCAAGTGTGTATGTGTGTATGCATTAGTATCCCTTGTTCATACACTTGACCCTCTTCTTATACTTGACCAAGAGACACAAGAGGGGGCCTTACATCCTTAGGAATGTTGTGTCCCCTCATCAGGGACATAACATTCGGTGGGTTGTTCCTTTCAATTAGATCACATGTCAATTTCGAGTTCAAGCTGATAGTTACTGAACTGACCAGACTAGTCTGGTCAGGGTCCGGACTAGTCTGGTTACTCTTACTGGACAACACCGGACTAGTCCTGTCAGGGTCCAGACTAGTTCGGTCGCTCTTACTGGACAGCAATCGGACTAGTCCGATCTCACTACCGGACTTGTCCGGTACTTCCAACAACAATACCCTAGAAGATCAAGCGGCAAATTGGCTAATACTCCAAGTCTCCAACCAAGTATTCCTTTGCACGTCTATAATTAGGTAAGCTATCTCACCATCACAAGATAAGCTAAGCGAGGACCAACAACGCATACTACTGAATGCGAGAGTGAAGCATGTCGAGGTAGGAGAGAGGAGGAGAGATAAAAAATGTTCTGTTTGACCCAGTTTGTTTGAGTAACAGATCAAAAAGGTAATGGCAGTTTGGTGACTGAAGGAATTTGATCAGGGCAGGAATGTCATTTTATTAGGGGTTGCCGCATCATCGAATGAAAATGCTGATTTGGTATGCCTGATTGGCACTGAAATGGCAAAATGATGAGTAAAATTTTGTAAGGCTAGCAAATTATGGATAGTTCAATATAAAATGTTGTTTCAAACAACTAGCACTTGGATCGGTCTGCATACAAGTGTCTACCAAGACATAGTCTATTCAACATAGATAGCTTATTTGAAAAGTCAAATCACTGTTTCAAACACTCATTAGTTTCTTCGAAGCAACATATAGATCTCCAGCCCACAGACTACGCCCACTCACAGGGCTATATCGAGGTATGCGAAAGATCGTCGACGATGGAACTCGAAGAGGTTGTTGCACCAGAAACCGCATGAACCAACAAATAGAGCCTCGTCATCGGGACTGAATGATATGCCACTAACCTCACCGAAGAAGTCCACTTCCTGCTCACTCCTGTACCCACCCGCGACATCAAAGATGTGGAAGAAATCTGTAGATTCAGCCATTGCCATGAACTGTCCATCAGACGTGTAGCGAATGGACCTGATGGCTCCCATCTTCCCACGCAGGATGGCCACTGATTTGGAGAGGTTCCGGATGTCCCAGACTCTGCAAGTCTTGTCTTGGTTTCCAGTGGCGAATGTTTGGTTATCTGGGTTCCATGCAGATGCAAAAGAATAATCCAAATGGCCGCAGAGATTGTGAACCCTCTGCAGGAAACAAACAAGCATGAGCTTGCAATGAATTGAGTTTGATGTTAGAACCGAAGCTGAACATTGGGTTCTGCTTACTTGTCCTGAACTAGCATCAACCACAAGTCCATCAGTATTGTTCCCAACAATGATAGCAAGTTTGCCATCAGGACTCAGTGATGTGTGCTGCAAAATAAAATAACATTAGTGAAAATGGAGCTTATTAACATTGGAAATGAGAAGTTCGAAAAATTAACCAAACTCTTACGTTCACAACCCAAGGAAAACTGAGGTTATTGCAGATTTTAAAGTTCTCTACATCAAAATCTCTAACTAGACAATCTTTGCTTGTGGCAAGGAAGTGCACAGAACCACTGTGGGAAAAAATGAGACATAAATACAGTTAGGTTTACAATTCATATGTTACTAATTTCTAAGAAAAAAACTCCATCTGGTTTCATATATACAACATTAAGATGAGAAGTTTAGCTCAAACTTAAGCTAAACTTCTTAGACTAACATCATATATATATATATATATATATATATATATATATATATATATATATATATATATATATATATATATATATATATATATATATATATATATATATATATATATATATATATATATATATATATATATAGAGGAGTGCTTCCTCCGTTTTCCAAAATATTGTCATGTTCTAGTTTGAAAACTTAGTTCATTTTCGAATAAAACGTAACAACTTTTTAGCGACAGGGAGAGTACATTGATCCGCCGGCAGAAAGTTAAGTACCTTTGGTTCTCAAATATCTCGAAGGAATTTGTACAACCGTCATCACCGGGTGTTGGTTTACAACAGTAACTTATCCCTTCACGATCCAAAAACTGCATTCCCCACGTAAATAAATAAGCATCTGGCGCTGTGGATGGTTTGCTTGAATTCAGAGATGGGAAAGAAGATTGATGGTGAATAAGAACGAACTACCTTGCATATAATTTCCCCCTTCATTCCTCCAGCAAGAAGCAAGTTATCTTTGACTGCCATCGTACAAACTTCAGGTTTGAAAAATCCATCTTTTTAATTTCCGTAATGCTCCTGAATTCAAAAGCATAAAAAAATATGTTTTATTTTACTACTAAACAGAAGAGGTTCTACAAGAAAAAAATTGAAGTTAAGGTAAATATTTGGAACATAAATACTGCACCTCGGATGGTTTAACATATCCCAGAAGATCAATGACTTCTCGCCTCTCAAAAGTAGGCGCTGATAAGTGAAGCACAGAAAAGAGTCCCCTGAAATACACATCATGCTTTGTGTACTGCTACAATAAGCCTCATCACAGGCGGCTCCAAACCTATTATCACAGATGGCTTTTAAAACCGCCTGAAATGAAAAGTCTATGATAATCCGCAATTTCACAGGCGGAGAAGTGAAACCGCCTGTGAAGACTAATTATCATAGGCGGTTCTTCACTTAGGCTAGCCGCCTGTGAAGACAGATTATCATAGGCAGTTCTTTACTTAGGCTAGCCGCCCGTGAAAATACATTATCACAAATGGGTCGTGCAGCATATGTAACCGTCTGTGATAAATGTCTTATCACAGATGGTTATTGAAGCATAACTAACCGCCTATGATAATGTGTCTTCACAGACGGGTATTCAAGCATAACTAACCGCCAATGATAATGTGTCTTCACAGGCGGGTTTTGAAGCATAACTAACCGTCTATGATAATGTGTCTTCACAGGCGGATTTTGAAGCATAACTAACCGTCTATGATAATGTGTTTTCACAGACGGGTATTGAAGCATAACTAACCGTCAATGATAATGTGTCTTCACAGACGGATATTGAAGCATAACTAACCGTCAATGATAATGGTGTTATCACAGACGGAGTTTACCTATATCAGCCGTCTGTGAAGACCCTTTAACGCAGCCGGTTTCTACCATAACAGTCACCGCCTGTGAAAATTAGGTTATCACAGATGTTTCTTTACTTGTATCTAGCCGCCTGTGATAATTGCTTTTCACAGTCATGCCTAGCCGTTGGTTAATAACCACCTGTGATAAGGTATAACCTATGCAGTACTACTGCTGTTATTTCTAATTTCCAGGTCAATTCAATATAATCACAGAACAAAAAACAACAATATCATCACATAACAAAAGTCAACAATATTATCATCACAAAAGTCAATTTCACTAAAACAATATACATATTACAAGTTACAGATACAATTCATCTCAAAGTTTACAAGTTTTCACTAAAAACTGTTTATATTGGCATAGTCGCAAAGTTCTGGCACATCAGCTGCTGAACCATTCTTATCAAAGAACTTCCCCCTTTTGTGCAAAATTTCGCGACGAATGAACTGACAGAGTTCAGAAGCAATCCTGTCGGCTCCTCCATCAGGAATACTTCTACAAACCGGCCATTCTTCGTTCAGATTCTTCTTGTGCTCCAATATAACACATAACAAGGTTTAGAATGTGTTGGTTTGAACAATCTCAAAGTATATATCAAAGTGAGAGTATACAAAAATTTAGTTGGTATTTTTGGAGCAGTTGTACTATGACCAATAGAATTTTGAAGTTGGAATCAAAATATGAAAATAATGTTTCTGGTAATATTGAACAGCAGAGAATATAAGCATTAAACTATGCTAGTTACAATGAAAATGAAACACAAAAGTAAGAAAATAAGGTATCGACATTAAGGATAACTTACATCCTCACGATTGACTCTATATACGCCGGCAGTCCGAAGATGCTCGCATACATAATACCCGCATAAGACACTCCCAGCAGGCTGCTTCGGACAAGCATAATACGTTTTAATGTCCAATGCATTCGTATTAGGAGGTCTCTGACCGCCAAGCTCCGCGTAAAACTGCCAAGCGCTGTAATACAAGAAATGTCATATAAAACTTGTCAACACATTCTAAATATGCGTAAATTAAAATTATTGAATAAACGTACTTTTTCAAAATGGAAAGGAAATCTTTGTAACGATCTGGTGGGTAATCGGCCGAGTCCAAGACTGTTGTCATTCCCTGTGTTGGCTTGATGAAGATCATTATATAGTGATTACTGCAAACATACAAACACACGTGTTAACAATTACCAATAATAGCTATTTCAATGTCATGTGTCGAACTTACTCGAAGTGGTACGAAGCCTTACGAGGTCCTTGACGTCTCTGACAAAGTTAAACATCGCATGTCCTATGTAAGCTGCAACTTCTGTCTTTCTATCCTTCTTAAGTTTTGCAATTGCTCTTTCAAAATCTTTTTTTTTTCATGCGTTTATACTGGCTTGATTCTCGATTCGTCTGGACGTCGAATAGCGACTTTGCAATCCTAGTAGGGTCAAGGATACCTGTCTTGCGCTCCAACTTTACATTATCCATGTATTGCATCCTATTGAAGAAGTCCAGAATTGTTATAATCTCATGAAATGCGTATGCGTGTAGTAAGAAAAGCAAATACAAAATGTTAAAGCACTTACAAGCACCAGACGAGCAGCAGGTTGATATCGAGCATGCCCCAATGGAAAAGGGAAAGCAGCTCTTCAAAAAAAATGACTCGTTTATCTACTCTAGTGCTCCAGAATGCTTCTTTTGGAATACAAAATGTGACGCAATTAAGACCAAATTTTGTGCTGGCAGTGATGTACCACTCATGCATTATTCTGAGCTGGACGAGTTGTTTGCTAAGTTGTACGGATGTCATGAACGGCTTCCCATTCTCAAATTTAGGAGGAACATCCTCAAGCTTGTATATTGGAACTCCTGGTTTAACTAAAGTCGTCCGCCGATTATACATGACACCGTCTTCTTTCCACTCCTCGATATCTTCTAATGCTTGCTCATGAGAAGAACGAGATGCACTCGATTTTCTAATATTTTCCTTCATAGCTTCCAAATACTTTGACACTTCTGATGAAGGTTTATTAATTTCGTATGAGCTAACTTTGATAGGCACTGATGATCGAGGAGTAGTCGTCGGAAGTTGGACACTGGCTTGTTGTTGAACCTGTTGTTCAACTGATTGCTCTTTACTCCCAGCAGTTGGCTCTAGTACTACTTCAAGCTGTTGCTCAACTAGTTGCTCTTTACTAGCAACAGCTTGCTCTGGTACTGCTTGAAGTTGTTGTCCAACTTGTTGCTCTTGGATATCATCCTTGCTGAGACATAGGGGGAGTGGATCTTCCTGGACTGGGAGTGGATCTTCATGCACTTTCGCCTTAGAAGATGGGGTTGTAGTATTTGGAGATGCGACGGGGCTAGAAATTGGCTCATCGTCCAACACGATATCGCGTCGGTGCCAAAGGATTAATTGGTTGACAGCCTGCTCCAGAGTCGCGATCCCCTCAGGTGAGACGTGGTCTATTTCATAATCTTCATAATCATTATCAATGATCGGAAGAACTTACACCACAGAATAATACAACGGAAGTGGATTCCCGTTGAAGTCACGATCAGGCTTTGCCATAGCAGTGGCAACCTGTTTGGTTTTGTTCCCTGCTCTGCCTATCGGGACAAGAAGACGACAAGATTTGTCGTTAGCAATATCATCGACAGGGAACTTATGGGTTGACACTGAGCCTGGCACGGAACCAACGCTGCTAGGGTAGGCAGTTGGAGATACTAATTGCTCCTTTTGCACCGGAACCATCATTGTACTCGGTGCCACTAATTGTCCTGATTGTCTAAGTTGTTCCATTATTTCTTGCATATTTTCTTTGACCTTTTGAGAAATCGTTTCATCAAGTGTTTTCTTAAACTTCTCACGTCTTCTATATGTGTCTTTATCTTTAGGTAAACCATCTAGCCAAGACATTTGAGAAGAGACCGCTCGAACCCGTCCGCTGTGTTCAGGGTTTCCTAAGATAGCGATAAGTTGGTCATTCTGCCTCTTCGGCTTGAAGAGACCCTTCTGTTGCTTTTCAATTACTTCTTTCATTTTATCCTCTACTTCATTCAGAGAGTCAGGCTTTTCAAGTTTGCCCTCGCTGGTCAAACCTGACCGAGCAAAGACCCAACGTTGAGTTCGCTCATCGCACCCTTCTAATGGGTGAGGATTGCCCTTACTAAGAATTTCGTCTAATACCTTATTCCATTTCTGGACTTTGGGGGCATATCCGGCAGACCCCAAGTGATGATGGTACTTGTTCTTTTTTGCAAGCTCTGACCTAGTTGCACTTAGAGCTTTAGCATCAGGTGTGCTCTTTTGACGAACAAACTCTTGCCACTGAGCTTGTGTGATTTTTCCCATCTTCCTCGGGCTAGAGACCTTATCGGCCTTAACATAAGCATTCATTTCACTCTTCCAGCATCGAAACTTCTTGCCGCAAGAGACCAATGTTGCTTTCTTTACAGCTTCTTCTGTGCCTTTCGGGAACTTGAATTATTTCTTTATCTTTTCCCACAACTCATTCTTGGTCTGCTCGGGTAATTTCCTCCAATTCTCGGTTGTGATTGGCACAACCTCCCTAACAAGAAAATTGCATGCATTACGGTACTTGGTAACTGAATCCAGTGGTCCTTGGGGAAGCCCACCTGGACCGACCCTTGTTATGTACATGATGCGGTCCAATGCACCCTTATTGGGACCTCGTTGCCCTCGTTTCTGCTTGAGTGAAGCTGAGGATTCATCCATTGGAGAACCTTCTGCAGTTTTAGGAGCCGATGTCACCTCATTGTCTTCGAGATTAATCTAGGTAGAAAAAAATTATAAGACTTCGTATACTTGACAACCAACATTAACTTGAACTGCTGAAGTTAAGATTCGTGATCCATACCTCGTCGGCTGGATCATATTCCGGGTCTAGATCCACTGAAGACTTTTTAATTTTTATATTTGGAAAAGGATCCTAAGGACTGTGATAGGAGCCTAAACTGCTGGAGTCAGTAAACTCCATATTGTCTTCCTTGTTGTTACTATCAGGACCAGTATTCTTAGGGCTTTCCATGCTAGATCTAATAAGACAAAAAATCTAATAAATGGCATATTAACTCTACATGAAGTGTTGCATGAAGAAAAAGATGAAAGCATTCTAGGATTTGATAAGGCATTCTAGGGTTTAAGGCGACTGACCAAAAGGTTCCTATACATTGCGAGGGTGACAAGCATGTTAAAGTTGCTCACCAGCAATGGCAATTTTATCTTTTTATTCTAAATAGGCTAGCTTCATTCAGAGTGGCAACCACGTTCTTGAGGTTTACTAGGCGACGCCTAGCTCCGGACCTATAACTGATCAAGCAAGGGACAAAAAGCAAATCCCCGCATAGCTCCTACCTAGCTTAGAGGGCATTATCGTCCCCGCTCTCAAGTTTCCTCTTATTCCCTGTCACTGATTCTTCTGCCTACTGAATGAAAAACAACATGCTGATGCGTACTTGTGCAGATGCAGTGCCTAGAAGAGACTGATAGCAGCAGCAGCAACTAGCAAGCTCACTTTACACCGACAACCCAAGGCATAACTTATTCAAAATTAGTCAAGTATAGCTATATCTAATGTAACTTAGCCAAAATTAGCCAAATTTGCTCAACTTAACCAAATATAGCTAAATCTTGCCCAGCATAGTCAAACATGCTTGATTATGCTTCAGTTAGCTAAATTTGGTCATATTTAAAACAAATTTTCTCAATTTTGGCTCAATTAAGTAAATTTAGCCAAAACACATTTTTGAAGTTATATAGGTCTTCATATGCTCAGACTCCATCGCCACACCTAGTGGTACCTAGATATGGGCGTGAGGATGCTCCTGGCATCACAAATGAGTTGGCCAGCAACTTGTTTGGCTTCAGAGCTAAATATAGCATAACTTTGGTAGCTCAGATTAGGTACAATTGCTCAAATGAAGCTGATGGAGCCACAAGTGCATACATCTTTGGTAGCACAGATTAGCTACAATTGCTCAAATGAAACTTAGAGAAATAAAAGCAAACTTAGCCAAACTTAGTCTAGCATAGCTAACTCTAAGCAAAAGTAGCCAAATATAGATAAATATAGCATAACTTAGTCAAAATTAGTCAAGTATAACTATATCTAATGTAACTTAGCCAAAATTAGCCAAATTTGGTCAACTTAACCAAATATAGCTAAATCTTGCCCCTAATAGAGAATTATGTGGCATATGCAAGGCCGATGACAAAAATAGGGAATATACTGCTGTTACTAGAGTCTAGAATCATGTTTACCACTAATGTGTCAGAACAGTTTCAGACACACAGAACCAACTACCAATTTATCATGATATAACCATCCACGACGAAGGGAGTAACTCCTATTCATTCGAACTTGACAGTTTTATCTCTGCAAACTACCAGAAGATGAAATGCTACTGATTTCACTGTTTCAGACACACAAAACCAACTACCAATTTATCGTGATATAACCATCCACATAAATCTTGCCCCACCGAACCCTAACCAAAGATCCCACCGAACTTGACAGTTTTTCGAATTCCACCGAACCCTAACCAAGGATGCCTACCATTTTCTAATTCCCGAACCCTAACCAAGGATATGCAAGGCGGCAGCGAGGGCGGGGAGGGAGGCGGCACGGCGAAGGAGGATGGAAGGTCGAAGGGTTTAGGGTTTACCTTGAAGCTCGGCGGCGACGGAAATGGCTTTGCTCGGCATACCCTCGAAGTGAGGAGGGCGAAGCTCGGCGGAAAGGCGAAGCTCGGCGGCGATGGCGAAGCTCGGCGATGGCGAAGCTCGGCGGCGTACCTGGAAGTGACGAGGGCGAACACTTGGCGGCAAACGAAATTTTGGCAGCCTAACGGCGTCTAAGTGTTTCGCCCGGATTAGGTTTTTCCAATGCTGCCGAGGGGTATATATAGACTCACATTTTCTCAGGCGGATTTTAAGTACCGACCGTCTAAGAAGATTGTTACCTCAGTCGGATTTTACTTACCAACCGTCTGAGAAGATACAATTATCTCAGACGGTTGGTTAGTAACACCCGCCTGAGATAAACATGGGCCTGTGAAGATATTTACTTCTTCTTAATTAATATGTGTTCATTATAATTTGATGAACGCCTACATAAAGACCCCTCACCAACTGTGCGCGACCTTTCTTTTCCCCGAGGCGCGACCTTTCAATGCGCGGTAAACCAACTGCTCCATCTTCCACTCCGCGCGGCCTTAAAGACGCGCTATCGCTCACAAGCGCATCGCTCACTTTGAATCCTCTTGTTTTCTTCGTCTTCCTCCGCTCCGACGACCCAACACCACTATGGCCGACCTTCTGCCACCAAGCCCTCCGAGGGAGCCACTTTGCAAGAAACTATGTTGCAGCTCCCCCGAGAAGATCAACACCGAGCAGCGCCTCCTCATGGCGCGAGAGGCGTACAACAATACGTCTCGTGCCATGAGTGCCTTGGGGCTGGGTACCCTTCCAGAGTATACTAGAATGGGTACCATGGGCCACTACCTCTATGCCCTCACGGGGTGGCTGATCGTCTCGACATTCTGTTCGCGATGATGGCCCAGGTTCTTGGCCCCGAGGCCCGTAGAACGCTGGTGGAGGCCACGGCTAGCAACCTCGGTGTTGCACCGCCGGTGCAGCCGGTGCAGCCAGCCCTGTCTCCTGTTGCACCGGTGCCGGAGTCGCCGCCGGAGGACGAGGAGGAGGAGGAAGAGGAGTAGGAGTAGGATTTAATTAGTTTTTCTTTTTGTTGTTTTTAGTTGCTTCTGTTTTGTAAATATTGTTAATGAATGAAATCTATCTTTGTTCATCTATGTGATTGAATATTACTTGTGTATCTTGTGTGTTCTTGTGTAAATATTGTGCATCTTGTGTGTTCTTTTGTGAGATGTGTGATTGAATATTGTTAATGAATGAGTATCTTGTGTGTTCTTCAACTGTGTGAATGAATGAATGTGTAGTGTGTTCATCGTTAATTAGAATTTCACGTCTGAGAAGAAGGTTATCTCAATCGGTTGGTAAGAAATACCCGCATGAGATAAATATATTTTCAGGCGGTTGGTAAGTACCAACCGCCTGTGAAGATATTTACTTCTTCTTAATTAATATTCTTGATTAAATGTGGTCCTTTAAAAGGCAAAAATCCACTTTCTTGTAATATTATTGATAAGTAAAGGTTACCATTAAATTTCACTTCATAAATCTTTTGAAATTGGTCAGAACATAAAAAACATACAACAAATGCTATTTTTCATTTTTCTATCTTGATGAATATAATGCTTTTTTCATTTATTTTTTCAGTGGACATTTTTACTCATCATACCAACCTCTACGAATTTTTTCATATTTTTTTAAATTTTTTTGAATCAATTTGTGTTCATAATTTGATGAATGCCTCATATGAATATGAGCATTTAGCTAGAATAGTGGATAATTTGAAGTTTGACATGTTGGAATGCTTTTAAAAAAATTAAAAAAATTCATACATGTATAAATTATACAAATATGTTTATACCAACAATTTTGAGTGAGGGAACTTTTTTTTATGAGATACACAAATGTGAATAATATGTGAGTAGAAATTAATTTGATATTTACCAAAACATTATAATGTCAGCTATACAAGTTTTAAAAATATTTTGTTCAGGTGGTAGATGTTAATTTTATACAAATATAGAAGAAAGAATCATCGAATTTGGACACAATTTGCAGAATCTAAACATGTTTGAGTATTTATATTGGAATCTAAATAAAAAAGAAGCAAGGGATAAGGAAACTGAAGAACAGTATCGGGCATTATCTCAGGCGGTTGTTAAGTAATACCCGCCTGAGATAAATATATTTTCAGGCGGTTGGTAAGTACCAACCGCCTGTGAAGATATTTACTTCTTCTTAATTAATATTCTTGATTAAATGTGGTCCATTAAAAGGAAAAAATCCACTTTCTTGTAATATTATTGATAAGTAAAGGTTACCATTAAATTTCACTTCATAAATCCTTTGAAATTGGTCAGAACATAAAAAACATACAACAAATGCTATTTTTCATTTTTCTATCTTGATGAATATAATGCTTTTTTCATTTATTTTTTCAGTGGACATTTTTAGTCATCATACCAACCTCTACGAATGTTTTCATATTTTTTTAAATTATTTTGAATCAATGTGTGTTCATAATTTGATGAATGCCTCATATGAATATGAGCATTTAGTTAGAATGGTGGATAATTTGAAGTTTGACATGTTGGAATGCTTTTAAAAAAATTCATACATGTATAAATTATACAAATATGTTCATACCAACAATTTTGAGTGAAGGAACTTTTTTTATGAGATACACAAATGTGAATAATATGTGAGTAGAAATTAATTTGATATTTACCAAAACATTACAATGTCAGCTATACAAGTTTTAAAAATATTTTGTTCAGGTGGTAGATGTTAATTTTATACAAATGTAGAAGAAAGAATCATCGAATTTGGACACAATTTGCAGAATTTAAACATGTTTGAGTATTTATATTGGAATCTAAATAAAAAAGAAGCAAGGGATAAGGAAACTGAAGAACAGTATCGGGCATTATCTCAGGCGGTTGTTAAGTAATACCCGCCTGAGATAAATATATTTTCAGGCGGTTGGTAAGTACCAACCGCCTGTGAAGATATTTACTTCTTCTTAATTAATATTCTTGATTAAATGTGGTCCTTTAAAAGGCAAAAATCCACTTTCTTGTAATATTATTGATAAGTAAAGGTTACCATTAAATTTCACTTTATAAATCCTTTGAAATTGGTCAGAACATAAAAAACATACAACAAATGCTATTTTTCATTTTTCTATCTTGATGAATATAATGCCTTTTTCATTTATTTTTTCAGTGGACATTTTTACTCATCATACCAACCTCTACGAATTTTTTCATATGTTTTTAAATTTTTTTGAATCAATGTGTGTTCATAATTTGATGAATGCCTCATATGAATATGAGCATTTAGTTAGAATGGTGGATAATTTGAAGTTTGACATGTTGGAATGTTTTTAAAAAAATTAAAAAAATTCATACATGTATAAATTATACAAATATGTTCATACCAACAATTTTGAGTGAATGAACTTTTTTTTATGAGATACACAAATGTGAATAATATGTGAGTAGAAATTAATTTGATATTTACCAAAACAATATAATTGTCAGCTATACAAGTTTTAAAAATATTTTGTTCAGGTGGTCGATGTTAATTTTATACAAATGTAGAAGAAAGAATCATCGAATTTGGACACAATTTGCAGAATTTAAACATGTTTGCGTATTTATATTGGAATCTAAAAAAAGAAGCAAGAGATAAGGAAACTGAAGAACAGTATCGGGCATTATCTCAGGCGGTTGTTAAGTAATACCCGTCTGAGATAAATATATTTTCAAGCGGTTGGTAAGTACCAACCGCCTGTGAAGATATTTACTTCTTCTTAATTAATATTCTTGATTAAATGTGGTCCTTTAAAAGGCAAAAATCCACTTTCTTGTAATATTATTGATAAGTAAAGGTTACCATTAAATTTCACTTCATAAATCCTTTGAAATTGGTCAGAACATAAAAAACATACAACAAATGCTATTTTTCATTTTTCTATCTTGATGAATATAATGTTTTTTCATTTATTTTTTTAGTGGACATTTTTAATATAACCCATAGAGTACAACACGTTATGGGAGAACAGGTCATACTCGCGCTCAATCCTACAGTTCTCAGTACAGAAGACGGTCTCGGACCACCCTCGCCTGCCGCAGCGGGCAGGCCCCTGGTTCCTCCTGTTGGGCAGCGGCAAACGCCATCGTCAATGTCGGGCAGCGCCACTGGCGGCGGTCCGGGAGGAGGCCTACGCAGTAACCTCCAGCTTATGAAAACGTCGAGCCTCTGTATGGCTTGATTCCGACACCGGCAACACTCCTTGTTGGTCCTCTTCATCGCGACGGACCCGACCGCATTGTCACCGACGTGGGCCTCGCCTTCGACCTGCCGGATATACTCGAGGGCGTCGCGGTCCCCGCGGTCGGTGTTGTAGTGGAGGATGGCGAGGACGTAGGTCGCCACCTTGTGGCCGTTCGCGGCCGCTCGGGCAAGGAACTAGGTGCCCCGCTGCGCCTGCACGCGACCGTAGTTGAAGACGAGGTCGAACCCGGTGACGTAGCACGCATGAGGGTTGCCCACGTTGGCCAGGCGCTCCACGAGGGCGTCGTAGCTCCCGTTCCCGTGCCGTTGGAACCACTCCCAGCTGCTCTCCCGCTCCAGCGCCACGCGCCTGCCCACGGTGGGATCACGACTCGCCGCGTGCATGGCCTTGCAGGTGGCGCACAGACTGGAGAGGTCGTCCATGGGCTGGGTGGAGGTTGCGGCGACCCACCCCGCGATCAGGACCTCAATATCATGCGGCAAGGGGAACTCCATAGGCTTATCTCAGGCGGTTGGTAAGTAACACCCGTCCCCGAGATAAATATATTCTCAGGCGGTTGGTAAGTACCAACCGCCTGAGAAGATGTTAATTAACTGACGCGCCGCACGAGGTCTCCGGAGAAGTTAAGAAGCCGTGGTGCAGGGACGCGTGCGACGGAAGGATCCCTGAAGATCGTCTTCCACAGTGGTTTAATTGTGCGCCGCACGAGGTCTGCAAAGAGTTCAATGCGCAATGAACAAAATATTTTGTTCAGTTGGTAGATGTTAATTTTATACAAATGTAGAAGAAAGAATCATCGAATTTGAACACAATTTGCAGAATGTAAACATGTTTGAGTATTTATATTGGAATCTAAATAAAAAAGAAGCAAGGGATAAGGAAACTGAATAACAGTATCGGACATTATCTCAGGCTTGTTAAGTAATAACCGCCTGAGATAAACATTTTTGAAACCACAAGATGTTAATTAACAGTCTGAGAAGATGTTAATTAACTGACGCGCCGCACGAGGTCTGCGGAGAAGTTAAGAAGCCGTGGTGCAGGGACGCGTGCGACGGAAGGATCTCTGAAGATCGTCTTCCACAGTGGTTTAATTGTGCGTCACACGAGGTCTGCAAAGAGTTCAATGCGCAATGAACAAAATATTTTGTTCAGGTGGTAGATGTTAATTTTATACAAACGTAGAAGAAAGAATCATCGAATTTGAACACAATTTGCAGAATGTAAACATGTTTGAGTATTTATATTGGAATCTAAATAAAAAAGAAGCAAGGGATAAGGAAACTGAATAATAGTATCGGGAATTATCTCAGGCGGTTGGTAAGTAATACCCGTCTGAGATAAATATATTCTTTGACGGTTGGTGAGTACCAACCGCCTGTGAAGATTTTTACTTCTTTTGAATTAATGTTCTTGATTAAATGTGGTCCTTTAAAAAGGAAAAATCCAATTTCTTGTATTATTATTGATAAGTAAGGGTTACCATTAAATTTCACTTCATAAATCCTTTGAAATTGGTGAGAACATAAAAAAGATACAACAAATGCTATTTTTCTCAGGCGGTTTGTAAGTAATACCCGCCTGAGATAAACATTTTTGAAACTACAATATGTTAATTAACGGCCTGAGAAGTGTTAATTAACTGACGCGCTGCACGAGGTCTGCGGAGAAGTTGAGAAGCCGTGGTGCAGGGACGCGTGCGATGGAAGGATCTCTGAAGATCGTCGTCCACAGTGGTTTAATTGTGCTGCACGAGGTCTGCAAAGAGTTCAATGCGCGGGAAATGAACCGCTCCCTCGTCTACTCCGCATAGACCATATATAAGGCGCGTCGTCGGTTATGTACAAGCACAGAACTTTTGCCCTCCTTTCTTCTTCTTCCATCGTTCCACCTCTCCTAGCCCGGCGCCGACGAACCACCACAGCCATAGCCAACCTTCCGCTACCTAGCCCGCCGAGGCAGCCACCCTGCAAGCGGATACACTGCAGCTCCCCCGAGAGGGTGAATGACGACCAGCGTGTTCCACCGCCGGTGCAGCCGGAGCCACCGGTGCAGCCGGAGCAATCGGCTTAGCCGGAGCAGTCGACCCACTCTCCTGCTGCATCGTCGCCGGAGGAGGAGGAGGAGGAGGAGGAGGAGGAGGACGACTTCGACGACGGCGACGATGATGACGATGATGACGACGAGTCGTCCTCCGACGACGGCGATGACGACGGCGACCACCACCATGGTGACGACTACGACGACGACGACGAGTCGGAGGAGGACCGCTTGGCGTGGTTTGAGAAGTTGGCGGAGAGGATGGAGGAGGCGGGGCCGTAGTGTAGTTTTAGGATTTCAATCAAGTGTTCTTGTACATATTTCTTGTGTTTTGTACATATTTCAATCAAGTGTCAATGAATACTGGTGGATAATTTGAAGTTTGACAGGTTGGTGTTTTTAAAAAATTAAAAAAATTCATACATGTATAAATTATACAAATATGTTCCTACCAACAATTTTGAGTGAAGGATCTTTTTTTATGAGATACACAAATGTGAATAATATGTGAGTAGAAATTAATTTGATATTTACCAAAACATTACAATGTCAGCTATACAAGTTTTAAAAATATTTTGTTCAGTTGGCATTATCTCAGACGGTTGTTAAGTAATACCCGCCTGAGATAAATATCTTCTTAGGCGGTTATTAAGTACCAACAGCCTGTGAAGATATTTACTTCTTAATTAATAAACATCTTCTCAGGCGGTTGGTAAGTAAAACCCGCCTGTGAAAAACCGACGTCTATATAAGGACCCCTCACCGCAGTCAAAACGCAACCCTGGAGAATTTATATCGACGCTGCAAGGCTGTTGAATTTCCCCTGCGCCGCACCGCCGCTCCGCCGCCCAGCCCATACTGCCGCGCCGCTGCTCAACCCCGCACCACCACTTCTCCACCCAGCCGGCCCACCGTGCTGACGCCTCCCCACCGCGCTGACGCCTCTGCAAGGTAAATGTAGTTTCCTTACTTTTTCTTTGTATATTTTCATTAGCTGATAAGCTGTTAGTTTTGTGTGTTCTAGTATATGGATTCTGTCCTTTTGCATGTGTAAGGACTGTATGGATTGTGTTCTGGTATATTGATGTATGGACTATATGGATTGTTTCCTTTTTGTACCTATTATGTGACATGAATATGATGTTTAATTAACAGATGCTATTGTAATATATATATATATATATATATATATATATATATATATATATATATATAAGATGCATCTGGGCCTGTTTCCCGATATAACGGACTGGATCCCACCCAGACCTAGCCCATGTTGTAGGGCCTGTTTCCCCCTTTGACTCCGTCCGCCTCAAGACGTCGCCCGTCTCCTACATTAGTCGCCCTAATCATACTTGTTATGTCTCTGTAAATTCATTTATAGAAGACCTTTAGAGAATATTTGTGGCCAAATTTTGTAAATCTGACCAAAATTCTATTATTGAAGCATGGACCGTCGAGCGTGGATGTATAACATGCCAAGACCCGATCCTATGTACATTCGTAATGTTGCAAATTTTATTGAAGCATCCAAGAGACATGCGAAGTTGCAAAAGATAGATTACATATTATGTCCATGTATCGACTGCGAAAATAAGATTGCTTGGACGGATACTATAGTAATGCAATCTCATTTGGTGAAAAGAGGTTTCAAAAATAACTACACAATATGGACAGAGCATGGTGAGTTAGATACACATGATGTGGATAAATATGATGAGAGAGGCTCAGATGATGATAATGTTCATATCGAAGATGGTAGTGACAATCAAGCTGGTGATGATGATGAGTTCGATTGTGAGGAGATGTTGCGTCACATTGAACCATATGTACTGACTTCTATGGGAGCAAGCAAAGGTTTAAGTAAAATGGAGACATTGCAGAATGCGGTGATGGAGCTTTTATATGATGAATCAAACGGTTGTGATAAAGAGTTTACTACATTGCGTGCAGTCTTAGAACTACTAAAGTTGAAAGCTACGCACGGATGGTCTGATTGTAGTTTCTCTGATCTTTTGAATCTTCTGGTAGAAATTCTTCCAAATCCAAATAAACTGCCCAGAAGCACTTATAAAGCGAAGAAACTTCTTTGCCCGATGGCACTAAGTGTGACAAAAATACACGCTTGTGTGAACCATTGTATTCTGTATCGCAAAGAGCATGAGCTCGCAACTAGATGCCCCATTTATGGTGTCAGTAGATACAAGAAGGACTACAATCACCAGTATGTTACCAACATGAAAAAGACTCAGAAGAATAAGAAGTTTATTATTGGTCCTAAAGGTGACGATGACGATACTTCTAGCGATGCAGACGGGAAGAATAAGAGAAAAATTCGTGCATTGGTGATGTGGTACCTTCCGGTAATTGATCGCTTGAAGCGTTTGTTCTCAAACCCTAGGGAGGCTGAACTTATGCATTGGCATTCCGAGCAACGCAAGAAGAATGAAAAACATATACGACATCCTGGTGATGCAACGCAGTGGAAAATTTTTGATATTCAGTATCCAGAATTTGCGAAGGAAATCAGAAATGTGAGGTTTGCCTTGGGTACAGATGGAATGAATCCGTTTGGTGAAAAAAGGAGCATACACAGCACATGGCCCGTGGTCTTAACTATGTACAACCTACCGACGTGGTTGTGTCACAAAAGGAAATATATCTTATTATCTATTCTTATCCAAGGTACAAAACAACCCGGCATCGAAATTGATGTGTTCTTGGAACCTTTAATGGAAGATATGGCGAAATTGTGGAATGAAGGGGTACGTACATGGGATGAGTACAAGCGGGAGTATTTCACGCTAAGAGCAATGATATTCGTTACCATGCATGATTATCCCGGACTTTTTACATTATCGTGACAAATGAAAGGGAAGAAAGGTTGCATTAGGTGCGTGGATAGAACTGGATTTCTATACCTCACTTCATCCAGAAAGACGGTGTACATGAGACATCGACGGTTCTTGACAGATACATACAAGTATAGGAAGATGAAAGAACAATTTGATAACAAAATCGAAAAAGATACTGCACCGAAACCTTACAGTGGAAAACTTGTGTTTGAAATGGTCAAGAACATTCATATTGCTTTCGATAAGGGAAAAAGAGTAAAGGAATTAAGAGAAAGAAAAGTACATCTTCGGATGATACAACTGACATGGCTTTCAAGAAACAATCAATTTTTTTCAAGTATCTTCTGTATTGGAAGAATCTGGAATTTTGCCATAGTATTGATTTGATGCACGTTACAAAGAATGTATTTGACAGCATCATTGGGACCTTGCTGGACATGCCGAGGAAAACAAAGGACGGATTAAATTCACGTATGGACCTAGTAAATCTTGATTTAAGACCAGAGCTTCATCCAGTAGAAAAGGCGAACGGGAAGCATTACCTTCCCCCAGCCAGCTACAACTTGACGTTAGAAGAGAAAAAAGCAATTTGCGAATGCTTGCGTGGGATCAAAGTGCCCACAAGTTTCTCATCCAATATCCGCAAACTAGTCTCGATGAAAGACTTGTCTTTATTCGGTTATAATTCTCACGACTGTCACATGATGATGACAGTTTTCCTTGCCATTGCAATAAGAGTAATCAAACCTGAGCATATAAAAGTTGTCATCACACGTTTGTGTTACTTCTTCAATGCAGTATCGCAAAAGGTGATAGCACGTGAAGATTTAGACTATCTGAAAACATACATCGTCGAGACAATGTGCAAGCTTGAGATGTGTTTCCCACCATCCTTTTTTGATATGCAAGTACACCTAATCATACATCTTGTTGATCAGATAAAAGCATTGGGGCCACTATATTTACATCATATGTTTTCGTTGGAGAGATATTTAGGAGTATTAAAAGGTTATGTGCGGAACCGTGCTCACCCAGAGGGTTCAATTATGGAAGGATACACCACTAAAGAAGTGATTGAGGGTTGCGCTGATTACATCAAAGATGAAAAATCGATAGGTGTGCCTATACCGGTACATGAGGGTAGACTACGTGGGAGAGGCAAAGTGGGTAAGAAAACTTTTATTGTTCAAGATTACAAGAATGTACACCGTGCACATTTTGGTGTACTACAACAGCTCGCAATAGTTGAGCCGTACATCGAGGAACGCCAAATTGAGCTTCGTGATAAAAACCAAGACCGCAAAGAGGACTGGATCATGAAAGAGCACAGAAGATGTTTCACTGAATGGTTAATGGACAAAAATATATCATACGGAAACACTATAGAAGAGGCAACAATGAAGAAGTTAGCTTGTGGCCCATCTGCTTTGGTAACATCATGGCAAGCATATGACATCAATGGTTACACATTTTACACTAAAGAAAAATACGGTAAGAGTGTTGCACAAAATAGTGGTGTTCGTATTGAGGCTTATGATTCACAAGGGCAGAAGACCACATACTTCGGGTTCATAGAGGAAATATGGGAACTCGATTATGGCGAAAGAATGGTAATGCCCGTATTTAAGTGCCAATGGGTCAAACATCCTGATGGTTTGAAAGTGGACAATTACGGGCTGACACTGGTAGACTTGAATAAAGTGGGTTACAAAGATGACCTGTGGGTTCTCGCCGATAATGTTGCACAAGTTTTTTATGTTCAAGATCCAAAAACTGAGAAGTTGCACGTAGTTGTTTCTGGAAAGCAAAATATTGTTGGAGTTGACAATGTGGGAGATAATGAAGAGGAATATAATCAGTATGAAGAGATGTACCTTTTCACCGAACCAGAAAACATCAAGCGCGTAGAGAGAAGCATCAAAAAGAATTTGAAACCCTATATGCGAGAAGATGTCAATGCTGAAAAAAATGTATATAGCAATGCGAGATGATATATATTGTATATATTTGTATCTTCTGAAATCAACTTAGAACAATGTTGGTATATGGATTGTGTCCTTTTGCATTTGTGTACATATGCGTTTGGACTCAATGATTTGGAAGTTTGGAAGTTTGGTCTTTCAGATAATGATGTCTCGGGCATGTAGCCGATTGAAGGAGGAGCGCTTGGCGTGGTGCAAGAACCATCTCCATGTATGTACATATGGCACACCAGTCACATGGTTGTATATACATATGTATCTGTAATAGACTGATGAACTTAAATGTAGTTTGTTTTTCCGTCTTGTTTGTTTTTGGTATTTTCAATTTCTCCACTTAGGGTTTCTCTGCGAAGCCTGAATCGGGACATTTATTGAAGTGGCAGTGCATCGTCCCTGGTAAAGAAGGGGTAAGTCATGAAGAACAAGCACAATATGAGTTTAACCATCGTCCTCCTATTAATAAATTTCTTTTGCAGACTGAATGGGAAGATGGTTACTACCCCCTGACAATCTCCTTCTCTGAGGACTATCCCTTGGTGCCTCCAAGATGCGCCTTTCCAATTGGGTTCTTCCACCCAAATGTCCATCGTTCGGGAGCACTCTGCATCGGGATTCTTGATAAAGAGACTGTAAGATAGACCTATTTTGTTCATGTAATTATTACTTATAATTGTTGTCGAACTTATTTGAATTGGTTTCTTATATTGCTTAAATTATATTTCGTAGGGGTGGTGCAGTGCTTATACAATCTGCGTTTGCTGCATCAGCCAAATGTGCCCGATGTTGAAAATGATTACTATAATCTACTTATCAAGGTTAGATGACACTTTGACTTAGTGACCAATGTAGGTTATTCATTCCTCCTTCAACATTTGTTAATTTAAATAATGTCAATATTTTCAGGATCCAGCGGAATATAAGAGACGTGTTCGGGAGCAAGCAGGACGGTACAATTTAGATTGATCGATGGGAGCTTCATCGTCGATCTACAATGAATGTAGCATGATTTTTGTTCAGTGTGTAAAGAAATTATCTTTGAACACAATTAAGCCAGCCTCACTTGTGATCGAGCATTTCCTATAATGCATTACTGTACTAGTATCCGCTAGCTCATCTGTGTTTTTTTCCTGATACAATTTTGCCTGCACGACTACATACGGTTGTGATAATTGCAACTACATCCCTGTAATTTCAATGAAAACCGCTTATGATAATTGAACAACTAGATACGGTTCTTAAACAATGACCGCCACTGAAAATACATGATCTTCTCAGGCCATTGTTAATCAAGAACCGTCTATGAAGTTCATAGCATTACATAAAGTTATTAATTAAGAACCACCAACGAAGATCATGTATTTACCCAGACGGTTGTTCCTTAAAATCCATCTGTGAAGTTCATTGCATTACAGACGGTTATTAATTAAGAACCGCCAACGAAGATCATGTATTTACCCAGACGGTTGTTCCTTAAAATCCGTCTGTGAAGTTCATTGCATTACAGACGGTTATTAATTAAGAACCGCCAACGAAGATCATGTATTTACCTAGGCGGTTGTTTCTTAAAATCCACCTGTGAAGTTCATTGCATTACAGACGGTTATTAATTAAGAAACGCCTATGAAGATCATGTATTTACCCAGACGGTTGTTTCTTAAAATCCGTATGTGAAGTTCATTGCATTATTGACGGTTCTTAAATAAGAACCGTCTGTGAAGATAATGTATTTACCCAGACGGTTGTTCTTTAAAATCCGACTGTGTTGTTCTGTCATCACAGACGGTTATTATATTATTCGTCATCACAGTCGCATATTTTTAAGGACCGCCTGTGTTTGAAAATTTGAGGCGCCTGTAAAAATGCTTTTTGTAGTAGTGGTGGCTGCCCATACTAAATTTCTCAACTGCGAGATAGAGATAAGTTGAAGTCATTAGAAGTTTATTAGGGTGTTAGTTACATACCTACATATAAATATATAAGGACTTATTTATAGAGGTGTGTACATCATTAGATCTGACGGTGAAATATATTTATATGTTAGATGGATTACAACATAATCTATAAATCATCCATCGTCGCCTTAGGCTCAGTGATATCATTATGAGTCACTTGAGAATGAGGAAAATCCAAATTCAAAGTTCTTGTGTTGTACTGAAACTCATAGTAGACTTGGCCTTTCTCTGTTGGTGTGCATTCCTACAACGATATCAACACATCAAAAAATCAGAACCCAAATTCAATTAATCGACATGCCTATCATAAATTGCACCAATTGCATGCCTTCTCTGAATTTATTCCTGAATTGGGTACATCCTAAGTGTTTTCATACTCCTCCAACCGAATTTGTCTTGTAAAGTATCTTGGAGCACCAACTATCTCTTCAAATGGGATTCCTTGGATATCCCTCCCATACTTCACATCCAATGCAGTGATATCATTAACACGGTCTCCGATCTGTGCAAAAAGAATGCCCTATAAGACCCACTGACATGATATGACCAAATTATAAAATTGACTAATATTGTGATCTTGTGGAAACTAGATAACTTCATAGACCTTGTTAAGATACTATGCGCCAACCAGTTGCTCCTAAAAACTTAAGTTGATGAGGCAAGGTGGGCAATTCACTTATACTTCAATGCTGCCCCCCACGTGCAGACTCCTTTGGCCCGCTAACGTAGAATAGGAGTTGGTTATAATTTTATTTTATTTTTTGTAATAATTTACACCCGCTAGGATTCAAACTCGAGACCTCTGGATCTGATACCATGTTAAGCTACTATGCTTCAACCAGTTACCCCAAAAACTTAAGCTGATGAGGAACGATGGGCAATTCACTTGTACTTCAACAGACCTAATTCTAAAGCACCAATGCTTGGGCAAGACATTGAGAATAAAAAAATTCATAATAAAAGTTTAGGAAGAGCATTTGATTATAAAAAAATTACATGTCACCAAACGGATCAAAAGGACAGTTACACATAGAGATATCTTATCTTCCTAATACTCTTCATCATCATCGGTGTCCATCCATTCATCATTTCGGTCTTCTTCATTTTGATATATTATGGAACCATGATCCTCGTTCCATGACATGATCTTCGAGATTAGTAAAAATGGATAGATATGAGTGAAACAATACGAGAAAATAAATGTAAGACTTGTTATTGAAAGAACATTCATAATAAATGATTCACGTTAAAAAGGATGGATTGGAGATCGGAAAATATAGTTCTTATTTAAGATTTTTGGTAGGAAGCACGATTGAGTCTGGAAACTGGTAGTGCATTTTTTACCCGCCATGATATGCTACCCAATCATCTCCACCATCCACTCACATCCCATTTCTTTGCCCCCCTCTTCTCCTTTCATCCTAACATCCTTCACGCCCACAACTTCTCTAGTAAGTTACACATCTCCAACACCTGCCATCCCCATAGTACCTCTATACTCCAGATCACTACAGTGTGACATCAAACATAGAGATCTTTGCAGTGACCGGGAAGGAGGTGAGGGATGTCTCGCGCGCGATGGCAGATCTGATTTGCCCCATGCCCGGTGGTTGTCGAAAGGTCAACCCAAAAGTAAAGGCGACACACCAAGAAAATACCAAGGAAGCAAGAAAGTCACTGCTCACCGATATAGATCACTGCACCAGAGCTTGTCAACGATGTGGATCGTCTCGGCAAGGTGTGCAAAGTGGGCGAGTGCCTAGTTGAAGGGGTGATTGGAGTTGTGCCCAAAATCAACGCTCCCGGTCACCGATGATGCTTGGAGTTGGGTGGCGCTCCCGATTACCAGAAGAACACAAGGGCAGTGCGAGGAGCCAATAAGGAGGGGAGGGCATGTGTGGAGGGGCAAGGCAGGGGTGATGCGCACAGAGGGGCGAATGGATAAGGAGAGAGAAGGAGAGGTCGGTCTTGTAGGAAGATAAGGAGAGAGAGTGAGTGAGTGGGGGGAGGGTGGAAGAGGAAAAAGAACAAAAAAAATTGGAAATTTTAGCTCTTATTTATTATTTTTGGAGGAAGCGCGATTGAGTCTGAAAACAATGTATCACTTAAAGAATAGTGCATTTGCTACCCGGCGTGATTTGCTACCATCTCCTCGTCCACTCAGGTGATCCCATTTCTGTGACCCCTCTCTTCTCCTTTAATCCTAAAATCCTACACACCAACAACTTCTCCCATAAGCTACACGCTCTCCAACACTTGCCATCCCCACCCTGGCTCGCTCTTGCTTATCTTCAAGGCTATCAATAGAGATAAACATTTTTTGGCCAGACATAACTTATATCAGACATTAAAATGTTCTAAACTCTCCATATAGTCACTTCTAAAATTCTTATTGGGCCAACAAAAATCACATCAAATAAAGTCTAAGCATAGCCACCCAGTTATTCTAAATATTAATGTTATTTTGTTTCTAAACATAAAAACTTAACTTACGACACATCAAGCTCACTTTCTTCTACCAAGGACATTTTTTTTAGCACACAGGACAGCTCACCCGGATACTGTTAAGAAGAAGGGTGGAGCACCTGCGTCTGGGAGGAATCGACCTCAGGTGTTCCAACTTGTGGTATCATTGTTGCCTTTGACCTCCATCAATGTTGATAGGAAATCTCATACTCTACGGCTTGGCAATCCTCTAACCAAGCCTCTTCTCTAACGTTTGACCTTCCAAAAAATCATATTTTGTGTATTTAGTAGATCTTGAAACTCAACTAAATGGGAAACCTAGATTTTTTTAGTCTCCATACATATTGAGATGGTGATGATTGCTATACCAGTAGCTGATCTGAGCGAGAGGGAACGATCCCACCTGGGTGATTCATTGGATTTAGAGTCAACTACAATGAGAAATGTGGAGCGCAAGTCAATTGACTATGGTATGGGTGGAACGAGTGAGGAAGTGTTACACGTAATTTTACACATTCAGCCTCACTAATGAACCTAATAAGGTACTTGAGTGCCCCATAGGCATCTCGTCCATTTTTAGAAAATATTTCTAATTTATATGAAGTTTAGAATGGATGAATGTTGACCACCTATATCTCTCTTTGTGTGTGTGCGTGCATCCGTGTATGTGTGTTTTCAACATAATAATACTAGATTAATAACTAAAGAAATGGTATGAAATAAATTATCCCCTCTTTTAGCCATTTACACGGAGATGCCATTATCATATTTGGGTTGCTTGGGAGTGACTGAAGCCACCAAAGCAACCAATGCTCACTAAACTATTCAACCGCATTTTTTAGTCAAACAAAATGTCTAAAGAGTGACGAAAAAGTATTTTAGTACCTATCTTCAAAAATAAAGGTGATGTTCAAACTTGTACTAATTACTGAGGAATTAAGCTTATGAGCCATAATATGAAGCTCTGGGAGAGAGTGATTGAACACCGCTTGAGAAAAGTGACCAATGTCACTAAAAGACAGTTTGGTTTTATACTTGGAAGGTCCACTATGGAGGCGATTTTCCTACTCCGTCAGCTTATGAAGAGATATAGGGAGAAAAAAAGTATCTACACATAGTTTTCATTGACTTGGAAAAGGCAAATGATAAGGTACCAAGACCGGTCATGTGGTGGGCGCTAGAGAAACACAAAGTCCCAACAAAATATATTAACCTTATCAACCTTATCAAGGATATGTACAATAATGTGGTGACAAGTGTTTGTGTAAGTGATAGTGAGACCGATACTTTTCCTATCACAATAGGGCTACACCAAGGATCAACCTTAAGCCCATATATCTTTTTATTAGTGATAGATGAGGTGTCAAAGTATAGACAAGGGGATATCTATTGGTGTATGCTCTTTGTTGGTGATGTAGTGTTGGTAGATGAAACTAGGGATGGTGTTGATAAATAATTGGAGCTACGGAGGCAGACCTTAGAGTCCAACGGGTTTAGACTTAGTAGAAACAAGATCGAGTATATGAGGTGTGACTTTAATGATGTCGGATGCGAGGAGGGAAATGTTAGTTTTCAAGGACAAGTAGTACCTAGGAGGGACACATTTCGATATTTAGGATCAATTTTACAAAGCAATGATGATATTGACGAAGATGTTTGCCACATGATCAAGATCTGGTGGATGAAGTGGCGGCAAGAATTTGAAATCTTATGTGATAAGAAGGTCCCACAAAAATTGAAAGGAAAATACTATAGAACGGTGATCGGATCTGCGATGTTGTATGGAGCAGAATGTTGGTCAACTAAAAGGCAACATGTCCAACAATTAAGTGTTGCTAAGATGTGCATGCTACGGTGGATGTACGGTCACACAAGAATAGACAAAAATATATACAAGGTGATACATGATAGGGTAGGGGTGGCACCGATTGAGGAGAAGCTAGTCCAACGTCGGCTACGATGGTTTGGGCATAGCCAGCGAAGACCTCCAGAAGCACCGGTTAACAGTAGGATCATAAAGAATAGAGAAAATTTTAAGAGAGGTAGAGATCGACCAAGTTTGACATGGCAGGAGGCGGTGAAAAACAAGACTTAAAGAATGGTTCATACCTAGAGATTTGGCTCATGATAGGACTGCATGGAAATTAGCAATTCATGTGCCAAAATCTTAGTTTATTCGTATTTTGTTACTCTTATCTTCTTTCTTATTAATCCATTTCTAAATAAAATGTAGAATCTTATTTTATTTGTATTTTTTATTCTCATCTTATTTTCTATTATTTCTTTTCAAAAATTGTCGGGTTTCATTCTAGCTGACCCCAACTTGTTTGGGACAAAAGCTTAGTTGTTGTTTTGTTGTTGGCTATCTATAGTCCTAGGCCGGAGAACAGAAACACTCATGAAATTGTACAAAGAGTCAGGTGGCTTGGTAGTTCCCTGCTGCCATCGAAAAGTAAATGGCTCATTCCTTCAGTTGCAAAAATACACAGGTCACGTCCCGGATCATAAGGGGTATTTTATTTCATTTTAGCGTAATATGATATTATATTAATAAAAATAGCCGTCAAATTTTTTTTGCAAAACTAGCACCCTGCTCGCACCTCTAAAGGGCGAGTCGCCCAGCAGGTGTGCGACAAGTCACGTGTCGTTCCCTCAATGATTTTTGACTGATTGTGGTGCGGGATCCACTTTGTTGCAAACCAGATGGGCGAGTCGCACAGCTGAAGGGCGAGTCACCCTTTTATAGGGCGACTGGGCCCCCCACCCGATCAGTCAAGCTGTTTCTCAATTCCAGAAGTTGTGTCCAACTTAAAAATTCGATATCTCCTCGCATTCTTAGCTAAAAAATTTCAAACAAATTTTGTTTGGAAGGTCTTGACACGTAGATTCATGTTGTACCAGTAGTTTGGCATGAAAACATATTTTCATTTCTGTGAAATTCAAACTCTCTAAATACTCATAGAATTGTTGCAGTTGATCCCTTCTTTGTAAATTCACCAAAATTTACCATAACCTGAAGTGTTCCTTACATCTACTAAAAATTTCATGGTCATTGGTCCTGTATAACTTGCCCATATCCCATTTTTATCTCTACTAATGATACTTACCAAAAATGGGATCTGGGCAAGTTATACAGGTCCAATGTCTACAAAATTTTTACTGAATGTGGGCAACATCTAACTTGAGGTTCTGTTGAATTTTGGTGAATTTACAATGAAGGTATCAACTGCAACAATTCTATGAGTGTTTAGAGACTCCGAATTTTTCAGAAATGAAAATATGTTTTCATGCCAAACTACTGATACAACTTGAAATTATATGTCGAGACCTTCAAACAAAATTTGTCTGAAGTTTTTTGGCTAAGAATGTGAGGAGATATTGAATTTTTAAATTGGACATAACTTTTGGAATTGAGAAACAGCTTGGCTGATCCGATGGTGGACCCAGTCGCCCTATAGAAGGGCGACTCGCCCATCTGATCCGCAACAAAGTAGGTCCCGCACTCCAGTCGGTCAAAAATCACTAAGGGATCGACATGTGGCTTGTTGCACACCTGCTGGGCGACTCACCCTTTAGAGGTGCGAGCAGGGTGCTAGTTTTGCAAAAAATAAAATTTGACAGCTAGTTTTGTTAATATAATATTATATTATGCTAAAATGAAATAAATTCCATCATAAGGGTGGGCAACTGCCGATGTGCCTGAATCAATGAGCAAACACCCTCCACATCACGCCGACGGCAACGCTACCGCTAGCAGATGGCCCTTGCAGTAGCAGCGTGACAAATTCGCGAGCGGAACACTGCATCAATGCAGTGTAACGCTGGCCCGGCATGGCCGATGCCATACATCCATGTCATTCTCTGCAAAGCTAGCAAATACTCCCTCCTTTATCAAAATGTTTGCCTAGCTATCTCAATGACAAACATTTTGATACAGGAAAGAGTACTACGGTATGAATCGTAACAGTAATGGATAAGCATTGTCTGGGTGAGCTATGAACATAAACATTAAAGCATGCCAATGTGTGCTTCCAGCTCCAGCCAAAAGGTCAGTACAACTTCAGCAGTTCAGCAACTCACACTTTTTGCTGCCCTGAATGCGTAAACGTGGCCTAAAAATGTAATGGCATGGCACAGCATTCACAAGACACCCCAACACTACTACAAAAAGCATTTTTATAGGCGCCTCAAATTTTCAAACACAGGCGGTCCTTAAAAATATGCGACTGTGATGACGAATGATATAATAACCGCCTGTGATGACAGAACAACACAGACAGATTTTAAAGAACAATCGTCTGGGTAAATACATGATCTTCACAAACGGTTCTTAATTAAGAACCGTCTATAATGCAATGAACTTCACAGACGGATTTTAAGAAACAACCGTCTGGGTAAATACATGATCTTTATAGACGGTTCTTAATTAAGAACCGCCTGTAATGTAATGAACTTCACAGATAGATTTTAAAAAACAACCGTCTGGGTAAATACATGATCTTCGTTGACGGTTCTTAATTAATAACCGCCTGTAATGCAATGAACTTCACAGACGGAATTTAAAAAACAACCGCCTGGGTAAATACATGATCTTCGTTGACGGTTCTTAATTAATAACCGTCTGTAATGCAATGAACTTCATAGACGGTTCTTGGTTAACAACGGTATGAGAAGATCATGTATGTAGTTGTTCAATTATCACAAGCGGTTTTCATTGAAATTACAGGGATGTAGTCGTTGCAATTATCACAACCGTATGTAGACGTTGCAGGGAAAATTGTATCAGGAAAAAACACAGATGAGTGGATACTAGTACAGTAATGCATTGTAGGAAATGCTCGATCACCAGTGAGGCTGGCTTAATTATGATAATACACCATTAGAGTCTTTACAATTGTTCAAAGATAATTTCTTTACACACCGAACAAAAATCATGCTACATTCATTGTAGATCAACGATGAAGCTCCCATCGATCAATCTAAATTGTACTGTCCTGCTTGCTCCCGAACACGTCTCTTATATTCCGCTGGATCCTGAAAATATTGACATTATTTAAATTAACAAATGTCGAAGGAGGAATGAATAACCTACATTGGTCACTAAGTCAAAGTGTCATCTAACCTTGATAAGTAGATTATAGCAATCATTTTAAACATCAGGCACATTTGGCTGATGCAGCAAACGCTGAACTTCAAGTAGTATAGTTTTGATTGTAAAAGCACTGCACCACCCCTACGAAATATAATTTAAGCAATATAAGAAACCAGTTCAAATAAGTTCAACAACAATTATAAGTAATAATTACATGAACAAAATAGGTCTATCTTACAGTCTCTTGATCAAGAATCCCGATGCAGAGTGCTCCCGAACGATGGACATTTGGGTGGAAGAACCCAATTGGAAAGGTGCATCTTGGAGGCACCAAGGGATAGTCCTTAGAGAAGGAGATTGTCAGGGGGTAGTAACCATCTTCCCATTCAGTCTGCAAAAGAAATTTATTAATAGGAGGACGATGGTTAAACTCATATTGTGCTTGTTCTTCATGACTTACCCCTTTTTTACCGGGTACGATGCACTGTCACTTCAATAAATCTCCCGATTCAGGCTTCGCGGAGAAACCCTACGCAGAGAAATTGAAAATACCAAAAACAAACAAGACGGAAAAACAAACTACAGTTAAGTTCATCAGTCCATTACAGATACATATGTATATACAACCATGTGACTGGTGTGCCATATGTACATACATGGGGATGGTTCTTGCGCCACGCCAAGCGCTCCTCCTTCAATCGGCTACACGCCCGAGACATCATTATCTGAAAGACCAAACTTCCAAACTTCCAAATCATTGTGTCCAAACGCATATGTGTACACAAATGCAAAAGGACACAATCCATATACCAACATTGTTCTAAGTTGATTTCAGAAGATACAAATATATACATTATATATCATCTCGCATTGCTATATACATTTTTTCCAGCATTGACATTTTCTCGCATATAGGGTTTCAAATTCTTTTTAATGCTTCTCTCTACGCGTTTGATGTTTTCTGGTTCGGTGAAAAGGTACATCTCTTCATACTGATTATATTCCTCTTCATTATCTCCCACATTGTCAACCCCAACAATATTTTGCTTTCCAGAAACAACTACATGCAACTTCTCAGTTTCTGGATCTTGAACATAAAAAACTTGTGCAACATTATCGGCGAGAACCCACAGGTCATCTTTGTAACCCACTTTATTCAAGTATACCAGTGTCAGCCCGTAAGTGTCCACTTTCAAACCATCAGGATGTTTGACCCATTGGCACTTAAATACGGGCATTACCATTCTTTCGCCATAATCGAGTTCCCATATTTCCTCTATGAACCCGAAGTATGTGGTCTTCTGCCCTTGTAAATCATAAGCCTCAATACAAACACCACTATTTTGTGCAACACTCTTACCGTCTTTTTCTTTAGTGTAAAATGTGTAACCATTGATGTCATATGCTTGCCATGATGTTACCAAAGCAGATGGGCCACAAGCTAACTTCTTCATTGTTGCCTCTTCTATAGTGTTTCCGTATGATATATTTTTATCCATTAACCATTCAGTGAAACATCTTTTGTGCTCTTTCATGATCTAGTCCTCTTTGTGGTCTTGGTTTTTATCACGAAGCTCAATTTGGTGTTCCACGATGTACGGCTTAGCTATTGCGAGCTGTTGTAGTACACCAAAATGTGCACGGTGTACATTCTTGTAATCTTGAACAATAAAAGTTTTCTTACCCACTTTGCCTCTCCCACGTAGTCTACCCTCATGTACCGGTATAGGCACACCTATCGATTTTCCATCTTTTATGTAATCTGCGCAACCCTCAATCACTTCTTCAGTGGTGTATCCTTCCATAATTGAACCCTCTGGGTGAGCACGGTTCCGCACATAACCTTTTAATACTCCTAAATATCTCTCCAACGAAAACATATGATGTAAATATAGTGGCCCCAATGCTTTTATCTGATCAACAAGATGTATGATTAGGTGTACTTGCATATCAAGAAAGGATGGTGGGAAACACATCTCAAGCTTGCACATTGTCTCGACGATGTATGTTTTTAGATAGTCTAAATCTTCACGTGCTATCACCTTTTGCGATACTGCATTGAAGAAGTAACACAAACGTGTGATGACAACTTTTATATGCTCAGGTTTGATTTCTCTTATTGCAATAGCAAGGAAAACTGTCATCATCATGTGACAGTCGTGAGAATTATAACCAAATAAAGACAAGTCTTTCATCGAGACTAGTTTGCGGATATTGGATGAGAAACTTGTGGGCACTTTGATCCCACGCAAGCATTCGCAAATTGCTTTTTTCTCTTCTAGCGTCAAGTTGTAGCTGGCTGTGGGAAGGTAATGCTTCTCATTCGCCTTTTCTACTGGATGAAGCTCTAGTCTCAAATCAAGATTTACTAGGTCCATACGTGAATTTAATCCGTCCTTTGTTTTCCTCAGCATGTCCAGCAAGGTCCCAATGATGCTGTCAAATACATTCTTTGTAACGTGCATCAAATCAATACTATGGCAAAATTCCAGATTCTTCCAATACGGAAGATACTTGAAAAAAATTGATTGTTTCTTGAAAGCCATGTCAGTTGTATCATCCGAAGATGTACTTTTCTTTCTCTTAATTCCTTTACTCTTTTTTCCCTTACCGAAAGCAATATGAATGTTCTTGACCATTTCAAACACAAGTTTTCCACTGTAAGGTTTCGGTGCAGTATCTTTTTCAATTTTGTTATCAAATTGTTCTTTCATCTTCCTATACTTGTGTGTATCTGTCAAGAACCGTCGATGTCTCATGTACACCGTCTTTCTGGATGAAGTGAGGTATAGAAATCCAGTTCTATCCACGCACCTAACGCAACCTTTCTTCCCTTTCATTTGTCCCGATAATGTAAACAGTACGGGATAATCATGCACGGTAACGAATATCATTGCTCTTAGCGTGAAATACTCCCGCTTGTACTCATCCCATGTACTACCCCTTCATTCCACAATTTCGCCATATCTTCCATTAAAGGTTCCAAGAACACATCAATTTCGATGATGGGTTGTTTTGGACCTTGGATAAGAACAGATAATAAGATATATTTCCTTTTGTGACACAACCACGTCGGTAGGTTGTACATAGTTAAGACCACGGGCCATGTGCTGTGTATGCTCCTTTTTTCACCAAACGGATTCATTCCATCTGTACCCAAGGCAAACCTCACATTTCTGATTTCCTTCGCAAATTCTGGATACTGAATATCAAAATTTTTCCACTGCGTTGCATCACTAGGGTGTCATATATGTTTTTCATTCTTCTTGCATTGCTCGGAATGCCAACGCATAAGTTCAGCCTCCCTAGGGTTTGAGAACAAATGCTTCAAGCGATCAATTACCGGACGGTACCAGATCACCAATGCAGGAATTTTTCTCTTATTCTTCCCGTCTGCATCGCCAGAAGTATCATCATCGTCACCTTCAGGACTAATAATAAACTTCTTATTCTTTTGAGTCTTTTTCATGTTGGTAACATACTGGTGATTGTAGTCCTTCTTGTATCTACTGACACCACAAATGGGGCATCTAGTTGCGAGCTCATGCTCTTTGCGATACAGAATACAATGGTTCACACAAGCGTGTATTTTTGTCACACCTAGTGCCATCGGGCAAAGAAGTTTCTTCGCTTTATAAGTGCTTCTGGGCAGTTTATTTGGATTTGGAAGAATTTCTGCTAGAAGATTCAAAAGATCAGAGAAACTACAATCGGACCATCCGTGCGTAGCTTTCAACTTTAGTAGTTCTAAGACTGCACGCAATGTAGTAAACTCTTTATCACAACCGTTTGATTCATCATATAAAAGCTCTGTCGCCGCATTCTGCAATGTCTCCATTTTACTTAAACCTTTGCTTGCTCCCATAGAAGTAAGTACATATGGTTCAATGTGACGCAACATCTCCTCACAATCGAACTCATCATCATCACCACCAGCTTGATTGTCACTACCATCATCGATATGAACATTATCATCATCTGAGCCTCTCTCATCATCTTTATCCACATCATGTGTATCTAACTCACCATGCTCTGTCCATATTATGTAGTTATTTTTGAAACCTCTTTTCACCAAATGAGATTGGATTACTATAGTATCCGTCCAAGCAATCTTATTTTCGCAGTCGATACATGGACATAATATGTCATCTATCTTTTGCAACTTCGCATGTCTCTTGGATGCTTCAATAAAATTTACAACATTACGAATGTACATAGGATCGGGTCTTGGCATGTTATACATCCACGCTCGACGGTCCATGCTTCAATAATAGAATTTTTGTTATATTTACAAAATTTGGCCACAAATATTCTCTAAAGGTCTTCTATAAAATGAATTTACAGAGACATAACAAGTATGATTAGGGCGACTAATGTAGGAGACGGGCGACGTCTTGAGGCGGACGGAGTCAAAGGGGGAAACAGGCCCAGCAGCATGGGCTAGGTCTGGGTGGGATCCGGTCCGTTATATCGGGAAACAGGCCCAGATACATCTTATATATATTACAATAGCATCTGTTAATTAAACATCATATTCATGTCACATAATAGGTACAAAAAGGAAACAATCCATATAGTCCATACATCAATATACCAGAACACAATCCATACAGTCCTTACACATGTAAAAGGACAGAATCCATATACCAGAACAAACAAAACTAACAGCTTATCAGCTAATGAAAATATACAAATAAAAAGTAAGGAAACTACATTTACCTTGCAGAGGCGTCGGCACGGTGGGGAGGCGTCAGCACGGTGGGCCGGCTGGGTGGAAAAGTGGCGGTGCGGGGTTGAGCGGCGGCGCGGCAGTATGGGCTGGGCGGCGGAGCGGCGGCGCGGCGCAGGGGAAATTCAACAGCCTTGCGGCCTCGATATAAATTCTCCAGGGTTGCGTTTTGGCTGCGGTGAGGGGTCCTTATATAGACATCGGTTTTTCACATGCGGTTTTTAACTTTATCGCAGGCGGGTTTTACTTACCAACCGCCTGAGAAGATGTTTATTAATTAAGAAGTAAATATGTTCACAGGTTGTTGGTACTTAATAACCGTCTAAGAAGATTTTTATCTTAGGCGGATATTACTTAACAACCGTCTCAGATAATGCCAACTGAACAAAATATTTTTAAAACTTGTATAGCTGACATTGTAATGTTTTGGTAAATATCAAATTAATTTCTACTCACATATTATTCACATTTGTGTATCTCATAAAAAAAAGATCCTTCACTCAAAATTGTTGGTATGAACATATTTGTATAATTTATACATGTATGATTTTTTTAAATTTTTTTAAAAGCACTCCAACATGTCAAACTTCAAATTATCCACCAGTATTCATTGACACTTGATTGAAATATGTACAAAACACAAGAAATATGTACAAGAACACTTGATTGAAATACACTACGGCCCCGCCTCCTCCATCCTCTCCGCCAACTTCTCAAACCACGCCAAGCAGTCCTCCTCCGACTCGTCGTCGTCATCGTCGTAGTCGTCACCATGGTGGTGGTCGCCGTCATCATCGCCGTCGTCGGAGGACGACTCGTCGTCGCTGTCATCGGAGGACGACTCGTCGTCGCCGTCATCGGAGGACGACTCGTTGTCATCATCGTCATCATCATCGTCATCGTCGAAGTCCTCCTCCTCCTCCTCCTCCTCCTCCTCCTCCTCCTCCTCCTCCTCCTCCTCCTCCTCCGGCGACGATGCAGCAGGAGAGTGGGTCGGCTGCTCCGGCTGAGCCGATTGCTCCGGCTGAGCCGATTGCTCCGGCTGTACCGGTGGCTCCGGCTGCACCAGCGGTGGAACGCGCTGGTCGTCATTCACCCTCTTGGGGGAGCTGCAGAGTATCCGATTGCAGGGTGGCTGCCTCGGCGGGCTAGGTGGCGGAAGGTTGGCCATGGCTGTGGTGGTTCGTCGGCACCGGGCTAGGAGAGGTGGAACGATGGAAGAAGAAGAAAGGAGTGCAAAAGTTCTGTGCTTGTACATAACCGACAACGCGCCTTATATATGGTCTGTGCGGAGTAGACGAGGGAGCGGTTCGTTTCCCGCGCATTGAACTCTTTGCAGACCTCATGCGACACACAATTAAACCACTGTGGAAGACGATCTTCAGGGATCCTTCCGTCGCACGCGTCCCTGCACCACGGCTTCTCAACTTCTCCGCAGACCTCGTGCGGCGCGTCAGTTAATTAACACTTCTCAGGCCGTTAATTAACATATTGTAGTTTCAAAAATGTTTATCTCAGGCGGGTATTACTTACAAACCGCCTGAGAAAAATAGCATTTGTTGTATCTTTTTATGTTCTGACCAATTTTAAAGGATTTATGAAGATAAATTTAATGGTAACCCTTACTTATCAATAATAATATAAGAAATTGGATTTTTGCCTTTTTAAAGGACCACATTTAATCAAGAACATTAATTCAGAAGAAGTAAAAATCTTCATTGGCGGTTGGTACTCACCAACCGTCAAAGAATATATTTATCTCAGACGGGTATTACTTACCAACCACCTGAGATAATTCCCAATACTATTCTTCAGTTTCCTTATCCCTTGCTTCTTTTTTATTTAGATTCCAATATAAATACTCAAACATGTTTACATTCTGCAAATTGTGTTCAAATTCGATGATTCTTTCTTCTACATTTGTATAAAATTAACATCTACCACCTGAACAAAATATTTTGTTCATTGCGCATTGAACTCTTAGCAGACCTCGTGCGGCGCACAATTAAACCACTGTGGAAGACGATCTTCAGAGATCCTTCCGTCGCACGCGTCCCTGCACCACGGCTTCTTAACTTGTCCACAGACCTCGTGCGGCGCATCAGTTAATTAACATCTTCTCAGACCGTTAATTAACATCTTGTACTTTAAAAATGTTTATCTCAGGCGGTTATTACTTAACAACCGTCTGAGATAATTCCCGATACTGTTCTTCAGTTTCCTTATCCCTTGCTTCTTTTTTATTTAGATTCCAATATAAATACTCAAACATGTTTACATTCTGCAAATTGTGTTCAAATTCGATGATTCATTCTTCTACATTTGTATAAAATTAACATCTACTAACTGAACAAAATATTTTGTTCATTGCGCATTGAACTCTTTGCAGACCTCGTGCGGCGCACAATTAAACCACTATGGAAGACGATCTTTAGAGATCCTTCCGTCGCACGTGTCCCTGCACCACGGCTTCTTAACTTCTCCGCAGACCTCGTGCGGCGCGTCAGTTAATTAACATCTTCACAGGCGGTTGGTACTTACCAACCGCCTGAGAATATATTTATCTCAGGGACGGGTGTTACTTACCAACCGCCTGAGATAAGCCCATGGAGTTCCCCTTGCCCCACGATATTGCGGTCCTGATCGCGGGGTGGGTCACCGCAACCTCCACCCAGCCCATGGACGACCTCTCCAGTCTGCGCGCCACCTGCAAGGCCATGCACACGGCGTGCCGTGATCCCAACGTGGGCAGGCGCGTGGCGCTGGAGCGGGAGAGCAGCTGGGAGTGGTTCCAACGGCACAGGAACGGGAGCTACGACATCCTCGTGGAGCGCCTGGCCAACGTGGGCAACCCTCATGCGTGCTACATCACCGGGTTCGACCTTGTCTTCAACTACGGCCGCGCAGGCGCAGCGGGGCACCCAGTTCCTTGCCCGGGCGGCCGCGAACGGCCACAAGGTGGCGGCCTATGTCCTCGCCATGCTCCGCTACGACGCCGACCGCGGGGACCGCGACGCCCTCGAGTATATCCGGCAAGTCGAAGGCGAGGCCCACGTCGGCGACAACGCGGTCGGGTCCGTTGCGATGAAGAGGACCAACAAGGAGTGTTGCCGGTGTCGGAATCAAGCCATGCAGAGGCTCGACGTTTTCGTGAGCTGGAGGTTATTGCATAGGCCTCCTCCCAGACCGCCGCCGGTGGCGCTGCCCGACATTGACGATGGCGTTTGCCGTTGCCCAACAGGGGGGAACCAGGGGCCTGCCCGCTGCGGCAGGCGAGGGTGGTCCGAGACCGTCTTCTGTATTGAGAACTGTAGGATTGAGCGCGAGTATGACCTGTTCTCCCATAATGTGTTGTACTCTATGGGTTATATTAAAAATGTCCACTGAAAAAATAAATGAAAAAAGCATTATATTCATCAAGATAGAAAAATGAACAATAGCATTTGTTGTATGTTTTTTATGTTCTGACCAATTTCAAAGGATTTATGAAGTGAAATTTAATGGTAACCTTTACTTATCAATAATATCACAAGAAAGTGGATTTTTGCCTTTTAAAAGACCACATTTAATCAAGAATATTAATTAAGAAGAAGTAAATATCTTCACAGGCGGTTGGTACTTAACAACGGCCTGAAAATATATTTATCTCAGGCGGGTATTACTTAACAACCGCATGAGATAATGCCCGAAATTGTTCTTCAGTTTCCTTATCCCTTGCTTCTTTTTTATTTAGATTCCAATATAAATACTCAAACATGTTTAGATTCTGCAAATTGTGTCCAAATTCGATGATTCTTTCTGCTACATTTGTATAAAATTAACATCTACCACCTGAACAAAATATTTTTAAAACTTGTATAGCTGACATTGTAATATTTTGGTAAATATCATATTAATTTCTACTCACATATTATTCACATTTGTGTATCTCATAAAAAAAAGTTCCTTCACTCAAAATTATTGGTATGAACATATTTGTATAATTTATACATGTATGAATTTTTTTAAAATCATTCCAACATGTCAAACTTCAAATTATCCACCATTCTAACTAAATGCTCATATTCATACGAGGCATTCATCAAATTATGAACACACATTTATTCAAAAAAAATTAAAAAATATGAAAAAATTCGTAGAGGTTGGTATGATGAGTAAAAATGTCCACTGAAAAAATAAATGAAAAAAGCATTATATTCATCAAGATAGAAAAATGAAAAATAGCATTTGTTGTATGTTTTTTATGTTCTGACCAATTTCAAAGGATTTATGAAGTGAAATTTAATGGTAACCTTTACTTATCAATAATATTAAAAGAAAGTGGATTTTTGCCTTTTAAAGGACCACATTTAATCAAGAATATTAATTAAGAAGAAGTAAATATCTACACAGGCGGTTGGTACTTAACAACCGTCTGAAAATATATTTATCTCAGGCGGGTATTACTTAACAACCGTCTGAGATAATGCCCGATACTGTTCTTCAGTTTCCTTATCCCTTGCTTCTTTTTTATTTAGATTCCAATATAAATACTCAAACATGTTTAAATTCTGCAAATTGTGTCCAAATTCGATGATTCTTTCTTCTACATTTGTATAAAATTAACATCTACCACCTGAACAAAATATTTTTAAAACTTGTATAGCTGACATTGTAATGTTTTGGTAAATATAAAATTAATTTCTACTCACATATTATTCACATTTGTGTATCTCAAAAAAAAAGTTTCTTCACTCAAAATTGTTGGTATGAACATATTTGTATAATTTATACACGTATGGATTTTTTAATTTTTTTAAAAGCATTCCAACATGTCAAACTTCCAATTATCCGCCATTATAACTAAATGCTCATATTCATATGTGGCATTCATCAAATTATGAACACAGATTGATTCAAAAAAATTTAAAATAATATGAAAAAAATCGTAGAGGTTGGTATGATGAGTAAAAATGTCCACTGAAAAAATAAATGAAAAAAGCATTATATTCATCAAGATAGAAAAATGAAAAATAGCATTTGTTGTATGTTTTTTATATTCTGACCAATTTCAAAGGATTTATGAAGTAAAATTTAATGGTAACCTTTACTTATCAATAATATTACAAGAAAGTGGATTTTTTCCTTTTAAAGGAATACATTTAATCAAGAATATTAATTAAGAAGAAGTAAATATCTTCACAGGCAGTTGGTACTTACCAACCGCCTGAAAATATATTTATCTCAGGCGGGTATTACTTAACAACCGCCTGAGATAATGCCCGATACTGTTCTTCAGTTTCCTTATCTCTTGCTTCTTTTTTATTTAGATTTAAATACTCAAACATGTTTAGATTCTGCAAATTGTGTCCAAATTCGATGATTCTTTCTTCTACATTTGTATAAAATTAACATCTACCACCTGAACAAAATATTTTTAAAACTTGTATAGCTGACATTGTAATGTTTTGGTAAATATCATATTAATTTCTACTCACATATTATTCACATTTGTGTATCTCATAAAAAAAAAGTTCCCTCACTCAAAATTGTTGGTATGAACATATTTGTATAATTTATACATGTATGAATTTTTTTAATTTTTTTAAAAGCATTCCAACATTTCAAACTTCAAATTATTCACCATTCTAACTAAATGCTCATATTCATATGAGGCATTCATCAAATTATGAACACACATTGATTCAAAAAAATTTAAAAAATATGAAAAAATTCGTAGAGGTTGGTATGATGAGTAAAAATGTCCATTGAAAAAATAAATGAAAAAAGCATTATATTCATCAAGATAGAAAAATGAAAAATAGCATTTGTTGTATGTTTTTTATGTTCTGACCAATTTCAAAGGATCTATGAAGTGAAATTTAATGGTAACCCTTACTTATCAATAATATTACAAGAAAGTGGATTTTTGCCTGTTAAAGGACCACATTTAATCAAGAATATTAATTAAGAAGAAGTAAATATCTTCACAGGCGGTTGGTACTTAACAACCGCCTGAAAATATATTTATCTCAGGCGGGTATCACTTAACAACCGCCTGAGATAATGCCCGATACTGTTCTTCAGTTTCCTTATCCCTTGCTTCTTTTTTATTTAGATTCCAATATAAATACTCAAACATGTTTAAATTCTGCAAATTGTGTCCAAATTCGATGATTCTTTCTTCTACATTTGTATAAAATTATCATCTACCACTTGAACAAAATATTTTTAAAACTTGTATAGCTGACATTGTAATGTTTTGGTAAATATCAAATTAATTTCCACTCACATATTATTCACATTTGTGTATCTCATAAAAAAAAGTTCCTTCACTCAAAATTGTTGGTATGAACATATTTGTATAATTTATACATGTATGAATTTTTTAATTTTTTTAAAAGCATTCCAACATGTCAAACTTCAAATTATCTACCATTCTAACTAAATGCTCATATTCATATGAGGCATTCATCAAATTATGAACACACATTGATTCAAAAAATTTAAAAAAATATGAAAAATTCGTAGAGGTTGGTATGATGAGCAAAAATGTCCACTGAAAAAATAAATGAAAAAAGCATTATATTCATCAAGATAGAAAAATGAAAAATAGCATTTGTTGTATGTTTTTTATGTTCTGACCAATTTCAAAGGATTTATGAACTGAAATTTAATGGTAACCTTTACTTATCAATAATATTACAAGAAAGTGGATTTTTGCCTTTTAAAGGACCACATTTAATCAAGAATATTAATTAAGAAGAAGTAAATATCTTCACAGGCGGTTGGTACTTACCAACCGCCTGAAAATATATTTATCTCAGGCGGGTATTACTTAACAACTGCCTAAGATAATGCCCAATACTGTTCTTCAGTTTCCTTATCCCTTGCTTCTTTTTTATTTAGATTCCAATATAAATACTCAAACATGATTAGATTCTACAAATTGTGTCCAAATTCGATGATTCTTTCTTCTACATTTGTATAAAATTAACATCTACCACCTGAACAAAATATTTTAAAACTTGTATAGCTGAAATTGTAATATTTTGGTAAATATCAAATTAATTTCTACTCACATATTATTCACATTTGTGTATCTCAAAAAAAAAGTTCCCTCACTCAAAATTGTTGGTATGAACATATTTGTATAATTTATACATGTATGAATTTTTTTAATTTTTTTAAAAGCATTCCAACATGTCAAACTTCAAATTATCCACCATTCTAACTAAATGCTCATATTCATATGAGGCATCCATCAAATTATGAACACACATTGATTCAAAAAAATTAAAAAAATATGAAACAATTTGTAGAGGTTGGTATGATGAGTAAAAATGTCCACTGAAAAAATAAATGAAAAAAGCATTATATTCATCAAGATAGAAAAATGAAAAATAGCATTTGTTGTATGTTTTTTATGTTCTGACCAATTTCAAAGGATTTATGAAGTGAAATTTAATGGTAACCTTTACTTATCAATAATATTACAAGAAAGTGGATTTTTGCCTTTTAAAGGACCACATTTAATCAAGAATATTAATTAAGAAGAAGTAAATATCTTCACAGGCGGTTGGTACTTACCAACCGCCTGAAAATATATTTATCTCAGGCAGGTATTTCTTAGCAACCGATTGAGATAACCTTCTTCTCAGACGTGAAATTCTAATTAACGATGAACAAACTACACATTCATTCATTCACACAGTTGAAGAACATACAAGATACTCATTCATTAACAATATTCAATCACACATCTCACAAATGAACACACAAGATGCACAATATTTACACAAGAACACACAAGATACACAAGTAATATTCAATCACATAGATGAACAAAGATAGATTTCATTCATTAACAATATTTACAAAACAGAAGAAACTAAAAACAACAAAAAGAAAAACTAATTAAATCCTACTCCTACTCCTCTTCCTCCTCCTCCTCCTCGTCCTCCTGCGGCGACTCCGACACCGGTGCAACAGGAGACAGGGCCGGCTGCACCGGACTGCACCGGCGGTGCAACCCCGAGGTTGCTATCCATCGCCTCCACCAGCGTTCTATGGCCGTCGGGGCCAAGAACCTTGGCCATCGTCACGAACAGAATGTCGAGACGATCAGCCACCCCCGTGAGGGCGTAGAGGTAGTGGCCCATGGTACCCATTCCAGTATATTCTGGAAGGGTACCCAGCCCCAAGGCACTCATGGCGCGAGACATATTGTTGTACGCCTCTCGCGCCATGAGGAGGCGCTGCTCGGTGTTGATCTTCTAGGGGGAGTTGCAACATAGTTTCTTGCAAGGTGGCTCCCTTGGAGGGCTTGGCGGCGGAAGGTCGGCCATAGTGGTGTTGGGTCGTTGGAGCGGAGGAAGACGAAGAAAACAAGAGGATTCATAGTGAGCGATACGCTTGTGAGCGATAGCGCATCTTTAAGGCCGCGCGGAGTGGAAGATGGAGCAGTTGGTTTACCGCGCATTGAAAGGTCGCACCTCGGGGAAAAGAAAGGTCGCGCACGGTTGGTGAGGGGTATTTATGTAGGCGTTCATCAAATTATAATGAACACATATTAATTAAGAAGAAGTAAATATCTTCACAGGCCCATGTTTATCTCAGGCGGGTGCTACTAACCAACCGTCTGAGATAATTGTATCTTCTCAGGCGGTTGGTAAGTAAAATCCGACTGAGGTAACAATCTTCTTACACAGTGGGTACTTAAAATCCGCCTGAGAAAATGTGAGTCTATATATACCCCTCAGCAGCATTGGAAAAACCTAACCCGGGCAAAACACTTAGACGCCGTTAGGCTGCCAAAATTTCGTTTGCTGCCAAGTGTTCGCCCTCGTCACTTCCAGGTACGTCGCTGAGCTTCGCCGTCGCCGAGCTTCGCCGTCGCCGCCGAGCTTCGCCGTCGGCGCCGAGCTTCGCCCTCCTCACTTTCAGGTACGCCAAGCGAAGCCATTGCCGTCGCCGCCGAGCTTCAAGGTAAACCCTAAACCCTTCGACCTTCCATCCTCCTTTGTCGTGCCGCCTCCCTCCCCGCCCTCGCTATCGCCTTGCATATCCTTGGTTAGGGTTCGGGAATTAGAAAATGGTAGGCATCCTTGGTTAGGGTTCGGTGGAATTCAAAAAACTGTCAAGTTCGATGGCATCTTTGGTTAGGGTTCGGTGGGGCAAGATTTATGTGGATGGTTATATCACGATAAATTGGTAGTTGATTTTTTGTGTCTGAAACTGTGAAATCAGTAGCATTTCATCTTCTGGTAGTTTGCAGAGATAAAACTGTCAAGTTCGAATGAATAGGAGTTACTCCCTTCGTCGTGGATGGTTATATCACGATAAATTGGTAGTTGGTTCTGTGTGTCTGAAACTGTTCTGACACATTAGTGGTAAACATGATTCTAGACTCTAGTAACAGCAGTATATTCCCTATTTCTGTCATCGGCCTTGCATATGCCACATAATTCTCTATTAGGGGCAAGATTTAGCTATATTTGGTTAAGTTGACCAATTTTGGCTAATTTTGGCTAAGTTACATTAGATATAGTTATACTTGACTAATTTTGACTAAGTTATGCTATATTTAGCTATATTTGGCTACTTTTGCTTAGAGTTAGCTATGCTAGACTAAGTTTGGCTAAGTTTGCTTTTATTTCTCTAAGTTTCATTTGAGCAATTGTATCTAATCTGTGCTATCAAAGATGTCTGCACTTGTGTGTAATACCCTGAATATTTTAGGAAAAAATAATAATTATAATTTTACGGCCAAAAGGACATACGGTTGACCAAATTTTGACTTCCTGAAGCGTTGATCCGATTGATGATCGGAGGCCGTGGATGCGTAAAGCTCGTCGAGACGATTCTGTTTCACTACTCATACGCTTAATTTGAAGAAAATACGAGTCAGTTGCGAGTCGATTTAATATCAACCGTCAGATAGCATACTAGGTCAACTATATAAAAAAAAGCTGAATTCTTTTCCTCCTGAGCCCTGACTCAGCGCCGCCAGTTCCCAACTTGCGTCGTCGTCTCCAGAACCTGGCATCGTTTTTCTTCCCCAAGGGCCGCCATCTCCATTGCCGAGCTGCTAGCCTCTGGCTGCCTTTCGTAGGTCAGTGTTTTGCCGCCGTTGCAGGACAGCATCGGGGCTGCTGCTGGTCTACCACAGGGGAAAGACTAAGACCATCCGCAGTGGTATGCTGTAAAGCATACTGGATACACTGTTTCACAGTGTAATTTAGAGTACGTACTGTAAAAGCTGAAGAAGAATAGTGTATAGAGTATGCTTTAGAGTATGCTGGTGCGGATGGTCTAAAGCCGTGTTGCTGTACGGTTTGGCTCTCTGCTCTGCTCCCTGCTGCTGTCCATCTAGTGCTGCTCTAAGGCTGAGAGAAAGGTAAGGTGGGAAAGAAAGCGTGTGCTGATGTCTTGCTTACCGCTGATGATGTCTAATTGCAATAGATTTTGCTGCTCTCCAATGATTTTTTGTTTTTCTCCTTGATCTGGCCCCTGGTTGCTCTGCTGCAATTGTGCCTTGCCGCTGATTGGCTGGTGTCGCCACTAGTTGGTCGATTGATTAACTAGCTGCTGCTGTTACTGATTAGTTTGAGTCTGCTGCAGAAATTAGTCTTGCTACTGCTACAGTTTTCTGCTGTCAGTGCTTTGGGACAACGATGCTGTCACTTGCATCTAAATATTGTTTGCTGCTACCGATGGTTGCCTGTCACTTGCATCTAAAGATTGTTTGCTGCTACCGATGGTTGCCTGCCACAACGCTGATTAGGAACTGACCCATCTAGCAGGTTGAGCTAGAGAGAAGGCAGCAGTGCAGCGATTATCTGTTGTTGTTAATCATGTCTAGGGTGTGATCAGGAAAAAAAAAGAGAGGTGAAACTGACATTAATACTTTACGAAACTGGTATTTTCATATGCAAAATTAGATGATAAGTTCTTAATAAAATTATAGATATGTTCTTTCGTATTTTCAATGGCTTTACACTCGTTTAATTTCGATCAACAGTTAGTTGGTGTTCACAATGATCTCATTACATTTATCAAGCTGGAGGTTATGACTAAAATAAATTTAAGATGTGCGCTGAGTATGTTCTAAGTGTAGCTTATATTCTATAGGTTTGGAGGGTACCGCTGTCGAGCGAGCGTCTTCCGGTTCTCGCCGAGGTTAAGGCAAGTGCATGACGGACTTTAATCTAATATGTGTGAATTGCTTGTGGTTAAGCTTTCTTGTGCCTTATTTCGTTATTTGTGGTTTCAAGATTCAATTGCTTCATCGCTCTATTTTATTCATGTTCAAGATTCAAATTATTCATTTAATTGTCATTCAAGTACCGGTTAAGTCCGGAGTCGTTCTTATATTCAAGTTCCTGTGAGTAAGTGTTGGCCCCACTTGCTCGGCTTTACCGGTAAATGCTAAGGAGAATTCAAGTGTCGTCCATTTCAGACGGAAACTACTATTTCAATGTTCTTCAATTCATGTTCAAGTATCGCTATGTTTCATTCGATTTGATTATATTATTCTTCAAGCTCTGAATGTACTTACTGAGTGTTTTTACTCACTCTTGTGTGTTTATTTGGTTTTAGGTACCCGTTGATCAAGCATGCATTGGGAAGAGGGTAGCATATGCACTTGAGCACGCGAACTATCTATTAAGCTTAGTTTATCAATGTTCTTAGTTAATCGCATCATCTTGCACCATTGAGATTGTGGTGTGATCATTTGGGTCGTTGATTCCCTTGTGGGAATAAATTTGAGTTTAGTAGTATTGCTATATAATATTATGCCTATTATTGTGTTTTGTTGCCGCAGATGATAGAGTTTTCAAAAGAGACTATGCCGAAATTTTTAATATTTCCCTTACTAAGAATTGTTTGGATGGTTTTAGTAGCGTCCAGGTGTGTTCATACCCGGGGCGTTACAGTTGGTACTCAGAGCCTAGGTTTTATAATTACTTAAATATTTTAATGACCAGTGAGTAAAATAATAATAATAATAATAATAATAATAAACTTCATAGATCTGAAATTAAATTTGACACACTTATGCACAATAGGACGGGTTCATGGGCATACCTTTCATTCTTCATTTTGTTGCATTTTTCTCATGTTTATTTCCGTTATGATGATATGTTATTTAATTATACTTTTCTTGTACTTTAGAATTATGCCGCCGCGACGGAGTGCACGTGTTGCCGCACGTGGAAGAGGTCGTGGTAGAGGTCGTGGTGGTGGTGGTCGTGGTAGAGGTGATGTTAACCAAGAGGTTGAGCACGAGCAAGTAAACCAAGTAAATGAAGAGGTTGAAGGAGGGGAGGAACACTCAGTGGCTGTTGAAGTTCCTATTGCTTGGGGTGGTAATATCGTGGCTCAGACAATGACGTTCCCAAGGTGGATGTCTATGAGATTGGACACCTTTGATGGTTCTTGAACACCTACTGATGCTGCTGATTGGCTACGTAAGATGGAGAAGGTCATGACTGCTTGTAGGATGACAGAGGAGGAGATGATCTTGTTCATTCCTCACCAGTTGATAGGCCAAGCTGATATTTGGTGGGTAGGAGTATGTGACGCTTGGACTCCTGCTCGTGGTGCTATCACTTGGGAGGTATTCTTGGCACAATTCAGGGCTAAATATTATCCAGATTCCTTCAGAGACAAGATGAATGATGAGCTAAACCATATCCAGCAGGGGGACAAAACGGTGGATGAGTATGAGCGAGATTTCAGCAACATCGTTCGCTTTGTGCCTAGTGTTGCAAGCAATGAGCGTGAGAAATCTAGGAAGTTTTTCATGGGGCTTAACGCTTGGTACAGAGAGGTGATGGGTAGAAACCCTCCCACTACATACATCACAGCAGTCGAGGAGGCTAGAGGTATGGAGACTCAGTTTCAACTTACAGCCCTACAGAAGAAACGTAATGGGAATGAGAGTAATACTGGATATGCTCATAAGAGGGTTCATCATGAGGGAGGAGAGTCGTCTCAGCATACCTCTTTCAAGAAGCCTAAGATCAACAATTCCTCTCAACAATCTTTCAAAACCAAACAGTCTGGTGCTCAATCCTCCATGGGGCAGCACACTTCGAGTGCTTCATTTATGCGTCCTGTTCCAGGGCAGGGTTTGATTTGTTTCAAGTGTGGGAAGCCTCATCGTGCTTCAGAGTGTGGTTTTTCTGGAACCTGCCGTCTCTATGGGAGAGAGGGACATATGGCTCTAGTTTGCAAGAAAAATCCAGATTCTATTATCAAGTGGCAAAGGGCAAACTCTTCCTCACCAAGACCCATGTCTATGGCTAGCTCCAGGGGTTCAACTCCGACAGTCAATGCTCCTCGTGGCACCGTTCAGATGATGACTGGTCCTTCAGCTCCGCATTACCAGTTCCTTCAGCCGCCTTTTCCTCCATCAGGCTACTACTGGCCCGCGCCTTAGCTTCCTGTTCCACATGTTCCACTACAGCTGCCTGCTCCTCCTGCCCCTCCGGCTCAACCTGCTCAGCATGTTGTAGGCGAATCTTCTTCTGCTCCCGCTGGAGTCTACACCATGCCAACACCATCCTCTTTGGGTCGCCCAGATGTGGTTTCAGGTACTCTTATTGTTGACTCTCATGCCGCTCATGTTCTATTTGATTCAGGCGCTACCTTTTCGTTCATTTCACTTGATTTCGTAAGAAAGACAAATATCTCTAGTCAAGAGATATCTCAGACAGTTCATGTAAGATCTCCTGGGGGCTTGGTTTCTAGTTCTGTTGTGTGTTATGGTTGCATTATTTCTATAGGAGATGACGAATTCATAGCTAATCTAATGGTAATTCCACTACCAGTTTTTGATGTTATCCTTGGCATGGATTGGCTATATCGCTATCGAGCCATTATATCTTGTTTTTGGAAGACCGTAACATTAGAGGCGCCATCTGGGAAGATTATCACTTTTCAAGTGGATGCACCTCTTCGTTCCTTATCTGTGATGGCAAATCTTTTTCCTGGTCGTTATCCTGTAAAGACTGGCTTTCTATGGAGCCTTGTTGGAAAGCATACAAGGGCATTGGTGATTAAGAAGATCCCAATAGTGCGAGACTATCCTGATGTCTTCCCGGATGAGCTGCCAGGAATGCCACCTAAGCGAGAAGTGGAGTTTCGCATTGATCTTATACCTGGTACCCGCTCCGTATCCATAGCCCCCTACCGATTATCTCGTCCTTTTCAAGAGGAGTTGAGGAAGCAATTGGATGATCTATTGGCTAAGAAGTTGATACGCCGTAGTGTTTCACCTTGGCGAGCTCCAGTATTGTTCACTAAGAAGAAAGATGGAAGTTGGCGTATGTGTGTGGATTATCGTGGTTTAAACGCCGTGACGATCAAGAACAGGTACCCATTACCCCGCATTGATGTGTTATTCGATCGATTAATAGGAGCAAGAGTCTTCTCCAAAATTGACCTTCAATCTGGTTATAATCAAATTCCTGTTCGGGAAGAAGATATTGAGAAGACAGCTTTTTCCACCATGTATGGTCATTATGAGTTCAGAGTTATGTCTTTTGGACTCACTAATGCACCCGCATACTTTATGGAGACGATGAATAATATGCTTCATGGATTGGAGGAGTTTGTAGTGGTATTTATTGATGATATACTCATCTTCTCCAAGTCCGAAGCAGAACATGAGGAACATTTGAGGAGGGTTCTTGAGACACTAAGGAGCCATAAGTTCTATGCCAAATTGAAAAAGTGTGAGTTTTGGCTCTTGGAAGTTGGCTTTCTAGGTCATGTAATTAATCAACATGGCATCTCGGTTGATCCAAGCAAAGTTTCTATAATAGTTGAATGGGAAAGACCAACCAATGTCAAGGAGGTTAGAAGTTTCTTGGGTATGGCTGGTTATTATCGACGCTTTGTAAAAGATTTTTCTCGCATTGCTAAGCCTATGACACAACTAACTCAAAAGAATGTCAAGTTCTTGTGGACTCAGGAATGTGAGCATTGCTTTCAATTATTGAAGGAGAAGTTGGTCACTGCCCCTATCCTTGCCCTTCCTGAGCCGGGTAGACGCTTCACCATTTATTCAGATGCCTCTTGGGTAGGACTTGGTTGTGTACTTATGCAAGAAGGAAAAGTGATTGCCTATGCCTCAAGACAGCTAAAGACAGTGATTTCAAAGGAATTATGAAGTGAAATTTAATGGTAACCTTTACTTATCAATAATATTACAAGAAAGTGGATTTTTGCCTTTTAAAGGACCACATTTAATCAAGAATATTAATTAAGAAGAAGTAAATATCTTCACAGGCGGTTGGTACTTACCAACCGCCTGAAAATATATTTATCTCAGGCGGGTATTTCTTACCAACCGATTGAGATAACCTTCTTCTCAGACGTGAAATTCTAATTAACGATGAACACACTACACATTCATTCATTCACACAGTTGAAGAACATACAAGATACTCATTCATTAACAATATTCAATCACACATCTCACAAATGAACACACAAGATGCACAATATTTACACAAGAACACACAAGATACACAAGTAATATTCAATCACATAGATGAACAAAGATAGATTTCATTCACTAACAATATTTACAAAACAGAAGCAACTAAAAACAACAAAAAGAAAAACTAATTAAATCCTACTCCTACTCCTCTTCCTCCTCCTCCTCCTCGTCCTCCGGCGGTGACTCCGGCACCGGTGCAACAGGAGACAGGGCCGGCTGCACCGGCTGCACCGGCTGCACCGGCTGCACCGGCGGTGCAACCCCGAGGTTGCTAGCCATCGCCTCCACCAGCGTTCTACGGCCCTCGGGGCCAAGAACCTGGGCCATCGTCACGAACAGAATGTCGAGACGTCCGTGAGGGCATAGAGGTAGTGGCCCATGGTACCCATTCCAGTATACTCTGGAAGGGTACCCAGCCCCAAGGCACTCATGGCGCGAGACATATTGTTGTACGCCTCTCGCGCCATGAGGAGGCGTTGCTCGGTGTTGATCTTCTAGGGGGAGCTGCAACATAGTTTCTTGCAAGGTGGCTCCCTCGGAGGGCTTGGCGGCGGAATGTCGGCCATAGTGGTGTTGGGTCGTTGGAGCGGAGGAAGACGAAGAAAACAAGAGGATTCAAAGTGAGCGATGCGCTTGTGAGCGATAGCGCATCTTTAAGGCCGCGCGGAGTGGAAGATGGAGCAGTTGGTTTACCGCGCATTGAAAGGTCGCACCTCGGGGAAAAGAAAGGTCGCGCACGGTTGGTGAGGGGTATTTATGTAGGCGTTCATCAAATTATAATGAACACATATTAATTAAGAAGAAGTAAATATCTTCACAGGCCCATGTTTATCTCAGGCGGGTGTTACTAACCAACCGTCTGAGATAATTGTATCTTCTCAGGCGGTTGGTAAGTAAAATCCGACTGAGGTAACAATCTTCTTAGACGGTCGGTACTTAAAATCCGCCTGAGAAAATGTGAGTCTATATATACCCCTCGGCAGCATTGGAAAAACCTAACCCGGGCAAAACATTTAGACGCCGTTAGGCTGCCAAAATTTCGTTTGCCGCCAAGTGTTCGCCCTCGTCACTTCCAGGTACGTCGCTGAGCTTCACCGTCGCCGAGCTTCGCCCTCCTCACTTTCAGGTACGCCGAGCGAAGCCATTACCGTCGCCGCCGAGCTTCAAGGTAAACCCTAAACCCTTTGACCTTCCATCCTCCTTCGCCGTGCCGCCTCCCTCCCCGCCCTCGCTGCCGCCTTGCATATCCTTGGTTAGGGTTCGAGAATTAGAAAATTGTAGGCATCCTTGGTTAGGGTTCGGTGGAATTTGAAAAACTGTCAAGTTCGATAGCATCTTTGGTTAGGGTTCGGTGGGGCAAGATTTATGTTGATGGTTATATCATGATAAATTGGTAGTTGGTTTTTTTGTCTGAAACTGTAAAATCAGTAGCATTTCATCTTCTGGTAGTTTGCAGAGATAAAACTGTCAAGTTCGAATGAATAGGAGTTACTCCCTTCGTCGTGGATGGTTATATCACGATAAATTGGTAGTTGGTTCTGTGTGTCTGAAACTGTTCTGACACATTAGTGGTAAACATGATTCTAGACTCTAGTAACAGCAGTATATTCCCTATTTCTGTCATCGGCCTTGCATATGCCACATAATTCTCTATTAGGGGCAAGATTTAGCTATATTTGGTTAAGTTGACCAAATTTGGCTAATTTTGGCTAAGTTACATTAGATATAGTTATACTTGACTAATTTGGACTAAGTTATGCTATATTTAGCTATATTTGGCTACTTTTGCTTAGAGTTAGCTATGCTAGACTAAGTTTGGCTAAGTTTGCTTTTATTTCTCTAAGTTTCATTTGAGCAATTGTATCTAATCTGTGCTACCAAAGATGTTTGCACTTGTGGCTCCATCAGCTTCATTTGAGCAATTGTACCTAATCTGAGCTACCAAAGTTATGCTATATTTAGCTCTGAAGCCAAACAAGTTGCTGGCCAACTCATTTGTGATGCCAGGAGCATCCTCACGCCCATATCTAGGTACCACTAGGTGTGGCGATGGAGTCTGAGCATATGAAGACCTATATAACTTCAAAAATGTGTTTTGGCTAAATTTACTTAATTGAGCCAAAATTGAGAAAATTTGTTTTAAATATGACCAAATTTAGCTAACTGGAGCATAATCAAGCATGTTTGACTATGCTGGGCAAGATTTAGCTATATTTGGTTAAGTTGAGCAAATTTGACTAATTTTGGCTAAGTTACATTAGATATAGCTATACTTGACTAATTTTGACTAAGTTATGCCTTGGGTTGTCGGTGTAAAGTGAGCTTGCTAGTTGCTGCTGCTGCTATCAGTCTCTTCTAGGCACTGCATCTGCACAAGTATGCATCAGCATGTTGTTTTTCATTCAGTAGGCAGAAGAATCAGTGACAGGGAATAAGAGGAAACTTGAGAGCGGGGACGATAATGCCCTCTAAGCTAGGTAGGAGCTGTGCGGGGATTTGTTTTTTGTCCCTTGCTTGATTAGTTATAGGTCCGGAGCTAGGCGCCGCCTAGTAAACCTCAAGAACGTGGTCGCCACTCTGAACGAAGCTAGCCTATTTAGAATAAAAAGATAAAATTGCCATTGCTGGTGAGCAACTTTAACATGCTTGTCACCCTCGCAATGTATAGGAACCTTTTGGTCAGTCGCCTTAAACCCTAGAATGCCTTATCAAATCCTAGAATGCTTCCATCTTTTTCTTCATGCAACACTTCATGTAGAGTTAATATGCCATTTATTAGATTTTTTGTCTTATTAGATCTAGCATGGAAAGCCCTAAGAAGAATGGTCCTGATAGTAACAACAAAGAAGACAATATGGAGTTTACTGACTCCAGCAGTTCATGCTCCTATCACAGTCCTTCGGATCCTTTTCCGAATATAAAAATTTAAAAGACTTCAGTGGATCTAGACCCGGAATATGATCCTGCCGATGAGGTATGGATCACGAATCTTAACTTCAGCAGTTCAAGTTAATGTTGGTTGTCATGTATACAAAGTCTTATAATTTTTTTTCTACCTAGATTAATCTCGAAGACAATGAGGTGACATTGGCTCCTAAAACCGCAGAAGGTTCTCCAATGGATGAATCCTCAGCTTCACTCAAGCGGAAACGAGGGCAACGAGGTCCCAATAAGGGTGCATTGGACCGCATCATGTACATAACAAGGGTCGGTCCAGGTGGTCTTCCCCAAGAACCACTGGATTCAGTTACCAAGTACCGTAATGCATGCGGTTTTATTGTTAGGGAGGTTGTGCCGATCACAATCGAGAATTGGAGGAAATTACCCGAGCAGACCAAGAATGAGTTATGGGAAAAGATAAAGAAATAATTCAAGTTCCCGAAAGGCACAGAAGAAGCTGTAAAGAAAGCAACATTGGTCTCTTGCGGCAAGAAGTTTCGATGCTGGAAGAGTGAAATGAATGCTTATGTTAAGGCCGATAAGGTCCCTAGCCCGAGGAAGATGGGAAAAATCACACAAGCTCAGTGGCAAGAGTTTGTTCGTCAAAAGAGCACACCTGATGCTAAAGCTCTAAGTGCAACTAGGTCAGAGCTTGCAAAAAAGAACAAATACCATCATCGCTTGGGGTCCGCCGGATATGCCCCCAAAGTCCAGAAATGGAATAAGATATTAGATGAAATTCTTAGTAAGGGCAATCCTCACCCATTAGAAGGGTGCGATGAGCGAACTCAACGCTGGGTCTTTGCTTGGTCAGGTTTGACCAGCGAGGGAAAACTTGAAAAGCCCGACTCTCTGAATGAAGTAGAGGATAAAATGAAAGAAGTAATTGAAAAGCAACAGAAGGGTCTCTTCAAGCCGAAGAGGGAGAATGACCAACTTACCGCTATCTTAGGAAACCTTGAACACAGCGGACGGGTTCGAGCGGTCTCTTCTCAAATGTCTTGGCTAGATGGTTTCCCTAAAGATAAAGACACATATAGAAGACGTGAGAAGTTTAAGAAAACACTTGATGAAATGATTGCTCAAAAGGTCAGAGAAAATATGCAATAAATAATGGAACAACTCAGACAATCAGGACAATTAGTGGCACCGAGTACAATGATGGTTCCGGTGCAAAAGGAGCAATTAGTATCTCCAACTGCCTACCCTAGCAGCGTTGGTTCCGTGCCAGGCTCAGGGTCAGCCCATAAGTTCCCTGTCGATGATATTGCTAACGACAAATCTTGTCGTCTTCTTGTCCCGATAGGCAGAGCAGGGAACAAAACCAAACAGGTTGCCACTGCTATGGCAAAGCCTGATCGTGACTTCAACGGGAATCCACTTCCGTTGTATTATTCTGTGGTGCAAGTTCTTCAGATCATTGATAATGATTATGAAGATTATGAAATAGACCACGTCACACCTGAGGGGATCGCGACTCTGGGGCAGGCTGTCAACCAATTAATCCTTTTGCACCGACGCGATATCGTGTTGGACGATGAGCCAATTTCTAGCCCCGTCGCATCTCCAAATACTGCAAGCCCATCTTCTAAGGCAAAAGTGCATGAAGATCCACTCCCAGTCCGGGAAGATCCACTCCCCCTATGTCTCAGCAAGGATGATATCCAAGAGCAACAAGTTGGACAACAACTTCAAGCAGTACCAGAGCAAGCTGTTGCTAGTAAAGAGCAACTAGTTGAGCAACAGCTTGAAGTAGTACTAGAGCCAACTACTGGGAGTAAAGAGCAATCAGTTGAACAACAGGTTCAACAACAAGTCAGTGTCTAACTTCTGACGACTACTCCTCGATCATCAGTGCCTATCAAAGTTAGCTCATACGAAATTAATAAACCTTCATCAGAAGTGTCAAAGTATTTGGAAGCTATGAAGGAAAATATTAGAAAATCGAGTGCATCTCGTTCTTCTCATGAGCCAGCATTAGAAGATATCGAGGAGTGGGAAGAAGACGGTGTCATGTATAATCGGTGGACGGCTTTAGTTAAACCAGGAGTTCCAATATACAAGCTTGAGGATGTTCCTACTAAATTTGAGAATGGGAAGCCGTTCATGACATCCGTACAACTTAGCAAACAACCCGTCCAGCTCAGAAGAATGCATGAGTGGTACATCACGGCCAGCACAAAATTTGGTCTTAATTGCGTCACATTTTGTATTCCAAAAGAAGCATTCTGGAGCACTAGAGTAGATAAACGAGTCATTTTATTTGAAGAGCTGCTTTCCCTTTTCCATCGGGGCATGCTCGATATCAACCTGCTGCTCGTCCAGTGCTTGTAAGTGCTCTAATATTTTGTATTTGCTTTTCTTACTACACGCATACGCATTTCATGAGATTATAACAATTCTGGACTTCTTCAATAGGATGCAATATATGGATAATGTAAAGTTGGAGCGCAAGACAGGTATCCTTGACCCTACTAGGATTGCAAAGTCGCTATTCAACGTCCAGGCGAATCGAGAATCAAGTCAGTACAAACACATGAAAAAAAAGATTTTGAAAGAGCAATTGCAAAACTTAAGAAGGATAGAAAGACAGAAGTTGCAGCTTACATAGGACATGCGATGTTTAACTTTGTCGGAGACGGCAAGGACCTCGTAAAGGCTCCGTACCACTTCGAGTAAGTTCGACACATGACATTGAAATAACAATTATTGGTAATTGTTAACACGTGTGTTTGTATGTTTGCAGTAATCACTACATAATGATCTTCATCAAGCCAACGCAGGGAATGGCAATAGTCTTGGACTCGGCCGATTACCTACCAGATCGTTACAAAGATTTCCTTTCCATTTTGAAAAAGTACGTTTATTCAATAATTTTAATTTACGCACATTTAGAATGTGTTGACAAGTTTTATATGACATTTCTTGTATTACAGCGCTTGGCAGTTTTACCCGGAGCTTGGCGGTCAGAGACCTCCTAATACGAATGCATTGGACATTAAAACGTATTATGCTTGTCCGAAGCAGCCTGCTGGGAGTGTCTTATGCGGGTATTATGTATGCGAGCATCTTCGGACCGCCGGCGTATATAGAGTCAATCGTGAGGATGTAAGTTATCCTTAATGTCGATACCTTATTTTCTTACTTTTGTGTTTCATTTTCATTGTAACTAGCATAGTTTAATGCTTATATTCTCTGCTGTTCAATATTACCAGAAACATTATTTTCATATTTTGATTCCAACTTCAAAATTCAATTGCTCATAGTACAACTGCTCCAAAAATACCAACTAAATTCTTGTATACTCTCTCTTTGATCTATACTTTGAGATTGTTCAAACCAACACATTCTAAACCTTGTTATGTGTTATATTGCAGCACAAGAAGAATCTGAACGAAGAATGGCCGGTTTGTAGAAGTATTCCTGATGGAGGAGCCGACAGGATTGCTTCTGAACTCTGTCAGTTCATTCGTCGCGAAATTTTGCACAAAAAGGGGAAGTTCTTTGATAAGAATGGTTCAGCAGCTGATGTGCCAGAACTTTGCGACTATGCCAATATAAACAGTTTTTAGTGAAAACTTGTAAACTTTGAGATGAATTGTATCTGTAACTTGTACATATGTATATTGTTTTAGTGAAATTGACTTCTGTGATGATAATATTGTTGACTTTTGTTCTGTGATGATATTGTTGTTTTTTGTTCTGTGATTATATTGAATTGACCTGGAAATTAGAAATAACAACAGTAGTATTGCATAGGTTATACCTTATCACAGGCGGTTATTAACCAACGGCTAGGCATGACTCTGAAAAACAATTATCATAGGCGGCTAGATACAAGTAAAGAAACATCTGTGATAACCTAATTTTCACAGGCGGTGACTGTTATGGTAGAAACCGGCTGCGTTAAAGGGTCTTCACAGATGGCTGATATAGGTAAACTCCGTCTGTGATAACACCATTATCATTGACGGTTAGTTATGCTTCAATAACCGTCTGTGAAGACACATTATTATTGAAGGTTAGTTATGCTTCAATACCCGTCTGTGAAAACACATTATCATAAACGGTTAGTTATGCTTCAAAATCCGCCTGTGAAGACACATTATCATAGACGGTTAGTTATGCTTCAAAACCCGCCTGTGAAGACACATTATAATTGGCGGTTAGTTATGCTTCAATACCCGTCTGTGAAGACTCATTATCATAGGCGGTTAGTTATGCTTCAATAACCGTCTGTGATAAGTCATTTATCACAGACGGTTATATATGCTGCACGACCCGTCTGTGATAAAGTATTTTCACAGGCGGCTAGCCTAAGTAAAGAACCGCCTATGATAATCTGTCTTCACAGGTGGCTAGCCTAAGTGAAGAACCGCCTATGATAATTAGTCTTCACAGGCGGTTTCACTTCTCCGCCTGTGAAATTGCGGATTATCATAGACTCTTCGTTTCAGGCGGTTTTAAAAGCCGTCTGTGATAATAGGTTTGGAGCCGCCTGTGATGAGGCTTATTGTAGCAGTGTTGGCGCCCCTCCCACATCCTAGTGTTTTTTTGTTTTAACTATGGTGTATTGCAGTACACCAGCAAATGTACTTGTTCGTGACTTTCTCATCTAGTTAATATAGCCGCCAACTTTGTAGGTCTTTCGAAAAAAATTCCTGGGTACATATAAATTTACCGCTGATGCTAATAACCATAAGAAGAATCTGGATGGTCATCTTTTCAACGATCCTAGGTTTCATATTCTTTTCTCTAATAGTTCCCTTGCACCTAATATATTGAATATTTATTTCCACATGTTTACAAAATTGCTTATGGCAGGATTACAAAGATGAAAGTTTTTCTATTCAGAAATTATACTTTGTTGAGTTTGCAATTGTTGCTATAGCTTATAACACTAAGAAGAATCTAGATGATCATCTTTTCAATGATCCTAGGTTTCAGATTCTTTTCTCCAATAGTTGACTTGCAGCTAATCAACTGGATATCCAAACTTAGTCTGTGTGTGTGCACTTGTGTGTGTGGGCCTGTGCGTGTGTTGTCAACATAACTTACATTAGATTACTAACTCGTGTTTGGACATGTGTTGATATAATAGTAGATCCTATAATTAATGGTGTCATATATTTCAAAAAAAAAGGAAAAAAAAAAGAGGAAAGGATTTCAAAAAGATTTTCACCTGTAAGAATGCTAGAAGCAGTGCCAACCCATGTTCTATGGCTTGGTTTTTCAGATACATATAAATTTATTTATGGGGAAGTCTTTATTAGGTGAGAAATCTCGGCATATGGTGTTGTTACAAAGACGAAAGTCTTTATGTCAAGGCACTCCTCTTTTGTCGAGTTTGTAAGTGTCGTTGAAGCTTATAATGCTAAGAAGAATCTTGATGGTCATGTTTCCAATGATGCTAGGATTTATATTTTTTTTGTAATAGTTCCCTTGCACCTAATAAATTGGATATCCTAACTTTGTCTGTGTGTGTGCACGCTTTTGTGTGCAATTATATGTGTGTTGTCAACATAATTTATACAGATTGCTAACTCATCTAGGCATATGTGTTGATAGAACTAGATCCCACAATTAATGATGTCATATAGAACATTTGCAAAAAAAATGATGCCAACAAATTCATCTATAAGAATGCAAGAAGCAAAATCAACCCATGTTCTTTTGCTTGGTTTTCCGGGTTTATATAGATTTATTGATGAAGAAGCATTTGGCAAGCCATGTAAGCATATGGCATGTTTATAAAGATGAAAGTCTTTCTATCAAGACATTATTATTTTGTTGAGTTTGAAACTATTATTTAACCTTATAATGCTAAGAATAATTTAGATATTCATTTTTTTAATGATCCTAGGATTCAGATTATTTTCTCCAAGAGTTCCCTTGCACCTAATTATTTGGATATCCTTACTCTGTATGTGTGCACGCACGTGGGTGCACCTGTGTGTGTTGTCGACATAGTTTATAATTACAGCTAACTCGTCTAGGCATATGTTGTGATAGCCTAGTATTTCCTGTAATTAAGACATCATATAGACTATTTGTAAAAAAAAAGGAGCTAATAATGCCAACAAATTAAGCTATATGAATGCGAGATGCACAACCAAGCCATGTTCTTTGGCTTTGTGTTTTGGGTTCATATAAATTTATTGATGAGGAAACAATTTGTCAAACCATGTCAGCATATGGTGTTGATACAAAGATGAAAGTCTTTCTATCAAGACAATATGATTTTGTTGAGTTTGCAACTGTTACTAAAGCTTATAGCGCTAAGAAAAATCTGAATGATAATCTTTTCAATGATCTTAGGATTCAGATAAGGATGACAAAAAATTCAGCTATAGATCCTATAATTCAAGACATCATATAGACTATTGGAGAAAAAGGAGAAAAGGATGCCAAAAAATTCAGCTATAAGAATGCGATAAGCACATCCATGTTCGGCTTGGTTTTCCATGTTCATATAAATTTATTTATGAGGAAGCATTTTGACAAGCCATTTCAGCATATGGCATGGTTACGAAGATGAAAGTCTCTCTATCAAGACACTATATTTTTTTCCAGTTTACAATTTTTGTTGAAGCTTATAACGCTAAGAAAAATCAGGATGGTGATCTTTTAAAATATCCTAGGATTCATATTTTTTCCTCCAGTAGTTTCTTTGCACCTAACAAATTGGTAATTCTAACTCTATATGTGTGGGTGTTTATTCATGTGTGTGCGCCTGTGTGTGTTGTCAACATAATTTATACTAGATTGCTTACTCAAATTATATGTGTTGATAGACTAGTAGATCCTATAATTCATTTTAGCAAGCCATGTTAGCATATGACATGGTTATGAATATGAAAAACCCCGTCTATCAGGACACTATGCTTTTGTTGCAACTGTTTGCTAAGAGAAGAATCTGGATGGCTTGCTTTTCAATGATCCTAGGATTCATATTCTTTTCTCCAATAGTTTCCTTGCACCAATGTTCGTGTGCACTCGCTTGTGTGTGTCTGTGCATGTGTTGTGAACATAATTTATACTAGATTATATTGCTAACTCGTCTCGGCATATATGGTTATAGACTCGTAGATCCTATATTTAAAGAAGTCATATAGACTATTTGCCAAAAAGAAAAAGGAGAAAAGTGTTGAGAAATCGGCAGTACGCTACTCTAGCAATTCTACCGCATCACACAGGAAACATGCGAGTACAGAGGGCATGGATCATTACTACTAGATGCACAACACAACAGAACATAGACGTGCGTCGGTGTAGGGGAAGCAGACAATCTCGATCGTCTCCTCCTCGCCCTCGTCATGGTAACAGGTAGACGATCACGTTCATCGTAGACGATCAGTGCAATAGTAATAGCAGCGCCTCCACGGAGTCCACACGTACGGGGAGGAACGCCTTGCGCGGATGTGCTAGCACCACGCGCGCGGCAAGGGTCTCGACGTGAGGCCTTCGAGGGGTGGCGACTAGGACTGTCACGTGGTGGAGTAATGAGCCACTAACCCTACTTCTTGTATTTATAGGTGTATTAATGGGCTTTTAGGTCGCAGGCTCATTAATACCCTAATTGCTTATAGATCAAATATCCAACAGGACTTAACCCGAATTGTTATGATTGCATCTTTGGCATATCCTAACAAAAAGGATGCCAACAAATTGAGCTATAAAATGCAAGAAGTACGAACTACCCATGTTGTTTTGTTTGATTTTCTAGGTTCATATAAATTTATTGATGATGAAGCACCCAAGCAAGGCATATCAGCATATGGTGTGGTTACAAAGATGAAAGTTTTTCTGTCATGGCACTATAATGTAGTTAAGTTTGCAAGTGTTGTTAAAGCTTATAAAAATAAGAAGAATATGGATGTTCATCTTTTCAATGATCCTAGGATTCATACCATTTTCATCAATAGTTCTCTTGCACTTAATAAACTGGATATCCTGACTTTACCTGTTTCTGTACAAGCGTGTGTTCTCAACATAATTAATACTAGATTTCTAACTTATGTAAGTGTACATGCTGATAGACTAGTAGATCCAATAAGACACTTTGGCAAGCCATGTCAGCAAATAGTGTCGTTACAAAGTTGGAAGTATTTCTACCAATACATTATGCTCACTGTTACAATAAGCCTCATCACAGGTTGCTTCAAACCTATTATCACAGACGGCTTTTAAAACCACCTGAAACGAAGAGTCTGTGATAATCCGCAATTTCACAGGCGGAGAAGTAAAACCGCCTGTGAAGACTAATTATCATAGGCGATTCTTCACTTAGGCTAGCCGCCTGTGAAGACAGATTATCATAGGCGGTTCTTTACTTAGGCTAGCCGCATGTGAAAATACTTTATCACAGACGGGTCGTGCAGCATATATAACCGTCTGTGATAAATGTCTTATCACAGGCGGTTATTGAAGCATAACTAACCGCCTATGATAATGAGTCTTCACAGACGGTTATTGAAGCATAACTAACCGCCAATGATAATGTGTCTTCACAGGCGGGTTTTGAAGCATAACTAACCGTCTATGATAATGTCTTCACAGGCGGATTTTGAAGCATAACTAACTGTCTATGATAATGTGTTTTCACAGACGGGTATTGAAGCATAACTAACCGTCAATGATAATGTGTCTTCACAGACGGTTATTGAAGCATAACTAACCGTCAATGATAATGGTGTTATCACAGACGGAGTTTACCTCTATCAGCCGTCTGTGAAGACCCTTTAACGCAGCCAGTTTCTACCATAACAGTCACCGCCTGTGAAAATTAGGTTATCACAGATGTTTCTTTACTTGTATCTAGCCGCCTGTGATAATTATTTTTCACAGTCATGCCTAGCCGTTGGTTAATAACCGTCTGTGATAAGGTATAACCTATGCAGTACTACTGCTGTTATTTCGAATTTCCAGGTCAATTCAATATAATCACAGAACAAAAAACAACAATATCATCACAGAACAAAAGTCAACAATATTATCATCACAAAAGTCAATTTCACTAAAACAATATATATATGTACGAGTTACAGATACAATTCATCTCAAAGTTTACAAGTTTTCACTACGAACTGTTTAAATTGGCATAGTCGCAAAGTTCTGGCACATCAGCTGCTGAACCATTCTTATCCAAGAACTTCTTCTTTTTGTGCAAAATTTCGCGACGAATGAACTGACAGAGTTCAGAAGCAATCCTGTCGGCTCCTCCATCAGGAATACTTCTACAAACCGGTCATTCTTCATTCAGATTCTTCTTGTGCTGCAATATAACACATAACAAGGTTTAGAATGTGTTGGTTTGAACAATCTCAAAGTATAGATCAAAGTGAGAGTATACAGGAATTTAGTTGGTATTTTTGGAGCAGTTGTACTATGAGCAATTGAATTTTGAAGTTAGAATCAAAATATGAAAATAATGTTTCTGGTAATATTGAACAACAGAGAATATAAGCATTAAACTATGCTAGTTACAATAAAAATGAAACACAAAAGTAAGAAAATAAGGTAACGACATTAAGGATAACTTACATCCTCACGATTGACTCTATATACGCTGGCGGTTCGAAGATGCTCGCATACATAATACCCGCATAAGACACTCCCAGCAGGCTGCTTCGGACAAGCATAATACGTTTTAATGTCCAATGCATTCGTATTAGGTCTCTGACCGCCAAGCTCCGCATAAAACTGCCAAGCGCTGTAATACAAGAAATGTCATATAAAACTTGTCAACACATTCTAAATGTGCGTAAATTAAAATTATTGAATAAACATACTTTTTCAAAATGGAAAGGAAATCTTTGTAATGATCTGGTGGGTAATCGGCCGAGTCCAAGACTGTTGCCATTCCCTGCGTTGGGTTGATGAAGATCATTATGTAGTGATTACTGCAAGCATACAAACACACGTGTTAACAATTACCAATAATTGCTATTTCAATGTCATGTGTTGAACTTACTCGAAGTGGTACGGAGCCTTTACGAGGTCCTTGCCGTCTCTGACAAAGTTAAACATCGCATGTCCTATGTAAGCTGCAACTTCTGTCTTTATATCCTTCTTAAGTTTTGTGATTGCTCTTTCAAAATCTTTTTTTTTTCCTGTGTTTGTACTGGCTTGATTCTCGATTCACCTGGACGTCGAACAGCGACTTTGCAATCCTAGTAGGGTCAAGGATACCTGTCTTGCGCGCCAACTTTTCATTATCCATGTATTGCATCCTATTTAAGAAGTCCAGAATTGTTATAATCTCATGAAATGCGTATGCGTGTAGTAAGAAAAGCAAATACAAAATATTAGAGCACTTACAAGCACCAGACGAGCAGCAGGTTGATATCGAGCATGCCCCGAAGGAAAAGGGAAAGCAGCTCTTTAAATAAAATGACTCGTTTATCTAGTCCAGTGCTACAGAATGCTTCTTTTGGAATACAAAATGTGACGCAATTAAGACCAAATTTTGTGTTGGCAGTGATGTACCACTCATGCATTCTTCTGAGCTGGACGGGTTGTTTGCTAAGTTGTACGGCTGTCATGAACGGCTTCCCATTCTCAAATTTAGGAGGAACATCCTCAAGCTTGTATATTGGAACTCCTGGTTTAACTAAAGCCATCCGCCGATTATACATGACACCGTCTTCTTTCCACTCCTCGATATCTTCTAATGCTGGCTCATGAGAAGAACGAGATGCACTCGATTTTCTAATATTTTCCTTCATAGCTTCCAAATACTTTGACACTTCTGATGAAGGTTTATTAATTTCGTATGAGCTAACTTTGATAGGCACTGATGATCGAGGAGTAGTCGTCGGAAGTTGAACACTCGCTTGTTGTTGAACTTGTTGTTCAACTGATTGCTCTTTACTCCCAGCAGTTGGCTCTAGTACTACTTCAAGCTGTTGCTCAACTAGTTGCTCTTTACTAGCAACAGCTTGCTCTGGTACTGCTTGAAGTTGTTGTCCAACTTGTTGCTCTTGGATATCATCCTTGCTGAGACATAGGGGGAGTGGATCTTCCCAGACTGGGAGTGGATCTTCATGCACTTTCGCCTTAGAAGATGGGGTTGCAGTATTTGGAGATGCGACGGGGCTAGAAATTGGCTCATCGTCCAACGCGATATCGCGTCGGTGCCAAAGGATTAATTGGTTGACAGCCTGCCCCAGAGTCGCGATCCCCTCAGGTGTGACGTGGTCTATTTCATAATCTTCATAATCATTATCAATAATCTGAAGAACTTGCACCACAGAATAATACAACAGAAGTGGATTCCCGTTGAAGTCACGATCAGGCTTTGCCATAGCAGTGGCAACCTGTTTGGTTTTGTTCCCTGCTCTACCTATCGGGACAAGAAGACGACAAGATTCGTCGTTAGCAATATCATCGACAGGGAACTTATGGGCTGACCCTGAGCCTGGCACGGAACCAACGCTGCTAGGGTAGGCAGTTGGAGATACTAATTGCTCCTTTTGCACTGGAACCATCATTGTACTCGGTGCCACTTATTGTCCTGATTCTCTAACTTGTTCGATTATTTCTTGCATATTTTCTTTGACCTTTTGAGCAATCGTTTCATCAAGTGTTTTCTTAAACTTCTCACGTCTTCAAGGCTGAACTTATGCGTTGGCATTCCGAGCAACGCAAGAAGAATGAAAAACATATACGACACCCTGGTGATGCAACGCAGTGGAAAATTTTTGATATTCAGTATCCAGAATTTGCGAAGGAAATAAAAAATGTGAGGTTTGCCTTGGGTACAGATGGAATGAATCCGTTTGGTGAAAAAAGGAGCATACACAGCACATGTCCTGTGGTCTTAACTATGTACAACCTACCGACGTGGTTGTGTCACAAAAGGAAATATATCTTATTATCTGTTCTTATCCAAGGTCCAAAACAACCCGGCATCGAAATTGATGTGTTCTTGGAACCTTTAATGGAAGATATGGCGAAATTGTGGAATGAAGGGGTACGTACATGGGATGAGTACAAGCGGGAGTATTTCACGCTAAGAGCAATGATATTCATTACCGTGCATGATTATCCCGGACTGTTTACATTATTGGGACAAATGAAATGGAAGAAAGGTTGCGTTAGGTGCGTGGATAGAACTGGATTTCTATACCTCACTTCATCCAGAAAGACGGTGTACATGAGACATCGATGGTTCTTGACAGATACACACAAGTATAGGAAGATGAAATAACAATTTGATAATAAAATCGAAAAAGATACTGCACCGAAACCTTACAGTGGAAAACTTGTGTTTGAAATGGTCAAGAACATTCATATTGCTTTCGGTAAGGGAAAAAAGAGTAAAGGAATTAAGAGAAAGAAAAGTACATCTTCGGATGATACAACTGACATGGCTTTCAAGAAACAATCAATTTTTTTCAAGTATCTTTCGTATTGGAAGAATCTGGAATTTTGCCATAGTATTGATTTGATGCACGTTACAAAGAATGTATTTGACAGCATCATTGGGACCTTGCTGGACATGCCGAGGAAAACAAAGGACGGATTAAATTCACGTATGGACCTAGTAAATCTTGATTTGAGACCAGAGCTTCATCCAGTAGAAAAGGCGAACGGGAAGCATTACCTTCCCCCAGCCAGCTACAACTTGACGCTAGAAGAGAAAAAAAGCAATTTGCGAATGCTTGCGTGGGATCAAAGTGCCCACAAGTTTCTCATCCAATATCCGCAAACTAGTCTCGATGAAAGACTTGTCTTTATTCGGTTATAATTCTCACGACTGTCACATGATGATGACAGTTTACCGTGCCATTGCAATAAGAGTAATCAAACCTGAGCATATAAAAGTTTTCATCACACATTTGTGTTACTTCTTCAATGCAGCATCGCAAAAGGTGATAGCACGTGAAGATTTAGACTATCTGAAAACATACATCGTCGAGACAATGTGCAAGCTTGAGATGTGTTTCCCACCATCCTTTTTTGATATGCAAGTACACCTAATCATACATCATGTTGATCAGATAAAAGCATTGGGGCCACTATATTTACATCATATGTTTTTGTTGAAGAGATATTTAGGAGTATTAAAAGTTTATGTGCGGAACCGTGCTCACCCAGAGGGTTCAATTATGGAAGGATACACCACTGAAGAAGTGATTGAGGGTTGCGTTGATTACATCAAAGATGGAAAATCGATAGGTGTGCCTATACCGGTACATGAGGGTAGACTACGTGGGAGAGGCAAAGTGGGTAAGAAAACTTTTATTGTTCAAGATTACAAGAATGTACACCGTGCACATTTTGGTGTACTACAACAGCTCGCAATAGCTGAGCCGTACATCGACGAACACCAAATTGAGCTTTGTGATAAAAACCAAGACCGCAAAGAGGACTGGATCATGAAAGAGCACATAAGATGTTTCACCGAATGGTTAATGGACAAAAATATATCATACGGGGACACTATAGAAGAGGCAACAATGAAGAAGTTAGCTTGTGGCCCATCTGCTTTGGTAACATCATGGCAAGCATATGACATCAATGGTTACACATTTTACACTAAAGAAAAAGACGGTAAGAGTGTTGCACAAAATAGTGGTGTTCCTATTGAGGCGTATGATTCACAAGGGCAGAAGACCACATACTTCGGGTTCATAGAGGAAATATGGGAACTCGATTATGGCGAAAGAATGGTAATGCCCGTATTTAAGTGCCAATGGGTCAAACATCCTGATGGTTTGAAAGTGGACAATTACGGGCTGACACTGGTAGACTTGAATAAAGTGGGTTACAAAGATGACCTGTGGGTTCTCGCTGATAATGTTGCACAAGTTTTTTATGTTCAAGATCCAGAAACTGAGAAGTTGCACGTAGTTGTTTCTGGAAAGCAAAATATTGTTGGGGTTGACAAAGTGGGAGATAATGAAGAGGAATACAATCAGTATGAAGAGATGTACCTTTTCACCGAACCAGAAAACATCAAGCGCATAGAGAGAAGCATTAAAAAGAATTTGAAACCCTATATGCGAGAAGATGTCAATGCTGGAAAAAATGTATATAGCAATGCGAGATGATATATATTGTATATATTTGTATCTTCTGAAATCAACTTAGAACAATGTTGGTATATGGATTGTGTCCTTTTGCATTTGTGTACACATATGCGTTTGGACTCAATGATTTGGAAGTTTGGAAGTTTGGTCTTTCAGATAATGATGTCTCGAGTGTGTAGCCGATTGAAGGAGGAGCGCTTGGCGTGGCGCAAGAACCATCCCCATGTATGTACATATGGCACACCGGTCACATGGTTGTATATACATATGTATCTGTAATGGACTGATGAACTTAACTGTAGTTTGTTTTTCCGTCTTGTTTGTTTTTGGTATTTTCAATTTCTCCGCGTAGGGTTTCTCTGCGAAGCCTGAATCGGGAGATTTATTGAAGTGGCAGTGCATCGTCCCCGATAAAGAAGGGGTAAGTCATGAAGAACAAGCACAATATGAGTTTAACCATCGTCCTCCTAATAATAAATTTCTTTTGCAGACTGAATGGGAAGATGGTTACTACCCCCTGACAATCTCCTTCTCTGAGGACTATCCCTTGGTGCCTCCAAGATGCACCTTTCCAATTGGGTTCTTCCACCCAAATGTCCATCGTTCGGGAGCACTCTGCATCGGGATTCTTGATCAAGAGACTGTAAGATAGACCTATTTTGTTCATGTAATTATTACTTATAATTGTTGTCGAACTTATTTGAACTGGTTACTTATATTGCTTAAATTATATTTCGTAGGGGTGGTGAAGTGCTTTTACAATCAAAACTATACTACTTGAAGTTCAGCGTTTGCTGCATCAGCCAAATGTGCCTGATGTTGAAAATGATTGTTATAATCTACTTATCAAGGTTAGATGACACTTTGACTTAGTGACCAATGTAGGTTATTCAGTCCTCCTTCGACATTTGTTAATTTAAATAATGTCAATATTTTCAGGATCCAGCGGAATATAAGAGACGTGTTCGGGAGCAAGCAGGATGGTACAATTTAGATTGATCGATGGGAGCTTCATCATCGATCTACAATGAATGTAGCATGATTTTTGTTCAGTGTGTAAAGAAATTATCTTTGAACAATTGTAAAGCCTCTAATGGTGTATTATCACAATTAAGCCAGCCTCACTGGTGATCGAGCATTTCCTACAATGCATTACTGTACTAGTATCCGCTCATCTGTGTTTTTTCCTGATACAATTTTCCCTGCAACGACTACATACGGTTGTGATAATTGCAACGACTACATCCTGTAATTTCAATGAAAACCGCTTGTGATAATTGAACAACTACATACATGATCTTCTCAGACCGTTGTTAACCAAGAATCGTCTATGAAGTTCATTGCATTACAGGCGGTTATTAATTAAGAACCGTCAACGAAGATCATGTATTTACCCAGGCGGTTGTTTTTTAAAATCCGTCTATGAAGTTCATTGCATTACAGGCGGTTATTAATTAAGAACCATCAACGAAGATCATGTATTTACCCGGACGGTTGTTTTTTAAAATCCGTCTGTGAAGTTCATTACATTACAGGCGGTTCTTAATTAAGAACCGCCTGTGAAGATCATGTATTTACCCATATGGTTGTTTTTTAAAATCCGTCTATGAAGTTCATTACATTATAGACGGTTCTTAATTAAGAACCGTCTGTGAGATCATGTATTTACCCAGACGGTTGTTCTTTAAAATCCGTCTGTGTTGTTCTGTCATCACAGGCGGTTATTATATCATTCATCATCACAGTCGCATATTTTTAAGGACCGCCTGTGTTTGACAATTTGAGGCGCCTGTAAAAATGCTTTTTGTAGTAGTGGCTTTTGTTGAGTTTGCAATTGTTGCTGAAACTTAAAATGCTAAGAAGAATCTGAATGATTATCTTTTCAATGTTCCTATGATTCAGATTCTTTTTTTGCATTAGTTCTCTTACACCTGATAAATTGGATATCCTTACTCTCACTGCTACAATAAGCCTCATCACAGGCGGCTCCAAACCTATTATCACAAACAGCTTTTAAATCCGTCTGAAACGAAGAGTCTGTGATAATCCGCAATTTCACAGGCGGAGAAGTGATACCGCCTGTGAAGACATATTATCATAGGCGGTTCTTTACTTAGGCTAGCCGCCTGTGAAGACACATTATCATAGACGGTTCTTTACGTAGGCTAGCCGCCTGTGAAGATACTTTATCACAGGCGGGTCGTGCAGCATATATAACCGCCTGTGATAAATGTCTTATCACAGACGGGTATTGAAGCATAACTAACCGCCTATGATAATGTGTCTTCACAGACGGGTATTGAAGCATAACTAACCGCCTATGATAATGTGTCTTCACAGACGGGTACTGAAGCATAACTAACCGCCTATGATAATGTGTCTTCACAGGCGGATTTTGAAGCATAACTAACCGCCTATGATAATATGTCTTCACAGGCGGGTATTGAAGCATAACTAACCGCCTATGATAATGTGTCTTCACAGGCGGGTATTGAAGCATAACTAACCGTCCATGATAATGCTGTTATCACAGACGGACGTTTACCTACATCAGCCGTCTGTGAAGACCCTTTAACGCAGCCGGTTTCTACCATAACAGTACCGCCTGTGAAAATTAGGTTATCAGAGATGTTTCTTTACTTGTATCTAGCCGCCTGTGATAATTGTTTTTCACAGTCATGCCTAGCCGTTGGTTAATAACCGCCTGTGATAAGGTATAACCTATGCAATACTACTGCTGTTATTTCTAATTTCCAGGTCAATTCAATATAATCACAGAACAAAAAACAACAATATCATCACAGAACAAAAGTCAACAATATTATCATCACAGAAGTCAATTTCACTAAAACAATATATATATGTACGAGTTACAGATACAATTCATCTCAAAGTTTACAAGTTTTCACTAAAAACTGTTTAAATTAGCATACTCGCAAAGTTCTGGCACATCAGCTGCTGAATCATTCTTATCAAAGAACTTCCCCTTTTTGTGCAAAATTTCGCGATGAATGAACTAACAGAGTTCAGAAGCAATCCTGTCGGCTCCTCCATCAGGAATACTTCTACAAACCGGCCATTCTTCGTTCAGATTCTTCTTGTGCTGCAATATAACACATAACAAGGTTTAGAATGTGTTGGTTTGAACAATCTCAAAGTATAGATCAAAGTGAGAGTATACAGGAATTTAGTTGGTATTTTTGGAGCAGGTGTACTATGAGCAATTGAATTTTGAAGTTGGAATCAAAATATGAAAATAATGTTTCTGGTAATATTGAACAGCAGAGAATATAAGCATTAAACTATGCTAGTTACAATGAAAATGAAACACAAAAGTAAGAAAATAAGGTATCGACATTAAGGATAACGTACGTCCTCACGATTGACTCTATATACGCTGGCGGTCCGAAGATGCTCGCATACATAATACCCTCATAAGACACTCCCAGCAGGCTGCTTCGGACAAGCATAATACGTTTTAATGTCCAATGCATTCGTATTAGGAGGTCTCTGACCGCCAAACTGTTCCGCGTAAAACCGCCAAGCGCTGTAATATAAGAAATGTCATATAAAACTTGTCAACACATTCTAAATGTGCGTAAATTAAAATTATTGAATAAACGTACTTTTTCAAAATGGAAAGGAAATCTTTGTAACGATCTGATGGGTAATCGGCCGAGTCCAAGACTGTTGCCATTCCCTGCGTTGGCTTGATGAAGATCATTATGTAGTGATTACTGCAAACATACAAACACGCGTGTTAACAATTACCAATAATTGTTATTTCAATGTCATGTGTCGAACTTACTCGAAGTGGTACGAAGCCTTTACGAGGTCATTGCCGTCTCTGACAAAGTTAAACATCGCCTGTCCTATGTAAGCTGCAACATCTGTCTTTCTATCCTTCTTAAGTTTTGCAATTTATTTTTCAAATTCCATTTTTTCATGTGTTTGTACTGTCCTGATTCTCGATTCGCCTGGACGTCGAATAACGACTTTGCAATCCTAGTAGGGTCAAGGATACCTATCTTGCGCTCCAACTTTACATTATCCATGTATTGCATCCTATTGAAGAAGTCCAGAATTGTTATAATCTCATGAAATGCGTATGCGTGTAGTAACAAAAGCAAATACAAAATATTAGAGCACTTACAAGCACCAGACGAGCAGCAGGTTGATATCGAGCATGCCCCGATGGAAAAGGGAATGCAGCTCTTCAAATAAAATGACTCGTCTATCTACTCTAGTGCTCCAGAATGCTTCTTTTGGAATACGAAATGTAACGCAATTAAGACCATATTTTGTGCTGGCATTGATGTACCACTCATGCATTCTTCTGAGCTGGACGGGTTGTTTGCTAAGTTGTACAGATGTCATGAACGGCTTTCCATTCTTAAATTCAGTAGGAACATCCTCAAGCTTGTATATTGGAACTCCTGGTTTAACTAAAGCCGTCCGCCGATTATACATGACACCGTCTTCTTCCCACTCCTCGATATCTTCTAATGCTAGCTCATGAGAAGAACGAGATGCACTCGATTTTCTAATATTTTCCTTCATAACTTCCAAATACTTTGACACTTCTGATGAAGGTTTATTAATTTCGTATGAGCTAACTTTGATAGGCACTGATGATCGAGGAGTAGTCGTCGGAAGTTGGACACTGGCTTGTTGTTGAACCTGTTGTTCAACTGATTGCTCTTTACTCCCAGCAGTTGGCTCTAGTACTACTTCAAGCTGTTGCTCAACTGGTTGATCTTTACTAGCAACAGCTTGCTCTGGTACTGCTTGAAGCTGTTGTCAAAATTGTTGCTCTTGGATATCATCCTTGCTGAGACATAGGGGGAGTGGATCTTCCCGGACGGGGAGTGGATTATCATGCACTTTCGCCTTAGAAGATGGGGTTGCAGTATTTGGAGATGCGACGGGTCTAGAAATAGGCTCATCGTCCAACACGATATCGCGTCGGTGCCAAAGGATTAATTGGTTGATAGCCTGCCCCAGAGTCGCGATCCCCTCAGGTGTGACGTGGTCTATTTCATAATCTTCATAATCATTATCAATGATCTGAAGAACTTGCACCATAGCATAATAAAACGGAAGTGGATCCCCGTTGAAGTCACGATCAGGCTTTGCCATAGCAATGGCAACCTGTTTGGTTTTGTTCCCTGCTCTGCCTATCGGGACAAGAAGACGACAAGATTTGTCGTTAGCAATATCATCAACAGGGAACTTATGGGCTGACCCTGAGCCTGCCACGGAACCAACGCTGCTAGGGTAGGCAGTTGGAGATACTAATTTCTCCTTTTGAGCCGGAACCATCATTGTACTCGGTGCCACTAATTGTCCTGATTGTCTAAGTTGTTCCATTATTTCATGCATATTTTCTTTGACCTTTTGAGCAATCGTTACATCAAGTGTTTTTTAAACTTCTCACGTCTTCTATATGTGTCTTTATCTTTAGGGAAACCATCTAGCCAAGACATTTGAGAAGAGACCACTCGAACCCGTCCGCTGTGTTTAGGGTTTCCTAAGATAGCGGTAAGTTGGTCATTCTCCCTCTTCGGCTTGAATAGACCCTTCTGTTGCTTTTCAATTACTTCTTTCATTTTATCCTCTACTTCATTCAGAGAGTCGGGCTTTTCAAGTTTGCCCTCGCTGGTCAAACCTGACCAAGCAAAGACCCAGCGTTGAGTTCGCTCATCGCACCCTTCTAATGGGTGAGGATTGCCCTTACTTGTAATTTCTTCTAATATCTTATTCCATTTCTGGACTTTGGGGCCATATCCGGCAGACCCCAAGCGATGATGGTATTTGTTCTTTTTTGCAAGCTCTGACCTAGTTGCACTTAGAGCTTTAGCATCAAGTGTGCTCTTTTGACGAACAAACTCTTGCCACTGAGTTTGTGTGATTTTTCCCATCTTCCTCGGGATAGGGACCTTATCGGCCTTAACATAAGCATTTATTTCACTCTTCCAGCATTGAAACTTCTTGCTGCAAGAGACCAATGTTGCTTTCTTTACAGCTTCTTCTGTGCCTTTCGGGAACTTGAATTGTTTCTTTATCTTTTCCCACAACTCATTCTTGGTCTGCTCGGGTAATTTCCTCCAATTCTCGGTTGTGATCGGCACAACCTCCCTAACAAGAAAACCACATGCATTACAATACTTGGTAACTGAATCCAGTGGTTCTTGGGGAAGCCCACCTGGACCGACCCTTGTTATGTACATGATGCGGTCCAATGGACCCTTATTGGGACCTCGTTGCCCTCGTTTCCGCTTGAGTGAAGCTGAGGATTCATCCATTGGAGAACCTTCTGCGGTTTAAGGAGCCGATGTCCCCTCATTGTCTTTGCAATTAATCTAGGTAGAAAAAAATTATAAGACTTCGTATACTTGACAACCAACATTAACTTGATCTGCTGAAGTTAAGATTCGTGATCCATACCTCGTCGGCAGGATCATATTCCGGGTCTAGATCCACTGAAGTCTTTTTAATTTTTATATTCGGAAAAGGATCCGAAGGACTGTGATAGGAGCCTGAACTGCTGGAGTCAGTAAACTCCATATTGTCTTCTTTGTTGTTACTATCAGGACCAGTCTTCTTAGGGTTTTCCATGCTAGATCTAATAAGACAAAAAATCTAATAAATGGCATATTAACTCTACATGAAGTGTTGCATGAAGAAAAAGATGGAAGCATTCTAGGATTTGATAAGGCATTCTAGGGTTTAAGGTGACTGACCAAAAGGTTCCTATACATTGCGAGGGTGACAAGCATGTTAAAGTTGCTCACCAGCAATGGCAATTTTATCTTTTTATTCTAAATAGGCTAGCTTCATTCAGAGTGGCGACCACGTTCTTGAGGTTTACTAGGCGGCGCCTAGCTCCGGACCTATAACTCATCAAGCAAGGGACAAAAAGCAAATCCCCGCATAGCTCCTAACTAGCTTAGAGGGCATTATCGTCCCTGCTCTCAAGTTTCCTCTTATTCCCTATCAATGATTCTTCTGCCTACTTAATGAAAAACAACATGCTGATGCGTACTTGTGCAGATGCAGTGCCTAGAAGAGACTGATAGCAGCAGCATCAACTAGCAAGCTCACTTTACACCGACAACCCAAGGCATAACTTAGTCAAAATTAGTCAAGTATAGCTATATCTAATGTAACTTAGCCAAAATTAGCCAAATTTGCTCAACTTAACCAAATATAGCTAAATCTTGCCCAGCATAGTCAAACATGCTTGATTATGCTTTAGTTAGCTAAATTTGGTCATATTTAAAACAATTTTTCTCAATTTTGGCTCAATTAAGTAAATTTAGCCAAAACACATTTTTGAAGTTATATAGGTCTAACTAAATTCTTGTATCATAGAGATCGGCAGCATATGCTAAGACTCCATCGCCACACCTAGTGGTACCTAGATATGGGCGTGAGGATGCTCCTGGCATCACAAATGAGTTGGCCAGCAACTTGTTTGGCTTCAGAGCTAAATATAGCATAACTTTGGTAGCTCAGATTAGGTACAATTGCTCAAATGAAGCTGATGGAGCCACAAGTGCAGACATCTTTGGTAGCACAGATTAGCTACAATTGCTGAAATGAAGCTAACTTAGAGAAATAAAAGCAAACTTAGCCAAACTTAGTCTAGCATAGCTAACTCTAAGCAAAAGTAGCCAAATATAGCTAAATATAGCATAAATTAGTCAAAATTAGTCAAGTATAACTATATCTAATGTAACTTAGCCAAAATTAGCCAAATTTTCTCAACTTAACCAAATATAGCTAAATCTTGCCCCTAATAGAGAATTATGTGGCATATGCAAGGCCGATGACAGAAATAGGGAATATACTGCTGTTACTAGAGTCTTGAATCATGTTTACCACTAATGTGTCAGAACAGAATAGGATCATGCACAATGCGATGACAGAACGCGCAGACTGACAGTTTTGCTACATGATCCTACAGGCTTTGCTCCAATGAATATAACGAAGTGGAACTTCTTCAGCATATATTTGGTAAACCTAATGATCCTAGGAGAAGAAAAACAACTACTATTCAGAATATTATCTCTGCAAACTACCAAAAGATGAAATGCTACTGATTTCAAAGTTTCAAACACACAAAACCAACTACTAATTTGTCGTGATATAACCATCCACGACGAACGGAGTAACTCCTATTCATTCGAACTTGACAGTTTTATCTCTGCAAACTACTAGAAGATGAAATGCTACTGATTTCACAGTTTCAGACACACAAAACCAACTACCAATTTATCGTGATATAACCATCCACATAAATCTTGCCCCACCGAACCCTAACCAAAGATGCCATCGAACTTGACAGTTTTTCGAATTCCACCGAACCCTAACCAAGGATGCCTACCATTTTCCAATCCCCGAACCCTAACCAAGGATATGCAAGGCGACACTGAGGGCGGGGAGGGAGGCGGCACGATTAAGGAGGATGGAAGGTCAAAGGGTTTAGGGTTTACCTTGAAGCTCGGCGGCGACGGCAATGGCTTCGCTCGGCGTACCTGGAAGTGACGAGGGCAAAGCTCGGCGGCGACGGCGAAGCTCGGCGATGGCGAAGCTTGGCAGCGTACCTGGAAGTGACGAGGGCGAACACTTGGCGGCAAACAAAATTTTGGCAGCCTAACGGCGTCTAAGTGTTTCGCCCGGGTTAGGTTTTTCCAATGCTGCCGAGGGGTATATATAGACTCACATTTTCTCAGGCGGATTTTAAGTACCGACCGCCTGAGAAGATTGTTACCTCAGGTGGTAGATGTCAGCTATACAAGTTTTAAAAATATTTTGTTCAGGTGGTAGATGTTAATTTTATACAAATGTAGAAGAAAGTATCATCGAATTTGGACACAATTTGCAGAATCTAAACATGTTTGAGTATTTATATTGGAATCTAAATAAAAAAGAAGCAAGGGATAAGGAAACTGAAGAACAGTATCGGACATTATCTCTGGCAGTTGTTAAGTAATAACCGCCTGAGATAAATATCTTCCTAGCCGGTTATTAAGTACCAACCGCGTGTGAAGATATTTACTTCTTCTTAATTAATATTCTTTTTTAAATATGGGTCCTTTAAAAAGGCAAAATTTCTCTTTCTTGTAATATTATTGATAAGTAAAGGTTACCATTAAATTTCACTTCATAAATCTTTTGAAATTGGTCAGAACATAAAAAACATACAACAAATGCTATTTATCATTTTTCTATCTTGATGAATATAATGCTTTTTTCATTTATTTTTTCAGTGAACATTTTTACTCATCATGCCAACCTCTATGAATTTTTTCAGATTTTTTTAATTTTTTTTGAACCAATGTGTGTTCATAATTTGATGAATGCCTCATATGTATATGAGCATTTAGTTAGAATGATAGATAATTTGAAGTTTGACATGTTGGAATGCTTTTAAAAAAATTAACAAAATTCATACATGTATAAATGAATACTTTTTCATTGGCGTTGGGAGAACTAGGGGTAGCGCATCCAAAAGGGAATGGAGGGAATATAACCCATAGAGTACAACACGTTATGGGAGAACAGGTCATACTCGCGCTCAATCCTACAGTTCTCAGTACAGAAGACGGTCCGCTCGGACCACCCTCGCTTGCCGCAGTGGGCAGGCCCCTGGTTCCCCCCTGTTGGGCAGCGGCGAACGCCATCGTCAATGTCGGGCAGCGCCACCGGCGGTGGTCCGGGAGGAGGCCTACGCAGTAACCTCCTGCTCACGAAAACGTCGAGCCTCTGCATGGCTTGATTCCGACACCGGCAACACTCCTTGTTGGTCCTCTTCATCGCGACGAACCCGACCGCGTTGTCGCCGACGTGGGCCTCGCCTTCGACCTGCCAGATATACTCGAGGGTGTCGTGGTCCTCGCGGTCAGCGTCATAGCGGAGCATGGCGAGGATGTAGGCCGCCACCTTGTGGCCGTTCGCGGGCGCCCGGGCAAGGAACTGGGTGCCCCGCTGTGTCTGCGCGCGGCCGTAGTTGAAGACGAGGTCGAACCCGGTGAAGTAGCACGCATGAGGGTTGCCCATGTTGGCCGGGCGCTCCACAAGGGCGTCGTAGCTCCCGTTCCCGTGCCGTTGGAACCACTCCTAGCTGCTCTCCCGCTCCAGCGCCACGCGCCTGCCCACGGTGGGATCACGACACGCCGCGTGCATGGCCTTGCAGGTGGCGCGCAAACTGGAGAGGTCGTCCATGGGCTGGGTGGAGAGGTTGCGGCGACCCATCCCGCGATCAGGACCGCAATATCGTGCGGCAAGGGGAACTCCATGGGCTTATCTCAGATGTTTGGTAAGTAATACCCGCCTGAGATAAATATATTCTCAGACGGTTGGTAAGTAATACCCGCCTGAGATAAACATTTTTGAAACTACAAGATGTTAATTAACGGCCTGAGAAGATGTTAATTAACTAACACGCCGCACGAGGTCTGCGGAGAAGTTAAGAAGCCGTGGTGCAGGGACGCGTGCGCGACGTTCCACATGGATACTAGAGAGACCGAAGGATCTTTGAAGATCGTCTTCCATAGTGGTTTAATTGTGCGCTGCACAAGGTATGCAAAGAGTTCAATGCGCAATGAACAAAATATTTTGTCCAGGTGGTAGATGTTAATTTTATACAAATGTAGAAGAAAGAATCATCAAATTTGAACACAATTTGCAGAATCTAAACATGTTTGAGTATTTATATTGGAATCTAAATAAAAAAGAAGCAAGGGATAAGGAAACTGAAGAACAGTATCGGGAATTATCTCAGGCGGTTGGTAAGTAATAACCGCCTGAGATAAACATTTTTGAAACTACAAGATGTTAATTAACGGCCTGAGAAGATGTTAATTAACTGACGCGCCGCACGAGGTCCGCGGAGAAGTTGAGAAGCCGTGGTGCAGGGACGCGACATTCCACATGGATACCAGAGAGACGGAAGGATCTCTGAAGATCGTCTTCCACAGTGGTTTAATTGTGCGCCGCACGAGGTCTGCAAAGAGTTCAATGCGCGGGAAACGAACCGCTCCCTCGTCTACTCTGCACAGACCATATATAAGGCACATGGTCGGTTATGTACAAGCACAAAACTTTTGCACTCCTTTCTTCTTCTTCCATCGTTCCACCTCCTAGCCCGGCGCCGACGAACCACCACAGCCATGGCCAACCTTTCGACTCCTAGCTCGCCGAGGCAGCCACCCTGCAAGCGGATACGCTGCAGCTCCCCCGAGAGGGTGAATGACGACCAGCGCGTTCCACCGCCGGTGCAGCCAGAGCCACCGGTACAGCCAGAGCAATCGGCTCAGCCGGAGCAGCCGACCCACTCTCCTGCTGCATCGTCGCCGGAGGAGCAGGAGGAGGAGGAGGAGGAGGAGGACGACGACGACGACGATGATGATGACGACGAGTCGTCCTCCGATGACGGCGACGACGACGGCGACCACCACCATGGTGACGACTATGACGACGACGAGTCGGAGGAGGACCGCTTGGCGTGGTTCGAGAAGTTGGCGGAGAGGAGGGATTAGGCGGGGCCGTAGTGTAGTTTTAAGAGTTCTTGTACATATTTCTTTTGTAGTTTTAGGAGTTATTGTGTTTTGTAATAGGATAAAGTCTACATACCCCCCTCAAGTATAGCCTAGAGATTACTTTACACCCTAAACTATAAAACTGGATTTATAACCCCCTAATGTATCTAAAAGCATCTAATTAGTCTCATAAGATGGTTTTGCTAGGTGGTTTTACCAACTCAGCTGCTGACGTGGCATGGTTTGCATGTGATTTCTTGTGGGACTCATATGTCATTCACATATGTTGTCTTATTTTTTTTCCACTGCCCCGTCTACTGTTATCTTCACTTTTGCCTATCCAATACAGGTCACTTAATAACGTTGTAGTTGCCTCCGGCCTCTCGCCATATGTTCGTCAGTTCGTGCAGTGTAGGTCGCCGCAGTTCTGCTAGTGATTCGTCGATCTCTTCTACTCTATGCATGTGCTCTGTTGTGCTGCTACGTCACTTCCAGAGGGCCTGATCTAGGTGTCCAAACAGAATTGGTTCTTTCTCCAGATGGAGCCTCCTGTTATCACACAGCAGAACGTCTTGCCCAGCCGCTTCAGGGCAATGGGTGTGCCGTCACGCATCGTGCCATTGTAGGTGGCCGTGAAGCCGCCGGCCTTCTTCCAGCCGAGCAGGTTCAACTCCGAGAAGTAGCGCGTCGCAGACTCTACCTCCATGCTCAGACGAAGGCTCTGCGCCACTCCTGCGAGAACCCGAAACCGGCGCCGCCGCCGCGCCCGTCGGCAAGTGGATCCTAGGCAATTGAGTACTCGAGACTCGCGAGGGCTGACAACCTGCAGGCTGACGACACCTTTGCCACGGTCGTCTCGTCATCGCTGCATCGACAGCCAGCAGCAGGCGGCGAGCCCCCCTCTGTCTGCGCCACGAAAGTGCGAGCAGTCCCCACCGCCGCGGCCGTGAGGAGCACCACGGCGATGACAACGACGGCCGCCCACGATGGTTCAACCTCTTACTTATGACAAGCGGGCCCCACATCAAAAGACATGCAAATCATGCCACATCAGCAGCTGAGGTGGCAAGACCACCCAGCAAAACCATCTTATGGGACTAATTAGATGGTTTTAGATACATTAGGGGGTTAAAAATCCGGTTTTGCAGTTTGGGGTGTAAAGTAGTCTTAGGTTATACTTGAGGGGGGTATGTAAACTTTTTCCTTTGTAATATATATGTGTTCATTCGTGTCAATGAATACTGGTGTGTTAGAATTTCTGGATTTCAATCAAGTGAATGTGCTCTAAATGCTCATATGTATATGAGCATTTAGTTAGAATGGTGGATAATTTGAAGTTTGACATGTTGGAATGCTTTTAAAAAAATTAAAAAAATTCATACATGTATAAATTATACAAATATGTTCATACCAACAATTTTAAGTGAAGGAACTTTTTTTATGAGATACACAAATGTGAATAATATGTGAGTAGAAATTAATTTGATATTTATCAAAACATTACAATGTCAGCTATACAAGTTTTAAAAATATTTTGTTCTGGTGGCATTATCTCAGGCGGTTGGTAAGTAATACCAGTCTGAGATAATCATCTTATCAGACTGTTATTAAGTACCAACACTCTGTGAAGATATTTACTTCTTAATTAATATTCTTGATTAAATATCTTTTTAGGCGGTTGGTAAGTAAAACCCGCCTGATATAAAGTTAAAAACTGTTTGTGAAAAACCGACGTCTATATAAGGACCCCTCACCGCAGTCAAAACGTAACCCTGGAGAATTTATATCGACGCCGCAAGGCTGTTGAATTTCCCCTGCGCCGCGCCGCCACTCCGCCGCCCAGCCCATACTGTCGCGCCGCCGCTCAACCCCGCAACGCCACTTCTCCATCCAGCCGGCCCACCGTGCTGATGCCTCCCCACCGTGCTGACGCCTCTGCAAGGTAAATGTAGTTTCCTTACTTTTTCTTTGTATATTTTCATTAGCTGATAAGCTGTTAGTTTTGTGTGTTCTGGTATATGGATTCTGTCCTTTTGCAAGTGTAAGGACTGTATGGATTGTGTTCTGGTATATTGATGTATGGACTATATGGATTGTTTCCTTTTTGTACCTATTATGTGACATGAATATGATGTTTAATTAACAAATGCTATTGTAATATATATAAGATGCATCTGGGCCTGTTTCCCGATATAAAGGACCGGATCCCACCCAGACCTAGCCCATGCTGCTGGGCCTGTTTCCCCCTTTGACTCCGTCCGCCTTAAGACGTCGCTCGTCTCCTACATTAGTCGCCCTAATCATACTTGTTATGTCTCTGTAAATTCATTTTATAGAAGGCCTTTAGAGAATATTTGTGGCCAAATTTTGTAAATCTGACAAAAATTCTATTATTGAAGCATGGACCGTCGAGCGTGGATGTATAACATGCCAAGACCCTATCCTATGTACATTCATAATGTTGCAAATTTTATTGAAGCATCCAAGAGACATGCGAAGTTGCAAAAGATAGATGACATATTATGTCCATGTATCGACTGCAAAAATAAGATTGCTTGGACGGATACTATAGTAATCCAATCTCATTTGGTGAAAAGAGGTTTCAAAAATAACTACACAATATGGACAGAGCATGGTGAGTTAGATACACATGATGTGGATAAAGATGATGAGAGAGGATCAGATGATGATAATGTTCATATCGATGATGGTAGTGACAATCAAGCTGGTGATGATGATGATGAGTTCGATTGTGAGGAGATGTTGCGTCACATTGAACCATATGTACTGACTTCTATGGGTTTAGGGTTTAGGGTTTATATGATGAATGGATACATTGCAGAATGCGGCGACAGAGCTTTTATATGATGAATCAAACGGTTGTGATAAAGATTTTACAACATTGCGTGCAGTCTTAGAACTACTAAAGTTCAAAGCTACGCACGAATGGTCCGATTGTAGTTTCTCTGATCTTTTGAATCTTCTGGCAGAAATTCTTCCAAATCCAAATAAACTGCCCAGAAGCACTTATAAAGCGAAAAAAACTTCTTTGCCCGATGGCACTAGGTGTGACAAAAATACACGCTTGTGTGAACCATTGTATTCTGTATCGCAAAGAGCATGAGCTCGCAACTAGATGCACCATTTGTGGTGTCAGTAGATACAAGGACTACAATCACCAGTATGTTACCAACATGAAAAAGACTCAGAAGAATAAGAAGATTATTATTGGTCCTGAAGGTGACGATGACGATACTTCTGGCGATGCAGACGGGAAGGATAAGAGAAAAATTCCTGCATTGGTGATGTGGTACCTTCCGGTAATTGATCGCTTGAAGCGTTTGTTCTCAAACCCTAGGGAGGCTGAACTTATGCGTTGGCATTCCGAGCAACGCAAGAAGAATGAAAAACATATACGACACCCTGGTGATGCAACACAGTGTAAAAATTTTGATATTCAGTATCCAGAATTTGCGAAGGAAATTAGAAATGTGAGGTTTGCCTTGGGTACAGATGGAATGAATCCGTTTGGTGAAAAAAGGAGCATACACAGCACATGGCCCGTTGTCTTAACTATGTACAACCTACCGACGTGGTTGTGTCACAAAAGGAAATATATCTTATTATCTGTTCTTATCGAAGGTCCGAAACAACCCGACATCGAAATTGATGTGTTCTTGGAACCTTTAATGGAAGATATGGCGAAATTGTGGAATGAAGGGGTACATACATGGGATGAGTACAAGCGGGAGTATTTCACGCTAAGAGCAATGATATTCATTACCGTGCATGATTATCCTGGACTTTTTACATTATCGGGACAAATGAAAGGGAAGAAAGGATGCGTTAGGTGCGTGGATAGAACTGGATTTCTATACCGCACTTCATCCAGAAAGACGGTGTACATGAGACATTGACGGTTCTTTACAGATACACACAAGTATAGGAAGATGAAAGAACAATTTGATAACAAAATCGAAAAAGATACTGCACCGAAACCTTACAGTGGAAAACTTGTGTTTGAAATGGTCAAGAACATTCATATTGCTTTCGGTAAGGGAAAAAATAGTAAAGGAATTAAGAGAAAGAAAAGTACATCTTCGGATGATACAACTGACATGGCTTTCAAGAAACAATCAATTTTTTCAAGTATCTTCCGTATTGGACGAATCTGGAATTTTGCTATAGTATTGATTTGATGCACGTTACAAAGAATGTATTTGAAAGCATCATTGGGACCTTGCTGGACATGCCGAGGAAAACAAAGGACAGATTAAATTCACGTATGGACCTAGTAAATCTTGATTTGAGACCAGAGTTTCATCCAATAGAAAAGGTGAACGGGAAGCATTACCTTCCCCCAGCCAGCTACAACTTGACGCTAGAAGAGAAAAAAGCAATTTGCGAATGCTTGCGTGGGATCAAAGTGCCCACAAGTTTCTCATCCAATATCCGCAAACTAGTCTCGATGAAAGACTTGTCTTTATTCGGTTATAATTCTCACGACTGTCACATGATGATGACAGTTTTATGTGCGGAACCGTGCTCACCCAGAGGGTTCAATTATGGAAGGATACACCACTGAAGAAGTGATTGAGGGTTGCGCTGATTACATCAAAGATGGAAAATCGATAGGTGTGCCTATACCGGTACATGAGGGTAGACTACGTGGGAGAGGCAAAGTGGGTAAGAAAACTTTTATTGTTCAAGATTACAAGAATGTACACTGTGCACATTTTGGTGTACTTCAACAGCTCGCAATAACTGAGTCGTACATCGAGGAACACCAAATTGAGCTTCGTGATAAAAACCAAGACCGCACAAAGGACTGGATCATGAAAGAGCACAGAAGATGTTTCACTGAATGGTTAATGGACAAAAATATATCATACGGAAACACTATAGAAGAGGCAACAATGAAGAAGTTAGCTTCTGGCCCATCTACTTTGGTAACATCATGGCAAGCATATGACATCAATGGTTACACATTTTACACTAAAGAAAAAGACGGTAACAGTGTTGCACAAAATAGTGGTGTTTGTATTGAGGCTTATGATTCACAAGGGCAGAAGACCACATACTTCGGGTTCATAGAGGAAATATGGGAACTTGATTATGGCGAAAGAATGGTAATGCCCGTATTTAAGTGCCAATGGGTCAAACATCCTGATGGTTTGAAAGTGGACAATTACGGGCTGACACTGGTAGACTTGAATAAAGTGGGTTACAAAGATGACATGTGGGTTCTCGCCGATAATGTTGCACAAGTTTTTTATGTTCAAGATCCAGAAACTGAGAAGTTGCACGTAGTTGTTTCTGGAAAGCAAAATATTGTTGGGGTTGAGAATGTGGGAGATAATGAAGAGGAATATAATTAGTATGAAGAGATGTACCTTTTCACCGAACCAGAAAACATCAAGCGTGTAGAGAGAAGCATTAAAAAGAATTTGAAACCCTATATGCGAGAAGATGTCAATGCTGGAAAAAATGTATATAGCAATGCGAGATGATATATATTGTATATATTTGTATCTTCTGAAATCAACTTAGAACAATGTTGGTATATGGATTGTGTCCTTTTGCATTTGTGTACATATGCGTTTGGACTCAATAATTTGGAAGTTTGGAAGTTTGGTCTTTCAGATAATGATGTCTTTGGCGTGTAGCCGATTGAAGGAGGAGCGCTTGGCGTGGCGCAAGAACCATCCCCATGTATGTACATATGGCACACCGGTCGCATGGTTGTATATACATATGTATCTGTAATGGACTGATGAACTTAACTGCAGTTTGTTTTTCCGTCTTGTTTGTTTTTGGTATTTTCAATTTCTTCGCGTAGGGTTTCTCTGTGAAGCCTGAATCGGGAGATTTATTGAAATGGCAGTGCATCGTCCCGGTAAAGAACGGGTAAGTCATGAATAACAAGCACAATATGAGTTTAACCATCGTCCTCCTATTAATAAATTTCTTTTGCAGACTGAATGGGAAGATGATTACTACCCCCTGACAATCTCCTTCTGTGAGGACTATCCCTTGGTGCCTCCAAGATGTGCCTTTCCAATTGGGTTCTTCCACCCAAATGTCCATCGTTCGGGAGCACTCTGCATCGGGATTCTCGATCAAGAGACTGTAAGATAGACCTATTTTGTTCATGTAATTATTACTTATAATTGTTGTCGAACTTATTTGAACTGGTTTCTTATATTGCTTAAATTATATTTCGTAGGGGTGGTGCAGTGCTATTACAATCAAAACTATACTACTTGAAGTTCAGCGTTTGCTGCATCAGCCAAATGTGTCTGATGTTGAAAATGATTGCTATAATCTACTTATCAAGGTTAGATGACACTTTGACTTAGTGACCAATGTAGGTTATTGATTCCTCCTTCGACATTTGTTAATTTAAATAATGTCAATATTTTTAGGATCCAGCGGAATATAAGAGACGTGTTCGGGAGCAAGCAGGACGGTACAATTTAGATTGATCGATGGGAGCTTCATCGTCAATCTACAATGAATGTAGCATGATTTTTGTTCAGTGTGTAAAGAAATTATCTTTGAACAATTGTAAAGCCTCTAATGGTGAATTATCACAATTAAGCCAGCCTCACTGGTGATCGAGCATTTCCTATAATGCATTACTGTACTAGTATACGCTCATCTGTGTTTTTTTCCTGATACAATTTTCCCTGCAACGACTACATACGGTTGTGATAATTGCAACGACTACATCCCTGTAATTTCAGTGAAAACCACTTGTGATAATTAAACAACTACATACGGTTCTTAAACAATGAGCGCCACTGAAAATATATGATCTTCTCAGGCCGTTGTTAACCAAGAACCGTCTATGAAGTTCATTGCATTACAGGCGGTTATTAATTAAGAACCGTCTACGAAGATCATGTATTTACCCAGGCGATTGTTTTTTAAAATCCGTCTGTGAAGTTCATTGCATTACAGACGGTTCTTAATTAAGAACCGCCTATGAAGATCATATATTTACCCAGGCGGTTGTTTCTTAAAATCCGTCTGTGAAGTTCATTGCATTACAGACAGTTCTTAATTAAGAACCGTCTGTGAAGATCATGTATTTACCCAGACAGTTGTTCTTTAAAATCTGACTGTGTTGTTCTGTCATCACAGGCGGTTATTATATCATTCGTCATCACAGTCGCATATTTTTAAGGACCGCTTGTGTTTGAAAATTTGAGGCACCTGTAAAAATGCTTTTTGTAGTAGTGTCTGCATGTGTGCGTGTACACACACATTTGTGCTTCTCTACGTGTGTTGTCAACATACTTATACATATTGCTAACTTATCTAGGCGTATGTATTGATAGACTAGTATATCCTATAATTACGAATGTCATATGGACTATTAGCAAAAAAAAAAAGAGAATGTATGCCAAAAAATTTGCTACAAGAATGTGATAAGAACAACCAACCTGTTCATTGGCTTGGTTTTCTGGGTTCATACAAATTTATTGATGATGAAGTACAACATGTTTAGAAGATGAATGTCTTCATATCAAAGCCATGTGCTTTTGCTGAGTTTACAATTGTTGCTCGAGCTTATAACACTAAGAAGAATCTGAATGATCATATTTTCAGTGATCCTAGGATTCATTTTTTTCCTCCAATAGTTCCCTTCTGCCTAACAAATTGGATATCCAAACTGTGTTTGTGCACATGTTGTCAACATAATTTATCCTAGATTGCCAACTCATCTAGACTTATGTGTTGATACTATTAGATCCAATAATTTAAGATGTCACATAGATAATTTACAAAACAGAGAAAAAGAAAAGATGCAAAAAAAATCATCTACAACAATACAAGAAGCACAATCAACCTATGTTCTTTGGCTTGGTTTTTCGAGTTCTTTAAAAAGTATGGATGAGAAAGTACTTTGGCACGTCATGTGAGCATATGGCGTGGTTATGAATCTGAATTTGCATATGTTGCTGTGGCTTATACTGCTAAAAAAATTCTAGATGGTCATCTTTTCAATGATCTGGATTTAGATTTTTTTTCTCCAATTGCTCCCTTGCACCTAATAAATTTCATATCCTAAATATGTGTGCTGGGGTGAATGGGCAAGTACCCCAGTGGTAATGGCAGTGGTTGTCATCATATCCATCAAAGTTCAATTCCAAGATTTAATCCTCGTGTTGCACTGGGGCTAAGTCCCTAAAATTAATATCAGGTGCCTCTCACGCGTGGAGCCATAATGGAAATACGATATTCCCATCGCACATCTGACTTCACTGGATTATATTGATCTTACAAAGGACACGGTATAAGAATTCGTGTGTATTTTTCAGGTTGGGTATGGGTGTAGGTGGGTGTATGGATTGAATGAGTGTGTAGACACATGGTCAGATACTGTACTTGCACCTGATAAAGGGGCTTCAAAAAAACTATTGTTGATGTGTGAGATCCATATTTGAGGTTTGCTGAGCCTCTCCCTCGTGATTTGATAAGTGCTGCAATGGATTTACTGGTTCGACCGGATTGAGTATGAACTGGTGAAAATGCACATGTGATTTACTCAGGTTCAGGGCCAAAAGTGGTAGTTGGCCTACCTCCTCTTCTATGATTTTGCTCCAGCTGTCATGTCCCGTGCAGGGTGGAACTATTTAGACCTGGAGGATCCCACCCACATTTTCCTCTCTTAGGTGAGCGAGGTCAAGGTGGGTCCTGTCATTTGAACCTTTCCTTACACGTTTTGTCTAGCCCGTGCACAATATGACTTCACCACTTGAACACACCCATGATGCATTAGATACATCTCATCCACCTGAATGCACCAAGAGCAGCGACAACAGTGTGGGCATGGTGCTGGGAGAGCAAGGTGGCAATGGCAGGATTTGAAGAGGCAAGCACGGAGGCTAGGGCCAGCAGAGAAGGGGTGGGTGCGTCAGTGCCGAAGTCGCTTGGGCGAAGAGCGGGATGGGAGGCAAGATGACGCACATATGTGTGGCATGGTGGCGCGATGGCAATGCAAGGCAGGGGGCATGTGATGAAGCCAGCAGAAGAGAAGGGTAGTGGCGAGAGAGTGGTATCCTTGACACGGTGGCCACCTCAACTCTGGGCAACTGGGGAAGAGGCTGCCGGGCGGGCACGACGGAGAGGAGATGGTGGGGTGGCGTTATGGAGCTGAGGGAGCCAAGCAAGGGCGATAGAGCAAGGCAGCACCGAAGGAGGTCATCAGGGTGACACGATGGGGGGACGAGCGGTGCCGGAGGAGAAGTGGGGGCGCATAATGATGGAGGTGTACATGGTGGCTCCAGAGGAGGAGGATGGAGTGGCGTCAGAGGAGGAGATAGAGGGTGCAGAGAGAAACAGAGATGGAGAATCGTAGGCTGCAAGAATGGTCTAGAAGCTCTAGCTCGGTGGACATAGAAAGGGAATAAATATAGGAAGAAGGAAAGAAAAAGAAAATGAAAGGAAGAAAAGAAAAGGAAAACCGAAAGCAAAAATGGAAAAATAGAAGCAAACAATATGGAAAAATAAAAAAGTGGAAAAAGAAATAGAAGGAAGAGAAGATAGAAAAAAGAGAAAATATAAGGAAAGAAAAAGAAAGAAAAAATGCAAAAAAATGTTAAAGAATAGTTTATAGTTGGCATAGATTATGTTTAGGGAGTATGAGCGGTGCCTGGGGACATACCAAAAAGATGGAAAATATTCGTTTGGAGTAGTTTTTAGAGTACATGAGTGCAGATAGTCTAAAATCTGCATTAGATGTCAATGGATTGGATTCAGGTCGGATGGAGCAATAACCCACCCAAAATAAACACGCCCACAGGTGAAACTCGATAACCACACCCGCAGGTTTCGGGCGGGTCTTGGGTGCTCATCGGGTTTGACTAAACTTTTATAACAAATGAATATTTGAACTGGAAAAGAACAGCAACAATTTTTGAATTTGTATTTGACTTTGTTGGTAACTTTTGTACAGTACCAGTGTGCATATGGTTCAGTTGGACCAGAAAACAGAAAAGAACAGTGTAACCCTTGTAAGATTACATCACATTCTCCCATAGTTAAGGTTCATACCTGTTTAAGGAAACACATGTTTCTGTCGGGAGAAATATAATGTAGGGGTCGGGGATGGTGATGACGACCAGGCCGAGGGCGGCAGCGAACGGCCGGGGCCGAAGATGGTGAGTTTTTAAGCTGGACGTCGGACGGAGGAGGCGAAGTCGCACGACCAATGACAATGGCAACCGTTCTGGGCCAGGTGTCCATGCGGCAACAAGGGCTAGGCGGCGGCATTGGCCAGGTAGCGGCACTAGCACAGTGGAGCATGCGATGGTGGGGCCAGGTTCCCTAGCGGCTGTGGGTTGGGAGCAACCACGAGCCATAGATTAGGCTGCAGATCTGCAGTTTCCGTGCGGTGGCGGCTGGGTTCAGGGCACCTGCCTGCTATGGTTGTTGTTGAGAGTAAAAGTGTGGTGGTCTAGTGGGTTGGGCTGCAGATCTGCAGTCTAGATGGGCTATTTTTTTACACCATTTCGGGCGCCCGACGAAGACCCATGGGTGACAACTTAAAGCCACACCCAACGGGTACCCAAATCTGCAAGTGGGATTGACATCCCTAAACCTGATAAAACAACATACATTGTGGGTGGATTTACAAACCCGCTCTTGCGAATGAAAATTCAAACCTACACCCGCCCACTCTCGGGTTGATTTCGGGTGTCCACTAGGTTTGAACAAGTGTAACAGAAATTCAATTAACAGATAAATATTTCAACACCACATCAATTTTATTGAGACTAAATACCATATATATATTGATAGAAATACTAAAGAGTGAATTGTTACCTTTTTTGGGACGATTATGTAGGGATTATGGAACTGCAGATCATGTAGTGCACTCTTGAGGTGTAAATATCCCTCTTGATGGCCAAGTATCCCAAGAAGGACCAATCTAACTCGATAACAGACCAATAAAAAAATTTGTACAAAAAATTTAGTATAAGGATGCTACACGCACCTTCCCTTTGCATCTGATTTCGATGGTGCTGAGATTAGCTTCCCACCCGGTAACCAAGATGTTCTGCTAGGGGCAAGCAAAGTTAGAGCAATATGAGAGAAATGTATGCAGTACCTGACACTTATCGCTGATGGAGAAGGCAGCACACTTGGCCTTCACTGCCGCCATGGCCACTGCACGGCGCGCACTACAGCTACTCTACTAATGTTGGGGGCGTACAACGGGCAAACGCAAGAGGCTAGCTAGAGCAGCGGGGGCGGAGGCTAGGAGTAGGTGGCTGCTAACGGCGGCAGGGGCGAGGGCCAGGTGCAGCTGCCAAGGTTTGGGGACCGAAGGCGGCGGCGGGGGCGAGGGGGTAGTGTGTGCGATGGCCAGGAGCGTCAATCACCGGAACGAGGCACCAAGAGGGATGGGGTTGGGGGCGGCTAGGGTTGAGAGTAGTTGGAATACACCTAAATATAACAAGGGCTCTGGAGTCTCCTGGGCTGGGCTGTATTTCAGGTGGGCAATTTTTATATATATTCTAGGCAACTGATGAGCACCAGCAGGTGAAAAATGAAATCCGCGATAGCAACAATCAAGTTAGATGCACGTCGGACCCTTGGGCGCAAAGTCCCACCCGCACCCATTGGTGCCAAACAAGATGAGGACCCACAAGTGGTTGACATCCCTAGTTGCAATGAGAGATGCTAAACTGACCTTTATAGTCCGATTGCTACAGTGCAATGTCAAACATAGAGATCACTGTAGACACTAGGAGTAAGGAAATGATTGTCTCACATGTGTAACGTCAGATTCACTTCACCTCATGCTCGGTGACATTAGTGAGGTACACCTAAAAATTGAGGTGGCACGCCAAGAAGATGCCAAGTAAGAAAAAAAAGTTGTACCTCACGTAGACCATCGTACTAGAGTGTGATAAAGATGTGGATGTCTCGACAAGGCGAACAAAGTGGGTGAGTGCCTAATCGAAGGATTCCTGGAGTTGGTCCCTAAGTCAACGCTCTTAGTAGCCGATGATATTTGGAGTTGGGTGACACTCCTGATGGCCAGAAGAAGATAAATGCAGCACGGCATGGGAGAGCGAGGTATGGTAGCATTTGGGAGGGACAAATGGATAAGGAAAGAGAAGGAGAGGTCGGTCTAGTAGGAAGATAAGAAGAGGGGGGGAAGAGAAAAGGAAAGACAAAAAAGAAAACTAATCGTGTGTATTATAAATAGCGAATGTAATTTTATTCAGATACAAGTATGTATATGATATAATATAAAATATAGGTAGTTATATGCCATAATATAAATTATGTGGTAGTTAGAATAGAAGTCTATGAGTGTAGAGAACTAAACTGTAAAACTGAGAATCTTCTAAAGTTTAATGTAAAGGATTAAGAATATTCCTATAAATGTGATATTTAATTAGAGATCCACGAGTCTGAACATTCTTATAATTTGCATGGGAATGTAATTATCTAAGAGTACATCATATTTAAGTCATTTGTGAGGTAACGAAGCATTCGACATGATCTGCTTCTATGACTATCTATAAACCGGGGACCATAAATTCTCGTGTGGTGATGCCGAAGGGCCGTGTTGCTCTACACAACCTTTGAGATGGGAGTAGCAGTCCAGCGGAGGAGCATGCAGGTGCCTGCCCCGAGATAAAAACGTGCAGCAGGTATGGCCTACACTGGTCAACCTTGTGTTTTGCCCATGGCATCCGTAGCAGCAGGCGCCGCTTGAGCCGCGTGCAAACAAGATGGTGGAACGGCTCCAAGACATGCGGAGAGAGGCACGCTGTTAGGCTTAATCTAGTTGCACTTGTGTTACTTATCCTGCATGTTTCAGTTTGTAAGAGGGCCGAGTTTCACGGGAACACAAGTGGTCAAAGGCCGAGCAGAGTCCATAGTGTTTTTTCAGTTGTGATGGTGATCGTTTGTGGAGCGTAGGAAGCGCACGTGAGCGCATGTAGTGGATCGTGTGCATGACTCATGTTCCTACATGAACCAAGGGTGTCACAACAGATTGTGTGAGTGTGTGCATGCATTGTACTCAGTTCTATTTATCGGTCAATCACAGTTGCATGGTGTGTGACGAACCACCACACAAAAACCTGTCCACCAGAAACCTCTACGTGAACTGTGTGTTCCTGGTGCAACCTCGTTCCTTCGTCTTCAAGTCAGTGTTCCCAAGTGCCAGAGCTGAGCGTCAATTGAGCTTGCGCGCCAACATGTGGCATCAAAGCCGTTATGTCGATCCATACAAGCAGGAGATGGCGGGAGGTGATGGTTCACAGACGACGAAGATGCCACCTTCTGGCAAGGGAGGTGTTGGCGACGACACGGGCATTCCGGCAGTGGTGGAGCGCATGGTGAAGGAAGCAAGCAGCTCCCTCGTCTACCCAATATTGACATGCACAAGTTACACAATGGGCTCTAGTGATGCATGTAAATCTTGAGGCGCAAGATCTCTGGCACGCAGTGATCTCCGAAAAGGTTGAACGGTGCGACGACAGACTGGCACTGGCTGCCATTCTTCACGGCGTTCCGGTGGAGATGAACCTGTCATTGACTGCAAAACTGAGTGAAAAGGCAGCATGGGAGGCTGTGAAGGGCATGTATGTTGGAGATGACCCCGTGCATGAGGCAAATGCTCAACAACTATTGAAGGAATTCGAGATGATCGAGTTCAAGGAAGGTGAGGCAATTGATGAATTTGCGATGAAAATATCCGGCTTTGCCAGTAATCTTCGTACCCTTGGAGAGACAATAGAAGAAGACCAAGTTGTAAAAAAATTCCTCCGGGTAGTGCCTGCTCGATACATGCAGATCGCATTATCGATCGAGACAGTGTTAGATCTCAACAGTATGTCAGTTGGGAGCTCGTTGGGAGGTTGAGAGCTGCTGAGGACATACTTGGAGCAAATGGAGAGGTAACTGACTAAGCCGGGCATCTACTGCTTGCCGAGGACGAGTGGGTGGCCAAGTACAAGCATAGGTTGATGTCTGAATCATCATCAGGAAAAGACGAAAATTGGGCTCACTCATCAGGGAAGAACAAAGGAGGTGGGCGAGCAGATCAAGCCAATGCCAAAGTGGCCTCTGAAGGCGCACCTCATCGCAAGGGAAAGTGCCGGAATTGTGACGTGTGGGGGCACTGGGCAAGGGAATGTAAGAAGCCAAAGAAGGGGAGAAAGGAAGAAGCCCATTTATCAGTGACTGAAGATCATTCAGCCCTGTTACTGACAGAGACACAAGTGACTGAAGAAACTATCATGCATGAGGTACACCTGAATGAATCGAGTATGATACCTGTGAAGGATGCAGAGGATAAGTGGTATCTGGATTCAGGGGCAAGCAGTCACATGACAGGGGTCAGATCCACATTGTCATCTCTTGATGAAAGTGTAAAGGGATCAATGCGTTTTGGTAATGGTTCAGTGGTAGAAATTCAAGGTGTAGGCTCTGTCATATTTCAGAGTGGAGAGTGTTAGAATAATAGTACCACATTGTCTGTATAACCAAGAGAGGTCCCCTGACCCCAATATATATATGTACCACCCCTAGAGGTTTTAATCAATCAAATACAATAATTATTTTCTTCCCCATTACTTCTATGAATAATCAATAATTTATTGATTCTGGACGTCGAGTTCCACATGTTCGTCCAGGGTGACCTCTCCATCACCGACTATTGTCATCATCTCAAGTCATGGCCGATGCACTCGGTGACTTGGGAGAGGTCATCCCCGACCACACCCTCGCTCTCATGACGCTTCGTGGGCTGAACGTGCGATTCTCTCACATGGTGTTCCTTTCTAAAATACCAGTTTTTCCTTAATATGAAGTTCATTTACCAGTTTGTTTTCAACCATAGTAAAGATCAATTATGGTTGTACACATGAACTTGATCTCATCAGAAATATTTCTTTCCCCCATACTTAAAATTTTATTAACATAAGGGATGGACTTCACCAATAACCCTAGGATAATTCAAGTGACCTTCCTGCAAATTTTGGATAATTTTATTGAATGGAATTTGCTAGGGCAAAACACGATGTAGTACTAAATATATTCAAATTAATTTGAATATAGCACTGTACATTTAGGCCCTGTCAAAATATTCAAATCTGAGGCTATACATTTTTCCATGGCCTCATAATATTCCAAATAGCCTTTCTGCCAAGTTTAAAGATTTGTGAATTCCATTTGCTATTTTATTTGAGATGCTTAGCAAATTCAAGTCATATTTAAGTTCAAATTTTGAATACTGATCAAACTTATTTGAACATAAAATTTGAACACACCATCGTGATCAGCATGACTTGTTTGACTTATCCACGAAGTTTTACAATTTTTGAAGCTCAATGCTATTTAATTCAGTGACTCCATTGAATTTCTTTCAAATCCAAATTCAAATTTGAAATTCAATTGAAACTTGATCAATTCGAAGTTTTGATTCCAGAATCAAATTCCAGATATTTATTTGAGCCTATCCACAAATTGTGATGAATTTTGGACAAGTATTGGTGGGTGAATTAAGGGAGCAGAGAAGATAGACTTGGAAGGGATGTGGGACTCACTGTCCAGTGACCCAAATTCGAGCAGTGTTCTCACCGTGGCGACACCGCACGGCATGCAGGCCACTGATCTGCCTGCTTGCTTGTGTCGTGACCGCCTCTCCTCGACTCACTTTGCCTATTTAAGCCTCTCCTGGCCGTCGGCGTCGATTTCCCCACTCGGTTTTTCCCTCCCACACCACAGCTCTGACCGCCGTCGCCATTCTCGCCGCTTTCTCTTCCTCCCCGGTGAGCACCTCGGTCTTACCTCTATTCTCTTTGATGCAAACAGCAAAGATGGTGCCAAGGCCATGCTCTACCTTCTCCACCCCTTGGCTTGTCTTGTTGCTCACTGTTTTCCGATATTTTGAAGTCCCACGAACATCGTAGTTGTGCCGCCATTGAACCTTCTCTGTTCTTCCATGGAGCCGAAGCTAGGAGCAGTTTCTTCGTCGGGCTCCAACAGCAAAAAGCTTCGCTTCTGCACCTGCTAGCTCACTGTACAAGCCATTCTTCGTTTCATTCCATATCGTGCAAATAATACGAATTCTGCTTTCGGCCTTAGCCCACGAACTAGGTCACTTCTCGGTTTAATTCCGTTTCTATGTGTAATGATTCTTCAATCCAATTAAGGATTTTATTCCATACCTCCTAGCGCACCCCTCTGCCAAGAATCAGTGGACGCCATCGAGTAGAGTCTGAGATATTCAAGTTTTCCCCACCGCCAATGGAAATCTGTCGGTTCACCGTCGAACTCATCTTTGCTGGTGATGTCACCCCTTTCTAACCTCCAAATCATCATCCTCGGGATCCCAGGAACATTTACGACCTTTTCCCGAGCTTCTTGCGCCATCCCCGAGTGATTCCGACGATCACCGAAACCCTAGCTCCACCGCCGCCGTTGCGCCACCACCTCCGGCCGTCGCCGCCACGATTGGACCCTACCATCGTGTTGTGCAGTCGATTTTAGGGCTAGGCGGCCACAACCGAGCCGAATGGAGGTCAACGCAACCAAGTTCGGTAAAGCACCGCCGCGGTTCCAGCGAGGAATGCCGCCGCATCGCGAGGTAGACAACGACCGTCGGGTCCCGCCTGTCAGCGACTCTTCTTCTCGCGCAGGATCGGCTGCGGCTCTGGATCTGGTGCGGCTACGCGGGTTAACCCCGTGGCCCTCAGTGTGGCCCAGCTGCGATTGGTTGAATTTAAACCAGTGGGACCGGTCGCTTTATTTAAATTTTCCAATTGAAAATTAATTCCGGGATTCAATCCAACTTCTAAAATTCATTACTCCTAGTAGAATTGCTCAAAAATTTCCACATAAAGTCTGGTAGACTCATATTAATCTCTACTTTGCAGTGATGCAATTTATTGGACATGAAACTCCCAGAATTTATATAATTAATTCCTTTGAGCTAACTTCTTGGGAAATTAATTACTCCTGTTATGTTAATTGGAAATTCCCAATTGTGGTCAGAACACTCTTATTAATACACTTGATCTCCAGTAAAAATTTAATGTTCATTGGACTTTAATTACTGGGTTGATCAGTGTTCCAAATCTCTATGTAGTTAAAAATTGAGAAAAATACAGAAAACATTTCAGAATTTCTCCCAAACTCATAAAATCAATTTCTCCTTTTAGTAAACTTATAAAATTATGAAACAACCAGTGCGACCCCCTCTACATGGTACAACCACTGGTAGCCATGATATACCTCCAGAATTACAACCAAAATTCAGAGAAGATTTATACTTGTAGAAATTTTGGGGACAACAAACTTCCTTGATCATCTCCTGTTCTTTGCAAGAGTCTCCTTTATAGTCCCTAGTATCTACCATAAAAGTTCCAAGCCAATTAAAATCATAATCTTATTTGATTCACAAGATATTATCTTGTGACCTTAAATATATTATTTATTTTCAAAGTCATTCATATATAGTATATGCATAACGTGTTGTGACTGAAGTCGAGGAGCAGCCGAAAGCTTTGGAGGTCAAGCTACCGGAGACTAAAATAGACTCAGACTCGCATTCAGGCAAGCCCCGGTTTGCATTTAAGTTCCTTATAATGTCTTTGCAGTTTTCATTCACCTTACGTCTTCAGATGTTTGTGCATTATGTTTAAGGTGTTTGACATCCACTTACATGACCCACAAATCCCATGGAGTCTTGGATAGGTCTACAGCCCAATGAGTAGAAACTACCATGCTTATATTCATAGGGATCCGGTAGAAGTCGTGTAGTTGGAATCTACTCGCGAGATAGGATTTTATCACACGGGATGAATTGGATCAAGAAATGGTTTATGAATTTGAAATTGAGACCGAGCAGCGGGTAAGATGCAGCGAGACGTGGTCTCACGTGTGTAGCCCTGCTTTTGTCGATTGAGGACCAATTCGTGTGCAGCCCTGCTGGACAAGCTTGAATTGTACCGGCAACATACTGGAGAAATGAGCTCCAGTAAACTGACATTGCTTGATACTGGTTTGTCGAGGCATACCATTCCGTTTTATAGGCGTGGGTTGAGGGCAACAAGGTGTAAATCAGCTGGTGGGCACATCAGAGTACGCCCCACGCAGTGACCTCCTGCTCGTGATGGATCGACCAGTTCGACATTCGAGTGTTGGGTGAAAGGTGGCGTTCAGTGGTTTTGATCCGGCAGATCTCCCGACACAACTAAAAGTGTTTGCGGAGTTTAAAGTTCGGTGTGGGCGCGCGGAGATTCAAGAAGGTGAAATGTAAAATGACACAGGAGACATAAGGATTTACGTGGTTCGGGCCGCCTGAGCGTAATACCCTACTCCACGGGGTGTGTTGGTGTTGTATTGGATGTATGAACTCAACTCAGGTGACGTGAGTTGAGAGTGCATGTGAGCCGATCAGACCAGATCAGATCAGATCAGATCTGAACCGCCGTTTATGTATCGTCGGCCTGTCCTTTTATAGTACAAGGACATGCCATTACAAGTTGGCCTGGCCCGACATGTGGCCCCGGCGGCTACAAATATTGATACCAATTGATGCACTTAATTACCCTTAATGACCGAGTTACGGGCTTTGATAGCGCCATTACTGGTAATAAGGGTCGTCCAATTGTGTGTCATTAACATAGTATTAATGACACTTAATCGGGTCTTGAAGTCCTTGATTCCCCTTTGAAGATACGGAGCCATTGTGGAGTCTACCGGAGGTTTGAGGCTGAAGATCCGATGGTTGGACACGTGGCAGCTCCGGAGCATACTGTGGGGAACAGATAGGTCCGATGCCACCAGACACGTGTCAGTTCCGGAGCTTCCCTCGGTCTGGGGTTAGGTCCGGGGGTGCCATTATGGTACATAGCCCGGAGCTTCCCCCTTGTGGGCGGTAGCTCCGGTTTGATGGTACACGTGGCGACCCTGGGACTAACCATGTTGAGGAAGCGGGTCCGGTTATGTCTAACATGTGGGCCTCCGAAGGTCTTCAAATCAAGTAGATGACATTTCCTTGAGATCATTGCAATCTCAAGGGGTATACGGTACCCAGGGTACCGACAGTGGCCCCCTGGTCCCACCTCTGGGGAAGACCCCCTTGGGTGAAGTCATTCCGCCGGAGGTGGCTCCATCCTTCAACTTTTGAGCCGAGTCTTCAAAGGTCTTTGGATGTGCCGTTGGCGATAGTTTTGGAGTTAAATCCTCGCCACGTGGCATATCTCGGGTGCGGCAAATGAGATCTTTGGCATGCGGATCTCACGCAATTGAAGGTCGTCGGTTCCCGATACGAAAATCGTATTGGTTCCGCGCGCCTTGTCAGGCCGCCGCCTTTGGGCTTCCCGCCTTTCATGATGACAACCGTTCGCCTGGGTAAGAACCTCGACTTGATCGTCGGGGTGGTCCCGGGCCCTCTTGTCATCGGCAGGGTGAAATTTTTGAATAGTACCTTCGGCTTCCCTACGGTTTCCATCCAAGCATTGCGGGGGCTTACTTAAGAAGGAAAACTCACACCGTCTGGGGTTCTTTACGCCTCTCATCTGAAATTGCGCTCGATCTCCCAAACTTGTGCTTGCTTTTCCTCCCTTGCCTCGCTGTGCTGCGATGGAGTTGGGTCTCCGCGAGAGCCGCTTGAAGACCGAAAGTGATCTGAAGAAGGTCCGGGTCCTCATGGGGTGGTCCTCGGACTTCTTCAACCACTTGGTCCGCACCGGGGAAAAGCTCCCATTCGAGAAGGAGCACGCTGGCGAGATGGTGTACTTTTCTGCGTACGCCATGGTGGGGTTGATTCCACCTTTTTCCTCCTTATTCTTGATGCTGCTAGACTTCTATGGTCTGCAGCTGTACCACCTTGGCCCCCACTCCATTCTTCTAGTTTCTATCTTTGTCCACTTCTGTGAAATGTGGGTGGGCATCCCCCTGCATTGAGCTTTTCCGGACCTTCTTCACCGTCCATACCACCGGGAGGAGTGATGAGTACCTTGGCTTCTACTACTTTGTGAAGCGCAAGAAGTGCCCATTCAAGTACCTCCGGTCGTTTCCCTCTGGAATGTGGGACGATTGGAAGAAAGACTGGATAGTCATCCGGGTGGAGGAGCACGAGAAGCTGGAGCTGTCCGAAGGCCTCCCCAACATCGACACTGCAGTCTGGAGTGAAGCTCCAGTGCTATCGGATGCCTTCAACCCTGCTCTGACCAGAATCCGCCATTGTGTGGAGGGAGGATTAACTCCTCAGGCGGTATTTTGCAATTTCCTGGTCAACAGGTGGGCACCGCTGAAGAGGAGAGAAAAACTCGCTTGGTCCCTCAACAGTGTGATGGACGACGATCGGGTCGAGACCGGGCTAAAGTCCAACATGGAGGGGCGACCTTGGAGTTTCATCTCAAGAAGTTCCAGCACGGCATCGACGTCGCGGGTGATGACTTGACCCCGCCACCAGCTTTCCTCCCTCTGAACGTGGAAGTACAGTTCAGCAGGGAGCTCCGGCAGACGATGCCAGCGCTTGACGACCTTAGTGTCATCGAGAGACGATCGACTTCCAGGGTGGTGATCCCTGGGGCTTCTGAAGGTGGCTCCACCCCTGCCCCGAAGCCAAGGACCGAAGTCATCAGCAAGGGCAAGGAGCCGGCGGCCGAACCCTCGAGCATGAAGAGGAAGCTAAAGCATGCCGACGGAAGGTCCGTCAGGCCTGCACCCTCTGCAGCAGCTCCTTCTCCCCGGAGGGGAAGGTCTTCTACAACTGCGGCGACTGTACCTGCAGCAGTGTCTTCCCGGGGTGCTAGCCCCGGGCATGTGACTCTAGTACCAGGGCCAGCCGAGTTTTCTGGGTCCGGAGGTCCTTCCCGGTCGAGGGGGGCCTTGACTAAGGAAATGCCTGCGGCTGCAACAAGTTTCGGGGGGCCTTCCGGAGCTACCACTCCGGCGGCGGCCATGATCAGTCCAGAACGCTCGAGAAAGAGATTCCATACAAGTTGGTGCGGAAGCCTTCCGAGGTAATTTTTAATCTTTACATCAGACAGTTGTTTTGTTGTAGTAAATGTTTTTTAAGTTTCTTCATCCATCATCTGCAGCGTCCACAAGAAGAGGAGTGAGGCTTCGCCCTCAGCCACAGCAGCTGAAGCTATGAGGGCATAGGCTTCTGCTCATGTCCTGGTGCCGCCCCAAGTGGTGGCTGAAGCTGCGGTAGCTCCGGCGCCAGCTGTCGTGGTCATGGACCTCGACTCATCCCCCGAGACTCCCGTGGTAGCGCCGTACCACGGGAGAGAAGATGCGCCAGAGGCACCTACCCCGGAGGTTGAAGCCTTGGGTCTTGATGCTGAGATGTTGGAAGCTCCGACCTCAGAGCCGGTTGCCACTGAAGCTCTGGCTGTAGAGCCGGTTGCAGTTGAAGACCTTCCGGTGCCTGAGCCGGTTGAGGTTGAAGCTCTGGCCTCAGGGCCGGTTGTTGTTGACCTTCCGACGCCCGAGCCGGTCATTGCGGAGGCATCAGCACTCGAACCCATGATGGTCGAGGCGCCAACACCCGAGCCACCAGCGGAGGAGGAGCCCAGGCCGGAGCCGGAAGTAGCCCCTGCTCTGGAAGTGATGACGGTGGAGGTTCCTACTGCTGAGCCAGGGTGCCTTGATGAAGTCGCTGGCCCCCTGCCTGAGGGGGCAAATGAAGACCTGGCGGCAGGGCCTTCGGAACCGCTTCCGGAGGTCGAAACTTCTTCTACGGGACCCTCCTCGGTGGCGACTGAGGCTATCCCGGAGGACGACCCTAGTGACGTGGATGCTCAGGGGACCACTCTTGTGGAGTGGGACCCAATTTTTGTAAACGAGAACCCGCTGGACCCAGCGGAGGAGACCCCAGCAGGTCCGGACCCTATTCCCCTGTCGTTGTCCATTGACAACACTTGCTCTAGTCTGTGTCAAGTCCAGCTGGCGTTCTACCACGGCAGCAAGGCTCTTGAAGAGGAGCGCCAAACCCTTAGGCGGTGGCGTAATCGGCTCTACTTCGAGACCAAGCTAGCGCAGTCGAGGCTGGCAAACGACAAGGAGTGGATCAAACAGGAGAAGGTCCGCCTGGAATACTGGGGCAAATTATTGGATGATAGGGAGAGCTTGACTCGTGCCCTTGACACTCAATCCCAGGCCATTTATGAGCAAGCCAAGGCAACTAATACTGCGGCTGATGATCGCAAAGAAAGGCTTGAAGCCATTAACACTACCCTCATCAAGCGCCGGGAGGCACTTGAGGAGAGGTAGAAGAAGCTCGAAGACGAAGAGCAAAAACTCCTAGAGCTGCGGGATGATGTCTTGAAGAGGGAGGAGAAGCTCGCCGAAAAGGTGGCTCTGGCTGACAAGGGCCTCGAGGAACACACCAAGAAGTTGGAGGAGCGTTGCGTTGAGGAGGAGGAGAAGGCATGGGTGCGAGGGCAGTAACTCTACAAGCAAGAGTGTGCCATCGCTGCCAGGGAGAAGAAAGTTAGGGGTCGAGAGAAGAACTTGGTCGACCGCCGGAACAAGATCCACCTCTGGGAGGAGGAGCTTGGAAAACTCGAGAAGCAGGTTGCTGAAAAGATTCAACAAAATGCCAGTGAGGTTGAGCGCCTTGCTCGTGAGAATTCTGAACTGGGGGCGGCCAAAAGATCCTTGGAGGAACTGAAGGGCTTGAGGACTGCGGACTCCCTACAGGTTTGGGAGTTCCTGAGCAAAGCCAATGACGCACTGACACCAATGGGCTTCAGTCCCGTGTGTCCGGATGATCTGGAGCCGGAGCCGGACCTGGCGTTGAAAGCGTTGAGCTTGGCGGGTGACAAACTCTCCAAGGTGGGTGACACCATCACAGACCAGTTGGAGGATGAGAGGCAGTCCCTGGCGAAGAACGTCGCAGAGTATGTGCTGACGTGCTACATCAGCCGGGATCCCCAATTTCCTCTGGACCCGGTGCTTGAAGGTCCCGTCGAAGGAGAAGGTGAAGCCACCCGAGCCAACGTGTCGAAGGTTGCTCAGAAGGTCGCCCAGTTCTTCCATAGGGTCTAGGACCATCTCTGTAGCTCCCACTTGTATTCTCTCTTTTTCTTCCCCAATTTGTAATCCCTTGTCTCCAGATGAATGAAATCCACAATTTGTTAATGAATTTCATTTTTTGTCTTCAACACTTCTATCTTCACTTGGCCCCCTGGTAGATGTACACAATTTGATTGTGAACATGTACCAAGAGGATATTGTATTTTGTTGAAGACTCGTTTGCTTCGAACATGTAGAGTGTAGGTCCGAAGTCTTCAAAAGTGAAGGCCTTCTGAGGTTGTCGGGGCTCAGAAGCTCTGGCATTGACTACCGTCGGAGCTTAGTAGCTCTGGCAATAGTCCCTATCAACGCGTAGAGCATCGATAGTTAGCCCTCCGGGGTGTCGGAGCTTAGTAGCTCCGGCAGTGACCTTTGCCAACGCGTAGCTTGTCGGCAACAGACTTCGTTTGTGGGGTCTTCTCACCATCTTTTATTCTGCGTCGACGGCTGGCCCCCCTAGCTTTGCCGGAGCTTGGTTGCTCTGGTAATGCTCGTTTCAATGTTTAACATCGATCACAAGCCACCTAGGGGGAGTCGGAGCTTTGTTAGCTCCGACTTTTCTCCATCAACGTGGATTCTTTCTTTTTCCTGCACACTAAAGCCAAGAAAAATAGTAAAATTCGCTCCTTGCCTATAACTTCATCGCGGCTTACGATTCCCAAGAAAGTTTTAGGTCAAACACAATTTTGAATGCAACCGAATGCGTTGCCTTCTTTCTTTCAGATCCAATTGTACTTGGACCCGCCTTACTTCGGCCTGCCGGGGTGTAGGTAGAGTGGCGTACTTAGGGTGCTTGACCAGGCTAAGTCGATAGCACACTCCGGCCCTAGATTGGCTTGGCGGCATTCAGGCGAGTGGGCCATGAAAAATATTTGAATACAAAAGAATTGACAATACAGCTCGAAGTGTACATGAACTGGTCAAACTAAAATTTCTTAAGAATTGCACAACTTTGTTATAGACAAGAAAGAGAAAAATAAAAAATGTTGAGCCTGTACAAAATAAATGCACGTGGAGTCTGTTTCACATGAAGATGTCTTTCATTATAGGTCCGGGGTACAGGGGAAACAAGTACACTCTTAGGGTACGAAACCAGGCTAAGCGTGTTTCATTTCTCGTTTGAACCAGGGTAGCTAGCCACACTTTTAGTTCTGAGACTGTGACAAGTGTTGCATGAACTTTGCGGATCTTCCGGGAAAGGTCCAGCTGTTCTCCCGGAGGAACTACCCGACTCTATACAATGACTCTATAACATACACCTCAAGTTACTACAGACTCACCTCCGTGATATTAAGTGTAGAACTTATGGAGGTGCTCAACATTCCAAGGATTTGGGAGAGGTGTCCCATCCTCGGTAGCCAAGCGAACGCTTCCGGGATGGGATACTTTAATCACTCGGAACGGTCCCTCCCAGCTGGGGGAGAATTTGTTTAACCCTTCTCTGGATTGTATTCTCCATAGCACCAGATCGCCTTCCTCGAGCTATCGGTTGTGTACATGCCGCTGATGATAGCGCCGAAGGGCTTGGCGGTATCGGGCATTCCGAACAGCTGCTTGGCACCTTCCCTCCTCAAGGAGGTCTAGGTCTTCACGCTGGAGCTGGTCCTGTGTGGCTTCGTCGAAGGTCCGGACCCGAAGTGACCGCAAGGTGATTTTCGGAGGAAGGATTGCTTCATCTCTGTACACCAGGAAGAAGGGTGTCTCTCCAGTTGACCGGTTTGGAGTTGTCATGTTGGCCCATAGAGTGGGCGGAAGCTCTTCAATCCAGTTGGCTCCATGTTTTTTTCAAGCGCTCATAGGTGCGCGTTTTGAGTCCTTTCAGGATTTCAGCATTTGCTCTCTCGGCCTGGCCATTGCTTGCCGGGTGAGCTACGGAGGCGTAGCAAACTTGAATGCCGAGTTCTTCACAATATCCTTGAAATGCAGAGCTTGTGAATTGGGTCCCGTTATCAGTAATAATTTTGTTTGGGACTCCAAATTTGCATACAATGGACTGCAAAAGTTGATAGCAGATTGCTTGTTTATTGTCACAACTGGAGTTGCTTCCGGCCACTTGGTGAACTTGTCAATGGTGACATGTAACACCCTAAATTTTCGCATCATGCATTGCATACATGATCATGTATTAAACATTAGTAGAATGAAAGAAAAATAATAAGACATAAAATATACATATACAAATATGTGTAGCAAAAGAAGAAAAAGAAAATAATAGTTATAGCCTAAAACTTGTAATAAGGAATAAGTATAAAAATAATAATAATAATATATATAAATATATATATATAAATAATATATATAACAATATATAAAAAATAAATAAATAAAATATAAATATTAATATTATATATTATTATAATAATAAATAATATATATATAATATGAATAATAATATATATAAAAAAGAAATATAAATAATAAATCATATAATAAAAGAAAGTATAAAGAAAAAAAAGTAAAATAAATAAATATAAATTATAAAATAATAATAATACTACAAAAAAGTGGGAGCAGCTCGGCCGACCGAGCAGGCCCGCTCCCGCGCCAGCGCGCCCGACTGGCCCCGCCGAGGCTGCAGCGCTCGGCCGCCCGCCCGAGTCCCGCGCTGGGCCCCGCCCGCCGTACGCGCCCGGCTCGGTCTCCCGCTGGCCGCGCCCGCCCCCGAGTCCCGTCCCGCTCCAACTCCCCCCCCCCCCCCCCCCGATCCCGCCGGCTCCGGAACCGATTCCCGATCACTCCCGGTACCGCCGCCTATAAATACGACGGTAACCCTCGTAGGGTTTTTCCCAGCTGCCAGACGCAGCCGCCGGAACAGAGGAAAAAAAGGGAGTCCAGAGAGCTGCGCCTAGGGAAGAAAAGGAGGAAAAGAAGGGGAAGAAGAGGAAGAAAAAGAGGAGGGCCCTGCCGTCCGCCGGAGATCGTCGTCGACATCGCACCGCCATCGTCGTGCCGCCGAGGGACTGCTGTGCCATCCACTTTGTCTACGCGTCGCATTCGTTCCGCGATCGTCAAGCCGTCAGATCTACGGTAGGATTCGTTTCCGATGCGAATTTTAGCAACACATTAGATCTAATAGACGTAAATTGATTTTAGTTGCACCATAATTTTATTTTCAGCAGTATTAATCCACCCTAAAACCCCCGTAAACTCATATGAACACGTATGAACTAGTTGCATCTAATTAATAAACAACTGTAGTAAATTAATTATTGAATTGTGCATGCATACATGTCATTGCATGTTGATTATTTTGCGTGCATCATGTTGAATTGTATATGTTTTCTTGTATGTATGATCACGCGTAGAGGAACGTGCTCAAGAGGCTGCATACGAGGATTTCCAGAACCAAGACTTCGAAGCGCTTGAGCAACCCCATCCTCCGGAGCAAGGCAAGTGTCCTTGAAGCATATTGATCCTGTTTTATCAAATGTTTTGTTTGCGAACTTGCATGCTTGTGTCAAATTGATGGGAATCCTATGGTAGGAAGTTTACTAGTTTTGTTTGACCACCCTTGTCACCTGGAATTTATGGTAGAGAGTCGGGAAGGGTTTTTACCTTTTTGCTTCGCTTAATTAATTGGGATGGCAAACAACACTACACATTTAATTATGCACCAATGATATTCTGGTTAATGTGAACTGGTCAATATGATGGGTGATCTAAGCAAGCATGGTTTTGTCGATGGGTTGGATGTTATGGTGGTTTGCTTGCTTTAGATCTAAGGACCGGTTCATGCGAGAATATGCCAGGTCAACAGTGCCACCACAAGGCCAAGTATGGGTGCGGCGTAGCTGAATAATTAGGAGCGCTGCTAGTATGGTATGGACCATTGGATGGCGCGGGGAATGGGAGTCGAGGAGGACTGCCCTGGGATCCGCATGGCACACGAGGGGGCCCGTGGGTGGGAGAATAGAGATTCAAGCCTGCCGGTGAAACCTTAGTGGGTCCGTACATACTAGTAGTCCCTTTTGAAAGGCTATTTTGTGATCTCTTGGCCACACACCTACGGAAGTGTGAGATGGCACAATGGAGGTTTCTTAGTCATCGAAAGGTGATGAAATCACAAACATGTGGGTAAAGTGGTACAACCTCTGCAGAGTGTTTAAAACTATCATGATAGCCATGCTCCCGGTTATGAGCGCCTGGATGACCTACATGATTAGAGTTGGAATTGGGATTTGGGATGGTTATGGTCTGGTAATGGTTATGGTTTGGTTTATGGTTATGGTTTGGTAATGGTTATGGTTTATGGATTATGGTCATGGATATGAATCTGAGTTATGGTAATTGGACATGGATAATGATGATGTTGGCAATAATTGGATATGGCTTATATTATGTTAATATGATGGTTATGATGGGATTATTTCACATAGACATAGTATAATGCTTTTCAAATGTTTTACTGTACTTTTCAGCACTTGGCCATTATTATTGTCGTCATTTGAATAAGCCACATGTCATACTTTCCACACTTGCTGAGTACGACATGTACTCACCCTTGCAATCCCCCCCCCTACAGCTACTGGAGACAATTGGGAGTACCCTGAGGATCACGTGGAGTACTAGGTTGCGTACCGCCGTCAATTGCCTGTGGATTGGAGTCGTGCTATTTAGTTTATTTTCCGCTGCAATTATTTAGAGTTTTATTATTCGTGAACTATTGGATTATTGTAATAAAGTACTTATTTAATAGTTAAGACGTGGTTAAATTTTGTATATCGTTTGTGATGCAACCGTATATGTGTGATGAACTTCCTGGGCACACATATGCGTTACGCTTGGTTCATATTCGGAACCGGGTGTCACAAGACATACAAGAACTTGTAACCTCCGACGGCTCTTGGGAAGGGTCCCAAGATGTCCATCCCCCACACAGCGAAGGGCCATGTAGGAGGTATCATTTGTAGAAGCTGAGCCGGTGTGTGAATTTGCTTTGCATAAAATTGGAATGCTTCGCATTTCTTCACCAGCTCAGTTGCATCCTGGAGTGCTGTAGGCCAGTAGAAGCCATGCCGGAAGGCTTTACCGACCAGCGTGCGGGAAGACGCGTGGTTCCCAAACTCGCCTCCATGGATTTCTGGGAGGAGCTCGCAGCCTTCTTCCCTTGTGATGCACCGCATTAGGACGCCGTTGGCACCGCACCGGTAGAGGTCCCCTTCTACCAACGTGTATCTTTTAGCCAATCTGACTATCCGGTCAGCGGATACATCATCGTCAGGAAGGATGTTGTCTTTCGAGTAGCTCCGAATCTCCGAGATCCATGCATCGGAGCTAACTTGAGCATTTGAGTCTTGCGTGCTGGGTTGCTTGGAGCTTCCGGCAGCACCTACATCCCTTGATGACTGCCATGGTAACAGGGCCATCGGGACCATCAGCTTCGGGATGCTGATCTCACCCCCTTCGCTCAATTTGGCAGGCTGAGCTGTGGGTTTTGACAACCTCCGGACAAAAGTTCCGTCAGGAGCTGGAGCTCCGGTTGACGCTTTCGTCGAGAGTTCGTCGGCTTCAGCGTTGTGGACACGCTGGACGTGGTGGAGGTCTAGGACTTCGAAGTCCTTCTGAAGCCTTTGGACTTCAAGGATGTAAGCAGCTAGCTGGAGATTGTTGCAGGAGCATTCACCCTTCACTTGTTTAATGATGAGCTGTGAATCTCCCTTGACCAGCAGCTGCTTGACACCGTATGACAGTGCCACCTTTAGTCTGTAGATGAGAGCTTCGTACTCCGCCATGTTGTTGGTTGCCTTGAATTCAAGGTGTACCATGTATTTTACCTTCTCCCCGGTTGGTGCGAGGAGAAGGATTCCAGCTCCGGCCCCCTGCTTTTGCATGGAGCCGTCGAAGTAGAGGGTCCAGTGAGGCTTGGTGAAGACCGGAGCCTTGTGTTTCGACTTCTGCTCACTGGGGCCCCCAGGGTTTGATGGAGAGGGAGTCCATTCCGCCACAAAATCTGCCAATGCTTGACTCTTGATTGCTTGTCTTGGAATGAATTCGAGATCGAATTCGGCCAATTCCGCTGCCCACTTTGCAATATTCCCAGTTGAATTGGGATTATGCAAGATTGCTCGAAGTGGGTCAGAAGTCACCACTGAAATCTTGTGAGCTTGGAAGTAATGGCGAAGCTTCCTGGAGGCAATAAGAACTGCATAGAGCAGCTTATGCACCTCTAGGTATCGAGTCTTGGCGTCATGAAGTACTTCACTGATGAAGTACACTGGGCGCTGGATGGTCCGGACCCTCCCGGAGGGGCCCAGAGCTTCCTCTTCGTTAACCCGGATCCTCCCGGAGGGATCCGGACCTTCTTCGGGGACCTCCGGGTCCTTGCTGGAGGGACCTGGAGCTTCTTCAGAAGCGACCTGGACCCTCCCGGAGGGGTCTGGGTCTTCTGAAGTAACTTCTTGTGGACTCAAGTCTGGGAACTGGGACCCAGACTTGCTTTCAGGAACCTCCGGACTCTCCCGGAGGGGTCTGGATTCCTGAGCATGGGATGGTTCTGGTCTCTCCGCAATCAGTACCATACTGACGACTTCGTTAGTTGCTGAAATGTAAAGCAGCAAAGGCTCACCAGGGTTTGGAGCTACCAGAGTTGGTAGGGTGGTGAGGAGCAGTTTTAGCTCCTGGAACGCCTTTTCAGCTTCTTCAGACCATTGGAATGGTCCGGACTTCCTCAATAACTTGAAGAAGGGAAGTGCCCTCTTGAAATGAACTAGCTGAGGGCTGCTAGACATCTAGTCAGCTTTTGGACATCCTTGATGCGGGCTGGTGGCCGCATGTCTTCAATGGCTTTGATCTTCGCCGGATTAGCCTCTATGCCCCAGTGATTTACCAGGAAACCAAGAAGTTTTCCGGAGCTAACCCCGAAGACACACTTGTCGGGGTTTAGCTTTGTGCGGGTGACCTGCAGCTTGTCGAAGACAGCCTGTAAAGTGTCAAGGAGTGACTCCTTGTTCTTGATCTTGACCACGATGTCATCGACGTACACTTCCACTATGTCTCTAATGAGTTCTTCAAAAGTTTTGTACATAGCTCGTACAAAGTTTGAAGCTGCATTCTTGAGACCAAATGGCATGGTTGTATAACAGTACAATCCATCTACTGTGATGAAAGAGGTATGCTCTTCATCTTCCCTAGACATTCTGATTTGATGATACCCAGAATATGCGTCTAGGAAACACAGTAATTCACACCCGGAGGTGGAATCCACTATCTGATCTATTCTGGGTAGTGGGAATGGATCTTTTGGACACGCCTTATTTAGTGTTGTGTAGTCAATACACATCTGAAGCTTCCCGCCGGCCTTGGGCACAACGACTGGGTTTGCCAGCCATTTTGGATGGAAGACTTCTCGCATGAATCCAGCTTCGAGCAACTTCTTCACTTCTTGTCGAATGAAGTTCTGACGCTCCACGGATTGCTTCCGAGGCTTCTGATGCAGGTCGGGGACCAGGGTAGATCTTCAGATTGTGCTCAATCACTTCCCAGGGGATCCCAGGCATTTGTGACGGTTGCCAGGCAAACACGTCGACATTAGCCCGGAGGAAAGCGATGAGCGTGAGTTCCTATTTGTCATTCAGTCCCCCCGATATACGGGTGGTCTGAGCGGCATCGGAACCGATTAGGACGACTTTGACGGGAATGTCGGTGTCGCTGCTTGGCTGCACACGAGGTGCAGAAGTCGAGCCTCGTTGATGAATGCTCAGGGGTTTTGGAGCTTGCTCCTGCCTGGAGTCCTCCTCTTGCGCCGTAGTAAGCGCATGAAGTTCTTCCAGCGCAGTTACTCCGGCAGTGCGATCTCCGCGGATCCGAAGAACGCCTACTGGTGTTGGCATCTTTAACACCAGGTAGCCATAATGAGCTGCTGCCATGAATTTGTACAAGGCAGGCCTACTCAGGATGGCGTTGAAAGGTAAGTTGATCTGAGCAACATCAAAGACCAAATTCTCAGTGAAATACTTCTCCCGGGTCCTGAAGGTAACGGGGAGAGTAATAGCACCGAGTGGGGTAATGGCTCCCAGACCTACTCCGGAGAAAGGTCAGGTGGGGTGAAGATCTGAAGGTCGGAGCTAAAGCTTGGTAAAAGCTTCAAAGCTTATGAGGTTCAGCCCCAAACCTCCGTCTACCATAACATGGTGGAGATGAATATTATTGATGGTAGGAGATACCATCAAAGGTAACTGGTCTGCTCCAACCATGCTTCGAAGGCAGTCTGAAGCATCAAAAGTGATGGCTGTGTCCATCCACTTCCGATGAGGCTCCGCCCTGGCTGTAGGAGCTATAGCGGCCATGTCCCGACGCATTGTCTTGAGGACACGGCGGGAGGTGATGTCCCATGATCCACCAAAAATGGTGTTCATGGTCTTCCAACGCTCGTTGTCAGAGACGTCAGAATCGTCATCGACGGAGGTGTAGACGGCCTTCAGGACCTTTTTAGGATCCTGAAAACCTAACTCCTCTTCAGCCGGAGCTTCGTCAACTTTTTGTTTTCCTTCCCTCTGTCGGAAAGGAACTTCTTCTCGGTGCTTGTTGTAGCGCTCGGCAAGGTTTTGGACCTCCCGACAGTCTTCCAAACTGTGGCTGTCTGTCTTATGAATTGGACACCACACCTTGGGTTTTCCACCGTCTTCAGAAGACAATTGAGGTCGCTTCTCGGGGTGTGGCCCCCGGCCACCCGGAGCTGCAGCAGCTGCAGCATTAGATGCGTCGGCCGTGGCTTCTTCTTGCCGTTGGTCTTTTTCTTCTTTTTGCCACTCCCGGAGGTAGTGCTTCGCCTTTGGAGGATTTTTTTCGATCCTCTGGAGATGGTTTGGAGTGCATTTCACGGCCCTCCGCAGCTCTTGCACATTTGTCGGCCAAGCTGAAGAGTTCCGTGACACTGGTGATCTCCTTGATCGCCAGTTTCTCCAACATCTTCTTATCCCGTACGCCCTGTCTAAAGGCCACAGTGACAGAAGCGCTAGAGATAGAAGGGATAGTGTTTCGTACCAAAGAGAATATCTGGATGAATGATCGCAGGGATTCTACCCCTTTTTGCACGTCTGCAAGAAGGTCCAGTTTAGTGCCTGGTCGGGTGTATGAACTCCCGAAGTTGGCGGTGAACTGTCGGCACAACTCCTCCCAACTGTTGATGGAGTTGGGTGGAAGGCTCATAAACCAGGACCGGGCGGTCCCAGTTAAAGTCACTGGAAAATAGTTGGCCATTATGGCCTCATTTCCTCCAGCTGCCAGGATAGCAGTGGAGTAAATCTCAAGAAATTCGACGGGATTAACAGTCCCGTCAAACTTCTCCGGCAGGTGAGGCCGGAATTTCTGTGGCCACCTGACCATACGCAGATGCATGGCCAGGGCTGAACAGCCTCCTCCTACTCCTTCAAGAGCAGGAATGTCCTAATCTTCTCGTCTTTCACGAGCACGCTCGATATGGACTCGACCGTCTTGTTGATGGTATCGACGATCAAGCTCCGCCCGGAGGTCATGAGTTGAAAGCCTTGATACCGTGTGAGTGTGTCGCGCCCCGAAGGGCAACGAAGTCACTTGCTGTGACGCAACACGTCTCCTGTTGTTGTAAACGTGCAGACCAAGTCTGCCAGACAAGGTCCGTCGCTGCGACGGGGCCCGTCCTGAAGGAGGAGGACCCTGGTTACTGATGCGGTCGGCTGCTGCTGCAACCAAGTGTTCCACATCGGCCCTCCACTGCTCCATTGCATCCCGTGATGCATCCGGAGGTGGTGGGCGCTGAAGGAGAGCACGTGCTACATGGAGCGCGTGTTCCGGGTTGTCATGATTCGCCGACGCATTGATTGACGCCGGTGCACCATCGTGCTGCCCAACTTGATTTGCTGGTGGAGGCGGCGGTGGTGGAAGTGTGACTCCTGATGGAACTGAGGTTCCTGCTAGTGGTTGCATATTGGAGGGATTGCCCCTAGCAGCTTGAATAGTGGGATGACCATTGGATGATTCAGCAGCTGAGTTCACTATTCTTGAAATCTCAGGTGCCCCTACCTGGCGTGCCAACTGTCGGTGGTTTTGATATGGCAGATCTCCCAACACTACTAAAAGTGTTTGCGGAGTTTGAAGTTCGGTGTGGGCGCGTGGAGATTCAAGAAGGTGAAATGTAAAATGACACAGGATACACAAGGATTTACGTGGTTCGGGCCGCTTGAGCGTAATACCCTACTCCACGAGGTGTGTTGGTGTTGTATTGGATGTATGAACTCAACTCAGGTGATGTGAGTTGAGAGCGCGTGTGAGCCGATCAGACCAGACCAGATCAGATCAGAACCACCGTTTATGTATCGTCAGCCTGTCCTTTATAGTACAAGGACAGGCTGTTACAAGTTGGCCTGGCCCGACATGTGGCCCCGGCGGCTACTAATATTGATACACATTTGATGCGCTTAATTACCCTTAATGACCGAGTTACGGGCTTTGACAGCGTCGTTACTGGTAATAAGGGTCGTCCAATCGTGTGTCATTAACATAGTATTAATGACACTTAATCAGGTCTTGAAGTCCTTGATTCCCCTTTGAAGATCTGGAGCCGTTGTGGAGTCTACCGGAGGTTTGAGGCTGAAGATCCGACGGTTGGACACGTGGAAGCTCCGGAGCATACTATGGGGAACAGATAGGTCCGGTGCCACCAGACACGTGTCAGTTCCGGAGCTTCCCTCGGCCTGGGGTTAGGTCCAGGGGTGCCGTTATGGTACATAGCCCAGAGCTTCCCCCTTGTGGGCGGTAGCTCCAGTTTGATGGTACACGTGGCGACCCTGGGACTAACCATGTTGAGGAAGCGGGTTCGGTTATGTCTGACATGTGGGCCTCCGAAGGTCTTCAAATCAAGTAGATGACATTTCCTTGAGATATTTGCAATCTCAAGGGGATACGGTACCCAGGGTACCGACAGTGGCCATATACGACTAGTACTTAATTGCTATGTAGGTACTGCTGTAAGTACTCACTGGCACTTCTAAAAGTGCGTATGTGTTGTGTTGACCGGGTGTGTCCTGATTGCAATCACTGTCCCCCGCGGTAATAGAGTACCACTTGTTCACCATGTTGTGACGTAGTAAATACTAAAGAAGTTTGGAGAATACGATGTATTGAATTATAATTATTTTGGAACTTTGATTGTTGTCCAATATGATCACTAAAGTTACTTTCATTTAACTGGTAAGCTGCTGATAATAACTTGAAAGCTAAGGATCCACATGTAGGCGAGTCCTTTACTGCTTTGCCTTACTTATGCTTAGTATTCACCCCTGCATATGTCTAGTGAGATGGGTTAGTCTTGCTGAGCCTTAAGCTCACGTTCGCAGTTAACAAGTTTTTGCAGATTATACGACTGATGACGGGTTCGACGACGAGGTTGCACCCCCTCCAGGGTTTACAGCTGAGTGGGAACCCTGCATGCCGCCGTAAGTTGGATGTTGCTAGTGCGAAGCATCCAGGACATGGATGACTTTACTTTTGCATAGCTAGTGCCGAGAGCGTAGCTATGATATATAGTTCTCTTTCCTTTCCGCCTAGTATTGTAAAACTTCCGTTGTGTTCATAAATAAAGACTTGGTATTGTATTTTTTTCGTTTTCTTTTCTTGTATACTGTTGGGTGTCGCATCACACGACACCACCCAATGAGATCCTTGGATGTCGGGATTCTGGTCCCCACAGCATGGTATCAGAGCATCATTGAGAACAGTGTGCTTGAAAAGAGCATATTTTCAAAAACTTAGGATTATATGAGTGAGAAATTAGCTATATGCCCTTATAAAGAGTATTATTAGTATAAGATATAAAGGTGGTAAACTAACTTATGTGCTATTAATTCTGTAACGACGATTCGACGTCAGGTAAGAGGTAAGTTATGCCACTGCAAGCGGATCAATTGCGGTAAGCTCACCATGCGAGAGTTAGCATGGAAATCTTTTGTGGCTTTGCACGGAAGAGTCAATATGAGTCTCTGAGGCTGTTCATGTTTCTGAGAACATATGACACGCGGTACCCCAACGTGACACAAAATTAGTGGGAGCCCCCGTCGGGTGGTGGATAACCCGATAGTATGCGTCTCTAGAACTATTCATGTTACATGGGAGCATGCGAAACACGTATGCCTGAGCGTGTATAATCCGGTTCGTGCGGGAGTCTTTGCTGTACAGATGTAGTACAACCATGTACCTCGAGACATGACCTCACTCGAGGGTGACTCACACCGGAGTTGTATGCATTTACTTTCAAATATATATCTATGTATTGTGACTGCCTGTCGTGTTTCCCCGAACCGCCCTTGTGGTGTGCAGGTGTTACAAGGGATTGTTTGTCTTCTGCAGCTTCACTGACCACGGTTGCAACCCATGTAGAACACGTGTTAGAGTGAACGATACTAGGCCACCTATAAACGTATCCGGATATACCAGTTAGAATTTTCTTTGGTGAGACACGTAGTAACGGCAATATCACATTTGATACTTGACCATCCCCCACGACAAAATGGATGCATTGTGTTTGAAGTCCAACTACCAGTTACTGTTATGTTTGGATTTGTGTTTTTGGTTTCGGCTCGACAAAGGGGTAGAACCAGGATTCTAAATTTCTGGCTGAAGTTTGCTCAACTTCGCTGGATTATGATCCTAGTTAGTTGTTATTTATCATAGGGATATGCTATATGGATGGAAATCTCTTGAAGCCTTCTACAACTTTTCTGTTGACCATCAAGGCAGAAAATCTTGATAATCTGTTGAAATTTGGGGTATATTAAAACTGCTCCAGATAACCCTACCATTGTACCAGTCTCTGTATTTTTGCCAACTCACTGTAGAAAAATCTTCTGCCTTGTTGTGATACATATCTGGAAAGGGTAGAAGGATATCTACAGTTTTTCTATTCAAAGTTTTTCCTGATTCAAATTTGAATCAAATCAAATTTTAAGTTCAAAACAGTGAACTGCAGGACTGCGGGTGAAAACCAGTCAGTTCATCTGTTATGTTTGGATAGTAATATCTCATAGTTCAGAATAGTGACATGGTCACATTTTTACATTTCTGGAAAGCTTATAAAGTACTCTATCAACTTTATTTTGTACTTATGACCTGAATCTTGGTGTAACGGTGTTTAATTCCTTTTGTCGCAAACTTGGTTCTGGCAGACCAGAACTTGAAAGAGTTTGCACATAGTTTCGAATTTGCGCGTTATACCTGTATAACAAATGTTTCATGGCTGAAATATTTTACTTCTGGATTGTTAACTTGATGTTATACAATGTTTATTTTGTCATTACCTCAATATATTGTTTTGAGATACCTGTATAAATTGTGGAAATAACCACATATACAGGGGAGGTTCTGTCAAAATTTCCAGCAAATTTAGGTCAACTTTAAAACTGTATAGATTTTAATTCCTAGCTCACATATAGATTTATGAGTACAACCTGCAAAGTTTGTAAAGTGTACTACAACTTTTGTATTCAATCCAACTTCTGGTTCTGACATTTCCGGTATGAAAATTTTGAATTTATACAGGAGGGTCAGCTGGAACAGACTGTGATTACTACTCCAGTTTTGAATTTTCTTGAACTATTGGAAGTTGGAAACCTTTTCATTGTTCAAGTACCTTTTCCACAGATGGCGGACTTGATGGTACATCTATCAAACGGATGGGTGTTCGCGACGTGTGCTCATCGAAAAGGTTTTCCGGAGTTGTTGATAGCGCTGCTTCAACGGTTCGGGTATCGCGACATACCGAGTTATTGGGGCAGGGAATTCGATGACGGAGGTGTGACAAGATGCACCATCTATGTCGATGTGCCCCCTGGTCGATCATATATTGGATGGGCTCCTTTATCCATCCAGGTGAAAGGGGCTTAGTTGGAAGACATGTGGTGTTTTGCCGCGAGTGTTGCTATTGCGAGGTTTTGCAAGCTTCATTTTCGTCATTTGGTGGGCACCCCGTTCGCGCTCTTTCCAGTCGATGGTAGAGCTAGTGAGGAGTGGGTGAGTCGAATGAGTACATATTATGGCATTCACGGAGAGGTACCCAAGATAATCTTGGCATTATATGCAGCATCATCATATCAAGTGAGCGTTACACAACATCTTAGCTATGAAGGGGTGCTGGGTGATCTGAATAAGCTTTGATTCGAGGAGATCATTTTGAGTGGGCCAATGACTCACTTAGAGCCATGATTTCTCCTCTCAATCGACGTTTAAACGTTAGGGAAAATCAGTGGCACCGAGCTGTTCAAGACCTATCGGAAGCTCGCCAGGAAGCGCACTGCGCAGAAAGCGCATTGGAGGCGAGTCAACTTGAGGTGCAGCTGCTGGATGATCAGTTGAGTACGGTGACTCAAGAACGGGATCAATACAGGGAGGAGACTCAGGATTGGAAAGCCAAATGCGAGCATGCACGAAAGGAACTGGAAGACTATAAGATGTTTCTTCTACAGGTTGATGTGCAATCATTAGTTGCCGCGACATCATCGGTGGCAGGTGAGGCAGCAACTCCTGCTCCAGCACCCGCACCTGTGGCACCAATTTCTGAGGACGGGGACGAAGAAGATCCTGAGATACGAGAGTACGTCAAATAGGACGTATTGGAGTAGGATGGGACAACACTCCTACCATCACAAGGCAACGTATAGTTTAGTAGTTGCTCGTGTTTATTTTGTGGCCATGTTTGTATCATATTATAAAAAGTAGTGTGTATGTATAAGATAAAAAGGTGGGTATGACGTCTCATGGAGACCAAGTATAGTAGGGATGCACTTCGTAGTGGGAGTCCATCATTTTGGAGTTCACTACTGTAAACTTGGTCATGAGATAATATATCTTGTATAAAGTTGGTACTTTATCAATATATGTGAATGTTATGCACTTATTCCCTTGTCAATATTCGCACTACTGTAATATGAAATGGATGAAGGAAAAGCAAAAATGTTGCTGATTTTAAATCCTATGGATGCAGAATGGTACGGACACGTTCGACGCCTGAGATGGAAGGTTCTAGTCGTGGTCCTGAGGACGAATCTCCGAACCAAGAGCAAGCTGCAACACCGCAGCAACAAGTTCCACCACCACCACCTCCTGAAATTCCGAGGAGTCTAGCGGAGGTTCTCGCCGTAGGGCTCGACTCGCGCGACGAGCAAACCGAGTTGCTGTGGACCTTGGTTCAACATTTGTCCCGTCAAGGGGGCGACCAGATGGGGTCCACGACAACCCTCTTCGAGTTCATACTTGGACTTCATGTCAATGCACCCGCCGGTCTTCATGGAGGCCGATGAACCGTTGGAGGCGGACAACTGGCTCCGCTCCATCGAAGGAAAGTTCGATTTGCTACGAATGACCGAACAGCAGAAGACCCTGTTTGCGGCACAACAGTTGCAGGGATCTGCTGGAGCGTGGTGGGCGACGCCGCACGACCAGTAGACTAGGTCGTGAGCTGGGAATAATTCTGGGAGGCGTTCCGCGCCTATCATATATCTCATGCGATCATGAGGAGGAAGCTTCAAGAGTTCTTGGAGCTGAAGCAAGGAGGAAGGAGTGGTTACGAGTACTCCAAGATCTTCAACCACTTGGCTCAGTATGCTCAGGACCAAGTGAGTGCGGAAGATAGGAAGCGTGAATGCTTCTACCGGGGTTTGAACCCCAAGATGAAGGACAAGTTTGCCTTGTTCAACAGCGGCAGCTTCAACAACATTGTCAATGCCGTGATCGTACAGGAGGACACTACTAGGGAGTTGTTCTCTGACAAGAAGAAAATGAGTGCTCCGTAGAGCAGCGGAGGTGGTGCTCCTCAGAAGTATCGAATGGTGTATCGATCACCATCCGACCAGAGGTGGCAGCCGCCATCGCGACCACAGATGTTTCGTGGTCACCAGTTCAACAACGCCGACTTTTGTCTACAGCAGTAGCAGCAGGGGATGATTTTGCGTGCACTTCCACCTCCACCGCGTGTACCGGGGTTCCATCCTCCCTTCCGTGCCGTTCAGACCCATACACGTGTTTCACGTGTGGTCGTACGGGGCACTTCGCCAAGGACTGTCCGCAGGACAGGCAAGGCGGGGGACCGTCTTTGTACGAGGGGGCAAACAAGCCCCGCAACCAGCCCAAGAAGCCAGCACCCAGAACCGGCAACATCCACCACCTCGCCATCGAGGACATTTCGGAAGGCGCACCCGTGCTCACGGGTATGTTCTCTCTCCTTGGTCATCCCGTAGTCATCCTTTTTGACTTCGGTGCTTCCCACAACTTTATTAGCAAGTCTTATGTCATTCAATATCAGTTGCCTATCATTCCCACAAAAACCCCATATATGATTTGTTCTCCGGGTAGGAAAGTAGTAGCAGATGGGATGGTCCATAGGGTACCTCTTAATCTGGGTTGGAGCATATACCCTACCTCTCTTATATTATTGGAGCATCAGAAGTTAGATGTCATTTTAGCGATGGCATGGTTGCAATACAATGGTGCTATTATTGACATCGTTCCTCGGAGAGTATATTTGAATTCTCCACTCCAACCTCCCCAAACTCTCATTCTTGGGGGTATCATCCGAGTGACTCCAACTACTTACAACACTGAGGCCTTTAAACTTGAGGATATTCCAGTGGTATGTGAGTATCCGGATGTATTTCCCAATGATCTTCCTGGTATGCCACCAGAAAGAGATGTCGAGTTTAAGATTGAACTTGTACCAGAAATAGTGTCGATCTCGAGGAAGCCATATAAGATGGCACCTAAGGAACTTGCAGAACAGAAGGAACAGCTGAAGGAACTTATGAACAAGGGTTTCATTCATCCAAGTTCATCACCTTGGGGCTGTTCTGCATTGTTCGTGGAGAAGAAGGATAAGACATTGAGACTATGTGTGGACTATCATCCACTCAATGCTGTCACAATCAAGAATAAGTATCCACTACCACGCATCGATATTCTGTTCGATCAATTGGTGGGTGCTAGGGTATTCTCGAAGATGGATCTTCATTCTGGGTATCATCAGATCCAGCTTCGACCAGAGGATATACCTAAAATGGCATTCTCAATGAGGTATGGATTGTATGAGTACCTTGTCATGTCATTTGGATTGACCAATACACCGGCTCATTTCATGTATCTCATGAATTCGATGTTCATGCCAGAATTGGACAAGTTTGTCGTGGTCTTCATCGACGACATCCTTGTATATTCAAAATCCAAAGAAGAACATGCTCAACATTTGCGTGTCGTGCTTCAACGATTGCGAGACCACAAGTTGTATGCTAAGTTCAGCAAATGTGAGTTCTGGATCAGTCAAGTGCCATTTCTAGGGCACATCATCTCTGCTGAGGGGATTGTAGTTGATCGAAGCAATATTAAACAAGTACTCAAAAGGGAGTCTCTGAAGTCTGTACATGAAGTTCGAAGCTTCCTAAGTTTAGCAGGATATTACCGGAGGTTCATTCCAAGTTTCTCCAAGATAGCTAAACCAATGACAAAACTTCTGAAGAAAGGTAAAAAGTATGTATGGACGAAAGAATGTGAGGAAGGTTTTCAAGCATTAGTGAAACACCTCACAACATCACTGGTATTAGCCCAATCGAACACAACCAAGTCATTTAATGTTTATTGTGATGCATCTGGGATTGGTTTGGTTTGGGTTGTGTATTGATGCAAGACAGAAGGTTGATCGCTTATGGATCACGGCAGCTTCAGAACCATGAGCGGCATTATTTGACTCATGATCTTGAGCTCGCTATCGTGGTACTTGCATTAGAGATGTGGAGACACTATCTATTGGGCAACCTAGTGCATCTCTACATCAATCATAAGAGATTGAAGTACATCTTCACCCAGAAGGACTTGAATATGCGATAGCGAAGATGGTTGGAATTGATCAAAGAGTATGAGATTGAGATCCACTACCATCCTGGCAAAGCGAATGTAGTTGCAGATGCGCTGGGTCGCAAGTCCCATGTCCATAATCTTTCCATCACCTTGATGGAAGAAGAAGAGCCAAGTCTCTACTTGGTTCGATATGGAGCGCTCTACAATCTAGCTCTCATTCCTACCATAAGGGAAGATATTGTAGAGGCTTAGAGGGAAGACAAGGGCATGTTGCACATTCACTGAAGAATGAAGAAGGGGGAGATGAAGTGTTTTCGATGTGACGATGACGCTACCATCTGGTTCAAAGATTGCATCGTGGTGCCCCGTAATATGGAACTTCAGAAGAAGATTTGGACGAAGCTCATTTGTCCAAGTATTCTATTCATCTGGGAAGTAGCAAAATGTACCAAGACTTGAAGAAGAAATTCTGGTGGTCCTGGATGAAGCATGAAATAGTGAAGTATATATCAGAATGTGATACATTTCAGCGAGTGAAAGCCAATCATTTGAGGACAGCCGGACAGCTACAACCTTTAAGCATACCGGCCTGGAAATGGGAGGAAGCATGGACTTCATCGTTGGTTTGCCTCTCACATTCCGTAAGCATCATTCCATTTGGGTGATAGTTGATCGATTGACCAAGTCAGCTCATTTTATACCCGTCAATATCCACTACCATGAACCAAAGTATGCAGAGTTGTATATTTCTAGAATCGTGTGCTTACACGGAGTACCCCGCACCATCATCTCAGATCGTGGAGCCATTTTTGTTGCTCGATTTTGGGAGCAGCTCCACGCATCATTGGGTACTAAGTTGATTCGAAGCTCAGCTTACCATCCTCAGACTGATGGTCAAACGGAGCGAGTAAACCGAGTGCTAGAAGATATGCTCCGCGCCTGTACCATCCACCATGGTAAGAATTGGGATGATCATCTACCATTGGTGGAGTTTTCATACAACAATGGTTATCAGGCTAGCATCCAAATGGCACCACATGAAGCTCTTTATGGCCAGAAGTGCCGCACACCTTTGAACTGGTGTGAGTCTGGTGAATGAGTGATATATGGTATCGACTTGGTTAATGAAGCCCAAGTACGAGTACGAGTTATTCAAGCCAATCTCAAGGCTGCCGAGTCTCGTCGGAAAAGCTATGCGGACAAACGGCGTCGACCCCTTCACTTCGATGTCGGGGATCACATTTATCTTCATGTATCCCCAATGAAAGAGATTCATCGCTTCGGAGTAAAAGGGAAGCTAGCTCCACGCTTCATTGGGCCGCTCGCAATAATTTAACAATGCGGACCTGTGGCCTATCGGCTAGCGCTACCAGCTTCGCTTTCAGGGGTCCACAATGTATTTCACATTTTGCAGTTGCGAAAATGTATCAAGGCCCCAGCTGACGTCCGTATGGAGGATTTGGAAGCTCTCCAACCAGATCTTACTTACTATGAGCATCCAACCCAGATAATCGATGAGAAGATTCGCACCACAAGGAGCCGCACCTTGCATTTCTACAAGGTCTTGTGGGCAACCACACCGCTGAAGAAGCAACGTGGAAAAGCGAGGAATACCTCAGAACAAACTATCCAGACTTGTTAGCGGCATATGTTCATTAGATCTTTTCTTTTATCCTTCCTATTGTAATCTCGAGACGAGATTCTTTTAAGGCAGGAGGGATGTAAAATCCCAGTTTTTCCTTAATATGAAGTTCAGTTACCAGTTTGTTTTCAACCATAGTAAAGATCAATTATGGTTGTACGCATGAACTTGACCTCATCAAAAATATTTCTTCCCTCATACTTAAAATTTTATTAACATAAGGGATGGACCTCACCAATAACCCTAGGATAATTCAAGTAACCTTCCTGCAAATTTTGGATTTTATCGAATGAAATTTGCTAGGGCAAAACACTATGTAGTACTAAATATATTCAAATTAATTTGAATATAGCACTGTACATTTAGGCCATGTCAAAATATTCAAATACGAGGCTATACATTTTTCCATGGCCTCATAATATTCCAAATAGCCTTTCTGCCAAGTTTGAAGATTTGTGAATTCCATTTGCTATTTTATTTGAGACGCTTAGGAAATTCAAGCCATATTTAAGTTCAAATTTTGAATTCTGATCAAACTTATTTGAACAAACCATCATGATCATCATGACTTATTTGACTTATCCATGAAGTTTCACAATTTTTGAAGCTCAATCGCTATTTAATTCAGTGACTCCATTTAATTTCTTCCAAATTCAAATTCAAATTTGAAATTCAATTGAAACTTGATCAATTCGAAGTTTTTTCCAGAATAAAATTCCAGATATTTATTTTAGCCTACCACAAATTGTGATGAATTTTGGACAAGTATTGGTGGGTGAATTAAGGGAGCAGAGAAGATAGACTTGGAAGGGATGTGGGACCCACTGTCCAGTGACCCAAATTCGAGCGGTTCCTCTGTTGTCACCGTGGCGACACTGCACGGCATGCAGGCCACCGAGCTGCCTACTTGCATGCACCTTGGCCGCCTCTCCTCGACTCCCTTTGCCTATTTAATCCTCTCCTGGCCGTCGGCGTCGATTTTCCCACTCGGATTTGCCCTCCCACGCCACAGCTCTGCCCGCCGTCGCCATTCTTGCTGCTTTCTCTTCCTCCCCGGTGAGCACCTCGGTCTTACCTATATTCTCTTTGATGCAAACCGCAAAGATGGCGCCAAGGCCATGCTCTACCTTCTCCACCCCTTGGCTCGTCTTGTTGCTCACTGTTTTGCCGATATTTTGAAGTCCCGCAGACATCGTCGTTGTGCCACCATCGGACCTTCTCTGTTCCTCCATGGAGCCGAAGCTAGGATCAGTTTCTTGGCCGGACTCCAACAGAAAAAATCTTCACTTCTGCACCTCCTAGCTCACTGTACAAGCCGTTCTTTGTTTCATTCTATATCGTGCAAATAATACGAGTTTTGCTTTCGGCCTTAACCCACGAACTACCTCACTTCTCGGTTTAATTCCATTTCTACTTGTAATGATTCTTCAATCCAATTATTACTCTGTACCTCCTAGCGCACCCCTCCACCAAGAATTAGTGGACGCCATCGAGTAGAGTCTGAGATATTCAAGTTTTCCCCACTGCCAATGGAAATTCGTCGGTTCACCGTTGAACTCATCTTTGCTTGTGATGTCACCCCTTTCTAACCTCCAAATCATCATCCTCGTGCTCCCAGGAACATTTATGACTTTTCCCGAGCTTCTCACGCCATCCCCGAGCGATTCCGACGATCGCCGAACCCTAGCTCCGCCGTCGCCGTCGCGCCGCCACCTCTGGCCGTCGCCACCAAGACTGGACCCTACCATCGTGTTGTGCGGTCGATTTTAGGGCTAGGCGGCCACATCCAAGCCGAATGGAGGTCGATGCAACCAAGTCTGGTGAAGCGCCGCCATGGTTCGGGCGAGGAACGCCGCCGCGTCGCGAGGTAGACGACGACCGATGGGTCCCGCCTGTCAGCGACTCTTCTTCTCGTGCGGGATTGGCTGCGGCTCTGGATCTGGTGCAGCTATGCAGGTTAACCCCATGGCCCTCAATGTGGCCCAGCTGCGATTGGTTGTTTTTAAACCAGTGGGCCCGGGCGCTTTATTTAAATTTTCCAATTGAAAAATAATTCCAGGATTCAATCAAAATTCTAAAATTCATTACTCCTAGTAGAATTGCTCAAAAATTTCCAAATAAATTCTGGTAGAATCATATTAATCTCTTATTTGCAGTGGTGCAATTTATTGGACATAAACTCCCAGAATTTATATAATTAATTATTTTAAACTAACTGCTTGGGAAATTAATTACTCCTGTTCTGTTAACTGGAAAATCCCAATCTTGGTCAGAACACTCTTATTAATACACTTGACGTCCAGTAAAAATTTCAAGTTCATTGGACTTCAATTACTGGGTTAATCAGTGTTCCAAATCTCTATTTAGTTAAAAATTGAGAAAAATACAGAAAACATTTCAGAATTTCTACCAAACTTATAAAATCAATTTATACCTGTACGAAGCTTAGAAAATTATGAAACAAATTTTCTTAGAACCAGTGAGACCCCCTCTACATGAGACAACCACTGGTAGCCATGATAGACCTCCAGAATTACAACCAAAATTCAGAGAAGGTTTATACTTGTAGGAATTTTAGGGACAACAAACTTCCTTGATCATATCCTGTTCTTTGCAAGAGTCTCCATTATAGTCCCTAGTATCTACCATAAAAGTTCCAAGACAATTAAGATCATAATCTTATTAGATTCACAAGATATTAGCTTGTGACCTTAAACATATTATTTATTTTCAAAGTCATTCATATATAGTATATGAATAACGTGTAGTCACTGAAGTCGAGGAGCAGCCGGAAGCTTTGGAAGTCCAACTGCCGGAGACTAACATAGACTCGAACTCGCATTCAGGCAATCCTCGGTTTGCATTTAAGTTCCTTATAGTGTCTTTGCAGTTTTTATTCACCTTACGTCTTCAGATGTCTGTACATTACATTTAAGGTGTTTGACATCCACTTGCATGACCCACAAATCCCATGGAGTCTTGGGTAGGTCTACATCCTAATGAGTAGAAACTGCCATGCTTATATTCATAGGGATCCGGTAGAAGTCGAGTAGTTGGAATCTACTCGCGAGATATGATTTTATCACACGGGATGAATTGGATCAAGAAATGGTTTATGAATATGAAATTGAGACTGAGCAGCGGGTAGGATGCATCGAGACGTGGTCTCACGTGCGTAGCCCTGCTTGTGTCCATTGAGGACCGATTCATGTGCGGCCCTGCAAAACAAGATTGATTTGTACCGGCAGCATACTGGAGAAATGGGCTGCAGAAAACTGACGTAGCTTGATACTAGTTTGTCGAGGCATACCGTTCTATTTTATAGGCATGGGTTGAGGGCAGCAAGGTGTAAATCAGCTGGTGGGCACGTCAGAGTACGCCCCATGTAGTGACCTCCTGCTCGTGACGGATTGACCGGTTCGGCATTCGAGTGTTGGGTGAAAGGTGGCCATATACGAATAGTAGTGAATTGCTATGTAGGTACTGCTGTAAGTACTCACTGGCACTTCCAAAAGTGCGTACGTGTCGTGTTGACCGGGTGTGTCCTGATTGCAATCACCGTCCCTCGCGGTAATAAAGTACCAATTGTTCAACGTGTCGTGACGTAGTAAATACTGAAGAAGTCAGGAGAATATGATGTATTGAATTATAATTATTTTGGAACTTTGATTGTTGTCCAATATGATCACTAAAGTAACTTTGATTTAACTGGTAAGCTGCTGATAATAACTTGAAAGCTAAGGACCCACATGTAGGCGAGTCCTTTACGGCTTCACTTTCCTATGCTTAGTATTCACCCATGAATATGTCTAGTGAGACGGGTTAGTCTTGCTGAGCCTTAAGCTCACGTTTGCAGTTAACAAGTTTTTGCAGATTATACGACTGATGACGGGTTCGATGATGAGGCTGCACCCCCTCCAGAGTTTATAGCCGAGTGGGAACCCTGCACGCTGCCGTAAATTGGGTGTTGCTAGTGCTAAGCATCCAGGACATGGATGACTTTGCTTTTGCATAGCTAGTACCGAGAGCATAGTTATGATGTATAGTTCTCTTTCCTTTCCGCCTGGTATTGTAAAACTTTCGCTGTGTTCATAAATAAAGACTTGGTATTGTATTTTATTCTGGTTCTTTTCTTGTATATTGTTGGGTGTCGCATCACACGACACCATCCAATGAGATCCTTGGATGCCAGGATTCCGGTCCCCGCATCCTTCTCAAGCAACATCGCCTCTTTCCCACATTCGCTGAGGTCTGCAGTGACCTCCAACTTAAAGATCGAAATGAAGTCCAAGTCGGGGAACGCCAATGCATTGGCGGCCACCTCCGTAGGTGCGGGACGCACCCCGTCTCCTGCATCATGTGGTAGCACTCCTCCATGTGCTCCCGCTCCTGGTGGCCTTGCATCAAGCACCCTACCTCCAGCTCTGCTATCTCTGGCCCCTCGTCCTCCAACCGAGGTCGAAACCAGCATAATCGGAACAAGCATAATGATACAAGTAACGGTGGTGGATTTCCCACTCCGGAGAATCCATGGAACGACTGCAGATTTGGGTGGTGTTGCGCCCCGTCCCGCTCCTCCTCCAGGCTTCCCGGCATGTCCACGCGCACCTGCTCCTCCTCATCAGACTCTTTTGGTGCACGGAGGACCCTACGACGCATCTTCTTATCAGCCATCAGGCCTTTGGACACCTGGCGAACTAACCATGCCATTCTACTACAACCCAACTACACCTGGCGGTAGTAAGACCACCCTCTTCTATAGCGGCCAGACCACGGCTTCTGGAGATCCAGCCACCAGATATTTGTACGAGGGAGCTTCAATCTACAGTGCGTCTTCCACAACATGTGATCAGAACGAGCTAGTTAACTTGTTCAACACAATGTCAATGACGCCACCACCATCTGTTGAATGGTACATGGACTCCAGCGCCGAAGTCGGACATAATGCTTTAGTCTGGCTGAAAACAGACTATACTGGGAGAGCCCGGACTAATCCGACTCCTGAGGCAGACAAGTCCAGCCTCCCAGGACTTGGCTTCGGGATCTCATACTAAGGCTCAAACGGACTAGTCTGTACCAAAACGAACAAGTCCAAACTTGGACAGAAACGATTAGTCCATCCCAAAACAGGCTACTCTGTGGTGTCCGGACTAGTCCAGCCCCTGGGGTGGACAAGTCCAGCCTCCCCGGACTTAGCTCCATAAACACCCACCAAGATAGAACGGACTAGTCGGTACCCGTACAGACAAGTCAGAACTCCAACAGAGACATTTAGTCCGACCCAAATCAGACTAAACCAATCACCCGGACTAGTCCGACCTGAGGCCCGGACAAGTTCAATACCTAGGAATTTTCTCTCAAAGGCTTCTCACTTAGGTTTTTCTCTCAACCACCACTTTGAGCCCTCTTTGATGATCTCAATGCACTTGATACACACACCCTCACACTTGATACGGCTAGTCTAAACTCAACACAATAGAAAACCTAATTTCTATGCTTGAGTCTTCGATGCCCATTCCAACCTTTTCCTTTTTGAGGGATTTTGTCTCATTTAAATCATCAGACATGTGCTTAAGATCAATTCAGCTTGTTAGTCTCTTAATTATAGTTATCAATCATCCATAACCCACGTGGATGCCTAGATGCACTTTCACAATGTAACCAATCATTTTGATTACATGGGGACTGACTGCGCTACCCCCCGCCAGCTTGCATGAGAACAAGGACTTTGAGATGTTGTATCTCTTAGCTCTAGCTTGGTTCTCAAACATTCCACACAGTCCCTCAATCACAAAATAAGCATATGTATATTCATATTGTTTTGCAGATTAGGGGACATAGTTGCAAGCATGAGGCAACTTACATTATGTGCATCATCGAAGTGCTTTTGATAAGCTCTACTTGCTGCAGCAGTTGCATCACCTGGGGGGTCATTGGAGTGTGGTTGCAGAAGAACGTACTCAGTTTTCTCTTGCCTAAGAACAATTCTTAGACTGCGGTACCAATCGATGAAGTTAGCTCCATTGTGCTTTTACTTTTCAAGCACAGACCACAAATTGAAACCGGAATTGTTACTAGTAGACATGATCTACAATAGAAAATAAATATGCAAGGTTTTAGCACTATGTTATGTATCAATCTTCTACTAATAGTTTAAAAAAAAAACCACCACTATATGAGTATCGTCCTCCCTCTGACGACATATATTGGTCAAAGATCCATATTCACTAATTCCTAGTGAGCTTTGGCTTCACGTCTAGAAAATTAGTGACATAGGTAAAAAATAATTGTTAAACATATCTCTATATGACTGTTGTTTGTTGGGTGACATCCAATGTCCCGGCTCCCAACTCTATGCCATAAAGCTCAAAACCATTTTGATAGCTTTGTTGAGTAAACCAATACTATGCATATGAATGTCCAACATTCACCCTATGCATTATGATAGATGATGGTATTTTGCTTTGGCAAACCTATCACACAATGATCAAAATAACATAGATACAACTATTGGTAAATGGCATCAAATACTCAACTTTTGCGAGGGGAGCTATCATGACAAAACATCCACCATATAAAAAACCATGAAAAGAATAGTAATATATAAACATCACAGGCATAGATCATATCACATTGTGAATAGTATGACCTTTATAATCATAGTGGTCTTCATCGCCATGGCTCCATCATGATCTGAGCTATCGTGCCTCCCTTTATGTAGTGATCACCATCTCCACCATGCTTGAAGACATCTCCATGAACATAAAAGAAGCTAATACATCTAATAACTATCAAATAAATTACATGAGAGATCAAGCATCACAGATCGACACGAAGGTTGTTATACAATTATGTGACAACCCGGTTGTGTTAGTTTGCAACTCGCAGGATGCACAAATAATACACACAGATCATGACATCACATTAGGGCCATACCATTCAAATCATTCACTGCAAAAACGAGTTAAGCGTAGAATGATTTCTAGTGCAAAACGATATTATGTAATCGCTATAGCAGATAGCAGCACCAAACAAAATTACATAGATTGCATCTATGAAATCACTATGAAAATCTCATCGGGTTGATCAAATCACCCCGAACCATTCAGAATGCCTCAATTTTCAATGTGACTGGTTATTAGTGAGAAGATCGTGATTTGTGACCGTGGTCTGTCGGCTCAATATGTTAGCTATATACGCGATTAGTCCAGATGGTGATTCTAATCAGTAGGGACAGGTTGCGCACATAGCATATAAGGAGCATGAACTGACCCTTTAGTCATATACGATCACAATCCACTCTAACAAATTCTAAACCCCAAAAGCCGTGTAGTAAAAATTAATCATTTGAACGTGTCTATAGTAGATCGCATCTACTAACAAGATCTACCCAAGTCGGCTCTGATGCCGCTGTAGGAAAACTGGTGGCACACTACTCTAGTAATTCTATCGTGTCACCCAAGAAACATGCAAGTACAGAAGTCATAGATCATTACACTAGACGCGCAGCGTAGCAGAATGTAGATGCGCGTTGGTGTAGGAGAAGTAGACGATCTCGTTCGTCTACTCCTCGTCCTCGTCACGACAGTAGGTAGACGGTTACATTCATCATAGCCGATCAGTGCAGTAGTCGCAGCAGCGCCTCCGCGGAGTCCACACGTACGGGGAGGAACACCATGCGCTGGTGTGCTAGCACCGCAGCGCCGCAAGGGTTTTGGCGTGAGGCCTACGAGGGGTGGCGGCTAGGGCTATCACGTGGTGGAGTAATCAGCCCCTAACTCTACCCCTCGTATTTATTGGCTTACTAATGGGCTTTTAGGTCGCAGGCCCATTTGTAACTGAATTGCTTATGGATCAATATCCAACAGTCCTTAACCTGAGTTGTTATAATTGCCTCTTGGGCATATCACCAATAAAAATACCTTGGGATTGGAAGCAGGGTGAGTCAGGTGGTGCTGATAAAAGTTCAATTTTTTCTGTTAGATGGACTGAAACTGTCGAAGCACCAGGAGAGGGTGCAGAAGGGGTTCAACATGAACCATAGTTTGAACCAGAGACACCTAGGACACCACAACCTGATGTGCAAGCTCAAGGTCAAGAAGGAATCCAATGGGTGACACCACCAACTGGTGGAGAGGTCGACTCAAGTGGTGTACCACAAAGGTACAGAACAATTGCAGATGTACTGGACTCAAGTGAACCAATTGAACATTATGAGTACAATACTATGTGCTTGCTGACTGCAGAGGAGCTAGAGAACATTGATCAAGCTCTGGAAGAGAGGAACTGGTATGAGGTAATGAAAGCTGAATTGAAAGCCACTCCGGAGAATGACACGTGGGAATTTGCAGACTTGCATGCCAGTTAGAGAGCTATAGAGCTCAAGTGGATCTTCAAAGTGGAAAAAAATCCTGTTGGATGCAGAGGGCTCAAACCTAGTCTTGTTGCAAATGGCTATGTACAAAGGCGGGGGTGGATTTTGAAGAAGTTTTTGCCTCAGCTGCAAGGTTGGATGCAGAGGAAGTTCAATTGAAACAAAATTTAAATGATATATTAGCTAAATTACTTAGGGAAGAAGAAATTAAGTGGTACCAGATGGCGAAAACAAAGAGTCTTTTAGAAGGCAATTCAAATATGGCTTGTTTTCATTAAATTGCTAATGGCAAACACCACAAGAGCTTGATTTATCAGCTGATGGACGGTGACAGGGAGATCAGTGGAGATGTTGAGCTTAAAAGGTATATCATTAAGTATTATAAAAATATTTTTGGTCCGCCTGTGGAAAACACGTTCAACTTAGATGACAATAGAGTAGATGATATCCCCCCAGGTTACGGGGGAAGAGGATGAAATATTACTAGCTGAGTTTACAGAAGGAGAAGAAGTCAGGAAAGCAATTTTCCAGATGGAACACAATAAAACGCCGGGACCAGATGGATTCGCGGTGGAGTTCTATCAGACCTTCTGGGACATTATTAAAAACAACTTGTTGGCTTTATTCAGGGAGTTTCAGTCAGGCAACAGGGTCCTGTATAGGCTCAATTTTGAGACAATTATTTTGCTACCAAAAAAAGTGGATGCTTCTAGGATCCAGGAGTATAGACCCATATGCCTGTTGAACGTTAGTTTTAAAATCTTCACAAAGGTGTCAACAAATAGAATCTTATCTGTAGCCAAAAAAGTTATTAGTCCCACCCAGACAGCTTTCTTGCCTGGGGGGGAATATAATGGAGGGAGTAGTAATCCTCCATGAAACTATTCATGAGATGCATAAGAAAATAAGGAGTGGAGTTATTCTGAAGCTGGACTTTGAAAAAGCGTATGACAATGTAAACTAGGTTTTTGTCAGGCAAGTCTTAAGGATGAAGGATTTTGAGGTAGAGTGGTTTGACTGGGTGGATGCAATGATGAAAGGGGGACATGTTGGTATTAAAATAGATGACAACATCAGTGAGAATTTTCAGACTAAAAAAGGTTTAAGGCAGGGAGATCTGCTTTCTCCAATTTTATTCAATATTACAGTAGATTTTCTTACAGTTTTAATAAACAGAGCTTGATTTTTGTTAGCTACTCGAGCTCCACTCGACAGATAAACAAGCCGAACTGGAGCTTCATCTCAAGCTCGCGAGCCTAACGAGCTCGAGCTCGTTAAGCTCGATAAGGCTCGTTTAGATAAATTATGTTTTATAAATGTTATTTGTTAATATTTTCCTCTTAAATATTATTTATTTTTATTATTTACATGAGCTTGTCGAGCTCGAACTCAAGCTTTGAAGAGCTTCATCCGAGTCTTTGATCCATATGTTGCTAATTTCTCAAAAGAAAATACTCCCTATCTTTTTATGTATGATGTTAGGCCGAGAAGATCACATCAAAGTTAAGCTAAAATTCATGGCCTAAACTCAGTCATAGACACACACACAATAACACACACATACACACACACATATAACATAGGAGTACATCGGTTCACACGGTTGTTGAAGCTTATAACGCAAAGAAGAATCTGGATGGTCATCTTTTCAATGATCCTAACACTCAGATTCTTTTCTCCAATAGTTTCCTTGCACCTAATAATTTAGATATCCTAACTCTACCTGTCTGCATCTCTGTGTGTTGTCAACAAAATTTATACTACATTACTAACTCTACATGTGTGAGTGCACGCGCGTGTGTGTCTCAGTTCGTGGTAGCAGAGTCGCACACCGGTACAGAAAAAGGGTGATAAAAAATTAACAAGGCGGCTTCGATTGATTTGCTGCATTGCGGTGAGTTTGTCTGGCGGCAATGGCCATGACGTCAGGCTAGCTAATATCAGGAGGAACCCGCGTGGAACAAACAAAATCTCGCCCGCGATAAAAAAGAGATGGTTGCCTAGTGCAGTCAGATCTCTACTCCCTTCCTTCATTTTGTAGTTCATGGATTATAGTTGATGTATATGTATTTGTAGCTAATTTCTCAAAAGAAAATACACCCTATGTTTTTATATAGATGTTAGGCCAAGAAGGTCACATCAAAGTTAAGCTAAATTTCATAGCTTTAAGTCACTCACACAGACACACACTTACACATATAACAGAGGAGTACATCGGTTCACACGGTTGTTGAAGCCTATAACGCAAAGAAAAATTTGGATGGTCATCTTTTCAATGATCCTAACACCCAGATTCTTTCTCCAATAGTTTCATTCCACCTAATAATTTGGATGTCCTAACTCTGCCCGTGTGCCTATGTGTGTGATATCAACATAATTTATACTAGATTACTAACTCTTTATTTGTGAGTGCACGCGCGTGTGTGTCCTTGTTCATGGTAGCAGAGTTGCACGCAGCACAGCAAAAGGGCGAGAAAAAATTAAGAAGGCGGCTATGGTTGATTTGCTGCTGTGCGATTAGATCGTCAGGTGGCAACGGCCATGGCGGCAGGCTAGGTAATATCAGGAGGAACCCGCGTGGGACAAACAAATCTCGCTCGCTGTGAAAAGGAGGTGGTCGCCTTGTGCGGTCAGATCTGTACTCTCTTCCTTCATTTTGTAGTTTATGGACTATGGTTGAAGTATACGTATTTGTAGCAAATTTCTCAAAAGAAAATACTCCCTATGTTTTAATTTATGATGTTAGGCCGAGAAGGTCACATCAAAGTTAAGCTAAAATTCATGGCCTAAAGTCACTCACAGAGACACACACAATAACACACACACACACATATAACAGAGGAGTACATTGGTTCACACCGTTGTTGAAGATTATAACGCTAAGAAGAACCTGGATGGTGAAGGAGCACCTCGAAGATGGAAGGCTCCATGTCATCAATCTGAATAATCCCTGAAGCATCACCCTTCATCGTACCAAGGAGCTCTGCTTTGAACACCGGAGACTGGTAACCCAGGATGCATTTGTGAGCATTGAACGATTGGCCATCTACACTGAATGTCACATCTGCACCTTTACCGTCGTCGAGCATCTGCTGCAAATCAATTGGCCATCTACACTGAATGTCACATTTGAACCTTCACCGTCGTCGAGCATCTGCTGCAAATCAAGGTACATGTTCGACGGGGAGAAGATGATGGAGTTCACATCCCTGTCATCCACCGTGCTAGACTCCATCACAACAGTAAGCAGGCACCTGATGGTGAGGCAGTCATTGTTGTGGTACGGCGAGCCATGCTGAAGTAGCATGGCCTTGTCGACGAACTTGACAAAGCCCCAGTTGTTGCTGGACGGGGAGAAGGTGTGCCTCATGTTGGAGTTTGTCGGCTGGGCCACCCTACCGTCCCTCTAGAGAAGGGTGAGCGCAAAGCAGGTCCTGATATCAGGAGGAACCCGCGCAGAACAAAAAAAATATCGCTCGCGGTTAAAACGACGTGGTCACATCAAAGTTAAGCTAAATTCATGGCCTAAAGTCACACATACACACACACACACTCTAGTTGTTGAAACATATAACAGTAAGAAGAATCTGGATGGTCATCTTTTCAATGATCCTAACATTCAGATTCTTTTCTTGAACAGTGCCCTTGCACCTAATAAATTTGATATCCTAACTCTGCTCGTGTGCACCTGTGCATTTATTGTCAACATAATTTATACTAGATCACTAAATCTACATGTGTGTGTGCACGCGTGTGTGTGCGCATGTGCGTTTTTTGTCTTGCTAACACGTCGTCGAGTCAATGTGTTGATATACTAGTAGATCATATAATTCATTTTGGCAAGCCATGTCAACATATGGCGTGGTTACGAAGATCAAAGTCTTTCTATCATGGCACTATACTTTTTTATGAGTTTGCAACTGTTGATGAAGCTTATATATAACATTAGGAAAAATCTAGATGATCATCTTTTCAATGATCCTAGAATACATATTTTTTTCTCCAATAGCTCCCTTGCATTTAATCAATTGGATATCCAAACTCTGCCCATGTGCGTGTGGGCATGCATGTGTGTGCCTATGTGTGTGTGTTATCAACATAATTTATAATAGATTCCTAACTCATCTAGAGTATGTGTTAATATATTAGTAGATCCTATAATTAAGGATGCCATATATTGTAAAAAAATTTAAAAAAGAAAAGGATGCAAAATATGAGCTATAAGAATGTGCGAAGGACAACCAACTCATGTTCTTTGGCTTGGTTTTCTGGGTACATATAAATTTATTGATGAGGAAACACTTTGGCAAGACATGTCAATGTTGGAAGTACCGGATTGGTCCGGTTAAGACCGGACTAGTCCGATGTTGTCCAGTAAGGGTAACCGGACTTGTCCGGACCCTTAGAGGACTAGTCTGATATTGTCCAGTAAGGGTAACCGGACTAGTCCAAACCCTATACGGACTAGTCCGATTTTTCAGTAACTGTCAGTTTGAACTCGAAATTGACATGTGTTCTAATTGAAAGGACACAACCCACCGAATTTTGAGTCTCTGATCGGGAGACTCAATAATTCCTAAGGGTGGGAGGCCCCCTCTTGTGTCTCTTGGTCAACTATAAGAAGAGAGTCATGTGTATGATCAAAGTGGCTGAATGTAGGCCTAGAGGGGGGGTGAATAGGCCTTTTTGAATTTTCTCAGTTCCTGTAACACTCAACAACAAGGTCAATACTAGAGATATCGGACTAGTCCGGTAAAGTGCGAACTAGTCCGGTTTTCACGGGCTAAGTTGATCAAGTTCAGTCAATTTGATTGATTCATTAATGTTTGCAGCGGAAATATAAACTTGAATGACAGTTTAATAGTTGTATGTCAAATTCTATTACAATTAAGGCTCTTGTTCAACAATTTAACTTGAATTGAACAAAGTGAATCAAACCCTAGATTAAGTTGATCAATTAAGATGAAGAATGCAAAAGGACAAGGCACACGATTTATCCCGTGGTTCGGCTACCACGAAGGCAACCTACGTCCACGTTGAGGAGCCCACAAAAGGAACGGGTCTTCTCCAACCCTTCCCTCGTCGGATCGCCACGAAGGCCAATCCTCTTCCACTAATCACAAAGGGTAAATAACAAAGGTTAAGGGGCGTTCTCACACGTTGAGAGCTCCCTTGATTACAACTTACAAAGCCACAAATAACACACTCGAAAATTACAAATTGAAACGCAAGAGTGTGTTAGAGAATCAAACCAAGAGCTCAATGATGTGTGCCAAGTGTCTCTCCAATGATCTAGAAGTGATATTCAATAGATTGATCGATTTTGCACTTAATTTCGTGGAGAGAGGTGGTTTTTGAGTCTCTTGGGAGGTGTGACGGCGCTAGGGTTCGAGAGAGTGTAAAAGTGGGCCGTGCACCTCTATTTATATGGGGTTTCTAAAAGTGACCGTTAGGGTTCAGAAAGATCGGACTAGTCTGTGGTGGTCACCGGACTAGTCCGGTGTGCTGTGTGTAGCAAACCCTAAGTGTCCAGGAATATCGGACTAGTCCGGTTGAAAACGGACTTGTCCGCTTTCTCTACTGGAAATCTTCGGACTAGTCCGATTTCCATCGGACTTGTCCGGACAAATGAAACCCTAAGTGTTTAGGATAACAAGTCCGCACTTGGAGGACTTGTCCGATTTAGATCAGTGTGTATATCGGACTAGTCCGTGTAGACACCGGACTTGTCCGAAGTGGATCAGAAAGAATATCGGACTAGTCTGGATCAAAACGGACTTGTCCGATTTTGTGTAACTTGTGAATTGTGTTGAGGACTAGTCCGCATTAAGGAGGACTAGTCCGAAGTGGATCAGAAAGATATCGGACTAGTCCGGTGGATACCGGACTTGTCCGATCTAGTGCAGAAAGTGATATCGGACTAGTCCGGCTGATATCGGACTAGTCCGGTCCTGTATAACTTTGTGCATTGTGTGTGTGTGCTTGAGAGTGATTGAGCTCTTGGGTGTGTTTCCTTAACACACTCCATACATAATAATCTACCATTTTCTTCTCCTTGAGCTCAAATTCACTTTGCTTCTCATTTCCCTTCTTTTTGGCATTCTGCTCATTTTTCATTATTTGCCTGCATTCATCTCAACAAAAGGATTAGGATCCCAATTGCTTGTCATAAATCATCCAAAACCCACAAAGGAGTCCTAGATGCACTTTCAATCTCCCCCTTTTTGGTGATTGATGACAACCAATTGAGATTTCACAAAATAAGGCAAAAAATGAGATTTTCATAAAGTATGCACATATGACTCAAAAATACATCAAGCAACAAGAGAATTATCCATATGTGCATTCTTTATGGTGGGATGCATACTAAGTGCATGAATACCTTGAGAATGACAGAATTTACATTAATCAACCGATACCAAGTGCATATGACATTCCAGGAGCAAAAATGCAGTTTTCATCACATACTCGCAAATAAATTGAGAAATTCATCACAAGACCAAACTTAATATGAAAATAGTGTTAAATCATTACAATCACAAATAAAAGTACAGAGAAGGCTCTCTCCTCGCATCCTATTACAGCTAAAGCTAAGACTTGGCTCCCCCTCAATCTCTCCCCCTTTGGCATCAAGACACCAAAAAGAGAGAGAGGAAGGTCCTAGGTTCTTCACTCTTCGCTGTCTGTCCTTTCGTCATCTTCTTCGTCTTCTTTCTGCTTGACGAGGAGGAGAGGGAGGAGGAGGAGCGGAGCTGCTCGAGCCCCCAATGCCAAAATAGGCAAGCTCGGAGGGGGACAAGGGCCCGAGCTCGGAGATGTCAAGATCAGAATCTACAGAAATTACTGGAGATCCAATGGGGTTGATCTCCAGCTTTTCACTCAGTTGCTTCACATTGGCTTTGATATATCTCATATCCTCCTTCCTCTTCTGATTGAGTTTATGAAGCTTTACTTCAGTCTTCTTGCAGGAGGAGAATATCGCGGACAAGTATTTGAGGATCCCACTGGCGGATCCTCTCCGAGGAGCTTCCCTGGAGGGGGGAGGAGCCCTAGCAGCATCTCTTTCTCTTGTCGGTGCCTCAGGACTTGAGGCCGGCGAGGGAGCAGCCTGGACACTCACAGGCTGAGGCTTCTGAGGCCTCAGGGGAGTGTGCTCTACATCCTTCACGAATTCTATTCCCGTGACCTTCTCAATCATGAACATCAAGTAGGGAGCATAGCCACAGGACCGGTTGGGGGTGCTTGAGATGTTGACCATGTCGTTTCATATGTAATCTGCAACATCAAACTGTCGCTTCTGGCTTATGACCCTCATTAGAGTCCGGAGGTAGCCCTGTACACTCCCTGCATCCCCATCCTTGGGGGCAATGGTCTTCCAGAGAACTCTGTTCAGAATCACAAAGAAGGGCTTCATGTTCTTTGTGGAGGGAGGAACATACTTAGAGTTGGGCTCATACAAGAACTTCATTCTGTCCCTCTCAATGACCCCTATGTTGTGGATGATCAGGTGGTCATGTCCAGCAGAGTCTAAATGGAGCAAGCTTGCAAAATCCTCCTGAGTTATGGAGTACTTGGATCCATGGGTCATCCAAGTCACACTCTCTTCATCTTCACTCGAGAAGTGGCACGTTGCATAGAATTGTGCAATCACTTCATCATTCCAATTGTGTCTGAAGGCAAACAGATCCTTCAGACCATGCCTTTCTGCTGCAGCAATGACCTCATCAAAAGCTGAGCACTTCTTCTTCTCTAGGTAGGCCCAGTCAATCCACTGACTGCGCACCACCAGAGTCTTCATCGGCAGGTAAACCAGCCTGTAGAAATCTGCATGGAAGTTTGACCAAAACCTTCCATCAGCTGCCTGCTTTGGCCTTCCATAGCAATCAATGCTTCTTAGCTTGGCTGCCACACCGTTGCCTTTCCCATTGAATTTCTCTTCATTGGGGTCCCGGACCCCTTCTCTGGGAGCATGAAGCTTCAAGGGCCCAACTGGCCCCGTTGCTATCCCCTTGCCCTTGCCCTTGGCTTGGCTAGAGGCACCTGAGGATGCTGCTGCCTTTGACACTGGCTTCTTTGCCAGCACCTTCCTTCGAACCTGGGGAGGTGAAGGAGCTGGCTCTGAGGGTCTTTCTTGGCGTTTCTTGCCAAGACCCGCCGAGGACCGAGGTGCCACCTCGTGGTCCAACTCGGCCTCAAAGTCGGAGATCTCGTTGTCGGAGCTCGACATGATCTGAGAATGATTGAGCAAGAATAATGACAAGTTATACAAGGCATAGGTAAGACAAGATAGCAATGGATGGCATTAAGGAATTAAGGAATTAGGTTTCAGGTTCAGAAACATCGGACTTGTCCGGTGCTCAGGCACGGACTAGTCCGGGGTACCGGACTTGTCCGTGCATGGACCGGACTAGTCCGGTGTTCATCCTCAAAAAACCTAACAGATTGGACAGGATACAATTCCTAATGCAAATCTAGTCTAGCATACACGTAGTACATCAACTAAACATGTAACTAGTGAAGGGTGCTAGGCCAAACGATCAACAATTGAGAAAAACACGATTTCTAGGATTTTGAAGATTTTTACCGAAGAAATCGATGGAGGCTCGAAGTTTTGGGGGTTGGAGGCCGGACTTGTCCGCTAGCTTCAATCCCCAAGTCTTCAAGCTTGATCTCCGCCCAAATGAGTGGCTTTTCGACGGAGGATGCAAAAGATCGCCTTGGGAGCTCGAGCGCAAGAGAGAGGAAGCCTAGAGCGAATGTGAGGGTGAGGAGATTAGGGTTTGGTGGCGGCTAGGGGCGGACTAGTCCAGGTAACCACGGACTAGTCCGTGGTCACCAGGAAAGAATTGCATATCCCATTCATATATATTTGAAGGTTCAATAATATAGAATAGAGAGGCAAAAAAATTCAAGTAATCTTGATGAATTTGACCAGTAAGCATACAACAATCATACAATGATCAAAATTCATCAAGATCTAATACTTGACATAGTTTTTCGAGAGAAAAATGGAGAGGGATGATTTTCACAATTCAATCAACATTTTTGAAGCAATCATACAGGTATGCAACTTTTCAAGCCACACTCCGAGAATCAAGAATATTTAGCTCATTTCGGAGTTCGCAAAAACGCTTTTCATCAAGTGGCTTGGTGAATATGTCGGCCAATTGTTTTTGGGTGTTGACATGTGAGATGGTTATGTCTCCATTCATGGAATGGTCTCTCAAGAAATGATGTCTTATATCTATGTGTTTAGTCCTGGAGTGCTCAACTGGATTGTGGGCTATTTTAATGGCACTCTCATTGTCACAAAGGAGAGGAATACGGTTCATATTGTAACCGTAATCCCTTAGAGTTTGTCGCATCCAAAGGAGTTGTGCACAACAACTCCCGGCTGCAACATACTCCGCTTCGGCTGTGGATAATGCAATGGAATTTTGTTTCTTAGATGACCAAGAAACCAAAGATCTTCCTAGGAATTGGCATGTGCCAGAGGTGCTTTTTCTATCAACTTTGCACTCGGCATAATCTGCATCGGAGTAACCAATGAGATTGAATTTTGAGCCTTTTGGGTACCAAAGACCAAGGTTGGGTGTATGAACTAAATATCTCAAGATTCTTTTTACGGCTGTCAAGTGACATTCCTTAGGGTTGGCTTGAAATCTTGCACACAAACATACACTCAACATAATATCTGGCCTAGATGCACATAAGTAGAGTAAAGATCCAATCATGGAGCGATATACCTTTTGGTCGACACTCGGTCCATCTTCATTGAGATCCAAGTGGCCATTCGTAGCCATGGGAGTCTTTATGGGCTTTGCCTTGTCCATGCCAAACTTCTTGAGTATGTCCTGCGTGTACTTGGTTTGGCTTATGAATGTTCCTTCCCTTTGTTGCCGCACTTGGAATCCCAAGAAGTACTTCAATTCTCCCATCATTGACATTTCAAACCTGTCTATCATAATTCTACTAAATTCTTCACAGAAAGATTGGTTAGTTGACCCAAAAATTATATCATCAACATAGATTTGGCAAATAAAAAGATCATTATCTAGATTCTTTGTGAATAATGTATAATCTACTTTGCCAATTTGAAAACCATTACAATTAAGAAATCTCTAAGACACTCATACCAAGCTCTAGGAGCTTGTTTGAGGCCATAGAGAGCCTTACGCAGTTTATATACGTGGTCGGGGAACTCTTCGTCTTCAAACCCAGGTGGTTGCTCCACGTACACCTCTTCCTTGATCGGTCCGTTGAGGAAGGCGCTTTTCACGTCCATTTGATACAGCTTGAAATCATGGTGAGTAGCACATGCAAGTAATATTCTAATTGATTCAAGCCTAGCTACTGGAGCAAAAGTCTCATCAAAATCCAAACCTTCGACTTGTGAATAACCTTTGGCCACAAGTCGTGCCTTGTTTCTTGTCACCACTCTGTGTTCGTCTTGCTTTTTGCGGAAGACCCACTTGGTGCCCACTATATTTGCATTGGGTCTTGCCACAAGTTCCCAAACCTCGTTTCTCTTGAAGTTGTTCAACTCTTCTTGCATTGCCACCACCCAGTCTGGATCCTTCAATGCATCCTCGGTCCTGCGTGGTTCCAAAAAGGAGACAAACGAGTAATGCTCACAAAAATTAGATATACGAGATCTAGTGGTTACTCCCTTTTGGATGTCACCGATGATGTTGTCGATTGGGTGATCCCTTTGAATGCATTGGTGTACTCTTGGGTGTGGCACTTGGAGAGTTGTGGGTTGGTGATCATTTTCTTCTCCCCCTGAGAGGTTGCCCTCGTTGATTTGTTGATCATCTTCATATTATTGTGATTGATCTTGTATCGAAGCTCCCCCTTGATTGTTGATCTCCTCTTGTGGTTCACTTTCCTCTTGTATTTGTGACGATGACTCTTGTGGTCGAACTTCGCCTAGAGCCATTCTCTTCAATGCTTGATAAGGAGCTTCTTCTTTACCTAATTCACATTGATCAACTTGCTCCTTTTGGGAGCCATTAGTTTCATCGAACACTACGTCATGTGCCACTTCAACAAGTCCGGAGGCCTTGTTGAAAACATGATAGGCGTAAGTGTTCGAATCATAACCAAGCAAGAAACCTTCATCGGACTTTGAAACGAACTTTGAAGTCCTGGGCTTCTTGTTCAAGATATAACATGGAGAGCCGAAAACTCGAAAATATGAAATGTTTGGTTTGTTACCGTTGAGTAGCTCATAAGGAGTCTTCTTGAGTAGTCCGTGAAGGTAGAGTCGATTTGCGGCGTGGCAAGCGGTGTTAATTGCATCCGCCCAAAATCAATCCGAAGTCTTGTATTCATCGAGCATTGTTCTTGCCATCTCTATGAGCGTTCGGTTCTTCCTTTCGGCAACTCCGTGTTGTTGTGGAGAGTATGGTGCTGAAAATTCGTGCTTGATTCCCTCCTCATCAAGGTACTCCTCCACTTGTATGTTCTTGAACTCCGTGTCGTTGTCGCTCCGAATACTCTTGATCGATAGTGAGAACTCGTTTTGCGCTCGCTTGAAGAATTTCTTGAGTGTCCCTTGTGTTTCTGACTTGTCATGCAAAAAGAACACCCAAGGGAAGCGGGAAAAATCATCAATAATGACTAAACCGTATTTATTACCGCCGATGCTTATGTAAGCAATTGGACCAAACAAGTCCATATGAAGTAGTTCGAGCGGTCTTGTCGTAGTCATGATGTTCTTTGCGGGATGATGTGCTCCAACTTGCTTTCCAGCTTGGCACGCGCTACAAGGCCTGTCTTTCTCAAAAACAACATCTTTCAAACCTCGGATGTGATCGCCCTTGAGGAGTTTTTGAAGATTCCTCATACCAACATGTGCTAGCCGTCTATGCCACAGCCAACCCATGTTGGTTTTTGCAATCAAGCATGTGTCGAGTTCGGCCTTATCCTTGTTGAAGTCAACAAGGTAAAGCTTTCCCTTCAACATACCCTTGAATGCAACGGAACCATCACTCCTCCTTGAGACAGTCACACCCTCGTTAGTGAACAAGCAATTATAATCTTTGTCACATAATTGAGATATGGACAGCAGGTTATAATCTAAAGATTCAACATGTAAAACATGAGAAAGAGTGTGTTCAGAGGATATTGCTATTTTACCAGTACCGAGCACCCTTCCTTGACTATTATCTCCGAAGTAGATGCCTTCGTTTGGGTCCTCGTTTTCTTCATATTCCACGAACATCCTCCTTTTTCCGGTCATGTGGTTGGTGCATCCACTGTCTAGCACCCATTTGGATCCACCGGAGGAATAGGCCTGTAGAAACAAATTATGTCTTGGTTTTAGGTACCCAAGCTTGCTTGGGTACTTGGAGGTTAGTTACAATACATTTGGGTCCTTGGAGGTTAGTTACAATACAACTAAAGCTTATAGCACTAAGAAGAATCTTGATGGTCATCTTTTCAATGATCCCAGGATTCTGATTCTTTTCTCTAATACTTCCATTGCACCTAATAATTTGGATATCGAAAAAGTCTACATAACCGCCCCCCCTAACTATGATCTAGATACTACTTAACCCTCCAAACTTCAAAACCGGGTATTTAACACCCTAACCTATGCAAAACCATTTAATTAACCTCCATGGTGGTTTTGAAAGGTGGTTTTGCCAGTCTGGCCTTCCTCATCCGAATCAAGGATATTAAGCAACAAAATCTGAGTCGCCCAGGGCGGCAGCATGTGTTTTGTGTAAAAGCCCGCTTTTTGGAAGAACAAAAATGCAAAAATGCGAACTTAAAAATTTTGAAAGTTGACTTGGAAATCCAAACTCACATGAACCATATGAGTTAACCCATGTTAACAAAAAATAGGAACTTGTTAAAATTTTACATATAGAACATGGTTGCTAATGTATTTGGAACTTAAGGGGTAAAATCCTTAATTTTCAGGTATTCACATTTTCAATGAAAAATTAAAGGAGAAAAGAAAACAAAATAGAAAGAAAGAAAAAGGAATTATTCCAACCCTAAAAGGGGACATTCACAAAAATTCAAATCTAAGGCTGTAAATTTTTCTATGACCTTCTAATATTCCAAATAGACTCTCGGTAAAGTTTCAAAATTTTTGAAGCACGTTTTCCATTTATTGGACACATATAGAGAGTTTAATCAGAGTCGACTTCAAATTTAAACTTTGTACTTAACTTTGTCCAAATCCATTCCAGATTTTTCCTGAGGTCCCTTATGGTTCAAAAAGGGTAACTTCAAAGTTTCAGAATTTTTGAACCTAATCTACCATTTATTTCCTTGAGTCAAGTATCACCGCTTGAATTCAAATTCAAACCTGAATTCGAAATTCAACTTGCTCAGTTTTGAAATCTGATTGCACCATAAAATTCTTCACATTTTATTTGGTCATTGGGCCAAAGTTGACTATTTTTAGAACATGTTTGCTAGCCATATTTGAATTTTGGAAAGAAGAGTGAGGGAGGTGGGTCCCACAAGTGGTCCCCACAGGTCAGGTCGGCACAGGCCTTCTCTTTCCTCCCCTGCCTCCACGCAGGCATGCTGCATGTGCCACGGCGATGGAGACATCGGTCCTTGTCTCGCCGCCCGACTCCACCGCGAAGAGTCTTTCGGTCGATAAATATCCCTGCTGCGTGATCGCCGAACGGCCACAGCACCACGCGCCTCCTCGTCTCCCGACCGCTTGCAGCACCGCCCGACGACGGCCGCTGGCCTGCGCGCGTCACCCTGGGTCCTCCCTGCCGCGCCGTGCAAGCAATCGCGCCGCTCGCCCGGCCACCGCCTCTGTGCGCGCGCTCCTCGCCGGCCGTGCCCCTTGCCGCCCCGTGCCTGCTCGCCCGCGGCCACGCATACCTAGCGCCGCCGTGCGCCTTGCTGCTCAGTGCCGCGCTCCTGCGCAAGGGCGCCCCGACGACGCGTCGCCTCTGCTCCTCACCGGTGCCGCCTTGTGCCGCTCGCCCTGGCCGCCGCACCGCCTGCGCCGCCGTCCTGCGCCTTGTCCGCGTGTCGGCCTCGTCGCGTCAGAGCTCCGGCCACCACGGTACGCCTGCTCGCCCAGCCGCCACGACGGCGCAATCTCGCCCCTGCATGCTGCACCCGTGCGCCGCCGCTAGCCCGCTCCCTGCATCGCCCTGCCTGTAGCGCTCGCCCCCGGCCACCCTGCTACTTGCCTGGTCGCGTCCCAGCTCTGCCCGGTGCGCTCACCGCCGCCCAGTGCCATGCGCCGGCTCGCCATTTCCTTGTCGCGGCGCTCCACCGCTGCAGCGCCGTGCCCCATAGCCGCACCGCCGTCCAAGCCCGTTCCTTCCGCGGCGCCAATCATTCGCGCCGTCACCGTCGTATCTCCACCCCATGGCACTGCTACAGCATGTTCCAAGTCCACCTCTATGCAACCAGCAAGGCTATGCCCGCGTTCGAAGTTAGGCCACATCTGCTATGCATCGACGTCGTCGCCTACTTTCCATCGTCATGGCATTCTGCTCATAGGTCCTGTTCTAGCAGAGCATCAAGTGATATGAGTGATAGAGGGTATGCAGGAACACGCCTTTGACACAATGGTATCGACAACTGGTCCAAGGTTAGCTCTGATTTTGCAAGATTGATTGGATCAGTGACTGCAGCCTAGATGTTCGATGAAATGGTTACAAGGCAAAACTAAGTATGTTGCTGCTCAATGTTAGTCTATGGATGCAGGTTTACTGTGGGTTGGCAATCGACCAAGATATGTGCCAAGATGCTTTTTGAACGGTGATGAAGCAACAGAATCAAGTACACACCCCAAGATATTCGGCGAAACTCCTACAAGGTGAGCCTTGCCCTAAAATGCCTTGTTTGACATCACCGAAGTCCGTTCATCGTGATCGCTAATGGTACTCATGTGTCGTCAAGTCATACGTCTATGTTCCGCTTTGATATCGTTCCTATAGGAGTCCCCAAGTCAACCTCCTTTGTCGTTTGTGTCGCCTTGGCTGTCCGTGCGTACTCGTGATGCTCCACCATGAGTCGCGTCGTCATCGTTGACCACATGACGTCGTTGTGACGCTCCGAGCCGTCATTGTGCCCTGGCATCGAGATGAAGGATGCTTGTGATGAGTGTGGTGCTGAAACACCAGCACGACTCGTCGGACAATGGTTGTCAAGCCAAATTAGGTTTAGTCGTTGCGAGAGCAATCGGGTCCTATGTGTAGCCAAGGTGCTCGATAAAAGGCCTTCTAGGTCGAACCAGGTGAGTCGGTGATCACCGATGACCTGGGATAGAGGGATGCAAGAACGTTGCGACCAACAACGAGAACTAGACCAAGGGGAACCTTGGATAAGAGTTCCTCGGTTGTGTCGAGGATGTTCCCTAACCGATCATAGGATTGGTTAACTTGGTGTACCACTTCATCGACGACAGGTTCGTCGAGTCGCTTATCAACAACCAAGTTGACATCACTAGCCTTAAGACTCACAAGGTGGTGTTTGGGATTTCGCTCACCCCATTGACGAGTCCAGGTCGATGTGGACCTCGCTAATCCGATCTTCTCGTGATGGCAAAGCATAACCGTCACGACAAGGTCTCACATCATGTTCGAGTTTCAGGAGTTCACCGAGCTCATCTGGACAATCTTGCAAAGGACACTGCAATAGTGTCATGTAAGCACTTGAATGATGCTCGAGAAGCTTGCCGTAGAAACTACTTTACCTAAAAGTCATTTGACGTTGTCTTGGTACTCATGCTAGGTTAACAGTGCTTGTAATGACTTCTTAAGTCCAAGCCATGTTGATCCCAATTCAGTCCCAAGTGTCGTTAGGTTCCATCATAGTTCATCCTAAGTCAGGACCCAACGACAGCACTGCTCACTTAGCTAAGTTTACCCCTTTATGAGTTAATTCAAGTTCATTGGTCGACTACTGAACCGCGACCTTCGTCTTGTACACTCCACTCATACTCAAGCTTTCTATGTCCCCCTTAACTCTTTAGTCATCCTTACACTACCAGTCCAACACTTCCACACCATTCAGCTTTATCATCCTTGAGTGGCATAGCATCGAGTGTTGAGTGCCAAGTTGCAATGTGTGCTTACGTTGCACCTTTCAATTCACATCTCGATACTACTATGACCACTTGACTCCATCCTTTGTTTATCCACACAACATAGGCATATCTGTCCTTCCTAGTCAAACTCCTCATTCTTAGAGTTTACACAACCCCGTGGAGTCTATTATTAAATTACATAATTACTTAGTTACTTACATGCATATCATGTCGATAGGAACGTGCTGATAGGTGATCGACGAGAAGTTTCACTTGGAGGAGAAGGCCAGGGTGTACACTTAAAGTCCTTGGCGGAGTTTGTAGAGAAGGATCACTAACAAATGACATTTTTTCGAGTCGCAAACGAAGGCAAGCCCCGGTTTGCATTTAATTCGTTTATAAAATTTTATTTATCACTATGATGAGTAGTATATGAATTGTGCATTACGTTTAGGATGATTGATACTCCACTTGCAAGACCAAAAATCCCAGGGATTGGTTGGAACGGGTTACTGTTTGACCTGTAGTAACTGCTTTGCTAATGTATAGGGAATCCGGTAGAAGTCGAGTATTTGGAATCTACTCGTGAGAAATGTAGGACATATCTCACAGGCTTGGTCAATGGCTTAATATAATAGAACTGAGATCGGGCAGGGGATGGATAGGAAGCGGCGAGAATTGAGTCTCTGTCGCATAGCCCTGCCTGTGTCGATTAAGGCCCGTCTGTATGCGGCCCCTTCGGACAAGCTTGAATTGTACCGGCAACATAATGGACATATTGAATCTAGTAAACTGATGTAACTCGATAACTGGGGTGTCGAGGCCCATTAACTCACCATCGATAGGGGTGGGTGGAGGACAGTAAGGTGTAAATCGGTCGGCAGACACATGAGGTGTTCCGTGCGGAGGCCTTCTGTTTGCAGAGGTGAGACGGGCTCGGCGTTCGGGTTTCTTGTGAAAGGTGGCCATATACGCCTAGTACTGAAGGGTTATGTAGGTACAGGTGTACTTGTTGACACTTCCAAACGACGTATGTGTCGTGTTGTCCGGGTGTGTCCTGATTGCAATAACCGTCCCTCGCGGTAATAGAGTACCACTTGTTCACTGCGCCATGACGTAGTAAATACTAAAGAAGCCAGAAAAATATATTGAATTATAATTGCTTTGCAACCTTGTATGGCTTAGAGATAGTACAATTAAAAGTTTACAGTTTCCCCATACTTTACCTGTAATAGCATTATGTGCTTTGGGCATGTCAACGGCAAAGCGTTTCTTGTTTGATTGTGGAGTCTATGATGTGCCATGCCTGAAGAATGTCATTTGCTACTTAAAACATGACTATAAGGATTTACTTGTAGGCGAGTCTTTTATGGTATTCCTTACCTATGCTTAGTATTCACCCTGCATATGTCTAGTGAGACGGGTTAGTCTTGTTGAGCCTTATGCTCACGTTTGCGCTTTAATGATTTTTGTAGGTATTAGCTTTATTTCTGATGTTCAGGTTGCACATGAGACTCGAGGTGTCGAAATAATCTCATGTGAACCACACCGCTGCTGAATGTTCTTCTTGTTGCTAGTGAGAATCGTCCTAGGGCATGGACCTCTTCTCTCCTGCTTAGTTAGGTGAGATTATGAGTATGTATTTTCTGCTGCGTATGTACCCATGTGGTACACTCTTTTGTAAACTCTCCTTATTATAAAATGAAAATTTACATGTTTTGGTATCCTTTTCGTGTGTGCTGTTAGGTGTCGCATCACACGACACCACCCAATGAGATCCCACTACTACAAAAAGCATTTTTACAGGCGCCTCAAATTTTCAAACACAGGCGGTCCTTAAAAATATGCGACTGTGATGACGAATGATATAATAACCGCATGTGATGACAGAACAACAAAGTCGGATTTTAAAGAACAACCGTCTGGGTAAATACATGATCTTCACAGACGGTTCTTAATTAAGAACCGTCTGTAATGCAATGAACTTCACAGACGGATTTTAAGAAACAACCGCCTGGGTAAATACATGATCTTCATAGGCGGTTCTTAATTAAGAATCGTCTGTAATGCAATGAACTTCACAGACGGATTTTATAAAACAACCGCCTGGGTAAATACATGATCTTCGTAGACGGTTCTTAATTAATAACCGCCTGTAATGCAATGAACTTCATAGACAGTTCTTAGTTAACAACGGCCTGAGAAGATCATGTATTTTCAGTGGAGGTCATTGTTTAAGAACCGTATGTAGTTGTTCAATTATCACAAGTGGTTTTCATTGAAATTACAGGGATGTAGTCGTTGCAATTATCACAACCATATGTAGTCGTTGTAGGGAAAATTGTATCAGGAAAAAAACAAAGATTAGCGGATACTAGTACAGTAATGCATTATAGGAAATGCTCGATCACCAGTGAGGCTGGCTTAATTGTGATAATACACCATTAGGGGCTTTACAATTGTTCAAAGATAATTTCTTTACACACTGAACAAAAATCATGCTACATTCATTGTAGATCGACAATGAAGCTCCCATCGATCAATCTAAATTGTACCGTCCTGCTTGCTCCCGAACACGTCTCTTATATTCCGCTGGATCCTGAAAATATTGACATTATTTAAATTAACAAATGTCAAAGGAAGAATGAATAACCTACATTGGTCACTAAGTCAAAGTGTCATCTAACCTTGATAAGTAGATTATAGCAATCATTTTCAACATCTGGCACATTTGGCTGATGCAGCAAACGTTGAACTTCAAGTAGTATAGTTTTGATTGTAAAAGCACTGCACCACCCCTACGAAATATAATTTAAGCAATATAAGAAACCAGTTCAAATAAGTACATGAACAAAATAGGTCTATCTTACAGTCTCTTGATCGAGAATCCCGATGCAGAGTGCTCCCAAACGATGGACATTTGGGTGGAAGAACCCAATTGGAAAGGCGCATCTTGGAGGCACCAAGGGATAGTCCTCAGAGAAGGAGATTGTCAGGGGGTAGTAACCATCTTCCCATTCAGTCTGCAAAAGAAATTTATTAATAGGAGGACGATGGTTAAACTCATATTGTGCTTGTTCTTCATGACTTACCCCTTCTTTACAGGGGACGATGCACTGCCACTTCAATAAATCTCCCGATTCAGGCTTCGCAGAGAAACCCTACGCGTAGAAATTGAAAATAGCAAAAACAAACAAGATAGAAAAACAAACTACAGTTAAGTTCATCAGTCCATTACAGATACACATGTATATACAACCATGCGACCGGTGTGCCATATGTACATATATGGGGATGGTTCTTGTGCCACGCCAAGCGCTCCTCCTTCAATCGGCTACACGCCCGAGACATCATTATCTGAAAGACCAAACTTCCAAACTTCCAAATTTGAGTCCAAACGCATATGTACACAAATGCAAAAGGACACAATCCATATACCAACATTGTTCTAAGTTGATTTCAGAAGATACAAATATATACAATATATATCATCTCGCATTGCTATATACATTTTTTCCAGCATTGACATCTTCTCGCATATAGGGTTTCAAATTCTTTTTAATGCTTCTCTCTACGTGCTTGATGTTTTCTGGTTCGGTGAAAAGGTACATCTCTTCATACTGATTATATTCCTCTTCATTATCTCCCACATTCTCAACCCCAACAATATTTTGCTTTCCAGAAACAACTACGTGCAACTTCTTAGTTTCTGGATCTTGAACATAAAAAACTTGTGCAACGTTATCGGCGAGAACCCACAGGTCATCTTTGTAACCCACTTTATTCAACTCTACCAGTGTCAGCCCGTAATTGTCCACTTTCAAACCATCAGGATGTTTGACCCATTGGCACTTAAATACGGGCATTACCATTCTTTCTCCATAATCGAGTTCCCATATTTCCTCTATGAACCCGAAGTATGTGGTCTTCTGCCCTTGTGAATCATAAGCCTCAATACGAACACCACTATTTTGTGCAACACTCTTACCGTCTTTTTCTTTAGTGTAAAATGTGTAACCATTGATGTCATATGCTTGCCATGATGTTACCAAAGCAGATGGGCCAGAAGCTAACTTCTTCATTGTTGCCTCTTCTATAGTGTTTCCGTATGATATATTTTTGTCCATTAACCATTCAATGAAACATCTTATGTGCTCTTTCATGATCCAGTCTTCTGTGCGGTCTTGGTTTTTATCACGAAGCTCAATTTGGTGTTCCTCTATGTACGGCTCAGCTATTGCGAGCTGTTGTAGTACACCAAAATGTGCACGGTGTACATTCTTGTAATATTGAACAATAAAAGTTTTCTTTCCCACTTTGCCTCTCCCACGTAGTCTACCCTCATGTACCGGTATAGGCACACCTATCAATTTTCCTTCTTTGATGTAATCAGCTCAACCCTCAATCACTTCTTCAGTGATGTATCCTTCCATAATTGAACCCTCTGGGTGAGCACGGTTCCGCACATAACCTTTTAATACTCCTAAATATCTCTCCAACGAAAACATATGATGTAAATATAGTGGCCCTAATGCTTTTATCTGATCAACAAGATGTATGATTAGGTGTACTTGCATATCAAAAAAGGATGGTGGGAAACACATATCAAGCTTGCACATTGTCTCGACGATGTATGTTTTCAGATAGTCTAAATCTTCACGTGCTATCACCTTTTGCGATACTGCATTGAAGAAGTAACACAAACGTGTGATGACAACTTTTATATGCTCAGGTTTGATTACTCTTATTGCAATGGCAAGGAAAACTGTCATCATCATGTGACAGTCGTGAGAATTATAACCGAATAAAGACAAGTCTTTCATCGAGACTAGTTTGCGGATATTGGATGAGAAACTTGTGGGCACTTTGATCCCACGCAAGCATTCGCAAATTGCTTTTTTCTCTTCTAGCGTCAAGTTGTAGCTGGCTGGGGGAAGGTAATGCTTCCTGTTCGCCTTTTCTACTGGATGAAGCTCTGGTCTCAAATCAAGATTTACTAGGTCCATACGTGAATTTAATCCGTCCTTTTGTTTTCCTCGGCATGTCCAGCAAGGTCCCAATGATGCTGTCAAATACATTCTTTGTAACGTGCATCAAATCAATACTATGGCAAAATTCCAGATTCTTCCAATACGGAAGATATTTGAAAAAAATTGATTGTTTCTTGAAATCCATGTCAGTTGTATCATCCGAAGATGTACTTTTCTTTCTCTTAATTCCTTTACTATTTTTCCCCTTACCGAAAGCAATATGAATGTTCTTGACCATTTCAAACACAAGTTTTCCACTGTAAGGTTTCGGTGCAGTATCTTTTTCGATTTTGTTATCAAATTGTTCTTTCATCTTCCTATACTTGTGTGTATCTGTCAAGAACCGTCGATGTCTCATGTACACCGTCTTTCTGGATGAAGTGAGGTATAGAAATCCAGTTCTATCCACGCACCTAACGCAACCTTTCTTCCCTTTCATTTGTCCCGATAATGTAAATAGTCCGGGATAATCATGCACGGTAATGAATATCATTGTTCTTAGCGTGAAATACTCCCGCTTGTACTCATCCCTTGTATGTACCCCTTCGTTCCACAATTTTGCCATATCTTCCATTAAAGGTTCCAAGAACACATCAATTTCGATGCCCGGTTGTTTCGGACCTTGGATAAGAACAGATAATAAGATATATTTCCTTTTGTGACACAACCACGTCGGTAGGTTGTACATAGTTAAGACCACGGTCCATGTGCTGTGTATGCTCCTTTTTTCACCAAACGGATTCATTCCATCTGTACCCAAGGCAAACCTCACATTTCTGATTTCCTTCGCAAATTATGGATACTGAATATCAAAAATTTTCCACTGCATTGCATCACCAGGGTGTCGTATATGTTTTTCATTCTTCTTGTGTTGCTCGGAATGCTAACGCATAAGTTAAGCCTCCCTAGGGTTTGAGAACAAACGCTTCAAGCGATCAATTACCAGAAGGTACCACATCACCAATGCAGGAATTTTTCTCTTATTCTTCCTGTCTGCATCGCCAGAAGTATCGTCATCGTCACCTTCAGGACCAATAATAAACTTTTTATTCTTCTGAGTCTTTTTAATGTTGGTAACATACTGGTGATTGTAGTCCTTCTTGTATCTACTGACACCACAAATGGGGCATCTAGTTGCGAGCTCATGCTCATTGCGATACAGAATACAATGGTTCACACAAGTGTGTATTTTTGTCACACCTAGTGCCATCGGGCAAAGAAGTTTCTTCGCTTTATAAGTGCTTCTGGGCAGTTTATTTCGATTTGGAAGAATTTGTGCTAGAAGATTCAAAAGATCATAGAAACTACAATCGGACCATCCGTGCGTAGCTTTCAACTTTAGTAGTTCTAAGATTGCACACAATGTAGTAAACTCTTTATCACAACTGTTTGATTCATCATATAAAAGCTCTGTCGCCGCATTCTGCAATATCTCCATTTTACTTAAACCTTTGCTTGCTCCCATAGAAGTCAGTACATATGGTTCAATGTGACGCAACATCTCCTCACAATCGAACTCATCATCATCATCACCAGCTTGATTGTCACTACCATCATCGATATGAACATTATCATCATCTGATCCTCTCTCATCATCTTTATCCACATCATGTGTATCTAACTCACCATGCTCTGTCCATATTGTGTAGTTATTTTTGAAACCTCTTTTCACCAAATGAGATTGGATTACTATAGTATCCGTCCAAGCAATCTTATTTTCGCAGTCAATACATGGACATAATATGTCATCTATCTTTTGCAACTTCGCATGTCTCTTGGATGCTTCAATAAAATTTGCAACATTATGAATGTACATAGGATCGGGTCTTGGCATGTTATACATCCACGCTCGATGGTCCATGCTTCAATAATAGAATTTTTGTCAGATTTACAAAATTTGGCCACAAATATTCTCTAAAGGTCTTCTATAAAATGAATTTACAGAGACATAACAAGTATGATTAGGGCGACTAATGTAGGAGACGGGCGACATCTTGAGGCGGACGCATTCATAGGGGGAAACAGGCCCAGTAGCATGGGCTAGGTCTGGGTGGGATCCGGTCCGTTATATCGGGAAACAGGCTCAGATGCATCTTATATATGTTACAATAGCATCTATTAATTAAACATCATATTCATCTCACATAATAGGTACAAAAAGGAAACAATACATATAGTCCATACATCAATATACCAGAACACAATCCATACAGTCCTTACACATGCAAAAGGACAGAATCCATATACCAGAACACACAAAACTAACAGCTTATCAGCTAATGAAAATATACAAAGAAAAAGTAAGGAAACTACATTTACCTTGCAGAGGCGTCAGCAGGGTGGGGAGACGTTAGCATGGTGGGCCAGCTGGGTGGAGAAGTGGCGGTGCGGGGTTGAGCGGCGGCGCAGCAGTATGGGCTGGGCGGCGGTGCGGCGGCGCGGCGCAGGGGAAATTCAACAGCCTTGCGGCGTCAATATAAATTCTCCAGGGTTGCGTTTTGACTGCGGTGAGGGGTCCTTATATAGACGTCGGTTTTTCACAGGCGGTTTTTAACTTTATCTCAGGCGGGTTTTACTTACCAACCGCCTGAAAAGATATTTAATCAAGAATATTAATTAAGTCGTAAATATCTTCACATACTGTTGGTACTTAATAACCATCTGAGAAGATGATTATCTCATGCGGGTATTACTTACCAACCGCCTGAGATAATACCACCTGAACAAAATATTTTTAAAACTTGTATAGCTTACATTGTAATGTTTTGGTAAATATCAAATTAATTTATACTCACATATTATTCACATTTGTGTATCTCATAAAAAAAGTTCCTTCACTCAAAATTGTTGGTATGAACATATTTGTATAATTTATACATGTATGAATTTTTTAAATTTTTTTAAAAGCATTCCACCATGTCAAACTTCAAATTATTCACCATTCTAACTAAATGCTCATATACATATGAGCATTTAGAGCACATTCACTTGATTGAAATCCTGAAATTCTAACACATCAGTATTCATTGACACGAATGAACACATATATATTACAAAACACAAGAACTCCTAAAACTACAAAAGAAATATGTACAAGAACTCCTAAAACTACACTACGGCCCCACCTAATCCCTCCTCTCCGCCAACTTCTCAAACCACGCCAAGCGGTCCTCCTCCGACTCGTCGTCGTCGTCGTAGTCATCACCATGGTGGTGGTCGCCGTCGTCGTCACCGTCGTCGGAGGATGACTCATCGTCATCATCGTCATCATCGTTGTTGTCGTCGTCGTCGTCGTCCTCCTCCTCCTCCTCCTCCTTCTCCTCCGGCGATGATGCAGCAGGAGAGTGGGTCGGCTGCTCCGGCTGAGCCGATTGCTTCGGCTGTACCGGTGGCTCCGGCTGCACCGGCGGTGGAACGCGCTGGTCGTCATTCACCCTCTTGGGGGAGCTGCAGCGTATCCGCTTGCAGGGTGGCTGCCTCGGCGGGCTAGGAGGCGGAAGGTTGGTCATGGCTGTGGTGGTTCGTCAGCGCCGGACTAGGAGGTGGAACGATGGAAGAAGAAGAAAGGAGTGCAAAAGTTCTATGCTTGTACATAACCGACGACGCGCCTTATATATGGTCTGTGCGGAGTATACGAGGGAGCGGTTCGTTTCCCGCGCATTGAACTCTTTGCAGACCTCGTGCGGTGCACAACTAAACCACTGTGGAAGACGATCTTCAGAGATCCTTTCGTCTCTCTGGTATCCATGTGGAACGTCGCGTCCCTGCACCACGGCTTCTCAACTTCTCCGCAGACCTCGTGCGGCGTGTCAGTTAATTAACATCTTCTCAGGCCGTTAATTAACATCTTGTAGTTTCAAAAATGTTTATCTCAGGCGGTTATTACTTGCCAACCGCCTGAGATAATTCCCGATACTGTTCTTCAGTTTCCTTATCCCTTGCTTCTTTTTTATTTAGATTCAAATATAAATACTCAAACATGTTTAGATTATGCAAATTGTGTTCAAATTCGATGATTCTTTCTTCTACATTTGTATAAAATTAACATCTACCACCTGAACAAAATATTTTGTTCATTGCGCATTGAACTCTTTGCAGACCTCGTGCGGCGCACAATTAAACCACTGTGGAAGACGATCTTCAAAGATCCTTCCGTCTCTCTGGTATCCATGTGGAACGTTGCGCACTCGTCCCTGCACCACGGCTTCTTAACTTCTCCGCAGACCTCATGCGGCGCGTCAGTTAATTAACATCTTCTCAGGCCGTTAATTAACATCTTATAGTTTCAAAAATGTTTATCTCAGGCGGGTATTACTTACCAACCGCCTGAGAATATATTTATCTCAGGCGGGTATTACTTACCAACCGCCTAAGATAAGCCCATGGAGTTCCCCTTGCCGCACGATATTGCGGTCCTGATCGCGGGGTGGGTCGCCGCAACCTCCACCCAGCCCATGGACGACCTCTCCAGTCTGCGCGCCACCTGCAAGGCCATGCACGCGGCGTGTTGTGATCCCACCGTGGGTAGGCGCGTGGCGCTGGAGCGGGAGAGCAGCTGGGAGTGGTTCCAACGGCACGGGAACGGGAGCTACGACGCCCTCGTGGAGCGCCTAGCCAACGTGGGCAACCCTCATGCGTGCTACATCATCGGGTTCAACCTCATATTCAACTACGGCCGCGCGCAGGCGCAGCGGGGCACCCAGTTCCTTGCCTGGGCGGCCGCGAACGGCCACAAGGTGGTGGCCTACTTCCTCGCCATGCTCCGCTACGACGCCGTCTGCGGGGACCGCGATGCCCTCGAGTATATCCAGCAGGTCGAAGGCGAGGCCCACGTTGGTGACAACGTGGTTGGGTCCGTCGCGATGAAGAGGACCAACAAGGAGTGTTGCTGGTGTCGGAATCAAGCCATGCAGAGGCTCGACGTTTTCGTGAGCTGGAGGTTACTGCGTAGGCCTCCTCCCGGACCGCCGCCGGTGGCGCTGCCCGACATTGACGATGGCGTTTGCCGCTGCCCAACAGGGGGGAACCAGGGGCCTGCCCGCTGCGGCAGGCGAGGGTGGTCCGAGTGGACCGTCTTCTGTACTGAGAACTGTAGGATTGAGCGCGAGTATGACCTGTTCTCTCATAACGTGTTGTACTCTATGGGTTATATTCCCTCCATTCCCTTTTGGATGTGCTACCCCTAGTTCTCCCAACGCCAATGAAAAAGTATTCATTTATACATGTATGAATTTTGTTAATTTTTTTTAAAAGCATTCCAACATGTCAAACTTCAAATTATCCATCACTCTAACTAAATGCTCATATACATATGAGGCATTCATCAAATTATGAACACACATTGATTCAAAAAAATTTAAAAAAATCTGAAAATTTTTTGTTGTTGTTGTTGTTGTTGTCCCAAAAAATCCTCGGATGTCGGGATTCCGGTCCCCACATTTTGTTGTTGTTGTCCAAGCCTTTACGGGTGACCCATGCTCGTGCGTGTCCAGTACTACACGGTTTCTGGCACTCAAGTCATTGCCAGCCAGTTGTGCGGAACTATGAACCCGGAGTAAGTTCTGATGTACCGGTTTCTGTTACCAACCCAAGCTGGTGTAATTTTTCCTAGAAAGGTTACCCCTGTGTCTCCAAAAATAAGCAGTCTATCATTTCAAATATGAGGTTTAAAGAATATGCAGTGGCTTTTCCCGATCATTCAGAAGGTCAGCCATTTGTTGCTGCTGCCACACATTCATCAAAGGATGATACGCCATTCACTAGTAAGAGAGGGAGCTCTAAGAGGGATTCTTCACACCGCCAGAAATTTACTAGCTTTGATAAGAATTCTTGAGCTATGCGATCTAAAGGACCTCTCACACCTGTGAAGCATAGTTCTTCGGGTTGTGCAGTACTATATACGAAGTGCAAGCAAGTTCCAGATTTTTCTTCCAGCAGTCATACGCTGATGTGGCAAAACCACCATAGGAGGTTAATTAAATGATTTTGCATAGGTTAGGGTGTTAGATACCCAGTTTTGAAGTTGGGGGGGGGGGGGGGTGGTTATGTACACTTTTTCCTTTGGATATCCTAACTCTGCCTATGTGTGTGTGTGTTTTGTCAACATATATAATTTATATTGATTGCTAACTCTTATAGGTGTACACATCGATAGACTAGAAGATCATATAAATGAGGATGTCATAGAGGCTATTTTTTGAAGCAAAAAAAGATGTCAAAAAATCAGTTATAGGAATGCAAGAAGCATAACCAACACATGTTCTTTGGCTTGGTTTTCCGGGTTTATATATATTTATTGATGAGGAAGCACTTTGGCAAGCCATGTTAGCATATGACATGATTACGAAGATGAAATTTTATCTATGAAGACACTATGCTTTTGTTGAGTTTACAACTGTTGCTCCAGTAATTCCTTGCACATAATAAATTCAATATCCTAACTCTGCATGTGTGGGTGCACACACATGTGTGTGCACTCTGCATGAATTGTCAACATATTTTATGATAACCTTATACTAGTCTAAGCATATGTGTTAATATACTAGTAGGTCCTGTAATTCAGTACATCATATATAATATTTGCAAAATGAAAAGAAAAAAAATAGAAAATCTACCAACAAATTCATCTATAAGAATGCGAGAAGCACAACAAACCTGTGTTCTTTAGCTTTGTTTTCTGGGTTCGTAGAAATTTGTTGATGAGGAAGCACTTTGACAAGCCATGTCAGCATATGGTGAGGATACGAAGACAAAAGTCTTTCTATCAAGACAATATGCTTTTGTTGACTTTAGAACTGTTGCTGATGCTTATAAGGCCAAGAAAAATCTAGATGTACATCTTTTAAATGATCTGAAGAATCAAATTCTTTTCTCCTATAGTTCCCTTACATCTAATAAATTTGATATCCTAACTCTTCTTGTGAGCATGTGCACGCGTGTGTGTGCAACTTTGTGTGTGTTGTTAATATAATTTATATTAGATTACTAACTCGTCTAGGCCTAAGTGTGTATAGACTAGTAGATCCTATAATTAAAGACAACATATAGACTATTTGCAAAAAAGGGAGAAAAGAGTGCAAAAAAATCAGCTATAAGAATGTGAGAGACACATCAAATCCATGTTGTTTGGCTTGGTTTTTCAGGTTCATATAAATTTATTGATGAGGAAGCACTTTGGCAAGTCATGTCAGCATATGGCATAGTTACAAAGATGAAAGTCTCTGTATCGTCATCTTTTTTAAATCCTAGGATTCTTTTTTTTTCATCCACTAGTTTCTTTGCACCTAAAATATTGGATATGCTAGCTCTATATCTCTGTGTGTGCATCTTTATGTGTGTTTTGAACATAATTGATACTAGATTGCTAACTCGTCTAGGGGTATGTGTTGATAGACTAGTACATCCTATAATTGAGGATGTCATATATTGTAAAAATAATAAGGAGAAAAAGACGCCAAAAAAGTTCGCTATAAGAATGCGAGAAGCACACCCAACCCGTGTTGTTTGGCTTGATTCCTGGGTACATGAGCTGATGGATTTGGATTCGCAAGTGACTTCTACCGCTTGTGCTGGGACACAATCAAAGTGGACGTCATTGCAGCTTTCCAAAGCTTCCATGAGCTGAAGGTTGGCCCTCTTGTAAAGCTCAATGGGGCAATGCTAACACTGAACCCAAAAGGTGGGGTGGCTGAAATGGCAAGAGACTTTCGGCCAATAAGTTTGATACACTCATTCGCAAAGCTAGTCACCAAAGCCTTCGCTCCTCAGCTGCAGCAGCATATAGACCAACTGGTCTCGCCGGCGCAAAGTGCATTCATCAAAGGAAGGTGCATACATGATAACTTCCTATATGTGAGAAACCTTGCCCGATCTATCGGAGAAAGAATAAGCCAATCCTGCTATTTAAATTGGACATCTCCAAGGCCTTTTACTAGGAATATTTGTTGGAGTTCATGATGAACAGGGGCTTCCTGAGGAGATGGACTAACTGGATCTCTATTCTATGGGCCTCCTCAACCTCAGCTGTCTGACTTAATGGTGAATAGGGTCATGGTTGACTCATGCAAGGGGCCTCCGTCAGGGAGACCGACTCTCCCCTTACCTCTTCATCCTTGCCACCGATGCCCTGCAGAGAGTGTTTGACAAGGCCACACAGGCAAGCCTCCTCAGTGATATTTCAGAGGCGGCTGCCACTTGGCGCCTATCCCATTATGCAGATGATCTAGTCCTCTTCGTGAACCCGACACAAAGAGATGTCAGCACCACCATTAGCCTTATTGCGAAGTTTGGGGATGCTAGTAGACTGAGGAACAATGTCAGCAAAAGCTCAGTGACACCAATATGATGTGGGGGCCTTGACCTAAGTGAAGTTCTTGCACCTTTCAATGGACAACAAGTACACTTTGCTATTCGATACCTAGGCCTCCCCCTTCTGACGTTTAGGCTGACAATGACACATGTCCAGCCCGTACTTGATCACGCCCATGTTGCTCGGAGAAGGGAGTTGTTACGCTTGGTCCTGTCAGGACTACCGGTTCACACTCTTGCTGTCTTAGAACCTCCCAAACAATTCAACAAAGGTTTTGACAAAGTGTGATGGCATTTCTTGTGGGATGTCACTCAGGACGTGACAGGCGGTGTCACACCTGGTTTTATTAAGCATAAAACCAGCTGCAAAATTCATGTATGCCAGGATCAGTTTCACCATACATGTATGACAAAAAGTGATAAGCAGTTCTATATCGCATGCAAACAACATTTATAACTTCAAAAGAGTTTTGAAGTAGCAGTGGAAGAGGAAAAACTTCAGGGCAACCACATGCAAATTGACTAGCAGCAACGCGACCTATGCACCGTCTTCACTTGTCACTGTCCTCATTAGATCTTTTCTTCACTGAGCAGCATATCAAAAATACAACAAAGCAAGTGTGAGTACCATCTCGTGGTACTCAGCAAGTGTGGGAAATAAATGACATGAAGGCCAAATCAAAGGAAATGCTGATAGTGGTTTAAGCACTATTCATTAAACCTAACCTTAGATTTCATTAGCAACCTACATCTAAGTGAATAATTCCAACAATAACAGAATAATAAATAAAGAACCAATCCCAATGTTCGTTCCCAACCACCATTCCAACCATTGACTAATTATGAATTTGACACCAAGTCGCTCTTGTCCGCGAGCACGGGTGTCATGACAGTTTTCCAATCTCTGCAGAGAATGTGTCTTTTACCCACAAGCTGTGATTTAACCCCCTGTTGCCACGTGAACTAAGTAAACCTCCCTGATGCCAGTGGTGCGCAACCCACATTACACACTTCCATAGGTGTGTGGCCAGGAGATCACTACGAGGTCTTTACAAAGGTCCTCCCGACTAGGAACCGGCCCTCTGAAGTTTCACCACTCCGGCTCCTAGAGTTCATTTTACCTCCGCCAGGAGAAGCCCCCTCTTGAGCCTTGCGGATCCCAAGGCAGATACGCTGAGCCAATTCCCCGCATCGTCCAATTACCAGCACTAAACCGGGAGAGGCCTAATTAATTGACCAAGCTGCCCATACTCAGTCTTGTGATGATACTGTATAGCTTAGTGGCTACTCCATAAACTGGTCCTTAGAATCCGACAAAGTTCAAACCCCAACCCTGGGTCTCGTGCGTACTGCACCATACCATTCAAACCAACCTGCTAGATTCCTATTCACTACAATTCATTTTCCAATATCAAAATCATGATCATAAGTCATAATCATAAGTAATAAGTATGGTCAATGTTTTCCCACCCATCTATTATGCTTGGCTAAGCGTAAAGTAAATCTCATATACCACCCTTCCATACCCCAAGCAACATGGTAATAAGGTAAAGCAACAGGACATAGTATAGGATTCATATTAATTAATATGCAACTAACTAAACCCTTAAAAAGGTGCAAGATGGCCAAGGGCACTTGCCTTTGTACAAATAGCTGCTCAATTCTTCTTCATTTGAACTCTTGTTCTCCATATTCTTCGTGTTGATTCTTGATCGTGACACGAATGCGTGTAAACTACCGTAAAAAGAGAAATAAAAACAATCAATAACAATACACCATACAAACAATACAAATATTATAATTGAAATATGTTATGATTATGATTTAAATCAGAGTTATGAGTGATTTATTATTTTTCATAGCTAAAGAAATGCATTTACCATTTATTTTCCATTTTTAGTATTTATTTACAGGCTAAAAACATTTTTAATGAGTTTTATATAGCCAAAATATATTTTATATGCATTTTATAAATTTTATTTCACCATAAAACATTTTTTATATAATTTTCCTACTATTTCATTCTCTATTTTTAATATTTATTTATAGCTAAAAGCATTTTTATTAAATTTTCTATTGTCAAAATATATTTTACATGAATTCTACAATTTTATTTTAGTATAAAAGATTTATAACCATTTTTCCTATATTTTCTATATCTATTTTATCACTTAAAAACATTTTCTATGTACAAAATATATTTTTTCTGCAATTTAATTATACTTATTGGAATTTTCCTATAAGAATAGTGATAATATAAAGTACAAACTAATTTCTCTAAAGTCTAGGGGTTGTTTTGTAATATTTCCATATAGATAGAGGTTAAAAGTAGTATTTTGTAAATTTCCAGAGGCTTAAACCAATATTTACTCAATTTAAACTAATTCCAGAGAAGTCCAGGGGCATATTCATAAAAGTGAAGACCCATCCATAATTTAAGAAAAATGCACACTGACTTGACTGTAAAATTCCATTTCCTTTTTATTTTCTTATTTATTTTTCTTAAGGAAAAGGCACGTAATTGGTCAACGGGTCTGTGGACCGAGGGCTAGGTGTCGGTCTATGGGTCCACGATGGACCAAGAGGGTACCCTTTCGGGTTGATCTAATCTGGGTCGTAGGATTAAAAGTGGATGGTGAGGATTTAAATCAAACGAAGGGGTATCCTCTTCTAATCCTAACCGTTGGCCAAGGATGGACGGCACGGATGTGGCCACGTCGCCCCGGTGAGGATAGCGGGTGCCGGAGCCATCAGAGGCGGCGGCGCCATGGCCGGTACCTTGCCAGAGCTCGCCGGATTGGCTCTCCGGTGGCCTAAATCGACGGGAAAAAGTATGGGGAGAAAGAGGAGAAGATGAGGGACTCACCTAGGGCGGCGCACGCATGGAAAACAGGCTGGACATGGGCTCTCGACGGCGGGGCGCGGTAGTTGGACCCCGATGCCGTCAAATAGGCGCCCCGGGCGCCGATTCGCGGCCAGAAGAGGCGCTGCGGGGGCGGTGCTGCGTCGCAGTGCTCGGGAGATGGTCGGCGGCGGCCGGAGCGACTCGAAATCATGGGACATCGAGCTCGGTGGTGGCATCTACGGCAGGCTAGGGTTCCGGGGTCAGGGAAGAAGAATGGGAGCGCGGTTGGGACATTTATAGGGGGGGGGGGGAGGTTGCAGGGCGCAGATGCAGTGCGGAACGGCGGCAACGTGGGCGCGGGCAAGGCAGTTGCTGGGTGGCACTGTTAGGGGCAAAATCGTGGGCACGGGCGGCGATTGGGGAAGAGAGGACAGACAGGGCGGGCCCGCACGGATGTGAGAGGGAGAGGGAATGGGAAAGAGGAGGGCGCGTGTGGGCCTGGGCCGAGGTGGAGAGTAGGAGGGCGAAGGAGATTGGGCCGCGAGGTAAGTTTTGGCCCAAGAGGGTTTTTCTTTACCTTTTCTATATCTTTCCTCTTTCTTTTCTTTTATTTCTTTTTGTTTGAATCCCTTTTTCAGATTCAGTTGAATTTCTCTAGTGATTTGAAATTCATATTTTTTTAAACATGAACCCATGATCATGTGGATGGATTTAATATGCATTATTTTTTTATAGTACACTTATGATTTTAAGGAGAACATTGTATTTAAAGGAAAAACTAAGCAAATAAATTTCAAATTTGCATAATTTGCTTAAATGTTTCACATCCCCAAAATGGAAATTTTGGGGTGTGACAGACGGAAAGTGCAAAGTGGCATGGTCAGTTATTTGCCGGGCTTTGGATAGAGGAGGACTAGGCATCACTGACTACCAACGATTGGGGTTGGCCATGCGGCCACGATGGCATTGTCTTAGATGGCGCTCTCCTAACAGGATCGAGGGATCCATGGACCTGCAGATGGATGACACTGAAGCACATATAGTTACGGTTTGCACAAGGGTGTCACTTGGCGATGGGAAACTTGCACGCTTCTGGACATCGAACTGGCTCAAGGCAAGGTAATTGCAGCAAAATATCCCCTCCTGTTTGACTGCGCCAGACATAAAATAGTGTATTGTTGCCCAGGCTTTGCAAGTAAATCAGTGGATCAGAGATGCAGCCCAGCAGCTCACTGTTCAGGCTCTGCGTGTTTGTACTGCTATGGAATGAATTGGAAGAAGTAGAGCTGGACGGTGATCAACAAGATGAACTGACCTAGGCCTTGACAGCAAATGAAACATACAGTGTCAAATCTGCATATAGGATACAGTTTGAGGGTGGCCTTGTGTCGTGGTTTTATGCTAAGATCTAGAAAGCCTGGACACTGCCGATGTGTAAAACCTTTGCCTGGCTGCTTGCACAAGACCACCAGACATAGTGGCATTCCGCGAGGGAGTGCATGACCGCAAGATGCTCGAGAAATTAGACACGCACAATGTGCAAGACATCTCCGAGTTTTTCTCCATCGCTGACCGGTGTGCCAGGGCGGTAGAAGGCCGCGATTGGCATGCTTAGCCCACCCCCGGGGCGGGTGGAGCCAGCCAGATCGGAGAGGAGGCGCTACCCCTGGTAGCGGCAAAAAGAAGAACAAGAACCGGGGTGGCGGCCAGAACAAGCCGCTACATGGGTCCCCCATCGCGGTAGCAGCCGTGACCGGAGGTGGCAAACCCCCGCGCCCGGAGAAGCGCCGACGTCAGCCAACTGCCGATAATGAAGGCGTCAAGCCCTGCCTGGTGCAAAAAACTCACAACCAAACAGCGAGCGAGTGCCGGGAGATAAAGAGATGCACCAAACACTACCAAGAGTGGGAGCAGCAACGCCCAGACGGCGCCCCCTTCCGCCAGTGGGAGGGCAAGTAGAAGGTCGATTCCGAGGTCGACGATGACGAGGAGATGGAGTACCCGAAGCAAGAGCGGGCCGTCAAAGTGGTCCACCAAGACGAGGACTCCAAAGCCAACAGTGACCAAGAGCATTGCAAGACCCTCCACGTCATCTTTGGAGGGTCTTGGGATCGCACGTCCCAGAACACGGTCAAGACCCTTCGTCGTGCAGTGGCTTCGATAGCCCCTGTACCCACTCCGGCGTGGCACTACCGCTGGAAGGAGACGCCGATCAGCTTCGACGCCTCTGACTGCCCCAAGAACATAGCTGGGGCAGGGGTTCTACCTCTTCTAGTCACCCCAACCATAGCCAACGTCAATCTCCACTACGTATTGGTAGATGGCGGGGCTGGCCTCAACCTCCTCAGCCGTGCAGCCTTCGAGCAGCTACAGATCTTTGTGTCCAAGCTCACCCCCCCCCCCCCCCCCCCCCCCCGAGCCCATTCTTGGGGGTGGCACCAGGGAGCATCATCCCATATGGCAACATCCATCTCCGGGTGACCTTCAGGACACCCTTCAACTGCAGGAAGGAGAGCATCCTCTTCGACGTCGTTGATGTCAGCCTCCCCTTCAACGCCATCATAGGCAAGCCATCCCTGTACCAATTCATGGCCATTGCCCACTACGGCTACCTGGTCCTGAAGATGCCAACCACCTCTGGCGTCCTCAGGATCCGCGAAGACTGCACCGCTGCGATGTTAGCCTTGGAGCAGCTCCAAGCCCTCTCAGCAGACCCGGCACCGACCCCAGGCAGCGCTGGATCAAGTTAGCCTTTGCCGAGCTCATGTCAGCGCGGAGCACCCGCAGCGCCCCGACTGCAGCCGTCCGGCAGCACCAATGTCCCCGTCAAAGCTGTCGAGCTTAGTCCCAGCACTGCTCATACCACCCGCAAGATGGGCGGCAGGGGCAGGAATTAGGGATGCTCGCTCATAGCTCCTCTGGTAGCTATCGACAGCAAGGTTGCACCACAACCATCACAACTGCCTTGGGGCCTTGGGCACCCCTATTGTAAATATTAATATTAGTAGAACAGTGTAAAGATCTTTGTAGGTCTTAGGAGTAGCACTAAGAACAACCGAGCACCAGGAGGGTCAGGTCCAGAGTGTGCAGTCAGCTTAGCTTGGTTCCGAGCCATAAGCTTGTACACCCTGCCTCCCTCATCATCCGGAAGCAAGCTGTTTCCCTCTTTTGTAAAAGCCTGACTCCCCCTATGAACTCCGATAAAAAAGAATCATTGTTTTACTTAATGCTTTCTTAAAAACATTGTTCATTTAATTACGCATTAATTTTATGATCATACCATACTAGACTCGTCTATTGTGTGTTATCTTCATATGCACGGTTGTATACTCTGTAGCTCACCCCTGCTGAAGTCAAGTAGTCCATCTCTAGGTGGGTTCACTTGAGGTACCTGTAGTGTGTGAGGGGTTCTTCCGGCTGCTCTCGTCGTTAGGGTCCCGTGGTGCCAGAAGGCTTCCCAGGAAAGGTTTGTGCTGAGCAGGAGGTCCAGGGGTGAAAATTTCTTAGCCTAGTCCTGCACCCTAAGCATACACACCCTGCCTCCCAGCGCTACAACTGAGTACTGGAACCAGAAAGCTCACACCCTAAAGACGGAAAGAGCCGGACCCCAGAGCACCAACACATTGAATTACCCAAGCCCTATGCATCAGTCAAGGCCAGTAAGACATGACGAAGCTAACGATAGGAACAGGTATGACTAACGAGCAAGACTAGTCCCCCCTCTTTCTATCATATGTGCAGAACAAACTGCCAGAGCGTCCAGCTCCGGCACCCCCCAAGGGGCCTGCCGTCAACATTTCAACGACGATGGTGGATGACGCCGGAGCACCCAGCTCCGACACCTTGTAAGGGGCCTGCCGTCGATGTCCCAACATGTCAACTACAGCACCAAGCGTGGATAAGTGAGTAAACTCTCCTGCCCCGCTCTTGTTGGTAACAGGGTTCTCTTGTGATAGCCTGTACACTAGGGGCATGCCGTCGATGACTCTACGACAATGGTGGACGACACCGGAGCATCCAGCTCTGGCACCTGCCAACAGGCCTGCCGTCGATGTCTCAATGACGATGGTGGGCGACGTTGGAGCATTCAGCTCCGACACCAGCCTGACATCGACGTCTTAGCAAGTCAACGACAGCACCAAGCGCGGATAAGAGAGTAAACTCTCCTGCACCGCACTTGTTGCTAACAGGGTTCTCTTGCGATAGCAAGTACACCAGGGGCCTACCGTCAAAGACTCTACGATGATGGTGGACAACACCGGAGCATCCAGCTCCGGCCTCTGCCAAGGGGTCTGTCGTCGGCGTCCCAACAACGATGGTGGGCGACGCTGGAGCACCCAACTTTGGCACCTCCCAAGGGGCCTGCGGTCGACGTGTTCATGACGATGGTGGACGACATCGAAGCACCCAGCTCTGACACCTCCCAAGGAGCCTGCCATCAATGTCTCAACAACGATGGAGGGCGACACTGGAGCACCTAGCTCTGGCACCTCCCAAGGGGCCTACCGTCGACGTCTTCATGACGATTGTGGGCGACACCAGAGCATTCAGCTCCGGCACCTCCCAAGGGACCTGCCGTCAACGTCCCAGCACGTCAACGACAACACCAAGCGTGGATAAGTGAGTAAACTCTCTTGCCCGGCTCTTGTTGCTAACAGGGTTCTCTTGCGATAGCCTGTACACCAGGGGCCTACCGTTGATGACTCTATGATGATAGTGGACAACGCCAGAGCATCCAGCTCCAGCACTTGCCAAGGGGCCTGCCGTCGGTGTCCCAACGATGATGGTGGACGATGCCGGAGCACCCAGCTACGACACCTCCCAAGGGGTCTGCCACTGACGTCTTCACAACAATGGTGGATGACGCCGGAGCACCCAGCTCCGCACCTCCCAAGGGGCCTACCGTTGATGTCTCAATGATGATGGTGGACAACGCCGGAGCATCCAGCTCCGGCACCTCCCAAGGGGCCTGCCATCGACGTCTCAGCGATGATGGTGGACAATGCCAGAGCACCCAGCTCCGGCACCTCGCAAGGGGCCTGCCTCGACGTCCCAGCACGTCAAACGGCAGCACCAAGTGCGAACAAGTGAGTAAACTCTCCTGCCCCGCTCTCGTTGCTAACAGGGTTCTCTTGCGATAGCTTGTACACCAGAGGCCTGCCGTCGACTCTACGACGATGGTGGACGACGCCAGAGCACCCAGCTCCGGCACCTCCCAAGGGGCCTACCGTCAATGACTCTACGACGATGGTGGACGATGCCGGAGCATCCAGCTCCGGCATCCAGCTTGACATCGGAAGGAGGAGGCGAAATCGCACGACCAATGACAATGGCAACTATTCTGGGCCAGGTGCCCATGCGGCAACAAGGGCTAGGCGGCGGTGTTGGCCAGGTAGTGGCACTAGCGCAGAGGAGTATGCAGTGGTGGGGCCAGTTTCCCTGGTGGCTGTGGGTTGGGAGCAACCACGAGCCATAGATTGGGCTGCAGATCTGCAGTTTCCGTGTGGTGGCGGCTGGTTCAGGGCACCTGCCAGCTATGGTTGCGGTCGAGAGTAAAAGTGTGGTGGTCTAGTTGGTTGGGATGCATATCTGCAGTCTAGATGGGCTATTTTTCTACACCATTTAGGGTGCCCGACGGAGACCCACGGGTGACAACTTAAAGCCGCACCCAACGGGGACCCAAATCTGCGAGTGGGATTGACATCCCTAAACCCGACAAAACAATAAACATTGTGTGTGGATTTACAAACCCGCTCTTGCGAATGAAAATTGAAACCTACACCTGCCCACTCGCGGGTTGATTTCAGGTGTCCATTAGGTTTGAACAAGTGTAACAGAAATTCAATTAACAGATAAATATTTCAACACCACATCAATTTTATTGAGACTAAATACCATCTATAAATAGATAGAAATACTAAAGAGTGAATTCTTACCTTTTTTGGGACAATTATGTAGGGATTATGGAACTGCAGATCTTGTAGTGCACTCTTGATGTGTAAATATCCCTCTTGATGGCCAAGTATCCCAAGAAGGACCAATCTACCTCGCTAAAAGGGACCAATAAAAAAATTTGCACAAATAAAAATTAGTATAGGGATGCTACGCGCACCTTCCCTTTGCATCTGATTTCGATGGTGCTGATATTAGCTTCTCATCCGGTAACCAAGATGTTCTGCTAGGGGCAAGCAAAGTTAGAGCAATAAGAGATAAATGTATGCAGTCCCTGACACTTGTCGTCGATGGAGAAGGTAGCACACTTGGCCTTCACTGCCGCCATGGCCACTGCACGGCGCGCACTACAGCTACTCTACTAATGTTGGGGGCGGACAACGGGCCAGACCCAAGAGGCTAGCTAAAGCAGTGGGGGCGGAGGCTAGGCGTAGGGGGCTGCTAATGGCGGCAGGGGCGGGGGTCAGGTGCAGCAGCCAAGTGTGGGGGACCGAAGGCGGCGGCGGGGGCGAGGGGATAGTGTGTGCGATGGCCGAGAGCGTCAATCACCGGAACGAGGCACCGAGAAGGATGGGGTTGGGGGCGGCTAGGGTTGAGAGTAGTTGGAATACACCTAAATATAACATGGGCTCTGGAGTCTCCTGGGCTGGGCTGTATTTCAGGTGGCAATTTTAATTTTATATATATTCTAGGTTACCGACGAGCACCAGCATGTGAAAAATGAAATCCGCAATAGCAACAATCAAGTTAGATGCACGTCGGACCCTTGGGCGCAAAGTCCCACCCTCACCCATTGGGTGCCAACCACGATGAGGACCCACATGTGGAATTGACATCCCTAGTTGCAATGAGAGATGCTAAACTGACCTTCATAGTTCGATTGCTATAGTGCAATGTCAAACATAGAGATTACTGTAGCCGCCAGGAGTAAGGAAATGTTTGTCTCACATGTGTAGCGTCAAATTCTTCACTTCACCTCATGCCCGGTGACATTAGTGAGGTACACCTAAAAATTTATGTGGCACGCCAAAAAGATGCCAAGGAAGAAAAAAAGTCGTACCTCACCAACATAGACCATCCTACTAGAGTGTGATAAAGATGTGGACGTCTCGACAAGGTGAACAAAGTGGGTGAGTGCCTAGTCGAAGGATTCCTGGAGTTGGTCCCTAAGTCAACGCTCTCAGTAGCCAATGATGTTTGGAGTTGGGTGGCGCTCCTGATGGCCAAAAGAAGACAAATGTAGCACGGCATGGGAGAGCGAGGCATGGTAGCGTTTGGGAGGGACAAATGGATAAGGAAAGAGAAGGAGGGGTCGGTATAGTAGGAAGATAAGGAGAGGGAGAGAAGAGAAAGGAAAGACAAAAAGGAAAACTAATCATGTGTATTTTATAAATAGCGAATGTAATTTTATTCAGATACAAGTATGTATATGATATAATATAAAATATGAGGTAGTTATATGCCATAATATAAATTCTGTGGTAGTTAGAATAGAAGTCTATGAGTTTAGAGAACTAAACTGTAAAATTGAGAATCTTCTAAAGTTTAATGTAAAGGACTAAAAATATTCCTATAAATGTGATATTTAGAGATCCACAAGTCTGAACATTCTCAGCATTTGTATGGGAATGTAATTATCTAAGAGTACATCATATTTTAGTCATTTGTGAGGTAACGAAGCATTCGAAATGATCTGCTTCTACGACTATCTATAAAACGGGAACCATAAATTCTCGTGTGGTGATGCCGAAGGGCCTGGTTGCTCTACACAACCTTTGAGATGGGAGTAGCAGTCCAGTGGAGGAGCATGCAGGTGCCTGCCCCGATATAAAACCATGCAGCAGGCATGGCCTCCACCGGTCATCCTTGTGTTTTGCCCATGGCATCCGCAGCAGCAGGTGCCGCTTGAGCCGCGTGCAAACAAGATGGTAGTACAGCTCCAAGACATGCGGAGAGAGGCACGCTGTTAGGATTAATCTAGTTGCACTTGTGTTACTTAGCGTGCATGTTTCAGTTTGTAAGAGGGCCGAGTTTCGCGGGAACCCAAGTTGTCAAAAGCCGAGCCGAGTCCAGAGCGTTTTTTCAGTTGTGATGGTGATCCTTTGTGGAGCGTAGGAAGCACGCGTGAGTGCATGGAGTGGATCGTGTGCATGACTCACGTTCCTACGTGGACGAAGGGTGTCACAACAGATTGTGTGAGTGTGTGCATGCATTGTACTCAGTTCTATTTATCAGTCAATCACAGTTGCATGGTGTGTGACGAACCACCACACAAAAACCTGTCCACCAGAAACCTCTACGTGAACTGTATGTTCCTGGTGCAACCTCATTCCTTCGTCTTAAAGTCAGCATTCCCATGTGCCAGAGCTGAGCGTCGATCGAGCTTGCGCGCCAACACGTGGCATCAAAGCCGTTACATCAATACAAGCAGGAGATGGCGGGAGGTGATGGTTTGCAGACGACGAAGATGCCACCTTCTGGCAAGGGTGGTGTCGGCGACGACATGGGCATTCCGGCAGTGGTGGAGCGCATGGTGAAGGAAGCAAGCAGCTCCCTTGTCTACCCAATATTGACATGCACAAGTTACATCCAATGGGCTCTATTGATTTAGGTAAATCTTGAGGCACAAAATCTCTTGCATGCAGTGATCTCCGAAAAGGTTGAATGGTGCGACGACAGACTGGCACTGGCTTCTATTCTTCACGATGTTCCGGTGGAGATAAACCTGGCATTGACTGCAAAACTGAGTGCAATGGCGGCGTGGGAGGCTGTGAAGGGCATGTACGTTGGAGATGACCCCGTGCATGAGGCAAATGCTCAGCAACTATTGAAGGAATTCGAGATGATCGAGTTCAAAGAAGGTGAGGCAATTGATGAATTTGCAATGAGAATATACGGCTTTGCCAGTAATCTTCGCACCCTTGGAGAGACAATAGAAGAAGACCGAGTTGTAAAAAAGTTCCTCCGGGTGGTGCTTGCTCGATACATGCAGATCGCATTATCGATCGAGACAGTGTTAGTTCTCAACAGTATGTCAGTTGGGAGCTCGTTCGGAGGTTGAGAGCTGCGAGGACATACTTGGAGCAAATGAAGAGGTAACTGACAAAGCCGAGCATCTATGGCTTGCCGAGGAAGAGTGGGTGGCCAAGTAAAAGCATAGGTTGATGCCTGAATCATCGTCAGACAACGACAAAAATTAGGCTCACTCATCAGGGAAGAACAAAGGAGGAGGGTGAGCAGATCAAGCCAATGCCAAAGTGGCCTCTGAAGGCGCACCTCATCACAAGGGAAAGTGCCGGAATTGTGGAGTGTGGGGGCACTGGGCAAGGGAATGTAAGAAGTCAAAGAAGGAGAGAAAGGAAGAAGCCCATTTATCATTGACTGAAGATCATTCAGCCCTGTTACTGACAGAGACACAAGTTACTGAAGAAACTACCATGCATGAGGTACACATGAATGAATCAAGGATGATACCTGTGAAGGATGCAGAGGATAAGTGGTATCTGGATTCAGGGGCAAGAAGTCACATGACAGGGGTCAGATCCACATTGTCATCTCTTGATGAAAGTGTAAAGGGATCAATGTGTTTTCGTAATGGTTCAGTGGTAGAAATTCAAGGTGTAGACTCTGTCATATTTCAGAGTGGAGAGTGTTAGAATAATTGTACCACATTGTCTGTGTAACCAAGAGAGGTCCCCTGACCCCTATATATATGTACCACCCCTAGAGGTTTTAATCAATCAAATACAATAATTATTTTCTTCCCCATTACTTCTATCAATAATCAATAATTTATTGATTTTGGACGTCGAGTTCCGCATGTTTGTCCAGGGTGACCTCTCCATCACCGACTATTGTCATTGTCTCAAGTCAATGGCCAATGCACTCGGTGACTTGGGCGAGGTCATCCCGGACCGCACTCTTGCTCTCACGATGCTTCAAGGGCTGAACAAGTGATTCTCTCACATGGCATTCCTTCTCAAGCAACAACGCCCCTATCCCACATTTGTCGAGGTCTGTAGTGACCTCCAACTTGAGGACATCGACATTGAGACTATGTGTGGACTATCATCCACTCAATGCTGTCACAATCAAGAATAAGTATCCCCTACCATGCATCGATATTCTATTCGATCAATTGGTGGGTGCTAGGGTATTCTCGAAGATGGATCTTCGTTCTGGGTATCATCAGATCCGGATTCGACCAGAGGATATACCTAAAACGGCATTCTCGATGAGGTATGGATTGTATGAGTACCTTGTCATGTCCTTTGGATTGACCAATACACTGGCTCATTTCATGTATCTCATGAATTCGGTGTTCATGTCGGAATTGGACAAGTTTGTCGTGGTCTTCATTGACGACATCCTTGTATATTCAAAATCCGAAGAAGAACATCCTCAACATTTGTGCGTCGTGCTTCAACGATTGCGAGACCACAAGTTGTATGCTAAGTTCAGAAAATGTGAGTTCTGGATCAGTCAAGTGCCATTTCTAGGGCACATCATCTCTGCTGAGGGGATTGCAGTTGATCGAAGCAATATTAAACAAGTACTCAAAAGGGAGTCTCTGAAGTCTGTACATGAAGTTCGAAGCTTCCTGAGTTTAGCAGGATATTACCGGAGGTTCATTCCAAGTTTCTCCAAGATAGCTAAACCAATGACAAAACTTCTGAAGAAAGGTAAAAAGTATGTATGGATGAAAGAATGTGAGGAAGGTTTTCAAGCATTAGTGAAACACCTCACAACAGCACCGGTATTAGCCCAACCGGACACAACCAAGTCATTTGATGTTTATTGTGATGCATATTTGATTGGTTTGGGTTGTGTATTGATGCAAGACGGAAGGGTGATCGCTTATGGATCACGGCATCTTCGGAACCATGAGTAGCATTATCCAACTCATGATCTTGAGCTTGATGTCATGTTACTTGCATTGAAGATGTGGAGACACTATCTATTGGGCAACCTAGTGCATCTCTACATCGATCATAAGAGCTTGAAGTACATCTTCACTCAGAAGGACTTGAATATGCGACAGCGAAGATGGTTGGAATTGATCAAAGACTATGAGATTGAGATCCACTACCATCCTGGCAAAGCGAATGTAGTTGCAGATGCGCTGAGTCGCAAGTCTCATGTCCATAATCTTTCCATCACCTTGATGGAAGAAGAAGAGACGAGTCTCTACTTGGTTCGATATGGAGCGCACTACAATCTAGCTCTCATTCCTAACATAAGGGAAGATATTGTAGAGGCTCAGAGGGAAGACAAGGGCATGTCGCACATTCACCAAAGAATGAAGAAGGGGGAGATGAATTGTTTTCGATGTGACGATGACGCTACCATCTGGTTCAAATACCGCATCGTGGTGCCCCGTAATATGGAACTTCAGAAGAAGATTTTGGATGAAGCTCATTTGTCCAAGTATTCTATTCATCTGGGAAGTAGAAAAATGTACCAGTACTTGAAGAAGAAATTCCGGTGGTCCTGGATGAAGCGTGAAATAGCGAAGTATATATCAGAATGTGATACATGTCAGCCATTGAAAGCCAATCATTTGAGGACAGCCAAACAACTACAACCTTTAAGCATACTGGCCTGGAAATGGGAGGAAGCATGGACTTCATCGTTGGTTTGCCTCTCACATTCCGTAAGCATGATTCCATTTGGGTGATAGTTGATCGATTGACCAAGTCAGCTCATTTTATACCCGTCAATATCAACTACCATGAACCAAAGTACGCAGAGTTGTATATTTCTAGAATCATGTGCTTACATGGAGTACCCCGCACCATCATATCATATTGTGGATCCATTTTTGTTGCTCGATTTTGGGAGCAGCTCCACACATCGTTGGGTACTAAGTTGATTCGAAGCTTAGCTTACCATCCTCAGACTGATGGTCAAATAGAGCGAGTAAACCTAGTGCTAGAAGATATGCTCCGCGCCTGTGCCATCCACCATGGTAAGAATTGGGATGATCATCTACCATTGGTGTAGTTTTCATACAACAATGGTTATCAGGCTAGCATCCAAATGGCACCATATGAAGCTCTTTATGGCCAGAAGTGCCGCACACTTTTGAACTGGTGTGAGTCCGATGAACGAGTGATATATGGTATCGACTTGGTGAATGAAGCCGAAGTACGAGTATGAGTTATTCAAGACAATCTCAAGGCTGCTCAGTCTCATCGGAAAAGCTATGCGGACAAACGGCACCGACCCCTTCACTTCGATGTCGAGAATTACGTTTATCTTCGTGTATCCCCAATGAAAGAGATTCATCGCTTCAGAGTAAAATGGAATCTAGCTCCACGCTTCATTGGGCTGTTCGTAATAATTTAACAATGCGGACATGTGGCCTATCGGCTAGCGCTACCAACTTCGCTTTCAGGGGTCCACAATGTATTTCACATTTTGCAGTTGCGAAAATGTATCAAGGCCCCAGCTGACGTCCGTATGGAGGATTTGGAAGCTCTCCAACCAGATCTTACTTACTATGAGCATCCAACCCAGATAATCAATGAGAAGATTCGCACCACAATAAGCCGCACCTTGCATTTCTACAAGGTCTTGTGGGGCGACCACATCGCTGAAGAAGCAACGTTGAAAAGAGAGGAATACCTCAGAACAAACTATCAAGACTTGTTAGCGGCATATGTTCATTAGATCTTTTCTTTTATCCTTCCTATTCTAATCTCGAGACGAGATTCTTTTAAGGCGGGAGGGATGTAAAATCCCAGTTTTTCATTAATATGAAGTTCAGTTACCAGTTTGTTTTCAACCACAGTAAAGATCAATTATGGTTGTACACATGAACTTGATCTCATCAAAAATATTTCTTCCCTCATACTTAAAATTTTATTAACATAAGGGATGGACTTCACCAATAACCCTAGGATAATTCAAGTGACCTTCCTGCAAATTTTGGATTTTATTGAATGGAATTTGCTAGGGCAAAACACTATGTAGTACTAAATATATTAAAATTAATTTTAATATAGCACTGTACATTTAGGCTATGTCAAAATATGCAAATATGAGGCTATACATTTTTCCATGGCCTCATAATATTCCAAATAGCCTTTATGCCAAGTTCGAAGATCTGTGAATTCCATTTGCTATTTTATTTGAGACGCTTAGGAAATTCAAGCCATATTTAGTTCAAATTTTGAATTCTGATCAAACTTCTTTGAACATAAAATTTGAACAAACCATCATGATCAGCATGACTTGTTTGACTTATCCATGAAGTTTCACAATTTTTGAAGCTCAATCGCTATTTAATTCAGTGACTCCATTGAATTTCTTTCAGATTCAAATTCAAATTTGAAATTCAACTGAAACTTGATCAATTCGAAGTTTTTTCCAGAATCAAATTCCAGATATTTTTTTAGCCTATCCACAAATTGTGATGAATTTTGGACAAGTATTGGTGGGTGGATTAAGGGAGCAGAGAAGATAGACTTGGAAGGGATGTGGGACCCACTGTCCAGTGACCCAAATTCGAGCGGTTCCTCTGTTGTCACCGTGGCGACACCGCATGGCATGCAGGCCACCGAGCTGCTTGCTTGCTTGCACCGTGGCCGCCTCTCCCCGACTCCCTTCGCCTATTTAAGCCTCTCTTGGCCGTCGGCGTCGAGTTCCCCACTCGGTTTTGCCCTCCCACGCCACAGCTCTGCCCGCCGTCGCCATTCTTGCTGCTTTCTCTTCCTCCCCGGTGAGCACCTCGTTCTTACCTATATTCTCTTTGATGCAAACAGCAAAGATGGCGCCAAGGCCATGCTCTACCTTCTCCACCCCTTGGCTCGTCTTGTTGCTCACTGTTTTGCCGATATTTTGAAGTCCCGCAGACAACGTCGTTGTGCCGCCATCGGACCTTCTCTGTTCCGCCGTGGAGCCGAAGCTAGGAGCAGTTTCTTGGCCGGACTCCAACAGCAAAAATCTTCGCTTCTGCACCTGCTAGCTCACGGTACAAGCCGTTCTTTGTTTCATTCCATATCGTGCAAATAATACGAGTTTTGCTTTCGACCTTAGCCCACGAACTAGCTCACTTCTCGGTTTAATTCCATTTCTACGTGTAATGATTCTTCAATCCAATTAAGGATTTTACTCCGTACCTCCTAGCGCACCCCTCTGCCATGAATCAGTGGACGCCATCGAGTAGAGTCTGAGATATTCAATTTTTCCCCATCGCCAATGGAAATTCATCGGTTTACCGTCGAACTCATCTTTGCTTGTGATGTCACCCCTTTCTAACCTCCAAAACATCATCCTCGTGCTCCCAGGAACATTTATGACCTTTTCCCGAGCTCCTCGCGCCATCCCCAAGCGATTCCGACGATCGCCAAAACCCTAGCTCCGCCGCCGCCGTCGCGCCGCCACCTCCGGCCGTCACCACCACGATTGGACCCTACCATCGTGTTGCGCGGTCGATTTTAGGGCTTGGAGACCACAACCGAGCCGAATGGAGGTCGATGCAACCAAATCTGGCGAAGCACCGCCTCGGTTCGGGCAAGGGACGCAGCCGCGTCGCGAGGTAGACGACGACCGGCGGGTCCCACCTGTCAGCGACTCTTCTTCTTGTGCGGGATCGGCTGCGGCTCTGGATCCGGTGCGGCTACGCGAGTTAACCCTGTGGCCCTCAATGTGGCCCAGCTGCGATTGGTTGTTTTTAAACCAGTGGGCCCGGGCGCTTTATTTAAATTTTCCAATTGAAAAATAATTCTAGGATTCAATCAAAATTCTAAAATTCATTACTCCTAGTATAATTGCTCAAAAATTCCAAATAAGTTCTGGTAGAATCATATTAATCTCTAAATTGCAATGATGCAATTTATTGGACATAAAACACCCATAATTTATATAATTAATTGTTTTGAGCTAACTGCTTGGGAAATTAATTACTCCTTTTCTGTTAACTGGAAAATTCCCAATTTTGGTTAGAACACTCTTAATAAGGCACTTGATGTCCAGTAAAAATTTCAAGTTCATTGGACTTCAATTACTGGGTTAATCAGTGTTCCAAATCTCTATTTAGTTAAAAATTGAGAAAAATACAGAAAACATTTCAGAATTTCTCCCAAACTTATAAAATCAATTTATCCCTGTAGGAAGATTAGAAAATTATGAAACAAATTTTCCTAGAACCAGTGAGACCCCCTCTACATGTTACAACCACTGGTAGCCATGATAGACCTCCAAAATTACAACCAAAATTCAGAGAAGGTTTATACTTGTAGGAATTTTAGGGACAACAAACTTCCTTGATCATCTCCTGTTCTTTGCAAGAGTCTCCATTATAGTCCCTAGTATCTACCATAAAAGTTCCAAGTCAATTAAGATCATAATATTATTAGATTCACAAGATATTAGCTTGTGACCTTAAACATATTATTTATTTTCAAAGTCATTCATATATAGTATATGCATAACGTGTAGTCACTGAAGTCAAGGAGCAGCCGAAAGCTTTGGAAGTCCAGCTGCCGGAGACAAACATAGACTCGAACTCGCATTCAAGCAAGCCCCGGTTTGCATTTAAGTTCCTTATAGTGTCTTTGCAGTTTTTATTCACCTTACGTCTTCAGATGTTTGTACATAACATTAAAGGTGTTTGACTTCTACTTGCATGACCCACAAATCCCATGGAGTCTTGGGTAGGTCTATAGCCTGATGAGTAGAAACTGCCATGCTTATATTCATAGGGATCCGATAGAAGTCGAGTAGTTGGAATCTACTCGCGAGATAGGATTTTATCACACAGGATGAATTGGATCAAGAAATGGTTTATAAATATGAAATTGAGACTGAGCAGCGAGTAGGATGCATCGAGACGTGGTCTCACGTGCGTAGGCCTGCTTGTGTCCATTGAGGACTGATTCGTGTGCAGCCTTGCTGGACAATCTTGATTTGTACCGGCAGCATACTGGAGAAATGGGCTTCAGTAAACTAATGTAGCTTGATACTGGTTTGTCAAGGCATACCGTTCCGTTTTATAGGCGTGGGTTGAGGGCAGCAAGGTGTAAACCAGCTGGTGGGCACATCAGAGTACGCCCCATGTAGTGACCTCCTGCTCGTGACGGATCGACCGGTTCGGCGTTCGAGTGTTGGGTGAAATGTGGCCATATACAACTAGTACTGAATTGCTACGTAGGTACTGCTGTAAGTACTCGCTGGCACTTCCAAAAGTGCGTACGTGTCGTGTTGACCAGGTGTGTCCTGATTGCAATCACCGTCCCTCGCGGTAATAAAGTACCACTTGTTCAACGTGTCGTGATGTAGTAAATACTAAAGAAGTCAGGAGAATATGATGTATTGAATTATAATTATTTTGGAACTTTGATTGCTGTCCAATATGATCACTAAAGTAACTTTCATTTAACTGGTAAGCTGCTGATAATAACTTGAAATCTAAGGATCCACATGTAGGCGAGTCCTTTACTACTTTACCTTTCCTATGCTTAGTATTCACCTATGAATATGTCTAGTGAGACGGGTTAGTCTTGCTGAGCCTTAAGCTCACGTTTTCAGTTAACAAGTTTTTGTAGATTATACGACTGATGACGGGTTCGACGATGAGGCTGCACCCCCTCCAGAGTTTACAGCCGAGTGGGAACCCTGCATGCCACCGTAAGTTGGGTGTTGCTGGTGCGAAGCATCCAGGGCATGGATGACTTTGTTTTTGCATAGCTAGTACCGAGAGCGTAGCTATGATGTATAGTTCTCTTTCCTTTCCGCCTGGTATTGTAAAACTTCCGCTGTGTTCATAAATAAAGACTTGGTATTGTATTTTATTCTGGTTCTTTTCTTGTATATTGTTGGGTGTCGCATCGCACGACACCACCCAATGAGATTCTTGGATGTCAGGATTCCGATCCCCACATCCTTCTCAAGCAACATCGCCTCTTTCCCACATTCACTGAGGTCTACAGTGAGCTCCAACTTGAGGACATCAAAATGAAGTCCAAGTCGGGGAACGCCAATACATTGGCGGCCACCTCCGTAGGTGCGGGACACACCCCGTCTCCTGCATCATGTGGTGGCACTCCTCCACGTGCTCCCGCTCCTGGTGGCCCTGCATCAAGCACCCCTACCTCCAGCTCTGCTATCTCTGGCCCTCGTCCTCCAACCGAGGTCGAAACCGGCATAATCGGAACAACCTGATGTGCAAGCTCAAGGTCAAGAAGGAATCCAATGGGTGACACCACAAACTGGCGGAGAGGTCGACTCAAGTGGTGTACCACAAAGGTACAGAACAATTGCAGATGTACTGGACTCAAGTGAACCAATTGAACATTATGAGTACAATACTATGTTCTTGCTGACTGCAGAGGAGCCAGAGAACATTGATCAAGCTCTGGAAGAGAGGAACTGGTATGAGGTAATGAAAGCTGAATTGAAAGCCATTCAGGATAATGACACGTGGGAATTTGCAGACTTGCATGCCAGTTAGAGAGCTATAGAGCTTAAGTGGATCTTCAAAGTGGAAAAAATTCCTGTTGGATGCAGAGGGCTCAAACCTAGGCTTGTTGCAAATGGCTATGTACAAAGGCAGTGGTGGATTTTGAAGAAGTTTTTGTCTCAGCTGCAAGGTTGGATGCACAGGAAGTTCAATTGAAACAAAATTTAAATGATAGATTAGCTAAATTACTTAGGGAAGAAGAAATTAAGTGGTACCAGATGGCGAAAACAAAGAGTCTTTTAGAAGGCAATTCAAATATGGCTTATTTTCATTAAATTGCTAATGGCAAACACCACAAGAGCTTGATTTATCAGCTGATGGACGGTGACAGGGAGATCAGTGGAGATGTTGAGCTTAAAAGGTATATCATTAAGTATTATAAAAACATTTTTGGTCCGCCTGTGGAAAACACGTTCGACTTAGATGACAATAGAGTAGATGATATCCCCCCAGGTTACGGGGGAAGAGGATGAAATATTACTAGCTGAGTTTACAGAAGGAGAAGAAGTCAGGAAAGCGATTTTCCAGATGGAACACAATAAAACGCCGGGACCAGATGGATTCGCGGTGGAGCTCTATCAGACCTTCTGGGACATTATTAAAAACAACTTGTTGGTTTTATTCAGGGAGTTTCAGTCAGGCAACAGGGTCCTGTATAGGCTCAATTTTGGGACAATTATTTTGCTACCAAAAAAGTGGATGCTTCTAGGATCCAGGAGTATAGACCCATATGCCTGTTGAATGTTAGTTTTAAAATCTTCACAATGGTGTCAACAAATAGAATCTTATCTGTAGGCAAAAGTTATTAGTCCCACCCAGACAGCTTTCTTGCCTGGGGGGAATATAATGGAGGGAGTAGTAATCCTCCATGAAACTATTCATGAGATGCATAAGAAAAAAAGGAGTGGAGTTATTCTAAAGCTGGACTTTGAAAAAGCGTATGACAATGTAAACTAGGTTTTTGTCAGGCAAGTCTTAAGGATGAAGGATTTTGAGGTCGAGGGGGGTGACTGGCTGGATGCAATGATGAAAGGGGGACATGTTGGTATTAAAATAGTTGACGACATCAGTGAGAATTTTCAGACTAAAAAAGGTTTAAGGCAGGGAGATCTGCTTTCTCCAATTTTATTCAATATTACTGTAGATTTTCTTGCAGTTTTAATAAACAGAGCTTGATTTTCGTTAGCTACTCGAGCTCCACTAGACAGATAAACAAGCCGAACTGGAGCTTCATCTCAAGCTCGCGAGCCTAACAAGCTCGAGCTCGTTAAGCTCGATAAGGCTCGTTTAGATAAATTATGTTTTATAAATGTTATTTATTAATATTTTCCTCTTAAATATTATTTATTTTTGTTATTTACATGAGCTTCTCGAGCTCGAACTCAAGCTTTGAAGAGCTTCATCCGAGCCTAACTATTTAAATGATCCTTATCCAGTCGAGCTCGAGCTTGACTGCATGATCGACCGGATTTCAGGCTCGGCTCGAGCTCGGCTCGAATTCTTATCGAGCTCGAGCCTCGGGGACAAGCTCGCTCGAGCTCAGCTCATTGACAGTCCTACTCCCTGGGCTTGAAGTAGTGTATGTCATTGCAGATATTACAGGTTATTACATATCATAAATAATGCGATGAATTTAAATTACATTGACTTACCTCCGTCGCCCGCCTTTGAACCTCCATTGCCTCTCGCATTTGTGCCATGCAGGCTTGCTGGTAGGAGATGGTGACCTCCATCGCCACTCTCTACGCCTCCATCACTGCCCCTTGTGCACCTCCTGCTCGCACCTCTCCTCAAATCGACAGGTGAGAGTCTCCACCCGTGAGACACGATGACTGGGGGCCGCCGATGAAGCCTGTGTGGAGATGCCTCTCGAAGGTTACACGAGCCTGTAGATTTTTTTCTTTATACAAGCCCGAGGCGGGGTGCTCTTTGGCTTTGTTTTTTAATGTCATTTCATATTTTTAAGGTTCTCCACGCCAAAGTCTCAGACTTGACAGTCATTACTTGCAGCCAAGAAGTGCACAGAACCACTGAAAAATGAGAGAAACACCACCAGGTCTTTGGTCCATATGTTGCTAATTTCTCAAAAGAAAATACTCCCTATCTTTTTATGTATGATGTTAGGCCGAGAAGATCACATCAAAGTTAAGCTAAAATTCATGGCCTAAACTCAGTCATAGACACACACACAATAACACACACATACACACACATATAACATAGGAGTACATCGGTTCACACGGTTGTTGAAGCTTATAACGCAAAGAAGAATCTGGATGGTCATCTTTTCAATGATCCTAACACTCAGATTCTTTTCTCCAATAGTTTCCTTGCACCTAATAATTTAGATATCCTAACTCTACCTGTGTGCATCTCTGTGTGTTGTCAACAAAATTTATACTACATTACTAACTCTACATGTGTGAGTGCACGCGCGTGTGTGTCTCAGTTCGTGGTAGCAGAGTCGCACACCGATACAGAAAAAGGGTGATAAAAAATTAACAAGGCGGCTTCGGTTGATTTGCTGCATTGCGGTGAGTTTGTCTGGCGGCAACGGCCATGACGACAGGCTAGCTAATATCAGGAGGAACCCGCGTGGAACAAACAAAATCTCGCCCGCGATGAAAAAGAGGTGGTCGCCTAGCGCGGTCAGATCTCTACTCGCTTCCTTCATTTTGTAGTTCATGGATTATAGTTGATGTATATGTATTTGTAGCTAATTTCTCAAAAGAAAATACACCCTATGTTTTTATATAGATGTTAGGCCGAGAAGGTCACATCAAAGTTAAGCTAAATTTCATAGCTTTATGTCACTCACACAGACACACACTTACACACACATATATCAGAGGAGTACATCGGTTCACACGGTTGGTGAAGCCTATAACGCAAAGAAAAATTTGGATGGTCATCTTTTCAATGATCCTAACACCCAGATTCTTTCTCCAATAGTTTCGTTCCACCTAATAATTTGGATGTCCTAACTCTGCCTGTGTGCCTATGTGTGTGTTATCAACATAATTTATACTAGATTACTAACTCTTTATTTGTGAGTGCACGCGCGTCTGTGTCCTTGTTCATGGTAGCAGAGTTGCACGCAGCACAGCAAAAGGGCGAGAAAAAATTAAGAAGGCGGCTATGGTTGATTTGCTGCAGTGCGATGAGATTGTCAGGTGGCAACGGCCATGGCGGCAGGCTAGGTAATATCAGGAGGAACCCGCGTGGGACAAACAAATCTCGCTCGCTGTGAAAAGGAGGTGGTCGCCTTGTGCGGTCAGATCTGTACTCTCTTCCTTCATTTTGTATTTTATGGACTATGGTTGAAGTATATGTATTTGTAGCAAATTTCTCAAAAGAAAATACTCCATATGTTTTAATTTATGATGATAGGCCGAGAAGGTCACATCAAAGTTAAGCTAAAATTCGTGGCCTAAAGTCACTCACAGAGACACACAGAATAACACACACACATATAACAGAGGAGTACATTGGTTCACACCGTTGTTGAAGATTATAACGCTAAGAACCTGGATGGTGAAGGAGCACCTCGAAGATGGAAGGCTACATGTCATCAATCTGAATAATCCCTGAAGCATCACCCTTCATCGCACCAAGGAGCTCTGCTTTGAACACCGGAGACTGGTAACCCAGGATGCATTTGTGAGCATTGAACGATTGGCCATCTACACTGAATGTCACATCTGCACCTTTACCTTCGTCGAGCATCTGCTGCAAATCAATTGGCCATCTACACTGAATGTCACATCTGCACCTTCACCATCGTCGAGCATCTGCTGCAAATCAAGGTACATGTTCGACGGGGAGAAGATGATGGAGTTCACATCCCTGTCATCCACCGTGCTAGACTCCATCACAACAGTGAGCAGGCACCTGATGGTGAGGCAGTCATTGTTGTGGTACGGCGAGCCATGCTGAAGTAGCATGGCCTTGTCGACGAACTTGACAAAGCCCCAGTTGTTGCTGGACGGGGAGAAGGTGTGCCTCATGTTGGAGTTTGTCGGCTGGGCCACCCTACCGCCCCTCTAGAGAAGGGTGAGCGCAAAGCAGGTCCTGATATCAGGAGGAACCGCGTAGAACAAAAAAAAATATCGCTCGCGGTTAAAAGGACGTGGTCACATCAAAGTTAAGCTAAATTCATGGCCTAAAGTCACACATACACACACACACACACACACTCTAGTTGTTGAAACATATAACACTAAGAAGAATATGGATGGTCATCTTTTCAATGATCCTAACATTCAGATTCTTTTCTTGAACAGTGCCCTTGCACCTAATAAATTTGATATCCTAACTCTGCTCGTGTGCACCTGTGCATTTATTGTCAACATAATTTATAATAGATCACTAAATCTACATGTGTGTGTGCACGCGTGTGTGTGTGCATGTGCGTGTCTTGTCTTGCTAACACGTCGTCGAGTCAATGTGTTGATATACTAGTAGATCATATAATTCATTTTGGCAAGCCATGTCAACATATGGCGTGGTAACGAAGATCAAAGTCTTTCTATCATGGCACTATACTTTTTTATGAGTTTGCAACTGTTGATGAAGCTTATATGTAACATTAGGAAAAATCTAGATGATCATCTTTTCAATGATCCTACAATACATATTTTTTTCTCCAATAGTTCCCTTGCATTTAATCAATTGGATATCCAAACTCTGCCCATGTGCGTGTGGGCATGCATGTGTGTGCCTATATGTGTGTGTGTTATCAACATAATTTATAATAGATTCCTAACTCATCTAGAGTATGTGTTAATATATTAGTAGATCCTATAATTAAGGATGCCATATATTGTAAAAAAATTTAAAAAAGAAAAGGATGCAAAATATGAGCTATAAGAATGTGCGAAGGACAACCAACCCATGTTCTTTGGCTTGGTTTTCTTGGTACATATAAATTTATTGATGAGGAAACACTTTTGCAAGACATGTCAACATATGACATTGTTACGAAGATGCAAGTATTTCTATCAAGTAATATGTGTTTGTTGAGTTTACAAACCGTTGCTGAAGCTTATAACGCTAAGAAGAATCTTGATGGTCATCTTTTCAATGATCCCAGGTTTCTGATTCTTTTCTCTAATACTTCCTTTGCACCTAATAATTTGGATATCGGAAAAGTCTACATAACCCCCCCTAACTATGATATAGATACTACTTAACCCTCCAAACTTCAAAACCGGGTATTTAACACCCTAACCTATACAAAACAATTTAATTAACCTCCATGGTGGTTTTGAAAGGTGGTTTTGCCAGTCTGGCCTTCCTCATCCGAATCAAGGATATTAGGCAACAGAATCTGAGTCGCCCAGGGCAGCAGCATGTGTTTTGTTGTTGTTGTCCCAAGCCTTTACGGTTGACCCATGCTCGTGCGTGTCCAGTACTACACGGTTTCTGGCACTCAAGTCATTGCCCAGCCAGTTGTGCGGAACTATGAACCTGGAGTAAGTTCTGATGTACCGGTTTCTGTTACCAACCCAAGCTGGTGTAATTTTTCCTAGAAAGGTTACCCCTGTGTCTCCAAAAATAAGCAGTCTATCATTTCAAATATGAGGTCTAAAGAATATGCAGTGGCTTCTCCCGATCATTCAGAAGGTCAGCCATTTGTTGCTGCTGCCACACATTCATCAAAGGATGATAAGCCATTCACTAGTAAGAGAGGGAGCTCTAAGAGGGATTCTTCACATCGCCAGAAATTTACAAGCTTTGATAAAAGTTCTCGAGCTATGGGATCAAAAGGACCTCTCAGACCTGTGAAGCATAGTTCTTCGGGTTGTGCAGTACTATATAGGAAGTGCAAGCAAGTTCCAGATTTTTCTTCCAACAATCATACGCTGATGTGGCAAAACCACCTTTCAAAACCACCATAGGAGGTTAATTAAATGGTTTTGCATAGGTTAGGGTGTTAGATGCCCAGTTTTGAAGTTTGGGAGTTTAAATAGTCTATAGGTCATAGTTAGGGGGGGGGGGGGGGGGGTTATGTACACTTTTTCCTTTGGATATCCTAACTCTGCCTATGTGTGTGTGTGTGTGTGTGTGTGTGTGTGTTTTGTCAACATATATAATTTATATTGATTGCTAACCCTTATAGGTGTACGCATCGATAGACTAGAAGATCATATAAATGAGGATGTCATAGAGGCTACTTTTTTGAAAAAAAAAGATGTCAAAAAATCATTTATAGGAATGCAAGAAGCATAACCAACACATGTTCTTTGGCTTGGTTTTCCGGGTTTATATATATTTATTGATGAGGAAGCACTTTGGCAAGCCATGTTAGCATATGACATGATTATGAAGATGAAATTTTATCTATGAAGACACTTTGCTTTTGTTGAGTTTACAACTGTTGCTCCAATAATTCCCTTGCACATAATAAATTCAATATCCTAACTCTGCATGTGTGGGTGCACACACATGTGTGTGCACTCTGCATGAGTTGTCAACATATTTTATAATAACCACATACTAGTCTAAGCATATGTGTTAATATACTAGTAGGTCCTGTAATTCAGTACATCATATATAATATTTGCAAAATGAAAAGAAAAAAAAAAAAGAGAAAAATCTACCAACAAATTCATCTATAAGAATGCGAGAAGCACAACAAACCTGTGTTCTTTAGCTTTGTTTTCTGGGTTTGTACAAATTTATTGATGAGGAAGCACTTTGACAAGCCATGTCAGCATATGGTGAGGATACGAAGACAAAAGTCTTTCTATCAAGACAATATGCTTTTGTTGACTTTAGAACTGTTGCTGAAGCTTATAAAGCCAAGAAAAATCTAGATGGTCATCTTTTAAATGATCTAAAGAATCAAATTCTTTTCACCTATAGTTCCCTTGCATCTAATAAATTTGATATCCTAACTCTTCTTGTGTGCTTGTGCACACGTGTGTGTGCAACTTTGTGTGTGTTGTCAATATAATTTATATTAGATTACTAACTCGTGTAGGCGTAAGTGTGTATAGACTAGTAGATCCTATAATTAAAGACAACATATAGACTATTTGCAAAAAAAGGGAGAAAAGAGTGCAAAAAAATCAGCTATAAGAATGTGAGAAACACATCCAATCCATGTTGTTTGGCTTGGTTTTTCAGGTTCATATAAATTTATTGATGAGGAAGCACTTTGGCAAGTCATGTCAGCATATGGCATAGTTACAAAGATGAAAGTCTCTGGATCGTCATCTTTTTTAAATCCTAGGATTCTTTTTTTTTCATCCAATAGTTTCCTTGCACCTAAAATATTGGATATGCTGGCTCTATATCTGTGTGTGTGCATCTGTATGTGTGTTTTCAACATAATTGATACTAGATTGCTAACTCGTCTAGGGGTATGTGTTGGTAGACTAGTACATCCTATAATTGAGGATGCCATATATTGTAAAAATAATAAGGAGAAAAAGACGCCAAAAAAGTTCGCTACAAGAATGCGAGAAGAGCACCCAACCCGTGTTGTTTGGCTTGATTCCTGGGTACATGAGCTGATGGATTTGGGTTCGCAAGTGACTTCTACCGCTTGTGCTGGGACACAATAAAAGTGGACGTCATTGCAGCCTTCCAAAGCTTCCATGAGCTGAAGGTTGGCCCTCTTGTAAAGCTCAATGGGGCAATGCTAACACTGAACCCAAAAGGTGGGGTGGCTGAAATGGCAAGGGACTTTCGGCCAATAAGTTTGATACACTCATTCGCAAAGCTAGTCACCAAAGCCTTCGCTCCTCGGCTGCAGCAGCATATAGACCAACTGGTCTCGCCGGCGCAAAGTGCATTCATCAAAGGAAGGTGCATACATGATAATTTCCTCTATGTGAGAAACCTTGCCCATCTCTATCGGAGAAAGAATAAGCCGATCCTGCTATTTAAATTGGACATCTCCAAGGACTTTTACTCGGAATATTTGTTGGAGTTCATGATGAACAGGGGCTTCCCGAGGAGATGGACTAACTGGATCTCTATTCTATGGGCCTCCTCAACCTCAGCTGTCCGACTTAATGGTGAAATAGGGTCATGGTTCACTCATGCAAGGGGCCTCCGTCAAGGAGACCCACTCTCCCCTTACCTCTTCATCCTTGCTATCGATGCCCTGTAGAGAGTGTTTGACAAGGCCACAAAGGCAAGCCTCCTCAGTGATCTTTCAGAGGCGGCTGACACTTAGCGCCTATCCCGTTATGCAGATGATCTAGTCCTCTTTGTGAACCCGACACAAAGAGATGTCAGCACCACCATTAGCCTTATTGCGAAGTTGGGGATGCTAGTAGACTGAGGATCAATGTCAGCAAAAGCTCAGTGACACCAATATGTTGTGGGGGCCTTGACCTAAGTGAAGTTCTTGCACCTTTCAATGGACCACAAGTACACTTTGCTATTCGATACCTAGGCCTCCCCCTCCTGACGTTTAGGCTGACAATGACACATGTCCAGCCCGTACTTGATCACGCCCATGTTGCTCGGAGAAGGGAGCTGTTACGCTCGGTCCTGTCAGGACTAGCGGTTCGCACTCTTGCTGTCTTAGAACCTCCCAAACAATTCAGCAAAGGTTTTGACAAAGTGTGACGGCATTTCCTGTGGGCTGGCACTCAAGACGTGACAGGTGGTGTCACACCTGGTTTTATTAAGCATAAAACCAGCTGCAAAATTCATGTATGCCAGGATCAGTTTCACCATACATGTATGACAAAAAGTGATAAGAAGTTCTATATCGCATGCAAAAAACATTTATACCTTGAAAAGAGTTTTGAAGTAGCAGCGGAAGAGGAAAAACTTCAGGGCAACCACAGGCAAATTGACTGGCAGCAACGTGACCTATGCACCGTCTTCACTTGTCACTGCCCTCATTAGATCTTTTCTTCACTGAGCAGCATATCAAAAATACAACAAAGCAAGTGTGAGTACAATCTCGTGGTACTCAGCAAGTGTGGGAAATAAATGACATGAAGGCCAAATCAAAGGAAAGGCTGATAGTGGTTTAAGCACTATTCATTAAACCTAACCTTAGCTTTCATTAGCAACCTACATCTAAGTGAATAATCCCAACCATAATAGAATAATAAATAAAGAACCAATCCCAATGTTCGTTTCCAACCACCATTCCAACCATTGACTAATTATGAATTTGATACCAAGTCGCTCTTGTCCGCGAGCATGACTGTCATGACAGTTTTCCAATCTATGCAGAGAATGTATCCTTTACCCACAATCCGTGATTTCATCCCCTGTTGCCAGGTGGACTAAGTAAACCTCCCTGATGCCAGTGGTGCGCAACCCACATTACACACTTCCATAGGTGTGTGGCTAGGAGATCACTACGAGGTCTTTACAAAGGTCCTCCTGACTAGGAACCGGCCCTCCGAGGTTTCACCGCTCCGGCTCCTAGAGTTCATTTTACCTCCGCCAGGAGAAGCCCCCTCTTGAGCCTTGCGGATCCCAAGGCAGATACGCTGAACCAATTTCCCGCATCGTCCAATTACTAGCACTAAACCGGGAGAGGCCTAATAAATTGACCAAGCTGCCCCATACTCAGTCTTGTGGTGATACTGTATAGCTTAGTGGCTACTCCATAAATCAGTCCTTAGAATCCGGCAAAGTTCAAACCCCAATCCCGGGTCTCGTGCGTACTGCACCATACCATTCAAACCAACCCGCCAGATTCCTATTCACTACAATTCATTTTCCAATATCAAAATCATGATCATAAGTCATAATCATAAGTAATAAGTACAATAAATGTTTTCCCACCCATCTATTATGCTTGGCTAAGTGTAAAGTAAATATTATATACCACCCTTCCATACCCCAAGCGACAAGGTAATAAGGTAAAGCAACAGGACATAGTATAGGATTTATATTAATTAACATGCAACTAACTAAACCTTTAAAAAGGTACAAGATGGCCAAGGGCACTTGCCTTTGTACAAATAGCTGCTCAATTCTTCTTCATTTGAACTCTTGTTCTCCATATTCTTCGTGTTGCTTCTTGATTGTGACACGAATGCGTGTAAACTACCGTAAAAAGAGAAATAAAAACAATCAATAACAATACACCATACAAACAATACAAATATTATAATTGAAATATGTTATGATTATGATTTAAATCGGAGTTATGAGTGATTTATTATTTTCATAGCTAAAGAAATGCATTTAGCATTTATTTTCCATTTTTAGTATTTATTTATAGGCTAAAAACATTTTTAATGAGTTTTCTATAGCCAAAATTTATTTTATACGGATTTTATAAATTTTATTCAGCATAAAACATTTTATAAATAATTTTCCTACTATTTTATTCTCTATTTTTAATATTTATTTATAGCTAAAAGCATTTTTATTAAATTTTCTATTTTCAAAATATATTTTACATTAATTCTAAAATTTTATTTTAGTAAAAAAGGTTTATAACCATTTTTCCTATATTTTCTATATCTATTTTATCACTTAAAAACATTTTCTATGTACAAAATATATTTTTCTGCAATTTAATTATACTTATTGGAATTTTCCTATAAAAATAGTGATAATATAAAATAAAAACTAATTTCTCTAAAGTCCAGGGGTTGTTTTGTAATTTTTCCATATAGATAGAGGTTAAAAGTAGTATTTTGTAAATTTCCAGAGGCTTAAACCAATATTTACTCAATTTAAACTAATTCCAGAGAAGTCCAGGGGCATATTCATAAAAGTGAGGACCTATCCATAATTTAATAAAAATGCACACTGACTTGACTGTAAAATTCCATTTCCTTTTTATTTTCTTATTTATTTTTCTTAAGGAAAAGGCACGTAATTGGTCAACGGGTCTGTGGACCGAGGGCTAGGTGTCGGTCTATGGGTCCACGATGGACCAAGAGGGTACCCTTTCGGGTTGAACTAATCTGGGCCGTATGATTAAAAGTGGATGGTGAGGATTTAAATCAAACGAAGGGGTACCCTCTTCTAATCCTAATCGTTGGCCAAGTATGCACGGCGCAGATGTGGCCACGTCGCCCCCGTGAGGCTAGCGGGTGCCGGAGCCACCAGAGGCGGCGCCATGGCCGGTACCTTGCCGGAGCTCGCCGGATTGGCTCTATGGTGGCCTAAATCGACGGGAAAAAGGATTGGGAGAAAGAGGAGAAGATGAGGGACTCACCTAGGGCGGCGCACGCATGGAAAACAGGCTGGACATGGGCTCTCGACGGCGGGGCGCGGTAGTTGGACCCCGATGCCGTCAAATAGGCACCCCGGACGTCGATTCGCGACCAGAAGAGGCACTGCGGGGGCAGTGCTATGTCGTGGTGCTCGGGAGATGGTCAGCGGCGGCCGGAGCGACTCGAAATCATGGGACATCGAGCTCGGTGGTGGCATCTATGGTGGGCTAGGGTTCCAGGGTCGGGGAAGAAGAATGGTACTGCGGTTGGGATATTTATAGGGGGGGGGGGAGGTTGCAGGGCGCAGACGCAGTGCGGAATGGCGGCAACATGGGCGCGGGCAAGGCAGTTGCTGGGCAGCGCTGTTGGGGGCGAAATAGTGGGCACGGGCGGCGGTTGGGGAAGAGAGGACGGACAGGTGGGCCCGCACGGAAGTGAGAGGGAGAGGGAATGGGAAAGAGGAGGGCGCGTGTGGGCCTGGGCCGAGGTGGAGAGAAGGAGGGCGAAGGAGATTGGGCCGCGAGGTAAGTTTTGGCCCAGGACGGTTTTTCTTTACCTTTTATATATCTTTCATCTTTCTTTTCTTTTGTTTCTTTTTGTTTGAATCCCTTTTTCAGATTCAGTTGAATTTCTCTAGTGATTTGAAATTCATTTTTTTAAAACATGAACCCATGATCATGTGGATGGATTTAATATGCATTATTTTTATAGTACACTTATAATTTTAAGGAGAACATTGTATTTAAAGGAAAAACTAAGCAAATAAATTTCAAATTTGCATAATTTGCTTTAAATTTTTCACATCCCCAAAATGGAAATTTTGGGGTGTGACAGACGGAAAGTGCAAAGTGGCATGGTCAGTTATTTGCCGGCCTTTGGATAGAGGAGGACTAGGCATCACTGACTACCAACGATTGGGGTTGGCCATGCGGGCACGATGGCATTGGCTTAGATGTCGCTCCCCTAACAGGATTGAGGGATCCATGGACCTGCAGATGGATGACACTGAAGCACATATATTTAGGCTATGCACAAGGGTGTCACTTGGCGATGGGAAACTTGCACGCTTCTGGACATCGAACTGGCTCAATGGCAAGGTAATAGCAGCAAAATATCCCCTCCTGTTTGACTGCGCCAGACATAAAATAGTGTATTGTTGCTCAGGCTTTGCAAGTAAATCAGTGGATCGGAGATGCAACCCAGCAGCTCACTGTTCAGGCTCTGCATGTTTGTACTGCTATGGAATGAATTGGAAGAAGTAGAGCTGGACGGCGATCAACAAGATGAATTGACCTAGGCCTTGACAGCAAATGAAACATACAGTGTCAAATCTGTGTATAGGATACAGTTTGAGGGTGGCCTTGTGTCGTGGTTTTATGCTAAGATCTAGAAAGCCTGGGCACTACCGATGTGTAGAACCTTTGCCTGGCTGCTTGCGCAAGACCGCCACACATAGTGGCATTCCGCCAGGGAGTGCGTGACCGCAAGATGCTCGAGAAGTTAGCCACACACAATGTGCAAGACATCTCCGAGCTCTTCTCCATCGTCGACCGGTGCACCAGGGCGGTAGAAGGCCGCGACTGGCACGCTCAGCCCACCCCCAGGGCGGGTGGAGCCGGCCAGATCAGAGAAGGAGGCGCTACCCCTGGTAGCGGCAAAAAGAAGAACAAGAACCGGGGGTGGCGGCCAGAACAAGCCGCTGCATGGGTCCCCCATCGCGGTAGCAGCTGTGACCAGAGGTGGCAAACCCCCGCGCCCGGAGAAGCGCCGACATCAGCCACCTACCGCTAATGAAGGCGTCGAGCCCTGCCCGGTGCACAAAACTCGCGACCAAACAGCGAGCGAGTGCTAGGAGATAAAGAGATGCACCGAACGCTACCAAGAGCGGGAGCAGCAACGCACAGACGGCGCCCCCTTCCGCCAGTGGGAGGGCAAGCAGAAGGTCGATTCCAAGGTCAACGATGACGAGGAGATGGAGTACCCGAAGCAAGAGCGGGCCATCAAAGTGGTCCACCAAGACGAGGACTCCGAAGCCAACAGCGACCACGAGCATCACAAGACCCTCCATGTCATCTTTGGAGGGTCATGGGATCGCGCGTCCCGGAACACAGTCAAGACCCTTCGTCGTGCAGTGGCTTCGATAGCCCCTGTAACCACTCCGGAGCGGCACTACCGCTGGAAGGAGAGGCCAATCAGCTTCGACGCCTCTAACTGCCCTAAGAACATGGCTGGGGCAGGGTTTCTACCTCTTCTAGTCACCCCAACCATAGCCAACATCAATCTCCACTACGTCTTGATAGATGGCGGGGTTGGCCTCAACCTCCTCAGCCGTGCAGCCTTCGAGCAGCTGCAGATCCTGGTGTCCAAGCTCACTCCCCCCCCCCCCCCCCCCGAGCCCATTCTTGGGGGTGGGACTAGGGAGCATAATCCCATACGGAAACATCCATCTCCGGGTGACCTTCGGGACACCCGACAACTGCAAGATGGAGAGCATCCTCTTCGACGTCGCTGATGTCAGCCTCCCCTTCAACGCCATCATGGGCAAGCCATCCGTGTACTAATTCATGGCCATAGCCCACTACAGCTACCTCGTCCTGAAGATGCCAACCCCCTCCAGCGTCCCCAGGATCCGCGAAGACTGCACCGTCGCGGTGTTAGCCTTGGAGCAGCTCCAAGCCCTCTCAGCAGACCCAGCACCCACCCCAGGCAGTGCTGGATCAAGTCAGCCTCCGCCAAGCTCACGTCAGCGCGGAGCACCCGCTGCGCCCCGACTGCAGCCCTCTGGAAGCACCGATGTCCCCGTCAAAGCTGCTGAGCTTAGTCCCAGCACTGCTCATACCACCCGCAAGACGGGTGGCAGGGGCAGGAATTAGGGACGCTCGCTCATAGCTCCTCTGGTAGCTGTCGACAGCAAGGTTGCACCACAACCACCATAACTGCCTTGGGGCCTTGGGCACCCCTATTGTAAATATTAATATTAGTAGAACAGTGTAAAGATCTTCGTAGGTCTTAGGAGTAGCACTAAGAACAACCGAGCACAGGAGGGTCAGGTCCAGAGTGTGCAGTCAGCTTAGCTTGGTTCCGAGCCATAAGCCTGTACACCCTGCCTCCCTCATCATCCGGAAGCAAGCCGTTGCCCTCTTCTGTAAAAGCCTGACTCCCCCTATGAACTCCGATAAAAAAGAATCACTGCTTTACCTAATGCTTTCTTAAAAACATTGTTCATTTAATTATGCATTAACTTTATGATCATACCATACTAGCCTCATCTATTGTGTGTTATCTTCATATGCACGGTTGTATACTCTGTAACTCACCCCTGCTGAAGTCAAGCAGTCCATCTACAAGTGGGTTCACTTGAGGTACCTGCGGTGTGTGAGGGGTTCTTCCAGCTGCTCTCGTCATTAGGGTCCCGTGGCGCCAGAAGGCTTCCCAGGAAAGGTTTGTGCCGAGCAGGAGGTCCAAGGGGTGAAAATTGCTTAACATGCACCCTAAGCATACACACCCTGCCTCCCAGCGCTACAACTGAGTACTGGAACCAGAAAGCTCACACCCTAAAGACGGCAAGAGTCGGACCCCAGAGCACCAACACATTGAATTACCCAAGCCCTGTGCGTCAGTCCAGGCCTGTAAGACATGACAGAGCTAAGGATAGGAACAAGTATGACTGATGAGCAAGACTAGTCCCCCCTCTTTCTATCATATGTGCAGAACAAACTGCCAGAGCATCCAGCTCCGACACCCCCCAAGGGGCCTGCCGTCAACGTTTCAACGATGATGGTGGACGATGCCGGAGCACCCAGCTCCGACACCTTGCAAGGTGCCTGTCGTCGATGTCCCAGCATGTCAACTACAGCACCAAGCGCAGATAAGTGAGTAAACTCTCCTGCCCCTCTCTTGTTGCTAACAGGGTTCTCTTGCGATAGCCTGTACACTAGGGGCCTGCCATCGACGACTCTACGACGATGGTGGACGACGCCAGAATATCCAGCTCCAGCACCTGCCAAGGGGCCTGCCGTCGATGTCTCAGCGACGATGGTGGGCGATGCTGGAGCATTCAGCTCCGACACCTTCCAAGGAGCATGCCGTCGACGTCTTAGCACGTCAATGACAGCACCATGTGCGGATAAGAGAGTAAACTCTCCTGCACCGCACTTGTTGCTAACAGGGTTCTCTTGTGATAGCATGTACACTAGGGGCCTACCGTCAAAGACTCTACGATGACCGTGGACAACACCGCAACATCCAGCTCCAGCACCTACCAAGGGGTCTGCCGTCGGCGTCCCAACAACGATCGTGGGCGACGCTGGAGCACCCAACTCTGACACCTCCCAAAAGGCATGCCGTCGACGTGTTCACGACGATGGTGGACGACGTCGAAGCACCCAGCTCTAACATCTCCCAAGGAGCCTGCCGTCAACGTCTCAACAACGATGGAGGGCGACACTGGAGCACCTAGCTCTGGCACCTCCAAATGAGCCTACCGTCGACATCTTCATGATGATGGTGGGCGATGCCAGAGCATTCAGCTCCAGCACATCCCAAGGGGCCGGTTGTCAACGTCCCAGCACGTCAACAACAACACCAAGCACGGATAAGTGAGTAAACTCTCCTGCCCGGCTCTTGTTGCTAACAGGGTTCTCTTGCGATAGCCTGTACACCAGGGGCCTACCGTTGACGACTCTATGACAATAGTGGACAACGCTGGAGCATCTAGCTCCAGCACCTGCCAAGGGGCCTGCCGTCATCGTCCCAACGATGATGGTGGACGACGCTGGAGCAGCCAGCTACGGCACCTCCCAAGGGGCCTGCCACCGACGTCTTCACAACGATAGTGGATGACGCCGGAACACCCAGCTCCACACCTCCCAAGGGGCCTACCGTCGATGTCTCAACGAAGATGGTGGGCAACGCCGGAGCACCCAGCTCCGGCACCTCCCAAGGGGCCTGCCGTCAACATCTCAGCGATGATTGTGGACAATGCCGGAGCACCCAGCTCCGGCACCTCGCAAGGTGCCTGCCATCGACGTCCCAGCACGTCAAACGGCAGCACTAAGTGCGGACAAGTGAGTAAACTCTCCTGCCCTGCTCTTGTTTCTAACAAGGTTCTCTTGCGATAGCTTGTACACCAGGGGCATGCCGTCGACTCTACAATGATGGTGGACAACGCCAGAGCACCCAGCTCTGGCACCTCACAAGGGGCCTGCCGTCGATGACTCTATGACGATGGTGGACGACGACGGAGCATCCAGCTCCGGCATCTAGCTTGACATCGGACGGAGGAGGCGAAATCGCACGACCAATGACAATGGCAACTATTCTGGGCTAGGTGCCCATGCGCCAACAAGGGCTAGGCGGCGGTGTTGGCCAGGTAGCAGCACTAGCGCAGGGGAGCATGCAGTGGTGGAGCCAGGTTCCCTGGTGGCTGTGGGTTGGGAGCAACCATGAGCCACAGATTGGGCTGTAGATCTGCAGTTTCCGTGTGGTGGCGGCTGGTTCAGGGCACCTGCCAGCTATGGTTGCGGTTGAGAGTAAAGGTGTGGTGGTCTAGTTGGTTGGGATGCAGATCTGCAGTCTAGATGGGCTATTTTTCTACACCATTTCGGGTGCCCGATGGAGACCCACGGGTGACAACTTAAAGCTGCACCCAATGGGGACCCAAATCTGCGAGTGGGATTGACATCCATAAACCCGACAAAACAATAAACATTGTGTGTGGATTTACAAACCTGCTCTTGCGAATGAAAATTGAAACCTACACCCGCCCACTCTCGGGTTGATTTCAGGTGTCCATTAAGTTTGAACAAGTGTAACAGAAATTCAATTAACAGATAAATATTTCAACACCACATCAATTTTATTGAGACTAAAACCATCTATATATAGATAGAAATACTAAAGAGTGAATTCTTACCTTTTTTGGGACGATTATGTAGGGATTATGGAACTGCAGATCATGTAGTGCACTCTTGAGGTGTAAATATCCCTCTTGATGGCCAAGTATCCCAAGAAGGACCAATCTACCTCGCTAAAAGGGACCAATAAAAAAATTTGCATAAATAAAAATTAGTATAGGGATGCTAAGCGCACCTTCCCTTTGCATCTGATTTCGATGGTGCTGAGATTAGCTTCTCACCCGGTAACCAAGATGTTCTGCTAGGGGCAAGCAAAGTTAGAGCAATAAGAGAGAAATGTATGCAGTACCTGACACTTGTCGTCGATGGAGAAGGTAGCACACTTGGCCTTCACTGCCGCCATGGCCACTGCACGGCGTGCACTACAGCTACTCTACTAATGTTGGGGGCGGACAACGGGCCAGACCCAAGAGGCTAGCTAAAGCAGTGGGGACGGAGGCTAGGAGTAGGGGGCTGCTAACGGTGGCAGGGGCGGGGGCCAGGTGCAGCAGCCAAGTGTGGGGGACCGAAGGCGGAGGCAGGGGCGAGGGGATAGTGTGTGCGATGGCCAGGAGCGTCAATCACCGGAACGAGGCACCGAGAAGGATGGGGTTGGTGGCGGCTAGGGTTGAGAGTAGTTGGAATACACCTAAATATAACATGGGCTCTGGAGTCTCCTGGGTTGGGCTGTATTTCAGGTGGCCATTTTAATTTTATATATATTCTACGTTACCGACGAGCATCAGCAGGTGAAAAATGAAATCCGCAATAGCAACAATCAAGTTAGATGCACGTCGGACCCTTGGGCACAAAGTCCCACCCGCACCCATTGGATGCCAAACACGATGAGGACCCACACGTAGAAATTGACATCCCTAGTTCCAATGAGAGATGCTAAACTGACCTTCATAGTTGGATTGCTATAGTGCAATGGCAAACATAGAGATCACTGTAGCCGCCAGGAGTAAGGAAATGATTGTCTCACATGTGTAGTGTCAGATTCTTCACTTCACCTCATGCCCGGTGACGTTAGTGAGGTACACCTAAAAATTGAGGTGGCATGCCAAAAACATGCCAAGGAAGAAAAAAAGTCGTACCTCACCAACATAGACCATCGTACTAGAGTGTGATAAAGATATGGACGTCTCGACAAGGCGAACAAAGTGGGTGAGTGCCTAGTCGAAGGATTCCTGTAGTTGGTCCCTAAGTCAACGCACTCAGTAGCCGATGATGTTTGGAGTTGGGTGGCGCTCCTGATGGCCAGAAGAAGACAAATGCAGCACGGCATGGGAGAGCGAGGCATTGTAGCGTTTGGGAGGGACAAATGGATAAGGAAAGAGAAGGAGGGGTCGGTCTAGTAGGAAGATAAGGAGGGAGAGAGAAGAGAAAGGAAATAAAAAAAGGAAAACTAATCATGTGTATTTTATAAATAGCGAATGTAATTTTATTCAGATACAAGTATGCATATGATATAATATAAAATAGGAGGTAGTTATATGCCATAATATAAATTATGTGGTAGTTAGAATAGAAGTCTATGAGTTTAGAGAACTAAACTGTAAAATTGAGAATCTTCTAAAGTTTAATGTAAAGGACTAAGAATATTCCTATAAATGTGATATTTAGAGATCCACAAGTCTGAACATTCTTAGCATTTGTATGGGAATGTAATTATCTAAGAGTACATCATATTTTAGTCATTTGTGAGGTAACGAAGCATTCGACATGATCTACTTCTACGACTATCTATAAACCGGGGACCATAAATTCTCGTGTGCTGATGCCGAAGGGCCGGGTTGCTCTACACAACCTTTGAGATGGGAGTAGCAGTCCAGCGGAGGAGCATGCAGGTGCCTGCCCTGAGATAAAACCGTGCAGCAGGTATGGCCTCCACCGGTCATCCTTGTGTTTTGCCCATGGCATCCGCAGCAGCAGGCGCCGCTTGAGCCGTGTGCAAACAAGATGGTGGTACAGCTCCAAGACATGCGGAGAGAGGCATGCTGTTAGGCTTAATCTAGTTGCACTTGTGTTACTTAGCGTGCATGTTTCAGTTTGTAAGAGGGCCGAGTTTCGCGGGAACCCAAGTTGTCAAAAGCCGAGCCGAGTCCATAGTGTTTTTTCAGTTGTGATGGTGATCCTTTGTGGAGCGTAGGAGGCGCGCGTGAGCGCATGGAGTGGATCGTGTGCATGACTCAGGTTCCTACATGAAGGAAGGGTGTCACAACAGATTGTGTGAGTGTGTGCATGCATTGTACTCAGTTCTATTTATCGGTCAATCACAGTTGCATGGTGTGTGACGAATCACCACACAAAAACCTGTCCACCAGAAACCTCTACGTGAACTGTATGTTCCTGGTGCAACCTCGTTCCTTTGTCTTCAAGTCAGCATTCCCAAGTGCCAGAGCTGAGCGTCGATCGAGCTTGCGCGCCAACACGTGGCATCAAAGCCGTTACGTCAATCCATACAAGCAGGAGATGGCGGGAGGTGATGGTTTGCAGATGACGAAGATGCCACCTTCTGGCAAGGGTGGTGTCGGCGACGACATGGGCATTCCAGCAGTGGTGGAGCGCATGGTGAAGGAAGCAAGCAGCTCCCTTGTCTACCTAATATTGACATGCACAAGTTACATCCAATGGGCTCTAGTGCTGTAGGTAAATCTTGAGGCGCAAGATCTCTGGCATGCAGTGATCTCCGAAAAGGTTGAACGGTGCGACGACAGACTGGCACTGGCTTCCATTCTTCACGGCGTTCCAGTGGAGATAAACCTGGCATTGACTGCAAAACTGAGTGCAAAGGCGGCGTGGGAGGCTGTGAAGGGCATGTACGTTGGAGATGACCCGGTGCATGAGGCAAATGCTCAGCAACTATTGAAGGAATTCGAGATGATCGAGTTCAAAGAAGGTGAGGCAATTGATGAATTTGCGATGAGAATATCCGGCTTTGCCAGTAATCTTCACACCCTTGGAGGGACAATAGAAGAAGACCGAGTTGTAAAAAAGTTCCTCCGAGTGGTGCCTGCTCAATACATGCAGATCGTATTATCGATCGAGACAGTGTTAGATCTCAACAGTATGTCAGTTGGGAGCTCGTTCGGAGGTTGAGAGCTGCAAGGACATACTTGGAGCAAATGAAGAGGTAACTGACAAAGCCGAGCATCCATGGCTTGTCGAGGACGAGTGGGTGGCCAAGTCCAAGCATAGGTTGATGCCTGAATCATCGTCAGGCAATGACAAAATTAGGCTCACTCATCAGGGAAGAACAAAGGAGGAGGGCGAGCAGATCAAGCCAATGCCAAAGTGGCCTCTGAAGGCGCACCTCATCGCAAGGGAAAGTGCCGGAATTGTGGAGTGGGGGGGCACTGGGCAAGGGAACGTAAGAAGTCAAAGAAGGAGAGAAAGGAAGAAGCCCATTTATCATTGGCTGAAGATCATTCAGCCCTGTTACTGACAGAGACACAAGTTACTGAAGAAACTATCATGCAAGGAACGCCGCCGCGTCGCGAGGTAGACGACGACCGGCGGGTCCCGCCTGTCAGCGACTCTTCTTCTCGTGCGGGATCGGCTACGGCTCTGGATCCGGTGCGGCTACGCGAGTTAACCCTGTGGCCCTCAATGTGGCCCAGCTGCGATTGGTTGTTTTGAAACCAGTGGGCCCGGGCGCTTTATTTAAATTTTCCAATTGAAAAATAATTCTAGGATTCAATCAAAATTCTAAAATTCATTACTCCTAGTATAATAGCTCAAAAAATTCCAAATAAATTCTGGTAGAATCATATTAATCTCTAATTTGCAATGATGCAATTTATTGGACATAAAGCACCCAGAATTTATATAATTAATTCTTTCACCCAGAAAATTTGTTTCATATTTATATAACATGTAGAGGGGGTCTCACCCAGAAATTAATTACTCCTGTTCTGTTAACTGGAAAATTCCCAATTTTGGTTAGAACACTCTTAATAATACACTTGATGTCCAGTAAGAATTTCAAGTTCATTGGACTTCAATTACTGGGTTAATCAGTGTTCCAAATCTCTATTTAGTTAAAAATTGAGAAAAATACAGAAAACATTTCAGAATTTCTCCCAAACTTATAAAATCAATTTATACCTGTAGGAAGATTAGAAAATTATGAAACAAATTTTCCTAGAACCAGTGAGACCCCCTCTACATGTTACAACCACTGGTAGCCATGATAGACCTCCAAAATTACAACCAAAATTCAGAGAAGGTTTATACTTGTAGGAATTTTAGGGACAACAAACTTCCTTGATCATCTCCTGTTCTTTGCAAGAGTCTCCATTATAGTCCCTAGTATCTACCATAAAAGTTCCAAGCCAATTAAGATCATAATATTATTAGATTCACAAGATATTAGCTTGTGACCTTAAACATATTATTTATTTTCAAAGTCATTCATATATAGTATATGCATAACGTTTAGTCACTGAAGTCAAGGAGCAGCCGGAAGCTTTGAAAGTCCAGCTGCCGGAGACAAACATAGACTCGAACTCGCATTCAAGCAAGCCTCGGTTTGCATTTAAGTTCCTTATAGTGTCTTTGCAGTTTTTATTCACCTTACGTCTTCAAATGTTTATACATTACATTTAAGGTGTTTGACTTCTACTTGCATGACCCACAAATCCCATGGAGTCTTGGGTAGGTCTATAGCCTGATGAGTAGAAACTGCCATGCTTATATTCATAGGGATCCGATAGAAGTCGAGTAGTTGGAATCTACTTGCGAGATAGGATTTTATCACACGGGATGAATTGGATCAAGAAATGTTTTATGAATATGAAATTGAGACTGAACAGCGGGTAGGATGCATCGAGACGTGGTCTCACGTGCGTAGCCCTGCTTGTGTCCATTGAGGACCAATTCGTGTGCAGCCCTGCTAGACAATCTTGATTTGTACCGGCAGCATACTGGAGAAATGGGCTCCAGTAAACTAATGTAGCTTGATACTGGTTTGTCGAGGCATACCGTTCCATTTTATAGGCGTGGGTTGAGGGCAGCAAGGTGTAAACCAGCTGGTGGGCACATCAGAGTACGCCCCATGCAGTGACCTCCTGCTCGTGACGGATCGACCGGTTCGGCATTCGAGTGTTGGGTGAAAGGTGGCCATATACGACTAGTACTGAATTGCTATGTAGGTACTGCTGTAAGTACTCGCTGGCACTTCCAAAAGTGCGTACGTGTCGTGTTGACCAGGTGTGTCCTGATTGCAATCACCGTCCCTCACGTTAATAAAGTACCACTTGTTCAACGTGTCGTGACGTAGTAAATACTGAAGAAGTCAGGAGAATATGATGTATTGAATTATAATTATTTTGGAACTTTGATTGCTGTCCAATATGATCACTAAAGTAACTTTCATTTAACTGGTAAGCTGCTGATAATAACTTGAAATCTAAGGATCCACATGTAGGCGAGTCCTTTACTACTTTACATTTCCTATGCTTAGTATTCACCTATGAATATGTCTAGTGAGACGGGTTAGTCTTGCTGAGCCTTAAGCTCACGTTTTCAGTTAACAAGTTTTTGCAGATTATACGACTGATGACGGGTTCGACGATGAGGCTGCACCCCCTCTAGAGTTTACAGCCGAGTGGGAACCCTGCATGCCGCCGTAAGTTGGGTGTTGCTGGTGCTAAGCATCCAGGGTATGAATGACTTTGCTTTTGCATAGCTAGTACCGAGAGCGTAGCTATGATGTATAGTTCTCTTTCCTTTCCGCCTGGTATTGTAAAACTTCCGCTGTGTTCACAAATAAAGACTTGGTATTGTATTTTATTCTGGTTCTTTTCTTGTATATTGTTGGGTGTCGCATCGCATGGCACCACCCAATGAGATTCTTGGATGTCAGGATTCTGATCCCCACATCCTTCTCAAGCATTGGGGGCCACCTCCGTAGGTCCGGGACGCACCCCGTCTCCTGCATCATGTGGTGGTACTCCTCCACATGCTCCCGCTCCTGGTGGCCCTGCATCAAGCACCCCTACCTCCAGCTCTGCTATCTCTGGCCCCTCGTCCTCCAACCGAGGTCGAAACCGGCATAATCGGAACAACCTGATGTGCAAGCTCAAGGTCAAGAAGGAATCCAATGGGTGACACCACCAACTGGTGGAGAGGTCGACTCAAGTGGTGTACCACAAAGGTACAGAACAATTGCAGATGTACTGGACTCAAGTGAACCAATTGAACATTATGAGTACAATACTATGTGCTTGCTGACTGCAGAGGAGCCAGAGAACATTGATCAAGCTCTGGAAGAGAGGAACTGGTATGAGGTAATGAAAGCTGAATTGAAAGCCATTCAGGAGAATGACACTTGGGAATTTGCAGACTTGCATGCCAGTTAGAGAGCTATAGAGCTTAAGTGGATCTTCAAAGTGGAAAAAATCCTTTTGGATGCAGAGGGCTCAAACCTAGGCTTGTTGCAAATGGCTATGTACAAAGGCAGGGGTGGATTTTGAAGAAGTTTTTGTCTCAGCTGCAAGGTTGGATGCACAGGAAGTTCAATTGAAACAAAATTTAAATGATAGATTAGCTAAATTACTTAGGGAAGAAGAAATTAAGTGGTACCAGATGGCGAAAACAAAGAGTCTTTTAGAAGGCAATTCAAATATGGCTTATTTTCATTAAATTGCTAATGGCAAACACCACAAGAGCTTGATTAATCAGCTGATGGACGGTGACAGGGAGATCAGTGGAGATGTTGAGCTTAAAAGGTATATCATTAAGTATTATAAAAACATTTTTGGTCCGCCTGTGGAAAACACGTTCGACTTAGATGACAATAGAGTAGATGATATCCCCCCAGGTTACGGGGGAAGAGGATGAAATATTACTAGCTGAGTTTACAGAAGGAGAAGAAGTCAGGAAAGCGATTTTCCAGATGGAACACAATAAAACGTCGGGACCAGATGGATTCGCGGTGGAGCTCTATCAGACCTTCTGGGACATTATTAAAAACAACTTGTTGGTTTTATTCAGGGAGTTTCAGTCAGGCAACAGGGTCCTGTATAGGCTCAATTTTGGGACAATTATTTTGCTACCAAAAAAGTGGATGCTTCTAGGATCCAGGAGTATAGACCCATATGCCTGTTGAATGTTAGTTTTAAAATCTTCACGATGGTGTCAACAAATAGAATCTTATCTGTAGCCAAAATTTATTAGTCCCACCCAGACAGCTTTCTTGCCTGGGCGGGAATATAATGGAGGGAGTAGTAATCCTCCATGAAACTATTCGTGAGATGCATAAGAAAAAAAGGAGTGGAGTTATTCTGAAGCTGGACTTTGAAAAAGCGTATGACAATGTAAACTAGGTTTTTGTCAGGCAAGTCTTAAGGATGAAGGATTTTGAGGTCGAGGGGGGTGACTGGCTGGATGCAATGATGAAAGGGGGACATGTTGGTATTAAAATAGATGACAACATCAGTGAGAATTTTCAGACTAAAAAAGGTTTAAGCCAGGGAGATCTGCTTTCTCCAATTTTATTCAATATTACTGTAGATTTTCTTGCAGTTTTAATAAACAGAGCTTGATTTTCTTTAGCTACTCGAGCTCCACTCGACAGATAAACAAGCCGAACTGGAGCTTCATCTCAAGCTCGCGAGCCTAACGAGCTCGAGCTCGTTAAGCTCGATAAGGCTCGTTTAGATAAATTATGTTTTATAAATGTTATTTGTTAATATTTTCCTCTTAAATATTATTTATTTTTATTATTTACATGAGCTTCTCGAGCTCGAACTCAAGCTTTGAAGAGCTTCATCCGAGCCTAACTATTTAAATGATCCTTATCCATTCGAGCTCGAGCTTGACTGCATGATCGACCGGATTTCAGGCTCGGCTCGAGCTCGGCTCGAATTCTTATCGAGCTCGAGCCTCGGGGGACAAGCTCGCTCGAGCTCAGCTCGTTGACAGTCCTACTCCCTGGGCTTGAAGTTGTGTATGTCATTGCAGATATTACAGGTTATTACATATCATAAATAATGCGATGAATTTAAATTACAATGACTTACCTCCATCGCCCGCCTTTGAACCTCCATTCACCACCTTTTAAGGTTCTCCACGCCAAAGTCTCAGACTTGACAGTCTTTACTTGCAGCCAAGAAGTGCACAGAACCACTGAAAAATGAGAGAAACACCACCAGGTCTTTGGTCCATATGTTGCTAATTTCTCAAAAGAAAATACTCCCTATCTTTTTATGTATGATGTTAGGCCGAGAAGATCACATCAAAGTTAAGCTAAAATTCATGGCCTAAACTCAGTCATAGACACACACACAATAACACACACATACACACACATATAACATAGGAGTACATCGGTTCACACGGTTGTTGAAGCTTATAACGCAAAGAAGAATCTGGATGGTCATCTTTTCAATGATCCTAACACTCAGATTCTTTTCTCCAATAGTTTCCTTGCACCTAATAATTTAGATATCCTAACTCTACCTGTGTGCATCTCTGTGTGTTGTCAACAAAATTTATACTACATTACTAACTCTACATGTGTGAGTGCACGCGCGTGTGTGTCTCAGTTCGTGGTAGCAGAGTCGCACACCGATACAGAAAAAGGGTGATAAAAAATTAACAAGGCGGCTTCGGTTGATTTGCTGCATTGCGGTGAGTTTGTCTGGCGGCAACGGCCATGATGACAGGCTAGCTAATATCAGGAGGAACCCTCGTGGAACAAACAAAATCTCGCCCGCGATGAAAAAGAGGTGGTCGCCTAGTGCGGTCAGATCTCTACTCCCTTCCTTCATTTTGTAGTTCATGGATTATAGTTGATGTATATGTATTTGTAGCTAATTTCTCAAAAGAAAATACACCCTATGTTTTTATATAGATGTTAGGCCGAGAAGGTCACATCAAAGTTAAGCTAAATTTCATAGCTTTAAGTCACTCACACAGACACACACTTACACACACATATAACAGAGGAGTACATCGGTTCACACGGTTGTTGAAGCCTATAACGCAAAGAAAAATTTGGATGGTCATCTTCTCAATGATCCTAACACCCAGATTCTTTCTCCAATAGTTTCGTTCCACCTAATAATTTGGATGTCCTAACTCTGCCTGTGTGCCTATGTGTGTGTTATCAACATAATTGGTACTAGATTACTAACTCTTTATTTGTGAATGCACGCGCGTGTGTGTCCTTGTTCATGGTAGCAGAGTTGCACGCAGCACAGCAAAAGGGCGAGAAAAAATTAAGAAGGCGGCTATGGTTGATTTGCTGCAGTGCGATGAGATTGTCAGGTGGCAACGGCCATGGCGGCAGGCTAGGTAATATCAGGAGGAACCCGCGTGGGACAAACAAATCTCGCTCGCTGTGAAAAGGAGGTGGTCGCCTTGTGCGGTCAGATCTGTACTCTCTTCCTTCATTTTGTAGTTTATGGACTATGGTTGAAGTATATGTATTTGTAGCGAATTTCTCAAAAGAAAATACTCCATATGTTTTAATTTATGATGATAGGCCGAGAAGGTCACATCAAAGTTAAGCTAAAATTCATGGCCTAAAGTCACTCACAGAGACACACAGAATAACACACACACATATAACAGAGGAGTACATTGGTTCACACCGTTGTTGAAGATTATAACGCTAAGAACCTGGATGGTGAAGGAGCACCTCGAAGATGGAAGGCTCCATGTCATCAATCTGAATAATCCCTGAAGCATCACCCTTCATCGCACCAAGGAGCTCTGCTTTGAACACCGGAGACTGGTAACCCAGGATGCATTTGTGAGCATTGAACGATTGGCCATCTACACTGAATGTCACATCTGCACCTTTACCGTCATCGAGCATCTGCTGCAAATCAATTGGCCATCTACACGGAATGTCACATCTGCACCTTCACCGTCGTCGAGCATCTGCTGCAAATCAAGGTACATGTTCGACGGGGAGAAGATGATGGAGTTCACATCCCTGTCATCCACCGTGCTAGACTCCGTCACAACAGTGAGCAGGCACCTGATGGTGAGGCAGTCATTGTTGTGGTACGGCGAGCCATGATGAAGTAGCATGGCCTTGTCGACGAACTTGACAAAGCCCCAGTTGTTGCTGGACGGGGAGAAGGTGTGCCTCATGTTGGAGTTTGTCGGCTGGTCCACCCTACCGTCCCTCTAGAGAAGGGTGAGCGCAAAGCAGGTCCTGATATCAGGAGGAACCCGCGTAGAACAAAAAAAAATATCGCTCGCGGTTAAAAGGACGTGGTCACATCAAAGTTAAGCTAAATTCATGGCCTAAAGTCACACATACACACACACACTCTAGTTGTTGAAACATATAACACTAAGAAGAATCTGGATGGTCATCTTTTCAATGATCCTAACATTCAGATTCTTTTCTTGAACAGTGCCCTTGCACCTAATAAATTTGATATCCTAACTCTGCTCGTGTGCACCTGTGCATTTATTGTCAACATAATTTATAATAGATCACTAAATCTACATGTGTGTGTGCATGTGCGTGTCTTGTCTTGCTAACACATCGTCGAGTCAATGTGTTGATATACTAGTAGATCATATAATTCATTTTGGCAAGCCATGTCAACATATGGTGTGGTTACGAAGATCAAAGTCTTTCTATCATGGCACTATACTTTTTTATGAGTTTGCAACTGTTGATGAAGCTTATATATAACATTAGGAAAAATCTAGATGATCATCTTTTCAATGATCCTAGAATACATATTTTTTTCTCCAATAGTTCCCTTGCATTTAATCAATTGGATATCCAAACTCTGCCCATGTGCGTGTGGGCATGCATGTGTGTGCCTATATGTGTGTGTGTTATCAACATAATTTATAATAGATTCCTAACTCATCTAGAGTATGTGTTAATATATTAGTAGATCCTATAATTAAGGATGCCATATATTGTAAAAAAATTTAAAAAAGAAAAGGATGCAAAATATGAGCTATAAGAATGTGCGAAGGACAACCAACCCATGTTCTTTGGCTTGGTTTTCTGGGTACATATAAATTTATCGATGAGGAAACACTTTGGCAAGACATGTCAACATATGATATTGTTACGAAGATGCAAGTATTTCTATCAAGTAATATGTGTTTGTTGAGTTTACAAACCGTTGCTGAAGCTTATAACGCTAAGAAGAATCTTGATGGTCATCTTTTCAATGATCCCAGGTTTCTGATTCTTTTCTCTAATACTTCCTTTGCACCTAATAATTTGGATATCGAAAAAGTCTACATAACCCCCCTAACTATGATATAGATACTACTTAACCCTCCAAACTTCAAAACCGGGTATTTAACACCCTAACCTATGCAAAACCATTTAATTAACCTCCATGGTGGTTTTGAAAGGTGGTTTTGCCAGTCTGGCCTTCCTCATCCGAATCAAGGATATTAGGCAACAGAATCTGAGTCGCCCAGGGCAGCAGCATGTGTTTTGTTGTTGTTGTCCCAAGCCTTTACGGGTGACCCATGCTCGTGCGTGTCCAGTACTACACGGTTTCTGGCACTCAAGTCATTGTGCCCAGCCAGTTGTGCGGAACTATGAACCTGGAGTAAGTTCTGATGTACCGGTTTCTGTTACCAACCCAAGCTGGTGTAACTTTTCCTAGAAAGGTTACCCCTGTGTCTCCAAAAATAAGCAGTCTATCATTTCAAATATGAGGTCTAAAGAATATGCAGTGGCTTCTCCCGATCATTCAGAAGGTCAGCCATTTGTTGCTGCTGCCACACATTCATCAAACGATGATAAGCCATTCACTAGTAAGAGAGGGAGCTCTAAGAGGGATTCTTCACACCGCCAGAAATTTACAAGCTTTGATAAAAGTTCTCGAGCTATGGGATCAAAAGGACCTCTCAGACCTGTGAAGCATAGTTCTTCGGGTTGTGCAGTACTATATAGGAAGTGCAAGAAAGTTCCAGATTTTTCTTCCAGCAGTCATACGCTAATGTGGCAAAACCACCTTTCAAAACCACCATAGGAGGTTAATTAAATGGTTTTGCATAGGTTAGGGTGTTAGATGCCCAGTTTTGAAGTTTGGGAGTTTAAATAGTCTATAGGTCATAGTTAGGGGGGGGGGGGTTATGTACACTTTTTCCTTTGGATATCCTAACTCTGCCTATGTGTGTGTGTGTGTTTTGTCAACATATATAATTTATATTGATTGCTAACCCTTATAGGTGTACGCATCGATAGACTAGAAGGTCATATAAATGAGGATGTCATAGAGGCTACTTTTTTGAAAAAAAAATGTCAAAAAATCAGTTATAGGAATGCAAGAAGCATAACCAACACATGTTCTTTGGCTTGGTTTTCCGGGTTTATATATATTTATTGATGAGGAAGCACTTTGGCAAGCCATGTTAGCATATGACATGATTACGAAGATGAAATTTTATCTATGAAGACACTATGCTTTTGTTGAGTTTACAACTGTTGCTCCAATAATTCCCTTGCACATAATAAATTCAATATCCTAACTCTGCATGTGTGAGTGCACACACATGTGTGTGCACTCTGCATGAATTGTCAACATATTTTATAATAACCACATACTAGTCTAAGCATATGTGTTAATATACTAGTAGGTCCTGTAATTCAGTACATCATATATAATATTTGCAAAATGAAAAGAAAAAAAGAGAAAAATCTACCAACAAATTCATCTATAAGAATGCGAGAAGCACAACAAACCTGTGTTCTTTAGCTTTGTTTTCTGGGTTTGTACAAATTTATTGATGAGGAAGCACTTTGACAAGCCATGTCAGCATATGGTGAGGATACGAAGACAAAAGTCTTTCTATCAAGACAATATGCTTTTGTTGACTTTAGAACTGTTGCTGAAGCTTATAAAGCCAAGAAAAATCTAGATGGTCATCTTTTAAATGATATGAAGAATCAAATTCTTTTCACCTATAGTTCCCTTGCATCTAATAAATTTGATATCCTAACTCTTCTTGTGTGCTTGTGCACGCGTGTGTGTGCAACTTTGTGTGTGTTGTCAATATAATTTATATTAGATTACTAACTCGTGCAGGCGTAAGTGTGTATAGACTAGTAGATCCTATAAATAAAGACAACATATAGACTATTTGCAAAAAAGGGAGAAAAGAGTGCAAAAAAAAATCAGCTATAAGAATGTGAGAAACACATCCAATCCATGTTGTTTGGCTTGGTTTTTCAGGTTCATATAAATTTATTGATGAGGAAGCACTTTGGCAAGTCATGTCAGCATATGGCATAGTTACAAAGATGAAAGTCTCTGGATCGTCATCTTTTTTAAATCCTAGTATTCTTTTTTTTTCATCCAATAGTTTCCTTGCACCTAAAATATTGGATATGCTAGCTCTATATCTGTGAGTGTGCATCTGTATGTGTGTTTTCAACATAATTGATACTAGATTGCTAACTCGTCTAGGGGTATGTGTTGATAGACTAGTACATCCTATAATTGAGGATGCCATATATTGTAAAAATAATAAGGAGAAAAAGACGCCAAAAAAGTTCGCTATAAGAATGCGAGAAGAGCACCCAACCCGTGTTGTTTGGCTTGATTCCTGGGTACATGAGCTGATGGATTTGGATTCGCAAGTGACTTCTACCACTTGTGCTGGGACACAATCAAAGTGGACGTCATTGCAGCCTTCCAAAGCTTCCATGAGCTGAAGGTTGGCCCTCTTGTAAAGCTCAACGGGGCAATGCTAACACTGAACCCAAAAGGTGGGGTGGCTGAAATGGCAAGGGACTTTCGGCCAATAAGTTTGATACACTCATTCGCAAATCTAGTCACCAAAGCCCCTTCGCTCCTCGGCTGCAGCAGCATATAGACCAACTGGTCGCACCGGCACGAAGTGCATTCATCAAAGGAAGGTGCATACATGATAATTTCCTCTATGTGAGAAACCTTGCCCATCTCTATCGGAGAAAGAACGATCCTGCTATTTAAATTGGACAACTCCAAGGCCTTTTACTAGGAATATTTGTTGGAGTTCGTGATGAACAGGGGCTTCCCGAGGAGATGGACTAACTGGATTCTATTCTATGGGCCTCCTCAACCTCAGCTGTCTTACTTAATGGTGAAATAGGGTCATAGTTCACTCATGCAAGGGGCCTCCGTCAGGGAGACCCACTCTCCCCTTACCTCTTCATCCTTGCTATCGATGCCCTGCAGAGAGTGTTCGACAAGGCCACAAAGGCAAGCCTCCTCAGTGATCTTTCAGAGGCGGCTGACACTTAGCACCTATCCCATTGTGCAGATGATCTAGTCCTCTTCGTGAACCCAACACAAAGAGATGTCAGCACCACCATTAGCCTTATTGCGAAGTTGGGGATGCTAGTAGACTGAGGATCAATGTCAGCAAAAGCTCAGTGACACCAATATGTTGTGGGGGCCTTGACCTAAGTGAAGTTCTTGCACCTTTCAATGGACCACAAGTACACTTTGCTATTCGATACCTAGGCCTCCCCCTCCTGACGTTTAGACTGACAATGACACATGTCCAGCCCGTACTTGATCACGCCCATGTTGCTCGGAGAAGGGAGCTGTTACGCTCGGTCCTGTCAGGACTACCGGTGCACACTCTTGCTGTCTTAGAACCTCCCAAACAATTCAGCAAAGGTTTTGACAAAGTGTGACGGCATTTCCTGTGGGCTGGCACTCAAGACGTGACAGGTGGTGTCACACCTGGTTTTATTAAGCATAAAACCAGCTGCAAAATTCATGTATGTCAGGATCAGTTTCACCATACATGTATGACAAAAAGTGATAAGAAGTTCTATATCGCATGCAAAAAACATTTATACCTTGAAAAGAGTTTTGAAGTAGCAGCGGAAGAGGAAAAACTTCAAGGCAACCACAGGCAAATTGACTGGCAGCAACGTGACCTATGCACCGTCTTCACTTGTCACTGTCCTCATTAGATCTTTTCTTCACTGAGCAGCATATCAAAAATGCAACAAAGCAAGTGTGAGTACCATCTCATGGTACTCAGCAAGTGTGGGAAATAAATGACATGAAGGCCAAATCAAAGGAAAGGCTGATAGTGGTTTAAGCACTATTCATTAAACCTAACCTTAGCTTTCATTAGCAACCTACATCTAAGTGAATAATCCCAACCATAATAGAATAATAAATAAAGAACCAATCCCAATGTTCGTTCCCAACCACCATTCCAACCATTGACTAATTATGAATTTGACACCAAGTCGCTCTTGTCCGCGAGCACGACTGTCATGACAGTTTTCCAATCTCTACAGAGAATGTATCCTTTACCCACAAGCCGTGATTTCATCCTCTGTTGCCAGGTGGACTAAGTAAACCTCCCTGATGCCAGTGGTGCGCAACCCACATTACACACTTCCATAGGTGTGTGTCCAGGAGATCACTACAAGGTCTTTACAAAGGTCCTCCCGACTAGGAACTGGCCCTCCGAGGTTTCACCGCTCCGGCTCCTAGAGTTCATTTTACCTCCGCCAGGAGAAGCCACCTCTTGAGCCTTGCGGATCCCAAGGCAGATACGCTGAACCAATTTCCCGCATCGTCCAATTACCAGCACTAAACCGGGAGAGGCCTAATTAATTGACCAAGCTACCCCATACTCAGTCTTGTGGTGATACTGTATAGCTTAGTGGCTACTCCATAAATCAGTCCTTAGAATCCGGCAAAGTTCAAACCCCAATCCCGGGTCTCGTGCGTACTGCACCATACCATTCAAACCAACCCGCCAGATTCCTATTCACTACAATTCATTTTCCAATATCAAAATCATGATCATGAGTCATAATCATAAGTAATAAGTATAGTCAATGTTTTCCCACCCATCTATTATGCTTGGCTAAGCGTAAAGTAAATATTATATACCACCCTTCCATACCCCAAGCGACAAGGTAATAAGGTAAAGCAACAGGACATAGTATAGGATTCATATTAATTAACATGCAACTAACTAAACCTTTAAAAAGGTGCAAGATGGCCAAGGGCACTTGCCTTTGTACAAATAGCTGCTCAATTCTTCTTCATTTGAACTCTTGTTCTCCATATTCTTCGTGTTGCTTCTTGATCGTGACATGAATGCGTGTAAACTATCGTAAAAAGAGAAATAAAAACAATCAATAACAATACACCATACAAACAATACAAATATTATAATTGAAATATGTTATGATTATGATTTAAATCAAAGTTATGAGTGATTTATTATTTTCATAGCTAAAGAAATGCATTTAGCATTTATTTTCCATTTTTAGTATTTATTTATAGGCTAAAAACATTTTTAATGAGTTTTCTATAGCCAAAATATATTTTATATGGATTTTATAAATTTTATTCAGCATAAAACATTTTATAAATAATTTTCCTACTATTTTATTCTCTATTTTTAATATTTATTTATAGCTAAAAGCATTTTTATTAAATTTTCTATTGTCAAAATATATTTTACATGAATTCTAAAATTTTATTTTAGTATAAAAGGTTTATAACCATTTTTCCTATATTTTCTATATCTATTTTATAACTTAAAAACATTTTCTATGTACAAAATATATTTTTCTGCAATTTAATTATACTTATTGGAATTTTCCTATAAAAATAGTGATAATATAAAGTACAAACTAATTTCTCTAAAGTCCAGGGGTTGTTTTGTAATTTTTCCATATAGATAGAGGTTAAAAGTAGTATTTTGTAAATTTCCAGAGGCTTAAACCAATATTTACTCAATTTAAACTAATTCCAGAGAAGTCCAGGGGCATATTCATAAAAGTGAGGACCTATCCATAATTTAAGAAAAATGCACACTGACTTGACTGTAAAATTCCATTTCCTTTTTATTTTCTTATTTATTTTTCTTAAGGAAAAGGCACGTAATTGGTCAACGGGTCTGCGGACCGAGGGCTAGGTGTCGGTCTATGGGTCCACGATGGACCAAGAGGGTACCCTTTCGGGTTGAACTAATCTGGGTCGTAGGATTAAAAGTGGATGGTGAGGATTTAAATCAAACGAAGGGGTATCCTCTTCTAATCCTAACCGTTGGCCAAGGATGGACGGCGCAGATGTGGCCACGTCGCCCCCGGTGAGGCTAGCGGGTGCCGGAGCCACCAGAGGCGGCGGCGCCATGGCTGGTACCTTGCCGGAGCTCGCCGGATTGGCTCTCCGGTGGCCTAAATTGACGGGAAAAAGGATAGGGAGAAAGAGGAGAAGATGAGGCACTCACCTAGGGCGGCGCACACGTGGAAAACAGGCTGGAGATGGGATCTCGACGGCGGGGCGCGGCAGTCGGACCCCAATGCCGTCGAATAGGCGCCCCGGGCGTCGATTCGCGACCAGAAGACGCACTGCGGGGGCAGTGCTGCGTCGCAGTGCTCGGGAGATGGTCAGCGGCGGCCGGAGCGACTCGAAATCATGGGACATCGAGCTCGGTGGTGGCATCTATGGCGGGCTAGGGTTCCAGGGTCGGGGAAGAAGAATGGTAGCGTGGTTGGGACATTTATAGGGGGGGGGGGGGGGGAGGTTGCAGGGCGCAGACGCAGTGCAGAATGGCGGCAACATGGGCGCGGGCAAGGCAATTGCTGGGCGGCGCTGTTGGGGGCGAAATAGTGGGCACGGGCGGCGGTTGGGGAAGAGAGGACGGACAGGGTGGGCCCGCACGGAAGTGAGAGGGAGAGGGAATGGGAAAGAGGAGGGCGCGTGTGGGCCTGGGCCGAGGTGGAGAGAAGGAGGGCGAAGGAGATTGGGCCGCGAGGTAAGTTTTGGCCCAGGAGGGTTTTTCTTTACTTTTCTATATCTTTCATCTTTCTTTTCTTTTGTTTCTTTTTGTTTGATTCCCTTTTTCAGATTCAGTTGAATTTCCCTAGTGATTTGAAATTCATTTTTTTAAAGCATGAACCCATGATCATGTGGATGGATTTAATACGCATTATTTTTATAGTACACTTATGATTTTAAGGAGAACATTGTATTTAAAGGAAAAACTAAGCAAATAAATTTCAAATTTGCATAATTTGCTTTAAATTTTTCACATCCCCAAAATGGAAATTTTGGGGTGTGACAGACGGAAAGTGCAAAGTGGCATGGTCAGTTATTTGCCGGCCTTTGGATAAAGGAGGACTAGGCCTCACTGACTACCAACGATTGGGGTTGGCCATGCGCCCACGATGGCATTGGCTTAGATGGCGCTCCCCTAACAGGATTGAGGGATCCATGGACCTGCAGATGGATGACACTGAAGCACATATATTTACGGTATGCACAAGGGTGTCACTTGGCGATGGGAAACTTGCACGCTTCTGGACATCGAACTGGCTCATTGGCAAGGTAATAGCAGCAAAATATCCCCTCCTGTTTGACTGCGCCAGACATAAAATAGTGTATTGTTGCTCAGGCTTTGCAAGTAAATCAGTGGATCGGAGATGCAGCCCAGCAGCTCACTGTTTAGGCTCTGCATGTTTGTACTGCTATGGAATGAATTGGAAGAAGTAGAGCTGGACGGTGATCAACAAGATGAATTGACCTAGGCCTTGACAGCAAATGAAACATACAGTGTCAAATCTGTGTATAGGATACAGTTTGAGGGTGGCCTTGTGTCGTGGTTTTATGCTAAGATCTAGAAAGCCTGGGCACTGCCGATGTGTAGAACCTTTGCCTGGCTGCTTACACAAGACCCCAGACATAGTGGCATTCCGCCAGGGAGTGCGTGACCGCAAGATGCTCGAGAAGTTAGCCATGCACAATGTGCAAGACATCTCCGAGGTGTTCTCCATCGCCGACCGGTGCGCCAGGGCGGTAGAAGGCCGCGACTGGCACGCTCAACCCACCCCCGGGGTGGGCGGAGCCGGCCAGATCAAAGAAGGAGGCGCTACCCCTAGTAGCGGCAAAAAGAAGAACAAGAACCGGGGGTGGCGGCCAGAACAAGCCGCTGCATGGGTCCCCCATCACGGCAGCAGCCGTGACCGGAGGTGGCAAACCCCCGCGCCTGGAGAAGTGCCGACATCAGCCACCTGCCGCTAATGAAGGCGTCAAGCCCTGCCCGGTGCACAAAACTCGCGACCAAACAGCGAGCGAGTGCCAGGAGATAAAGAGATGCACCGAACGCTACCAAGAGCGGGAGCAGCAATGCCCAGACGGCGCCCCCTTCCGCCAGTGGGAGGGCAAGCAGAAGGTCGATTCCAAGGTCAACGATGATGAGGAGATGGAGTACCCGAAGCAAGAGCGGGCCGTCAAAGTGGTCCACCAAGACGAGGACTCCAAAGCCAACAGCGACCACGAGCATCGCAAGACCCTCCACGTCATCTTTGGAGGGTCATGGGATCGCGCGTCCCGGAACACAGTCAAGACCCTTCGTCGTGCAGTGGCTTCGATAGCCCCTGTAACCACTCCGGCGCGGCACTACCGCTGGAAGGAGAGGCCAATCAGCTTCGACGCCTCTAACTGCCCTAAGAACAAGGCTGGGGCAGGGTTTCTACCTCTTCTAGTCACCCCAACCATAGCCAACATCAATCTCCACTACGTCTTGATAGATGGAGGGGTTGGCCTCAACCTCCTCAGCCGTGCAGCCTTCGAGCAGCTGTAGATCCCGGTGTCCAAGCTCACCCCCCCCCTGAGCCCATTCTTGGGGGTGGGACTAGGGAGCATAATCCCATACGGCAACATCCATCTCCGTTTGACCTTCGGGACACCCGACAACTGCAAGACAGAGAGCATCCTCTTCGACGTCGCTGATGTCAGCCTCCCCTTCAACGCCATCATGGGCAAGCCATCCCTGTACCAATTCATGGCCGTAGCCCACTACAGCTACCTCGTCCTGAAGATGCCAACCCCCTCCAGCGTCCTCAGGATCCGCGAAGACCGCACTGTCGCGGTGTTAGCCTTGGAGCAGCTCCAAGCCCTCTCAGCAGACCCGGCACCCACCCCAGGCAGTGATGGATCAAGTCAGCCTCTGCCAAGCTCACGTCAGCACGGAGCACCCACTGCGCCCCGACTGCAGCCCTCTGGCAGCACCGATGTCCCCGTCAAAGTTGCCGAGCTTAGTCCCAGCACTGCTCATACCACCCGCAAGACGGGTGGCAGGGGCAGGAATTAGGGACGCTCACTCATAGCCCCTCTGGTAGCTGTCGACAGCAAGGTTGCACCACAACCACCACAACTGCCTTGGGGCCTTGGGCACCCCTATTGTAAATATTAATATTAGTAGAACAGTGTAAAGATCTTCGTAGGTCTTAGGAGTAGCACTAAGAACAACCGAGCACATGAGGGTCAGGTCCAGAGTGTGCAGTCAGCTTAGCTTGGTTCCGATCCATAAGCCTGTACACCCTGCCTCCCTCATCATCCGGAAGCAAGCCGTTGCCCTCTTCTGTAAAAGCCTGACTCGCCTATGAACTCCGATAAAAAAAGAATCACTGTTTTACTTAATGCTTTCTTAAAAACATTGTTCATTTAATTATGCATTAATTTTATGATTAGACCATACTAGACTCGTCTATTGTGTGTTATCTTCATATGCACGGTTGTATACTCTGTAACTCACCCCTGATGAAGTCAAGCAGTCCATCTACAAGTGGGTTCACTTGAGGTACCTGCAGTGTGTGAGGGGTTCTTCCAGCTGCTCTCGTCATTAGGGTCCCATGGCGCCAGAAGGCTTCCCAGGAAAGGTTTGTGCCGAGCAGGAGGTCTAAGGGGTGAAAATTGCTTAACATGCACCCTAAGCATACACACCCTGCCTCCCAGCGCTACAACTGAGTACTGGAACCAGAAAGCTCACACCCTAAAGACGGCAAGAGTCGGACCCCAGAGCACCAACACATTGAATTACCCAAGCCCTATGCGTCAGTCCAGGCCTGTAAGACATGACAGAGCTAAGGATAGGAACCGGTATGACTGATGAGCAAGACTAGTCCCCCCTCTTTCTATCATATGTGCAGAACAAACTGCCAGAACGTCCAGCTCCGGCACCCCCCAAGGGGCCCGCCGTCAACGTTTCAATGACGATGGTGGACGACGCTGGAGCACCCAGCTCCGACACCTTGCAAGGTGCCTACCGTCGATGTCCCAGCATGTCAACTACAACACCAAGCGCAGATAAGTGAGTAAACTCTCCTGCCCCTCTCTTGTTGCTAACAGGGTTCTCTTGCGATAGCCTGTACACTAGGGGCCTGCCGTCGACGACTCTACGACGATGGTGGACGACGCCAGCGCATCCAGCTCCGGCACCTGCCAAGGGGCCTGTCGTCGATGTCTCAGCGACGATGGTGGGCGATGCTGGAGCATTCAACTCCGACACCTTCCAAGGAGCCTGCCGTCGACGTCTTAGCACGTCAATGACAGCACCACGTGCGGATAAGAGAGTAAACTCTCCTGCACCGCACTTGTTGCTAACAGGGTTCTCTTGTGATAGCATGTACACCAGGGACCTACCGTCAAAGACTCTACGATGATGGTGGACAACGCCGCAGCATCCAGCTCCAGCACCTACCAAGGGGTCTGCCGTTGGCGTCCCAACAACGATCGTGGGCGACGCTAGAGCACCCAACTCTGGCACCTCCCAAAGGGCCTGCCGTCGACGTGTTCACGACGATGGTGGACGACGTCGAAGCACCCAGCTCTAACACCTCCCAAGGAGCCTGCCGTCAACGTCTCAACAACGATGGAGGGCGACACTGGAGCACCTAGCTCTGGCACCTCCAAATGAGCCTAACGTCGACATCTTCATGATGATGGTGGGCGATGCCAGAGCATTCAGCTCCGGCACCTCCCAAGGGGCCGGTTGTCAACGTCCCAGCACGTCAACGACAACACCAAGCACGGATAAGTGAGTAAACTCTCCTGCCCGGCTCTTGTTGCTAACAGGATTCTCTTGCGATAGCCTGTACACCAGGGGCCTACCGTTGACGACTCTATGACGATAGTGGACAACACCGGAGCATCTAGCTCCAGCACCTGCCAAGGGGCCTACCGTCATCGTCCCAACGATGATGGTGGACGACGCTGGAGCACCCAACTATGGCACCTCCCAAGGGGCCTGCCGCCGACGTCTTCACAACGATAGTGGATGACGCCGGAACACCCAGCTCAACACCTCCCAAGGGGCCTACCGTCGATGTCTCAACGAAGATGGTGGGCAACGCCAGAGCACCCATCTCTGGCACCTCCCAAGGGTCCTGCCGTCAACGTCTCAGCGATGATGGTGGACAATGCCGGAGCACCCAGCTCCGGCACCTCGCAAGGGGCCTGCCGTCGACGTCCCAGCACGTCAAACGGTAGCACCAAGTGCGGACAAGTGAGTAAACTCTCCTGCCCTGCTCTTGTTTCTAACAGGGTTCTCTTGCGATAGCTTGTACATCAGGGGCATGCTGTCGACTCTACAATGATGGTGGACAACGCCAGAGCACCCAGCTCCAGCACCTCCCAAGGGGCCTGCCGTCGATGACTCTATGACGATGGTGGACGACGCTGGAGCATCCAACTCCGGCATCTAGCTTTACATCGGACGGAGGAGGCGAAATCACACGACCAATGACAATGGCAACTATTCTGGGCCAGGTGCCCATGCGGCAACAATGGCTAGGCGGCAGTGTTGGCCAGGTAGCAGCACTAGTGCAGGGGAGCATGCGGTGGTGGGGCCAGGTTCCTTGGTGGCTGTGGGTTGGGAGAAACCACGAGCCATAGATTGGGCTGCAGATCTGCAGTTTCCGTGTGGTGGCGGCTGGTTCAGGGCACCTGCCAGCTATGGTTGCGGTTGAGAGTAAAAGTGTGGTGGTCTAGTTGGTTGGGATGCAGATCTGCAGTCTAGATGGGCTATTTTTCTACACCATTTTGGGTGCCCGACGGAGACCCACGGGTGACAACTTAAAGCCGCACCCAATGGGGACCCAAATCTGCGAGTGGGATTGACATCCCTAAACCCGACAAAACAATAAACATTGTGTGTGGATTTACAAACCTGCTCTTGCGAATGAAAATTGAAACCTACACCCGCCCACTCTCGGGTTGATTTCAGGTGTCCATTAGGTTTGAACAAGTGTAACAGAAATTCAATTAACAGATAAATATTTCAACACCACATCAATTTTATTGAGACTAAATACCATCTATATATAGATAGAAATACTAAAGAGTGAATTCTTACCTTTTTTGGGACGATTATGTAGGGATTATGGAACTGCATCATGTAGTGCACTCTTGAGGTGTAAATATCCCTCTTGATGGCCAAGTATCCCAAGAAGGACCAATCTACCTCGCTAAAAGGGACCAATAAAAAAATTTACACAAATAAAAATTAGTATAGGGATGCTAAGCGCACCTTCCCTTTGCATCTGATTTCGATGGTGCTGAGATTAGCTTCTCACCCGGTAACCAAGATGTTCTGCTAGGGGCAAGCAAAGTTAGAGCAATAAGAGAGAAATATATGCAGTACCTTACACTTGTCGTCGATGGAGAAGGTAGCACACTTGGCCTTCACTGCCGCCATGGCCACTGCACGACGCGCACTACAGCTACTCTACTAATGTTGGGGGCGGACAACGGGCCAGACCCAAGAGGCTAGCTAAAGCAGTGGGGACGGAGGCTAGGAGTATGGGGCTGCTAACGGTGGCAGGGGCGGGGGCCAGGTGCAGCAGCCAAGTGTGGGGGACCGAAGGCGGCGGCGGGGGCGAGGGGATAGTGTGTGCGATGGCCGGGAGCGTCAATCACCGGAACGAGGCACCGAGAAGGATGGGGTTGGTGGCGGCTAGGGTTGAGAGTAGTTGGAATACACCCAAATATAACATGGGCTCTGGAGTCTCCTGGGTTGGGCTGTATTTCAGGTGGCAATTTTAATTTTATATATATTCTAGGTTATCGACGAGCACCAGCAGGTGAAAAATGAAATCCGCAATAGCAACAATCAAGTTAGATGCACGTCGGACCCTTGGGCGCAAAGTCCCACCCGCACCCATTGGGTGCCAAACACGATGAGGACCCACACGTGGAATTCACATCCCTAGTTGCAATGAGAGATGCTAAACTGACCTTCATAGTTCGATTGCTATAGTGCAATGGCAAACATAGAGATCACTGTAGCCGCCAGGAGTAAGGAAATGATTGTCTCACATGTGTAGCGTCAGATTCTTCACTTCACCTCATGCCCGGTGACGTTAGTGAGGTACACCTAAAAATTGAGGTGGCATGCCAAAAACATGCCAAGGAAGAAAAAAAGTCGTACCTCACCAACATAGACCATCGTACTAGTGTGTGATAAAGATGTGGACGTCTCGACAAGGCGAACAAAGTGGGTGAGTGCCTAGTCGAAGGATTCCTGGAGTTGGTCCCTAAGTCAATGCACTCAGTAGCCAATGATGTTTGGAGTTGGGTGGCGCTCCTGATGGCCAGAAGAAGACAAATGCAGCACAGCATGGGAGAGCGAGGCATTGTAGCGTTTGGGAGGGACAAATGGATAAGGAAAGAGAAGGAGGGTCGGTCTAGTAGGAAGATAAGGAGAGGGGGAGAAGAGAAAGGAAAGACAAAAAGGAAAACTAATCATGTGTATTTTATAAATAGCGAATGTAATTTTATTCAGATAGAAGTATGTATATGATATAATATAAAATAGGAGGTAGTTATATGCCATAATATAAATTATGTGGTAGTTAGAATAGAAGTCCATGAGTTTAGAGAACTAAACTGTAAAATTGAGAATCTTCTAAAGTTTAATGTAAAGGACTAAGAATATTCCTATAAATGTGATATTTAGAGATCCACAAGTCTGAACATTCTTAGCATTTGTATGGGAATGTAATTATCTAAGAGTACATCATATTTTAGTCATTTGTGAGGTAACGAAGCATTCAACATGATCTACTTCTACGACTATCTATAAACCGGGGACCATAAATTCTCGTGTGGTGATGCCGAAGGGCTGGGTTGCTCTACACAACCTTTGAGATGGGAGTAGCAGTCCAGCGGAGGAGCATGCAGGTGCCTGCCCCGAGATAAAACCGTGCAGCAGGTATGGCCTCCACCGGTCATCCTTGTGTTTTGCCCATGGCATCCGCAGCAGCAGGCGCCGCTTGAGCCGTGTGCAAACAAGATGGTGGTACAGCTCCAAGACATGCGGAGAGAGGCACGCTGTTAGGCTTAATCTAGTTGCACTTGTGTTACTTAGCGTGCATGTTTCAGTTTGTAAGAGGGCCGAGTTTCGCGGGAACACAAGTTGTCAAAAGCCGAGCCGAGTCCATAGTGTTTTTTCAGTTGTGATGGTGATCCTTTGTGGAGCGTAGGAAGCGCACGTGAGCGCATGGAGTGGATCGTGTGCATGACTCAGGTTCCTACATGAAGGAAGGGTGTCACAACAGATTGTGTGAGTGTGTGCATGCATTGTACTCAGTTCTATTTATCGGTCAATCACAGTTGCATGGTGTGTGACGAATCACCACACAAAAACCTGTCCACCAGAAACCTCTACGTGAACTGTATGTTCCTGGTGCAACCTCGTTCCTTTGTCTTCAAGTCAGCATTCCCAAGTGCCAGAGCTGAGCGTCGATCGAGCTTGCGCACCAACACGTGGCATCAAAGCCGTTACGTCAATCCATACAAGCAGGAGATGGCGGGAGGTGATGGTTTGCAGACGACGAAGATGCCACCTTCTGGCAAGGGTGGTGTCGGCGACGACATGGGCATTCCGGCAGTGGTGGGGTGCATGGTGAAGGAAGCAAGCAGCTCCCTTGTCTACCCAATATTGACATGCACAAGTTACATCCAATGGGCTCTAGTGCTGTAGGTAAATCTTGAGGCGCAAGATCTCTGGCATGCAGTGATCTCCGAAAAGGTTGAACGGTGCGACGAAAGACTGGCACTGGCTTCCATTCTTCACGGCGTTCCAGTGGAGATAAACCTGGCATTGACTGCAAAACTGAGTGCAAAGGCGGCGTGGGAGGCTGTGAAGGGCATGTACGTTAGAGATTACCCGGTGCATGAGGCAAATGCTCAGCAACTATTGAAGGAATTCGAGATGATCGAGTTCAAAGAAGGTGAGGCAATTGATGAATTTGCGATGAGAATATCCGGCTTTGCCAGTAATCTTCACACCCCTGGAGAGACAATAGAAGAAGACCGAGTTGTAAAAAAGTTCCTCCGAGTGGTGCCTGCTCGATACATGCAGATCGCATTATCGATCGAGACAGTGTTAGATCTCAACAGTATGTCAGTTGGGAGCTCGTTCGGAGGTTGAGAGCTGCGAGGACATACATGGAGCAAATGAAGAGGTAACTGACAAAGCCGGGCATCCATGGCTTGCCGAGGACGAGTGGGTGGCCAAGTACAAGCATAGGTTGATGCCTGAATCATCGTCAGGCAACGACAAAATTAGGCTCACTCATCAGGGAAGAACAAAGGAGGAGGGCGAGCAGATCAAGCCAATGCCAAAGTGGCCTCTGAAGGCGCACCTCATTGCAAGGGAAAGTGCCGGAATTGTGGAGTGTGGGGGCACTGGGCAAGGGAACGAAAGAATTCAAAGAAGGAGAGAAAGGAAGAAGCCCATTTATCATTGACTGAAGATCATTCAGCCCTGTTACTGACAGAGACACAAGTTACTGAAGAAACTATCATGCATGAGTTACACCTGAATGAATCAAGGATGATACCTGTGAAGGATGCAGAGGATAAGTGGTATCTGGATTCAGGGGCAAGAAGTCACATGACAGGGGTCAGATCCACATTGTCATCTCTTGATGAAAGTGTAAAGGGATCAATGGGAAAGTGCCAGAATTGTGGAGTGTGGGGGCACTGGGCAAGGGAACGTAAGAATTCAAAGAAGGAGAGAAAGGAAGAAGCCCATTTATCATTGACTGAAGATCATTCAGCCCTGTTACTGACAGAGACACAAGTTACTGAAGAAACTATCATGCATGAGTTACACCTGAATGAATCAAGGATGATACCTGTGAAGGATGCAGAGGATAAGTGGTATCTGGATTCAGGGGCAAGAAGTCACATGACAGGGGTCAGATCCACATTGTCATCTCTTGATGAAAGTGTAAAGGGATCAATGTGTTTTGGTAATGGTTCAGTGGTAGAAATTCATGGTGTAGGCTCTGTCATATTTCAGAGTGGAGAGTGTTAGAATAATTGTACCACATTGTTTGTGTAACCAAGAGAGGTCCCCTGACCCCTATATATATGTACCACCCCTAGAGGTTTTAATCAATCAAATACAATAATTATTTTCTCCCCCACTACTTCTATCAATAATCAATAATTTATTGATTGGATGTCAAGTTCTGCATGTTCGTCCAGGGTGACCTCTCCATCACCGACTATTGTCATTGTCTCAAGTCAATGGCCGATGCACTCGGTGACTTGGGCGAGGTCATCCAGGACCGCACTCTTGCTCTCACGACGCTTCGTGGGCTGAACAAGTGATTCTCTCACATGGCGTTCCTTCTCAAGCAACAGCGCCCCTATCCCACATTTGTCGAGGTCTGCAGTGACCTCCAACTTGAGGAAATCCACATTGAGACTATGTGTGGACTATCGTCCACTCAATGTTGTCACAATCAAGAATAAGTATCCACTACCAAGCATCGATATTTTGTTCGATCAATTGGTGGGTGCTAGGGTATTCTCGAAGATGGATCTTCATTCTGGGCATCATCAGATCCGGATTCGACCAGAGGATATACCTAAAACGACATTCTCGACGAGGTATGGATTGTATGAGTACCTTGTCATGTCCTTTGGATTGACCAATACACTGGCTCATTTCATGTATCTCATGAATTCGGTGTTCATGCCGGAATTGGACAAGTTTGTCATGGTCTTCATCGACGACATCCTTGTATATTCGAAATCCGAAGAAGAACATCCTCAACATTTGTGCATCTTGCTTCAATGATTGCGAGACCACAAGTTGTATGCTAAGTTCAGCAAATGTGACTTCTGGATCAATCAAGTGCCATTTCTAGGGCACATCATCTCTGCTGAGGGGATTGCAGTTGATCGATGCAATATTAAACAAGTACTAAAATGGGAGTCTTCGAAGTCTGTACATGAAGTTCGAAGCTTCCTGAGTTTAGCAGGATATTACCGGAGGTTCATTCCAAGTTTCTCCAAGATAGCTAAACCAATAACAGAACTTCTAAAGAAAGGTAAAAAGTATGTATGGACGAAGAAATGTGAGGAAGGTTTTCAAGCATTAGTGAAACACCTCACAATAGCACCGGTATTAGCCCAACCAGACACAACCAAGTCATTTGATGTTTATTGTGATGCATCTGGGATTGGTTTGGGTTGGGTTGTGTATTGATGCAAGACAAAAGGGTGATTGCTTATGGATCACGGCAGCTTTGGAACTATGAGCAGCATTATCCGACTCATGATCTTGAGCTGGCTGTCGTGGTACTTGCATTGAAGATGTGGAGACACTATCTATTGGGCAACCTAGTGCATCTCTACACCGATCATAAGAGCTTGAAGTACATCTTCACCTGGAAGGACTTGAATATGCGACAACGAAGATGGCTGGAATTGATCAAAGACTATGAGATTGAGATCCACTACCATCCTGGCAAAGCGAATGTAGTTGCAGATGCGCTGAGTCGCAAGTCCCATGTCCATAATCTTGCCATCACCTTGACGGGAGAAGAAGAGCTGAGTCTCTACTTGGTTCCATATGGAGTGCTCTACAATCTAGCTCTCATTCCTACCATAAGGGAAGATATTGTAGAGGCTCAGAGGGAAGACAAGGGCATGTCGCACATTCACCGAAGAATGAAGAAGGGGGAGATGAAGTGTTTTCGATGTGAAGATGACGCTGCCATCTGGTTCAAAGACCGCATCATGGTGCCCCGTAATATGGAACTTCAGAAGAAGATTTTGGACGAAGCTCATTTGTCCAAGTATTCTATTCATCCTGGAAGTAGCAAAATGTACCAGGACTTGAAGAAGAAATTCTGGTGGTCCTAGATGAAGCGTGAAATAGCGAAGTATATATCAGAATGTCATACATGTAAGTGAGTGAAAGCCAATCATTTGAGGACAGCCGGACAGCTACAACCTTTAAGCATACCGGTCTGGAAATGGGAGGAAGCATGGACTTCATCGTTGGTTTGCCTCTCACATTATGTAAGCATGATTCCATTTGGGTGATAGTTGATCGATTGACCAAGTCAGCTCATTTTATACCCGTCAATATAACCTACCATGAACCAAAGTACGCAGAGTTGTATATTTCTAGAATCATGTTCTTACATGGAGTACCCCGCACCATCATATCAGATCGTGGAGCCATTTTCGTTGCTCGATTTTCGGAGCAGCTCCATGCATCGTTGGTTACTAATTTGATTCGAAGCTCAGCTTACCATCCTCAGACTGATGGTCAAACGGGCGAGTAAACCGAGTGCTAGAAGATATGCTCCGCGCCTGTGCCATCCACCATGGTAAGAATTGGGATGATCATCTACCATTGGCGGAGTTTCCATACAACAATGGTTATCAGGCTAGCATCCAAATGGCACCATATGAAGCTCTTTATGGCCAGAAGTGCCGCACACCTTTGAACTGGTGTGAGTCTGGTGAATGAGTGATATATGGTATCGACTTGGTGAATGAAGCCAAAGTACGAGTACGAGTTATTCAAGGCAATCTCAAGGCTGCTCAGTCTCATCGGAAAAGCTATGCAGACAAACAGCATCGACCCCTTCATTTCGATGTTGGGGATCACATTTATCTTCGTGTATCCCCAATGAAGGAGATTCATCGCTTCAGAGTAAAAGGGAAGCTAGCTCCACACTTCATTGGGCCGTTCGCAATAACTGAACAATGCAGACCTGTGGCCTATCGGCTAGTGCTACCAGCTTCGCTTTCAGGGGTCCACAATGTATTTCACATTTCGCAGTTGTGGAAATGTATCAAGGCCCCAACTGACGTCCGTATGGAGGATTTGGAAGCTCTCCAACCAGATCTTACTTACTATGAGCATCCAACCCAGATAATCGATGAGAAGATTCGCACCACATGAAGCCGCACCTTGCATTTCTACAAGGTCTTGTGGGGCGACCACACCGTTGAAGAAGCAACGTGGGAAAGCGAGGAATACCTCAGAACAAACTATCCAGACTTGTTAGCGGCATATGTTCATTAGATATTTTCTTTAATCCTTCCTATTGTAATCGCGACACGAGATTCTTTTAAGGCGGGATGTAAAATGCCAGTTTTTCCTTAATATGAAGTTCAGTTACCAGTTTGTTTTCAACCATAGTAAAGATCAATTATGGTTGTACACATGAACTTGATCTCATCAAAATATTTTTTCCCACATACTTAAAATTTTTTTAACAAAAGGGATGGACTTCACCAATAACCCTAGGATAATTCAAGTGACCTTCCTGCAAATTTTGGATTTTATTGAATGGAATTTGCGAGGGCAAAACACTATGTAGTACTAAATATATTCAAATTAATTTGAATATAGCACTGTACATTTAGGCCATGTCAAAATATTCAAATATGAGGCTATACATTTTTCCATGGCCTCATAATATTCCAAATAGCCTTTCTGCCAAGTTTGACGATTTGTGAATTCCATTTGCAATTTTATTTGAGACACTTAGCAAATTCAAGCCATATTTAAGTTCAAATTTTGAATTCTGACCAAACTTATTTGAACATAAAATTTGAACAAACCATCATGATCAGCATGACTAGTTTGACTTATCCACGAAGTTTCACAATTTTTGAAGCTCAATCGCTATTTAATTCAGTGACTCCATTGAATTTCATTCAAATTCAAATTCAAATTTGAAATTCAATTGAAACTTGATCAATTCAAAGTTTTTTCCAGAATCAAATTTTTATTTGAGCCTATCCACAAATTGTAATGAATTTTGGACAAGTATTGGTGGGTGAATTAAGGGAGCAGAGAAGATAGACTTGGAAGGGATGTGGGACCCACTGTCCAGTGACCCAAATTCGAGCAGTTCCTCTATTGTCGCCGTGGCGACACCGCACGGCATGCAGGCCACCGAGCTGCCTGCTTGCTTGCACCGTGGCCACCTCTCCTCGACTCCCTTCACCTATTTAAGCCTCTCCTGGCCGTCAGCGTCGAGTTCCCCACTCGGTTTTGCCCTCCCACGCCACAACTCTGCCCGCCGTCGCCATTCTCGCTGCTTTCTCTTCCTCCCCAGTGAGCACCTCGGTCTTACCTGTATTCTCTTTGATGCAAACAGCAAAGATGGCGCCAAGGCCATGCTCTACCTTCTCCACCCCTTGGCTCGTCTTGTTGCTCACTGTTTTGCCGATATTTTGAAGTCTCGCGGACATCGTCGTTGTGCCGCCATCGGACCTTCTCTGTTCCGCCGTGGAGCCGAAGCTAGGAGCAGTTTCTTGGCCGGACTCCAATAGCAAAAATCTTCGCTTTTGCACCTGCTAGCTCACAGTACAAGCCGTTCTTTGTTTCATTCCATATCGTGCAAATAATACGAGTTTTGCTTTCGTCCTTAGCCCACAAACTAGCTCACTTCTCGGTTTAATTCCGTTTCTACATGTAATGATTCTTCAATCCAATTAAGGATTTTACTCCGTACCTCCTAGCACACCCCTCTGTCAAGAATCAGTGGACGCCATCGAGTAGAGTCTGAGATATTCAAGTTTTCCCCACTGCCAATGGAAATTCGTTGGTTCACCGTCAAACTCATCTTTGCATGTGATATCACCCCTTTATAACCTCCAAATCATCATCCTCGTGCTCCCAGGAACATTTATGACCTTTTCCCGAGCTTCTCGCGCCATCCCCGAGTGATTCCGACGATCACCAAAACCCTAGCCCCGCCGCCTCTGTCGCGCCGCCACCTCTGGCCGTCGCCACCACGATTGGACCCTACCATCGTGTTGCGTGGTCGATTTTAGGGCTAGGCGGCCATAGCCGAGCCGAATGGAGGTTGATGCAACCAAGTCCGGTGAAGCACCACCACGGTTCGGGCGAGGAACACCACCGCGTCGCGAGGTAGATGACGACCGGCGGGTCTCACCTGTCAGTGACTCTTCTTCTCGCACGGGATCAGCTGCGTCTCTAGATTTGGTGCGGCTACATGGTTTAACCACGTGGCCCTCAGTGTGGCCCAGCTGCAATTGGTTGTTTTTAAACCAGTGTGCCCGACCGCTTTATTTAAATCTTCCAATTGAAAAATAATTCCAGGATTCAATCAAAATTCTAAAATTCATTACTCCTAGAAGAATTTCTCACAAATTTCCAAATAAATTATGGTAGACTCATATTAATCTCTAATTTGCAGTGATGCAATTTATTGGACATAAAACTCCCTTAATTTATATAATTAATTCCTTTGAGCTAACTGCTTGGGAAATTAATTACTCTTGTTCTGTTAATTGGAAAATTCCCAATTTTGGTCAGAACACTCTTAATAATAAACTTGATATCCAGTAAAAATTTCAAGTTCATTGGACTTCAATTACTAGGTTCATCAGTGTTCCAAATCTCTATGTAGTTAAAAATTGAGAAAAATACAGAAAACATTTCAGAATTTCTCCCATACTTATAAAATCAATTTATCCCTGTAGGAAGCTTAGACAATTATGAAACAAATTTTCCTAGAACCAGTGAGACCCCCTCTACATGGTACAACCACTGGTAGACATGATAGACCTCCACAATTACAACCAAAATTCAGAGAATGTTTATACTTGTAGGAATTTTAGGGACAGCAAACTTCCTTGATCATCTCCTGCTCTTTGCAAGGGTCTCCATTATAGTCCTTAGTATCTACCATAAAATTTTCAATCCAATTAAGATCATAATATTATTTGATTCACAAGATATTAGCTTGTGACCTTAAACATATTATTTATTTTCAACGTCATTCATATATAGTATATGCATAACGTGTAATCACTGAAGTCGAGGAGCAGCCGGAAGCTTTGGAAGTCCTGCTGCCGGAGACTAACGTAGACTCGGACTCGCATTCAAGCAAGCCCCGGTTTGGATTTAAGTTCCTTATAGTGCCTTTGCAGTTTTTATTCACCTTACGTCTTCAGATGTTTGTGCATTACGTTTAAGGTGTTTGACATCCACTTGCATGACCCACAAATCCCATGGAGTCTTGGGTAGGTCTATAGTCTGATGAGTAGAAACTACCATGCTTATATTCATAGGGATCCGGTAGAAGTCGAGTAGTTGGAATCTACTCGCGAGATAGGATTTTATCACACGGGATGAATTCGATCAAGAAATGGTTGATGAATATGAAATTGAGACTGAGCAGCGGGTAGGATGCAGCGAGACGTGGTCTCATGTGCGTAGCCCTGCTTGTGTCCAATGAGGACCAATTCGTGTGCGGCCCTGCTGGACAAGCTTGAATTGTACCGGGAACATACTGGAGAAATGGGCTCCAGTAAACTAACGTAGCTTTATACTAGTTCGTCAAGGCATACCGTTCCGTTTTATAGGCGTGGGTTGAGGGCAGCAAGGTGTAAATCAGCTGGTGGGCACGTCAAAGTACGCCCCATGCAGTGACCTCCTGCTCGCGACGGATCGACCGGTTCGACATTCGAGTGTTGGGTGAAAGGTGGCCATATACGACTAGTACTGAATTGCTATGTAGGTACTGCTATAAGTACTCGCTGGCACTTCCAAAAGTGCGTACGTGTCGTGTTGATCGGGTCTGTTCTGATTGTAATCACCGTCTCTCGCGGTAATAAAGTACCACTTTTTCAACGTGTCGTGACGTAGTAAATACTGAAGAAGTTAGGAGAATACGGTGTATTGAATTATAATTATTGTGAAACTTTGATTGCTGTCCAATATGATCACTAAAGTTACTTTCATTTAACTGGTAAGTTGCTGATAAAAACTTGAAAGCTAAGGATCCACATGTAGGCGAGTCCTTTACTGCTTTACCTTTCTTGCTTAGTATTCGCCCATTTATATGTCTAGTGAGACGGGTTAGTCTTGCTGAGCCTTAAGCTTACGTTTGCTGTTAACAAGTTTTTGCAGATTATACGATTGATGACGGGTTCGATGATGAGGTTGCGCCCCCTCCAGAGTTTACAACTGAGTGGGAACCCTGCACGTCGCCGTAAGTTGGGTGTTGCTAGTGCAAAGAATCCAGGGCATGGATGACTTTTCTTTTGCATAGCTAGTACCGAGAGCGTAGCTATGATGTATAGTTCTCTTTCCTTTCCGCCTAGTATTGTAAAACTTCTGCTGCGTTCATAAATAAAGACTTGATATTGTATTTTATTCTGGTTCTTTTCTTGTATATTGTTGGGTGTCGCATCGCACGACACCACCCAATGAGATCCTTGGATGTCGGGATTCCGGTCCCCACATCCTTCTCAAGCAACATCACCTCTTTCCCACATTCGTTGAGGTCTGCAGTGACCTCCAACTTGAGGACATCGAAAAGAAGTCCAAGCCGGGGAATGCCAATGCATTGGCGGCCACCTCCGTAGGTGCGGGACGCACCCTGTCTCCTGAATCATATGGTGGCACTCCTCCACGTGATCCCACTCCTGGTGGCTCTGTATCAAGCACCCCTACCTCCAGCGCTGCTATCTCTGGCCCCTTGTCCTCCAACCGAGGTCGAAACTAGCATAATCAGAACAAGCGTAATGACACAAGTAACGATGGTGGATTTCCCACTCCGGAGAATCCATCGAACGGGACGCTGCAGCTTTGGGTGGTGTTGCGCCCCGTCCCGATCCTCCTTTAGGCTTCCCAGCACGTCCATGCGCACCTGCTCCTCCTCAGCAGGCTCTTCTGGCGCACGGAGGACCCTACGACGCATCTTCTTATCAGCCATCAGGCCTCTGGACACCTGGCAAACTGACCATGCCATTCGACTACAACCCAACTACACCTGGCGGTAGTCAGACCACCCCCTTCTATAGCGGCCAGACCACGGCTTCTGGAGATCCAACCACCAGATATTTGTACGGGGGAGCTTCAATCTACGCTACGTCTTCTACAACATGGGATCGGAACGAGCTGGTTTACTCGTTCAACACAATGTCAATGATGCCACCACCGTCTGTTGAATGGTACATGGACTCCAGCGCCCAAGTCGGACATAATGCTTTAGTCCGGCTAAAAACAGACAACACTGGGAGAGCCCGGACTAGTCCGACCCCTGAGGCAGACAAGTCCAGCCTCCTAGGACTTGGCTTCATGATCTCATACTAAGGCTCAAACGGACTAGTCCATACCAAAACGGACAAGTCCAAACTTGGACATAAACGATTAGTCCATCCCAAAACAGACTACTCTGGGGTGTCCGGACTAGTCCAGCCCCTGGGGCGGACAAGTTCGGCCTCCCAGGACTTAGCTCCATAAACACTCACCAAGGTAGAACGGACTAGTCTGTACCCACACAGACAAGTCAGAACTCCAACATAGTCATTTAGTACGACCCAAATCGAACTAAACCGACCACCCGAACTAGTCCGCCCTGAGGCCCGGACAAGTCCGATACCCAGGAATTTTCTCTCAAAGGCTTCTCACTTAGGTTTTTCTCTCAACCACCACTTTGAGCCCTCTTTGATGATCTCAATTCACTTGATACACACACCCTCACACTTGATATGGCTAGTCTAAACTCAACACAATAGAAATCCTAATTTCAATTCTTGAGTCTTCAATGCCCATTCCAACCTATTCCTTATTGAGGGATTTTGTCTCATTTAAATCATCACACATGTGCTTAAGATCAACTCAGCTCGTTAGTCTCTTAATTATAGTTATCAACCATCCAAAACCCACGGGGATGCCTAGATGCACTTTCACAATGTAACCAATCATTTTATTTACATGGGGGCTGACCGCGCTACCCTCCGCCAGCTTGCATGAGAATAAGAACTTTGAGATGTTGTATCTCTTAGCTCTAGCTTGGTTCTCAAACTTTCCACGCAGTCCCTCAATCATAGAATAAGCATATGTATATTAATTTTGTTTTGCAGATTAGGGGACATAGCTGCGAGCATGAGGCAGCTTACATTAAGTGCATCATCGCAGTGCTTTTGATAAGCTCTACGTGTTGCAGCAGTTGCATCACCTGGGAGGTCATCAGAGTGTGGTTGCAGAAGAACGTACTCGGTTTTCTCTAAGAACAATTCTTAGATTGCGGTACCAATAGATAAAGTTAGCTCCATTGTGTTTTTACTTTTCAAGCACATACCACAAATTGAAACCGGAATTGTTACTAGTAGACATGATCTACAATAGAAAATAAATATGCAAGGTTTTAGCACTATGTTATGTAAAAATCTTCTACTAATAGTTTAATAAAATACACCACCACTATATGAGTATCGTCCTCCCCCTGACAACATATATTGGTCAAAGATCCATATTCAAATCATTCACTGCAAAAAACGAGTTAAGTGTAGAATGATTTCTAGTGCAAAACGATATTATGTAATTGCTATAGCAGATAGCAACACCAAATAGAATTACTTAGATTGCATCTATGAAATAATTATGAAAATCTCATCGGGTTGATCAAATCACCCCGAACCATTCAGAATGCCTCAATTTTCAATGTGACTGGTTATTAACGAGAAGATCGCGATTCATGACCGTGGTCTGTCGGCTCAATATGTTAGCTATGTACACGATTAGTCCTGATGGTGATTCTAACCAATAGGGACAGGTTGCGCACATAGCATAGAAGGATCATGAACTGACCCTTTAGTCATATACGATCGCAATCTACTCTAACAAATTCTAAACCCCAAAAGCCGTGCAGTAAAAATTAATCATATGAACGTGTTTGTAGTAGATCGCATCTACTAACAAGATCTACCCAAGTCAGCTCTGATGCCGCTGTAGGAAAATTGGCGGCACACTACTCTAGTAATTCTATCGTGTCACCCAAGAAACATGCAAGTACAGAGGTTATAGATCATTACACTAGACGCGCAGCATAGCAGAATGTAGATGCGCGTCAGTGTAGGAGAAGTAGACGATCTTGTTCGTCTCCTCCTTGTCCTCGTCACTATAGTAGGTAGACGATTATGTTCGTCGTAGCCGATCAGCGCAGTAGTCGCAGCAGCGCCTCCGCGGAGTCCACACATATGGGGAGGAACACCATGCGCTTATGTGCTAGCACCGCAGCATCGTAAGGGTTTTGGCGTGAGGCCTATGAGGGGTGGCGGCTAGGGCTATCACGTGGTGGAGTAATCAGCCCCTAACTCTACCTCTCGTATTTATAGGCTTACTAATGGACTTTTAGGTCGCAGGCCTATTAGTAACCGAATTGCTTATGGATCAAATATCCAACAGTCCTTAACCTGAGTTGTTATGATTTCCTCTTGGGCATATCACCAATAAAAATACCTTGGGATTGGAAGCAGGGTGAGTCAGGTGGTGCTGATAAAAGTTCAATTTTTTCTGTTAGATGGACTGAAACTGTCGAAGCACCAGGAGAGGGTGCAGAAGGGGTTCAACATGAACCATAGTTTGAACCAGAGACACCTAGGACACCGCAACCTGATGTGCAAGCTCAAGGTCAAGAAGGAATCCAATGGGTGACACCACCAACTGGTGGGGAGGTCGACTCAAGTGGTGTACCACAAAGGTACAGAACAATTGCAGATGTACTGGACTCAAGTGAACCAATTGAACATTATGAGTACACTACTATGTGCTTGCTGACTGCAGAGGAGCCAGAGAACATTGATCAAGCTCTAGAAGAGAGGAACTGGTATGAGGTAATAAAAGCTGAATTGAAAGTCATTCAGGAGAATGACACGTGGGAATTTGCAGACTTGCATGCCAATTAGAGAGCTATAGAGCTTAAGTGGATCTTCAAAGTGGAAAAAAAATCCTGTTGGATGCAGAGGGCTCAAACCTAGGCTTGTTGTAAAGGGCTATGTACAAAGGCAGGGGTGGATTTTAAAGAAGTTTTTGCCTCAGCTGCAAGGTTGGATGCAGAGGAAGTTCAATTGAAACAAAATTTAAATGATAGATTAGCTAAATTACTTAGGGAAGAAGAAATTAAGTGGTACCAGAGGGCGAAAACAAAGAGTCTTTTAGAAGGCAATTCAAATATGGCTTATTTTCATTAAATTGCTAATGGCAAACACCGCAAGAGCTTGATTTATCAGCTGATGGACGGTGACAGGGAGATCAGTTGAGATGTTGAGCTTAAAAGGAATATCATTAAGTATTATAAAAACATTTTTGGTCCGCCTGTGGAAAACACGTTCAACTTAGATGACAATAGAGTAGATGATATCCCCCCAGGTTACGGGGGAAGAGGATGAAATATTACTAGCTGAGTTTACAGAAGGAGAAGAAGTCAGGAAAGCAATTTTTCAGATGGAATACAATAAAACGCCGGGACCAGATGGATTCGCGGTGGAGTTCTATCAGACCTTCTGGGACATTATTAAAAACAACTTGTTGGCTTTATTCAGGGAGTTTCAGTCAGGGAACAGGGTCCTGTATAGGCTCAATTTTGGGACAATTATTTTGCTACCGAAAAAAGTGGATGCTTCTAGGATCCAGGAGTATAGACCCATATGCCTGTTGAACGTTAGTTTTAAAATCTTCACAAAGGTGTCAACAAATAGAATCTTATCTGTAGCCAGAAAAGTTATTAGTCCCACCCAGACTGCTTTCTTGCCTGGGAGGAATATAATGGAGGGAGTTGTAATCCTCCATGAAACTATTCGTGAGATGCATAAGAAAAAAGGAGTGAAGTTATACTGAAGCTGGATTTTGAAAAAGCAGTGGAGTTATACTTAAAAAAGGTTTAAGGCAGGGAGATCTGCTTTCTCCAATTTTATTCAATATTACTGTAGATTTTCTTGCAGTTTTAATAAACGGAGCTTGATTTTTGTGAGCTACTCGAGCTCCACTCGACAGATAAACGAGCCGAACTGGAGCTTCATCTCAAGCTCACGAGCCTAACGAGCTCGAGCTCGTTAAGCTCGATAAGGCTCGTTTAGATAAATTATGTTTTATAAATGTTGTTTGTTAATATTTTCCTCTTAAATATTATTTATTTTTATTATTTACATGAGCTTCTCGAGCTCGAACTCGAGCTTTGAAGAGCTTGATCCGAGCCTAACTATTTAAATGATCCTTATCCAGTCGAGCTCGAGCTTGACTGCATGATTGACCAGATTTCAGGCTCGGCTCGAGCTCGGCTCGAATACTTATCGAGCTCGAGCCTCGGGGGACAAGCTCGCTCGAGCTCAGCTCGTTGACAGTCCTACTCCCTGGGCTTGAATTAGTGTATGTCATTGCAGATATTACAGGTTATTACATATCATAAATAATGCGATGAATTTAAATTACTTTAACTTACCTCCATTGCCCGCCTTTGAACCTCCATTGCCTCTCGCATTTGTGCCATGCAGGCTTGCTAGTAGGAGATGGTGGCCTCCATCGCCACCCTCTACGCCTCCATCACTACCCTCTATGCACCTCCTGCTCGCACCTCTCCTCGAATCGACAGGCGAGAGTCTCCACCCGTGAGACACGATGACTAGGGCCCACCAACGAAGCCTGTGTGGAGCTGCCTCTCGAAGGTTACACGAGCCCGTAGATTTTTTTCTTTATACGAGCCCGGGGCGAGGTACTCTTTGGCATTGTTTTTTAATGTTATTGCATATTTTAAGGTTCTCCACGCCAAAGTCTCTGACTTGACAGTCATTACTTGCAGCCAAGAAGTGCACAGAACCACTGAAATGAGAGAAACACCACCAGGTCTTTGATCCATATGTTGCTAATTTCTCAAAAGAAAATACTCCCTATCTTTTTATGTATGATGTTAGGCCGAGAAGATCACATCAAAGTTAAGCTAAAATTCATGGCCTAAACTCAGTCATAGACACACACACAATAACACACACATACACACACATATAACATAGGAGTACATCGGTTCACACGGTTGTTGAAGCTTATAACGCAAAGAAGAATCTGGATGGTCTTCTTTTCAATGATCCTAACACTCAGATTCTTTTCTCCAATAGTTTCCTTGCACCTAATAATTTAGATATCCTAACTCTACCAGTGTGCATCTCTGTGTGTTGTCAACAAAATTTATACTACATTACTAACTCTACATGTGTGAGTGCACGCGCATGTGTGTCTCAGTTCGTGGTAGCAGACGCACACCGGTACAGAAAAAGGGCGATAAAAAATTAACAAGGCGGCTTCAGTTGATTTGCTGCATTGCGGTGAGTTTGTCTAACGGCAACGGCCATAACGACAGGCTAGCTAATATCAGGAGGAACCCGCGTGGAACAAACAAAATCTCGCCCGCGGTGAAAAAAGAGGTGGTCGCCTAGTGCGGTCAGATCTCTACTCCCTTCCTTCATTTTGTAGTTCATGGATTATAGTTGATGTATATGTATTTTTAGCTAATTTCTCAAAAGAAAATACACCCTATGTTTTTATATAGATGTTAGGCCGAGAAGGTCACATCAAAGTTAAGCTAGATTTCATAGCTTTAAGTCACTCACACAGACATACACTTACACACACATATAACAGAGGAGTACATCGGTTCACACGGTTGTTGAAGCCTATAACGCAAAGAAAAATTTGGATGGTCATCTTTTCAATGATCCTAACACCCAGATTCTTTCTCCAATAGTTTCGTTCCACCTAATAATTTGGATGTCCTAACTCTGCCTGTGTGCCTATGTGTGTGTTATCAACATAATTTATACTAGATTACTAACTCTACATTTGTGAGTGCACGTGCGTGTGTGTCCTTGTACATGGTAGCAGAGTTGCACGCAGCACAGCAAAAGGGCGAGAAAAAATTAAGAAGGCGCCTATGGTTGATTTGCTGCAGTGCGATGAGATTGTCAGGTGGCAACGACCATGGCGGCAGGCTAGGTAATATCAGGAGGAACCCGCGTGGGACAAACAAATCTCGCTCGCTGTGAAAAGGAGGTGGTCGCCTTGTGCGGTCAGATCTATACTCTCTTCCTTCATTTTGTAGTTTACGGACTATGGTTGAAGTATATGTATTTGTAGCAAATTTCTCAAAAGAAAATACTCCCTATGTTTTAATGTATGATGTTAGGCCGAGAAGGTCACATCAAAGTTAAGCTAAAATTCATGGCCTGAAGTCACTCACAGATACACACACAATAACACACACACACATATAACAGAGGAGTACATTGGTTCACACGGTTGTTGAAGATTATAACGCTAAGAAGAATCTGGATGGTGAAGGAGCACCTCGAAGATGGAAGGCTCCATGTCATCAATCTGAATAATCCCTGAAGCATCACCCTTCATTGCACCAAGGAGCTCTGCTTTGAACACCGGAGACCAGTAACCCAGGATGCATTTGTGAGCATTGAACGATTGGCCATCTACACTGAATGTCACATCTGCACCTTCACCGTCGTCGAGCATCTGCTGCAAATCAATTGGCCATCTACACTGAATGTCACATCTGCACCTTCACCGTCGTCGAGCATCTGCTGCAAATCAAGGTGCATGTTCAATGGGGAGAAGATGATGGAGTTCACATCCCTGTCATCCACCGTGCTAGACTCCATCACAACGGTGATCAGGCACCTGATGGTGAGGCAGTCATTGTTGTGATACGGCGAGCCATGCTGAAGTAGCATGGCCTTGTCGACGAACTTGACAAAGCCCCAGTTGTTGCTGGACGGCGATAAGGTGTGCCTCATGTTGGAGTTTGTCGGCTGGGCCACCCTACCACCCCTCTAGAGAAGGGTGAGCGCAAAGCAGGTCCTGATATCAGGAGGAACCCGCATAGAACAAACAAAATATCGCTCGCGGTTAAAAGGACATGGTCACATCAAAGTTAAGCTAAATTCATAGCCTAAAGTCACACACACACACACACTCTCTCCCTCTCACTAGTTGTTGAAACATATAACACTAAGAAGAATCTGGATGGTCATCTTTTCAATGATCCTAACATTCAGATTCTTTTCTTGAACAGTGCCCTTGCACCTAATAAATTTGATATCCTAACTCTGCTCGTGTGCACCTGTGCATGTATTGTCAACATAATTTATACTAGATCACTAAATCTACATGTGTGTGTGCACGCGCGCGTGTGCACATGTGCGTGTCTTGTCTTGCTAACACGTCGATTCATATGTGTTGATATACTAGTAGATCATATAATTCATTTTGGCAAGCCATGTCAACATATGGCGTGGCTACGAAGATCAAAGTCTTTCTATCATGGCACTATACTTTTTATGAGTTTGCAACTGTTGATGAAGCTTATATATAACATTAGGAAAAATCTAGATGATCATCTTTTCAATGATCCTAGAATACATATTTTTTTCTCCAATAGTTCCCTTGCATTTAATCAATTGGATATCCAAACTCTGCCCATGTGCATGTGGGCATGCATGTGTGTGCCTATGTGTGTGTGTTATCAACATAATTTATAATAGATTCCTAACTCGTCTAGAGTATGTGTTAATATATTAGTGGATCCTATAATTAAGGATGCCATATATTGTAAAATATTTTAAAAAATAAAAGGATGCAAAATATGAGCTATAAGAATGTGCGAAGCACAACCAACCCATGTTCTTTGGCTTGGTTTTCTGGGTACATATAAATTTATTGATGAGAAAACACTTTGGCAAGACATGTCAACATATGACATTGTTACGAAGATGCAAGTATTTCTATCAAGTAATATGTGTTTGTTGAGTTTACAAACCGTTGCTGAAGCTTATAACACTAAGAAGAATCTTGATGGTCATCTTTTCAATGATCCCAGGATTCTGATTCTTTTCTCTAATACTTCCTTTGCACCTAATAATTTGGATATCAAAAAAGTCTACATAACCCCCCCTAACTATGATCTAGATACTACTTAACCCTCCAAACTCCAAAACCGGATATTTAACAAGCTAACCTATGCAGAACCATTTAATTAACCTCCTATGGTGGTTTTGAAAGGTTGTTTTACCAGTCTGGCCTTCCTCATCCGAATCAAGGATATTAGGCAACAGAATCTGAGTCGCCCAGGGCAGCAGCATGTGTTTCGTTGTTGTTGTCCCAAGCCTTTACGGGTGACCTATGCTCGTGCGTGTCCAGTACTACACGGTTTCTGGCACTCACGTCATTGCCCAGCCAGTTGTGCGGAACTATGAACCTGGAGTAAGTTCTGATGTACCGGTTTCTGTTACCAACCCAAGCTGGTGTAATTTTTCCTAGAAAGGTTACCCCTGTGTCTCCAAAAATAAGCAGTCTATCATTTCAAATATGAGGTCTAAAGAATATGCAGTGGCTTCTCCCGATCATTCAGAAGGTCAGCCATTTGTTGCTGCTGCCACACATTCATCAAAGGATGATAAGTAATTCACTAGTAAGAGAGGGAGCTCTAAGAGGGATTCTTTACACCGCCAGAAATTTACTAGCTTTGATAAGAGTTCTCGAGCTATGGGATCTAAAGGACCTCTCAGACCTGTGAAGCATAGTTCTTCGGGTTGTGCAGTACTATATAGGAAGTGCAAGCAAGTTCCAGATTGATTTTTCTTCCAGCCGTCATACGCTGATGTGGCAAAACCACCTTTCAAAACCACCATAGGAGGTTAACTAAATGGTTTTACATAGGTTAGAGAGTTAGATACCCAGTTTTGAAGTTTGGGAGTTTAAATAGTCTATAGGTCATAGTTAGGGGGGTGGTTATGTACACTTTTTCCTTTGGATATCCTAACTCTTCCTATGTGTGTGTGTGTGTTTTGTCAACATATATAATTTATATTGATTGCTAACTCTTATAGGTGTACGCATCGATAGACTAGAAGATCATATAAATGAGGATGTCATAGAGGCTATTTTTTGAAGAAAAAAAAAGATGTCAAAAAATCATTTATAGGAATGCGAGAAGCATAACCAACACATGTTCTTTGGCTTGGTTTTCCGGGTTTATATATATTTATTGATGAGGAAGCACTTTGGCAAGCCATGTTAGCATATGACATGATTACGAAGATGAAATTTTATCTATCAAGACACTATGCTTTTGTTGAGTTTACAACTGTTGCTCCAATAGTTCCCTTGCACATAATAAATTCAATATCCTAACTGTGCATGTGTGGGTGCACACATATGTGTGTGCACTCTGCATGAGTTGTCAACATATTTTATAATAACCACATACTAGTTTAAGCATATGTGTTAATATACTAGTAGGTCCTGTAATTCAGTACATCATATATAATATTTGCAAAATGAAAAGAAAAAAAGAGAAAAATCTACCAACAAATTCATCTATAAGAATGCGAGAAGCACAACAAACATGTGTTCTTTAGCTTTGTTTTCTGGGTTCGTACAAATTTATCGATGAGGAAGCACTTTGACAAGCCATGTCAGCATATGGTGAGGATATGAAGACAAAAGTCTTTCTATCAAGACAATATGCTTTTGTTGACTTTACAACTGTTGCTGAAGCTTATAAGGCCAAGAAAAATCTAGATGGTCATTTTTTAAATGATCTGAAGAATCAAATTCTTTTCTCCTATAGTTCCCTTACATCTAATAAATTTGATATCCTAACTCTTCTTGTGTGCTTGTGCACGCGTGTGTATGCAACTTTGTGTGTGTTGTCAATATAATTTATATTAGATTACTAACTCGTCTAGGCGTAAGTGTGTATAGACTAGTAGATCCTATAATTAAAGACAACATATAGACTATTTGCAAAAAAGGGAGAAAAGAGTGCCAAAAAAATCAGCTATAAGAATGTGAGAAACACATCCAATCCATGTTGTTTGGCTTGGTTTTTCAGGTTCATATAAATTTATTGATGAGGAAGCACTTTGGCAAGTCATGTCAGCATATGGCATAGTTACAAAGATGAAAGTCTTTCTATCAAGACACTATGTTTTTTTTTAGTTTGCAACTATCTCTGAAGCTTATAATGGTAACAAGAATCTGGATCGTCATCTTTTTTAAATCCTAGGATTTTTTTCATCCAATAGTTTCTTTGCACCTAAAATATTGTATATGCTAGCTCTATATCTGTGTGTGTGTGCATCTGTATGTGTGTTTTCAACATAATTGATACTAGAATGCTAACTCGTCTAGGGGTATGTGTTGATAGACTAGTACATCCTATAACTGAGGATGTCATATATTGTAAAAATAATAAGGAGAAAAAGATGTCAAAAAAGTTCGCTATAAGAATGCGAGAAGCACACCCAACCCGTGTTGTTTGGCTTGATTCCTGGGTACATGAGCTGATGGATATGGATTCACAAGTGACTTCTACCGCTTGTGCTGGGACACAATCAAAGTGGACGTCATTGCAGCCTTCCAAAGCTTCCATGAGCTGAAGGTTGGCCATCTTGTAAAGTTAAATGGGGCAATGCTAACACTGAACCCAAAAGGTGGGGTGGCTGAAATGGCAAGTGACTTTCGGCCAATAAGTTTGATACACTCATTCGCAAAGCTATTCACCAAAGCCTTTGCTCCTCGGCTGCAGCAGCATATAGACCAACCGGTCTCGCCAGAGCAAAGTGCATTCATCAAAGGAAGGTGCATACATAATGATTTCCTCTATGTGAGAAACCTTGCCCGTCTCTATCGGAGAAAGAATAAGCCGATCCTGCTGTTTAAATTGGACATCTCCAAGGCCTTTTACTGGGAATATTTGTTGGAGTTCATGATGAACAGGGGCTTCCCGAGGAGATGGACTAACTGGATCTCTATTCTATGGGCCTCCTCAACCTCAGCTCTCTGACTTAATGGTGAAATAGGGTCATGGTTCACTCATGCAAGGGGCCTCCGTCAGGGAGACCCACTCTCATCTTACCTCTTCATCCTTGTTATCGATGCCCTGCAGAGAGGGTTTGACAAGGCCACACGGGCAAGCCTCCTCAGTGATCTTTCAGAGGCGGCTGCCACTTAGCACCTATCCCATTATGCAGATGATATAGTCCTCTTCGTGAACCCGACACAAAGAGATGTCAGCACCACCATTAGCCTTATTGCGAAGTTTGGGGATGCTAGTAGATTGAGGATCAATGTCAGCAAAAGCTCAGTGACACCAATATGTTGTGGGGGCCTTGACCTAAGTGAAGTTCTTGCACCTTTCAATGGACAAAAAGTACACTTTGCTATTCGATACCTAGGCCTCCCCCTTCTGATGTTTAGGCTGACAATGACACATGTCCAGCTCGTACTTGATCACGCCCATGTTGCTCGGAGAAGGGAGCTGTTACGCTCGGTCCTGTCAGGACTATCGGTTTACACTCTTGTTGTCTTAGAACCTCCCAAACAATTCAGCAAAGGTTTTGACAAAGTGTGACGGCATTTACTGTGGGATGGCACTCAGGACGTGACAGGCGATGTCACACCTGGTTTTATTAAGCATAAAACCAGCTGCAAAATACATGTATGCCAGGATGAGTTTCACCATACATGTATGACAAAAAGTGATAAGCAGTTCTATATCGCATGCAAATAACATTTATACCATCAAAAGAGTTTTGAAGTAGCAGCGGAAGAGGAAAAACTTCAAGGCAACCACAGGCAAATTGACTGGCAGCAACGCGACCTATGCACCGTCTTCACTTGTCACTGTCCTCATTAGATATTTTCTTCACTAAACAGCATATCAAAAATACAACAAAGCAAATGTGAGTACCATCTCGTGGTACTCAGCAAGTGTGGGAAATAAATGACATGAAGGCCAAATCAAAGGAAAGGCTGATAGTGGTTTAAGCACTATGCATTAAACCTAACCTTAGCTTTCATTAGAAACCTACATATAGGTGAATAATCCCAACCATAACAGAATAATAAATAAAGAACCAATCCCAATGTTCGTTCCCAACCACCGTTCCAACCATTGACTAATTATGAACCGGTCCTTAGAATCCGACAAAGTTCAAACCCCAATCCTGGGTCTCATGCGTATTACACCATACCATTCCAACCAACCCGCCAGATTCCTATTCACTACAATTCATTTTCCAATATCAAAATCATGATCATAAGTCATAATCATAAGTAATAAATATGATCAATGTTTTCCCACCCATCTATTGTAATTTTTCCATATAGATAGAGGTTAAAAGTAGTATTTTGTGAATTTCTAGAGGCTTAAACCAATACTTACTCAATTTAAACTAATTCCAGAGAAGTCCAGGGGCATATTCATAAAAGTGAGGACCTATCCGTAATTTAAGAAAAATGCACATGACTTGACTATAAAATTCCATTACCTTTTATTTTCTTATTTATTTTTCTTAAGAAAAAGGCACGTAATTGGTCTACAGGTCTGTGGACCGAGGGCTAGCTGCCGGTCTACGGGTCCCTGATGGACCAAGAGGGTACCTTTTCGGGTTGATCTAATCTGGGCCGTAGGATTAAAAGTGGATGGTGAGGATTTAAATAAAACGAAGGGGCATCCTCTTCTAATCCTAACTGTTTGCCAAGGATGGACGGTGCGAATGTGGCCACGTCGCCCCGGTGAGGCTAGCGGGTGCCGGAGCCACCAGAGGCGGCGGTGCCATGGGAGGTACCTCACCGGAGCTTGCCGGATTGGCGCTCCGGTGGCCTAAATCGACGGGAAATAGGATGGGGAGAAAGAGGAGAAGATGAGGGACTCACCTAGGGCGGCGCACGTGTGGGGAACAGGACGAAGATGGGCTCTCGACAGCGGGCGTGGCAGTCGGACCCCGATGCTGTCGAATAGGCGCCTCGGGCGCCGATTCGCAGCCAAAAGAGGCGCTGCAGGGGCAGTGCTGCGTCGCGGTGCTCGGGAGATGGTCGGCGGTAGCTGGAGCGACTCGAAATCATGGGACATCAAGCTCGGTGGTGGCATCTATGGCGGGATAGGGTTTTGGGGTCGGGGAAGAAGAATGGGAGCACGGTCGGGACATTTATAGGGGAAGGAGGTTGCAGGGTGCGGACGCAGTGCAGAACGGCGGCAATGTGGGCGCGAGCAAGGCGGTTGTTGGGCGGCGCTGTCGGGGGCGAAATCGTGGGCATGGGCGGCGGTTGGGGAAGAGAGGACTGACAGGGCGGGCCTGCAAAGAAGTGAGTGGGAGAGGGAATGGGAAAGAGGAGGGCGCGTGTGGGCCTGCGCCGAGGTGGAGAGAAGGAGGGCGAAGGAGATTGGGTCGCGGGGTAAGTTTTGGCCCAGGAGGGTTTTCCTTTTCTATATCTTTCCTCTTTCTTTTCTTTTGTTTCTTTTTGTTTTAATCCCTTTTTCAGATTCAGTTGAATTTCTCTAGTGATTTGAAATTCATTTTTTTAACATGAACCCATGATCATGTGGATGGATTTAATATGTATTATTTTTTTATAGTACACTTATGATTTTAAGGAGAACATAGTATTTAAAGGAAAAACTAAGCAAATAAATTTCAATTTCATAATTTGCTTTAAATATTTCACATCCCCAAAATGGAAATTTTTTGGTGTGACAAACTACTCCCCTTAAACGGAATCTCGCCTCGAGATTTTAGGTCACGTAAATTTTAGGACTGGATTTTTAGCTAAATCAATAAACTACTAACTTGTTCTTTTCAATATATTATTATACATTTTTATTTCTATTTCAAATTTTGATCTTAATTTATTTTGGAAGTTACAAAATTTTTACACGAATGTACAAATACAAGACAATAATTTAGTTTGAATTAATTTTAAGGAAAACTAACTTTCAACACCATGAAGATTTGTACACTAAATTTTTTTTTCTTCCTCTTTATTGTGTTTAGTTTCTCATCTTACTATCATTATTCTTATTATTATTTTTTGAATGAAAGCTTCAAGGATTTGAATGTTGGTTTATTTTATTTGAACTTAAGAGTCTTCTTTAGCAATTGAAAATTTTGTTTTCCAACCAAAGCACCTAAATAAATTAGTTCTAATTAATTTGAATTCGATACAACACATTAAGTTTATTTTCCTTCACTTAGGTTTTATTTATTTGTTTGTTTGTTTATTTTGCCAAGATTTTTCCAATTGTTATTTATTTATTTATTATGTTGTTACTATTAATTGAGTAAATTTGTTTATTATTATATAATTATTATTTTTCTCTAGGTGTTACCATTGAAATTTGCATTTTTCACAAATAGACAATTATGAAATATGTTGATTTAGTTAAATTTAAAATATTATGACACAACTACACATATTATTTTTATGTTCTTCTACATTCTTATTCTTCTTCTTATTATTATTGTTTTTGAACTTGGCTTAAATGTGCACTATGGTTTTATTTTAAAGTCTTCCATTTCAAATGCAATGTCATGATTACTATATGTGTTAGTATTGTTTCTTCTCCTTTTTATATATATGAGGGTCACGATCTCACCACCTTACAGGGAATCTCGCCCTCGAGATTTAAGTGGGTCGACTACCCCCCTTAAACAGACAATCGCTATAATTTATTGTTGTTATTATTATTAATCTATTAGAATACTTCAAGCAACGTGTTCTAATTCATTGTGAGGAAGGCATGGGCTTGACTTGCTAACCAAAGGGGGCCTAAGCAAGTGATGTATGGTAATCTCTAAGAGTCTTTTTCTTTTGTGTAGTCCTCCAACGTACTTCATGTTACTATCAGTGGAGTTGAAGCTTCATCGTCTTGAGCGAGTTCAAAGGAGAGTCTAAGAGGTCCATTCTAACTAAGGTCACGTGCCTAGAGTCAACATATAGCTCTCATACCACTTTTGTCACACCTGGTTTTATTAAGCATAAAACCAGCTGCAAAATACATGTATGTCAGGATCAGTTTCACTATACATGTATGACAAGAAGTGATAAGCAGTTCTATATCGCATGAAAACAACATTTATACCTTCAAAAGAGTTTTGAGGTAGCAGAGGAAGAGGAAAAACTTCAGGGCAATCACAGGCAAATTGACTGGTAGCAACGCGACCTATGCACCGTCTTCACTTGTCACTGTCCTCATTAGATATTTTCTTCACTGAGCAACATATCAAAAATACAACAAAGCAAATGTGAGTACAATATCGTGGTACTCAACAAGTGTGGGAAATAAATGACATGAAGGCCAAATCAAAGGAAAGGTTGATAGTGGTTTAAGCACTATGCATTAAACCTAACCTTAGCTTTCATTAGCAACCTACATCTAGGTGAATAATACCAACCATAACAGAATAATAAATAAAGAACCAATCCCAATGTCCGTTCCAAACACCATTCCAACCATTGACTAATTATGAATTCGACACCAAGTCGCTCTTGTTCGTGAGCACGACTGTCATGACAGTTTTCCAATCTCTACAGAGAATGTATCCTTTACCCACAAGCCATGATTTCATCCCTGTTGCTAGGTGGACTAAGTAAACCTCCCTGATGCCAGTGGTGCGCAACCCACATTAGACATTACTATAAGTGTGTGGCCAGGAGATCACTACGAGTTCTTTACAAAGGTCCTCCCGACTAGTAACCAACCCTTTGAGGTTTCACCGCTCCGGCTCCTAGAGTCCATTTTAACTCCGCCAGGAGAAGCCCCCTCTTGAGCCATGCGGATCCCAAGGAAGATACGCTGAACCAATTCCCCGCACCGTCCAATTACTAGCACTAAACTGGTAGAGGCCATATTAATTGACCAAGCTACCCCATACTCAGTCTTGTAGCGATACTATATAGCTTAATGGCTACTCCATAAACCAGTCCTTAGAATCCAGCAAGGTTCAAACCCCAATCCCAGGTCTCATACGTACTGCACCATACCATTCAAACTAACCCGCCAGATTCCTATTCACTACAATTCATTTACAATATCAAAATCATGATCATAAGTCATAATCATAAGTAATAAATATGGTCAATGTTTTCCCACCCATCTATTATGCATGGCTAAGCATAAAGTAAATCTCATATACCACCCTTCCATACCCCAAGCAACAAGGTAATAAGGTAAAGCAACAGGACATAGTTTATGATTCATATTAATTAACATGCAACTAACTAAACCCTTAAAAAGGTGCAAGATTGTCAAGGGCACTTGCCTTTGTACAAATGGCTGCTCAGTTCTTCTTCATTTGAACTATTGATCTCCATATTATTTGTGTTGCTTCTTGATCGTGACATGAATGCGTGTAAACTACTGTCAAAAGAGAAATAAAAACAATCAATAACAATACACCATACAAACAATGCAAATATTATAATTGAAATATGTTATGATTATGATTTAAATCGCAGTTATGAGTGATTTATTATTTTTCATAGCTAATGAAATGCATTTACCATTTATTTTCCATTTTTAGTATTTATTTACAGGCTAAAAACATTTTTAATGAGTTTTCTATAGCCAAAATATATTTCATATGCATTTTATAAATTTTATTTCAGCATAAAACATTTTCAAAATAATTTTCCTACTGTTTTATTCTCTATTTTTAATATTTATTTATAGCTAAAAGCATTTTTATTAAATTTTCTATTGTCAAAATATATTTTACATGAATTCTACAATTTTATTTTAGTATATTTATAACCATTTTTTCTATATTTTCTATATTTATTTTATCACTTAAAAACATTTTCTATGTACAAAATATATTTTTCTGCAATTTAATTATACTTATCAGAATTTTCCTATAAAAATAGTGATAATATAAAGTACAAACTAATTTCTCTAAAGTCCAGGGGTTGTTTTGTAATTTTTCCATACAGATAGAGGTTAAAAGTAGTATTTTGTAAATTTCCAAAGGCTTAAACCAATATTTACTCAATTTAAACTAATTCCAGAGAAGTCCAGGGGCATATTCATAAAAGTGAGGACATATCCCTAATTTAAGAAAAATGCACATGGACATGACTGTAAAATTCCATTTCCTTTGATTTTCTTATTTATTTTTCTTAAGGAAAAGGCACGTAATTGGTCTACGGGTATGTGGACCGAGGGCTAGGTGCCGGTCTACGGGTCCACGATGGACCAAGAGGGTACCCTTTCGGGTTGATCTAATCTGGGTCGTAGGATTAAAAGTGGATGGTGAGGATTTAAATAAAACGAAGGGGTATCCTCTTCTAATCCTAACCGTTGGCCAAGGATGGACGGTGCGGATGTGGCCACATCGCCCCGGTGAGGCTAGCGGGTGCCGGAGCCACCAGAGGCGGCGGCGCCATGGGCGGTACCTCGTCGGAGCTCGCCGGATTGGCGCTCCGGTGGCCTAAATCGACGGGAAAAGGGATGGGGAGAAAGAGGAGAAGATGAGGGACTCACCTAGGGCGGCGCACGCGTGGGAAACAGGCCGAAGATGGGCTCTTGATGACGGGACGCGGCTGTCGAACCATGATTCCGTCGAATAGGCACCTTGGGCGCTGATTCACGGCCAGAAGAGGCGCTGCGGGGGCGATGCTGCATCGCGGTGCTCAGGAGACGGTCGGCGGCGGCTGGAGTGACTCGAAATCATGGGACATCGAGCTCGGTGGTGGCATCTATGGCTGGCTAGGGTTTCGGGGTCGGGGAAGAAGAATGGGAGCGCGGTTGGGACATTTATAGGGGGAGGAGGTTGCAGGGCATGGACGCAGTGCGCAACGGCGGCAACGTGGGCACGGGCAAGGCGGTAGCTGGGCGGCGCTGTCGGGGTCAACATCGTGGGCACGGGCGGCGGTTGGGGAAGAGAGGACAGACAACGCGGGCCAGCACAGAAGTGAGAGGGAGAGGGAATGGGGAAGAGGAGGGCGCGTGTGGGCCTGGGCCGAGGTGGAGAGAAGGAGGGCGAAGGAGATTGGGCCGCGAGGTAAGTTTTGGCCCAGGAGGGTTTTTCTTTACATTTTCTATATCTTTCCTCTTTCTTTTCTTTTGTTTCTTTTTGTTTGAATCCCTTTTTCAGATTCAGTTGAATTTCTCTAGTGATTTGAAATTCATATTTTTTTTAAACATGAACCCATGATCATGTGGATGGATTTAATATGTATTATTTTTTTATAGTACACTTATGATTTTAAGGAGAACATAGTATTTAAAGGAAAAACTAAGCAAATAAATTTCAAATTTACATAATTTTCTTTAAATTTTTCACATCCCCAAAATGGAAATTTTGGGGTGTGACAGGCGGAAAGTGCAAAGTGGCATGGTCAGTTATTTGCCAGCCTTTGGATAGAGGAGGACTAGGCATCACTGACTACCAACGATTGGGGTTGGCCATGCGGCCACGATGGCATTGGCTTAGATGGCGCTCCCCTAACAGGCTCGAGGGATCCATGGACCTGCAGATGGATGACACTGAAGCACATATATTTACGGTATGCACAAGGTGTCACATGGCGATGGGAAACTTGCACGCTTCTGGACATCGAACTGGCTCAATGGCAAGGTAATAGCAGCAAAATATCCCCTCCTGTTTGATTGCGCCAGACATAAAATAGCGTATTGTTGCTCAGGCTTTGCAAGTAAATCAGTGGATCGGAGCTGCAGCCCAGCAGCTCACTGTTCAAGCTCTGCATGTTTGTACTGCTATGGAATGAATTGGAAGAAGTAGAGTTGGACGGTGATCAACAAGATGAACTCACCTAGGTCTTGACAGCTAATGAAACATACAGTGTCAAATCTGTGTATAGGATACAGTTTGAGGGTAGCCTTGTGTCGTGGTTTTATGCTAAGATCTAGAAAGCCTGGGCACTGCCGATGTGTAAAACCTTTGCCTGGCTGCTTGCACAAGACCGCCAGACATAGTGGCATTCCGCCAGGGAGTGCGTGATCGCAAGATGCTCGAGAAGTTAGCCACGCACAATGTGCAAGACGTCTCCGAGCTCTTCTCCATCGCCGACTGGTGCGCCAGGGCAGCGGAAGGCCATGTCTGGCACGCTCAGTCCACCCCCGGGGCTGGCGGAGCCGGCCAGATTAGAGAAGGAGGCGCTACCCCTGGTAGAGGCAAAAAGAAGAACAAGAACCGGGGGTGGCGGCCAGAACAAGACGCTGCATGGGTCCCCCATCGCAGCAGCAGCCGTGACTGGAGGTGGCAAACCCCCGCACCCGGAGAAGCGCCAACATCAGCCACCTGCCGCTAATGAAGGCGTCGAGCCCTGCCCGGTGCACAAAACTCGCGACCAAACAGCGAGTGAGTGCCAGGAGATAAAGAGATGCACTGAAGCTACCAAGAGCGGGAGCAGCAACGCCCAGACGGTGTCCCCTTCCGCCAGCGGGAGGGCAAGCAGAAGGTCGATTCCAAGGTCGACGATGACAAGGAGATGGAGTACCAAAAGCAAGACCGGGCCGCCAAAGTGGTCCACCAAGACGAGGACTCCAAAGCCAACAGCGACCACGAGCATCGCAAGACCCTCCACGTCATCTAGGAGGGTCTTCGGATCCCACATCCCGGAACACGGTCAAGACCCTTTGTCGTGCAGTGGCTTCGATAGCCCCTATACCCACTCCGGCGCGGCACTACCGCTGGAAGGAGACGCCGATCAGCTTTGACGCATCTGACTACCCCAAGAACATGGCTAGGGCAGGGGTTCTACCTCTTCTAGTCACCCCCACCATAGCCAACATCAATCTCCACTACGTCTTGATAGATGGCGGGGCCGGCCTCAACCTCCTTAGCCGTGCAGCCTTCGAGCAGCTGCAGATCCCGGTGTCCAAGCTCACCCCCACCCCTCCCACCCCCCGAGCCCATTCTTGGGGGTGGGACCAGGGAGCATCATCCCATACGGCAACATCCATCACCGGGTGACCTTCGGAACACCCGACAACTGCAGGACGGAGAGCATCCTCTTCGACATCGCTGATGTCAGCCTCCCCTTCAACGCCATCATCGGCAAGCCATCCCTGTAGCAATTCATGGCCGTAGCACACTACAGCTACCTCGTCCAGAAGATGCCAACCTCCTCCGGCGTCCTCAGGATCTACGAAGACCACACCACCATGGTGTTAGCCTTGGAGCAGCCCCAAGCGCTCTCAGCAGACCCGACACCCACCCTGGGCAGCGCTGGGTCAAGTCAGCCTCCGCCAAGCTCACGTCAGCACAGAGCACTCGCTGCGCCCCGACTGCAGCCCTCCTGCAGCACCGACGTCCCCGTCAAAGCTGTCGAGCTTAGTCCCAGCACTGCTCATACCACCCGCAAGATGGGCGGCAGGGGCAGGAATTAGGGACGCTCACTCATAGCCCCTCTAGTAGCTGTCGATAGCAAGGTTGCACCAAAACTATCACAACTGCCTTGGGACATTGGGCACCCCTATTGTAAATGTTAATATTAGTAGAACAGTGTAAAGATCTTTGTAGGTCTTAGGAGTAGCACTAAGAACAACCGAGCACCAGGAGGGTCAGGTTCAGCGTGTGCAGTCAGCTTAGCTTGGTTCCGAACCCTAAGCCTGTACATCATGCCTCCCTCATCATCCGGAAGCAAGCCGTTACCCTCTTTTGTAAAAGCCTGACTCCCCCTATGAACTCCGATAAAAAGAATCACTGTTTTACATAATGCTTTCTTAAAAACATTGTTCATTTAATTACGCATTAATTTTATGATCATACCATACTAGCCTCGTCTATTGTGTGTTATCTTCATATGCACGGTTGTATACTCTATAACTCACCCCTGCTGAAGTCATGCAGTCCATCTACAGGTGGGTTCACTTGAGGTACCTGCAGTGTCTGAGGAGTTCTTCCGGCTGCTCCCATCATCAGGGTCCCATGGCGCTAGAAGGCTTACCAGGAACGGTTTGTGCCGAGCAGGAGGTCCAGGGGGGTGAAAATTGCTTAGCCTGGTCCTGCACCCTAAGCATACACACCCTGCCTCCCAGCGCTACAGCTGAGTACTGGAACCAGAAAGCTCACACCCTAAAGACAGCAGGAGCTGGACCCCAGAGCACCAACACATCAAATTACCCAAGCCCCATGCATCAGTCCAGGCCAGTAAGACATGATGGAGCTAAGGATAGGAACAGGTATGACCGACGAGCAAGACTAGTCCACCCCTCTTTCTATCATATGTGCAGAACAAACTGCCAGAGCGTCCAGCTCCGGCACCCCACAAGGGGCTTCCGTCAACATTTCAACGATGATGGTGGACGACGCCAGAGCACCCAGCTTCAGCACCTTGCAAGGGGCCTGCTGTCGATGTCCCAGCACGTCAACTACAGCACCAAGCGCAGATAAGTGAGTAAACTATCTTGCCCCGCTCTTGTTGCTAACAGGGTTCTCTTGTGATAGCCTATACACTAGGGGCCTGTCGTCGACTACTCTATGATGATGGTGGACGACACCGGAGCATCCAGCTCCGGCACCTGCCAAGGGGCCTGTCGTCGACGTCTCAGCGACGATGGTGGGCAAAGATGGAGCATTCAGCTCTGACGCCTCCCAAGGATCCTGCCGTCGACGTCTTAGCACGTCAACGACATCACCAAACGCGGATAAGTGAGTAAACTCTCCTTCACCACACTTGTTGCTAGTAGGGTTCTCTTGCGATAGCATGTACACCAGGGGCCTACCGTTGACGACTCTACGATGATGGTGGACAACATCAGAGCATCCATCTCTGGCACCTGCCAAGGGGTCTGCCGTCGGCATCCCTACAACAATGGTGGGCGATGCCAAGGGGTCTACCGTCAGCATCCCAACAACGATGGTGGGCGACGCTAGAGCACCCAACTCCAGCACCTCCCAAGGGGCCTGCCGTCGACGTGTTCACAACGATGGTGGATGACGTCGAATCACCCAGCTCTGACACCTCCCAAAGGGCTTGCCATCGACGTCTCAACGACGATGGAGGGCGACGCCGGAGCACCTAGCTCTGGCACCTCCCAAGGAGCCTGCTGTCGACGTCTTCACGACGATGGTGGGCGATGCCAGAGCATTCAGCTCTGGCACCTCCCAAGGGGCCTGACATCAACGTCCCGGCACATCAACGACAGCACCAAGCGCGGATAAGTGAGTAAACTCTCCTGCCCCGCTCTTGTTGCTAATAGGATTCTCTTGCGATAGCCTGTACACCAGGGGGCCTGCCGTTGATGACGCTACGATGATAGTGGACGATACCGGAGCATCCAGCTCCGGCACCAGCTGTCGGCGTCCCAACCACGATGGTGGACGATGCCAGAGCACCCAGCTACAGCACCTCCCAAGGGGCCTGCCGCCGACGTCTTCACGACGATGGTGGATGACGCCAGAGCACCCAGCTCCGCACCTCCCAAGGGTCCTGCCGTCGATGTCTCAATGACGATTGTGGGCAATGTCGGAGCACCCAGTTCCGGCACCTCCCAAGGGGCCTGCCGTCGATGTCTCAACGATGATGGTGGACAATTCCGAAGCACACAACTCCGACACCTCGCAAGGGGCCTGCCTTCGATGTCCCAAAAGTCAAACGGCAACACCAAGTGCAGACAAGTGAGTAAACTCTCCTGCCCTGCTCTTGTTTCTAATAGGGTTCTCTTGCGATAGCCTGTACACCAGGGGTCTGCCGTCGACTCTACGATGATGGTGGACGACGCCAGAGCACCCAGCTCCGGCACCTCCCAAGGGGCCTGCCGTCGATGACTTTATGACGATGGTGGACGACGCCAGAGCATCCAGCTCCGGCATCCAGCTGGACATCGGATGGAGGAGGCAAAATTGCAGTACCAATGACAATGGCAACTATTCTGGGCCAGGTGCCCATGCGGCAACAAGGGCTAGGTGGCGGTGTTGGACAGGTAGCGGCACTAGCGCAGAGGAGCATGCGGTGTTAGGGCCAGGTTCCCTGGTGGCTGTGGGTTGGGAGCAACCACGAGACATAGATTGGGCTGCAGATCTGCAGTTTCCGTGTGGTGGCGCCTGGTTCAGGGCACCTGCAAGCTATGGTTGCGGTTGAGAGTAAATGTGGTGGTCTAGTTGGTTGGGCTGCAGATCTGCAGTCTAGATGGGCTATTTTTCTACACCATTTCGGGCACCCGACGGAGACCCACGGGTGACAACTTAAAGCCGCACCCAACGGGGACCCAAATCTGCGAGTGGGATTGACATCCCTAAACCCGACAAAACAATAAACATTGTGTGTGGATTTACAAACCCGCTCTTGCGAATGAAAATTGAAACCTACACCCGCCCACTCTCGGGTTGATTTCGGGTGTCCATTAGGTTTGAACAAGTGTAATAGAAATTCAATTAACAGATAAATATTTCAACACCACATCAATTTTATTGAGACTAAATACCATCTATATATTGATAGAAATACTAAAGAGTGAATTCTTACCCTTTTGGGACAATTATGTAGGGATTATGGAACTGCACATCATGTAGTGCACTCTAGAGGTGTAAATATCCCTCTTGATGGCCAAGTATCCCAAGAAGGATCAATCTACCTCGCTAAAAAGGACCAATAAAAAAATTTGTAAAAACAAAATTAGTATAGGATGCTACGCGCACCTTCCCTTTGCATCTGATTTTGATGGTGCTGAGATTAACTTCTCACCCGGTAACCAAGATGTTCTGCTAGGGGCAAGCAAAGTTAGAGCAATAAGAGAGAAATCTATGCAGTACCTGACACTTGTCGCTGATGGAGAAGGTAGCACACTTGGCCTTCACTGCCGCCATGGACACTGCACGGCGCGCACTACAGCTACTCTACTAATGTTGGGGGCAGACAACGGGCCAGACGCAAGAGGCTAGCTAAAGCAGCGGGGACGTAGGCTAGGAGTAGGGGGCTGCTAACGGCGGCAGGGGTGGGGGCCAGGTGCAGCAGCCAAGTGTGGGGGACCGAAGGTGGCGGCGGGGGCGAGGGGATAGTGTGTGCGATGGCCGGGAGCGTCAATCACCGGAACGAGGCACCGAGAAGGATGGGGTTGGGGGCGGCTAGGGTTGAGAGTAGCTGGAATACACCTAAATATAACATGGGCTCTGGAGTCTCCTGGGCTGGGCTGTATTTCAGGTGGGCAATTTTAATTTTATATATATTCTAGGTTACCGACGAGCACCAGCAGGTGAAAAATGAAATCCGCAATAGCAACAATCAAGTTAGATGCACGTCGGACCCTTGGGCGCAAAGTCCCACCCGCACCCATTGGGTGCCAAACATGATGAGGACCCACCTGTGGAATTGACATCCCTAGTTGCAATGAGAGATGCTAAACTGACCTTCGTAGTTTGATTGCTATAGTGCAATGTCAAACATAGAGATCAATGTAGCCACAAGGAGTAAGGAAATGATTGTCTCACATGTGTAACGTCAGATTCTTCACTTCACCTCATGCCCGGTGACATTAGTGAGGTACACCTATAAATTTAGGTGGCACGCCAAGAAGATGCGAAAGAAGAAAAAAAGTTGTATCTCACCAACGTAGACCATCGTACTAGAGTGTCATAAAGATGTGGACGTCTCGACAAGGCGAACAAAGTGAGTGAGTGCCTAGTCGAAGGATTCCTGGAGTTGGTCCCTAAGTCAACGCTCTCAGTAGTCTATGATGTTTGGAGTTGGGTGGCGCTCCTGATGGCCAGAAGAAGACAAATGCAGCACGGCATGGGAGAGCGAGGCATGGTAGCGTTTGGGAGGTACAAATGGATAAGGAAAGAGAAGGAGGGGTCGGCCTAGTAGGAAGATAAGGAGAGGGAGAGAAGAGAAAGGAAAGACAAAAAGGAAAACTAATCATGTGTATTTTATAAATAGCGAATGTAATTTTATTCAGATACAAGTATGTATATGATATAATATAAAATAGGAGGTAGTTATATGCCATAATATAAATTATGCATTAGTTAGAATAGAAGTCTATAAGTTTAGAGAACTAAACTGTAAAATTGAGAATCTTCTAAAGTTTAATGTAAAGGACTAAGAATATTCCTATAAATGTGATATTTAGAGATACACGAGTCTGAACATTCTTAGCATTTGTATGGGAATGTAATAATCTAAGAGTACATCATATTTTAGTCATTTGTGAGGTAATGAAGCATTCGACATGATCTGCTTCACTACAGGAATATCGATCACTTACGTCGGCCAAAGCCGACGTAAGTAAGGCCTAAACCGATGTAAGTAACTTAATTACGTCGGTTTACACTTAATTACATTGGCGGTTGGCCGATGTAGATGTTTGGACGTAATTAAGGTAACTTACGTCGGCCACCGACGTAAGTTACCTTAATTACGTCGGTCTGCAACAGCCGACGTAAGTCACGTACTGGGATGGGCCGTGGGCTGGGCCGGAGTACTTACGTCGGTTGCTACAGACCACCGTAAGTTAAGTGGTTTAACTTACATCGGTTGTTCCAAACCGACGTAAGTTAGGTGGTTTAACTTACATCGGTATGGTCTGACCGACGTAAGTTAAACTGGGCTAACTTACGTCGGCAATTCCATAGCCGACGTAAGTTAAGTTTTTGATTTTTTTTTAAAAATAGAAACTGACTACCTCGCTCGATGGCGAGAACACAGAATAGGCAAAGATATACACATATATAAACATATACAGCACACAGTTCCAAAATAGTATTCAAACATCGAGAAAAACAATATTTCTGTATCGGGCTACATGCTAGCCCCTCCACTACCTCCGGGATCCTCTCGGCGCGTTCCCGAACCCTGCAGAAGAAACAATACATACAAAAGTTTAGTTTTAGAGGACTTCCATATATTTCCAATCATGTACAATACATTCATTCACTTCTCCATCTCCCGATCCTAAAGATTACCTCCCAATCCTAAAGCATGGAGGTAAAGTATATGAACAGATTGAGATTATGGCAAAAATGAATGATTTGATAGTACAACAATTTATGTTCTTATGTCATTTTTCATGATTTTAAAGTCGGAATCTGCCCTAGATGTGAATATGAAGCTTATAGTGCCCAAATTGAACTAAACTTTAATTAGAATGCCCAAACTGAAACTAAAACAGTTAGGCAGTGCTTTGAATTGGTTAGACCTGATTGCTAATAGAGGGAGGCCGAGCAGATTGCTAATAAATTGAAACTGAAACTAAAGGGAGGCCAAACTGATATTAAAGAGAGAGTTTATCACCTGCTCCAGTGTCTACTGCGGCGGAAGCATAGGAATCTCGATATCCTGACCGCTGTGTCGAGCAAGAGCCTGCCATTGCAAAATATTAGAATATATATGATATTGAAGTGCTATGAAATTTAACTACGGTACTTTAAATTACTTACCGCCACCGCTGCTTGCATCTGGGCCATCATTAAGGCCGTCCTCTGCTGCTCCTCCCTTGCCTCCGCTCTCGTCCTCTCCAGCTCTGCCTGGGTTTGCATCAGCGTCTCCCTCATGGCCTGGAGCTCCAGCTGGGTCTGCGAGAGACGACCACTGGTCCCAACGGTCGAAGCCTGCGACGATGAAGCGCCTCTCAAAGCTCGCATCGACCTCGAGTCGACAACTCCATCAAAAATGGCAAACCTGCAAAAGAATGAAAACACTAAGTAGAGAAGATTAATTGAAAAAGAAATGAAACACACGAAGAACTCGCCGTCCGTGGGCCTTCTCGCCTCCGCTTGCGTATGCGGCTTGGGGGTCGATAGGCGCGCTTTCCCAATCATAATCCGCACCATGTATCTTCGCGACCTCCTGCGCGTACTTTATCTACAAAACATATAAATCTTGTAAGCATGTCAATAATAGTATTAGTTATAATAAAATTGATGAATTTCGAAAACTTACCAGTCGGTCGGCTGCGACCTGACTACACTGCCCTGGCTGAGAAGGGTCACTTCCCTTGTGACCTCTCTTCGAAACCTGGGTTGGGGTCGGCTCATGACCCATCTCTCGCTCCTGTACAGCCGTGTTAGTGATATAAATAATATATTAGGAACACATAAATAAAATGAAAAGGTACTTACCATGCGTTTAGCCAAACGCAAGTAGCCGTCGCCACCATAGTTGTGCTTGCCCGTCATGTCCATGCATGTGCTTATGATACATTCGGCCATGTTACGCTCTTGATGCATAACATCAATGTTGTGCCTTAGAATCAACGACTTCACATACGGTAACTCCCAAAGTCCACATATGTGAGTCCAATTGTGTTTGTCTCCGTAACCTTCGAAATATCCAGGACGACCTTCATCTGGCACCAATTTGTCCAACATATTAGATATTTCTGACCCGTGAAGACGTTTCGGTGGTCCTTTAGTGACAACGGTGTTCTTTCTGAAGACATTCCTCTGTTGTCTAAACAAGTGATTCGGAGGTAGCCAACGTCTATGACAATCAAAGTAAGATATCTTGCCTCCATGGGTAAGTCGAAAGCAATCGGTATCCGAGGCACATATTAGACACGTCAACCGACCATGAGTGCTCCATCCAGAAAACATGCTGTATGCCGGAAAATCATGAACGGACCACAAATAAGCAGCTCGGAGGTTGAATTTCTGTTTCTTTTAACAGTCGTACGCTTTGACTCTTGTCCACAACATTTTCAACTCTTCGATCAACGGTTTCAACATCACGTTGAGACGTGACCCAGGATGATCTGGCCCAGGTACAATGAGGCTAAGAAACATAAACTCATTCTTCATGCAAAAAGCCAGTGGAAGATTGTACGGAATGACAAAGACGGGCCAACAGGAGTATGGTGTGGCGTTTGTGCTGAACGGCATGAACCCGTCTTTCGCCAACCCGATGCGAACATTTCTCGCTTCACGAGCGAATTCTGGGTTGAACCGGTCCAAAGCCTTCCATGCCTCACCATCGGACGGGTGCGTCATGACTCCATTGTTCTCACGCTCACCTTCTTTGTGCCATCTCATGTGTCTGGCCGTTTTTTTTTAACGAAACAACCGCTTCAATCTCGGTGTCACAGGTAAGTAACGAAGCTGCTTACGTGCGACTTCAGTCATCACAGTATTACCATCATTATTAACAACTTCGACAAACCTCGGTTGACCACATTTCAAACATTTGTTCTCATTGGCATGCTCTCTCTAGAAAAGCATGCAGTTGGTCGGACACACATCAATCTTTTCGTGCTTCATCCCCAGACCGGAAAGAATTTTCTTCGAGTTGTACATATCCTTAGGAACTTTGTTGGGTTGTGGAAGGGCATCTTTGAACAAATCGATGAGCATGTTGTAACAATTGTTAGAAAAGAAGAACTTAGACTTAATTGCCATAAGTCTAGTCACAAAATTGAGGATTGACATTTTAGTGTGTTCATGCAGAGCCTCTTCTGAATCTTTGAGATGTTTGAAGAACTCTTTAACATCTGCTGTTTGAGTATCTTCTGTAAGCTCTGGTCGTATAGCTTCCAGCATCTCATCCATCATATCAACCTCTTGAGCATCATCATTGTCCGCTTCCACTTCTTGTACAGCTTGAGAAGTTGTCTCGCCGTGGAAGTTCCACAACTCATAATGTGACACGTAACCATTTCGACACAAGTGCAACATAAGTTCCACTTTGTCCAAAAACGTTCCGTTTCAGCATTTCATACATGGGCACCGCGCCTTATTGCTATTTGACAACGAAAAAGCTCGTTCCACAAAAGCTTCTGTCTTGGCGTACCACTCATCTGAGTGACCACCAGTTCTGCTCTTCCAACCAGTGTACATCCAACTACGATCTCCGCCCATGTTTGACTCTGCAGTTTAACGCGAAAGAAATTGTCGTTAATGTATTGTTATGTTATGTCACGGCCCTACAACCTAGACAGATAGATCCTAAACCCACCCAAGAGTGACCGAGCGGAGCGTGCTCATGACGAGACGCGTGATCCGGATTCGAACGACATTTCGGCAGCATAACCCCGCTATTCTCCACTGCACGCCCAAAAATGGTGCAGAAGATAACAACAGGGTTACGCCACCGAAATCTCGTCCAAATCTGGACCCGCGTCTCGTCACAAGCCACGCCCCCTCGGTCACTCCGGGGCTGTTCAAAAAGGGACAATTCCGAACCTGCACGTCTCACATGCCAATGGCATGTGAGACGTGCCGATCCGAAATGGGTAATACATTGCTATAGGTTACGTTGCTCATTTTCATTTTGAGGTCATTTAAGAGAGAGGAAAGAATTTGAGAAAGACTGAGAGGAAAGTTGGTCTTAGATGACAATTCCACATCCATGTGGAGTAGGGTATTACGCTCCACATCCAGTTGGTCTTAGAGAGTAAGTTATGCCCCATCAAAGCCCGCCGGTAACTTAAGACAACTTTAGTGTTAGCTCGTCGTACGTTATGTCCAGTTTGGACCCGCCGTCGCCGGGGTACACCATCCGTGCGCAGGTGCTTGCCATCCTCATCGCCGTCGTTCACCTTCGTGCCCGTCTACATGCATACTTTACCTTAGCACTAAATGGGCCTTGTCGGGCCTTGTCAAGCCGGTCTGAAGCCCATTTATGTATATATAGTACTTAAACACTCAAGCAATCAAAATTAAAATTGTAACCATAATTCAAAAAACTAAGCAATTCAAATAAACATAAACATAACAATTCCATTTTAATTCATCAATTTATCAACTCAATTCTAACATAAGCAATTCAATTCAATTAAATTAAACCTAAACATAAGCAATTCAATTATAACAATAATTCTAAGCATAAAAAATAAGCATAAAAATTCATCAATTGTAATTCATAAATTTATCAATTTAATTCTAACATAAGCATAGTAAACATTATTCGCACTGTGTATACATTTTAACCCTAAAGCCTAAACTATGCATGATGGCTTGTGAACTGCGCGTCTAGATAGCGCTATATACTAGTACAGTATATATTCCTGGACACGATTCAGTTTACTGTTTCTAATTGTTTCTAATCTTGCTTCCCTTCCAGGATCCAAGCGCAGCGCATGAAATAGCATGGCGCCACACCTTCCCTTCTCCTTCAGAGCAGCTTACGGCCCCTGGCACGCATGTGGGTGGAAGCGCCTCAACCGAGCCCACAAGCAAAGACACAGGCACACCGTGGTGTTCGGGCCTCTTTTGCCTTTATATAACCAGGCAGTCGCTGCGGCTCTCATCCGCCGCCGACCTCTCTCTCCCCAAGCTCACGCCTCTGCTAGGTTCTTCTTCCCAAAGAACCCCCCACCGAACAAGATAGGTGAAGCAAAAGAGCCCGCTCGCCTCCTTTCCATGGCGCCATCCTCTTCCTCGACCCTTAGCGCTGCTGCTCCGCTCTTCGTGCCACAGGCACCTCTCGTGCCCCGGCCAGCCCCGCCCATGTTTGTGACCTACTTCCCGCCTCCTGCAGACATGCTGCCGCCGATGAGGTTGCCCAGTCCGTTCATTGGCCCGCCTCCGCGTCCTGGGTTTGCGTGCCCGTTAGAGTGTCGTCTGCCACAGGCACTGGGGTTCATGTACCCTGTCTAGTGCCAGCCTCTACGGCTGGGTTCCCGAATCCGTTCCTTTGTCCGCCACCGCCGGCCAGCTTCTCGGTGTCCTTGCCGCCCATGTGGGGGTTCCCGTGTGGCCCTGGCGTGGGTCTGCCACCGTCGGTACCGATGACACACGACATGATGTTTATGGCGCGGCCAGCTGCACCGGCAGGAGCGATGCATGTTGCGCAACCTAAGCGTGCCGCCCTCAAGGATGAAGGCAAGCCTAAACCCTAAACCATGCATGATTCCCTATTGTGTATCTATATAATTTGTAGGAATAATTCCCTAAACACATATAATTTGTAGGAATAATTCCCTAAACACATTATTCACACTGTGTATATGAATTTTAAAATGAAAAAAAAACTCGAGCTCACCTTGTTGTGGTGTGCTGGAGGCGCCGATCGGGGGCGCAGCGGACGGGGGCGGCGACGGACTGGGGCGGCGACGGCTGGGGCGCAGGGGCGGCGACGGCGGGCCGGCGGCGGGGTGGCGACGCGCCTCGGGGTCGGGGCGGCACCGCGGGGGCTGGTCCGGGGGCGGGAGCAGGGCGGCGGCGGAGCGGCAACGGCGGGCAGGCGGCGGGGCGTCGGTCGGCGGCGGCGGCGGAAAGCAGGGCGGCGGTCGGCGGAAAGATATCAAAGTGGTGCGGGGAAAATGAGAAGGCGCGCGCGGCTCACGCGGTTAGGTTAAATCAACAACTTACGTCGGCCGTGGTTACTTACATCGGCCGATGTCAAGACTGACGTAAGTAAATGTTAACTTACGTCGGGCAATCAACTTACGTCGGCTACGGGCTGCGGCTGATGTAAGTATCCGTTAATTGCTGTCGGTTCCTTTACTTACGTCAGCCAGGGGATAGAAGCCGACGTAATTTATTTAACTTGAGTCGGTTACCAGGCACCGACGTAAGTAACTTAATTAACGTAAGTTGCGTTTGCTGACGTAATTGTTGGTGTTTCCTGTAGTGCTTCTACGACTATATATAAACCGGGGACCATAAATTCTCGTGTGGTGATGCTGAAGGGCCGGGTTGCTCTACACAACCTTTGAGATGGGAGTAGCAGTCCAGCGGAGGAGCATGCAGGTGCCTACCCCGAGATAAAACCGTGCAGCAGGTATGGCCTCCACCGGTGGTATAGCTCCAAGACATGCGGAGAGAGGCATGCTGTTAGGCTTAATCTAGTTGCACTTGAGTTACATAGCGTGCATGTTTCAGTTTGTAAGAGGGCCAAGTTTCGTGGGAACCCAAGTGGTCAAAAGCCGAGCCGAGTACATAGCGTTTTTTCAGTTGTGATGGTGATCCTTTGTGGAGCGTAGGAAGTGCGCGTGAGCGCATGGAGTGGATCGTGTGCATGACTCACGTTCCTACGTGAACGAAGGGTGTCACAACAGATTGTGTGAGTGTGTGCATGCATTGTACTCAGTTCTATTTATCGGTCAATCACAGTTGCATGGTGTGTGACGAACCACCACACAAAAACCTGTTCACCAGAAACCTCTACGTGAAATGTATGTTCCTGGTGCAACCTCGTTCCTTCGTCTTTAAGTCAGCATTCCCAAGTGCCAGAGCTGAGCGTCGATCGAGCTTGCACGCCAACACATGGCATCAAAGCCGTTACGTCCACTGCTACAATAAGCCTCATCACAGGCGGCTCCAAACCTATTATCACAGACGGCTTTTAAAACCACCTGAAACGAAGAGTCTGTTGTAATCCGCAATTTCACAGGCGGAGAAGTGAAACCGCCAGTGAAGACACATTATCATAGGCGGTTCTTCACTTAGGCTAGCCGCCTGTGAAGACACATTATCATAGGCAGTTCTTTACTTAGGCTAGCCGCATGTGAAAATATTTTATCACAGACGGGTCGTGCAGCATATATAACCGCCTGTGATAAATGTCTTATCACAGACGGTTATTGAAGCATAACTAACTGCCTATGATAATGTGTCTTCACGGACGGGTATTGAAGCATAACTAACCGCCAACGATAATTTGTCTTCACAGGCGCGTTTTGAAGCATAACTAACCGTCTATGATAATGGGTCTTCACAGGCGGATTTTGAAGCATAACTAACCGTCTATGATAATGTGTCTTCACAGACGGGTATTGAAGCATAACTAACCGTCTATGATAATTTGTCTTCACAGACGGGTATTGAAGCATAATTAACCGTCAATGATAATGTGTCTTCACAGACGGTTATTGAAGCATAATTAACCGTCTATGATAATGGTGTTATCACAGATGGAGTTTACCTATATCAGCCGTCTGTGAAGACCCTTTAACGCAGCCGGTTTCTACCATAACAGTCACCGCCTGTGAAAATTAGGTTATCACAGATGTTTCTTTACTTGTATCTAGCCGCCTGTGATAATTGTTTTTCACAGTCATGCCTAGCCGTTGGTTAATAATAGCAAGGTACAACCTGTGCAATACTACTGCTGTTATTTCTAATTTCCAGGTCAATTCAATATAATCACAGAACAAAAAACAACAATATCATCAGAACAAAACTCAACAATATTATCATCACAGAAGTCAATTTCACTAAAACAATATACATATGTACAAGTTACAGATATAATTCATCTCAAAGTTTACAAGTTTTCACTAAAAACTGTTTATATTGGCATAGTCGCAAAGTTCTGGCACATCAGCTGCTGAACCATTCTTGTCAAAGAACTTCCCATTTTTGTGCAAAATTTCACGACGAATGAACTGACAGAGTTCAGAAGCAATCCTGTCGGCTCCGCCATTAGGAATACTTCTACAAACCGGCCATTCTTCGTTCAGATTCTTCTTGTGCTGCAATAAAACACATAACAAGGTTTAGAATGTGTTGGTTTGAACAATCTCAAAGTATAGATCAAAGTGAGAGTATACAAGAATTTAGTTGGTATTTTTGGAGCAGTTGTACTATGAGCAATTGAATTTTGAAGTTGGGATCAAAATATGAAAATAATGTTTCTGGTAATATTGAACAGCAGAGAATATAAGCATTAAACTATGCTAGTTACAATGAAAATGAAACACAAAAGTAAGAAAATAAGGTGTCGACATTAAGGATAACTTACATCCTCACGATTCATACACCGGCGGTCCGAAGATGCTCGCATACATAATACCCGCATAAGACACTCCCAGCGGGCTGCTTCGGACAAGCATAATACGTTTTAATGTCCAATGCATTCGTATTAGGAGGTCTCTAACCGCCAAGCTCCGCGTAAATCTGCCAAGCGCTGTAATACAAGAAATGTCACATAAAACTTGTCAACACGTTCTAAATATGCGTAAATTAAAATTATTGAATAGACGTACTTTTTCAAAATGGAAAGGAAATCTTTGTAACGATCTGGTGGGTAATCGGCCGAGTCCAAGACTGTTGCCATTCCCTGCATTGGCTTGATGAAGATCATTATGTAGTGATTACTGCAAACATACAAACACACGTGTTAACAATTACCAATAATTGCTATTTCAATGTCATGTGTCGAACTTACTCGAAGTGGTATGAAGCCTTTACGATGTCCGTGCCGTCTCTGACAAAGTTAAACATCGCATGTCCTATGTAAGCTGCATCTTCTGTCTTTCTATCCTTCTTAAGTTTTGCAATTGCTCTTTCAATTTTTTTTTTCATGTGTTTGTACTGTCTTGATTCTCGATTCGCCTGGACGTCGAATAGTGACTTTGCAATCCTAGTAGGGTCAAGGATACCTGTCTTGCGCTCCAACTTTACATTATCCATGTATTGCATCCTATTGAAGAAGTCCAGAATTGTTATAATCTCATGAAATGCGTATGCGTGTAGTAAGAAAAGCAAATACAAAATATTAGAGCACTTGCAAGCACCAGACGAGCAGCAGGTTGATATTGAGCATGGTCCGATGGAAAAGGGAAAGCAGCTCTTCAAATAAAATGACTCGTTTATCTACTCCAGTGCTCCAGAATGCTTCTTTTGGAATACGAAATGTGACGCAATTAAGACCATATTTTGTGCTGGCAGTGATGTACCACTCATGAATTCTTCTGAGCTGGACGGGTTGTTTGCTAAGTTGTACGGATGTCATGAACGACTTCCCATTCTCAAATTTAGGAGGAACATCCTCAAGCTTGTATATTGGAACTCCAGGTTTAACTAAAGCCGTCCGCCGATTATACATGACACCGTCTTCTTCCCACTTCTCGATATCTTCTAATGTTGGCTCATGAGAAGAATGAGATGCACTCGATTTTCTAATATTTTCCTTCATAGCTTCCAAATACTTTGACACTTCTGATGAAGGTTTATTAATTTCGTATGAGCTAACTTTGATAGGCATGATGATCGAGGAGTAGTCATCGGAAGTTGGACACTGGCTTGTTGTTGAACCTGTTGTTCAACTGATTGCTCTTTACTCCCAGTGGTTGGCTCTAGTACTACTTCAAGCTGTTGCTCAACTAGTTGCTCTTTACTAGCAACAGCTTGCTCTGGTACTGCTTGAAGTTGTTGTCCAACTTGTTGCTCTTGGATATCATCCTTGCTGTGACATAGGGGGAGTGGATCTTCCCGGACTGGGAGTGGATCTTCATGCACTTTCGCCTGAGAAGATGGGGTTGCAGTATTTGGAGATGCGACGGGGCTAGAAATTGGCTCATCGTCCAACACGATATCGCGTCGGTGCCAAAGGATTAATTGGTTGACAGCCTGCCCCAGAGTAGTGATCCCCTCAGGTGTGACGTGGTCTATTTCATAATCTTCATAATCATTATAAATGATCTGAAGAACTTGCACCATAGAATAATACAACGGAAGTGGATTCCCGTTGCAGTCACGATCAGGCTTTGCCATAGCAGTGGCAACCTGTTTGGTTTTGTTCCCTACTCTGCCTATCGGGACAAGAAGACGACAAGATTTGTCGTTAGCAATATCATCGACAGGGAACTTATGGGCTGACCCTGAGCCTGGCACGGAACCAACGCTGCTAGGGTAGGCAGTTGGAGATACTAATTGCTCCTTTTGCACCGGAACCATCATTGTACTCGGTGCCACTAATTGTCCTGATTGTCTAAGTTGTTCCATTATTTCTTGCATATTTCTTTGACCTTTTGAGCAATCGTTTCATCAAGTTTTTTCTTAAACTTCTCACGTCTTCTATATGTGTCTTTATCTTTAGGGAAACCATCTAGCCAAGACATTTGAGAAGAGACCACTCGAACCCGTCCGCTGTGTTCAGGGTTTCCTAAGATAGCAGTAAGTTGGTCATTCTCCCTCTTCAGCTTGAAGAGACCCTTCTGTTGCTTTTCAATTACTTCTTTCATTTTATCCTCTACTTCATTTAGAGAGTCGGGCTTTTCGAGTTTGCCCTCGCTGGTCAAACCTGACCGAGCAAAGACCCAGCATTGAGTTCGCTCATCGCACCCTTCTAATGGGTGAGGATTGACCTTACTAAGAATTTCGTCTAATATCTTATTCCATTTCTGGACTTTGGGGGCATATCTGGCAGACCCCAAGAGATGATGGTATTTGTTCTTTTTTGCAAGCTCTGACCTAGTTGCACTTAGAGCTTTAGCATCAGGTGTGCTCTTTTGATGAACAAACTCTTGCCACTGAGCTTGTGTGATTTTTCCCATCTTCCTCGGGCTAGGGACCTTATCGGCCTTAACATAAGCATTCATTTCACTCTTCCAGCATCGAAACTTCTTGACGCAAGAGACCAATGTTGCTTTCTTTACAGCTTCTTCTGTGCCTTTCGGGAACTTGAATTGTTTCTTTATCTTTTCCCACAACTCATTCTTGGTCTGCTCAGGTAATTTCCTCCAATTCTCGGTTGTGATCGGCACAACCTCCCTAACAAGAAAACTGCATGCATTACGATACTTGGTAACTGAATCCAGTTGTTCTTGGGGAAGCCCACCTGGACCGACCCTTGTTATGTACATGATGCGGTCCAATGGACCCTTATTGGGACCTCGTTGCCCTCGTTTCCGCTTGAGTGAAGCTGAGGATTCATCCATTGGAGAACCTTCTGCGGTTTTAGGAGCCGATGTCACCTCATTGTCTTCGAGATTAATCTAGGTAGAAAAAAATTATAAGACATCGTATACTTGACAACCAACATTAACTTGAACTGCTGAAGTTAAGATTCGTGATCCATACCTCGTCGGCAGGATCATATTCCGGGTCTAGATCCACTGAAGTCTTTTTAATTTTTATATTCGGAAAAGGATCCGAAGGACTGTGATAGGAGCCTGAACTGCTGGAGTCAGTAAACTCTATATTGTCTTCTTTGTTGTTACTATCAGGACCAGTCTTCTTAGGGCTTTCCATGCTAGATCTAATAAGACAAAAAATCTAATAAATGGCATATTAACTCTACATGAAGTGTTGCATGAAGAAAAAGATGGAAGCATTCTAGGATTTGATAAGGCATTCTAGGGTTTAAGGCGACTGACCAAAAGGTTCCTATACATTGCGAGGGTGACAAGCATGTTAAAGTTGCTCACCAGCAATGGCAATTTTATTTTTTTATTCTAAATAGGCTAGCTTCGTTAAGAGTGGCGACCACGTTCTTGAGGTTTACTAGGCGGCGCCTAGCTCCGGACCTATAACTGATCAAGCAAGGGACAAAAAGCAAATCCCCGCACAGCTCCTACCTAGCTCAGAGGGCATTATCGTCCCTGCTCTCAAGTTTCCTCTTATTCCCTGTCACTGATTCTTCTGCCTACTGAATGAAAAACAACATGCTGATGCGTACTTGTGCAGATGCAGTGCCTAGAAGGGACTGATATCAGCAGCAGCAACTAGCAAGCTCACTTTACACCGACAACCCAAGGCATAACTTAGTCAAAATTAGTCAAGTATAGCTATATCTAATGTAACTTAGCCAAAATTAGCCAAATTTGCTCAACTTAACCAAATGTAGCCAATATAGCTAAATCTTGCCCAGCATAGTCAAACATGCTTGATTGTGCTTCAGTTAGCTAAATTTGGTCATATTTAAAACAAATTTCTCAATTTTGGCTCAATTAAGTAAATTTAGCCAAAACACATTTTGGAGTTATATAGGTCTAACTAAATTCTTGTATCATAGAGATCGGCATCATATGCTCAGACTCCAATGCCACACCTAGTGGTACCTAGATATGGGCGTGAGGATGCTCCTGGCATCACAAATGAGTTGGCCAGCAACTTGTTTGGCTTCAGAGCTAAATATAGCATAACTTTGGTAGCTCAGATTAGGTACAATTGCTCAAATGAAGCTGATGGAGCCACAAGTGCATACATCTTTGGTAGCACAGATTAGCTAAAATTCTCAAATGAAACTTATAGGAATAAAAGCAAACTTAGCCAAACTTAGTCTAGCATAGCTAACTCTAAGCAAAAGTAGCCAAATATAGCTAAATATATCATAACTTAGTCAAAATTAGTCAAGTATAACTATATCTAATGTAACTTAGCCAAAATTAGCCAAATTTGCTCAACTTAACCGAATATAGCTAAATCTTGCCCCTAATAGAGAATTATGTGGCATATGCAAGACCGATGACAGAAATAGGGAATATATTGCTGTTACTAGAGTCTAGAATCTTGTTTACCACTAATGTGTCAGAACAGTTTCAGACACACAGAACCAACTACCATTTTATCGTGATATAACCATCCACGACGAAGGGAGTAACTCCTATTCATTCAAACTTGACAGTTTTATCTCTGCAAACTACCAGAAGATGAAATGCTACTGATTTCACAGTTTTAGACACACAAAACCAACTACCAATTTATCGTGATATAACCATCCACATAAATCTTGCCCCACCAAACCCTAACCAAAGATGCCACCGAACTTGACAGTTTTTCGAATTCCACCGAACCCTAACCAAGGATGCCTACCATTTTCTAATTCCCGAACCCTAACCAAGGATATGCAAGGCGGCAGCGAGGGCGGGGAGGGAGGCGGCACGGCAAAGGAGGATGGAAGGTCGAAGGGTTTAGGGTTTACCTTGAAGCTCGGCGGCGACGGCAATGGCTTCGCTGGTGTACCTGGAAGTGAGGAGGGCGAAGCTCGGCGGCGACGGCGAAGCTCGGCGGCGTACCTGGAAGTGACGAGGGCGAACACTTGGCGGCAAACGAAATTTTGGCAGCCTAACGGCGTCTAAGTGTTTCGCCCGGGTTAGGTTTTTCCAATGCTGCCGAGGGGTATATATAGACTCACATTTTCTCAAGTGGATTTTAAGTACCGACCGGCTGAGAAGATATTTACTTCTTCTTAATTAATATGTGTTCATTATAATTTGATGAACGCCTACATAAAGACCCCTCACCAACCATGCACGACCTTTCTTTTCCCCGAGGCGCGACCTTTCAATGCGCGGTAAACCAACTACTCCGTCTTCCACTCTGCGCGGCCTTAAAGATGCGCTATTGCTCACAAGCGCATCGCTCACTTTGAATCCTCTTGTTTTCTTCGTCTTCCTCCGCTCCGACGACCCAACACCACTATGGTCAACCTTCCGCCGCCAAGCCCTCCGAGGGAGCCACCTTCCAAGAAACTATGTTTCAGCTCCCCCGAGAAGATCAACACCGAGCAGCGCCTCCTCATGGCGCGAGAGGCGTACAACAATACGTCTCGCGCCATGAGTGCCTTGGGGCTGGGTACCCTTCCAGAGTATACTGGAATGTGTACCATGGGCCACTACCTCTACGCCCTCACGGGGGTGGCTGATTGTCTTGACATTCCGTTCGCGACGATGGCCCAGGTTCTTGGCCCCGAGGGCCGTAGAACGCTGGTGGAGGCGACGGCTAGCAACCTCGGGGTTGCACCGCCGGTGCAGCCGGTGCAGCCGGCCCTGTCCCCTGTTGCACCGGTGCCGGAGTCGCTGCCGGAGGAGGACTAGGAGGAAGAGGAGTAGGAGTAGGATTTAATTAGTTTTTCTTTTTGTTGTTTTTAGTTGCTTCTATTTTGTAAATATTGTTAATGAATGAAATATATCTTTGTTCATCTATGTGATTGAATATTACTTGTGTATCTTGTGTGTTCTTGTGTAAATATTGTGCATCTTGTGTGTTCTTTTTTGAGATGTGTGATTGAATATTGTTAATGAATGAGTATCTTGTGTGTTCTTCAACTGTGTGAATGAATGAATGTGTAGTGTGTTCATCGTTAATTAGAATTTCACGTCTGAGAAGAAGGTTATCTCAATCGGTTGGTAAGAAATATCAGCCTGAGATAAATATATTTTCAGCCGGTTGGTAAGTACCAACCGCCTGTGAATATATTTACTTCTTCTTAATTAATATTCTTGATTAAATGTGGTCCTTTAAAAGGCAAAAATCCACTTTCTTGTAATATTATTGATAAGTAAAGGTTATCATTAAATTTCACTTCATAAATCCTTTGAAATTGGTCAGAACATAAAAAACATACAACAAATGCTATTTTTCATTTTTCTATCTGGATGAATATAATGCTTTTTTCATTTATTTTTTCAGTGGACATTTTTACTCATCATACCAACGTCTACAAATTTTTTCATATTTTTTAAAAATTTTTTGAATCAATGTGTGTTCATAATTTGATGAATGCCTCATATGAATATGAGCATTTAGTTAGAATGGTGGATAATTTGAAGTTTGACATGTTGGAATGCTTTTAAAAAAATTAAAAAAATTCATACATGTATAAATTATACAAATCTGTTCATACCAACAATTTTGAGTGAAGGAACTTTTTTTTATGAGATACACAAATGTGAATAATATGTGAGTAGAAATTAATTTGATATTTACCAAAACATTACAATGTCAGCTATACAAGTTTTAAAAATATTTTGTTCAGCTGGTAGATGTTAATTTTATACAAATGTAGAAGAAAGAATCATCGAATTTGGACACAATTTGCAGAATCTAAACATGTTTGAGTATATATATTAGAATCTAAATAAAAAAGAAGCAAGGGATAAGGAAACTGAAGAACAGTATCGGGCATTATCTCAGGCGGTTGTTAAGTAATACCCGCCTGAGATAAATATATTTTCAGGCGGTTGTTAAGTACCAACCGCCTGTGAAGATATTTACTTCTTATTAATTAATATTCTTGATTAAATGTGGTCCTTTAAAAGGCAAAAATCCACTTTCTTGTAATATTATTGATAAGTAAAGGTTACCATTAAATTTCACTTCATAAATCCTTTGAAATTGGTCAGAACATAAAAAACATACAACAAATGTTATTTTTCATTTTTCTATCTTGATGAATATAATGCTTTTTTCATTTATTTTTTCAGTGGACATTTTTACTCATCATACCAACCTCTACGAATGTTTTCATATTTTTAAAATTTTTTTGAATCAATGTGTGTTCATAATTTGATGAATGCCTCATATGAATATGAGCATTTAGTTAGAATGGTGGATAATTTGAAGTTTGACATGTTGGAATGCTTTTAAAAAAATTAAAAAATTCATACATGTATAAATTATACAAATATGTTCATACCAACAATTTTGAGTGAAGGAACTTTTTTTTATGAGATACACAAATGTGAATAATATGTGAGTAGAAATTAATTTGATATTTACCAAAACATTACAATGTCAGCTATACAAGTTTTAAAAATATTTTGTTCAGGTGGTAGATGTTAATTTTATACAAATGTAGAAGAAAGAATCATCGAATTTGGACACAATTTGCAGAATCTAAACATGTTTGAGTATATATATTGGAATCTAAATAAAAAAGAAGCAAGGGATAAGGAAACTGAAGAACAGTATCGGGCATTATCTCAGGCGGTTGTTAAGTAATACCCGCCTGAGATAAATATATTTTCAGGCGGTTGTTAAGTACCAACCGCCTGTGAAGATATTTACTTCTTCTTAATTAATATTCTTGATTAAATGTGGTCCTTTAAAAGGCAAAAATCCACTTTCTTGTAATATTATTGATAAGTAAAGGTTACCATTAAATTTCACTTCATAAATCCTTTGAAATTGGTCAGAACATAAAAAACATACAACAAATGCTATTTTTCATTTTTCTATCTTGATGAATATAATGCTTTTTTCATTTATTTTTTCAGGAGACATTTTTACTCATCATACCAACCTCTACGAATATTTTCATATATTTTTAAATTTTTTTGAATCAATGTGTGTTCATAATTTGATGAATGCCTCATATGTATATGAGCATTTAGTTAGAATGGTGGACAATTTGAAGTTTGACATGTTGGAATGCTTTTAAAAAAATTAAAAAATTCATACATGTATAAACTATACAAATATGTTCATACCAACAATTTTGAGTGAAGGAACTTTTTTTTATGAGATACACAAATGTGAATAATATGTGAGCAGAAATTAATTTGATATTTACCAAAACATTACAATGTTAGCTCAAAAGTTTTAAAATTTTCTTTAGGTGGTAGATGTTAATTTTATACAAATGTAGAAGAAAGAATCATCGAATTTGGACACAATTTGCAGAATCTAAACATGTTTGAGTATTTATATTGGAATCTAAATAGAAAAGAAGCAAGGGATAAGGAAACTGAAGAACAGTATCGGGCATTATCTCAGGCGGTTGTTAAGTAATACCCGCCTGAGATAAATATATTTTCGGGCGGTTGTTAAGTACCAACCGCCTGTGAAGATATTTACTTCTTCTTAATTAATATTCTTGATTAAATGTGGTCCTTTAAAAGGCAAAAATCCAATTTCTTGTAATATTATTGATAAGTAAAGGTTACCATTAAATTTCACTTCATAAATCCTTTGAAATTGGTCAGAACATAAAAAACATACAACAAATGCTATTTTTCATTTTTCTATCTTGATGAATATAATGTTATTTTCATTTATTTTTTCAGTGAACATTTTTACTCATCATACCAACCTCTACAAATTTTTTCATATTTTTTTAAATTTTTTTGAATCAATGTGTGTTCATAATTTGATGAATGTCTCATATGTATATGAGCATTTAGTTAGAATGGTGGACAATTTGAAGTTTGACATGTTGGAATGCTTTTAAAAAAATTAAAAAAATTCATACATGTATAAATTATACAAATATGTTCATACCAACAATTTTGAGTGAAGGAACTTTTTTTATGAGATACACAAATGTGAATAATATGTGAGTAGAAATTAATTTGATATTTACCAAAACATTACAATGTGAGCTATACAAGTTTTAAAAATATTTTGTTCAGGTGGTAGATGTTAATTTTATACAAATGTAGAAGAAAGAATCATCGAATTTGGACACAATTTGCAGAATCTAAACATGTTTGAGTATTTATATTGGAATCTAAATAAAAAAGAAGCAAGGGATAAGGAAACTGAAGAACAGTATCGGACATTATCTCAGGCGGTTGTTAAGTAATAACCGCCTGAGATAAATATCTTCTTTGACGGTTATTAAATACCAACCGCCAGTGAAGATATTTACTTCTTAATTAATATAACCCATAGAGTACAACACGTTATGGGAGAACAGGTCATACTCGCGCTCAATCCTACAGTTCTCAGTACAGAAGACGATCTTGGACCACCCTCGCCTGCCGCAGCGGGCAGGCCCCTGGTTCCCCCCTGTTGGGCAGCGGCAAACGCCATCGTCAATGTCGGACAGCACCACCGGCGGCGGTCTGGAAGGAGGCCTACGCAGTAACCTCCAGCTCACGAAAACGTCGAGCCTCTGCATGGCTTGATTCCGACACCGGCAACACTCCTTGTTGGTCCTCTTCATCGCGACAGACCCGACCACGTTGTCGCCGATGTGGGCCTCGCCTTCGACCTGCCGGATATACTCGAGGGCGTCGCGGTCCCCGCGGTCGGCGTCGTAGCGGAGCATGGCAAGGACGTAGGCCGCCACCTTGTGGCCGTTCGCGGCCGCCCGGGCAAGGAACTGGGTGCCCCGCTGCGCCTGCACGCGGCCGTAGTTGAAGACGAGGTCGAACCCGATGATGTAGAACGCATGAGGGTTGCCCACGTTGGCCAGGTGCTCCACGAGGGTGTCGTAGCTCCCGTTCCCGTGCCGTTGGAACCACTCCAAGCTGCTCTCCCACTCCAGCCCACGCGCCTGCCCACGGTGGGATCACGGCACACCGCGTGCATGGCCTTGTAGGTGGCGCGTAGACTGGAGAGGTCGTCCATGGGCTGGTTGGAGGTTGCGGCGACCCACCGCGCGATAAGGACCGCAATATCGTGCGGCAAGGGGAACTCCATGGGCTTATCTCAGGCGGTTGGTAAGTAACACCCGTCCCCGAGATAAATATATTCTCAGGCGGTTGGTAAGTACTAACCGCCTGAGAAGATGTTAATTAACTGACGCGCTGCACGAGGTCTGCGGAGAAGTTGAGAAGCCGTGATGCAGGGACGCGTGCGACGGAAGGATCTCTGAAGATCGTCTTCCACAATGGTTTAATTGTGTGCCGCACGAGGTCTGCAAAGAGTTCAATGTGCAATGAACAAAATATTTTGTTCAGTTTGTAGATGTTAATTTTATACAAATGTAGAAGAAAGAATCATCGAATTTGAACACAATTTGTAGAATGTAAACATGTTTGAGTATTTATATTGGAATCTAAATAAAAAAGAAGCAAGGGATAAGGAAACTGAAGAACAGTATCGGGCATTATCTCAGGCGGTTGTTAAGTAATAACCGCCTGAGATAAACATTTTTGAAACTACAAGATGTTAATTAACAGCCTGAGAAGATGTTAATTAACTGACGCGCCGCACGAGGTCTGCGGAGAAGTTAAGAAGCTGTGGTGCAGGGACGCGTGCGACGGAAGGATCTCTGAAGATCATCTTCCACAGTGGTTTAATTGTGCACCGCACGAGGTCTGCAAAGAGTTCAATGCGCAATGAACAAAATATTTTGTTCAGGTGGTAGATGTTAATTTTATACAAATGTAGAAGAAAGAATCATCGAATTTGAACACAATTTGCAGAATGTAAACATGTTTGAGTATTTATATTGGAATCTAAATAAAAAAGAAGCAAAGGATAAGGAAACTAAAGAACGGTATCGGGAATTATCTCAGGCGGTTGGTAAGTAATACCCGTCTGAGATAAATATATTCTTTGGCGGTTGGTGAGTACCAACCGCCTGTGAAGATTTTTACTTCTTCTGAATTAATGTTCCTGATTAAATGTGGTCCTTTAAAAAGGCAAAAATCCACTTTCTTGTATTTTTCTCAGGCGGTTTGTAAGTAATACCTGCCAGAGATAAACATTTTTGAAACTACAATATGTTAATTAACGGCCTGGGAAGTGTTAATTAAATGATGCGCCACACGAGGTCTTCGGAGAAGTTGAGAAGCCGTGGTGCAGGGACGCGTGCGACGGAAGGATCTCCGAAGATCGTCTTCCACAGTGGTTTAATTGTGCGCCGCACGAGGTCTGCAAAGAGTTTAATGCGCGGCAAACGAACCGCTCCCTCGTCTACTCGGCACAGACCATATATAAGGCGCATCGTCGGTTATGTACAAGCACAGAACTTTTGCACTCCTTTCTTCTTCTTCCATCGTTCCACCTCTCCTAGCCCGGCGCCGACGAACCACCACAGCCATGGCCAACCTTCCGCCTCCTAGCCCGCCGAGGCAGCCACCCTGCAAGCGGATACGCTGCAGCTCCCCCGAGAGGGTGAATGACGACCAGCGCATTCCACCGCCGGTGCAGCTGGAGCCACTGGTACAGCCGGAGCAATCGGCTCAGCCGGAGCAGCCGACCCACTCTCCTGCTGCATCATCGCCGGAGGAGGAGGAGGAGGAGGAGGAGGAGGAGGACGACTTTGACGACGACGACGATGATGACGATGATGACGACGAGTCGTCCTCCGACGACGGCGACGACGACAACGACCACCACCATGGTGACGACTACGACGACGACGACGACGAGTCGGAGGAGGACCGCTTGGCGTGGTTTGAGTTTGGCGGAGAGGATGGAGGAGGTGGGCCGTAGTGTAGTTTTAGGATTTCAATCAAGTGTTCTTGTACATATTTCTTGTGTTTCGTACATATTTCAATCAAGTGTCAATGAATACTGGTGGATAATTTGAAGTTTGACATGTTGGAGTGCTTTTAAAAAAATTAAAAAAATTCATACACGTATAAATTATACAAATATGTTCATACCAACAATTTTGAGTGAAGGAACTTTTTTTATGAGATACACAAATGTGAATAATATGTGAGTAGAAATTAATTTGATATTTACCAAAACATTACAATGTCAGATATACAAGTTTTAAAAATATTTTGTTCAGGTTGCATTATCTCAGACGGTTGTTAAGTAATACCCGTCTGAGATCAAAATCTTCTTAGGAGGTTATTAAATACCAACAGCCTGTGAAGATATTTACTTCTTAATTCATAAACATCTTCTCAGGCGGTTGGTAAGTAAAACCCGCCTGTGATAAAGTTAAAAACCGCCTGTGAAAAACCGACGTCTATATAAGGACCCCTCACCGCAGTCAAAACGCAACCCTGGAGAATTTATATCGACGCCACAAGGCTGTTGAATTTCCCCTGCGCCGCGCCGCCGCTCCGCCGCCCAGCCCATACTACCGCGCCGCCGCTCAACCCCGCACCGCCACTTCTCCACCCAGCCGGCCCACCGTGCTGACGCCTCCCCACCATGCTGACGCCTCTGCAAGGTAAATGTAGTTTCCTTACTTTTTCTTTGTATATTCTCATTAGCTGATAAGCTGTTAGTTTTGTGTGTTCTGGTATATGGATTCTGTCCTTTTGCATGTGTAAGGACTGTATGGATTGTGTTCTGGTATATTGATGTATGGACTATATGGATTGTTTCCTTTTTGTACCTATTATGTGACATGAATATGATGTTTAATTAACAGATGCTATTGTAATATATATAAGATGCATCTGGGCATGTTTCCCGATATAACGGACCGGATCCCACCCAGACCTAGCCCATGCTGCTGGGCCTATTTTCCCCTTTGACTCCGTCCGCCTCAAGACGTCGCCCGTCTCCTACATTAGTCTCTCTAATCATACTTGTTATGTCTCTGTAAATTCATTTTATAGAAGACCTTTAGAGAATATTTGTGGCCAAATTTTATAAATCTGACAAAAATTCTATTATTGAAGCATGGACCATCGAGCGTGGATGTATAACATGCCAAGACCCGATCCTATGTACATTCGTAATATTGCAAATTTTATTGAAGCATCCAAGAGACATGCGAAGTTTCAAAAGATAGATGACATATTATGTCCATGTATCGACTGCGAAAATAAGATTGCTTGGACGGATACTATAGTAATCCAATCTCATTTGGTGAAAAGAGGTTTCAAAAATAACTACACAATATGGACAGAGCATGGTGAGTTAGATACACATGATGTGGATAAAGATGATGAGAGAGGCTCAGATGATGATAATGTTCATATCGATGATGGTAGTGACAATCAAGCAGGTGATGATGATGATGAGTTCGATTGTGAGGAGATGTTGCGTCACGTTGAACCATATGTACTGACTTCTATGGGAGCAAGCAAAGGTTTAAGTAAAATGGAGACATTGCAGAATGCGGCGACAGAGCTTTTATATGATGAATCAAACGGTTGTGATAAAGAGTTTACAACATTGCGTGCAGTCTTAGAACTACTAAAGTTGAAAGCTATGCACGGATGGTCCGATTGTAGTTTCTCTGATCTTTTGAATCTTCTGGCAGAAATTCTTCCAAATCCAAATAAACTGCCCAGAAGCACTTATAAAGCGAAGAAACTTCTTTGCCCGATGGCACTAGGTGTGACAAAAATACACGCTTGTGTGAACCATTGTATTTTGTATCGCAAAGAGCATGAGCTCGCAACTAGATGCCCCATTTGTGGTGTAAGTAGATACAAGAAGGACTACAATCACCAGTATGTTACCAACATGAAAAAGTCTCAGAAGAATAAGAAGTTTATTATTGGTCCTGAAGGTGACGATGACGATACTTCTGGCGATGCAAACGGGAAGAATAAGAGAAAAATTCCTGCATTGGTGATGTGGTACCTTCCGGTAATTGATCGCTTGAAGCGTTTGTTCTCAAACCCTAGGGAGGCTGAACTTATGCGTTGGCATTCCGAGCAACGCAAGAAGAATGAAAAACATATATGACACCCTGGTGATGCAACACAGTGGAAAAATTTTGATATTCAGTATCCAGAATTGGCGAAGGAAATCAGAAATGTGAGGTTTGCCTTGGGTACAGATGGAATGAATTCGTTTGGTGAAAAAGGGCGCATACACAGCACATGGCCCGTGGTCTTAACTATGTACAACCTACCGACGTGGTTGTCTCACAAAAGGAAATATATCTTATTATCTGTTCTTATCCAAGGTCCGAAACAACCCGACATCGAAATTGATGTGTTCTTGGAACCTTTAATGGAATATATGGCGAAATTGTGGAATGAAGGGGTACGTACATGGGATGAGTACAAGCGGGAGTATTTCACGCTAAGAGCAATGATATTCGTTACCATGCATGATTATCCCGGACTGTTTACATTATCAGGACAAATGAAAGGGAAGAAAGGTTGCATTAGCTGCGTGGATAGAACTGGATTTCTATACCTCACTTCATCTAGAAAGATGGTGTACATGAGACATCGACGGTTCTTGACAGATACACACAAGTATAGGAAGATGAAAGAACAATTTCATAACAAAATCGAAAAAGATACTGCACCGAAACCTTATAGTGGAAAACTTGTGTTTGAAATGGTCAAGAACATTCATATTGCTTTTGGTAAGGGAAGAAAGAGTAAAGGAATTAAGAGAAAGAAAAGTACATCTTCAGATGATACAACTGACATGGCTTTCAAGAAACAATCAATTTTTTTCAAGTATCTTCCGTATTGGAAGAATCTGGAATTTTCCCATAGTATTGATTTGATGCACGTTACAAAGAATGTATTTGACAGCATCATTGGGACCTTGCTGGACATGCCGAGGAAAACAAAGGATGGATTAAATTCACGTATGGACCTAGTAAATCTTGATTTGAGACCAGAGCTTCATCCAGTAGAAAAGGCGAACGGGAAGCATTACCTTCCCCCAGCCAGCTACAACTTGACGCTAGAAGAGAAAAAAGCAATTTGTGAATGCTTGCGTGGGATCAAAGTGCCCACAAGTTTCTCATCCAATATCCGCAAACTAGTCTCGATGAAAGACTTGTCTTTATTTGGTTATAATTCTCACGACTGTCACATGATGATGACAGTTTTCCTTGCCATTGCAATAAGAGTAATCAAACTTGAGCATATAAAAGTTGTCATCACACGTTTGTGTTACTTCTTCAATGCAGTATCGCAAAAGGTGATAGCACGTGAAGATTTAGACTATCTGAAAACATACATCGTCGAGACAATGTGCAAGCTTGAGATGTGTTTCCCACCATCCTTTTTTGATATGCAAGTACACCTAATCATACATCTTGTTGATCAGATAAAAGCATTGGGGCCACTATATTTACATCATATGTTTTCGTTGGAGAGATATTTAGGAGTATTAAAAGGTTACGTACAGAACCGTGCTCACCCAGAGGGTTCAATTATGGAAGGATACACCACTGAAGAAGTGATTGAGGGTTGCGCTGATTACATCAAAGATGGAAAATCGATAGGTCTGCCTATACCGGTACATATGGGTAGACTACGTGGGAGAGGCAAAGTGGGTAAGAAAACTTTTATTGTTCAAGATTACAAGAATGTACACCGTGCACATTTTGGTGTACTACAACAACTCGCAATAGCTGAGCCGTACATCGAGGAACACCAAATTGAGCTTCGTGATAAAAATCAAGACCGCAAAGAGGACTGGATCATGAAAGAGCACAGAAGATGTTTCACTGAATGGTTAATGGACAAAAATATATCATACGGAAACACTATAGAAGAGACAACAATAAAGAAGTTAGCTTATGGCCCATCTGCTTTGGTAACATCATGGCAAGCATATGACATCAATGGTTACACATTTTACACTAAAGAAAAAGACGGTAAGAGTGTTGCACAAAATAGTGGTGTTTGTATTGAGGCTTATGATTCAGAAGGGCGGAAGACCACATACATCAGGTTCATAGAGGAAATATGGGAACTCGATTATGGCAAAAGAATGGTAATGCCTGTATTTAAGTGCCAATGGGTCAAACATCCTGATGGTTTGAAAGTGGACAATTACGGGCTTACACTGGTAGACTTGAATAAAGTGGGTTACAAAGATGACCTGTGGGTTCTCGCCGATAATGTTGCACAAGTTTTTTATGTTCAAGATCCAGAAACTGAGAAGTTGCACGTAGTTGTTTCTGGAAAGCAAAATATTGTTGGGGTTGACAATGTGGGAGATAATGAAGAGGAATATAATCAGTATGAAGAGATGTACCTTTTCACCAAACCAGAAAACATCAAGCGCCTAGAGAGAAGCATTAGAAAGAATTTGAAACCCTATATGCGAGAAGATGTCAATGCTGGAAAAAAATGTATATAGCAATGCGAGATGATATATATTGTATATATTTGTATCTTCTGAAATCAACTTAGAACAATGTTGGTATATGGATTGTGTCCTTTTGCATTTGTGTACATATGCGTTTGGACTCAATGATTTGGAAGTTTGGAAGTTTGGTCTTTCAGATAATGATGTCTCGGGCGTGTTGCCGAATGAAGGAGGAGCGCTTGGCGTGGCGCAAGAACCATCCCCATGTATGTACATATGGCACATCGGTCACATGGTTGTATATACATATGTATCTGTAATGGACTGATGAACTTAACTATAGTTTGTTTTTCCGTCTTGTTTGTTTTTGGTATTTTCAATTTCTCCGCGTAGGGTTTCTCTGCGAAGCCTGAATCGGGAGATTTATTGAAGTGGTAGTGCATCGTCCCCGGTAAAGAAGGGGTAAGTCATGAAGAACAAGCACAATATGAGTTTAACCATCGTCCTCCTATTGATAAATTTCTTTTGCAGACTGAATGGGAAGATGGTTACTACCCCTGACAATCTCCTTCTCTGAGGACTATCCCTTGGTGCCTCCAAGATGCGCCTTTCCAATTGGGTTCTTCCACCAAAATGTCCATCGTTCGGGAGCACTCTGCATCAGGATTCTTGATCAAGAGACTGTAAGATAGACCTATTTTGTTCATGTAATTATTACTTATAATTGTTGTCGAACTTATTTGAACTAGTTTCTTATATTGCTTAAATTATATTTCGTAGGGGTGGTGCAGTGCTTTTACAATCAAAACTATACTACTTGAAGTTCAGCGTTTGCTGCATCAGCCAAATGTGCCTGATGTTGAAAATGATTGCTATAATATACTTATCAAGGTTAGATGACACTTTGACTTAGTGACCAATGTAGGTTATTCATTCCTCCTTCGACATTTGTTAATTTAAATAATGTCAATATTTTCAGGATCCAGCGGAATATAAGAGACGTGTTCGGGAGCAAGCAGGACGGTACAATTTAGATTGATCGATGGGAGCTTCATCGTCGATCTACAATGAATGTAGCATGATTTTTGTTCAGTGTGTAAAGAAATTATCTTTGAACAATTGTAAAGCCTCTAATGGTGTATTATCACAAGTAAGCCAGCCTCATTGGTGATCGAGCATTTCCTATAATGCATTACTGTACTAGTATCCGCTAGCTCATCTGTGTTTTTTTCCTGATACAATTTTGCCTGCACGACTACATACGGTTGTGATAGTTGCAACTACATCCCTGTAATTTCAATGAAAACCGCTTATGATAATTGAACAACTACATACGATTCTTAAAGAATGACCGCCACTGAAAATACATGATCTTCTCAGGCCGTTGTTAATCAAGAACTGTCTATGAAGTTCATTGCATTATAGACGGTTATTAATTAAGAACCGCCAACGAAGATCATGTATTTACTCAAACGGTTGTTCCTTAAAATCCATCTGTGAAGTTCATTGCATTACAAACGGTTATTAATTAAGAACCGCCAACGAAGATCATGTATTTACCCAGACGGTTGTTCCTTAAAATCCGCTTGTGAAGTTCATTGCATTACAGACGGTTATTAATTAAGAACCGCCTATGAAGATCATGTATTTACTCAGACGGTTGTTTCTTAAAATCCGCCTGTGAAGTTCATTGCATTACAGACGGTTCTTAATTAAGAACCGTCTGTGAAGATCATGTATTTACCCAGACGGTTGTTCTTTAAAATCTGCCTGTGTTGTTCTTTCATCACAGGCGGTTATTATATCATTCGTCATCACAGTCGCATATTTTTAAGGACCGCCTGTGTTTGAAAATTTGAGGCGCCTGTAAAAATGCTTTTTGTAGTAGTGGTCAATCCATACAAGCAGGAGATGGCGGGAGGTGATGGTTTGCAGACGACGAAGATGCCAGCTTCTGGCAAGGGTGGTGTCGGCAACGACACGGGCATTCTGGCTGTGATGGAGCGTATGGTGAAGGAAGCAAGCAGCTCCCTCGTCTACCCAATATTGACATGCACAAGTTACATCCAATGCACTACTACAATAAGCCTTATCGCAGGTGGCTCCAAACCTATTATCACACGCGGTTTTTTAAAACCGCCTGAAACGAAGAGCCTGCGATAATCCGCAACTTCACAGGCGGAGAAGTGATACCGCCTGTGAAGAAACATTATCACAGGCGGTTTTTACTTATACTAGCCGCCTGTGAATATAAGTTATCACAGGCGGGTGGTTCAGCATATATATCTGCCTATGATAATTGTCTTATCACAGGCGGGTCTTGTAGCATAACTAACTGCCTGTGATAATGGTGTTATCACAGGCGGATGTTGACCTACATCAAGCCGCCTGTGAAGACCTTTTACCGTAGCCGGTTTCTACTTTAACAGTAACCGCCTGTGATAATTAGGTTATCACAGATGGTTCTTTACATGTATCTAGCCGTCTGTGATAATTGTTTTTCATAGGCATGCCTAGCCGTTGGTTAATAACCGCCTGTGATAAGGTATAACATATGCAATACTACTGCTGTTATTTCTAATTTCCAGATCAATTCAATATAATCACAGAACAAACATCAACAATATCATCACAGAACAAAAGTCAACAATATTATCATCACAGAAGTCAATTTCACTAAAACAATATACATATGTACAAGTTACACATACAATTCATCTCATAGTTTACAAGTTTCACTAAAAATTGTTTCTATTGGCATAGTCGCAAAGTTCTGGCACATCAGCTGTTGCACCATTCTCATCAAAGAACTTCCTTTTTTGTGCAAAATTTCGCAAAATGAACTAACAGAGTTCAGAAGCAATCATGTGGCTCCTCCATCAGGAATACTTCTACAAACCGACCATTCTTCATTCAGATTCTTCGTGTGCTGCAATATAACACATAACAAAGTTTAGAATGTGTTGGTTTGAACAATCTCAAAGTATAGATCAAAGTGAGAGTATACAGGAATTTAGTTGGTATTTTTGGAGAAGTTGTACTATGAGCAATTGAATTTTGAAGTTGGAATCAAAATATGAAAATAATGTTTCTGTTAATATTGAACAGCAGAGAATATAAGTATTAAACTATGCTAGTTACAATGAAAAAGAAACTCAAAAGTAAGAAAATAAGGTATCGACATTAAGGATAACTTACATCCTCACGATTCACTCTATATACGCCGGCGGTTCGAAGATGCTCGCATACATAATACCCGCATAAGACACTCCCAGTAGGTTGCTTGGGACAAGCACAATACGTTTTAATGTCCAATGCATTCGTATTGGAAGGTCTCTCACCGCCAAGCTGTTCCGCGTAAAACCGCCAAGCGCTGTAATACAAGAAATGTCATATAAAACTTTTCAACACATTCTAAATGTGTGTAAATAAAAATTATTGAATAAACGTACAGTTTCAAAATGGAAATTAAATCTTTGTAACGATCTGGTGGGAAATCGGCCGAGTCCAACACTGTTGCCTTTCCCTACGCTGGCTTGATGAAGATCATTATGTAGTGATCACTGCAAACACACAAACACACGTGTTAACAATTACCAATAACTGCTATTTCAATGTCAAGTGTCAAACTTACTCGAAGTTGTACGGAGCCTTTACGAGGTCCTTGCTGTCTCTGACAAAGTTAAACATTGCATGTCCTATGTAAGCTGCAACTTCTGTCCTTTTATCCTTCATAAGTTTTGCGATTGCTTTTTCAAAATCTTTTTTTTTCATGTGCTTGAACTATTCTGAGTTTCGATCCACCTGGACGTCGAATAGCGCCTTTGCAATCCTAGTAGGGTCAAGGATACCTGTCTTGTGCGCCAACTTTTCATTATCCATGTATTGCATCCTATTGAAGAAGTCCAGAATTGTTATAATATCATGAAATGCATATGCGTGTAGTAAGAAAAGCAAATACAAAATATTAGAGCACTTACAAGCACCAGACGAGCAGCAGGTTGATTTCAAGCATGCCCCGATGCAAAAGGGGACGCAGCTCTTCAAATAAAATGACTCGTCTATCTTGTCTAGTGCTCCAGAATGCTTGTTTTGGAATACAAAATGTGACGCAATTAAGACCATATCTTGTGATGGCAAGGATGTACCACTCATGCATTCTTCTGAGCGGGACGGGTTGTTTTCTAAGTTGTACGGATGTCATGAACGGCTTCCCATTCTAAAATTTAGGAGGAACATCCTCAAGCTTGTATATTGGAACTCCTGGTTTAACTAAAGCCGTCCGCCGATTATACATGACACCGTATTCTTCCCACTCCTCGATATTTCCTAATTCTGGCTCATGAGAAGAATGAGATGCACTCGATTTTATAATATTTTCCTTCATAGTTTCCAAATACTTTGACACTTCTGATGAAGGTTTATTATTTTCATATGGGCTAACTTTGATAGGCACTAATGATCGAGGAGTAGTCGTCGGAAGTTGGACACTGGCTTGTTGAACCTGTTGTTCAACTGATTGCTCTTTACTCCCAGCAGCTGGCTCTAGTACTACTTCAAGTTGTTGCTCAACTAGTTGCTCTTTATTAGCAATAGCTTTCTCTGGTACTGCTTGAAGCTGTTGTCCAACTTATTGCTCTTGGATATCTTTACTAGCAAGGTTACTATCATCCTTGCTGAGAGATAGGGGGAGTGGATCTTCCTGGACTGGGAGTGGATCTTCATGCACTTTCGCCTTAGAAGATGGGGTTGCAGTATTTGGAGATGCGACGGGGCTAGAAATTGTCTCATTGTCCAACACGATATCGCGTCGGTGCCAAAGGATTAATTTGTTGACAGCCTGCCCCAGAGTCGCGATCCCCTCAGGTGTGACGTGGTCTATTTCATAATCTTAATAATCATTATCAATGATCTGAAGAACTTGCACCACATCATAATACAACGGAAGTGGATTCCCGTTGAAGTCACGATCAGGCTTTGCCATAGCAGTGGCAACCTGTTTGGTTTTGTTCCCTGCTCTGCCTATTGGGACAAGAAGACGACAAGATTTGTCGTTAGCAATATCATCGACAGGGAACTTATGGGTTGACCCTGAGCCTGGCACAGAACCAACGCTACTAGGGTAGGCAGTTGGAGATACTAATTGCTCCTTTTGCACCGGAACCATCATTGTACTCGGTGCCACTAATTGTCCCGATTGTCTAAGTTGTTCCATTATTTCTTGCATATTTTATTTGACCTTTTGAGAAATCGTTTCATCAAGTGTTTTCTTAAACTTCTCACGTCTTCTATATGTGTCTTTATCTTTAGGGAAACCATCTAGCCATGACATTTGAGAAGAGACCGCTCGAACCTGTCTGCAGTGTTCAGTGTTTCCTAAGATAGCGGTAAGTTGGTCATTCTCCCTCTTCGGCTTGAAGAGACCCTTCTGTTGCTTTTCAATTACTTCTTTCATTTTATCCTCTACTTCTGTAACACCCTAATTTTCATGCATCATGCCCTACATACACTCATATACATGTTTAACATTAACCCACAACAAGAGGAACGGGTTTAAAATTGATTCGAAGCATTTAAAATCAATTTGGAGCAAAAACCGCACTTAAGCAGGAAAGTGCGGACTAGTCCGATTTTGCTGAGGACTAGTCCGATTTCTCTCTGACTAAAAATGTACTTGTCCGTTTTTGCTGCGGACTAGTCCGATTTTTGGTACTGGAAACTTTCGGACTTGTCCGATTTTGTGCGGACTAGTCCGATATTCCATTAATCCTTGAAAATTTGCTAAGTCCCTGGACTTTTCCGGACTAGTCCGGTGTTCCAGCGGACTTGTCCGATTCCCTCTCTGTTCAAAGTGGGACTTGTCCGATTTTAGGCCAGACTTGTCCGATTTTCTCTCTGGACAACTTCAGACTAGTCCGGTCCTATCCGGACTTGTTCGATACTTCGTGACTCTGAGTTGATCTTTTGTTTTACGACTTGTTTCTTGGGTTTCACGTTAATTGGGCCTAGGGATGTCGTGCCTAACTCTTTTAGAGCCCATGTGGGACTCTAAACCGGCCTCTACTCATCCCAAACTCGAAATCCATCTAACCCTAGCCTCCACCTCTATATAAACAGCCCCACCCCTTGGATTGACATCTATTTGCCACTTTTCCACCCACCCAAACCCTAGTTCGTGGGGAGCCACCATCAAGGAGGGAGGAGAAGATCCCAAGCAAGAAGAAGAAGAGAGGGAAACGAAGGAGGATCAAGATCTCCACCAAGTTTCGTTCTTCACCCCCAATTCATCTCCAAGTTCATCACCAACCCTAGATCATCAAGATCCAAGTGTTGTCTCCAAGTTTCTTGATTCATTGGAGTTCTAAACACCTGGTATACCTTCTATTCTCTTTTCCTTACGTAAATTCAACCCCTAACCTCCAAATTTACGTCGATCTAGATAACCCTAATCTGCTGATCTCGCGGAGTGCGGACTTGTCCGGACCCTAGCGGACTAGTCCGATCTTTCTGGTTAAATTGTGTTGAATTAATTCTAAAATTTGATCTAATCAATTCCAAACCTGTATAAACTTGTTAAAATCTATTAGAACTAGTTAGTGATCATTAAAAGCAATCTATTCACAAGTTCTACCTTGCATTTGCATAAATCATGCATGTCATGTCATATTGAGTAATATTTGTGCACTTTTTGATTGTGTTTCTTGTCTTGTATATTTATTGTGTGGATTAGATGGATTTGCACTATAGAGTGCCGCGGAGGATCTCCAGCACCAAGAGTTTGAAGGCTTTGAGCCTAATCAACAGCAAGAGCAAGGCAAGTGTCCTTGAAGCATATTGATCCTGTTTTAAAATAAATGTTTTGTTTGCAAAATTGCATGCTTGTGTCAATTTGATGGGAAATCATATGGTAAGAAGTTTACTAGATTTGTTGACCACCCTTGTCACCTGGAATTTATGGTAGAGAGTCGGGAAGGGCTTTTTACCTTTTGCTTCGCTTAATCAACTGGGATGGGAAAACAATTATACCACTCAATTTAATTATGCATGGATGAGATTACGGTTAATGTGAACTGGTTAAATATGATATGGTAATGGGTGATCTAAGCAAGCCTGGTATGTGGATGGGTTGGATGTACGGTGGTTTGCTTGCTTTAGATCTAAGGACCGATTCATGTGAGAATAAGCCAGGACTACAGTGCCACCACGAGGCCAAGTATGGGTGCGGCGTAGCTGATTAATTTGGGGATTTGCTAGTGCTGTTTGGACCATTGTGGATGCTCGGGGAAGGGGTAGTCAGATTGGGTTTGTTGATGATTGGCGGGACTACCCTGGGATCCGAATGGCTCAAGAGGGGGCCCTTGGTTGAAGATGTGCTCTGCGGGAGACATCGCCACCGGTGAAACCTCAGTGGGGTCTAAATAGGCTAGTAATCCCTTTGTAAAGGCTATTTTGTAATCTCTTGGTCACACACCAACGGAAGTGTGTAATATGACCGCTGGGTCATGGGCATAAGGGAGATTCTTAGTCACCGAAAGGTGATGAAATCACGAACACGTGGGTAAAGTGGTACAAACTCTGCAGAGTTAAATAAAACTATCATGATAGCCGTGCTCCCGGTTATGAGCACCTGGACAACTTCCATGATTAGAGGGAAATTGGAATTTGGGATGGTTATGGTTTGGTAATGGTTATGGTTGGTTATGAATTTATTTCTGGTATTGAATATGGTTATTGGCAAATGGTGAAATCTAGAATTATTGATGATGGTTGTGAATTCAGATCGGTATTGTGATATTACTTATGATTATGATGGGTTTACTTCACATACATATAATATATTGCTTTTCTCATGTTTTTAATGTACTTTTCAGCAATTTGCCATTATTATTGTCGACATTTTGAATAAGCCACATGTCATACTTTGCACACTTGCTGAGTATGACATGTACTCACTCTTGCAATCTCCCCCCCCCCAACAGTTGCAGGTCAGGATTGGGAGTTTAATGGTGATAATGCGGAGTTCTAGGCCGTGTCTACCGTCAGCTTTGCCTGTGGTGTTTTTGGACCTGCGCTATACCCTATTGCTTATGCTGCCTAGCTGCTTAGTTTGCTTAGTTGCTTAATTAGTTTATTTCCGCTGCATTAGTTAAACTTGTCGTTAATATTCATTAGAGCTTGTATTCGAGGATATTATGGTTTGTGTAATAAAATTTGGTTAATTAATCTTGCTCTATGGTAATTTTCTGTATATCGTTTGTGATTGCACTCGTGTATGTGTGATGAACATCCTGGGCACACATATGCGTTAGCTTGGTTCGTTTTTCGGAACTGGGCATCACAACTTCATTCAGAGAGTCGGGCTTTTCAAGTTTGCCCTCGTCGGTCAAACCTAACCGAGCAAAGACCCACCATTGAGTTCACTCATCGCACCCTTCTAATGGGTGAGGATTGCCCTTACTGGTAATTTCGTCTAATATCTTATTCCGTTTCTGGTCTTTGGGGCCATATCCGGCAGACCCCAAGCGATGATGGTATTTGTTCTTTTTTGCATGCTCTGACCTAGTTGCACTTAGAGCTTTAGCATCAGATGTGCTCTTTTGACGAACAAACTCTTGCCACTGAGCTTGTGTGATTTTTCCCATCTTCCTCGGGCTAGGGACCTTATCAGCCTTAACATAAGCATTCATTTCACTCTTTCAGCCACAAAACTTCTTGTGGCAAGAGACCAATGTTGCTTTCTTTACAGCTTCTTCTGTGCCTTTCGGGAACTTGAATTGTTTCTTTATCCTTTCCCACAACTCATTCTTGGTCTGCTCGGGTAATTTCCTCCAATTCTCGGTTTTGATCGGCACAACCTCCCTAACAAGAAAACCGCATGCATTACGGTACTTGGTAACTGAATCCAGTGGTTCTTGGGGAAGCCCACCTGGACCGACGCTTGTTATGTACATGATGCCGTCCAATGGACGCTTATTGGGACCTTGTTGCCCTCATTTCCGCTTGAGTGAAGCTGAGGATTCATCCATTGGAGAACCTTCTGCGGTTTTAGGAGCCGATGTCACCTCATTGTCTTTGCGATTAATCTAGTTAGAAAAAAATTATAAGACTTTGTATACTTGACAACCAACATTAACTTGAACTGCTGAAGTTAAGATTCGTGATCCATACCTCGTCGGCAGGATAATATTCCGGGTCTAGATCCACTGAAGTCTTTTTAATTTTTATATTCGGAAAAGGATCCGATGGACTGTGATAGGAGCCTGAACTGCTGGAGTCAGTAAACTACATATTGTCTTCTTTATTGTTACTACCAGGACCAGTCTTCTTAGGGCTTTCCATGCTAGATCTAATAAGACAAAAAATCTAATAAATGGCATATTAACTCTACATGAAGTGTCATGAAGAAAAATATGGAAGCATTCTAGGATTTGATAAGGCATTCTAGGGTTTAAGGCAACTGACCAAAAGGTTCCTATACATTGTGAGGGTGACAAGCATGTTAAAGTTGCTCACCAGTAATGGCAATTTTATCTTCTTATTCTAAATAGGCTAGCTTCGTTCAGAGTGGCGACCACGTTCTTGAGGTTTACTAGGCGGCGCCTAGCTCCGGACCTATAACTGATCAAGCAAGGGACAAAAAGCAAATCCCCGCACAGCTCCTACCTAGCTTAGAGGGCATTATCATCCCCGCTCTCAAGTTTCCTCTTATTCCCTGTCACTGGTTCGGGCGGTGAGGGAGGCGGCACGGAATTAGTCAAAATTAGTCAAGTATAGCTATATCTAATGTAACTTAGCCAAAATTAGCCAAATTTGCACAACTTAACCAAATATAGCTAAATCTTGCCCCGCATAGTCAAACTTGCTTGATTATGCTTCAGTTAGCTAAATTTGGTCATATTTAAAACAAATTTTCTCAATTTTGACTCAATTAAGTAAATTTAGCCAAAACACTTTTTTGAAGTTATATAGGTCTAACTAAATTCTTGTATCATAGAGATCGACAGCAAATGCTCAGACTCCATCGCCACACCTAGTGGTACCTAGATATGGGCGTGAGGATGCTCCTGGCATCACAAATGAGTTGGCCAGCAACTTGTTTGGCTTTAGAGTTAAATATAGCATAACTTTGGTAGCACAGATTAGCTACAATTGCTCAAATGAAGCTGATGGAGCCACAATTGCAGACATCTTTGGTAGCACAGATTAGCTACAATTGCTCAAATGAAGCTAACTTAGAGAAACAAAAGCAAACTTAGCCAAACTTAGTCTAGCATAGCTAACTCTAAGCATAAGTAGCCAAATATAGCATAACTTAGTCAAAATTAGTCAAGTATAACTATATCTAATGTAACTTAGCCAAAACTAGCCAAATTTGCTCAACTTAACCAAATATAGCTAAATCTTGCCCCTAATAGAGAATTATGTGGCATATGCAAGGCCGATGACAGAAATAGGGAATATACTGCTGTTACTAGAGTCTAGAATCATGTTAACCACTAATGTGTCAGAACAGAATAGGATCATGCACAATGCGATGACAGAACGCGCAGACTGACAGTTTTGCTACATGATCCTACAGGCTTTGCTCCAATGAATATAACGAAGTGGAACTTCTTCAGCATAGATTTGGTAAACCTAATGATCCTAGGAGAAGAACAACAACTACTATTCAGAATATTATCTCTGCAAACTACCAGAAGATGAAATGCTACTGATTTCACAGTTTCAGACACACTGAACCAACTACCAATTTATTGTGATATAACCATCCACGACGAAGGGAGTAACTCCTATTTATTCGAACATGACAGTTTTATCTCTGCAAACTACCAGAAAATGAAATGCTACTGATTTCACAGTTTCAGACACACAGAACCAACTACCAATTTATCGTGATATAACCATCCACATAAATCTTGCCCCACCGAAACCTAACAAAAGATGCCACCGAACTTGACAATTTTTTGAATTCCACCGAACCCTAATCAAGGATGCCTACCATTTTCCAATTCCCGAACCCTAAACAAGAATATGCAAGGCGGCGGCGAGGGCGGTGAGGGAGGCGGCACGGCGAAGGAGGATGGAAGGTCAAAGGGTTTAGGGTTTACCTTGAAGCTCGGCGGTGACGGCAATGGCTTTGCTTGCCGTACCTAGAAGTGATGAGGGCAAAGCTCGGCGATGACGGCAAAGCTCGGCGGCGATGGCGGCGAACACTTGGCGGCAAACGAAATTTTGGCAGCCTAACGGCATCTAAGTGTTTCGCCTGGGTTAGGTTTACCTAATGCTGCCGAGGGGTATATATAGACTCCCATTTTCTCAGACGGATTTTAAGTACCGACTGTCTGAGAAGATGGTTACCTCAGGCGGGTTTTACTTACCAACCGCCTGAGAAGATAAAATTATCTCAAGCGGTTGGTAAGTAACACCCGCGTGAGATAAACTTCTTCTCAGGCGGTTATTAAGTACCAACCGCCTGTGAATATATTTACTTCTTCTTAAATAATATTCTTGATTAAATGTGGGTCCTTTAAAAAGGCAAAATTCCACTTTCTTGTAATATTATTGATAAGTAAAGGTTACCATTAAATTTCACTTCATAAATCCTTTGAAATTGGTCAGAACATAAAAAACATACAACAAATGCTATTTTTCATTTTTCTATCTTGATGAATATAATGCTTTTTTTCATTTATTTTTTCAGTAGACATTTTTACTCATCATACCAACCTCTATGAATTTTTTCAGATTTTTTTAAATTTTTTTGAATCAATGTGTTCATAATTGTTTTCTCAATGTGTTCTAAAAGTCATGAACTTGGTTTAGAACTTCTATACAGTATGGCTATTAAGACCTCAGAGAGTAACTAGTAAATTTATTACTTTATTCAGAACGTGCACGTGAGTTTTTATTATTTACTAGTTCTCTAATTGCTTTCTATAATCGCGATGATAATTAGTCAGTTATCTCATATTTTATTTTAGTCACTCTTCATTATAAAGTTCTAATAGTATCTTCTTAGAAATATTTAGAGGGGTTAATTATTAGCTTATACGTGCACCTTGTTAATATGAGTACCTACACGATTTTCCTATGGGAATGATAATTACTTTTCTATCCCATAATTTATATTACCCTATCACCATGCGCATTATATTACATATGTCAAATAACATTTTTTAGGGACTTTAGATGATCATTTATGAGGAAGCTAGCCCATCTAAAGTTTATATGTGATTTTCTTCTAACTGTTGGCAATCTAACTAATTCTCCTATAGGGATGTTAAGTATTTACTACTCGATACCCTTTAATGGTTGAATAATATTGTTTATGTCAATTAATACCTCTTATACCCCTAGATTATTTTTTTTGAGAGATTGTCAAATTTGAGGGCTAAATATAGGTTTTCCCAATTTTCCTAGTTGATTAAATGTTTTTTATTAGTTAATACAAAGTCTATCATTTTATGTAGTTTACTAAGGTCACTCACCACCATTTCTATGGTATAACAATCATTATAAAATTTTATGGAACTCCTAGATAATTATTTTAGGGAACAATTAACATGATTTATTTTTAATTTCTTTATTACTATTTCATTTTAGATAAGCTAATAATATCTACCACAGTATGTACAATTAATTTCTTTTATAAACCACTCTTAATGTGATCTACAAGCAATCAGTGATTTTTAGGGATTTTTCTAGAATTTTCTATTCTCAGAAATGCATTTTCTAAAAGTCTGGGTATAGTAAGGGAGTGGCTCTAGCATTTTAGATACTACAGTAGTGGCTGACCTGTGGGACTTGGCTACACCCGTGTGGATCTAGCAATTTCTTTGCATGTGCTCAGTCTGACATGTGGGTCTAGATGGTCAGTGTCTGCGTGCCTCTGGTCCATATGGACCTGGTGCATACAAGCGCGCGCCACGAGGCTGCACGCGTTGTGCCGACTGGGTGGCCACGCGGGAGCTCTGTCTTGCGTGGCATCCATGTGGCAGCCATGTGTGCGCCACGCAAACGCCACGTAGGCACCAGGGAGGCTCAACAGGGGAGGCAGCGGGAACGGCGGGCCGCACGGCGGAGGGACGCCGGCGGTTCGCTGGAACCCTACCGTCGACGTAAATCGACCGACGGGGTGCTTCTCGGAGCTCAAACGGATGAGAGGGGGTTCGATGGCGGTGATGGCAGGCCGGGGCAGCGGTCGGAGAGGCGGTGCAGATGCGTCGGGGATCGTGGCGGCGGCGGCGCTCGGGTAGACTCGCGCGCACTGGGTTTAGCATTGGTCTAGTGCGATGGGAAGGTGTGTGATTGCCCGTGGAAGCTACTCACGGCCTTGGTAGGGTCACGGCGGTGCCCTGGGTGGCCGGTAGCGGATGGCATCATTCGCGACCGTGCGCAGCGTCGATCTACTCGTATGCTCTATAACTCGACAATCTAGCTTGCTAGGGGTGTGTCCCAGATTTCGTAAGAGGTTTTTGGGCACTCTTCTAGGTCGGGAAGAGTTCAATGGCGGCGGGCAACGGCCGATGGCGCCGGGAAAGACAGCGGTGTGTCGCACCCTGACTCCTGAAGGCGTTCCATCTGGTCATAGTGTACCCATACCACTTAACGGATGCGGTGAGTCACTACTACAAAAAACATTTTTACAGGCGCTTCTATATTTTTTTTACAGGCGGTTCATTAAAAGTGCGGCCTGTGATGTCAGATGAGTTAATAACCGTCTGTGATAATAGAATATCACAGGCGGTCCGTAACAAACAACCGCCTGTGAAAATGTATTGATTTTCACAGGCGGTCCGTAACAAAAACCGCCTGTGATAATAGTCATTATCACAGGCGGTCCGTAACAAACAACCGCCTGTGAAAATATAATGATTTTCACAGACGGTGTGTAACATAAAAACCGCCTATGATAATGATGGCTTCTCATTGGTCCGTTGCTTCATCCCATGGATCACTCTTGGACTTCGTATCTCCGCTGTCCGGTGCTTATCGATCCAACGACTCAGTTTAGAAGCCGCACGATAGATGTGTCTATAACAGCAGCAACCACGGTTCAGTCCGTGATCCTCCGTCAGCCTCCTAAGGTACGGCTTCCGGCGGCATCTCCCAAGGCGCGGCTGCCGGCGGCCTCTCTCAAGGCGCGACTTCGGTTGCTCCAGACCTCGGCGGCTCCGGCGCGGCCTCCTGACGAGTGCGAGCCCTGCCGACGCGAGCACGGGCGCGGATCTGGCACAGTCTACCTCGGGCTTCTGGCGGCGCGGCTGCCGGCGGCCTCTCTCAAGGCGCGACTTCGTTTGCTCCGGACCTCGGCGGCTCCGGCGCGGCCTCCCGACGACCGCGAGCCCTGCCGACACGAGCACGGATGCGGATCTGGCACAGTCTACCTCGGGCTCCCGGCAGCGCGGCTCCGGTGCGCCTCCCGGCGAGCGCGCGCCCAGCCGGCATGAGCGCGGGCACAGATCCGGCGCGGTCTACCTCGGGCACCCGGTGGCGCGGTCTACCTCGGGCTCTCGACGATGCGGCTCCTCCGGCTCCAAGCGGCACGGTCTCGTCGGGCTTCGGGCGGCACGGCTCCTCCGGCTCTCGGCAGTGCGACCTCCTTCGACACTTGGCGGCGCTCTTCCGGCTCCGGCAACGCGGCGGCCTCCAGGCGGCGCGGCCTCTTCTGACTCCCGGCGGCACATGTGAAATTTTTTTTGTTTCACTAGGCATTTTCACAGGCGGTTTTTAATAAAAAACCGCCTGTGAAAATGTATTTTCACAGGCGGTCGGTAATTAAAAACCGCCTGTGAAAATGCATTTTCACAGGCTGTCGGTAATTAAAAACCGCCTGTGAAAATGTAGTTTCACAGGCGGATTATGCCACCGCCTGTGTTAATCGATCATTTTCACAGGCTCTTCGTTACAGGCGGTTTTTAAAACCGTATGCGATAATATGTTTAGAACCGTCTGCGATGAAGCATTTTGTAGTAGTGGATCTAATGGGCAAGGTGGGCTCTACTAAACGGGTTCCTAGCTCGCCGACGGCTATGGCGCGTGGCGGTGAGCGGCTGCCCGACTAGGGTTTCGTAGCAACGGTGAGATATGGTGAGCTAAACCTCAAAATTACAAATGTTCTAGATATATAACAATAGTATAAAGTAACTGGTAAAAGGAATTGAATATTGAGGCCTCACCGGATCAGGAACACGTTTTGGCGGCCGGAGTTGAGGAAGAAAGAGAGGATTGGTGATGTCCATCCAATTGGAGGTGAGGGTAGCTCAGAGGTGAGCGCCGGGCACTCGGACGAGGAGTGAGGAGTGTGGAGGGTGCTTTGCGCCAGAAACCAGAGGAGGGGGGACTGTTTTATAGCCGTATTAAGGCGGTGGCCGGCGCGCCTTTTGGCGCGGGAGCGGCGGTGCTGCAGGTTTTGTGGCGCACGCGCCATGCTCGCTAGCTGGCGATGAGATGTTAGGATCGAGACGCAATATTGGTGCCAGTCGATGTGATGGGAGAGCGGAGACACGACGGGGGGTCACGGCGGCTGGCGGGCGCTGCTTTTGTCGCGGCCTGAGGCGGTGCGCAGAGGCGTTCTGGTCTTCGGTACTGTGATTCTGGGATGGGAAGGTTGGAGGTGAGTGAGGGCGATGGGCGGCAGGCGTGCGACGCGACGGGACGCGTCGCGTCCCTGTTTCTCGGTGTCGGGCGTGCGAGCGGGGTGTCAGGGCAAAACGGGAAGGCGGCGGAAGGAAGGGGAAGGCGGTACAGTAGCGGGTTGGGCCGTGAGTGAGTGCAGGAGAGATAGAGGGAGGCGAGATGCGGGTCGCGCGGTGGAAAGAGGCTGGGCCTCGACTGGAAAAAAAGGAAGTGGGCCACGCAGGGGGAGGTGTTGGGCCAGGAAAAATGGAGAGGAGTGGACCGGCGGGGAAGAGGAGAAAAATGGGCCGCACAGGTTGGAGAAGAGGGAAATAGAATTGGGCCGCATGCTGGGAAGGGAAGAAAATTAGAAAAAGAGAGAAGAGGGATGTGCTTAGCCCATAACTGAGAAAGGAGGTGTTTTGTGTATTTTGAAGATTCATTCATATTTAAATATTAATTCAGTTTCAGGTGTTTTGAGGACTTTGAATATTTAGTCCATTGTTGTTCTCCTTTATTTATTCATTCTTGGCTTGCGTTAGACTTTGGTGCACATGTTTTTATTCATATTTACATATGGATGATATCCTTATTTTATTTTATAATTGGTCATTATAAATAGATTACTTGGTTTAAATTGCATACAGGTCTTTGTTATTATTTTTGATCTAGGTCTGATCAAAGGTTTTAATGGCACATTCTTATTCATTGATTGATTCTAATTAATGGTGAGGTCTCATATTCATAAATTTTTCTATATGTCAACTTGTTTAGGCTTTCACCTGTGTTGTTATTTATTTCAGATTTATCCTATAGTTTGCTTCGTATGTATTTGTATTTCAGTGTATATGTGTTTCTATTGGTATAATATGCGCCTCTATTTTTACTTGCAACTAAGGTTTGCTCGAGATTTATATAAAAAGAAAAAAATAATTCTGAGTGATTTTTACCATTTGTTAAAATTCGGGCTGTGACAGATCTACCCCACTTAAATAAAATCTTGTCCTCGAGATTTGAGGATTGTCTTAGGTTGGTAGATATTTGTTTTCTAAGGTTGTTATTACTATCTTGAGACGGTCGTTTCTTTAATCTTGACATCACTGTGCTACATACGCACTTGTTTACATTTCCAGGATGACGAGCATTTGTACAGCTGGTTCTTGATATCTATCATCAAACTGTTGGCACATTGCGTCAAGCATTACTTGCTTCTTGGGTTTAGTGGGTGTCTTATGTATGCTTGCAGACCTTGTTGGGCGTGTAGGTGACTCTCGGTCTGCTACTCCGGGCAACAAACTATAGTTCCCATTGCTATAAATGGTATGTCTGGTCATGGAGTCAACATGTCTTATTTCCCACTAACCCGTTGGTACTTCATACTGGTGTTTCCCTAGGGTACACGCAACCACTACCATGGTAGCGGATTTTTACGGTGGTTGTTTGTTTATTGTTACCGTTGACTACCTATGGTTCCGATTTCTACCTCTTAGGGTCTTGCGGGCGGAGCCACAAAATGACGCTCTTTCATCTCTGACCATACTGGTGCTACTTGACATTCAGCACCATAAAGGGTCTTGAAAGGTGACATCTTTGGACTTTGTGGGGTCCACTACCATGACTTTAGCTTTTAGGGTATGTCCAAGGAAGCTTCATATCTAGGTGACATTGATAGATTTCTTTCAAATTGTAACAGCTCCATCCTTTTTCTCAGTCCCCTAGTATTCCTTTGACTTTCAAGGTCAGTCAAGTTAATGCTTACTGCTAGCCCTCTCAAATGCTAGCTTGCCCATATGACTCGATCAAGAAGCAGAATGATGTGATGGTTAGCACAAAGGGCGTCACCGTGGAAACTCGTATTTTCCACATTGGGTAACGGGCAATGGCTTCATGATGTGAGCATGTATGATCTTGAATTGGTATTAACTTGACCCCAATTCACATGTGTACTAAATCTCTTAACTGGTTAAGCAAGTCATAGACTCAGGGTAACATCTATTTCCGCTACTTCATCTGATGTTCGGTAGACGATGCACGTCTTGAGCTTGCTTTCTTTCTGCTTGAGCAAAACATTGGGGTTCCCTAAGGCGATGAACTCAGTCAGAAAATCCCTTCTTGTATCTTACGGGTATGTCTCTTGTGTTTGATCAATCAATATGTGTCCATCTGATAGGATTTCCTTGCCCTCAGTGTTGCTTCGGGTGTTAAAGTGGTTAGAGACATCGTTCCTATGTATGGTTCCATTCCTTTTGATCCTTCCAGATCCATATCTGATCATGTATACATTTCCAACATTCACTCCATGGGCGTAGCTTCCAAACTACGTGTCATGAATTCCATGGGAGCTCTTGCGGCTGACTTCTTATCGTTATCTCAATGTGATTCACCGTAGTGACCTTGCGGTTGGGACAGGGTGTAAATCCTTGTTGGTGTGCCAACCGGTCCATAAGGGTATGATTCACACCGTTTGCCGTATGGTCTTTTAGGTCTGCTAAAATCCTACCCCACTTAAATAGGATTTTAACTATTATATATTTTTTTGTTATTCATTAGTGCGGGTTTATTATTATTATTATTATTATTATTATTATTATTATTATTATTATTATTATTATTATTATCATTATCATTATTGTTATTATTTCTATTATCATTATTATTGATATATTTATATTTTATTATTAGTAGTTTTGTTTTGTTTTTTTTGGTTTATTTATGTATTCAATTATTTATTTATTGACTTTGTGGGTTAACTGGAGTACTTGGATCGAGACGGGGTTTCTGCATGAGCAGTGTGCTCATGGTGAGGTCGAACAGGGATAGATTTCTGAATGTGTATTTTTTTGATCTAGTAGGAAGAGAGGAGTGGATGATTTTGTTTTAATCGTTATTATTATCCTCACGTATATACATACGTTTGCGTATTTTTTTATTGTATATTCTTATTGGTGCATTATATTTGATATACAAATGGGCATACGTGTGTAGGTATATATATACACGCATTTCTTATGTATTTATTTTATTAAACACCCAACTTATCTTCTTTCATTTGATTATTGATCTGTGTTGGTATTAGAGCACACAAGTCCACTCAATCAAAGAACCGAATGAAAATCAGCGAATCACACTCAAACATAACTAGATTACAAACTTATATGTTATTTTATTAATCGTTCTATTTGTGGCTTACTCTAGATCACTATAGGCTAGACCATTCTACTCATGGACACTACGGTCATTCTAGGATTCTATCAATGTGACTGAGGAAGATAGGGTTGCATGTGGTTGCTCTTCCATTGACCGTGACGTCGTTCTTGATACGTGACGATGACATCTTCTAGTAGCCTTAGTAGAGTAATTGCTTCTTTTATCTTTACGTACTCTCTTGAATTGATTATAAGGTTTTTTGACTCATCGAATCCTCGAATAGTCCGGTGCAGAAGTTGCATGGTTCCAATCTTGAGTATCGCGTTGACGTCCATCTAACTCTTGAACGACCAAGGTGTGTTGGGTTGAGGTCAGTGACACTATTGAAGGAAATAAATTAAGTTTTCGACATAGAAGGAGGTAAGAGCGGAAAGAACATAGAGGAGAGAGAATTCTTCATAAATGGTTTTATACTTTTCAAAATATATAGGTTCAGGAACTAGGATGACGCTAAGGTTTCATCCTACGGCCAAGTATGGCTCTGATACCACTCTGTCAGGACCCGCCTTTCGAGGGCCCACTTGTGCTTCTTGTACCAATCCCTGGATCAGTAGTTGGTACGCACAACAGAATAGATCGAGATCCATACAACAATTCTTTATTAATAATCAATATAAGTCTTACAAACATGATCTAGATTACATTGAACGTGGTCGGGAATGACCACCAAACAGTTAAATCCTCAGAAACAGCGGAGCAGAACGGCGCCATGCCCAACAGGCAGACTTGGGAAGTAGGACTAGACCTAACCGTCATCCTCACACACTTCAGCTTTCTTGTCTTCTGATAAAACCACATATAAAGCAAGAGTGAGTACATAAGGTACTCCGCAAGCCCTAACACTACTCAAGGGGAGGTGTTTCATGCATTGGGGCTTGTAGCAAGGAGAGGCCATACGGCTTATTTTGCCGAAAGCATTTTATGCAGGTTATCTTTGAAAAGAGTTTTGCAATAAGAGAGAGAAGTAGTTGAATCAGTATTATCATTGTTGGCGGGCCCTGGGGGAGTTTCAGACCATCCCGCCAGTTCCCTCACTTTTAAATGAGTCTTCGGGCCCAAGGCCCTAACGACTTCGGCACGCATGACAACTCTTTCCCAAAACACGGTGGCCTCACACACACACTCCAAGGAGATGTGCTAATACTAATCAATAGGAGCCCAAAGCATAGTGTGCCAAGACTGTGACAACAGCTATCCGGATAGATCAAGACTCTGCAGAGTTTGTACACTTTACCCACAGGCTACGTACTATGGAGAGAGTAACACAACGCTCATCCCATCTTTCCCGAGTAACCCCACATTCACACCTCTGCCCGACGCATAGGCTATTCGGGCATTCACTACCCAGCGAGACACCGGACGACCCTCAGTCTTCGTGCCATTTTCTGGTCCACCATGCCCCCCATGGCTCTACAGGTTTTCTCATGTGGCAGTTACCAAAATGGTAGGACGAGTCCCGCCCATATAGGTTTTGTGGTTGTAAGAAATCACTATGTTGAGGTCAAATGAACCGGTCCTTATATTGGTGAGGCGGCTCCATCTGTCCTTGGCAAGAGGACTAGTTCGGAAAACACAACATCGAACTAAACTGAAGTACTCAGCACAAGCCTAGTCCAAAAAGCAAGGTCATCGAACTATTACTGAAGCACTCAGCGCCAATCGGTGACTTACACCGAATACGCAGCCGCAGCTGGTATACCTCTTAGGGAGACCGCGGCATCCCATCACCATACCCGCCTCGACCACCCTTCCCCCTTCACACACACAGTTCATTAATATCCCACCCATATCCTAACTCACACCACCAAACACCTTTTAACACATTTCGCAATCATGTATACAGTATGTAGTGGTTCGCGATGCGAACATCGCAGGGGTTCCTAAGCATAGTACTAACAAGGGGGTGCTCACATCACTGCTATAGCGCAGTGATGAAGCTATCAGGTTGTCAAGGGGTTGTGTTGTCAAGGTCAAGGGGGAGGGGGGGTTGTGATAGTCACTGCTATTCTCATAACTGATGCAGTGTCTTGTTTCAAGCCATTGATAGCGAGTAACTATCGTGTTACTATTTATCGTTGGCTAGTAGCTAACACCGATATTCAGTCATCAACATAGCTCATGCTACCACATCAGGTGGTTCATAGCATATCAACATTTTAAAATAGACATACAGTCATGCAATAAAAACAAGCCATAGGTGCGATTGCAAAACATAGGTGAAATATGATCAAGGAGTTAGAGCTTGCCTTTACAGTGGTTTACCAACATCCTTGTCTTGTTCTTCATGATTCGGGTCTTGAATATCTCCTTCGCGAACTCTCTGATTACTAAGTACGTAGCTACGCGAAGAAAATATGATTTATCGATGAAGATCCAAGAAATCCAAATAAAATTCCGATAAATACAAACAATCGTTCCTTAACACAGTTTCTAAGATCCTGAGAAGGCTTATCGGAGAATACGTCATTCTATAAAAGGCTTATCCGGAAACATCACTATTTCTTTGGTCAACGAAATAGTCATTGGAAGGTTACGACGATCCTATCAGTCTTCTAGTTATTTACAGGGTTTATGACCATTATAATTAATTCACTAACTTGTGTTATAAATTACTTATGTTACGAGCAACGAGTTAGCCATAACCTTTATGAGACTTCCTTATAATTGTCTTATCTTCACAATAGTGTATCCACTAAAGTCTTATTATTGTAAGACTCACTTATTTTAGAGTCTAAGCATTGGTTCTGTTATTCTCGAGCCAACTCAATATTTTTAACGACAACTAGTGTATGACTCGTTAACTTACATCATTTCTTAATCTATTGTTTTCTCAATGTGTTATAAAAGTCATGAACTTGGTTTAGAACTTCTATAGAGTATGGCTATTAAGACCTCAGAGAGTAACTAGTGAATTTATTACTTTATTCAGAGTGTGCACATGAGTTTTTATTATTTACTAGTTCTCTAATTGCTTTCTATAATCGCAATGATAATGAGTCAGTTATCCCATATTTTATTTTAGTCACTCTTCATTCCAAAGTTCTAATAGTATCTTCTTAGAAATATTTAGAGGGGATTAATTATTTGCTTATACGTGCACCTTGTTAATATGAGTACCTACACAATTTTCCTATGTGAATGATAATTACTTTTCTATCCCATAATTTATATTACCCTATCACCATGTGCATTATATTACATATGTCAAATAACATTTTTTAGGGACTTTAGATGATCATTTATGAGGAAGCTAGCCCATCTAAAGTTTGTACATGATTTTCTTCTAACTGTTGGCAATCTAACTAATTTTCCTATAGGGATGTTAAGTATTTACTACTCGATACCCTTTAATGGTTGAATAATACTGTTTATGTCAATTAATACCTCTTATACCCCTAGATTATTATTTTTTTTTGGAGAGATTGTCAAATTTGGGGGCTAAATATAGGTTTTCCCAATTTTCCTATTTGATTAAATGTTTTTCTTGTTAGTTAATACTAAGTCTATCATTTTATGTAGTTTACTAAGGTCACTCACCACCATTTCTATGGTATAACAGTCATTATAAAATTTTATGGAACTCCTAGATAATTATTTTAGGGAACAATTAACATGATTTATTTTTAATTTCTTTATTACTATTTCATTTTAGATAAGCTAATAATATCTACCATAGTATGTACAATTAATTTCTTTTATAAACCACTCTTAGTATGATCTAAAAGCAATCAGTGATTTTTAGGGATTTTTCTAGAATTTTCTATTCTTAGAAATGCATTTTCTAAAAGTCTGGGTATAGTAAGCGAGTGGCTCTAGCATTTTAGATACTGCAGTAGTGGCTGACCTGTGGGACTTGGCTACACCCGTGTGGATCTAGCAATTTCTTTGCACGTGCTCAGGCTGACGAGTGGTTCTAGATGGTGAGTGTCAGCGTGCCTCTGGTCCATATGGACCTGGTGCATACAAGCGCGCGTCGCGAGGCTGCACGCGTGGTGCTGACTTGGTGGCCACGCGGGAGCTCTGTATTGCGTGGCATCCATGTGGAGGCCATGTGTGCGCCACGCAAACGCCACGTAGGCACCAGGGAGGCTGAACAAGGGAGGCAACGGGAACGGCGGGCCGCACGGCGGAGGGACGCCAGCAGTTGGCCGGAACCCTATTGTCGACGTAAATCGACCGACGGGGTGCTTCTCGGAGCTCAAACGCATGAGGGGGAGTTCGACGGCGGTGATGGCAGGCCGGGGCAGCGGTCGGAGAGGCAGTGCGGATGCGTCGGGGATTGTGGCGGCGGCGGCGCTCGGGTAGACTCGCGCGCACTCGGTTCAGCATCGGTCTAGAGCGCTGGGAAGGTGTGCGATTGCCCGTGGAAGCTACTCACGGCCTTGGTAGGGTCACGGCACTGCCCTGGGTGGCCGGCGGCGGATGGCATCATTCGCGGCCACGCGCGGCATCGATCTACTCGTATGCGCTGTAACTCGACAATCTAACTTGCTAGGGGTGTGTCCCAGAGTTCGTAAGAGGTTTTTGGGCGCTCTTCCAGGTCGGGAAGTGTTCAACGGCGGCGGGCGATGGCCGACTGCGCCGGCAAAGACGGCGGCGCGTCGCACCTTGACTCCCGAAGGCGTTCCATCTGGTCATATTGTACCCATACCACTTAATGGATGTCGTGAGTCTAATGGGCAAGGTGGGCTCGACTAAATGGATTCCTAGCTCGCCGGCGGCTATGGCGCGCGGCGGTGAGCGGCTGCCCGACTAGGGTTTCGTAGCAACTGTGAGATATGGTGAGCTAAACCTCAAACTTACGTTCTAGATATATAACGATAGTATAAAGTAACTGGTAAAAGGAATTGAATATTGAGGCCTCACCGGATCGGGAACGCGTTTTGGCGGCTGGAGCTGGGGAAGAAACAGAGGACCGGCGATGTCCATCCAATTGGAGGCGAGGGTAGCTCAGAGGTGAGCGCCGGGCACTCGGACGAGGAGTGAGGAGTGTGGAGGGTGCTTTGCGCCAGAAACCAGAGGAGGGGGGACTGTTTTATAGCCGTATTAAGGCGGTTCATGGCAGAGGCGGTGGTCGGCGCGCCTTTTGGCGCGGGAGCGGCGGTGCTGCAGGTTTCGTGGTGCACGCGCCATGCTCGCTAGCTGGCGACGAGATGTCTGGTTCGAGACGCAATATTGGTGCCATTCGATGTGATGGGAGAGCGGAGACACGACGGGGGGTCACGGCGGTCGGCGGGCGCTGCTTTTGTCGCGGGCTGAGGCGGTGCGCAGAGGCGTTCTGGTCTTCGGCACTGTGATTCTGGGATGGGAAGGTTGGAGGCGAGTGAGGGCGACATGCGGCAGGCATGCGACGCGATGGGACGCGTCGCGTCCCTGTTTCTCGGTGTCGGTCGTGCGCGCGGGGTGTCGGGTCGAAATGGGAAGGCGGCGGAAGGAAGGGGAAGGCAGCACAGTAGCGGGCTGGGCCGTGCGTGGGCGCAGGAGAGATAGAGGGAGGCGAGATGCGGGCCGCGTGGTGGAAAGAGGCTGGGCCTCGGCGGGAAAAAAAAGGAAGTGGGCCACGCAGGAGGAGGTGTTGGGCCAGGAAAAATGGAGAGGAGTGGACCGGCGGGGAAGAGGAGAAAAATGGGCCGCACAGGTTGGAGAAGAGGGAAATATAATTGGGCCGCATGCTGGGAAGGGAAGAAAATTAGAAAAAGAGAGAAGAGGGATGGGCTTAGCCCATAACTGAGAAAGGAGGTGTTTTGTGTATTTTGAAGATTCATTCATATTTAAATATTAATTCAGTTTCAGGTGTTTGAGGACTTTGAATATTTAGTCCATTGTTGTTCCCCTTTATTTATTCATTCTTGGCTTGCGTTAGACTTTGGTGCACATGTTTTTATTCATATTTACATATGGATGATATCCTTATTTTATTTTATAATTGGTCATTATAAATAGATTACTTGGTTTAAATTGCATACAGGTCTTTGTTATTATTTTTGATCTAGGCCTGATCAAAGGTTTTAATGGCACATTCTTATTCATTGATTGATTCTAATTAATGGTGATGTCTCATATTCGTATTTTTTTCTATATGTCAACTTGTTTAGGCTTTCACCTGTGTTATTATTTATTTCAGATTTATCCTATAGTTTGCTTCGTATGTATTTGTATTTCAGTGTATATGTGTTTCTATTGGTATAATATGCGCCTCTATTTCTACTTGCAACTAAGGTTTGCTTGAGATTTATATAAAAAGAAAAAAATTCTGAGTGATTTTTACCATTTGTTAAAATTCGGGTTGTGACAAGACGCGCAGCGTAGCAGAATGTAGATTGTAGATGCGCGTTGGTGTAGGAAAAGTAGACGATCTCGTTCAACTCCTCCTCGTCCTCATCACGACAGTAGGTAGACGATTATGTTCATCGTAGCCGATCAGCGTTGTAGTTGCAGCAACGCCTCCGCGGAGTCTACACGTACGGGTAAGAACACCATGCGCTGATGTACTAGCACCGCAGTGCCGCAAGGGTTTCAGCGTGAGGCCTATGAGGGGTGGCGGCTAGGGCTATTACGTGGTGGAGTAATCAGCCCCTAACTCTACCCCTCATATTTATAGGTTTACTAATGGGCTTTTAGGTCGCAGGCCCATTAGTAACCGAATTGCTTATGGATCAAATATCCAAAACTCCTTAACCCGAGTTGTTATGATTGCCTCTTGGGCATATCACCAACAAAAAGACCTTGGGATTGGAAGCACGGTGAGTCAGGTGGTGCTGATAAAAGTTCAATTTTTTCTGTTAGATGGACTGAAACTGTCGAAGCACAAGGAGAGGGTGCAGAAGGGGTTCAACATGAACCATAGTTTGAACCAGAGACACCTAGGACACCACAACCTGATGTGCAAGCTCAAGGTCAAGAAGGAATCCAATGGGTGACACCACCAACTGGTGGGGAGGTTGACTCAAAAGTGGTGTACCACAAAGGTACAGAACAATTGCAGATGTACTGTACTCAAGTGAACCAATTGAACATTATGGGTACAATACTATGTGCTTGCTGACTGCAGAGGAGCCAGAGAACATTGATCAAGCTCTGGAAGAGAGGAACTGGTATGAGGTAATGAAAGCTGAATTGAAATCCATTCAGGAGAATGACACGTGGGAATTTGCAGACTTACATGCCAGTTAGAGAGCTATAGAGCTTAAGTGGATCTTCAAAGTGGAAAAAAATCATGTTGGATGCAGAGGGCTCAAACCTAGGCTTGTTGCAAAGGGCTATGCACAAAGGCAGGGGTGGATTTTGAAGAAGTTTTTGCCCCAGCTGCAAGGTTGGATGCAGAGGAAGTTCAATTGAAACAAAATTTAAATGATAAATTAGCTAAATTACTTAGGGAAGAAGAAATTAAGTTGCACCAGAGGGCGAAAACAAAGAGTCTTTTAGAAGGCAATTCAAATACGGCTTATTTTCATTTAATTGCTAATGGCAAACACCGCAAGAGCTTGATTTATCAGCTGATGGACGGTGACAGGGAGATCAGTGGAGATGTTGAGCTTAAAAGGTATATCATTAAGTATTATAAAAACATTTTTGGTCCGCCTGTGGAAAACACGTTCAACTTAGATGACAATAGAGTAGATGATATCCCCCCAGGTTACAGGGGAAGAGGATGAAATATTACTAGCTGAGTTTACAGAAGGAGAAGAAGTCAGGAAAGCGATTTTCCAGATGGAACACAATAAAGCACCGGGACCAGATGGATTCGGGGTGGAGTTCTATCAGACCTTTTGGGACATTATTAAAAGCAACTTCTTGGCTTTATTCGGGGAGTTTCAGTAAGGCAACAGGGTCCTGTATAGGCTCAATTTTGGGACAATTATTTTGCTACCGAAAAAAGTGGATGCTTCTAGGATCCAGGAGTATAGGCATATGTCTGTTGAACGTTAGTTTTAAAATCTTTACAAAGGTGTCAACAAATATAATCTTTTCTGTAGCCAAAAAAGTTATTAGTCCCACCCAGACAGCTTTCTTGCCTGGGAGGAATATAATGGAGGGAGTAGTAATCCTCCATGAAACTATTCGTGAGTTGCATAAGAAAAAAAGGAGTGGAGTTATACTGAAGCTGGACTTTGAAAAAGCGTACGATAATGTAAACTAGGTTTTTGTCAGGCAAGTCTTAAGGATGAAGGATTTTGCGGTCGAGTGGTGTGACTGGGTGGATGCAATGATGAAAGTGGGACATGTTGGTATTAAAATAAATGACAACATCAGTGAGAATTTTTAGACTAAAAAAGGTTTAAGGCAGGGAGATCTGCTTTCTCCAATTTTATTCAATATTACTGTAGATTTTCTTGCAGTTTTAATAAACAGAGCTTGATTTTCGTGAGCTACTCGAGCTCCGCTCGACAGATAAACGAGTCGAACTGGAGCTTCATCTCAAGCTTGTGAGCCTGACGAGCTCGAGCTTGTTAAGCTTGATAAGGCTCGTTTAGATAAATTGTGTTTTATAAATGTTATTTGTTAATATTTTCCTCTTAAATATTATTTATTTTTATTATTTACATGAGCTTCTCGAGCTCAAACTCGAGCTTTGAAGAGCTTCATCGGAGCCTAACTATTTAAATGATCCTTATCGAGTCGAGCTCGAGCTTGACTGCATGATCGACCGGATTTCAGGATCGGCTTGAGCTCGGCTCGAATTCTTATCGAGCTCGAGCCTCGGGGGACAAGCTCGCTCGAGCTCAGCTCGTTGACAGTTCTACTCCCTGGGCTTGATGTAGTGAATGTCATTGCAGATATTACAAGTGTATGTCGTTGCAGATATTACAGGTTATTACATATCACAAATAATGCGATGAATTTAAATTAATTTAACTTACCTCCACCGCCCGCCTTTGAATCTCCATTGCCTCTCGCATTTGTGCCATGCAGGCTTGCTGGTAGGAGATGGTGGCCTCCATCACCATCCTCTACGCCTCCATCACTGCCCTCGGTGCACCTCCAGCTTGCACCTCTCCTCGAATCGACAGGCGAGAGTCTCCACCCGTGAGACACGATGACTGGGGCCCGCCATCGAAGCCTGCGTGGAGCTGCCTCTCGAAGGTAACACGATCCCGTAGATATTTTTCTTTATACGAGCCCGAGGCGGTGTACTCTTTGGCATTTTTTTAATGTTATTGCATATTTTAAGGTTCTCCACGCCAAAGTCTCTGACATGACAGTCATTACTTGCAGCCAAGAAGTGCACAGAACCACTGAAAAATGAGAGAAGCACCACCAGGTCTTTGATCCATATGTTGCTAATTTCTCAAAAGAAAATACTCCCTATCTTTTTATGTATGATGTTAGGCCGAAAAGATCACATCAAAGTTAAGCTAAAATTCATGGCCTAAACTCAGTCATAGACACACACACAATAACACACACATACACACACATATAACATAGGAGTACATCGGTTCACATGGTTGTTGAAGCTTATAACGCTAAGAAGAATCTGGATGGTCATCTTTTCAATGATCCTAACACTCAGATTCTTTTCTCCAATAGTTTCCTTGCACCTAATAATTTAGATATCCTAACTCTGCCTGTGTGCATTTCTGTGTGTCGTCAACCAAATTTATACTACATTACTAACTCTACATTTGTGAGTGCACGCGCGTGTGTGTCTCAGTTTGTGGTAGCAGAGTCGCACACCGGTACAGAAAAAGGGCAGTAAAAAATGAACAAGGCGGCTTTGGTTGATTTGCTGCACTGCGGTGAGATTGTCTGGCGGCAATGGCCATGACGGCAGGCTAGCTAATATCAGGAGGAACCTGCATGGAACAAACAAAATCTCGCCCGAGATGAAAAAGAGGTGGTCGCCTTGTGCTGTCAGATTTCTACTCCCTTCCTTCATTTTGTAGTTCATGGATTATAGTTGATGTATATGTATTTGTAGCTAATTTCTCAAAAGAAAATACACCCTATGTTTTTATATAGATGTTAGGCCGAGAAGGTCACATCAAAGTTAAGCTAAATTTCATAGCTTTAAGTCACTCACACAGACACACACTTACACACACATATAACAGAGGAGTACATCGGTTCACACGGTTGTTGAAGCCTATAACGCTAAGAAATATCTGGATGGTCATCTTTTCGATGATCCTAACACTCAGATTCTTTTTCCAATAGTTTCATTCCACCTAATAATTTGGATGTCCTAACTTTGCTTGTGTGCCTCTGTGAGTGTTATCAACATAACTTATACTAGATTACAAACTCTACATTTGTGAGTGCACGCGCATGTGTGTCCTTGTTCATGCTAGCAGAGTTGCACGCAGCACAGCAAAAGGGTGAGACAAAAATTAAGAAGGCGGCTATGGTTGATTTGCTGCAGTGCGATGAGATTGTCAGGTGGCAACGGCCATGGCGGCAGGCTAGCTAATATCAGGAGGAACCCGCGTGGGACAAACAAATCTCACTCGCTGTGAAAAGGAGGTGATCACCTTGTGCGTTCAGATCTGTACTCTCTTCCTTCATTTTGTAGTTTATGGACTATGGTTGAAGTATATGTATTTGTAGCAAATTTCTCAAAAGAAAATACTCCTTATGTTTTAATGTATGATGTTAGGCCGAGAAGGTCACATCAAAGTTAAGCTAAAATTCATGGCCTAAAGTCACTCACACAGACACACACAATAACACACACACATATAACAGAGGAGTACATTGGTTCACACGGTTGTTGAAGATTATAACGCTAATAAGAATCTGGATGGTGAAGGAGCACCTCGAAGATGGAAGGCTCCATGTCATCAATCTGAATAATCCCTGAAGCATCACCCTTCATCGTACCAAGGAGCTCTGCTTTGAACACCGGAGACCGGTAAGCCAGGATGCATTTGTGAGCATTGAACGATTGGCCATCTACACTGAATGTCACATCTGCATCTTCACCGTCGTCGAGCATCTGCTGCAAATCAAGGTGCAGGTTCGACAGGGAGAAGATGATGGAGTTCACATCCCTGTCATCCACTGTGCTAGACTCCATCACGACGGTGAGCAGGCACCTGATGGTGAGGCAGTCATTGTGGTGATACGGCGAGCCATGCTGAAGTAGCATGGCCTTGTCGACGAACTTGACAAATCCCCAGTTGTTGCTGGACGGGGAGAAGGTGTGCCTCATGTTGGAGTTTGTCGGCTGGGCCACCCTACCATCCCTCTAGAGAAGGGTCAGCGCAAAGCGGGTCCTGATATCAGGAGGAAGCTGCACGGAACAAACAAAATATCACTCGCGGTGAAAAGGACATGGTCACATCAAAGTTAAGCTAAATTTCATGGCCTAAAGTCACACACACACACACACTAGTTGTTGAAACATATAACACTAAGAAGAATCTGGATGGTCATATTTTGAATGATCCTGACATTCAGATTCTTTTCTTGAACAGTGCCCTTGCACCTAATAAATTTGATATCCTAACTCTGCTCGTGTGCACCTGTGCATGTATTGTCAACATAATTTATACTAGATCACTAACTCTACATGTGTGTGTGCACGCGTGTGTGCATGTGCATGTCTTGTCTTGCTAACACGTCGAGTCATATGTGTTGATATACTAGTAGATCATATAATTCATTTTAGCAAGCCATGTCAACATATGGCATGGTTACGAAGATCAAAGTCTTTCTATCATGGCACTATACTTTTTTATGAGTTTGCAACTGTTGATGAAGCTTATATATAACATTAGGAAAAATCTAGATGATCATCTTTTCAATGATCCTAGAATATAGATTTTTTTTTCTCCAATAGTTCCCTTGCATTTAATCAATTGGATATCCAAACTCTGCCCATGTGCGTGTGGGCATGCATGTGTGTGCCTATGTGTGTGTGTTATCAACATAATTTGGACTAGATTCCTAACTCGTCAAGAGTATGTGTTAATATATTAGTAGATCCTATAATTAAGGATGCCATATATTGTAAAAATTTAAAAAAAGAAAACAATGTAAAATATGAGCTATAAGAATGTGCGAAGCACAACCAACCCATGTTCTTTGGCTTGGTTTTCTGGGTACATATAACTTTATTGATGAGGAAACACTCTGGCAAGACATGTCAACATATGACATTGTTACGAAGATGCAAGTATTTCTATCAAGTAATATGTGTTTGTTGAGTTTACAAACCGTTGCTAAGCTTATAACACTAAGAAAAATCTTGATGGTCATCTTTTCAATGATCCCAGGATTCTGATTCTTTTCTCTAACACTTCCTTTGCACCTAATAATTTGGATATCGAAAAAGTCTACATAACCCCCCTAACTATGATCTAGATACTACTTAATCCTCCAAACTTGAAAACCAGGTATTTAACATCCTAACCTATGCAAAACCATTTAATTAACCTCCTATGGTGGTTTTGAAAGGTGGTTTTGCCACTCTGGCCTTCCTCACATGAATCAAGGATATTAGGCAACGGAATCTGAGTCACCCAGAGCAGCAGCATGTGTTTCGTTGATGTTGTCCCAAGCCTTTACGGGTGACCCATGCTCGTGTGTGTCCAGTACTACACGGTCTGGCACTCAAGTCGTTGCCCAGCCAGTTGTGCAGAACTATGAACCTGGAGTAAGTTCTAGTGTACCAGTTTCTGTTACCAACCCACAAGCTGGTGTAATTTTTCCTAGAAATGTTACCCCTGTGGCACCAGATTCATCTGTCTCCAAAAATAAGCAGTCTATCATTTCAAATATGAGGTCTAAAGAATATGCAGTGGCTTCTCCCAATCATTCAGGAGGTCAGCCATTTGTTGCTGCTGCCACACATTCATCCAAGGATGATAAGCCATTCACTAGTAAGAAGGGAGCTCTAAGAGGGATTCTTCACACCGCCAGAAATTTATGAGCTTTGATAAGAGTTCTCGAGCTATGGGATCTAAAGGACCTCTCAGACCTGTGAAGCATAGTTCTTCGGGTAGTGCAGTACTGGATAGGAAGTGCAAGCAAGTTCCAGATTTTTCTTCCAGCAGTCATATGCTGATGTGGCAAAACCACCTTTCAAAACCACCATAGGAGGTTAATTAAATGGTTTTGCATAGGTTAGGGTGTGATAGATACCCATTTTTGAGGTTTGGGAGTTTAAATAGTCTATAGGTCATAGTTAGGGGGTTATGTACACTTTTTCCTTTGGATATCCTAACTCTGCCTGTGTGTGTGTGTGTTGTCAACATATATAATTTATATTGATTGCTAACTCTTATAGGTGTACGCGTTGATAGACTAGAAGATCATATAAATGAGGATGTCATAGAGGCTATTTTTTGAAGAAAAAAAAGGTGTCAAAAAATCAGTTATAGGAATGCGAGAAGCATAACCAACACATGTTCTTTGGCTTGGTTTTCCGGGTTTATACATATTTATTGATGACGAAGCACTTTGGCAAGCCATGTTAGCATATGACATGATTACGAAGATGAAAATTTATCTATCAAGACACTATGCTTTTGTTGAGTTTACAACTGTTGCTCCAATAGTTCCCATGCACATAATAAATTCAATATCCTAACTCTGCATGTGTGGGTGCATACACATGTGTGTGCACTCTGCATGAGCCATCAACATATTTTATAATAACCACGTACTAGTCTAAGCATATGTGTTAATATACTAATAGGTCCTGTAATTAAGTACATCATATAGAATATTTGCAAAATGAAAAGAAAAAACAGAGAAAAATCTACCAACAAATCCATCTATAAGAATGCGAGAAGCACAACAAACCCATGTTCTTTAGATTTGTTTTCTGGGTTCGTACAAATTTATTGATGAGGAAGCACTTTGACAAGCCATGTCAGCATATGGTGAGGATACGAAGACAAAAGTCTTTCTATCAAGACAATATGCTTTTATTGACTTTACAACTGTTGCTGAAGCTTATAAGACCAAGAAAAATCTGGATGGTCATCTTTTAAATGATCTGAAGAATCAAATTCTTTTCTCCTATAGTTCCCTTACATCTAATAAATTTGATATCCTAACTCTTCTTGTGTGCTTGTGCACACGTGTGTGTGCAACTTTTTGTGTGTTGTCAATATAATTTATATTAGATTACTAACTCATCTAGGCGTATGTGTGTATAGACTAGTAGATCCTATAATTAAAGACTCCATACAGACTATTTGCAAATAAGGGAGAAAAGAGTGCCAAAAAATTCAGCTATAAGAATGTGAGAAACACATCCAATCCATGTTGTTTGGCTTGGTTTTTCAGGTTCATATAAATTTATTGATGAGGAAGCACTTTGGCAAGTCATGTCAGCATATGGAATAGTTACAAAGATGAAAGTCTTTCTATCAAGACACTATGTTTTTTTTTGACTTTGCAACTATCTCTGAAGCTTATAATGGTAACAAGAATCTGGATCGTCATCTTTTTAAAATCCTAGGATTCTTTTTTTTTTTCATCCAATAGTTTCTTTGCACCTAATATGCTAGCTCTATATCTGTGTGTGTGCATCTGTATGTGTGTTTTCAACATAATTTATACTACATTGCTAACTCGGCTAAGCGTATGTGTTGATAGACTAGTAGATCGTATAATTGAGGATGTCATATATCGTAAAAAGAATAAGGAGAAAAAGACGCCAAAAAAGTTCAGCTATAAGAATGCGAGAAGCACACCCAACCCGTGTTGTTTGGCTTGATTCCTGGGTACCTGAGCTGATGGGTTTGGATTCACACGTGACTTCTACGCTTGTGCCGGGACACAATATCAAAGTGGATGTCATTGCAGCCTTCCAAAGCTTCCATGAGCTGAAGGTTGGCCCTCTTGTAAAGCTCAATGGGGCAATGCTAACACTGATCCCAAAAGGTGAGGTGGCTGAAATGGCAAGTGACTTTCGGACAATAAGTTTGATACACTCATTCGCAAAGCTAGTCACCAAAGCCCTCGCTCTTCAGCTGCAGCAGCATATAGACCAACTGGTCTCGCCGGCACAAAGTGCATTCATCAAAGTAAGGTGCATACATGATAATTTCTTCTATGTGAGAAACCTTGCCCGCCTCTATCAGAGAAAGAATAAGCTAATCCTGCTGTTTAAATTGGACATCTCCAAGGCCTTTTACTGGGAATATTTGTTGGAGTTCGTGATGAACAGGGGCTTCCCGGGGAGATGGACTAACTGGATCTCTATTCTATGGGCCTCCTCAACCTCAGCTGTCCGACTTAATGGTGAAATAGGGTCATGGTTCACTCATGCAAGGGGCCTCCGTCAGGGAGACCCACTCTCCCCTTACCTCTTCATCCTTGCTATCGATGCCCTGCAGAGAGTGTTTGACAAGGCCACACGGGCAAGCCTCCTCAGTGATCTTTCAGAGGCGGCTGCCACTTAGCGCCTATCCCATTATGCCGATGATCTAGTCCTCTTCGTGAACCTGACACAAAGAGATGTCAGCACCACAATTAGCCTTATTGCGAAGTTTGGAGATGCTAGTGGACTGAGGATCAATGTCAGCAAAAGCTCAGTGACACCAATATGTTGTGGGGGCCTTGACCTAAATGAAGTTCTTGCACCTTTCAATGGACAACAAGTACACTTTTCGGAGGACTAGGCATCACTGACTACCAACGATTGGGGTTGGCCATGAGGCCACGATGGCATTGGCTTAGATGGCGCTCCCCTAACAGGCTCGAGGGATCCATGGACCTGGAGATGGATGACACTAAAGCACAGATATTTACGGTATGCACAAACATCGAACTGGCTCAATGGCAAGGTAATAGCAGCGAAATATCCCCTCCTTTTTGACTGCAGTAGACATAAAATAGTGTATTGTTGCTCAGGCTTTGCAAGCAAATCAGTGGATCAGAGATGTAGCCCAGCAGCTCACTGTTCAGGCTCTGCATATTTGTACTGCTATGGAATGAATTGGAAGAAGTAGAGCTGGACGGTGATCAACAAGATGAACTGACCTAGACCTTGACAGCAAATGAAACATACAGTGTCAAATCTGCGTATAGGATACAGTTTGAGGGTGGCCTTGTGCCATGGTTCCATGCTTAGATCTAGAAATCATGGGCACTGCCGATGTGTAAAACCTTTGCCTGGCTGCTTGCACAAGATCGTTTGTGGACCGCGGCGCGGCTGCAAAACAGAGGATGGCCAAATTCAAGTTTCTGTGTCCTCTGCTACAGAAATCTGGAGATCGCAGAACACCTGTTCGCAGAATGCCCAATATCATTGCAAATCTGGAATCATGTCATTCAAGACTATGGAGTGAGGCTGCGGGCCCCGGCCTTTTGGACTGTTGGTCAAGGATTTGGTATGTGGTTTCGGAACCTGGCCACTTTTGGTACACCGGCGCAGTACAAGAGCAGTCAAACCCTGGTGAACCTGGTGTGATGGGTTCTTTGGTGCCAGCGGAACAAAAGGATATTTGAGGACAAGGAAAGATCCATGGAGCGGATTGGAAGACAGATCCGGGATTTGATCTTCCTCTGGGCTACAGCGGGAGGCGATTACTCGTGCCAGATTGGCGCCCCTCCCACATCCTAGTGTTTTTATGTTTTTGTAACTATGGTGTACTGCAGTACACCAGCAAATGTACTTGTTCGTGACTTTCTCATCTACTTAATATAGCCGCCAACTTTGTCATGTTAGAAATCAAGAGGGAGCCCAAAGATCAAATAGCCACTAAATCATCTCGAATTACATGGAGAAATCTGATTACAACAAGAACACCAAGTGCTATCTCTCAAATAGCACAAGAACGTCAATAATATCTTCTCCTCCATCTTTGTTGTTGCTTGACGATGCGGCCATCTAGCCAACAAGGCGAGGCTGCAAGAAGAACGACGACGAGAGGCGTTTCCCCTTGTTCTTCTCTTGGTATCTTGATCGGATTCTGAGTGGATTAGAGTGTTCAAATGTGTATGAGTGTATGCCCTTAAGCGTTCTTTGATCACACACTTGACCCTCTTCTTATAGTTGACCAAGAGACACAAGAGGGGGCCTCCCACCCTTAGGAATTATTGATTCTCCCGATCAGAGGCTCAAAATTCAGTGGGTTGTGTCCTTTCAATTAGAACACATATCAATTTCGAGTTCAAATTGATAGTTACTGAAAAATCGGACTAGTCCGTATAGGGTCCGGACTAGTCCGGTTACCCTTACTGGACAATATCGGACTAGTCCTCTAAGGGTCCGGACTAGTCCGGTTACCCTTACTGGACAAAACCGTACTAGTCCTCTAAGGGTCCGGACTAGTCCGGTTACCCTTACTGGACAAAACCGGACTAGTCCGGTCTTTACTGGACAAGTCCGGTACTTCCCAACATTCTCCCCCTTGAACTCGAATCTGAAACTTACCAACTTACTTAATACTAAACTTAGTGTCCATTTTCTCATGCTTGACATATAGGGCACGACGCATCACAACAACCATTTACGTATTGTTGGACTCGAAGACCACAATACATCTCACACTTGAAAATGAACCTTACTCTTACATGGCCCCTAAATATCCAGTGATCATAGGCTCTCCCTTAAACCCATGCCGGCTACGTGTTCACCGAACACGCTGGGTGGAAGACCTTTTGTTAGCGGATCCGCAAGCATACGCTTGGTACTTATACGCTCAAGACTTATGGTATGATCCTGGATTCGATCTTTCACAACATAAAACTTAATGTCGATGTGTTTGGCAGCACCACTCGACTTATTGTTGTGAGAGTAAAATACTGCGGGCTCATTATCGCAGTATAACTTAAGTGGTTTTTCAATGCTGTCGACCACTCTAAGACCGGGTAAAAATTTCTTAAGCCAAACAGCCTGCCCGGTGGTCTCATAACATGCAACAAACTCGGCATGCATTGTGGACGATGCAGTGACGGTTTGTTTGGAGCTTTTCCACGAAATGGCTCCATTCGCGAGTGTGAATATATAACCTGACATGGATTTCTTAGTATCCACACAACTCGCGAAATCTGAATCTGAATATCCCACTACTTCAAGTGGGTATGACTTACTATACGTCAACATGAGGCCTTTTGTGCCTTGCGCATATCTTAATGCTTTCTTAACTGCCTTCCAGTAATCAATCCCTGGATTGGCCTGATATCTGCCAAGCATTCCGGTCACATAAGCTAAGTCCGGGCGAGTACAGACTTGAGCATACATAAGGCTTCCGACAGCAGAAGCATATGGAACCGACTTCATTTGATCGATCTCATATTGGTTCCTGGGACACTGAAAGTTCCCAAACTTATCGCCCTTGACAATCGGAGCAGGCGAAGGCTTACTCTTATGCATACTGTACTTTCTCAGTACATTCTCTAAGTATGCCTTTTGTGATAAGCCTAATACCCCCTTATTTCTATCTCGGTGAATTTCTATGCCCAATACATAGGATGCTTCACCAAGATCTTTCATATCAAAATTAGAGGACAAAAACTTCTTAGTTTCTGATAGTAGATTGACATCACTACTTGCAAGTAGTATATCATCTACGTAAAGCACGAGGAAAAGAAATTTCCCGCTCTTAAACTTAGCATAAATGCAATTGTCCTCCTCATTTTCTTTAAACCCAAACTTTCTTACTGTTTCATCGAACTTGAGATACCACTGCCTTGATGCTTGTTTAAGTCCATAAATGGACTTTCTTAAGTGGCATCCCATATGTTCCTTACCCTTAATAACAAAACCTTTCGGTTGTGTCATATAGACGTTCTCATATAGATCACCATTGAGAAACGCCGTCTTTACATCCATCTGATGTAATTCCAAATTATAATGTGCAACTAATGCCATAATGATTCTGAATGAATCCTTACTTGAGACAGGTGAAAATGTCTCATTATAATCAATCCCTTCTCTTTGAGTGAAGCCTTTTGCAACAAGTCTGGCCTTAAAATTATCAATATTCCCTTTCGAGTCACGTTTAATTTTGTAGACCCATTTACAGCCTACTGTTTTGGCTCCATTAGGAATCTCAACTAAATCCTAGACTTTTTTTGTTTCCATAGACCTCATTTCATCCTTCATGGCTTTACGCCATTCAGATGATTGAGGACTTCTCATAGCTTCTTCAAATGTGGTGGGATCACCCTCCATTTGAATTGCCTCACTCAAATAGATCTCATAATCGTCCGGAATGGCCGATTTTCTTTCTCGTTGAGATCTTCTTAATTGCACATTATCCTTATTTTGAGGCTATTGTTGCTCTTCATTATTAGTGACAACGGGCTGAAAATGCTCAACCTCTCTTAATAATTCCGTTGTCAATGGAGAACTAACAACAGGTGTTGAATCATTACCAGTAGGCACTGATGATTCAACAGCAGTAGGTAATGAGAAATATGGTTCTTGAATCATAGGAGTGGGTACATAAACCCGCTTCTCTTCAAGATTAATTTCTCGTCTTACCGTACTCCCCCTGATCATGGCATCCTCTAAAAAGATGGCATGTCTTGTTTCTACAAACTTAGTATATCGTTCTGGACAATAGAAACGATATCCCTTACTCTTTTCTGCATAGCCAATAAAATGGCAACTTACTGTCTTAGAATCCAACTTACCAATGTTTGGGTTAAACAATTTTGCCTCAGCGGGACAGCCCCATATATGCATATAACTTAATGAGGGCTTACGTCCTATCCACAACTCATACGGTGTTATGGGCACCGACTTAGTAGGAACCCGATTTAGCACATGAATGGCGGTTTTTAATGCCTCCATCCATAAGATAACCGGCAAATCTGATTGACTTAACATGGATCTAACCATATCCATTAGCGTACGGTTGCGCCGTTCCGCTACTCCATTTTGCTGAGGCTCGCCCGGTGTGGAATACTGAACGACTATGTCATTTTCCTGTAGGAACCGAGCAAACGGTCCAGGAACTTGGCCATACGGGGTATGACGATCGTAGTACTCACCACCACGATCGGATCTTACCACTTTAATCTTAATATTGTGCTGATTTTGAACTTCAGCCTTAAATATCTTAAATTTATCCAACACTTCAGAGTGTTCTTTAATTGGATAAATATAACCATAGCGAGAATAGTCATCCGTGAAGGTTATGAATGAATCAAAACCATCAACAGATACTACGGGGAATGGACCACAAATGTCCATATGGATTAATTCCAAAATTCCCGCACTGCGTATGGCACCTTTCTTAATTTTCTTAACAAACTTTCCCTTAATGCAGTCTATGCATTCTTCTGAATCCGAAAAATCCAAATGGGGAAGAATGGATTGTGAAATCAATTGTTCAATTCCCCCCCTCGAAATATGGCCCAAGCGACAATGCCATAATTTCGAAGACATTTCGGAATCGATTCTCTTACGCTTACCCTGATGTGAGGAAAATTGATTGTCGCTTACAACATTAACATCATCATGCATAGATAATAAGTATAGCATGCCTTGTCTTATGGCAACACCAACCATTTTATTATCATATTTAATTACACATCTGTCTTTGCCAAACTGGCAACCATAACCATCATCATCTAAGCATGACACAGAGATGAGATTTCTACTTAAAGAGGGTACATATAACACATCCTGAAGTGTAAGTACAAAGCCATTTCATAATACTAATGGATAATCTCCAATGGCTTTCACTTCAGCTTCATGGCCATCAGCAACTTTAATGGCCCTTTCCCCTCTTTCTAGGGTCCTCCTCATATTTAACCCCTGCAACGAATTGCAAACATGCACAGTGGCACCTGAGTCAATCCACCAAGACGATGGTGTATAATCTAAAAGCAGGGATTCATCAACAAAGGTCACAAAGTCATTACCATATTTGCAACACCATTTAAGGAAGCCAATGCAATCCTTCTGATGGTGACCTTTGTCTAAACAAAAACGGCACTGATCTTTATCCACTTTCACATCCTTATTGTAAGGATGGCTTTGTGGAAACTTACCCTTATCTTTATCATGGTGAGATGAACCATGATACAAAGATTGCTTAGAAGAATAATTCTTCTTAGCCTTACTTTTTCCCTTCACGTAATTAATAGCATCATAACCGTGAAGGGACTTAATCCTCTCTTCCTCCTGAACACACATAGCCATGAGTTTTTCTATGTTCCATAGTTCAGGTTGAGAGTTGTAATTGATGACAAAAGTTTCAAATTCTTTAGGAAGTGAGGCAATGATGAGATGCACAATGAACTCATCTTTAATCCCCAAATCCATAGGCTTAAGCTTTGCAGCCATATTTGTCATCCTTAAGATGTGCTCACGCACACCACCTCCATGATATTTTTCAGTAACAAGCCTCTTGATAAGAGTGCTTGCAGTGGCCGTAGAAGAACCAGTAAACTGATTCTCTATCCTTTGAAGGTACTCAACAGTAGTTTCACATTCAGGGATTGCTCCCCGGATGGCCTCAGTGATAGTGCCCTTAATTACCATCAAACATTTCCTGTTTGATTTCTTCCACTTATAACAATCAATGTCATAAGCCAATAACTCAGTAGTATATTCCTTTGTCCTCACAGCAAAGGCTTCCTGAGTTTCATCAGCATTTCTTACTGGTTCAACCAGTGCAACCGGATATGGAGTAGTGAGAGCCAAGTCTATCTCAGAGACTGCCAAAGCAATCTCCAACTTCTCTCGCCATCTCCCATAATTGCTTCCATTGAGTGGATCAATAGAAGCGATGAAACTCAGTGTTGAATTAGCATTGGAGGAACCTTCATAATCGAAAAACCAAAATCAAGAAGAATGCATAGATGTTAACCACAAGAAAATGATGAGTTTTATCTTTCACTTTGGTTACTCGACCAAAACTCAACATTTGAGAATAACTGAAAATCAACATAGTAATTTATCTTTCGCTTTGGTTACTCGACCAAATTACTATGTTCTTACAAAAAGAATGTCATTAATGCCTTTCACTTTGGTTACTTAGCCAATAATGACATTGAAACTGAATATTGAAGAACAACTGAAATACATAGTAATTTATCTTTCGCTTTGGTTACTCGACCAAATTACTATGTACTTAGAAAGGAAAATGTCATTAATGCCTTTCGCTTTGGTTACTCGGCCAATAATGACATTAATAAAACTTAAAATCATGATAATTCTATTTTTCACTTTGGTTACTCAATAGAATTTCATGCAACTTAAATTGACATAGCAATTTATCTTTCGCTTTGGTTACTCGACCAAATTGCTATGACAATAAACTTAATTCACAGCGGAAGATTAATCTAATAATCAAACTTAATTGTATAGCACGGACTAGTCTGCACATGGCCGGACTAGTCCGGACTCTTACAGTATGGTTTTCGGACTAGTCCGGTCCATACGCCGGACAAGTCCGGTCCCATCACAAACATTTGATCCGTTCTTTATTGAACTTTTCGAGTTTGGTCCGTACTATTCCGGACTAGTACGACCAACCCCGAAAAAGTTTCATATAAAAAAACTGAAAAAATGTCGAAATACCCAAAAGGGAATCTTAATCTTACCATCTTACCAAATCAACTTAATTTTCACAATGGATTTCAATCCAAAGTGCTTAATTGGTTTTCAATCAGATGAACGTGTCAAAACGCCCTGATCCGAAAACCTAACCACTTTACGTGGCACACCGGACTAGTTCGGCCCTTAGACCAGACAAGTTCGGACCTTCAAAAACTTTCAGCGAAAAACTTCGATCAAAACTCAATTCGGAATGATTAGTGGACTAAATCGCTCTGATACCATTGTTAGAAATCAAGAGGGAGCCCAAAGATCAAATAGCCACTAAATCATCTCGAATTACATGGAGAAATCTGATTACAACATGAACACCAAGTGCTATCTCTCAAATAGCACAAGAACGTCAATAATACCTTCTCCTCCATCTTTGTTGTTGATTGACGATGCGGCCATCTAGCCAACAAGGCGAGGCCGCAAGAAGAACGACGACGAGAGGCGTTTCCCCTTGTTCTTCTCTTGGTATCTTGATCGGATTCTAAGTCGATTAGAGTGTTCAAATGTGTATGAGTGTATGCCCTTAAGCGTTCTTTGATCACACACTTGACCCTCTTCTTATAGTTGACCAAGAGACACAAGAGGGGGCCTCCCACCCTTAGGAATTATTGAGTCTCCCGATCAGAGACTCAAAATTCGGTGGGTTGTGTCCTTTCAATTAGAACATGTGTCAATTTTGAGTTCAAACTGACAGTTACTGAAAAATTGGACTAGTCCGTATAGGATCCGGACTAGTCCGGTTACCCTTACTGGACAATATCGGACTAGTCCTCTAAGGGTCCGGACTAGTCCGGTTACCCTTACTGGACAAAACCAGACTAGTCCTCTAAGGGTCCGGACTAGTCCGGTTACCCTTACTGGACAAAACCGGACTAGTCCGGTCTTTACCGGACAAGTCCGGTACTTCCCAACATGTCAGTCTTTCGAAAAAAATTCCTGGGTACATATAAATTTATCGCTGATGCTAATAACGATAAGAAGAATCTGGACAGTCATCTTTTCAATGATCATAGGCTTCATATTCTTTTCTCTACTAGTTCCCTTGCACCTAATATATTGAATATTTATTTTGGCATGTTTACAAAATTGCTTATGCCAGGATTACAAAGATGAAAGTTTTTCTATTAAGAAATTATGCTTTGTTGAGTTTGCAATTTTTGCTATAGCTTATAACACTAAGAAGAATCTAGATGATCATCTTTCCAATGATCCTAGGTTTCATATTCTTTTCTCCAATAGTTGACTTGCAGCTAATCAATTGGATATCCAAACTCAGTCTGTGTGTGTGCACTTGTGTGTGTGGGCCTGTGCTTGTGTTGTCAACATAACTTACACTAGATTACTAACTCGTGTTTGGACATGTGTTGATATAATAGCTGATCCTATAATTAATGATGTCATATATTTCAAAAAAAGGAAAAAAAAAAGAGAAAAGGATTTCAAAAAGATTCACCTGTAAGAATGCTAGAAGCAGTGCCAACCCATGTTCTATGGCTTGGTTTTTCAGATAGATATAAATTTATTTATGGGGAAGTCTTTAGGCAAGAAATATCGGCATATGGTGTTGTTACAAAGACGAAAGTCTTTATATCAAGGCACTCCTCTTTTGTCGAGTTTGTAAGTGTCCTTGAAGCTTATAATGCTAAGAAGATTCTCAATGGTCATGTTTCCAATGATGCTAGGATTTAGATTTTTTTGTAATAGTTCCCTAGCACCTAATAAATTGGATATCCTTACTTTGTCTGTGTGTGTGCACGCTTTTGTGTGCAATTATATGTGTGTTGTCAACATAATTTATACAGATTGCTAACTCATCTAGGAATATGTGTTGATAAAGCTAGATCCTAGAATTAATGATGTCATATAGAACATTTGCAAAAAAAATGATGCCAACAAATTCATCTATAAGAATGCAAGAAGCAAAATCAACCCATGTTCTTTTGCTTGGTTTTCCGGGTTTATATAGATTTATTGATTAAGAAGCATTTGGCAAGCCATGTAAGCATTTGGCATGTTTATAAAGATGGAAGTCTTTCTATCAAGACAGTATTATTTTGTTGAGTTTGAAACTATTATTTAACCTTATAATGCTAGGAATAATTTAGATATTCATTTTTTTAATGATCCTAGGATTCGGATTATTTTCTCCAAGAGTTCCCTTGCACCTAATTATTTGGATATCCTAACTATGTATGTGTGCACGCACGTGGGTGCACCTGTGTGTGTCGTCGATATAGTTTATACTTACTGCTAACTCATCTAGGCATATGTTGTGATAGCCTAGTATTTCCTGTAATTAGGACATCATATATACTATTTGTAACAAAAAAGGAGCTAAAAATGTCAACAAATTAAGCTATACGAATGCGAGAAGCACAACCAAGCCATGTTCTCTGGCTGTGTGTTTTGGGTTCATATAAATTTATTGATGAGGAAACAATTTGTCAAACCATGTCAGCATATGGCGTGGATACGAAGATGAAAGTATTTCTATCAAGACACTATGCTTTTGTTGAGTTTGCAACTGTTACTAAAGCTTATAGCACTAAGAAAAATCTGAATGACCATCGTTTCAATGATCTTAGGATTCAGATAAGGATGCCAAAAAATTCAGCTATAGATCCTATAATTAAAGACATCATATAGACTATTGGAAAAAAAGGATGCCAAAAAATTCAGCTATAAGAATGCGAGAAGCACATCCAACCATATTGTTTGGCTTGGTTTTCCATGTTCATATAAATTTATTTATGAGGAAGCATTTTGACAAACCATTTCAGCATATGGCATGGTTACGAAGATGAAAGTCTTTCTATCAAGACACTATATTTTTTCTAGTTTACAATTATTGTTGAAGCTTATAACGCTAAGAAATATCAGGATGGTGATCTTTTAAAATATCCGAGGATTCATATTTTTTCCTCCAGTAGTTTCTTTGCACCTAACAAATTGGAAATCTTAACTCTATATGTGTGGGTGTGCATTCATGTGTGTGCGCCTGTGTGTGTTGTCAACATAATTTATACTAGATTGCTTACTCGAAGTATATGTGTTGATAGACTAGTAGATCCCATAATTCATTTTAGCAAGCCATGTTAGCATATGACATGGTTACGAATATGAAAAACTTTTTATCAGGACATTGCAACTGTTCACTAAGAAGAATCTAGATGGTTTGCTTTTCAATGATCCTAGGATTCATATTCTTTTCTCCAATGTTTCCTTGCACCAATGTTCGTGTGCACTCACTTGTGTGTGTTTGTGCATGTGTTGTGAACATAATTTATACTAGATTCTTGAAAGTCGCCTAGAGGGGGGGTGAATAGGCAATAAGACCTGAAATAGCTTAATCAAACAAGATTAAAACACTAAGGTCAGACTTGTCTGGACAGGGCTGGACTAGTCCGCTCAGCACAGGGTGAAAACCTAAAATCTTGATTTCTACAAGTTATTTGCGATTCACTAAAGATGTAAGCAATGTGTAGTAACCTAGTACAACTTAGATTGAGAATTGTAGGCAAATAGGTTACAAGATTCCAATAAGATCAAAGTGAAGAGCAATATGAACCCTAAAAGCAATTCTAGTGATTATCAAATGTAAAGCGACAAGAGAGACACTATTTATCCCGTGGTTCAGCTCCACGAAGAATCCTACATCCACGTTGAGATGTCCACACAAGGATCGGGTCTTACTTGACCATTCTCTCACCAAGCCACCATAATGGCTGGCTTGGTTTCCACTATATCAATGGGTAATCACCAAGTTTGATCGGGGCTGCTCACAAGTTGAGGCTCCCACAAATCAATACAATGAGGAGCACACGAAGCTCAACTCACACAAGCCACAAAACACAACACAGTGTGCAAGAGATCAAATCGAGAGCCCAAGCGCGATGATATTCCCTCACTCTCCTCCCCAAACCCCAATCTCTTCAAGATTTGGTATTAGAGGGCTAGTAGGACGAGTGGAAGGCTTTGGAAGGCTCTAGGTCACTTGTGGCGGCGCTAGGGTTCAAGAGTTATCAAATAGGGGTCGGGGGTCCCCTTTTTATAGGCGTCCTGGCAACTAACTGTTGCCACCAGGACAACCCCGGACTAGTTCGGCCCTTCGCAACGGACTAGTCAGGCCTTCTGGGACCACTAACAACTTTACGTCATCGATCGACAAAACAGATGACGTGCGCGCCGATGTTTGAATTTCAAACAGAAGAGGTTCGACGGAAGCATCAACCCAACCGAGTTCCTGCAGATATACCAGGTTGTATGCTCTGTAACTCACCCCTGTTGAAGTCATCCAGTCCAGCTACAGCTGGGTTCACTTGAGGTACATGCAGTGTGTCAGGGGTTCTTCCAGCTACTCTCGTCATTAGGGTCACGTGGTGCCAGAAGGCTTCCCAGGAAAGGTTTGTGCCGAGCAGGCGGTCTAGGGGTGAAAATTGCTTAGCCTGGTCCTGCACCCTAAGCATACACACCCTGCCTCCCAGCGCTACAGCTGAGTACTGGAACCAGAAAGCTCACACCCCAAAGACAGCAGGAGCTGGACCCCGGAGCAGCACCAATGCATCGAATTACCCAAGCCCCGTGCGTCAGTCTAGGACAGTAAGACATGACAAAGCTAAGGAGAGGAACATGTATGACCGGCGAGCAAGACTAGTCCCCCCTCTTTCTATCATATGTGCAGGGCAAACAGCTGGAGCGTCCAGCTCTGGCACCCCCCAAGGGGCCTACTGTCGACGTTTCAACGACGATGGTGGATGACACCGGAGCACCCATCTCCAGCACCTTGCAAGGGGCCTGCCGTCGATGTCCCAACACGTCAACAACAGCACCAAGTGCAGATAAGTGAGTAAACTCACCTGCCCCACTCTTGTTGCTAACAGGATTCTCTTGTGATATCCTGTACACCAAGGGCCTACCGACGACGACTCTATGACGATGGTGGATGACACTAGAGCATCCAGCTCCGGCACCTGCCAAGGGTCCTGTCGTCGACGTCTCAATGACAATGGTGGGCGACGCCAGATCACCCACCTCAGGCACCTCCCAAGGGGCATGCTGTCGATGTCTTCACGACGACAGTGGGCGATGCTGGAGCATTCAGCTCTGGCACCTACCAAGGGGCCTGCCGGCGGTGTCCCAATGACGATGGCAGGCGACGCTAGAGAACCTAGCTCCAGCACCTCCCAAGGGGTCTGCCATCAACATCTTCACGATGATGGTGGACAATGCCAAAGCACCCAACTCCGACACCTCCCAAGGGGCTTGCCATCAACATCTCAACGACAATGGAGGGCGACACCGGACCACCCAGCTCCGGCACCTCCCAAGGGGCCTGTCATCGACGTCTTCACGGCGATGGTGGGCGATGCCGGAGCATTCAGCTCCGGCACCTCCCAAGGGGCCTACTGTTAACGTCCTAGCACGTCAACAATAGCACCAAGTGCGGATAAGTGAGTAAACTCTCCTGCCCCGCTTTTGTTGCTAACAGTGTTCTATTGCGATAGCCTGCACACCAGGGGTCTACCGTCAACAACTCTATGATGATGGTGGACGACGCCGAAGCATCCAACAACGGCACCTGCTAGGGGGCCTGCCGTCGGCGTCCCAACAATGATGGTGGGCGACGCTGGAGCACCCAAATCCAGCACCTCCCAAGGAGTCTATCGTCAACGTTGCACCCAGCTCCAACACCTCCCAAGGGGCTTGCCGTCGACGTCTCAACGATGATGGAGGGTGACGTCGGAGCACCCAGCTTCGGCACCTCCTAAGGGGCCTGTCGTCGACATCTTAACAACGATGGTGGGCGACGCTATAGCATTCAACTCCTGCACCTCCCAAGGGGCCTGCCATCGACATCCCAACACGTCAACGACAACACCAGGCGCGGATAAGTGAGTAAACTCTGCTACCCCGGTCTTGTTGCTAACAGGATTCTCTTGCGATAGTGTGTACACCAGGGCTTGCCGTCGACGACTCTACGATGATGGTGGACGACGCCGGAGCATCCAGCTCTGGCACCTGCCAAGGGGCCTGCCGTCAGCGTCCCAATGACGATGGTGGGCGATGCCGGAGCACCCAACTCCAGCATCTCGCAAGGTGCCTGTCGTCAATGTCTTCACGACGATGGTGGACGATGCGAGAGCACCAATATCCGACACCTCCCAAGGGGCCTGCCGTCGACGTCTCAATGACGATGGTGGGCGACGCAGGAGCACCCAGCTTCGGCACCTCCCAAGGGGACTGTTGTTGATGTCTCAGCGATGATGGTGGACGAAGCTGGAGCACCCAGCTCCGGCACCTCACAAGAGGTCTGCTGTTGATGTCCCAGCACGTCAAATGACAACACCAAGTGCGGACAAGTGAGTAAACTCTCTTGCCCCGCTCTTGTTTCTAACACGGTTCTCTTGCGATAGCCTGTACACCAGTGGTCTGCCGTTGACTCTACGATGATGGTGGACGACGTTGGGGCACTCACCTCCGGCACCCAGCTACGGCACCTCGCAAGGGAACCCAGTCCCAGTACGTCAACGACAGCATGAAGTATGGATAAGTGAGTAAACTCTCATGTCCCTCTCTTTTTGCTAACAGGGTTCTCTTGCAATAGCATGTACACTAGGGGCCTGCCGTCGACGACTCTACGATGATGGTGGACGATGCCAGAGCATCTAGCTCCGGCACCCCCCAAGGGGCCTGCGTAGATGTCTCAATGACGATGGTGGACGATGTCGGAGCACCCAGCTCCGGCACATCCCAAGGGGCATGTCGTCGATGTCTCAGCGATGATGGTGGACGATGCCAGAGCACCCAACTCTGGCACCTTGCAAGGGGCCTGCCGTCGACGTCCCAGCACGTCAAACAACAACACTAAGCATGGACAAGTGAGTAAACTCTCCTGCCCCGCTCTTGTTGCTAACAGGGTTCTCTTGCGATAGCCTGTACACCATGGGCATGTCGTCGACTCTACGACGATGGTGGACGACGCCGGAGCACCCTGCTCAAGCACCTCCCAAAGGGCTTGTCGTCGACGACTCTATGATGATGGTGGACGACACCAGAGCATCCAGCTCTGGTGCCCCCCAAGGGGCCTGCCATCGACGTCTCCACGATGGCGGTGGGCAATGTCGGAGCATCTAGCTCTGACAATTGGTGGCGCTCTAACACTCCAACTCCCCTACTGCACTGGAGGCACATCAAATACATCCTGCAACCAAATAGTAGATGTGCCCAACCAACTAACCACATCTAGCAAGGGGCCTCTAAGGGGGTTCCATAGGCAGGAAATCAATGGGCAACACCTCGACCACATCAATTGTGCAACCGTTGGTCCTCAAAAGCTAACGGGCTCAACAAAGGGTCTACAAACCCTTACGCAACTAACGACACAAAGCAACACTTGAGAAGCACAAAGACAAGCCAAGAAGCAAAACAAAAATTCATATTCATTAAGGAATATTTACAAAGGGGCGAAACTCAGATACAAAGTCGGGCTGCCAACCTCAGTCCCTGTCGAATTGCGCGATGACATGTTTCGCGGCATCCTTGACCTCTGCCACTACCACCTCATCGCGCTCTTCAACAGGACCTTCAAAAACTGACTCCAGAGGCAGATCAGGGTACCGGCTCCGGTAACACACTAGGACATGGGTTGCCACCACCTCCACCACCGCCCTACCCTCGGCTTCCAGGCGCTAAGCCAGCTGACGCTCATGCAAATCGAGCTCCCGGGCGCGGCACTCCATCGAGCACTCCTGGGCTTGGACGTTGAGATCGCGCAGGAGAAGTTCTTGAAGCTCATCTGAGTGTTGTGCCCGATCCCGTGACAAGCCCTCTCCCAGAGCTCAAGATCTTCAAGGCGAGACTGCAGCCTGTCCCAATCAGCCTTAGCCAGAGCCATCATTCCTTGGTTGTCACCTCCTGCTCAGCGACAGCAGCCTCCCTATCGGCAACAGCGGCTTCTTGGTGACTCATGGCCTCTCGACCTTCTTCAAGGGCGCGTAGGCGTGCATCAGCCGTGTCGTTGGCTACCTTGGTGTTGGCCAAAACCTTCTAGGACAGGGTGTTCGTGGTCTTCACCAGGCGGTGCCTCATCTCTAGCTCCTTGCTCTCCTTTTGGTACGTCGCCTTCGCCTCGGTGATCCTGGACCTCAGAAGGTCCTCCCAACCTCGGAGGTGCTCGCCTTCAGCACACAGCTTCTCCCACTCAGCGTCGAGAGCCTCCCGCGCCAGTCGGATGTTGGATTGCACCTGAAGGATGCTGGACTGCATCAAGTCCATGATGTCAGAGAGGCACTCCGGCTGCGCCAATGTCAGGGAAGGTCGTCGGCTGATCACCTCGAGGACCTCTTCCTCCCGTAGCAGTGAAGGCAAGGCCACCAGTACCGGGGACCTTGCCCCCGGAGGCTGAGCAGAAGTTGTGCCGCCACTCAAAGCAGCAGCGCCATCATCGCTCAAGGAGCCGCCCGCCGGATCAGCATCAGTGGAGGCCAGGCCGCTGAAGTCGACTCCAACATTGCCTCAGCCACGACACCCGGAGGTGCCTTTGCCACGACAACCGGAGGTGCCTCTGGCGCGACAGCTGGAGGAACCTCTGGCGCGACAACTGGAGGTGCCTCCGGTGCGACAGCAGGAGATGCAGTCGAAGATGCTTCACTACCTGCGCCAGACACGGATGCCGGAGCAGCGCTCCCCTAAACAAGCTTGACGGGCTTCCCCGCCGGCGCAGCCGTAGCCTCCTCGGCCGCCTTCGAAGCGCTTCTGGGCACTACCGTCGGATGTAAGGGCTTCACAACAGCTGATGTATCCCTATAAATCAAGATCAATCCCTAGCCAATCAACAAAGGCAGGGTAGATAATAAATCAAGCGTTGGCAAGAATGCCTTACTGACATCCCCGAAAGCTCCAGCGAGCCTCCACTTTTGGTGACCCTGAAACCGCAGGCCATGACGATGGCGTAACAGGCATGGTCATTCCAGTTGGGCCTCCGCCAAAACCACCAACAACACCGCCACCCTGCGTCGGAGTGCCTTCGCCAACTCCGACGGAACCACTCCTGGAGCCTCCTCCCGAGCTGCTGAAGATGTCGGCTCGAGGCCTTTTTGCCTGAGGCTCCGTAGGTGTGACGCTGCCGGAGCCCCTTGTGGCACCTTGGACCTCGTTGGCGACGAGGATGCTGGATGATGTGCCGACCGCTGACATCAGCGAGGCCACCGCTTGACGGACCGAGCCTCCCCCCAAAGAACTGCCGACGCTAAATACTAAAGAGGGGCACGCCAGGAGACGTTGACTTAGAGCGAAGGCCACCTATGGCGGCGCCCTCGGTGGCAACCGAGGGCATTTCTCCTTCATGATCTCTACCACCAGGGCCTTCCCCTTCCCTGTGTCGGGGACTGGTGCCTTCTCCTTACCTGTGTCAGGGACCCACGCCTTGCGTTTTCCTCCAAGAGCGGGTGCCTCCTCCGCCCTGGAAGCTTCGGAGCCTAAAGAAGGTGCTGACTCCTCCGAAGAGTCGACGATGGCCAGGCCCTGGCTCTCATCACCAACCTGCCGTGGCGCAAGACCGATCGTGTCTAGGTTGGGCATCTCCTTTAGAACCTTCTTCCAAATGTCCCGATCTATACAAAGTGATGGTCAAGACCGCGGGAGGTTGAAGACGTCATCCGACAGCAGGTTGTTGCATGCCTTGGACATTGCGTCAAGCACCTCTTTTGGGGTCGACTCTGTGTCACGGACCCGCACCAGCTGGGTGCCATCTTGTAGCCCGAAGTAGAGCCATTCAGGATGGCAACGGTGATGAAGGGGAGCTAGGCGTCAACGGGCGAAGTCCGCCATCACCTTCAACTCTGACAGACCATGATTCGCCAGGAATTGGATCCTCTCCATCACCAGGGTGTAGGCCTGCTCCAACTCCGGCCGCTCCTCCTTGGTCTCCTTCCTGATCGTCGCCCATCCGGTGGGCATAACCAGGTGGTCGTGGGCATCGACTTGTACGATCACCCAGTCCTTCCTCCAATCAGCCCACTTCGCTGAAGAGAGTGGTGTGATGTACTTGAAGGGGTTGTTGGCCCGATGTTGGAAGATGTAGCCGCCAAGGAAGTTGGATTTGTTCTTCTTCCCAGTCCGCCTCAGCACGAAGAACTGCCGGAACACAGGAACACTCGGATGCACTCCGAGGAACATCTCACAGAAATGTGAGAACACTGCCGCCACCACCAGAGAGTTTGGCGACGGGTGATGAAGCTGAAGCCCAAGGACTTCCAGGAGTGTCACCAGGAAGGAGGAAACAAGAGGGACGAACCCGGAGTATGCATACGCCTGGAAGAAGACGATCTCCTTCTCCCCCAACATCAAGGGCAAGGAGCCAGGACGGATCAGGTCCCGTCGCTCCTCGCCCTCCCAGCCAAAAAGCCGCCTCACAGGTGAGACATCCTCCCTCCGGGAAGGAGGCAGGGTTGAGTCCATTAGAGCAAGGGTCGAGAACCTCAAGAGCGGGTAGACGCTCAAGGAGGAATACGAAGGCTCGAATGCTTGGGGCGTGCGGAAGGAAGGAACCTCCATTGTGCACAAAGGTACCCCTTTTAAGCACCCTAGTGGTGTTTGGGCGCACCGTGCAAATTTGAGTGGACTCCAAATCAACGGCTCATATCACGACGTCCATGACGAACGTGCCCAGGTCCCCTGTCAAAAAAAACCAGCCCGGGCAGCTCTTCCGCCTAAGAAGGCAACCCAGCGGTCCCCATAAAGACAGAAGTGAAAGCAACAGAAGTGCAGTAGGCGCCTTGGGAACCATCGCGATAATGTCACGACAAGCAAAGATCTCATCGCCATGACCCCTCAACCAGAGACGGACGTGTGGTCATAGCACCAGAGGCGCACACCGCTTCAACTAAGCAAGAAAAAGTTAAAAGGTCGTGCGGGAAAGAAGGATAACGGCTCCACCCTCGGGCTCGTCGCCTCCCCCCAAGGTGGACCCAGGGGCCCTATCGGTACCCGGCATACCAGGTACCCTTGCGCACAGGCTAGAGTTGCCTAGGTACCTCGCCTCCCAACAGAGGCGGAGTCCTAGGGCACCACGTGTTAAAGAGACACGGACCCATCAGTCTTAGATGTGAGGTCCAGGATATCCACAAGAAACCCGAAGGAGAAGCTCAGCATCCCCATTGGAGACGAGCCCCCAAGTAACCATGTGTCCAGTAGGTAAGGACCCCTCCTCCCCGTGAGACAGGGCTCCGAAGCTACCATGTGGACAGAGACATCAGACGGGCCACCTCCCGTATGGGTGGGCTCCGGCATTGCCACTTGTCCTGCAAGGCGAGATCTAACCTCCACAACAGAGGTGAGCTCCCGGCACCAACACGTGTCCAGCAGGACGGGGCCTAGCCATACCCGGAGAGATGAGCTCCTGAGCCGCCACGTGGCCCGCAAGGCGAGACCTGACCTCCTCCACAGAGGTGAGCTCCCGAGCTGCCACGTGGTCCATAAGGCTGGACAAGACCTCCTCCGCAGAGGTGAGCTCCTGAGCTGTCACATAGTCCAGCCACTTGCCCTGGACAGAGGGACTCGGGAGTTAAGAGGACGGTGCGCCTTGTCCCTGTCAAGGATTGAAGATACGCGGCTTCCCTAGACGCATGGCGCAGGCACGCCTAATGGCAGGTACCGCTGTGACCAATCGCATCATAGTGGAGACGCTGCAGACCTATCCCACTCCGCCAAGTGGGTAGCTTACGGCGACATAGACAGTTGGATGGGACATCCCCTGCCAATATCAGCAACAGCGCATGGGCGACTGACGACGCAGGCGGCAAGACGGCGAGTCTTCAAGTCCACGGTCAGAACAAGCTTAGGGAAGAAGCCTTAGATCTTTAGGATAAGATCGCCCTGGGACCACCTGTCGGGCCCTGGGACCCCACTTGTAATATATCCGGCCTTGTCTATAAAAGGCTCGGATCGCCACTATTACAAAGGACTAAACCAGACCAGACCAGACTAAAACATCACACACGCAAACACACATACTAGCAATACCATCCATCGTGGAGTAGGGTGTTATACTCCTTGCGGCCCCAGCCACGTAAAAACCACTGTCTCATACTTCCATCCGCTAGAACACTTGTTTGAGACCTAAGCCCCACCGAACAAAGAACCTCTGCGGGCTGCTCCTTAGTAGATCCGGGGGAAGTGTCGCTCTAACACTTCGACAGCAGGATTTGGAGAGGCAAGCACGGAGGCTAGGGCCAGTAGAGCAGGGGTGGGTGTGTCGGTGCCGAAGTCGCTTGGGCGAAGAGCGGGATGGGAGGCAAGATGACGCATATATGGGTGGCAAGGCGGCATGATGGCAATGCGAGGCTCGGGGTATGCGATGAAGCCAGCAGAAGAGAAGGGTAGTGGCGAGGGAGAGGCATCCTTGACACGGTGGCCACCTCAACTCTGGGCAACGTGGGTGGAGGCTGCCGGGCGGGCACGACGGAGAGGAGACGGTGAGGTGGCATTACGGAGCTGAGGTAGCCGAGCACGGGCGATGGAGCGAGGCAGCACGAAAGGAGGTCATCAGGGTGACACGATGGGAGGACGAGTGGTGCCGGAGGAGAAGCGGGGGCGCATCATGATGGAGGTGTACAGGGTGGCTCTGGAGGAGAAGGATGGAGTGGCGTCAGAGGAGGAGATGGAGGGTGCAGAGAGAAGCAGAGATGGAGAATCGTAGGCTGCGAGAATGGTCTGGAAGCTCTAGCTCCATGGACATAGAAAGAGAATAAATATATAGAGAAGCAAAGAAAAATAAAATAAAAAGGAAGAAAAGAAAAGGAAAACCGAAAGCAAAAAAGGAAAAATAGAAGCAAACAATATGGAAAAATAAAAAAGTGGAAAAAGAAATAGAAGGAAGAGAAGATAGAAAAAAGAGTAAATATAAGGAAAGAAAGAGAAAGAAAACTGGAAAAAATGTTAAAGAATAGTTTATAGTTGGCATAGATTATGTTTATGGAGTATGGCCGGTGCCTGAGGACATACCAAAAAGCAGAAATCTTTTAAAGTATACTGAAAAAGATGGAAAATATTTGTTTGGAGTAGCTTTTTTACAGTACATGAGTGCAAAAAGTCTAAAATCTGCATTAGATGACAATGGATTGGATTAAGGTCGGATGGAGCAAAAACCCACCCGAAATAAACACGTCCACGGGTGAAATTTGATACCCACACCTGCAGGTTTCGGGCGGGTCTTGGGTGCCCATCGGGTTTGACTAAATTATTTTTAACAAATGAATATTTGAACTGGAAAAGAACAGCCACAATTTTTGAATTTGTATTTGACTTTGTTGGTAACTTTTGTACAGTACCAGTGTACATATGGTTCAGTTGGACCAGAAAACAGAAAAGAACAGTGTAACCCTTGTAAGACTGCATCTCATTCTCCCATAGGTAAGGTTCATACCTGTTTAAGGAAACACATGTTTCAGTTGGGAGAAATATTATGTAGGGGTCGGGGATGGCGATGACGACCAGGCCGAGGGCGGCAGCGAACGGCCGGGGCCGAATATGGTGACTTGTGAGCTGTATATCGGACGTAGGAGGCAAAGTCGCACGACCAATGACAATGGCAACTGTTCTGGGCCAGGTGCCCATGCGGCAACAAGGGCTAGGCAGCGGCGTTGGCCAGGTAGTGTCTCTAGCGCAGGGGAGCATGCGGTGGTGGGGCCAGGTTCCCTGGCGGCTGTGGGTTGGGAACAACCACGAGCCATAGATTGGGCTGCAGATCTGCAGTTTCCGTGGCGGTGGTGGCTGGGTTCAGGGCACCTGCCTGCTTTGGTTGTGGTTGAGAGTAAAAATGTGGTGGTCTAGTGGGTTGGGCTGCAGATCTGCAGTCTAGATGGGCTATTTTTCTACACCATTTCGGGCGCCCGACGGAGACCCACGGGTGACAACTTAAAGCCGCATCCAACGGGGACCCAAATCTGTGAGTGGGATTTGCATCCCTAAACCCGACGAAACAACAAACATTGTGGGTGGATTTACAAACCCGCTCTTGCGAATGAAAATTGAAACCTACACCCTCCCACTCTCGGGTTGATTTCGGGTGTCCATTAGGTTTGAACAAGTGTAACAGAAATTAACAGATAAATATTTCAACACCACATCAATTTTATTGAGACTAAATACCATCTATATATTGATAGAAATACTAAAGAGTGAATTGTTACCTTTTTTAGGATGATTATGTAGGGATTGTGGAACTGCAGATCATGTAGTGCACTCTTGAGGTGTAAATATCCCTCTTGATGGCCAAGTATCCCAAGAAGGACCAATCTCCCTTGCTAAAAAGGACCAATAAAAAAAATTGTACAAAAAAAATTAGTATAAGGATGCTACGCGCACCTTCCCTTTGCATCTGATTTCTATGGTGCTGAGATTAGCTTCCCACCTGGTAACTAAGATGTTCTGCTAGGGGCAAGCAAAGTTAGAGCAATAAGAGAGAAATGTACGCAGTACCTGACACTTGTCGCTGATGGAGAAGGCAGCACACTTGGCCTTCACTGCCGCCATGGCCACTGTACGGCTCGCACTACAGCTACTCTAATAATGTTGGGGACGGACAACGGGCCAGATGCAAGAGGCTAGCTAGAGAAGCGGGGGCGGAAGCTAGGAGTAGGGGGCTGCTAACGGCGGCAGGGGCGGGGGCCAGGTGCAGCTGCCAAGGGTGGGGGACCGAAGGCGGCGGCGAGGGTGAGGGGGCAGTGTGTGTGATGGCCGGGAGCATCAATCACCAGAACGAGGCACCAAGAAGGATGGGGTTGGGGGCGGCTAGGGTTGAGAGTAGTTGGAATACACCTAAATATAACATGGGCTCTGGAGTCTCGTGGGTTGGGCTGTATTTCAAGTGGGCAATTTTTCTATCTTATTCTAGGCAACAGACGAGCACCAGCAGGTGAAAAATGAAATACGCAATAGCAACAATCAAGTTAGATGCACGTCGGACCCTTGGGCGCAAAGTCCTACCCGCACCCATTGGGTGCCAAACACGATGAGGACCCGCATGTGGAATTGACATCCCTAGTTGCAATGAGAGATGCTAAACTGACCTTTATAGTCCAATTCTACAGTGCAATGTCAAAAATAGAGATCACTGTAGCCACCAGGAGTAAGGAAATGATTGTCTCACATGTGTAGCGTCAGATTCACTTCATGCCCGGTGACATTAGTGAGGTACACCTAAAATTTGAGGTGGCATGCCAAAAAGATGCCAAGGAATCAAAAAAGTCGTACCTCACTGACGTAGACCATCGTACTAGAGTGTGATAAAGATGTGGACGTCTCGAAAAGGCAAACAAAGTTGGTGAGTGCCTAGTCAAAGGATTCCTAGAGTTGGTCCCTATGTCAGCGCTCTCAGCAGCCGATGATGTTTGGAGTTGGGTGACGCTCCTGATGGCCAGAAGAAGACAAATGCAGCATGGCATGGGGGAGTGAGGCACAGTAGCGTTTGGGAGGGACAAATGGATAAGGAAAGAGAAGGAGAGAGATACAATTGCTTGACGTTGGACACAAAATGGGGAGTTCACTGTCTCATCGGCTTATGAAATACAATTTGTAGGCGTTGTCGATCTGGATTGGACCTCTAACCTATGGTCAGCCACAACACAGCCCAAATGTAAGTTCTTTGCTTGGCTTGTGATGCATCATAAGACCTTGACAGCTGATAATATGGCCAAGAAAAATTGGCCCTGTGACCCCACATGCTCGCTGTGTATTTGTATGCCTGAAATGGCAGATCATCTTCTTGCGGAATGTAATTATGCCGAAGCTGTGTGGCATCGTGTGGCGGGGTGCTTGGCCTGCCTCTCCGTTTCCATCGAGCCAATGTTCATACTGCTCGTCAATGGTTTGATTATATAGCAGCTCCCAGGACAAGAACTTTGAGGCGATATCTCCTTGTTGTCCTGTTATCCTTTTGGTAGCAATTGTGGAAGGAAAGGAATCGACGGATCTTCCAGCAAGAAGAGTTGTCCTCGCTTCAAGTTGCTGAGCGTGTGGTAGAGGACATTGGACTACATCGACTAGCACTGTCTCGTACTTAGCTCTTTTCTTTCTTTTGTCTGTATGGCTCTAGTTTTTGTTATCATGTATTCTCTGGTTCCTGTGCTGTAACCTGTAGTTGTAAAACTCCTCTTCTACCTTAATGGATGGCAGAGCTCCTGCCATTTTATTCAAAAAAAAAAAAAAAGAGGAGAGGTCGGTCTCGTAGGAAGATAAGGAGAGGGAGAGAAGAGAAAAGGAAAGACAAAAAGCAAAACTAATCATGTGTATTTTCTAAATAGCAAATGTAATTTTATTCTGATACAAGCATGTATATGATATAATATAAAATAGGAAGTAGTTATATGCCATAACATAAATTATGTGGTAGTTAGAATAGAAGTCTATGAGTGTGGAGAACTAAAATGTAAAATTGAGAATCTTCTAAAGTTTAATGTAAAGGACTAAGAATATTCCTATAAATGTGATAGTTAAAGGTCCACGAGTCTGAACATTCTTAGCATTTGCATGGGAATGTAATTATCTAAGAGTACATCATATTTTAGTCATTTGTGAGGTAACGAAGCATTCAACCTTGTCTGCTTCTACGACTATCTATAAACCGGGGACCATAAATTTTCATGTGGTGATGCCGAAGGGCCGGGTGGCTCTACAGTTCCCTGCTGCCATCGAAATGCTTCATCCGGGTGGAAAAGGCTCGTTCAATTCCTCATCAATGATATTTCACATTTTCAAACCATGAAAAGCGAGTTCTTTTGGAGTCATGATTACGAGGTGTGGCAAACGCGTCTAAAATTCACAGGTCACAGTTGAGAAATGGAATATATTTCAGAATGAAAGGGAAAAAAGTCCAACTCAGATGAAACTTGAAGTCTCTTTTCCCTACTCACCAATGGTGTATCCAAGCATATAGCTTTTTCTAAAAGATGATACATAGATTGCAACACTGAAAGTAAATGAACAAATGTTTATCAAAACTCAATTGGAAGGCCAAATTACACATATCTATTCTAGCAAAAAAAGAAGAAAGTCTACTTAACCCCCCAGACTATGACTTAGGGTCTAATTAACCCCTAAAGTTTAAAACCTGGTAATTAAGCCCCTAATATATACAAAACCAGGTAAATAACTCCTCACTGTGGTTTTGCTTAGTGGTTTTTGCCACATTGGCAGCTGGCGTGGCGTGTTAGCATGTCTCAACAGGTGGGCCCACATGTCAGCCATGGAACAAGAAATTAAAAATGTTCTTGGATTGGATAGCTGGTGTATAATCACACTAAAATTCATTTCTGCCTCCCCCGCTGTAATTTTTTTCTGAATGCATGCTTGCAACTTACGTACTTCTTCTATGCCCAAAAACTTATCGCTTTGTAGTTCATTTTTGAACTACAAAGCAATAAATTTTTTGGAACGGAGGGAGTATCAATTTTCCTCCCTCTATGTTATATCAGATTCCAAGAATTCACTAACCATGTCAGCCACGGCGATGGTCCAGCGCGGCCGAGCTTCAGGGGTCTGAAGCATGGCACTTTCATTCTTCATCCTCTTCCACTTCAGGCCAACGACGATGTCCGTAATTTACATAGGTGCTGGAGAAGTCATGAACTGATTGCCATTGAAACTCCATGAACGAGTTCACATCTGCATCCATCATCACGTGCAAGCCCAGGGATCGGCACCTACGGCCGTGAGGTGCAAGCCGCAGCCTGGAGGTCTGCACTGGCTGCTGCAACCTGCACGTCGCTGCTGAGATCTGTGAGCCGCTGCCGGGAACCTGCACGCTGCGCCGCCGCCGCAGGAGGAGGGCAACGTCGCTGGAAGAGTGTGTCAATGCCTAGAGGAGAGCCCGTTGTCGAGAGTAGTACGCCACCCAGGTGTTGCATGATCGATTTTTGTATCGGAAGGGAGATGGAACCCTATGTCTCAACTTCTAACAATGACATGCATGACCCATAAATAAGCACATGCAAAATCATGCCATGTCGGCTGCTGAGGTGGCAAAATCACCCAGCAAAACCACTGTAGGGGGCTGGTTAGATGGTTTTGTTAGATTGATCTCCAACTGGGCTTGTTTAGTGCAACCAAGTCTAGCCCTATAGGTGCCCTGATCGGAGGCACACATACAACCCGTTTGTCTGTTGGACCCCCTCTCACGTTGTGTCGCATGTATATAAGGAAGAGAGGCACTTCAACTCTAACTGAGAGGTTTCCATTTGCCTCAACACTACTCCACCAATCAGGAGGGCGCAAAGGTGAGGGGAAGGTCCCAGCCGTCTCCACTTTGCTGCTGGACTGTTCTCGACATGACATCCACATCCATCAACGCAGGTACACAAAATGAAGGTATGATCAAATATCAATTTCTCTTCATACACGTTCATGTACAGATTCTTTATATAATTAGAACTCTAGAATTCTGCATTTGTTGATCCTTAAATGTGATTATGTTCATAGTTTCACTCGATTAGATCAGTGGCTAGATTAAGATTAAGCACTCTTGTTCTAACAATGGTATCAGAGCCAGGTAGTGCACTGTCTAATTCGAGATAAAATTTGATTTAAGTCTCAAATTCACAGCACTTCAGAAAGGAAAGGAGATCGAATCTCCACTTCTATAACCAGACCCAGAATCACTCGGTTCAGATCATCGAATTAGTCAAGAAAAGTGGTAAGAAAGTAAGATCAAAACTCATCTTTGAGATGGGGAAAATCAGTAAGAAAGAGGTGGATGCAAGGGGTGATTTCTTGACCGCAACTGCGGGCGAGATGTCGCACGCCTAGCGCCACTCTGGGCGCAAACGCCGCCAACCGCGCGCTGGCCCTCCTCTCAGCAGCAGGTTCTTGGCGCCAGACCCGCCGCTTCCACCCGCCTACGCCCCTTAGATCGGGCAGGCGTCCGACCTCAAGGCGTCGCCTGTGTCCGACCTCAATGCGTAGCGCACTACGTGCCTGCTGCCCCGCTCAGATACGCGACACCCGCCTTCGGGCTGCGCGCGCGCTTCAGCCGTCGGGGCTGGGACACCGCCGGCAAGCCTCCCTGCAGTGCACGCCGCAGTTGGGGTTCCACCATGGCGCGGCGCCACGGCTAAGGGCGAAACCGAGCACGCAACGGCCGCCGACATGCCCATTCCGCTTGGCCCACGATCCTGTAGACGCGGGAGCATGCGCTGGATCACGTGGCGGACGACGCGGCACGGGACTCAACCGCCTCCACTCGTGCGATGTGCACCATGTGCCCGCGATTTTCGGATCAAGCGACGAGCCGCACGCCCCTCTCGCCTACGCGCGTTGGGCGCTGCACTCGGCATGCCGAGTTCCCCGGATCGGGACCATGCGATTGCTAAGTTTTGGCCGCCTCTATGCGGTTCTTCCGGAAGGAACAAGGTGGAGGCGCAGAAATGGAAATATGTTAGGTTAGGGTTCACCTGTATTGTTATTCAGGTAGGGAGAATTTAGACCGTTGATTAAGATCAACAGCGGTCCATTATTTGGACTGCCTAAGGCCCAAGTGGGCACTACCGTATGACAGCCAACAATGGGCCGTTCAGACCATTCTCCCCTCCAGCTGAGAAGTGGTCTATAGGCCACAAGTTTTAGTCGCACAGGTGGGGCCGAGTTTGCATTTTGGGCCGTGCGTTAAACTGATAAGCTATTAAGAGAATTAAGATGTGGGCTGATGGGCCAACTCAGACTGTGGGCTTTTCTAATTAAGTAATTAGCTGGTTTCTTTTTTTAAGTTTTGGGCCGAAAATCAATTTTGGCCGCACAAAAATATCTCAATAGGCTGAGAAAAACGTTAAGATTTTATGTATTAGAGTTTTAACTTTAAGTTTCCTTAATATAAGTATTTTTGCTACTGTTTTAAGTTATATGATAAGTATTTAAGGAGCAAAATTAATTTTATCAATCCCATTTAAGTAAAGTTATCTTGCTGCTGCGGACAACTAAGTTGGATTTATTAAGATAATTAGTTCCCGTTGCAATTGTAAGTATCTTGTTGTAAGTTTAAGTGAGTCATATTTAAATAATTATTGATTATTTTAAGTTTTTAGTATCTTGTTAATTATTATTAAGTATTGAGGCCATAATTTTTCTAATTAAATCTTGTCACCGACGTGATGATTTTAATTAGAAAATTTTATAAGATTTTGTTGTGATATTAAGTGTTTCATTTTAAGATTAAGTAATGAGTTTGTTTTAAGTAATTAGATATTATTTTAAGTTTTTGGTAGATTAGTAATTAGTACTTAGTATGAGGCAATTATTTTCTTTAGTAAGTTATTATGCTATGGGATTTTAATGTATTATTTTCTTATTGAATTTTTCACCTTGTGAAAATTTTATTAAGGTAATAATTAATCTTGGCTTTTGCATAGTAAATTAGTCTAGCGACATATGTCGTTAATGAAATTTTACTATGCTAAAGTAATAAGATACGTTATTAATTGTCTCACAAATATATTTTCTAATTAAATCGGGAGATTTAATTAAAGAGTTAGAGAAATAGCATGATGAATTAATCATCATGATTAAGATTAGTAAGTTCTCATTAAGATTCAGTTGTATATGGTGTACATATACATAAAAGTTTAGTAAGTTCATCATTAAGCTTCCGCTGCTCTTGTAAGGTGAATTAGTTTACGTATTTTGTAACTAAATTGGATCCAACGTGAAAATTTATTTAGAAGAATAATATGAGAACATAGTAATCATTATTATCATATATTTGATAAGTTGATCATAATGATGATTATGATTAAATCAGGTTGTCCCGTTAAGTTTATTCTTTTTGAATAATTAAGTATGGTAAGAATTTAGTTTCCGCTGTCATCTTTAGTGTGGTAAATTTATTGAGTAAGGTAAATTTATTGAGTAACCAATGTGAAAAATAAATTTACTCTGTGTTTAAGTTTATTAAGATCTTTTGTATTAGTGTATGAAAATTATGTTGAGTAACCAACGTGAAAAATAAAATTTTCATACTTTAATGTCGTGCTTTGTCAAGTAACTTATGAGAAAGACAGAACACATCATTTAAGTAACTTTTAGTTCGTAAAGAATTTCCTTGAGTAACAATGTGAAAAATGAAATTTAATACTTTTTGAATATCTTGTTTTGTCAAGTAACTAATGTGAAAGACAAAACACATATTTTTTAGTTGTTTAAGTAATTTTTAGTTCATAACGAATTTTGTTGAGTAACCAACGTGAAAGACAAAATATTCCATATTGATTAAGGTGAATTAAGTTATTGTATATTTTGTTGAGTAACCAACGTGAAAGACAAAATATTGTATATTAATTAAGATGTATTGAGTATTCTATTTTATTGAGTAACCAACGTGAAAGATAAAATATAATATTCTATTTAGTCATGTATGCTTTATTGAGACTATGATCTAAATGTTGCATACACTTAATAAATGGGACCTACTTCATTTAAGTAATTAAGTTTAAGATTAAGTCATATTTATTTCTGAATATATATTGTCTCGGATATTAAAAGTATTTCTCACGCCTTAAGTTTTATTTTAGTAATTAAGTCGCTTCATCGGGAATTATCTTGCGTGATAAGCAAATTGGGTATGTCTTTTGTATGTTATTTTACATTTTAATAAGTTTTTCATGTCGATAAGATCTTAAGTAAATTAGACATTTTATGAGAGCATTCTCATCCTATCATTAATACTAAAATAACTATTAAGAATTGAAGATTTTCAGTTAAATGTATCTTCAAATACATATTTTAGTTTTTGTTAGAATTATTGTTTTACGGTTTATTTAGTAGTCGTATATCATGATAGCATATTATTGAAATGTGCAATTCCGTTATTTAATTAAGTCATTAGACATGGAATTCAAGAGTAAGAAATTAAATTTTTCACATTTTGATATGTTAAGCATATCGTTTAGAATCATTGAACCATTAGATGATGGCATCGAGAAACTTTTATATTCTAGAAAGAGTTGATGTACTCCCATTAGTATTAAGTGATGTTATTAGGATATAAGTAAGTAATATAATTATCTCCTCATAATAAGTATTGTAAATGGTCTTCGAAATTATGGCACTATTGTATAGGCCATATTTCGAGGGGGGTGATTGTATGTTTATCACTAAGATGATGAGTGAGATTATTAAGTAATAGATTTTCACCTCACACTTTTCAGTTTTATATAATGCTTTGTGTGCATTATAATAAGAATGATCTATACAATAAGGGGGAGTACAATATATATTATCGTCTAATACCCCAAATTAGAAATGTACGACTATTTCTTTACATTTTATTAAGTTTGTAAGGAAATATAGCACAATTAAGAGAGTGATATGGTAAGATGAGACTCTAGTGTTTTCACTCCATATTTTCTTTAATCAACCTCCTTTCCTTTTATGTTGATGCTTATAAACATCGCATAAGTTATATATAATTAAAATTACCCAGATAATTATCAGTATGATATTAAGAAGATAAGATTATTACTAAGAAATAAGTTGTCATTTTGTTGGCTTTTTGATAAGATTGAAGATCCTCATTTTGAAATGAGGTATTATAATCTTCTTAAATGATGACTAAATCAGGGGAAGTTTGACATATAAAGAAGCTGATTTTGAAAATAAGTGGTTTGTGTAAGCACTTTATTTTTTTAAGATTCATTCTTTATGATGCCTTACCGATATTGTGTTGAAAATGCTAGACATTGTTCTCACAATACTTGCTATTTAATTTTTCATCATTAGTGGCCAATAATGATGAAGAGTGAGAGCACCCTCATTTAAGATTATAAATAAGCCAACAAATGTGTTAATAAATTCAAATGATGGTGATCACACTTCATATGAATAATTTGTGAGTGATTATCACTCATTCGAATGACTTAGAATTTTCGTTTTCCAATAGAGTCAAATCAGTAGACTGTAATGAGTCTATAAAAGCTAACGTGACTCTAAAAGGAATAATAAATGTTTTTTGATGTAAGTGTCATCGTAAGATGTTCATAAGTGAGACATTTCGCAATGATTTTATTTGAGAATGTTTTAGATAATTCGAACCATGAGTTCTGGCATGTAAGTTAGTGAAGTGAGATATCTTAAAGTAAATCTATTCATGGACTGAAATAAGAGTATCTAAGTTAAGAATATCTCACGTTCAATAAATTCACAATAGATTTTGGGTATTATAAGATATTGAGAAGGACAATTAGTGTTTCTCTTAAGACAATAAAGTTAAGCATCTATTAGAGGATGATATACACAGTAAGAAATAATGTTGATCAACTTAAGAGTAAGTATATTATCCTCATCGTTGTTAAGTTAAGATCCTGGTGAGTTTTCTCATTTGTTAGTATGTAAGTTTCACCAAGATATAATAAGGGGGTATTTAGACTATCAAATAATGCATATCTACTATAGTCATAAGAATATGTGGTATGCATAGATTAAGTTCAAGTCTGCTCTTAAGGTCAAGGGTGGTAAGTATAGGAACGAATCAGAGATCGATCGAATAAAATTGGTTCCACGTACTTCTGCTGTCGAAACTTTCTTTAAGATTGCTCAATTAATGATACACCCTGACATAGTTTCAGTAATCGGGATATTTTGGCATAAGTAAATTCAATCCATATGTAGATCACTGGTTTAGAAATAAGAAAAGTTTGAAGTTTGATGAGTGATTTAGGCCTCATGATAAGATGAGTAAGAATTGACGTCATTTAAATGAAGTTTTAGTAAGATTCAGTTTTACGAGATATGTAGCAAAATCCACAATCAACTGCTAACACTCGTATTTTGGAGTTTTATTGTGGAAAAGCTCCTATTGAGCGGTCACTACATCATAAGTGATGTATACCGAATGTTCTTTAAGCATGAGACCGTCGAGCAGACATTAGAATTATTTTACCTGGCTTAAGAGTGATCGATAGCATCAAACCACTTAAGTTGTTTTATATCAAGTGCAACAAGGCAAGTGTGCTGCCAAACACATTGATATTAGGTTGCAGATGATAAAATCCAGGATCATACTTTTGTTTTTGAGCAAATCAGTTACAAGCGATTGCTTGCAGTACCGTTTACAAAAGGTCTTCCACCCAAGTGTTCAGTGAACATGTAGTCGACATGGGTTTTCAGGAAGAGTCTATGATAAACTGGATACTAAGGGGCCATCTGAGAGTAAGGTTGTTTTCTGAATATGCGATATATTGTGGTCGTTCGAGTCAGATAGCGCGTAACTGGCTATTCTTGATGTGACGTGCCCTATATGTTGAATATGAAGAAGCCAACATTAAGTTTGGAACTAAGTACGTATAAGTTTTGAGATTAAGTATTAAGTTAGTCCTGGTCCATGGAGATCAAGGGGGAGATTGTTAGATAGATCTCCAACTGGGCTTGTTTAGTGCAACCAAGTCCAGCCCCATAGGTGCCCTGATCGGAGGCACACATACAGCCTGTTTGGCTGTTGGGCCCCCTCTCACGTTGCGCGTCTCATGTATACAAGGAAGAGAGGCACTTCAACTCTAACTGAGAGGTTTCCATTTGCCTCAACACTACTCCACCGACCAGGAGGGCGCAAAAGTGAGGGGAAGGTCCCAGCCATCTCCACTTCGCTGCTGGACTATTCACGACATGACATCCACATCCATCAACACAGGTACACACAATGAAGGTATGATTAAATATCAATTTCTCTTCATACACATTCATGTACAGATTCTTTATATAATTAGAACTCTAGAATTCTGCATTTGTTGATCCTCAAATGTGATTACGTTCATAGTTTCACTCGATTAGATCAGTGGCTAGATTAAGATTAAGCACTCTTGTTCTAACAGGTTTTATATACATTAGGGTGCTAAATAACTAGTTTAGTAGTTGAGGGGGTAAATTAGTCTCTAGCCTATACTTGAGGGGGGTAAGTAAACTTTTTCCAGCAAAAAAATATTCTGAAATGGCAAATCACATGGCAAGTAATTGCAAGAGAAGAAACCATTTAATGGCTAATGAATTGTTCCATTTATAATATCTTGGGGTTATAAATGTCATTTCATCAGGGGTTGTCACATGATCGACTTGAACATGATGATTTAACATGCTTTGTTGCCACTATGATGATAAATTATGGAAAAACTCATAAGCATTGTATTCGCCTGAGAGACATATGTAAGGATGACAAATCTTGAATAATAAAAAATGGAAATATGGAAGAAGAGAAAAAAGGAAAAGAAGAGATGGAAAGAAGCAAGACATGAAAGGAAAGAGGAAATGGAGAGGAAAATGGATGAAAAGAGGACGGAAAGAAGAGCACTGTAAATGGGTGATAATATTCTTTTATAAGAGGAATTTAGAGAATCAATGCCATGGACAGCCCAAACATGCCCCGCCTCTAGATGCAGAAAATAAATTAAAATTGTGACAAAATACAGAGAATCTTTGCATTTGGTAATTCTCAAATGAAGGATGTTCAACTTCAACTTTTCCAACTGAAATTTTCTTCCCCTTCAGAAACTGACTTGCCTACAAACTGTATTCCAAATTGTCTATTAGATACAAATAAAATACTAATCAGTACATGCAAAACTGATAACATTGATACAAAATATTTCAGGTGGTAGGTGGGCCATCCGAGTCCGGTAGGCTTTGCTCCACACAAGCCAGGAGGTCTGCCCATATTAGTTCATGGTGTCTAACCAATGTGACACTGCGTATGCATGCGCCATGTGTTGTGAACCCACAACCATTGAGATGGGAGTAGCAGTCCAGCAGAGGAGCATGCAGGTGCCTGCCCCGAGATAAAACCGTGCAGCAGGTATGGCCTCCACCGGTTATCCTTGTGTTTTGCCCATGGCATCCGCAGCAGCAGCCGCCGATTGAGCCGCATGCAAACAAGATGGTGGTACGGCTACAAGACATGCAGAGAGAGGCACGCTTGTCACACCTGGTAATAAGAAGACAACCAGATGCTTTCCACATGTATGTCAGGATCAGTTCAACTCATACATGTGTAGACGAAAGTGAAATACCAAAGATAATACCATGTTCGATTACAACACCTTATTACATAAATGACCATCTAGGTCTAAAATAAAAGTACACAAGCAGCAGAAAAACAAAACAAGGGCTCCAAACACAGGCGTTGCACGGGGGAGCGCCAGCCTAGAACATCTCTTCGGGGTCTCCGTAGTAGTCCTGGTTCTCCACCTCTGCGTCTTCGTAGACTGGGGGGGATATGCAACTAACAAGTTTGAGTACCAACAGTACTCGCAAGTTGGAAAGTTATGTCATGTGTGGTTCACAACAAGGAAGGCAATTAAAAGGTTAAGCACTATAGCAGTAACAACCTACTCTTAATTGTTTATTAAGCACCTACAACTAGGTGAAATCCCAACCAACATCCCAAAATTAATCCAGGTAAAACCAATCCTAAACCATCCATTGAGTAACCATGTGCTAATTATGAGTTTGGTTTCCAAGCCGCTCGTGTCCGTGAGCACGGCTGTCTAGACAATTTGACAAAACTCTGCAGAGTGTGTATCCTTTACCCACAATTCGTGATTTCATCCCCTGTTGCCAGGTGGACTAACGTAAACCTCCCTGATGCCCGTGGTAGCTAACCACAATACACACTTCCGTAGGTGTATGGCCAGGAGATCACTACGAGGTGTTTCCGATGGTTCTCCCGACTTGCAATGGGTACTCTAAGGTTTCACCGCTCCGGCACCTAGAGTCTATTTTCCCTCCGCCAGGAGAAGCCCCATCTTGAGCCATGCGGATCCCAAGGCAAAGCCCATTCCCTACCCGATCAATTACCTATGCTACATCAGGAGAAACCAAATTACTAAACCAAGTTGTCCCATATACAATTCTGTGGTGATACTAAATGGCTTAGCAACTTCTTCCATAAACCGGTCCTTAGAATCCGATAGGTGTCAAGCCCCAAACCAAGGTCTTGTGCACGCATGCACCAATCCATACAAAACCCCCTATCAGATTCCTATCTACTAATTTCCATTATAGCCATCAATTCATGAATCAAAGTACTTCAAATGTAAACTTGTAAATTAATAGATCATATTTCAATTAAGCATGGCTAAGCGTATTCTAAATAATAATAAAACGCCCAAACCATGTTGACAAGGAATATTGTGGAAAAATCTAGGAAAACATAACATAGGTTTCATATTTTAATTAGCATGCAACTAACTAAAACTTAACAAAAAGGGTGCAAGATGGTCAAGGAACTTGCCTCCAAACTGTGTCTCGGGGTCGTCGGGAAACTGCTGCTCTTGAAGGTTAAGGGTGGGTTCTGGCCCCGACTCTAAAATACGTCGTTGCACAAAAAATAACATACAATAAGAACATAGAAAAATGCACAATATTCAAATAAACGCAAATTCCTACGCAAAAGTGATTTTAGGGTTGATTTTTATTATAGACATACATTTGTTGATGAGAATTTAAAGTTAAATGAAATTTTAGTGAGTAAAACATATTTTTATAGATTTTTTTAAAACAGGTTTATAATCAATAATATAAATTTTTCAATTTTTACATTATTTTTACTAATTATTTCTATGTGCAAAACCATTTTTATGAACTAAATATACTTAAAAGTATTTTTATGACCATTTCAGCAATTTAAATGAATTAATAAAAATAATACAGAAAGGAAAATAAATAAAACATATTTAAATATATTTTTATATTTATTTTATACAAAGTAAGGACTTTTATTTAATTTTTAGAACTAACAGAAACTTTTCTGCAAATACAGAACTGTTCCAGAGGTTAAAAATAATTTTTATTAAGTCCATGGATTATTCTACAATTTTTCCAGATTTTATTTGCCATTTTATAATTTTCCAGGGGCTTAAAAACACTTTTTATTCAATTTACCAATATTTTCCTAATTTCTAAAAAGTCTAGGGGCTAGTTCAACATTTACAGGGGGTTAGACTTGAATTTTAGAATAACTCAGGGGGTAGCCCGCAAGTTTCTAGGGGCCTGAGTGAAATTCCGGCGGCGGGAAAACTAATTTGAATGTGGGCCATTGATTTTAAATTGGATGGCTCAGATTTTATTAACCGAAGCGGTACGCTCGATTTTAATCTCGGCCGCCCATTCAAAATGAACGGCCGAGAGGGGGCCACGTCACCCCGAGAGGCAGGAGCGACGGCACAGGGGCGTTGCACGGCGGCGGCGACGCGAGTGCGGTGGCGACCTCGTCAGAGTTGAACGAAAATACGCTACAGACGCTTTGGGGCACATCTGACTAGCACAAAACGATGAGGGGGGCACGGGGGTCTCACTAGAGGTTGTCGCACGGCCGAAAATTGGACGGAGGGTGGTCGGCGACGATGGACGATGGAGGAGCTCGTCGACGACGATGGAATTGGTGACGCAGCGACGTTCCACCCCAACGGTGATGTCCGGCAGACTCCTAACAACACGAGAAAGGTGTTAGGCAAACTCCCGAGGAGTAGAAGTGGGTGGAAAGTCGGGAACAGTGGCGCCATTACCGAGCTTGTCGAAGCTAGGGTTTTGATCGCCGGGGTGAGGAAATTGAGGGGAATGGCTGGGTTTTTATAGGGGATTCGAAGTAGAAACGGTCGGCGGCCATCATGGGCACGACGCGACATTTGATTAGGGTGAAACAGCCGAGAATGAAGAGGGGGAAAATGAGTGGGCGGCGCAGTGTTATCGCATGCAGGCGTTACGGCACGGGCGCGACGGGAGGTGGGCGACGGTTCTGACAGGTGGGGCCAGCTAGCAGCGAGGGGGAGAGAGGGTGCGGCGCGGGGAGAGGCTGGCGCACGGGGCCCAGCTGACAGAGAGAGAGGGAGGGGAGAGGAGGCGCGGGCCGGCGCGGGAGAGCGGGGAAAGTTGGGCCGAATTGGGGAATTCGGCCCAGGGGCGTTTTTCCTTTTTCTTTTCCCTTTTGTTTTTCTTTTCTGTTTTCTTTTATGTTTTGAATTTGTAAACCAAATTTCTAGCAAATTTGAATTTTCAAAAATTCACACAATCATTCATATATGATGCATCTTGCCTTATATGAATTTTATTCCCAAGAAAATGATTTTACTTTTTGAAAAATTAATTTTTACAATTTTTTTCCTCTCTAAAATAGTGGGTGTTACAATTCTACCCCCCTGAAAAGAAATCTCGCCCTCGAGATTTGGATGCCTAAGAGAATAGACTGGGAAACTCCGCCTTGAGGTCTTCCTCTCTTTCCCATGTTGCCTCTTCTTCTGAGTGATGTCTCCATTGGACTTTGCACATCCGAGTAACTTTATTCCTCGTAACTCGTTCTAATGTCTCGAGAATCTTAACAGGTTGTTCTGCATAGGTCAAGTCCTCTTGCACATCTACAGCTTCCAATGGCAATTGTTCTTCTGGTACTCTTAAGCATTTCTTTAATTGTGACACGTGGAATACGTCGTGCACATCTGATAAATGAGATGGTAGCTCGAGCCGATAGGCCACTTCTCCTCTTTTCTCCAGTATTTTGAAGGGACCAATATATCGGGGTGATAACTTGCCCTTCACCTTGAATCGTCTTAACCCTCTCACGGGTGACACCTTGCGATACACAAAATCATCAATCTCAAAGGTTAGATCACGACGTCGAGTATCAGCATAACTCTTCTGCCTTGACTGAGCCATCTTCAAATTCTTCCGGATTTCCTGTACTTGTCTCTCAGCTTCTCTTAACACTACAGGCCCAAATACTTGGCTTTCCCTAGTTTGATTCCAAAACAATGGTGTTTTGCACTTCCGTCCATACAAAGCTTCAAACGGAGACATCTTCAATCTGGCTTGATAACTATTATTATAGGAGAACTCAGCATATGGTAGGTTCTTATCCTAACTCCTACTGTTTTTCAAAGCACATGCTCTCAACATGTCTTCAAGAATTTGGTTAGTACGCTCTGTTTGACTGTCAGTTTGCGGATGATATGCCGAGCTGAAATTGAGTCGGGTATCCATAGACACATGCAACTTTTGCCAAAATCTGGAAGTGAACTGAGTACCTCTGTCTGATATTATCTTCTTCGGCACTCCATGCAGGCATACAATTCTTGCCATATATAGTTCTGCCAACCTTGAACCAGAATAGCTTTCTTTTACTGGAATAAAGTGAGCCACTTTGGTCAAACGATCCACTATGACCCATATAGAGTCGTATCCTGACTGAGTTCTCGGCAATCCCACAATAAAGTCCATACTTATTTCTTCCCATTTCCATTCAGGAATTTTAATGGGTTGAAGTAACCCTGCGGGTCTTTGATGTTCTGCTTTAACCTTCTGACACATGTCACACAGAGCTACATACTCCGCCACATCTCGTTTCATTCCATGCCACCAATATCGATCCTTTAGATCCTGATATATCTTTGTGCTCTCCGGATTAATAGAGTATGACGAATCATGGGCTTCTCTCAGTATCAGCTCTCGAATCTCCTTGATATCAGGTACACATATTTTCTTCCCTAGCCATAGAGTTCCCTGTTCATCTTCTCTAAAGTCCGGTGCTTTTCCTTCTTTCATTAGTTGCTTAGTCTTCTGGATCCACTTATCATTCTTTTGCCCTTCATGAATATCCTTTTCCAAAGTAGAATATACTTCCATAGACACTACCTCAGTATTAGTTACGATACTAAGGTTTAGCCTTGCTAATTCCTCACATAACTGCGGTTGTTGACCTTGCAGTGCCAAGCTATTGCATTGAGCTGATCTGCTTAATGCATCTGCGACCACATTAGCTTTCCGAGGATGATAGTTGATTCCGACATCAAAATCATTGATAAGTTCCAACCATCTGCGTTGTTTGAGATTTAGATCTGGTTGGGTGAAGATATACTTCAAACTCTTGTGGTCCATATAAATTTCAGTTCTTTTTCCTATAAGATAATGTCTCCATAACTTCAATGCATGAACCACTGCCACTAACTCCAAGTCATGAGTAGGGTAATTTCTTTCATGTTTTCTGAGTTGACGTGAAGCATAAGCCACTACATGTCCCTCTTGCATTCATACACATCCCAGTCCTTGTCCAGATGCATCACAGTAAACTGCAAATTCTTTCTGCATATCCGGCATAATCAATACTGGAGCAGTAGTCAACCTTTTCTTTAGCTCTGTAAAACTAGCTTCACACTCTGGTGTCCATTTGTACGCAACTCCCTTCTCAAGTAACTTGGTTAACGGACGAGATATTTTTGAGAATCCTTCGATAAACCGGCGATAATAGCCAGCCATGCCCAAGAAACTCCTGATTTCCCCAACATTTTCTGGTGTTTTCCAATTCAGAACATTTTTCACTTTACTGGGGTCTACTGCTATTCCTCCCTGTGATATAACATGTCCGAGAAATGACACTTCCTTTAACCAGAACTCACATTTACTTAGCTTTGAATGCAACTGATGTTCCCGAAGTTTCTGTAAAGCCAATCTTAGGTGCTCCTCATGTTCCTCTTCACTTTTGGAGAATATCAAAATGTCGTCAATAAACACCACGACAAACTTATCCAGATACTCCATAAATACCTTATTCATAAGGTACATGAAATAAGTCGGGGCACTAGTTAAACCAAAAGACATGACTGTATACTCATATAATCCATATCTTGAAACAAATGTCGTCTTTGGTATGTCCGAGGGTCGTATCTTCAATTGGTGATACCCTGATTGCAGATCAATCTTCGAGAACACACATGCACCTCTCAACTGGTCAAACAAATCCTCAATCCTTGGTAAAGGATATTTGTTCTTGATAGTTACTGCGTTGAGTGCACGATAATCCACACATAATCTCTGTGTGCCATCTTTCTTGGGCACAAATATCACTGGAGCTCCCCAAGGTGAGGAACTAGGACAAATGTATCCTTTTGCTAGCAACTCATTGATATGATCCTTCAATTCTGCCAATTGTTTAGCATCCATCCTGTATGGTCACTTGTAAATTGGTGTTGTACCAGGTACTAATTCAATGATGAATTCAATTTCTCTGTCAGGGGGCATACCCGGTAGTTCATCAGGAAACACATCCAAAAAGTCACCAACAACTTTGATCTCTTGTACTCCTTCAACCTGGTTGAGTCGTAATTTCTGAACTGGTGCTTGATCAGGACGAGACTCCACATTTGTGCCATCCGTATGAGTCAGACATACTGTTCTCGTGGCACAGTGGATCACTCCTTTGTACTTGGTTAACCAATCCATTCCGAGAATAATGTCTATTCCTTGTGACTCCAGCACTATAAGGTTTGCTAAGAATGCTACCCCCCTAATGCTTATGCTTACATTAGGGCATACTTGCCTTGTCAGCATCTCTCCTCCAGGAGAGTTGACTACTAATACTTGATTCATTAATGTAACATTCATTCCATGTCTTCTTATGAATTCTTTTGCTATGAACGAATGTGTTGCACCAGAATCAAACAATACTGTAGAAGGATGGGAATCAGCAGGGAACATACCGATCACCACATCTGATGCATCTTGAGCTTCCTACAGAACAACATGATTGACCCTTCCTCTGGACTGGTTCTGCTGCGAATGCTTTTTCAGGAAGTTGTTGGAGTAGTGTCCCTTGTCACCACATATGTAGCAAGCTCCCCGAGTACTGGTGTCTTGAGCCTTGTTTCTTTGTTGATTTTGCTGTGGTTGCCCAGTTGGTCGAGGGTTTGAAGTCACAGTACGTTGTTGATACATTTGAGGGTGTTGTGGTGGCATCTGCTGGTACTGTGGGCGCGCATACTGAGATTGAGGTCTGAATGAAGAGTTGTTAGTGTTCCGCTGACCTTGATTATTGCCCATGGGACGACTCAGGTGTCCCGATTGCTGTGGGTTAAAGCGAGGACGATTGCTGCTTGAGGACTGCCCCATCATCATCTTCCTTTTGCGGTCTTCTCCTTCACACTCCTTCTTCTTTCTTTCTACCGTGAAAGATTTATCCACCAGATGTTGGAAACTAGCATAGTCACTGGAAGACATCATCAACTGTATCTCTTTGTCCAGTCCCTCTTTGAAACAGAATTGTTTCTTGGCATCAGTGTCAACATCTCCAGGGGCGTACCGAGATAATTGTGTAAACTTGTTCAAATACCCCCTTATGTTCATGTTCCCCTGCTTCAGTGCTAGGAACTCCATACGCTTGGCTTGAATTTCCCCTGCAGGTACATGATGATTGCGGAAGTTTTCTCTAAACTCTTCCCAGGTAATGTTGTCTGGGTTGACATGGGCCGCAGTAAAAGCGGTCCACCAATCAGCTGCAGGTCCATGGAGTTGATGTGATGCCAATAACACCCTTTCCCTTCCTTCACATTGTACAATCCTTAGTTTACTTTCAATAGTATTGATCCAATCATCTACATCCATGGGTTCCGTGGCGTTGGAAAAGCGTGGGGGTTGAGTGTTCATGAAGTCTCTTAAGCAAAATCTTGGAGGTGGGGGTGGTGGTGGTGGAGGGGGTGGTGGTGCTTGATGAGCCTGTTGCATATTGTTCACAATTTGTGTCAAGTTTTGCATCATTTGAAGTTGCATAGCCATCATATGCTGCATTTGGTTTGCAGCTGGTGCCCCACGAGCACCTCTTCCATTCCATTGAGGTAGTGGGACTTCATTATCCTGATTGGGTGGCACACCACGTCCACGTCCTCTTCCTCTTCCTGCCATCTGAGATTGGGGTGTTGCTTTAGAACAAAAGAAGAGAGAAACTATTCTATACGTCTTTCCCACTATATGCATCAATAAGGAGATAGAGAAATAAAGATCACTTTCATTAAATAAACGCAAACATGGATAATCAAGTTCTCAAAGCAAAATCATACAACTCAAGATAACACAAATCGTTACTACATCGCTCTTATTACAACTCAAGGGTAAGTGTCTTAATCTTGAGTTGTAGGGCAGGCCAGAGTCTACTCTCGCTCCTTGGGGTCCTCCTCCTCGTCTGGGTCTTCATCGTCATCTCCATCATATCCCGAGTTGCTGCCACGAGACTCATTGCCATGCGGAGGAGAGTTGGCTGGCTGTTGCGGCACAGAAGGCTCCCCTGAGCCTGGCTCCTCGTCTGAAGAATAGTCCATTGAGTCGGTGTCGCCACGACCAACACGACGGTCAAGAGAGTCCAGGATCCAAGTGGAGGTGTCTGAAGCATACCCATCTGGGTCCTCGTCGGTGATCCGACGGTACCTCCTCACTTGCCTTTCATAATGTGCTGCCAGGTCACGAACATCCTGAATTTCTTGCTGAGCCTTGTGGAGGCGAATGCTGAGGCGCTCCACGTCATCAACTGTCTGGTGAGTCTGTGGAAGGGTCAGGAGCCCCTCCACGTACCTGGTGACGAAGTTGCCAGTGCCGCTGGGACGCTGGGGAGTGTAAGCGTGCACCGAGTTCCGCAGCTGATAGCGGTAAGTGTGGCTCCAATAGGTGATGGCCTCCCAGCTGACATCCTGCTCAGCATGTCATCGGTAGCTCCTTGCAGCAGGGGTACGGTGCACCTTGAGTAGTTCATCCCCATAGTAGACAAATAGCTTGCATGACCACTCGATCTGGTAGGGACGCTGCATCCCAATAGAGTGGTAGGTGAGTGCCAGTCTCTCGTGTCTATAGCCGGCGTCGAGCAGTATGGCTTGAAGTCGATGTCGAAGTCGTCCTACAGCTCTTCCATCAGTATGAATCACCACCGCACGTCGAGGATCATTGAGTGGGGTACGACGGGCAGCAATCCTTCGGTTGGGAACATAGCCTCCAGTTGACATGCGAGCGGTTCTCCGGACGTTGGCCATCTAAGATTTTAAAACAGGAGAGTGTCAGTAATAAAACAAATTAAAGAGTAAGTGAAATAAGTGCAAGGTAAAGAATACAAAGAAATTTTACTATTAATAATATTTGAAAATAGTAAAGTCCTTAAATCGTCCTTTTCTATCTAAACTTGCGTCCTACGGGCAACACGGCTCTGATACCACTTTGTCACACCTGGTAATAAGAACACAACAAGATGCTTTCCACATGTATGTCAGGATCAATTCAACTCATACATGTGTAGACGAAAGTGAAATACCAAAGATAATACCATGTTCGATTACAACACCTTATTACATAAATGACCATCCAGGTCTAAAATAAAAGTACACAAGCAGCGGAAAAACAAAACAAGGGCTCCAAACACAGGCGTTGCACGGGGGAGCGCCAGCCTAGAACATCTCTTCGGGGTCTCCGTAGAAGTCCTGGTTCTCCACCTCCGCGTCTTCGTAGACTTGGGGGGGGGGGGGGGAATTTGCAACTAACAAGTTTGAGTACCAACGGTACTCGCAAGTTGGAAAGTTATGTCATGTGTGGTTCACAACAAGGAAGGCAATTAAAAGGTTAAGCACTATAGCAGTAACAACCTACTCTTAATTGTTTATTAAGCACCTACAACTAGGTGAAATCCCAACCAACATCCCAAGTAAAACCAATCCCAAACCATCCATTGAGTAACCATGTGCTAATTATGAGTTTGGTTTCCAAGCCGCTCGTGTCCGTGAGCACGGCTGTCTAGACAGTTTGACAAAACCTTGCAGAGTGTGTATCCTTTACCCACAGTTCGTGATTTCGTCCCCTGTTGCCAGGTGGACTAAGGTAAACCTCCCTGATGCCTGTGGTAGCTAACCACAATACACACTTCCGTAGGTGTGTGGCCAGGAGATCACTACGAGGTGTTTCCGATGGTTCTCCCGACTTGCAATGGGTACTCTAAGGTTTCACCGCTCCGGCACCTGGAGTCTATTTTCCCTCTGCCAGGAGAAGCCCCCTCTTGAGCCATGCAGATCCCAAGGCAAAGCCCATTCCCCGCACAATCAATTACCTATGCTACATCGGGAGAAACCAAATTACTAAACCAAGTTGTCCCATATACAATTCTGTGGTGATACTAAATGGCTTAGCAACTTCTTCCATAAACCGGTCCTTAGAATCCGATAGGTGTCAAGCCCCAACCAAGGTCTTGTGCACGCATGCACCAATCCATACAAAACCCCCTATCAGATTCCTATCTACTAATTTCCATTATAGCCATCAATTCATGAATCAAAGTACTTCAAATGTAAACTTGTAAATTAATAGATCATATTTCAATTAAGCATGGCTAAGCATATTCTAAATAATAATAAAACGCTCAAACCATGTTGACAAGGAATATTGTGGAAAAATCTAGGAAAACATAACATAGGTTTCATATTTTAATTAGCATGCAACTAACTAAAACTTAAAAAAAAGGGTGCAAGATGGTCAAGGAACTTGGCTCCAAACTGTGTCTCGGGGTCATCGGGAAACTGCTGCTCTTGAAGGTTAAGGGTGGGTTATGGCCCCGACTCTAAATTACGTCGTTGCACAAAAAATAACATACAATAAGAACAAAGAAAAATGCACAATATTCAAATAAACGCAAATTCCTACGCAAAAGAGATTTTAGGGTTGATTTTTATTATAGACATACATTTGTTGATGAGAATTTAAAGTTAAATGAAATTTTAGTGAGTAAAACATATTTTAATAGATTTTTTTAAAACAGATTTATAATCAATAATATAATTTTTACAATTTTTACATTATTTTTACTAATTATTTCTATGTGCAAAACAATTTTTATGAACTAAATATACTTAAAAGTATTTTTATGACCATTTCAGCAATTTAAATGAATTAATGAAAATAATATAGAAAGGAAAATAAATAAAACATATTTAAATCTATTTTTATATTTATTTTATACAAAGTAAGGACTTTTATTTAATTTTTAGAACTAACAGGGGCTTTTCTGCAAATACAGAACAGTTCCAGAGGTTAAAAATAATTTTTATTAAGTCCAGGGATTATTCTACAATTTTTCCAGATTTTATTTGCCATATTATAATTTTCCAGGGGCTTAAAAACACTTTTTATTCAATTTACCAATATTTTCCTAATTTCTAAAAAGTCTAGGGGCTAGTTCAACATTTACAAGGGTTAGACTTGAATTTTAGAATAACTCAGGGGGTAGCCCGCAAGTTTCTAGGGGCCTGAGTGAAATTCCGACGGCGGGAAAACTAATTTGAACGTGGGTCGTTGATTTTAAATTGGATGGCTTAGATTTTATTAGCCGAAGTGATACGCTCGGTTTTAATCTCGGCCGCTCGTTCAAAATGAACGGCCGAGAAGGGGCCACGTCACCCAGAGAGGCGGGAGGGACAGCACAGGGGCAGCGCGCGGCAGCGGCAACGCGAGTGCGGCGGCGACCTTGCTGGAGTTGAACGAAAATACGCTACAGACGCTTTGGGGCACATCTGACTAGCGCAAAACGATGAGGAGGGCACGGGGGTCTCACCAGAGGTTGTCGCACGGCCGGAAATTGGACGGAGGGTGGTCGGCGACGATGGACGGCGGAGGAGCTCGTCGGCGACGATGGAATCGGTGAGGCAGCGACGTTCCACCCCAACGGTGATGTCCGACAGACTCCTAACAACACGGGAAAGGTGTTAGGCAAACTCCCGAGGAGTAGAAGTGGGTGGAAAGTCGGGAACAGTGGCGCCATTACCGAGCTTGTCGAAGCTAGGGTTTTGATCGCCGGGGTGAGGAAATTGAGGGGAATGGCCGGGTTTTTATAGGGGGTTCGGAGTAGAAACGGTCGGCGGCCATCATGGGCACGATGCGACATTTGATTAGGGTGAAACGGCCGGGAATGAAGAGGGGGAAAATGAGTGGGCGGCGCGGTGTTATCGCATGTAGGCGTTACGGCACGGGCGCGACGGGAGGTGGGCGACGGGTCTGACAGGCGGGGCCAGCTAGCAGCGAGGGGGAGAGAGGGTGCGGCACAGGGAGAGGCTGGCGCGCGGGGCCCGACTGACAAAGAGAGAGGGAGGGGAGAGGAGGCGCGGACCGGCGCGGGAGAGCGGGGAAAGTTGGGTCGGATTGGGGAATTCGGCCCAGGGGCGTTTTTTCCTTTTTATTTTCCCTTTTCTTTTTCTTTTCTGTTTTCTTTTTCTTTTGTTTTATATTTTGAATTTGTAAACCAAATTTCTAGTGAATTTGAATTTTCAAAAATTCACATAATCATTCAAATATGATGCATCTTGCCTTATATGAATTTTATTCCCAAGAAAATGGTTTTACTTCTTGAAAAATTAATTTTTACAATTTTTTTTCCTCTCTAAAATAGTGGGTGTTACAACGCTGTTAGGCTTAATCTAGTTGCACTTGTGTTACTTAGCGTGCATGTTTCAGTTTGTAAGAGGGCCGAGGTTTGCGGGAACCCAAGTGGTCAAAGGCCGAGCCGAGTCCATAGCGTTTTTCAGTTGTGATGGTGATCGTTTGTGGAGCGTAGGAAGAGCGCGTAAGTGCCTGAAGTGGATCGTGTGCATGACTCACGATCCTACGTGAACGAAGGGCGTCACAACAGATTATGTCATTGTGTGCATGCATTGTACTGAGTTCTATTTATCGGTCAATCAACTGTATGTTCCTGGTGCAACCTCGTTCCTTTGTCTTCAAGTCAGCATTCCCAAGTGCTTGAGCTGAGCGTCGATCGAGCTTGGGCGCCAACACGTGGAATCAAAGCCGTTACGTCGATCCATATGAGCAGGAGATGGCGGGGGTGATGGTTCGCAGACGACGAAGATGCCACCTTCTGGTAAGGGTGGTGTCGGCAATGACACGGGTATTCCGGCAGTGGTGGAGCACATGGTGAAGGAAGCAAGCAGATCCCTTGTCTATCCAATATTGACGTGCACAAATTACATCCAATGGGCTCTAGTAATGCAGGTAAATCTTGAGGCGCAAGATCTCTGGCACGCAGTGATCTCCGAAAAGGTTGAACCGTGTGACGACAAATTGGCACTTGCTGCCATTCCTCATGGAGTTCTGGTGGAGATGAACCTGGAATTGACTGCAAAACTGAGTGCAAAGGCGGTGTGGGAGGCTGTGAAGGGCATGCACGTAGGAGATGACCCCGTGCATGAGGCAAATGCTCAGCATCTCTTGAAGGAGTTCGAGATGATCGAGTTCAAGGAAGGTGAGGCAATTGATGAATTTGCGATGAGAATATCCGGCTTTGCCAGTAATCTTCGCACCCTTTGAGAGACAGTAGAAGAAGACCGGGTTGTAAAAAATTTCCTCCGGGTGGTGCCTGCTCGGTACATGCAGATCGCACTATTGATAGAGACAGTGTTAGATCTCAACAGTATGTCAGTTGGGAGCTCGTTGGGAGGTTGAGAGCTGCTGAGGACATACTTGGAGCAAATGGAGAGGTAACTGACAAAGTTGGGCATCTACTGCTTGCCGAGAACGAGTGGGTGGCCAAGTACAAGCATTGGTTGATGCCTGAATCATCATCAGACAACAACAAAAATTGGGCTCACTCGTCAGGGCAGAACAAAGGAGGAGGGCGAGCAGATCAAGCCAATGCCGAAGTGGCCTCCGAAGGCGCACCTCATCGCAAGGGAAAGTGTCGGAATCGTGGACTGTGGGGGCACTGGGCAAGGGAATGTAAGAAGCCAAAGGAGAGAAAGGAAGAAGCCCATTTATCAGTGACTGAAGATCATTCAGCCCTGTTACTGACAGAGACACAAGTGACTGAAGAAACTATCATGCATGAGGTACACCTGAATGAATCAAGGATGATACCTGTAAAGGATGCAGAGGATAAGTGGTATCTGGATTCAGGGGCAAGCAGTCACATGACAGGGGTCAGATCCACATTGTCATCTCTTGATGAAAGTGTAAAGGGATCAATTCGTTTTGGTAATGGTTCAGTGGTAGAAATTCAAGGTGTAGGCTCTACCATATTTCAGAGTGCAGAGTGTTAGAATCATAGTACTACATTGTCTGTGTAACCAAGGAAGGTCCCCTGACCCCTTATATATATGTACCACCCCTAGAGTTTTAATCAATCAAATACAATAATTATTTTCTTCCCCAATACTTCTATTAATAATCAATAATTATTGATTCTGGATGCCTAGTTTCGCACGTTGGTCCAGGGTGACCTCTCCACCAGTGTCTATTGTCATCGTCTCAAGTCGATGGTCAATAAACTCGGTGACTTGGGCGAGGTCATCCCCGACCTGTAACACCCACATTTCATGTAACAAAAATTGATCAAATTATAATGCATTGTGTGTTGCATTTTTGTGTGAATTTTTGAAGTTCAAACGTGTAGCAAATGACTTAAATTTGAATTTGAATTCAAATCAAAAGAAAAGAAATGAAAAAGAAAAAGGAAAAACAAATGAAACCCCTGTTGGGCTAAATTTTCCCCCCTGGCCCAATTCTCCCTTCCCGCACCCACGGACCAGCCAGCCCCTCCCCTCTTCTTCTCTCTCTCTGCCGTCGGGACCCCACCTGTCATCACCTTCTCTGGGCAACCGTCGCCCCTTTCTCTTTCCCGCGTTGTGCCGCGCTGCGCGCAAACCCCCCCAACCGCCTCACCCCACGCTCCATTCCCTCGGGGAACTGCCCCACGCACGCGCTCCACAACCGCCGACCTCGCTGCACCTATAAACCCACCGCCGCCCCTGTTCTCGGTAAGTCACCGGCGTTCCCGCCGATTTCAAGGCAATTCCCTCGTTGATCATCGCCTAACGTGTTCACCGCACTGCCAGACACGCGCCAGACACACTCGCTCGGGGAATTCACCGTCACATCGCCAGCTCCGTCGATCACCGGTGAGTTCCCGCCGCCATTCTTCATCGCATCATCGTTCGAGACTTCTAGCTCGCATCCTAACTGATCCATATCGTGTGCGACGTCGCTCTCAGACTGTCGGTCACTCTCCTCGGTCAGGATTGAAGTTGCATCACTGGAATTGTCGCACACCGACGAGCACCACCGCCTCCAACCATCGCCGGCGCTCTCCGCTCTTCCCCGGGTCCGATTGACGTCTCCGGTGAGTTCGCGTGATCTCCCCGTTCAATTCTATGCGCTTAGATTCGAGGATTAAGCTTGATTGCGCGCAATTTACCTGATTCCGACGAACTCGCCGCCGTCGGCCGTCGGGCGCCGCCGCGCGCCGCGCTGGCGTCGGTTAGAGCCGACGTGGCTCGACCAGGGCCGTCCATTCCCGGCCAACGGTTGAGATTAGATCTTCATAACATTTCGGTTATTTAAAATCTGAGCCGTAGATCTAGGATCCAACGGTCCGCATTCAAATAACCCTTTCCCGCCGTTGCATTTACACCGTGACCCCTGTAATCTTGTGGGCTACCCCCTAACCTTTGCTGGAATTCAAATCTAGCCCCCAGAATTCACAATCTAGCCCCTGGACTTTCTGGAATTGGATTTAATCATTTAATTAGTCAATCCAACCCCTGTAAATTTGTAGAATTATTGATTTAGCCCATGTACAGTGTAGGAAACTTATTAATCAGCCCCTGGACTTTTATTTATTTGCCGAATATTGTTTTTAGGAGTATTTGATGTGTAGAAAATAGATAAAAATGGTATTTAGGTGTAAAAATGGTAGGAAAAATTTGTATAAAATACTTTATGCTGTGATTAAATTTTAGATTGCATATAAATTATATTTTGTCCATGAAAAATTTATTATAAATGTTTAAAAATACATTTTGGCCATAGGAAATTCAATAAAAATGGTTTTAGGCTATAATTAAATCCCAAAAATGTAGGATAAATATAAAATACATACCTTGGCCATGTAAATTAATAAATGCTTCGTAGGGACGCATTAGTATAGGATTTTATGCTTATGTGTGTGTTGTGATGCATTGTATTGCATGCTCTTTACTTATCTAGCTTTATTTTATTCCTGCCATGCTTGGGCAATATATTTAGAGTCGTACTACGACCCCAATCTTAACCTCCAAGACCAAGACTTCACCAACACTCAAGTCTTCAATGAAGGCAAGTGCCCTTGACCATCTCGTACCAATTTTAGGAATTTAGATAGATGCATGCTAATTAAATTGATGTCCTATTTCATGTTTACATGCCCTGTTCCATATAATTCCTTGTTACCTGAAATGGGTTGGGAAGTAGATAGGTCTTATTTATGATTAGCCATGCTTAGACATTGGGATTGGGATTTCATACAATTGTGCCATGTTAAACTTTATGGTTACTTTAATTTGTGGTGATACACAATAGTAGTGGATAGGAATCTGGTGGTTGGATAATTTTGGTATGGTGCAGTTTGCATGAGACCCGGGATTGGGGTTTGTTACCACCGGATTCTAAGGATCGGTTTATGGAGGAAGCCACTAAGCTTTATAGTACCACCACGAGACTGAGATGGGGCAGCTTGGTCAATTAATTAGGTTTCTCCCGATGAGATGCTAGTAGTTGGATGGTGCGGGGAATGATGCAGGGGAACTGCTCTGGGATCCGCAAGGCTCAAGAGGGGGCTCTGAGGCGGGGGGTTACTCCGAGAATCCTCAGTGGTGGAAACCTTAGAGGGCTAGCACTAGTCGGGAGCACCTTTTTAAAGACCATGTAGTGATCTCCTGGCCTCACACCAAAGGAAGTGTGAAATGTGGTTAGCTACCACGGGCATTCGGGGAGGTTCGCTAGTCCACCTGGTAACAGGGGACGAAATCACTGCTTGTAGGTAAAGGGTACACTCTCTGCAGAGATTTGGTAAAAATGTCATGACAGCCATGCTCACGGACAAGAGCGGCTTGGGGCCAGTTCATAATTAGTCTATGGTTGGGAAATGGTGGTTAATTATGATTCAAGTTACATTCATTATCCTTAATCATGTGTTGATTACTTCTTGAATTATGATATTGGTAATTGAAAGCTAAGGTTAGGTTTTAAGCATAGTGCTAAGCCATAATTGGCCTGCCCTTGCTTAGCCAATCATGTCATTCTCTTCCCACACTTGTTGAGTACTCTATGTACTCAAGCGTTTACTTTTCCATTAGAATATGACGAAGAAGAAGCGGCACCGGAGGACTTCTTCGTCAATTCGGAGGACTTGGCCTAGGCTAGCGACCGTACGCGCAACTGCTGCCTGTGAAGATGGAGCCATGCTTACCTATTTCCCCTTCCGCTGTAGTTTGGAGTTTATGAACTATTTAAGTGTTGTAAATAGTTTGTGGTATGTATTTGTAGACCTTCAGGTCATATTGTAAGACTACTTATGTACTCGAACATGGCTATGTAATGGTATTTCACTTTCGTCAACGCATGTACGATTCAACTGATCCTGGCGTACATGTGGTTAGCGTCTGTTCATTCTTTATGATGATCGGGCGTGACACGACCGCACTCTCGTTCTCACGATGCTTCGTGGGCTGAACGAGCGGTTCTCTCACATGGCGACCCTTCTCAAGCAACAGCGCCCCTTTCCCACATTAGCCGAGGTCCGCAGTGACCTCCAACCGATGTATTGGCGGCCACCTCTATAGGTGCGGGATGCACCCCGTCTCTTGCATCATCTGGTGGCGCTCCTCCATGTGCTCCCACTCCTGGTGGCCCTACATCAATCACCCCTACCTCCGGCGCTACTGTCTCTGACCCCTTGTTCTGCAACCAAGGTCGAAACCGGTGTTATCGGAACAAGCATAATGACACAAGTAACGACGGTGGATTTCCCACTCCTAGGAATCCATGGAACAGGACCTTGTAGCTTTGGTGTAATACCCTGAATATTTTTAGGAAAAAAATTGTAATTTGGCGGTCAGAAACACATATGGTTGACCAAATTTTGACTTTTCCGATGGACGATAAGAGACCGTAGATGCATGGAGCTCATTGAGACGATTTCATTTCACTACTCATATGCTTGATTTGGAGATCGGATGGGTTAGTTGGGAGCTGGTTTATTTTAGACCGTTAGATATAGGATTAGGTTAAACAGATGATAAAAAAAATCCTTTTGATTTCCTTCTTCCTCCTGACCTAGCCGCCGCCGGGATTTTAGAGCACGATCCACCTTCTGCTGACGCATGCCATCCTGCTCCTGCTGCCTGCCGTGGGGAGCAAAGGGAACAAGTGTCTTAGTGTTGAATTGATTCCTCCACTTGCTGGCTCCCTGCTTTACCGAAAATTTTCCTCTGGTTGTTCTACTTGTGCTGCTGCTGGCGGTTGACTTGGGATGCTTTGCTGCTGCTGCCGCCGCCCTTTGAGAATTGCTGCTCTCTCTGCTCCTAGCTGCTACTTTACTAGTTGATTTGGTTTATGCTGCTGCCGCTGCTTGGTTTTCACTGCTGCTGGTCATGCCGTTCTACTCCTTGCTACTGCTCTGCGGTGAGTTATCCATGGATGTTGAGTTTCATTAGATTTCCAGGTCTTGGTCCGTTGTCTAATTTTTTGCAGCGCCGCTGCTTGACAGAATAATTTTGCTTATAGGTACTTTTGCTTGCTGCCTGCGATTGCTTACTAGAGCTGTCTGAGTTTTTAGTTATGTGTTTGCTCGCTGTGCTGCCGGTGCTCCTTGCTCTGTGTGTGCTTGCTTGCTGTTCTGCAGGTGCCTCTTGCAGCTGCATTGTTTTGACTGCTGCTGCAAGTCCGAGTTGATTGTCGCCGGTTGTAGGAATTAGTGTTTTACTGTTGGCTGCTACTGGAATGCGCTTTAATTATTTATTTGGACTGCCGATCAAAATTAGAATAAATCAGTTCATATTAATGCTCTAGTGATTTCAAATAGCTCAGCTAATATTTGTTGATATCCATAATGTATTTAGTCACATTTATCGGTTAAGAAAAAAATGATTTACGAGTACAATGAATTTTGTTGTGTGTTAAGTACGTACTGAGAGTAGCTTATGTACTCTAGGCTTAGAGGATTCCGGTGTCAAAAGAGCGTTTTCAGGCTTTTGACGAGGTTAAGGCAAGTGCATGACGGGTTTATTCTGATATGTGTGAATTGCTTGTGGTTAAGCTTTCTTGTGCCTTAATTCGTTATTTGTGTTTCAAGATTCAATTGCTTCATCACTCTATTTTATTCATGTTCAAGATTCAAGTTATTCATTTAATTGTCGTTCAAGTACCGGTTAAGTCCGGAGTCATTCTTATATTCAAGTTCCTCCGAGTAAGTGTTGGCCCCACTTGCTTGGCTTTATCGGTAAATGCTAAGGAGAATTCAAGTGTTGACTGTTTCAGACGGAAACTACTATTTCATTGTTCCTTATTTCAAATTCAAGTATCACTATGTCTCATTCAGTTGATTCTAATGTTCTTCAAGCTCTAAGTGTACTTGCTGAGTGTTTTTACTCACTCTTGTATTTATTTGGTTTTTACGTACCCGTTGATCAAGCATGCATTGGGAAGTGGGTAGCATCTGCACTTGAGCACGCAAACCATTTAATAAGCTTAGTTTATTGAAATTCTTTGTTAATTACATACTTTTTGTGTCGTTGAGACTGTAGTGTGGTTATTTGAGTCTTTAATTCTCTTGTGGGAACGAATATGAGTTTAATAGTGTTGGTGTATAATGTTATGCATATTATTGTGTTTTGTTGCCCGCGGATGATAGAGTTTTCAAAGGAGATTCTGCCAAAATTTTTAATATTTTTCTTACTTAGTGGTAATGTTTAAATGATTTTAGTAGCGTTCAGGGTGTTCATACCTGGGACGTTACAGTTGGTATCAAAGCCAGGTTTTATAGTTTAATTTAACTACATAGATCTAAAATTAAATTTGACACACTTATGCACAATAGGACAGGTTCATGGGCATACCTTTCATTCTTATTTTCGTGCATTTTCTCATGTTTATTTTTGTTATGATGATATGTTATTTAATTATACTTTTCTTGTACTTTAGAATTATGCCGCCGCGGCGGACTGCACGTGTTGCCGCATGTGGGAGAGGTCGTGGTAGAGATCGTGGTGGTGGTGGTCGTGGTAGAGGTTATCCTAACCAGGAGGTTGATAACGAGCAAGTAAATCAAGTAAACCAAGAGGTTGAAGAGGGGAGGAACACTCAGTGGCTGTTGAAGCTCATATTGCTCGGGGTGGCAATGTCGTGGTCCAGACAATGATGTTCGCCAGGTGGAGGTCTATGCGCTTGGTCACCTTTGTGTAAAAGACCTAATTTCCATAATTCAAAGTTCAGTTAGGACAAAACTTTTGAATGACAAAAAGCATTAAAAAGGAATTGAGAAAAAACAAATTAATTCAAACTCCAAATGAAGAAATTTAAAATAATAAACTTAGATACTATTTAAATCAATTTAACATGAAGATTTGAGTTGACCAATGGATTCCAAATATTCCAAATAGCATCCCTGCAAAGTTTCATAATTGTTGAAGCAAGTTTGCTATTTAATTCAATAGCTACATTGAATTCAACTCAAATTCAAATTCAAGTTTGAATTTAAATGAAACTTTGTCAAATCAACTATGGGAATTCAAAATCAAATTCTATATGATTAATCCAGCCATCCCACAGATATCTAGAAAATTTTGGAATGAATTAGGTGGTAGAATTGATGGGGAAAGGATGAAGATAAGGTGGGACCCACTTGTCATCCAAAGCAAAGTGCTGTTTTGGCTCTCCAAGTGACACCACATTGCATGTAAAGTTCAGGCAGCTGCTTGCACTGTTGTGGCCGACTCCAGCTGCCCCCAGCTCGCCCTGGCCTCCTATTTATACCCCCTCCATGCCCCTTGCTTGCTCTTTCTTCACCTTGAAGCCTCCAGCACAATTTTCACTTCTCTCCCGATTCTTTCTCTGTCCAGCCGATTTGCAGCAAAGGTACTCCGTGTTAAGCACTTTTCTTTGCCTCTCCTCACTCCCCAACCTCTTGCACAGCTTTGTGATCAAGTTCTTGCACAGCTAGGCCATCCCCGAAGCTGTTATTTTCAAAACCGAGGCCGCCGAAAATCGTCCCTGTTTTGTCGCGCCTCTGCTCATCGTCGACCCAACGATACGGCCATCATCTCGCCTCGATCCTAGAAGGAAAAAGGTTCGCCTACTCATGTTCTAGCTTCTCATAAAGTTTCAGCCCATGCCATGCCTCCTAGACCCCGTATTTGCTTTTCTTCCGACGAACTTTGGTTATGAGTGGAGTTGCTTCGCGCATGAAATTCCTTTTATACAGTTAATTATTCCTTGTGCACTTGTGCTATGTTTTTCTATATGGCCAGGCGCATCACCTCGAAGAAAATCCATCGAGTTTCATGAGTATTCACGCCGGAATACAATTTTTCCCCAACCGCCGGTCTGTCCTTCCTTGGTCCATCGGCGCTACCATTCTCCAAGCCATTTCTCTATTTCCTATGGCCAGATTCTTGTTCCCCATGCTTCCATGAATCTTCCCGAGGTCTTCCCGATCAGTTTCACCCACCGTAGGGCTCGGCCGACATGGCCGAAACCCTAATCACCATCGCCGCCATCGCGCAAGCCTTTCCGGCCATCGCCAGCGTGCGCTGACCCCACCGGCGTGCTCAGCACCTCAAAATAGGGTTAGGAGGCGAGTTTGGTGAGGAGACGTACCGTGGATCAACGGGCGGTGAGAGCTCTTGCGAGGCACCGCCACGGTCGCGCACCTGGCAGGAGGTAGACGACGACCCCGTGGGGCCCTGTCGTCAGTGGAAGCGCAGCGCGCGCCCGAATCAGCTGTGGCTTGGGGATATTTTGTGACCACACGGTTAACCAAGTAACCCTCCGTGTTGCCGGCGATTGGTCCATTTTAAAACCGTGGACCCCCCTGGATTATTTAAGCTTTCCCATTTAAACTAAATTCCAGATTTTGCCCCAACTTGTAAAATCCATAAATCCTAGTATAATTGTCCCAAAAATCCCAAATACATTTTGTTAGAACCAGAATGAAGAATAAATTCCAGTGGTGCACTTGGATTTGTATGAAATCCCATATGAATTTCTCCATAATTCAAATAACCAAAATTTTTATAGAATTAATTCCTATAGTTCTGCTCTTTGGAAAAATACCAAAATTTTTCAGAACATTCATTTGAATATCCTTGAAATCCAGTAAAACTTTCAGGGTCATTAGACTTCATTTACATGGTCTGATCACCTGTGTATTCTTTATGCACATAGAAATAGCCAAATTCATTTAGAAATTGTACAGAAACTTGTGCAAACTTCAAAATTGAATGACTCTAAGTATAAAGCTTCAAAATTTGTCAAACCAATTTTGTTGGTTTTCTATTTATCCACACTCACCAGAACTGCAACCCAATCTTCATGAAAATCCCTAGATTTTCCTGTAGAGCCCTTTAAAGCAAAATCATGTTTAATTTTTATCTAATAATTCACTTCATAGAAAACTATGAAATTTTGCCCAAATGTTCTGTAGTAAGTTTCTGAATTCTTGTAAAAATGTCAGCTTCATTGGACTTTAATAACCTAGTTCAATCTGGAGATTTTCCTAACAGGTCATAGAATGCCCAAAAACATCAGAACTATTTCAGAAATTTTTCCAAACTTCTAAATTCAATATCTCCCAATAGGAATCTTAGAAATTTATGAAACAAATTTTACTAGAACCAATGAGACCCCCTCTGTATAATACAACCTCTGGTATCCATGATAGACCTCCAGAATTACAACCAAAATTCAGAGAAGGATTTTACTTGTTGGAATTTTATAGACAACAAGTTTCCTTTAACATCTCCAATTTTTGGTCCAGATCTTCCCCATAGTACCTAGTCTCCCCTGTAAAATTTCCAGAACCATTGGTCTTAAATTAATATACTTAACGGTCTTTCCTTTGAACTATAATATAATACCAATATTGATTAACTTGCATAATTATTTGCATATCGATTAGTTGCCGAGCTCAAGAGGACCCCGGAGCTACTTGAAGTCATCCCTATGGAGATTAACTTTGATACCGTCTCGCAACCAGGCAAGCCCCAGTTTGTATTTAAGCGCTATTAAAAAATTTTGATTCGTATCACATATGTCTAGGGTGAGTATTGTGCATTAGGACTAAGGTGATTGAAAATCCACTTGCATGACCAGATCAACCCATGGAGAATTTGGATAATTGTCAAGTCATCGTGTAGACTATGCTATGCTAAATGTTGTATAGGATTCGGTAGAAGTCGAGTAGTTGGAATCTACTCGCACGGCTAGGACTTTTTCACACGGGATTGGTTCAAAAAGAATGAAGTAGTAATCTGAAAACGAGACCGGGCAGGGGAATAGGATTCAGCTAGACGTGGTCTTGGGTGCGTAGCCCTATCTGTGTTTGTTAAGGACCGATCTGTATGCCGTCCTGCTGAGCAAGTTTGAACTGTACCGAAGTCATACTGGGTATATGGGATCCAGGAAACCGATGTACCTTGGGAAGCTTTTGTTGAGACTTTTTCAATCGCCTCAGGCTTTCGGCTGCAGTACAGTAGACGGAAACTCGCTCATGACATCTTCACAGCGGAAGGGTGCACCATGAGTGGGGATACTGTCCTAGACGATTGAATCGATTCAACTTGGGCGGAACTTGAGAAAGGTGGTTGCGTACGACGTCCGTGGAGTGCACCGATGTGACTTCCAGTACGGGCGTACATGTCGTGTTTTTCGGGTATCATTGATTCGAATCACCGTCCCTCGCGGTTATGAGTACCACTCGTTCACTGAGTTGTGATGTAGTTAAATACTTGCACTTGAGATGAGAATTAATTGCCGCTGTTATGAACATTATATTATCATGGTATTGCTATGGTGTATGTATTAGTATAATGCTCACTAAATATAATTTCCACCTTGGGCATGCAGCATCATGATGAAGCGTTTCTTGTTTGATTGTGGAGTTACGATGTTGCCCCGCCGCACAAGGTTTAAGCTGCTGATATAAATCTGAAAAATAAGGACCCACAATTAGGCGGGTACGTTACGCAAATCTGCCATCCTATGTTATGTCTTTACCCTCATGTAGAGTTTCATGTTTAGGTGAGACGGTTAAGTCTTGCTGAGCCTTCCTGCTCACGGTTGCTATATAAGTTGTTTTGCAGGTACTAACCTCTATGCTTATGATTATGGTTGTCTGATGAGACTCGGGACTCTCCGAATAATATACTCATGTGGGGACCATGCCGCTGCTGTTTGGTTTTCGTGGCTAGTGAGGAGCATCCGTGGGCTGGACGGCTTCTCTTTTGCTTATTAGACTGGAGTACGAGAGTTGTAATCTTATCTTCTGCTTAGTTTATTTTTTATAAACTATTTGTAAACTGAATATATTTGTAAATTTCAACAAATGATTTATGTAATATGTGTTCCTTTACATGTGTGCTGTTGGGTGTCGCATCGCACGGCACCACCCAATGCGATTCATGGAAAGTTTAGACTCCGGTCCCCACACTTTGATGGTTCTGGAACACTTACTGATGTCGCTGATTGGCTGCAAAAGATGGAGAAGGTCATGATTGCTTGTAGGATGACAGGAGGAGATGATCTTGTTCATTCCTCACCAGTTGACAGGTCAAGCTGATATTTGGTGGGTAGGAGTATGTGACGCTTGGACTCCTGCTCGTGGTGCTATCACTTGGGAGGTATTCTTGGCACAGTTCAAGGCTAAATATTATCCAGATTCCTTCAGAGATAAGATGAATGATGAGCTGAACCATATCCAACAAGGGGACAAAACAATGGATGAGTATGAGCAGAATTTCAGCAACATCATTCGCTTTGTGCCTAGTGTTGCAAGCAATAAATGTGAAAAATCTAGGAAGTTTTTTATGGGGCTTAACGCTCGGTACCGAGAGGTGATGGGTAGAAACCCTCCCACTACATACATCACAGTGGTTGAGGAGGCTACAGGTATAGAGGCTCAGTTTCAGCTTACAGCTCTACAGAAGGAACGTAATGGGAATGGGAGTAATACTGGAAATTATCATAGGAGGGTCCATCATGAGGGAGGAGAGTCCTCTCAACATACCTCTTTCAACAATCCTAAGACCAACAATCCCTCTCAACAGTCTTTCAAAACCAAACAGTCAGTTGCTCAATCTTCCACGGGGCAGCACACTTCGAGTGCCTCGTTTATGTGTCCTGTTCTTGGGCAAGGTTTGATTTGTTTCAAGTGTGGGAAGCCTCATAATGCTTTATACTGTGGTTTTTCTGGGACCTGCCATCTCTGTGAGAGAGAGGGACATATGGCTCTGGTTTGCAATAAAAACCCAGATTCTATTATCAAGTGGCAGAAGCCAAACTCTTCCTCACCAGGACCCACATCTATGGCTAGCTTCAGGGGTTCAGCTCCGACAGTTAATGCTCCTCGTGGCACCATTCAGATGATGACTGGTCCTTCAGCTCCACATTACCAGTTCCCTCAGCAGAATTCCTCCATTAGGCTACTACTGGCCTACACCTCAACTTCCTGCTCCATATGTTCCACTACAATTGCCTGCTCCTCCTGCTCCTGTTGCTCAGCCTGCTCAGCATGTTCTAGGCGATTCTTCCTCCACCCTTACAGGAGTCTACACCGTGCCAGTGCAATCCTCTTTGAGTCGTCCAAATGTGGTTTCAGGTACTCTTATTGTTGACTCTCATGACACTCATGTTTTATTTGATTCAAGTGCTACCTTTTCATTCATTTAACTTGATTTTGTAAGAAAGGCGAATATTTCCAGTCAAGAGATATCTCAGTCAGTTCGTGTTAGTTCTCTGGGGGCCTTGTTTCTAGGTCTGATGTGTGTCCTGATTGCACTATTTCTATAGGCGATGACAAATTCGTAGCTAATCTAATGGTGATTCCACTACCTGTTTTTGATGTTATTCTGGGCATGGATTGGCTACACCGCTATCGAGCCATTATATCTTGTTTTTGGAAAATCGTTACGTTAGAGGCGCCATCTGGGAAGACTATCACTTTTCAGGAGGAAGCACCTCTTTGTTCTTTATCAGTGATGACAAATCTGTTTCCTGGTCGTTATCCTGTAAAGACAGGCTTTCTATGGAGCCTTGTTGGAAAGAAGACAAGGGCATTGGTGATTGAGGAGATTCCAGTAGTGTGAGACTATTCTGATGTCTTCCTTGATGAGCTGTCAGGAATACCACCTAAGCGAGAAGTGGAGTTTCACATTGATCTTATGCCTGGTACTTGACCTATATCCATTCCTCCCTACCGATTATCTCGTCCTTTCCAAGAGGAGTTGAGGAAGCAGTTGGATGATCTATTGGCTAAGAAGTTGATACGTCGTAGTGTCTTACAATGGCGAGCTCCTGTATTGTTCACTAAGAAGAAAGATGGAAGTTGGCGTATGTGTGTGGATTATCGTGGCTTAAATGTCGTGACAATTAAGAACAAGTATCCATACCTCGCATTGATGTGTTATTTGATTGATTAGTAGGAGCCATAGTCTCTTCCAAAATTGACCTTAAATCTGGCTATAATTAAATTCCTGTTCGAGAGGAGGATATTGAGAAGACAGCTTTTTCCACCATATATGGTCATTATGAGTTCAGAGTTATGTCTTTTGGACTCATTAATGCGCCTGCATACTTTATGGAGACGATGAATAATATGCTTCATGGATTGGAGGAGTTTGTAGTGGTCTTTATGTATGATATACTCGTCTTCTCCAAGTCTGAAGCAGAACATGAGAAAAAATTGAGGAGAGTTCTTTAGACTCTAAGGAGTCATAAGTTCTATGCCAAATTGAAGAAGTGAGAATTTTGGCTCTCGTAAGTTGTCTTTCTAGGTAATGTAATTAATCAACATGGCATCTCGGTTGATCCAAGCAAAGTTTCTATAGTAGTTGAATGGAAAAGACCAACCAATGTCAAGGAGGTTAGGAGTTTCTTAGGTATGGCTGGTTATTACCGTCGCTTTGTAAAGGATTTCTGTCGCATTTCTAAGCCTATGACACAACTTACTCAAAAGAATGTCAAGTTCTTGTGGACTCAAGAATATGAGCCTTGCTTCCAATTATTGAAGGAGAAGTTGATTACTGCTCCTATCCTTGCCCTTCCTGAGCCTGGTCGACGTTTCACTATCTATTCAGATGCCTCTCGCGTGGGACTTGGTTGTCTACTTATGCAAGAAGGAAAAGTGATTGCCTATGCCTCAAGACAATTAAAGACGCATGAGCAGAATTATCCCACCCATGATTTAGAGCTTGTTGCTGTAGTTTTCGCTTTGACAATCTGGAGACATTATTTATATGAGGAGTCATGTGACATTTTCACCGATCATAAGAGTTTGAAGTATATATTCACTCAAAAGGACTTAAATTTGAGGCAACGGAGATGGTTGGAGTTGATCAAGGACTATGATCTGAATGTCCATTACACACCTGGTAAAGCAAATGTGGTGGCTGATGCATTAAGTCATAGAGATAGTCCTCCTACTATGAATTCCTTAATAGCTGATTTTGAGCGGATGGATATTTCTTATTGCTATATTGGAGTTGTGGAGGTAGAGACTCAAGTAATCTTATCATCAGATATCCCAAAATGGGTCTTAGAGGCACAAAAATGAGATCGCTTGTTGCTAGATGTTAAGAAACAAATTCAAGAAGGAAAGGTAGGAGATTTCACTTCGGACGCCATTGGGGCCATTCGGTTTCGTGGTCGCTTATGCATGCCACAAAGATCTCAAGTTAAAGAGGATATCCTTTAGAAGGCACATCATGCTCGTTATACCGTGCATCCTGGAGAGAATAAGATGTACCATGATTTGAAGAAAATCTATTGGTGGAAGAGAATGAAGGTGGACGTAGCAAAGTATGTGGCTTCATGTGGGGTTTGCCAACGAGTGAAGGCCGAACATAAGAGTGTCGCTGGGAAATTACAGTGTCTTGAGGTTCCCGTGTGGCCATGGGAGGATATTGCTATGGATTTTGTTGTTGGCTTACCACGTTCTCCAAAAGAACGAGATACTATTTGGATGATAGTTGATCGTCTTAGTAAGGTTGCTCACTCTGTTCCTATTCGTTCCACTAGTTCAGAGACTGGTTTGGTGCCTATTTATATGAGAGAATTAGTGCGACTACATGGTATACCTAGCACCATTATTTCAGACAGAGATGCTAAGTTTGTCTCCAAGATGTGGGAGAGCTTACAATTAGCGTTGGGCACAACAATAAGGATGAGCACCGCTTTTCACCCTTAGACAGATGGTACGTTAGAGCGTACAATTCAGACCCTGGAAGATATGCTCAGATCATGTGTACTATCTTGGCAAGGAAGTTGGGAAGAGCACTTACCTCTTGTGGAGTTCGCTTATAATAACAGCTATCACTCTAGCATTCGATGTGCACCATATGAGGCTCTTTATAGAAGGAAGTGTAGATCACCCCTTTGTTGGGATGCGGTTGGTGAGAAAACTGTTTTGGGTCCAGATTGGGTTCAACAATCGACTCAGCGGGTTGCTGAAATTCGAGAACACATGCTTGCAGCACAAAGTAGGTAGAAGAGCTATGCTAACATTAGAAGGCGAGACTTAGAGTTTCAAGAAGGTGATGAGGTTCTTCTTAGGGTGTCGCCTACCAAGGGTGTTGTGAGATTTGGTATTAAGGGGAAGCTTAGTCCAAGATATATTGGACCCTTTGTTATCAAGCAACGAGTGGGAAAATTAGCATATCGATTAGAACTGCCAGAGTCAACGAGAGGAGTTCACAATGTATTCCATGTCTCAATGTTGAGGAAGTATCTGAGGGATCCAGAACATCACATAGTCGTAGAGCTAGCGACTATTGAAGAAGATCTATCAGTTGAATCTCGTCCCATGAGGATTTTGGAGGCGTCTGAGAGGGTGCTTAAACGCAAATCATTCAAGTTTGTGAAAGTTTTATGGACAAACCAAACTGAGCTTGAAGCCACTTGGGACCTTGAGTCTGAGATGCAAGAAAAATAACCTAAACTATTCAAATCTGGTGAGCATTTATAGTTTCTTCAAATTATCAGTTTTGCATCATTTCCCTATAATAATAATAAAGAATTCGAGGGCGAATTCTGTTCAAGGGGGGGGGGGGGGAGAATGTAATACCCTGAATATTTTTAGGAAAAAAGTTATAATTTGGCAAACGGAAACACATACGGTTGACCAAATTTTGACTTCTCGAATCATTGATCCGATGGACGACCGGAGACCATAAATGCGTGGGGCTCATCAAGACAATTCTGATTCACTACTCATATGCTTGATTTAAAGATCGGATGGGTCAGTTGGGAGCTGGTTTATTTTAGACCGTTAGATATAGGATTAGGTTAAACAGACGATATAAAAAAAATCCTTCTGATTTCCTTCTTCCTCCTGACCTAGCCGCCGTCGGGATTTTAGAGCACGATCCACCTTCTGCTGCCGCACGCCATCCTGCTCTAGCTGCCTGCCATGGGGAGCAAAGGGAACAAGTGTCTTACCGTTGAATTGATTCCTCCGCTTGCTGGCTCCCTGCTTTACCGAAAGTTTTCCTCTGGTTGTTCTACTTGTGCTGTTGTTGGCGGTTGACTTGGGATGCTTTGCTGCTGCCGCCGCCGCCCTTTGAGAATTGCTGCTCTCTCTGCTCCTAGCTGCTGATTTACTAGTTGATTTTGTTTATGCTGCTGCCGCTGCTTGGTTTTCAGTGTTGCTGGTCATGCCGTTCTGCTCCTTGCTGCTGCTCTGCGGTGAGTTATCCACGGATGTTGAGTTTCATTAGATTTCCAGGCCTTGGTCCATTGTCTAATTTTTGTGCAGTGCTGCTGCTTGCCAGAATAATTTTGCTTACAGGTACTTTTGCTTGCTACCTGCGATTGCTTACTAGAGCTGTATGAGTTTTTAGTTGTGTGCTTGCTCGCTGTGCTGCCGGTGCTCCTTGCTCTGTGTGCGCTTGCTTGCTGTTCTGCAGGTCCCTCTTGCAGCTGCATTATTTTGACTGCTGCTCCAAGTCCGAGTTGATTGTCGCCGGTTGTAGGAATTAGTATTTCACTGCTGGCTGCTACTGGAATGCGCTTCAATTATTTATTTGGACCGCCGATCAAAATTAGAATAAATCAGTTCATATTAATGCTCTAGTGATTTCAAATAGCTCAGCTAATTCTTGTTGATATCGATAATGTATTTAGTCACATTTATCGGTTAGGAAAAAAAAAGATTTATGAGTACAATGAATTTTGTTGTGTGTTAAATACGTAATGAGAGTAGCTTATGTTCTCTAGGCTTGGAGGATTCCGGTGTCGAAAGAGCGTCTTCAGGCTTTCGCCGAGATTAAGGCAAGTGCATGACGGGTTTTTTCTAATATGTGTGAATTGCTTGTGGTTAAGCTTTCTTGTGCCTTAATTCGTTATTTGTGATTTCAATTTTCAATTGCTTCATCACTCTATTTTACTCATGTTCAAGTTATTCATTTAATTGTCGTTCAAGTACCGGTTAAGTCCGAAGTTGTCCTTATATTCAAGTTCCTGTGAGTAAGTGTTGGCCCCACTTGGTCAGCTTTACTGGTAAATGCTAAGGAGAATTCAAGTGTCGTCCATCTCAGACAGAAACTACTATTTCATTGTTCATTATTTCATGTTCAAGTATCGCTATGTTTCATTCAGTTGATTCTAATGTTCTTCAAGCTCTAAGTGTACTTGCTGGGTATTTTTACTCACTCTTTTTAGGTACCCGTTGATCAAGCATGCATTGGGAAGAGGGTAGCATTTGCACTTGAGCACGCGAACCATTTAATAGGCTTAGTTTATTGAAATTCTTAGTTAATTACATACTTTTTGTGTCATGGAGACTGTAGTATGGTTATTTGAGTCTTTAGTTCTCTTGTGGGAATGAATTTGAGTTTAATAGTGTTACTATATAATGTTATGCATATTATTGCGTTCGTTGCCTGTAGATGATAGAGCTTTCAATGGAGATTCTGCCGAAATTTTTATTATTTTTCTTACTTAGTGGTAATATTTAAATTATTTTAGTAGCGTTCAGGGTGTTCATACCTGGGGCAATACATTTGGGGTGGTGTTGCGCCCCGTCCCGGTCCTCCTCCAGGCTTCCCGACACGTCCACGCGTACCTGCTCCTCCTCAGCAGGCTCTTCTTGCGCACGGAGGACCCTACGACACATCTGCTTATCAGCCATCAGGCCCCTGGACACCTGGCGATAGTCAGACCGCCCCCTTCTATAGCGGCCAGACCGCGGCTTCTGGAGATCCAACCACCAGATTGTACGGGGGTGCTTCAAACTGCGCCTCGTCTTCTACAATATGGAATCAGAATGAGCTGGTTAACTCGTTCAACACCATGTCAATGACGCCGCCATCATCTGCTGAATGGTACATGGACTCCAGCGTCGATAGCCACATGTGCTCCTCCTCCAGTAACCTCTCCTCCTCCCACCTCCTTCTTTTTTGACTCCTTCATCTATCGTTGTCGGTAATGGGTCATTGCTACCTATCACCTCCACGAGTCGTACTTCTTTTTCTACATCTTCTCTTTCTTTACATTTGCATTGAGTTCTTGTGTCTCCTCACATAATTAAAATCTTGGTTTCTGTTCGTCAGTTCACCACTGATAACAATGTTTCCATTGAGTTTGATCCGTTTGGTCTTTCTATGAAGGATCTGGACACCAAGAATGTGATCGCCAGATGTAATAGTTCCGAGCAGCTCTACTCCATCTCCTTGCCAATGCTTTCTCCACCACATGACTTAGCCGCAGCCACCACACCGTCTACGCTTTGGCATTGTCGTCTTGGTCATTTAGGTTTTGAGTCTTTGTCTAGATTATTTCCACAATGTAATAAACAGGAACTTGACACTCTTTGTCATGTCTGTCAGCTTAGTAGTCACACATGTGTTCCATTTTCTCTATCAAATTCTCGTGCTTCGAACAACTTTGTTTTAATACATTGTGATCTATGGACATCTCCCGTGCAAAGTGCTTCTGCTCAAAGTGTTATCTTGTTGTTCTTGATGACTGCTCTCATTATTCGTAGACTTTTCCTCTACGCCTCAAATCCGACACTTTTCCGACCTTATCACATTTTTGTGCCTATGTATCCATTCAATTTGGCCGCACCATAAAGGCAGTCCAATGTGACAATGGTCATGAATTAGATAGTTCCACATCAGGCACATTCTTTCTCCGTCTTGGTGTTCTTCTGCGTCTATCTTGTCCTCACACGTCTCCTCAAAATGGGTGTGTTGATTATATTATTCGCACCACCAATGACACTATATGCTCGATTATGTTCCAAGCTTGTGTTTCGGCCGTTTATTGGGTAGAAGCGCTCCATGCTCTCCTTTACCACACCACATTTCACCCTCTTTGGCACCCAACCTGATATTTCCCACTTACGCGTTTTCGGTTGCAAGTGCTACCCAAATCTCTCTGCCACAGCTGAACACAAGCTTGCTCCTCGCTCTACAGTTTGTTTCTTCCTTGGCTATCCATCCGATCACAAACGATACTGATTCCTAGACTTAGCTACAAACCACATCATTATTTCTCGTCATGTCACTTTTGACGAGTCCTCCTTTCCATTTGCGGAAATATCCAATCCTCCTTCATCCCACTTTGATTTCTTTTTTAAAACTAATGATTCATCAGTGCTCCTAAGCATTGACTGTTTTGCATGTACTCGTCAATGTGGGCCTCCACTAGGCTTCTACAAGCCTAGCGGTCAGACGTCGGCTCCAGCCAGTTAGACCGCGCCTATGCATAGAGGCCTTCTCGACCCCTGTTCACCCGGCGACATCCCCAACAGAGGCCAGGCGGGCCTCTGTTCGCCTCGTCGTCCCATCATGTAGGGGTGGGCGTTCGGTCTACCCGGTAAATTCGGTTCGGTTATTTCGGTCTTTTTGAATTTTGGTTTTTGAAAATCACTACCCGGAATGTTATACAAATATTAGGTACCCGAAATTTTTGGGTACCTAAATTTTGGTTCGGTTTTCGGTCTTACCCGAAATACCCGAATTGTACATTTTTCTTATTCCAAGCTCTCAACAATCAATATAAGTTTAGTATCATTTATAAATTTAATATTAAGAAACATAAATTATTTGTTCATTAATGATGGATCATAAATAAGTAGTTTAATCTAATGATTTCACATATGAAAACTCACAAATGAAATCAAAATTCATATTATCTAGGATTCGTATATCATAATTTAACTTAAGAGTTTATTGTTCGGTTATTCGGTTATTTTGAGTACCCGAGAGTGATACCCGAATCCGAAATTAATATATTGGTTATTTAGATTTGATACCCGAATAGGTACCCAATACCTGATATTTCGGTCTTTTCGGTCTCGGTCTCGGGTTTTTCGGTACGGGTTTTTCGGTCCCGGTTTTTTTGCCCACCCCTACCATCATGACTCACGACAGTCAGACTGTTAGCCTGAGTAGAGGCCAGGAGGGTCGCTGCTCCTCGTACGGTCAGACTGCGGATCCTCACGGTCCAACCGATGGTACTCTTCCCGAAGGCCAGGCGGGCCTCAGTTCACCAGGCGGTCCAACCGCCACCCCATGTGGTATGGCCGCCCCGAGTTCCTCCTCGTCACGTGACACTCCTCCAGGCTTCGGCTCTCCAACGGCTCCACCGACTGCCCTTCACCAGCAACCAGGTTTTGTACGTGGTCCAGGGTTCGTGCTCGAGGTGCCACCCGTCAACAACGAGCATAACATGCGGACACGTGGGAAGGCCGGTCTTCGTCTTCCTGTGTAGCGCCTAAACCTTCAAGCATCAATGTTGTCACAGATTCTAAAGACTTATCGTGGTGCTCTCTTCGATCCCAATTGGCGAGATGCCAAGATCGAGGAATTCACTGCTCTACAGGCCAACAACACTTGGGATCTCGTGTCACGTCCTCTAGGTACGAATTTCATGACTGGGAAGTGGATTTTTCGCCACAAGTTTCATCCAGATAGCTCTCTTGATTGCTACAAGGCTCATTGGGTTCTTCGTGGCTTTACTCAATAGCCCAATGTTGATTTTGGTGAGACTTTCAGCTCTGTGGTGAAGCCTGCTATAGTTTGTACTGTTCTTTTAGTTGCACTCTCTCGTGATTGGCTCGTTCACCGGCTTGATGTGAAGAATGCTTTTCTGCATGGTACTCTATCTAAGATAGTCTATTGTGAGCAACCTTCTGGTTTTCTTGATACAGCTCATCCGGATTTTGTGTGTCGACTAAACAAGTCCCTATATGGTTTGAAGCAGGCTCCTCGTGCCTGGTACAGCCACTTTGCTTCTCATATTATATCATTTGGATTTATTGGTGCTCGGTTTGATACTTCTCTTTTCATCTACTAACACGATGCAGACATGACTTATCTATTGTTGTATGTGGATGATATTGTTCTGACTCCCTCATCAATATCACTGCCCTGTTGCATTATTAATGCTCTTGCTGCAGAATTTTCAGTGAAGGATTTGGGCCACCTATATCATTTTCTGGGCATAACTGTCACTCGAAGCAGCGCATGATTCTTCCTCTCACAACGACAGTACATGGTTGAGATCCTTGACAGAGTGGGCATGACTGGTTGTAAATCATGTTCTACTCCAGCCGACACGTGTGCCAAGTAATCATCCGATGGTGTTCCGGTTTCGGATGCTACTCACTATCGTGGTCTTGTTGGAGCCCTGCAGTATCTCACCTTCACTCGACCTGACATTGCATATGTCATGCAGTAGGTGTGTCTCTATATGCATGATCCTTGTGAGCCTCATATTGCGTTGGTGAAACGCATTCTTCGATACCTTCGAGGCACCTTGGATCATGGTCTTCAGCTTTATTGCTCTTCGGTTAGCGAGCTTGTGGCATATTCTGATGTTGATTGGGCCAGTTGTCCTAACACACATCGTTCCACCTCCGGATACGGTATCTTCCTCGGTGATAATCTGGTCTCCTGGTCTTCGAAGCGCCAACACATGGTATTCCGCTCCAGCACCGAAGCGGAATATCATGTTGTAGCCAACGCGGTTGCCGAAGCTTCTTGGTTGTGTCAATTGATGGAGGAACTTCACTGTCTAATTCAGAAGGCCACTTTGGTCTATTGTGACAATCTCAATGCTATGTATCTCTCGACCAATCCGGTGCAGCATCAACGAACAAAGCATATCGAGATTGATTTGCACTTCATTCGCGACAAGGTGGCCACTGATGTAGTTCGAGTTCTCTGCATTCCCACCAGCTCACAATATGTGGACATCTTCACCAAGGGGCTGCCATCTTCGGTGTTTGTGGAGTTTTGATCCAGTCTGAATGTTCTAGCTAATAGACGTTAAGACTGCGAGAGAGTGTTAAAATAATAGTAACATTGTCTGTGTAACCAAAAGAGGTCCCCTAACCCCCTTATATATATGTACCACTGCCTAGAGGTTTTAATCAATCAAATACAATAATTATTTTCTTCCCCATTACTTCTCTCAGAGATCATGAGCACAAGGTGCTAGGAGAAGTCTATACTACATCCTAAAACTCAGAAGCGACATCATAAGTCTTGTGTAGCTGGAAGAGAGGGGGTGCAAGGTAGTGATGCAGTGTGGACATCTGAGTATATACGATTCAAATCAGGTACTACTCATCAGGGCACCTCGGACAGCAAACAAACTATATATATCAAATTTACAGCCTGCACGGCCTGTCTGTTTCATGGCCAAGAGAGATGATGGATATTTGATTTGGCATGCTCGTTTTGGGCATCTAAATTTCAGATCCCTGTGTGCTCTGGGTCAGAAGAAAATGATCAAGGGATTCCTATCATTAATCGCATTGAGCAAGTTTGTGACAGTTGCATCTTTGGCAAGCATCATCGAAGGCCTTTTCCCCAAGCAACTGGATATCAGGCAGAAGACAGTCTTGACTTATTTCATGGAGACCTATGTGGGTATATAGATCAACCAACACCCGGAGGCAAGAGGTATTTTCAACTAATTGTTGATTATTTCAGTAGATACATGTGGGTTGAATTGTTGGTCATGAAAAATGAGGCTTTGCATTACTTTAAGTTGATCAAAGTTCAGGCTGAAAATCAGCTTGGAAGAAGCTCAAGGCCCTGAGAATGGACGGGGGAGATTCAACTCTCATGGTGAGATGGGTGTGAGGAACTTCACCACTGCACCGTATAATTCACAACATAATGGTGTTGTTGAGCGAAGGAATCAGACAGTGGTAGAAATGGCCAGGTGTATGTTGAAGGGAATGGGTGTTCTGGGTCAGTTTTGGGGAGAAGCAGTGAAAACTACAGTTTATATTTTGAACAGGTCACCAACTAAAAGTGTGGAAGGAAAGACTCCTTATGAAGCTTGGACAGGAAGGAAACCTTCAGTGCATCATATCAGAACATTTGTACATGAAGAGCACCCTGACAAACTGATCAAGTTGAAGAAGGGTTTGTATTGCCTACGTCAGGCTCCAAGGGCCTGGTATGCATGGCTTGTGACCAAGAATTGCAGAAGATGGGTTTCGTCAGAAGCAATGCGGAACATTGTGTGTATATGAGAGGCAAAGGTAAGACTCTACTTCTAGTTGGTGTCTATGTGGACGATTTAATAGTATGTGGACCTAGGGTCGTCAACGAGCCGAGCTCGAGCGAGCTTATCCTCCGAAGCTCGAGCTAGGTAAGAATTCGAGCTGAGCTTGAGCCGAGCTTGAAATCTGATCGATCATGAAGTCAAGCTCGAGCTCAGCTCGATAAGGCTCGTTTAAATAGTTAGGCTCGGTTGACACTCGAGTTCGAGCTCAAGAAGCTCGTTTAAATAATAAAAATGAATAATATTTAACATTAAAAATAATATTTATAAAATATAATTTATCTAAACGAGTCTTATCAAGCTTAACGAGCTCAAGCTCGTCAGGCTCGCGAGCTCAAGATGAAGCTCGAGTTTGACTCATTTATCTGTCGAGTCGAGCTCGAATCGAGCTTTTAACGAGCCGAACTCGAGTAGCTCACGAGCCTCGAGCTTCATTGACAGCCCTATGTGGACCATTTGCAAGATAGATCACTGAATTCAAAAAAGGGATGGAGCAAAGCTTCAAAATGACTGATCTGGGCAAGCTCACTTACTATCTGGGCATAGAAGTAAAACAAACCAGGGGAGGTCTTTGTTAGTCAGAAGGCCTACACTGAAAAAAATCCTTGAAAAAACAAAGATGAGCAAATGCAACTCAATTGACACGCCAATGGAACAGAGACTTCATTTGAGCAGAGATGATGGGAGCATATTTGTTGATGCAAAGTATAGAAGCATTATAGGCTCACTAAGGTATCTTGTGAATACTAGGCCAGACATCAATTTTTCAGTTGGTCTGTTCAGTAGGTTCATGGAAAATCCCACAGAACAACATTGGTGCACAGTGAAGAAGGTACTCAGGTATCTAGCTGGCACTAGAGACTATGGATGCAGGTATGTCTCTAACAGTGATGTTGAGCTTCTTGGTTATAGTGATAGTGATCTGGCCGGTGATAAAAATGATAGAAAGAGCAACACTGTTGTTGCTTATTTCTTGGGAAGAAATCTAATCACTTGGAGTTCTAAAAAACAACGAGTTGTGGCTCTGTCAACATGCGAGGCAGAGTACATAGCAGCTGCAACAGCTGTATTCCAAAAGGTGTTTGGCTCAGCAGGTTGTTGGCAGATTTGATCCAGAAAGAGCCAAAGAAGTTCAGGCTACTGGTGGATAATAAGGCAGCTGTAGAGCTGAACAGAAACCCCAGATTCCATGATCGTGCGAAGCACATCGATACAAGGTGCCATTTCATCTGAGACTGCATTGAAGATGGGAAGATGGAATTGGAAGGGGGCTGACAGATAGATAGCTGATATCCTGACTAAGGCCCTCGGTTGAGTGAAGTTGATCGAGCTTAGGGAGAAGATGAATGCCGTCAGGGCGCAACAAGATTAACAGGGTGTAATGTTAAGCTTAATATAGTTGCACTTGTGTTACTTAGCATGACTGTTTCAGTTTGTAAGAGGGCCGAGTTTGGCGGGAACCCAAGTGGTCAAAGGCCAAGCCGAGTCCATAGCGTTTTTCAGTTGTGATGGTGATCGTTGTGGAGTGTAGGAAGAGGGTGCGAGTGTGTGGAGTGGATCGTGTGAATGACTCACGTTCTCACATGAACGACGGGCATCACAACAGATCGTGTGAGTGTGTGCATGCATTGTACTCAGATCTATTTATCAGTCAATCACAGTTGCATGGTGTGTGACGAACCACCACACAAAAAACTGTCCTCCAAACACCTCTGCGTGAAGTCTCTATTCTCGGCGCAACCTCGTTCCATCGTGTTCAAGTCCGGCATTCCCAAGTGCCGGAGCTGAGCGTCGATCGAGCTTGCTACCCAACACACGCGAGGCCAGGCCCTGTTCTGATGGCTCTTGGAACCCTGCTTGGAATGAATATGAGAGTTGTTGAGTGCATTTTCTGATTGTGGTCTCGGTGCATTGAGAAAATTCAATGGAATAAGAGTGCATGGGCGGGGTGCGTGAGGTGCCGCAGATGGCATTGGTTCCCAGCTACTCCCATTTTTCCTCGTCGTGTTACTGGAGCGGTGCACTGGAAAACATGCAGAACGATGCACCAAAGACCCTTTTTTGGATGAATTGGTGGTGAATGACATCTAGGCCGCTGTAATTGTGAGTGTGAGAAACCAGAGCCCAGTATAGGTCACCACTCCTGGCCCACTGGACGGCGCCACGGAACGTATAAACGGGTTGGAATCATAATGGATCATACTTTGCCTACGCCACGGACCAAACCGCTTTAGTACACATGTCACTCAGTGCAGGGGCGTAGCCACACGGTATGCCGGGTGGGCCCCAGCATACTATGGGGCCAACGGCCGGTCACAGTTAAGGCACACGGGTCATTAGGATTGGGCTCAGCATTATTACGAAGAGATCAATATGACTGATTTCGTCCACGTAAATGGATCGGCCAACCCTTTTTTCTGGCAACCATGGGCACTGCACTCACGAGTGTCGGTCTTCCTGCTGCCTGGCTGCACACACGCATTTGGCGACCATGTAGTTGACTTGATCGGCTTCACACACGCGTCTTCCGCCACAACACTCACGCACGGGAGCAGATAACCTACTCGTGATATCTAACCCTATTTTTTCAGGTGAGTAATACATTTGAGATAATCATGAACACTGTAGTAGATCGATAAGAACTGTTAGAATTTTTTTAATAGAACAAGAAATTTTTCTCCTTTTAGATTTGGCTCCGTTCATGTATTCTCATTCTAATCATTTTTCTTTGTGTAATTGAATGAACTATTCGTATTATTTTTGTTTTGTGCATTCTTATAGTTAATTTGTTTGTGTATTAGAAAGAGGGATGCTGGCAAGATCTGTATATTAGAGATCAATACATTTATTTTATTTACGAAACGGCGACTAAGAAAGTCAGGCAAGTAGTGTCGTAATTCTATGTTATGGATATATTTTTGAACTATCAAATTTACATTTAAACTATGTATATTATAATTTGTTAAATTTAAGACTTATCATATCATTTACTTTCTTGATATGAAATTACGATAAAAATTTATTATTTTTAAGTGAACTGGATAAATAGTTTTGTCAATTACATGTAAAAAAATTTAGCGGCATAGCCCATGGTAAAATCTTAGATACGCCACTGACTCACTGCCACGTCTCTCTTCTCGTTTGACTCGAATACACACCCTCAACATTTTACACTTCATAAATAATAAAAAATATAAAGGAAAGAAATCTGCTATGTTTCTACTTTAATGAAAATGCAGTGCTCCTACCCTATTTTCCAAACAAAAAAAAAAGAAAACAGTATATGCCCAATGTACAATCTCATTTGTGAGTCCTGCACTTACATGGGACACACGTGTGAGGCACACATATTGACACATACATCCGCGAAACTGACACGTGAGCTTGTAATGTTTATTCATGTGAGCCCAGTCTCATGTACCGTTAGCACTGTTTTCACTAAGCTCGTACTGCCGTACATAGCGACTTCTCCGTTCGTGGAGTTTGTCTCCTCCGGGAACACGGCAGGGCACACCATAATTGTGATGGTGGTCAGTTGGGGGTTGCGACTGTAATAGCCTGTCCCGCAGCCAGAACGGTGGAATGATGGCTGGCAGGGCACGGGATGAACTTGGATTATTCATAATTTATCATTCTTACAGATGATTATTAGTCATTTAACATTCTTATGAACAACTTTCATAATTTACCATCCTTATGAGATTTTTTATGATTTTACCATCGTAGTGTCAATTAGGCATGCCAAATCACCGTTTTCATATCAATCACGTGGCAGTCTCTAATAAAATGGCATTCTTGCCCCTGAAAAAATCCCTACAATCACTAAATCGACATTGCCCCTTCAATCATTTACATGAACTAGCTGTATTCAACAAAACAAATCGATCTCTCCTCCTCTCTGGTTCTTCTGCTTAGGCAAAGCAGCACCGCGGCCGGTGAGTCTGTTGTTTTTATTTTACACCGGAAATTCCCATTCCACTTCCACTTCGAAACTCGAAATGGAGATCAGAGTAATTACATCACTGGGATGACATAATTTTACATGCACCCCCCCCAGTATTAGAGGCACCCAATACAGAGGGACCAAAATTAAGAACACTATCAGACCGCAGTTCATAAGCCTCAAACGGCCATCACAGAAACCAGCATACTACGCACATGGCCACATCAAAAAGTCAAAATCCACATCCCACTAATGCCGATGGAAAACATCTCCTCCTTCCTCTTCAATTCTTGTTATCCTTCACCAGAGTTGGGTCAGCGGGGCCCCAGGTCAGCAGCCTCCTCCCCTGTCGCTTCAACACTTCCATCGCCACCTTCAGCATAACCTCTGCACCTTGCTTGATGGTCAGCCTATCCTCCTTCGGGTATAAACCTGCCCAATAAGCCAAAAAAGCACAAATGTGGCAAATTATATCCAAGGGGCTCTTTATCAGCTTCTTTTAAAGCAAGCTCTCTATTTCTTGCTTTTCAAATCGCCCAGCATACAGCAACCAGCCCTATCATATGAAACTGGGTAGAACCTGGCAACACAGAACTGATCCAAATCCAATACTGTACCAGACTCGTAGGCCTGTAAGTACTGTTTAGACAGACTGTCACAATCCCCCATACCACTTTTGAAGTTCTACAACTAAACATCAAGTGAGTAATGGACTCATTCTCACTGCAAAAAAAAAACATGTTATGTTTCCTCTCCATTTTTCTTTTTCATTATATCTTTCGTGAGAATGGCCTCATTCTCCATTAACCATAAAAACATTCTTATTTTCGGAGGAACTTTCTCTTTCCAAATTCTCTTAAAACCTGGACCCCTTTCACTGCTAGTGAGATGGTTATACACAGACTTAACAGTGAATTTTTTAGATTTAGACCATTTCCATACAACACTGTCATCACAGTCAGTCACCCTCTGACTATTCAAGACCGCAGCTAACTCATACCACTGAGCATGCAAAAAAGAAGGTAAGTTCCATTTGAAGTGAATGACCCAACCCTCAGCCGCCACTCGGGCTACTGTTATATCAGGATCTTCACAAAACTCAAACAACAGAGGATACTTGGAGCATAAAGCCAAATAATAACCACCATCAGCCCAGAACCTAATTATGTTCCGGTTCCCTAAGATCATCTTTCTACCCTTCAAATAAACATGCCTAACTTTCAAAAGATCACTCCAAATTGGTGAGTCCGAGGGTTTATGCTTCATCAAACCAATAGGTTTACCCTGAATATATTTCTCATTTACTAGGGATTGCCAAATGCCCTCCTCACTTTCAAGCTTCCACCACCACTTCACTAAAAGGCTAACATTCATTTTCCTTAAGTCCTTTACTCCAATCCCCCCTTTCTTTTTACTTTTGCAAATGGTGCTCCATTTGACTAAATGGTATTTTTTTCTTATCCAGGCCCCATTGCCATAAAAAAATTTCCCTATTTATATCAATCTTTTCAATGACAGTTTGGTGTACTAAAAACATAGACATGAAGTAAGTAGGAACACTGGACAAACACGAATTTAAAAGCGCAGTACCCCAGCCAAGGACAAAGCATTACCCTTCCACCCTTGAATCCTTTTCCTAACTTTATCTACCATTTGCTGCCAATCAGCCACATGAAGCCGGCTAGGAGACACTGGAACTCCAAGGTATTTAATGGGGAAAGCCCCAAATCTGACAATTAAAGAGATTAGAAAAATCTGCAGCAGTATTATTGTCCCCTCCCACAATAACTACTTCACTTTTTTCAAAATTAATTTTCAAACCCGACATTTGCTCAAAAAGGATAGCAACAATTTAACATTTCTAGCCCCCTCTATGTCATTCTTCATGCATATTATCGTGTAGTTGGCATATTGTAACACCACAATGCCATTATGAATCAGATTATCAGCAAGACTTTTAACTAGATTATTAGATTGGGCTCTATGAGTCAACCTTGCCAGACAATCTACTGAAATATTAAACAACAAGGGTGACAAGGGATCTACCTGGCGCACCCCTTTGTGACTAAGGAAATAATTTCCTATGGAATCATTTAGTTTCACACTAAGGGTGCCATTAGAAACCACACATTTCATCCAATTACACCACCTCTCATTAAATCCCCTAGTCTCTAAACATGCAAACAGGAAGTTCCAGAACACTTTATCATATGCTTTTTTAAAATCCACTTTCAACACTACCCAGACTTCTTTTTTGCTTTTAGTCTCATGCAGAATCTCATGCAGAGAAAAAATGTTGTTCATAATATTTCTACTGGGGATGAAGGCTGATTGCCCCTTCAATCATTTACACGAACTAGCTGTATTCAACAAAACAAATCGATCTCTCCCCCTCTCTGGTTCCTCTGCTTAGGGAAAGCAGCACCGCGGCCGGTGAGTCTGTTGTTGTTGTTGTCTACGTTTGAATATCTGAAAGTAGAAACAAGGTATTATTTTTTCACACTTGCATGTATGTGATTTTGTAGTTTTCTAGAAAATAAAACATGGATTACAAACAGTAATTGTTGCCCGACAGATGTTATCCGCTTCATATATATGATCTGGTCTATCTTTATTCGCTTCTGGGAAGGCTACAGTAATTATTTTTTACAAAGAAGTGATGCATATGATGGACTCTCTTGAAATTCCCATCTCAGTGGCTGTAGCAATAGAACAATGAATCGTATTACCTTGTTGTTTCTACGGTGAATCAAATGATGAGCACCTAGTTTATAGAAGATCAATGGAAAGGTTAAGATTTTCACAAGAATCTCTTATTGCCATCACAGAAGAGGGTATACAATATCCTACAAGATCAGGCGGCAAATTGGCTAATACTCCAAGTCTCCAACCAGGTATTCCTTTGCACGTCTATAATTAGGTAAGCTATCTCGCCATCACAAGCTAAGCAAAGCAAGGACCAACAACGCACACTACTGAATGCGAGAGTGAAGCATGTGAAGGTAGGAGAGAGGAGGAGAGATTAATATTTTCTATTTGACCCAGTTTGTTTGAGTAACAGATCAAAAAGGTAATGGCAGTTTGGTGACTGAAGGAATTTGATCAGGGGCAGGAATGTCATTTTATTAGGATTGCCACATCATCGAATGGAAATGCTGATTTGGTATGCCTGATTGGCACTGAAATGGCAAAATGATGAGTAAAATTTTGTAAGGCTAGCAAATTATGGATAGTTCAATATAAAATGTTGTTTCAGACAACTAGCACTTGGATCGGTCTGCATACAAGAGATTTAAATGTCTACCAGGACATAGTCTATTCAACATAGATAGCTTATTAGAAAAGTCAAATCACTGTTTCAAACACTCATTAGTTTCTTCGAAGCAACATATAGATCTCCAGCCCACAGACTACGCCCACTCCCAGGGCTATATTGAGGTATGAGAAAGATCGTCGACGACGGAACTCGAAGAGGCTGTCACACCGGACACCGCACGACCAACAAATAGAGCCTCGTCATCGGGACTGAATGATATGCCACTAACCTCACCGAAGAAGTCCACTTCCTGCTCACTCCGATACCCGCCCGCGACATCAAAGATGTGGAAGAAATCTGTAGATTCTGCCACTGCCATGAACTGTCCATCGGACGTGTAGCGAATGGACCTGATGGCTCCCATCTTCCCACGCAGGATGGCCACAGATTTGGAGAGGTTCCGGATGTCCCAGACTCTGCAAGTCTTGTCTTGGTTTCCAGTGGCGAATGTTTTGTTATCTGGGTTCCATGCAGATGCGAAGGAATAATCCAAATGGCCACAGAGATTGTGAACCCTCTGCAGTTAACAAACAAGCATGAGCTTGCAATGAATTGAGTTTGTTGTTAGAAATGAAACTGAACATTGTGTTCTGCTTACTTGTCCTGAACTAGCATTAACCACAAGTCCATCAGTATGGTTCCCAACAATGATAGCAAGTTTGCCGCCAGGACTCAGTGATGTGTGCTGCAAAATAAGATAACATTAGTGGAAATGGAGCTTATTAACATTGGAAATGAGAATTCAAAAAATTAACCAAACTCTTACGTTCACAACCCAAAAGGAAAACTGAGGTTATTGCAGATTTTAAAGTTCTCTATATCAAAGTCTCTAACTAGACAATCATTGCTTGTGGCAAGGAAGTGCACAGAACCACTGTGGAAAAAATGAGAGATTAATACCGTTAGGTTTACGATTTATATGTTACTAATTTCTAAGAAAAACTCCCTCTGATTTTATATATACGACATTAGGATGAGAAGTTTAGCTCAAACTTAAGCTAAACTTCTTGGACTAACATCATATATATAAAAATAGAGGAGTGCTCCCTCCGTTCTCAAAATGTTGTCATGTTCTAGTTCGAAAATTTAGTTCATTTTTGAATAAAACGTGACAACTTTTTAGCGACGGAGAGAGTACATTGATCCGCCGGCAGAAAGTTAAGTACCTTTTGTTCTCAAATATCTAGAAGGAATTTGTACAACCATCATCACCGCGTGTTGGTTTACAACAGTAACTTATTCCTTCACGATCCAAAAACTGCATTCCCCACGTAAATAAATAAGCATCAGGCACGTGGACGGTTTGATTGAATTCAGAAATGGGAAAGAAGATTGATGGTGAATAAGAACGGACTACCTTGCATATAATTTCCCTCTTCATTCCTCCAGCAAGAAGCAAGTTATCTTTGACTGCCATCGTACAAACTTCAGGTTTCAAAAATCCATCTTTTAAATTTCCGTAATGCTCCTGAATTCAAAAGCATAACAAATATAAGTTTTACTTTACCACTAGACAGAAGAGGTTCTATAAGAAAAAAATTGAAGTTAAGGTAAATATTTGGAACATAAATACTGCACCTCGGATGGTTTAACATATCCCAGAAGATCAATGACTTCTCGCCTCAAAAAGTTGGCGCTGATAAGTGAAGCACAGAAAAGAGTCCCCTGAAATACACATCATGCTTTGTGGCTGCCCATACAAAATTTCTCAACTGCAAGATAGAGATAAGTTGAAGTCATTAGAAGTTTATTAGGGTGTTAGTTACATACCTACATATGGACATATAAGGGATTATTTATAAAGGTGTGTACATCATTAGATCTGACGGTGAAATATATTTCTATGTTAAATGGATGACAACAACATAATCTACAAATCATCCATCGTCACCTTAGGCTCAGTTGGGAGATTCATTTTCTCTTGTATTGTGTCACGTTTGGATTTTACTTTTGTTTAGTGGTTCTGTGCATCCTAGCCATACAAAGACACTGCCTCTTAAAATGTCACCTTGACACTTAATCTAGAGTACAATAAAAACACTCTTTATTGAAAAAAGGCATGCAAAGTGTTTCTTTATATCATTACCTATTACACAGGTCATCAAGCTAAGTAGCCTCAACCTTTTTTCGTGATAAAGTATCTTCAATCTTATCATTTGGAATTACGACATGTGAACTACCATTAACAAACTTCTATAAAAAAATTATAAAGGAAAATCAAAAGCCTTTGAAAAAAACCATGTATAGATTTTGTAGTGGTTAGATGTTTTCCATAACTAAAGGTTAGGTGTGTACTCTATAGCATGTGCAACTTGTGTTAAAAATAGAGTTGCTGCATTAGTTAATAATATGGTAAAATAGCTAAGGCAAACGTTGGATGGTCACTGGATGGTCCACATTGACAAGCATCAATACATTCACCGTAAGCAGTTATATAGTGAGCATACCCTTCAAATCTTTTTTTTTATATGATGGGTAAAGTCTCGACCTTTCTCTCCAAAGAGGTTATGGCTAATCTATTATAAGCTTAAGTGAATACAAATGCATACACTCACTACCTATTGTGAAATGAGGCTTGACCTAGTGCTTAAGTACTCTGATTAACACTACTCGGGCCCTAAGTCTGATTTCCAGTGGAACAAATTTCAGGTTGAATTTTTTAATACTAAATACATGTACTTCACAGAGGAAGTCATGAGCGTTGGATCTGAAGTACACCTACAAAAAATATGAGAGGATGAACATGTTGTAATGTTGGTCTATGAAGTCCGGTTACGGTTGTTTGCTTAGCCATCCGGTTATCTGTGTCATGCTTTTGTATTATTTTGTATATGTAAAATTATTGAAAATATGTTATCGTCTAATTGATATCGAGCCCTCAAAGATAACATAAATATTTAGTTTACTAAGCATATGTAAAAAAATTGTGAGTCACCTGAGAATGAAGAAAATCCAAATTCAAAGTTGTTGTATTGTACTGAAACTCATAGTAGACTTGGCCTTTCTCTGTTGGTGTGCATTCCTACAACGATATCAACACATCAAAAAATCAGAACCCAAATTCAATCAATCGACATGCCTGTCATAAATTGCACCAATTACATGCCTTCTCTGAATTTATTCCTGAATTGGGTACATCCTCAATGTTTTCATACTCCTCCAGCCGAATTTGTCTTGTAATGTATCTTGGAGCACCAACTATCTCTTCAAATAGGATTCCTTGAATATCCCTCCCATACTTCACATCCAATGCAGTGATATCATTAACACGGTCTCCGATCTGTGCAAAAAGATTGCCCTATAAGACCCACTGACAAGATATGACCAAATTAAAAAAGTGACTAATATTGTGATCTTGTGGAAACTAGATAACTTCATAGACCTTACTAAGATACTATGCGCCAACCAGTTGCTCCTAAAAACTTAAGTTGATGAGGCAAGGTGGACAATTCACTTATACATCAATGATCCCCCTCACGTGCAGGCTCCTTTGGCCCGCTAACGTAGAATAGGAGTTGGCTAAAATTTTATTTTATTTTTTGTAACAATTTACACCCGCTAGGATTCAAACTCGAGACATCTGATTCTGATACCATGTTAAGCTACTATGCGCCAACCAGTTACCCCAAAAACTTAAGCTGATGAGGGACGATGGGCAATTCACTTATACTTCAACAGACCTAATTCGAAAGCACCAATGCTTGAGCAATACATTAAGAATAAAAAATTACATAATAAAAGTTTAGGAAGAGCATTTGATTATAACAAAATTTGCATGTCACCATATGAAGCAAAAGGACTGTTACACATAGAGATATCTTATCTTCATAATACTCTTCATCATCATCAGTGTCCATCCATTCATCATTTTGATCCTCTTCATTTTGATACAATATGGAGCCACGATCCTCGTTCTGTGACATGATCTTCGAGATTAGTAAAAATGGATAGATATAAGTGAACAATACGAGAAAATAAATGTAAGACTTGTTATTGAAAGAACATTCATAATCAATGATTCACGTTAAAAAGGATGGAATGAAGATTGGAAAATTTAGTTCTTATTTAAGATTTTTGGTAGGAAGCACGATTGAGTCTGGAAACTGATGGTGCATTTTCTACCCGACATGATATGCTACCCAATCATCTCCACCGTCCACTCACATCCCATTTCTGTGCCCCCCCCCCCCCCCTTCTCCTTTCATCCTAACATCCTTCACGCCCACAACTTCTCTGGTAAGTTACACCTCTCCAACACCTGCCATCCCCATAGTACCTCTATACTCCAGATCACTACAGTGTGATGTCAAACATAGAGATCATTGTCGTGACTGAAAGGAGGTGAGGGATGTCTCGCGCGCATGATGGCAGATCTGCTTTGCCCCATGCCCGGTGGCTGTCAAAAGGTCAACCCAAAAGTAGAGGCGACACACCAAGAAAATACCAAGGAAGCAAGAAAGTCGCAGCTCACCGATGTAGATCACTGCACCAGAGCTTGTCAACGATGCGGATCGTCTCAACAAGGTGTGCAAAGTGGGTGAGTGCCTAGTTGAAGGGGTGATTGGAGTTGTACCTGAAATCAATGCTCTCGGTCATCGATGGTGCTTGGAGTTGGGTGGTGCTCCCGATTACAAGAAGAACACAAGGGCGATGCGAGGAGGCGACAAGGAAGGGGCGGCGTGGGTGGAGGGGCAAGGCAGGGGTGATGCGCACAGAGGGCCGAATGGATAAGGAGAGAGAAGGAGAGGTCGGTCTGGTAGGAAGATAAGGAGAGAGAGTGAGTGAGTGAGGGAGAGAGGGGGGAAGAGGAAAAAGAACAAAAAATTGGAAATTTTAGCTCTTATTTATTATTTTTGTAGGAAACACGATTGAGTCTGGAAACAATGTATCACTTAAAGAATAGTGCATTTGCTACCCGGCATGATTTGCTACCATCTCCTCGTCCACTCAGGTCCTATTTCTATGACCCCACTCTTCTCCTTTAATCCTAAAATCCTACACACCAATAACTTCTCCCATAAGTTACACACTCTCCAACACTTGCCATCCCCACCCTGACTCGCTCTTGCTTATCTTCAAGGCTATCAATAGACATAAACATTTTTTGGGCCAGACATAACTTATATCAAACATTAAAATGCTCTAAACTCTCCATATAGTCACTTTCTAAAATTTTATTGGGCCCACAAAAACCACATCAAATAAAGTCTAAGCATAGCCACCCAGTTCTTTCTAAATATTATTGTTATTTTATTTCTAAACATAAAAACTTAACTTACGACACCCCAAGCTCACTTTCTTCTACCAAGGACATTTAGTTGCATCATTTGACCTCTATGAGTGGCCTTTTTGGGTCCATCATTAATTTGGGCCTCAGGATAGGGCCAAGGGAATCATGTTCAGATCTAGCAATCAACATCCCAAATGATTTCAGGCTAGGATTAAGGCAAACATGAGCACAACTATTGTAGTGTTATCCTTTAACCCAACTCGTAACCCATATACCAACTTGTGGTATCGTTGTTGCCTTTGACCTCCAACAATGCTGATAGGAAATCTCATACTCTACGGCTTGGCAATCCCCTAACCAAGCCTCTTCCCTAACGTTTGACCTTCCAAAAAATCATATCTTGTGTATTTGGTAGATCTTGAAACTCAACTAAATGAGAAACCTAGATTTTTTTTAGGCTCCATACATATTGATTTTGGTCGCTGACAACCACAAGTTGGATCGTTGATGGTGATGATTGCTATACCAGTAGCAGATCTGAGCAAGAGGTGACGATCTCACCTGGGTGATTCATTGGATTAAGAGTCAACAACAATGAGAAATGTGGAGCGCAACTCAATTGACGATGATATGGGTGGTACGAGTGAGGCAGTGTTACATGTAATGTTACAGATTCAGCCTCACTAGATGAACCTAATAAGGTACATGAGTGCCCCATAGGCATCTCGTCCAATTTTTAGAAAATATTTCATTTATATGAAGTTTAGAATGGATGAATCTTGAACACCTATATCTCTCTTTGTGTGTGTGTGTGCGCATCCGTGTATGTGTGTTTTCAACATAGTTTATACTAGATTACTAACTAAAGACATGGTATGAAATAAATTAGCGCCTCTTTTAGCCATTTACACGGAGATGTCATTATCATATTTGGGTCACTTGGGAGTGACTGAATCCACCAAAGCAACCAATGCTCACTAAACTATTCAACTGCATTTTTCAGTCAAACAAAATGTCTAAAGAGTGGCGGAAAAGTATTTTAGTACCCATCTTTGAAAGTAAAGGAAATGTTCAAAGTTGTACTAATTACTGAGGAATTAAGCTTATGAGTCATACTATGAAGCTCTGGGAGAGAGTGATTGAACACCGCTTGAGGAAAGTGACCAGTGTCACTAAAACCAGTTTGGTTTTATGCCTGGGAGGTCCACTATGGAGGCGATTTACCTACTCCGTCAGCTTATGGAGAGATATAGGGAGCAAAAGAAGGATCAACATATGGTGTTCATTGACTTGAAGAAGGCATACGATAAGGTACCAAGGCCGGTCGTGTGGTGGATGCTAGAGAAACACTATAGGAATCGCGCTAACGAGGGTGCAAAACCGTCGTATATATGGGCATAATTGTCATAAATAATCTATTTACGATGGTTATCGCTTATTTATGATGATTTATGGTTGGCGTTAAATAAAACTTGTAAATAAAATTATTTACAACGGTAACCATCGTAAATATAGTTATTTACGAGGGCTGAGTCGAGCCCTTGTAAACAAGTCCACCCTGCCATGTGGTGGGGCGGGAAACCTATTTACGACGGTTCCCGCCAACCGTCGTAAATATATTTGAATTGCTTATGACAATTCCTGCCACCGTCATAAATGTTGTGTGGGTATTTATGACGGTTATCGTCGTAAATAAGTTTTGCAATTTATTTTAACTGAAAACACTGCCCTGACTTTGAGGCCAGCCCTAGCTCGATGGCCAGCTCACACGGGCATTAACATATATCACAGGCATTAACATATACCACAAGAATTGAAACAAAATTATGTCACAAGTACAAAACAAGAATTTACATGCAACAAACTACGCACTACCCCGTTCGCTAGTTTCGGAACCCGGGAACTCGTCATGGAGCCGTCCTTGCGCTCTCGTACGTTCGGTGATGGCGTGCGAGCCTCCGTCCTTGATCCATGTCATGGATAAGTATAGTTAGTTCATATACTAGTTGAATTAAGCAAGTTAAACTAGTTTTTATATATTTGAGCAATTTTAGCTAGAATTTGAGCAAGTTTAGCTAGAACTGAGCAACTTTAGCTAAGTTTAGTTGGATTTCAGTAAGTTTAGCTAGAATTGAGCAACTTTAACTAAGTTTAGTTAGCTTTCAGCAAGTTTAGCTAGAAATGAGATTGCTTAACTAGATTTGAGCAAGTTTAACTAAGGTTACTTAGAATGTATCTGAGCTCCTAGAGTAGGCTGTTGTGGCGACTCTTGCTCAACCACCGGTGGCTCCCACCGTGGAAGGACAGCCTGCTATCCAGTTGTTATAGCCTGCGATCACTAAGGATTAGCACATATTTCTTTCATAACTTTTAGAAACAAAGTTGAATTACAATCACTTACCGCCATCACCGTTTGAAACTCCATCATATACGAGGTTAGGTACTCGTCCTTCACCCTGACGACTGCAGCTTGGTGGTCTCGCCTCTCCCTCTTTAACTGGAGCTCCTCTTGTGTCCTGCGGAGCTCATCCTAGACACTCTAGAGCTCCAGGTGGGTGGCCCGGCTGCTATATTGCCTGGAGGATGAGCCACTTGACGAGGAGGGACACGTCTGCTTGGAATCAACCACTCCTTGGGAACATGCCCAACCTACATAAACAAGAAAGTTTATTACATTTGAGTTGACCACTCCAGCAAATTTGTACATAGTAATTCCAAAAGAAGATTAACTCACCGGTCGTGAGGTTTTCTGCCTCTGCTAACTCATGCGGCTTGGAGAACGATTGGTCTTCTCTGCCAATCAAAGTCCACATCGTGCAGCCTCTTGGCCTCCTATCCATACTTGGCCTATAAATAACAAAACAAAATAATGTCAACCAAATTGATTAAAAGAATTAAATACGAGTGAAAAATCAACTCACCATTGCCTCTGTCATCACTTGAGAAAACAACTGGTCATGCTGTGAAGGACCACCTCCTTTGTGACCCCTCTTCCACACCTCAATGGGTGCAGGCTCCTGACCAGTTTCGCGCTACTGTAGGTACACGTGTTAGCACAATGAATATATGAAACATAAATAAACATAATACATGGTTACACTTACAATGCGCTTATATTTCCGCAAGTACCCGTCCGCACCGAAAAAGTGTGATGGGTCCAACCCTCTGTTGTCTCGAAGGCTACGAGAGAGGTTTTGGAAATCCTCGCTTGCCCACCTCAAGCAGAGGGCCTCGTACGTCCCCGGCTGGCCCTCTAGTCACTGCACCCTGTGAGACCTATGTGTGTTGAATACATTGGCTATGACGATAAAAGTTTTAAATACTGCCAAAACACCCTTTTAACAAGGTTCGACTCTAGGTCTGAGCTCTGACAAGGTCTGATGTAAGGTCCAACTTATTTTGGCTAGGTCCGACTTCTTTGTCTAGGTCCGACTTGCTATGGCTAGGCCCGACTTGTTTTTGCTAGGTCCGGCGCAAGGTTCAACTAGCTTTGGTTAGCTCCAGCGCTAGGTCCGACTAGCTTTGGTTAGCTCCAGCGCTAGGTCCGACTAGCTTTGGTTGCTCCAGCGCTAGGTCCGACTGGCTTTGGTATGCTCCGGCGCTAGGTCCGACTAGTTTTGGTTAGCTCCGGCGATAGGTTCTGCTAGCTTTGGTAAGCTCCGGCTCAAGGTCAGGTTAGCTTTGGCAAGGTCCGGTGCTAGATTGCAATGGTTCTGCTTTTAACTTGCAATATTTTGAACTTGCTTTTTAGATTATGGAAAGTTTTCTTAGTATTATTTTACTAAGTTTTTGGTGTGTGTTGGTGGTTATGGCTAATATCGTTTTGCTATGGTTTGCAACATGCTTATGTGAGGTGCTCACGTAAGGTATTGTAGTTTCAGAACTAATGTGAGTAAAGTCGGGGACTTGTGCTCGGAAGTATCGGTTGTTTATTTATGTGCAGGTGTTGCTTGAGTTTAAGACATGGCTGGTGACGAGATCCATTGAACTAGTCTTAGGGAGAAGATGTGGTTCAACAACCAAGTTGTGATGCGCGCTTCCAAAAATGAACCAAGTAAACGCATATGTATGCCCAGGATATTCAACACACATACACGAGTGCATTCACAAAAGAGTATACAGAAAATTACCACAAAACAAGATTAATTTTAAAATTTTATTGCACAAACCATATTATCCTCAAATACAAGCTCTAATGAATACTAATGACAAGTTCAACTAATGCAGAGGCAATAAACTAAATAAGCAAACTAAACAGCTAGGTAGCATAAGCGATATGGTATAGCGCAGCTCCAATCAACACCACAGGCAAAGCTGATAGGAGAATTGATGAAGAGGCCCGATCTTCCGAAAGGTATGTCAATTGGGGTGGAGAACTCGACGTTGATGATCCGCGGCACTCGAGCGGTTCGAGTACCCCTGCAATCACTACACCACGGCTCCGTTGGTTATCAACCATGCTACACACGCTTGACCTCGCCAAGAAGGCTAATCCCTGCAAGTGCAATCGAGAACACGAGCAAGAACGTAGAAGACACGATCGGAAATCGCGAAATTGGGGTCTCACAAACCGTAGAACGGCGATTTTATTGATCTAAGCAAAACCCACCGAATATGACCGGCGGCTGCAGTATTTATAGGCTAGGGTTCGACCAAAACACGATTAGATGTGTCTCTAATGGACTCTTACGGGATACAAGGCCCAAAGGCCCGATTCGGTGGCGCAGCACCAGACAGAAATCTGGACTCGACTTGTTTCGACGATTCCCAATGACTCCGGAGGAATTTTGAGGTGGGACCAGAACCATTGGAAATTTTATCTTCTCCTCTTTCCGTGCATATGTAGAACGTCAAAAACGAAGTCCGTATGCCTCCTGGGCGTCTGTTTTAAGTTGTACTGCTCCTGGACTCCGAGTTGAACTCGAGTTCGAGTTGTAAACTGTTTCCATCTACTTGTGGACGTCTCAGGTGGTTCTCCACGCTTCCAAGGCCTCCTTCCTTCACTTGTTGATCTTCTCCATTATTCCTAATAACAATTAAATCATCACATAGCAATCTATTCTCAAACTCACATGCAAAAGAAGTTAAGAACGAATTCACCTGCTGATTTAATAACCGTGCCCGTGCTCTTGTGATTGGTCCTTGCAGTTCAATGCGCATCTCCGCTGTTGTGATGTCCTCATCATCCTCCCCCTCTTGAATTGGAGTCTTCCTCGACTCAAGTCCATCTTCTTCTCCCAAGTACGGTCGCAAATCTGAAATGTTAAATGTAGGACTAACCCCAAAATCGGGAGGCAATTCAAGCTTATATGCATTATCATTAATCTTTTCAACGATCTTAAAAGGACCAGCAGCTCGTGGCATAAGTTTAGATTTTCTCAAGTCGGGAAATCGCTCTTTTCTCAAATGTAACCACACCAAATCGCCCGGTTCAAGTTTTACTTCTTTTCTACCTTTACTACCTGCAATCCTATACTTCTCATTCATCATTTCAATATTTTTCTTTGTAGTTTCATGCATCTTAAGAATGAATTCAGATCGTTGTGTAGCATCCAAATTTATAGTTTCAGAAGGAGGCAAAGGTAGTAAATCAATAGGAGCACGGGGATTGAAACCATACACTACCTGGAATGGACTTACCTTTGTCGTGGAATGAACGGATCTGTTGTAAGCAAATTCTATATGTGGTAAACACTCCTCCCACAACTTCAAATTTGTTTTCAAGACAGCCCGTAACATAGTGGATAAAGTACGATTAACTACCTCAGTCTGTCCATCCGTTTGTGGGTGACATGTAGTTGAAAACAGCAACTTGGTTCCCAATTTATACCACAAAGTTCTCCAAAAATGACTTAAAAATTTTGCATCACGATCAGAAACAATGGTATTTGGCACACCATGTAAACGAACAATTTCCGTCATAAATAAATCAGCAATGTGTGAGGCATTATCATTCTTATGACAAGGTATAAAGTGTGCCATTTTGGAAAAACGATCAACAACTACAAAAATACTATCCCTCCCCCTCTTAGTCCTAGGCAATACCAAAACAAAGTCCATAGAAATATCCTCCCAAGGTACACTAGGAACAGGAAGAGGCATATAAAGACCATGTGGGTTAAGGCGAGACTTAGCTTTGTTGCAAGTAGTGCATCGTGACACGTAGCGCTCGACATCACGCCTCATCTTTGGCCAAAAGAAGTGTGTGGACAGCACGTCTTCAGTTTTCTTCACTCCAAAATGTCCCATCAAACCTCCTCCATGTGCTTCCTGCAAAAGCAATAGACGAACGGAGCTAGCTGGAACGCATAGCTTGTTAGCACGATAGAGGAGACCCTCTCGCAGCACATATTTATTCCAAGTTCTTCCTTCTCTACAATTTTCAAAAGCATCTTTGAAGTCCAAATCAGTAGGATATAATGCTTTAATTGTTTCCAAACCAAAGATTTTATGATCAAGTTGGGACAGCATGGTATAACGCCTAGATAATGCATCGGCAATGATATTTTCCTTCCCTTTCTTATGCTTAATGATGTATGGAAACGACTCTATGAACTCAATCCATTTAGCATGTCGTTTATTCAGATTCGTTTGACACTTAAGATACTTCAATGATTCATGATCGGAATGTATGACAAACTCCTTAGACCAAAGATAATGTTGCCAAGTTTGTAATACACGGACTAAGGCATACAATTCCTTATCATAAGTGGAATAATTCAGAGAAGGACCATGAAGTTTTTCACTAAAGAAAGCAATGGGTTTACCTCCTTGTATGAGAACACATCCAATACCAATGCCGCTTGCATCGCATTCTAGCTCAAAGGTCTTGTCAAAATCAGGAAGTTGTAGTAATGGTGCTTGTGTAAGCTTTGATTTGAGATCATCAAAAGCTTGTTGCTGCTGTTCGCCCCATCGAAATGGAACTCCCTTCTTCATTAGCTCATGTAGAGGTGTTCCAATGGTGCTGAAATCCCGCACAAAGCGCCGATAAAATCCTGCAAGACCAAGAAAATTACGAACCTGTGTGACGGTAGTTGGGGCTGGCCAGCTGGTGATTGCTTCAATTTTTGCCTCATCCATCTCAATTCCCTGCGAGGAAACGACATAGCCAAGAAACAAGACTCGATTGGTGCAAAAAACGCACTTTTTGAGGTTACCAAACAAACGTGCATCTCTCAAAACAGTAAAAACAGCACGTAAATGATCAAGATGTTCATCATATGACTTGCTGTAAATGAGGATATCATCAAAGTAAACCACCACAAATTGTCCAATGAAAGCATGTAAAACCTCGTTCATTAATCGCATAAAGGTGCTGGGTGCATTAGTTAAACCAAAAGGCATGACTAACCACTCATAAAGTCCAAACTTGGTTTTAAATGCAGCTTTCCATTCATCTCCTAGTGCCATTCTAATTTGGTGGTAACCACTACGCAAGTCAATTTTTGTGAAGATGATAGCACCACTCAATTCATCAAGCATGTCATCTAATCGAGGAATAGGATAACGATATCGAATGGTGATGTTCAACAATCAACACACATGCGCCAACTACCATCTTTCTTAGGAACCAAAAGAACAGGAACGGAACAAGGGCTAAGGCTTTCATGAATGTACCCGCGGTCCAAAAGATCTTGGACTTGTCGCTGAATTTCCTTAGTTTCTTGTGGATTCGCCCTGTATGCTGCACGATTTGGAAAACTTGCTCCTGGAATCAAATCGATCTTGTGTTCAATGCCTCTCATCGGTGGTAAACCAGGGGGTATCTCGGAGGGAAACACATCCTCAAACTCCTGCAAAAGGTTAGCAACAGCAGGGGGCAATGCAATAGACAATTCATGAAGTGAAAACATGGCTTCTTTGCAAACTAAAGCATAGCACATCCCCTTAGCATCGAATAAATCGGCAAGTTCAGATTTAGTTGCGAGCAATGATGGTGATTTTAACTTAATAACTTGCTGTTTTTCAGATTCTAATTTAGTTGCTTTGCCCTCACGAATTTTACTCTTCTCAAAATGCACAATTTCAGCAGGAGTCATGGGGAGCAAAGTGATTTTCTTTCCCTTATGCATGAGAGTATATTTATTGGTTCTACCATGATGAATAGCATCTGTATCAAATTCCCAAGGACGACCCAATAAAAGAGAACATGCATCCATAGGAACAACATCAAAATCAGCAAAATTATGGTATGAACCAATTGAAAAATGGATTCTCGATGTTTGTGTTACCCGAACCTTACCGCTGTTGTTGAACCATTGAATGTGGTACGGATGAGGGTGTGCTCTTGTTGTCAAACCGAGTTTCTTGACGACGTCCGTGTTTACCAAGTTATTGCAGCTACCTCCATCAATTATAGTGTGTACACGGCAGTCCTTGACGACGAGAAACATGTGGAAGAGGTTGTGTCGTTGTAGCTTGTCGTCGGTCTCCACTTTGGAGCTCAAGGCACGCTGCACAATGATGCTCCTATAGTTCTCCGTCGCCGCTGTACCAAGTACCTCTTCTTCGGTGTGTTCGTCATTTGGATCTGTAAAGTTAGTAGCAAGAGAATATTCATCTTCAACATCCGAAGTACTATCATACCCGCCATCGTCGCGTGCTATGTATGCTCGTTTGCTCGGGCAATCTCTCATCATATGACCAAGTCCCTGGCAGCGGTGACACTTAATGTCGGAAGTACGACCCGTAGAAGGAGTGGACGACAAAGGCTTGAATGATGTCGCCTTGCTGCCTTCCGGCACGCGAGAAGGTGGAGCAGCAGGTATAGTTCGTTGGCCGCCATTGGGTGGTGTAGTCGCTGCACGGGGGGGCGAAGATGGTGTTGTTTGTTTGGTTATATCATTCTGTCTTTCTTTTGCCTTGATACTTCCTTGTGTTGTGCTAGGCTCTAGGGCACTCAGTTGACCAGCAACAGTTTCCTACATTGAATACTTATTCAACTTTGTTTAGCTGTTAACGATTTTCTGCTTATTAGCCACCATATTGTGCCATCCAAGCTCCACCTTTCTCTTGAGCATAACAGGTACCTTTGCAATCACCCCACACTTCATTGGTTCATCTCACCGTCCACACCACCTGCTGTGTCGATAAGAACACTTGTAAGAGCGTGGTAAGACGCTTGAGCGAGAGATATTGTCTTCTTCCACCTTCCATATTGTCACTGTAGTTGATAGGGATAACATTTTTTTTGTTGTCTTTTGTTTCCTACTAACAATGGCAGGAGAAGAAAATAATGACGAATGTGTTGTCTTCTTGTCTTCCAGCGAGAGGCAACCGAGTCTCAAAAGTATTCATCCGAAGAACGGCGATATTATTGATCTAAGCAAAACCCAATTGTCTATGGCAGCTACCATGGAGTATATATAGGTGGGAGGACGTCCAAGGGGGTGTTAGGGTCGTGACCTAACCCTAAGACACAAAAATAATAGACTTAGACTTCATACAAGGCCCAATGGCCCAATACGGTGGCGCAGCACCCTGACAGATTATGTACTTGATTTTGTTTCGACGATTCCCGTCGACTCTGAAGGAATTTTGACATGGGACCGGCGCCATTGGAAAGTTTATCCTCTCCCCTTTCCGTGCATATGTAGAACGTCCAAAACGGAGTTCTACCCGCGGTCCAAAAGATCTTGGACTTGTCGCTGAATTTCTTTAGTTTCTTGTGGATTCGCCCTGTATGCTTTATGCGGATGAATGGCACAAAAATTTGTCACCTAATCTAGAGCTGGCGATGCGGGAGTTCACGCAAGGCGGCTAGCTAGGGCAAACCGATGAACGTGGCGGATTGGTTTGTTATTTAGGGATTGTGGAATAGGTGTCGAATAGCAAGAAAACAAGGACGAAACACGATAACTAGGACCCAAAAACACAAAGCTAAACCAGCAACAAGACTCAACCACACGAATGCAAACTCAACAATGCAAACTGAAAAACGAAACTGCAGGCACTATAGTCTGGGGAAGCGGTAAAAACGATCTAATTTTTTTTGTGGCTTTTCTGTGGACTCTAGGTACAAAACAAAATCGATCTAATAGAAAGAAGGAAAACAAATATACCTCACAGGCAACCTGGAAATCTGATACCAATTGATAGGAGAATTGATGAAGAGGCCCGATCTTCCGAAAGGTATGTCGATTGGGGTGGAGAACTCGACGTTGATGATCCGCGGCACTCGAGCGGTTCGAGTATCCCTGCAATCACTACACCACGGCTCCATTGGTTATCAACCGTGCTGCACACGCTTGACCTCGCCAAGAAGGCTAATCCCTGCAAGTGCAATCGAGAACATGAGCAAGAACGTAGAAGACACGATCGGAAATCGCGAAATTGGGGTCTCACAAACCGTAGAACGGCGATTTTATTGATCTAAGCAAAACCCACCGAATATGACCGGCGTCTGCAGTATTTATAGGCTAGGGTTCGACCAAAACACGATTAGACGCGTCCCTAATGGACTCTTACGGGATACAAGGCCCAAAGGCCCGATTCGGTGGCGCAGCACCGGACAGAAATCTGGACTCGACTTGTTTCGACGATTCCCGATGACTCCGGAGGAATTTTGAGGTGGGACCAGAACCATTGGAAAGTTTATCTTCTCCTCTTTCCGTGCATATGTAGAACGTCAAAAACGGAGTCCGTATGCCTCCTGGGCATCTGTTTTAAAGTGGACTGCTCCTGGACTCCGAGTTGAACTCGAGTCCGAGTTGTAAACTGTTTCCATTTACTTGTGGACGTCCCAGGTGGTTCTCCATGCTTCCAAGGCCTCCTTCCTTCACTTGTTGATCTTCTCCATTATTCCTAATAACAATTAAATCATCACATAGCAATCTATTCTCAAACTCACATGCAAAAGAAGTTAAGAACGAATTCACCTGCTGATTTAATAACCGTGCCCGTGCTCTTGTGATTGGTCCTTGCAGTTCAATGCGCGTCTCTGCTGTTGTGATGTCCTCATCAAAAGCTGACTGTAGACACGGCCTAGAACTCTGCATTATCACCATTAAACTCTCTATCCCGACCTGCAACTATTGGGGGAGGATTGCAAGAGTGAGTACATGTCGTCCTCAGCAAGTGTGGAAAGTATGACATGTGGCTGATTCAAATGACGAATATAATAATGGTTAAGTGCTGAAAAGTATAGTAAAACCATTTGGAAAAGCAATGTATTACATGTATGTGAAGTAATCCCATCATAAACCATAATTAATAATATAGCACCAATCCATATTCCATATCCAGCATCATATACCAATATCCATATTCAATACCAGAATTCAATTCATAACCATCCATAACCATAATACCAACCATAACCATCCCAAATACCATCCCAATACCGAGTTCCCTCTAATCAGGGAAGTTGTCCAGGTGCTCATAACTGGGAGCACGACTATCATGATAGTTTTATTAGACTCTGCAGAGTTTGTACTGCTTTACCCACGTGTTTGTGATTTCATCACCCATCGGCGACTAAAGAACCTCCCTTATTCCAATTACACTTCCTTCGGTGTATGACCAAGAGATCACAAAATAGCCTTTACAAAGGAATTACTAGCCTATTTATACCTCAATGAGGTTTCACCGGTGGTGATGTCTCCAACTGAGCACATCTTCAACCATAGGCCCCCTCTTGAGCCATTCGGATCCCAGGGTAGTCCCACCAATCATCAACAAACCCAATCCGACTACCCCTTCCCCGAACATCTACAATGGTCTAAACAGCACTAGCAAAGCCCTAATTAATCAGCTACGCTGCACCCATACTTGGCCTCGTGGTGGCACTGTAGTCCTGGCTTATTCTCGGATGAACCGGTCCTTAGATCTAAAGCAAGCAAGCCACCATACATCCAACCCATCCACATACCAGGCTTGCTTAGATCACCCATTACCATATCATATTGACCAGTTCACATTAAATAAAATATCATTACTGCATAATTAAATATGTAGTGTTGTTTTCCCATCCCAATTAATTAAGCAAAGCAAAAAGGTAAAAAGCCCTTCCCAACTCTCTACCATATATTCCAGATGACAAGGGTGGTTAAACAACGCTAGTAAACTTTCTACCATAGGATTCCCATCAAATTGACACAATCATGCAGTTTTGCAAACAAAACATTTATTTTAAAAACAGGATCAATATGCTTCAAGGACACTTGCCTTGCTCTTGGGATTGATTAGGGTCAAAGCCTTCAAACTCTTGGTGTTGTAGATCCTCTGCAGCACTCTCTAGCGTAAATTCGTCTAATCCGCACAATAAATATACAAGACAAGAAACACAATCAAAGAGTGCACAAATATTACTCAATATGACATGACATGCATGATTAATGCAAATGCAAGGTAGAACTTGTTAATAGATAGCTTTTAATGATCACTAACCAGTTCTAATAGATTTTAACAAGTGTATATAGGTTTGGAGTTGATTAGATCAAATTTTAGAATTAACTTAACACAATTTAACCAAGAAAATCAGACAAGTCTGCAGAAGGCCGGACTAGTCCGCACTTTGCAGAACTAGCGAACTAGGGTTTTCTAGATCGACGTGAATTTGGAGATTAGAGGTTGAATTCACGTAAGGAAAAGAGAATAGAAGGTATACCAAGTGTTTAGAACTCCAATGAATCAAGAAACTTGGAGGTAACACTTGAATCTTGATGATCTAGGGTTGGTGATGAACATGGAGATGAATTGGTGTTGAAGAACGAAAGCTTGGTGGAGATCTCGATCCTCCTTCATTTCCTCCTCTTCTTCTTGCTTGGGATCTTATTCTCCCTCCTTGATGGTGGCTCTCCACGAACTAGGGTTTGGGTGGGGTGGAAAAGTGGCAAATAGATGTCAAGCAAAGGGGTGAGGTTATTTATATAGAGGTGGAGGCTAGGGTTATATAGATTTCGAGTTTGAGAGGAGTATAGGCCGGTTTAGAGTCCCACATGGGCTCTAAAAGAGTTAGGCACGACGTCCCTAGGCCCACTTAACATGAAACCCAAGAAACAAGTCGTAAAACAAAAGATCAATTCGGAGTCGCGAAATATCGGACAAGTCCGAAAAGGACCGGACTAGTCCGAAGATGTCCAGAGAGAAAATCGGACAAGTCTGACAAAAAATCGGACAAGTCTGACTTTAGTCAGACTGGTAAACGGAAGTCCGCTGGAACATCAGACTAGTCCGGACAAGTCCAGGAACATAGCAAATTTTCAAGGATTATTGGAATATCGAACTAGTCCGCACAAAATCGGACAAGTCTGAAAGTTTCCAGAGGCAAAATCGGACTAGTCCGCAACAAAAACGAGCAAGTCCGTTTTTAGTCAGAGAGAAATCGGACTAGTCCTCAGTAAAATCGTACTAGTCCGCACTTTCCTGCATTTTAAGTGCGGTTTTGCTCTAAATCAATTTTAAATGTTCCAAATCAATTTTAAACTCATTCCTCTTGATGTGGGTCAATGTTAAACATGTATATGAATGTATGTAGGGCATGATGCATGAAAATGAGGGTGTTACAAACCTACCCCCCTTAAAATGAATCTCGCCCTCAAGATTCGACGCGGAAGAGAAGAGATAGGGCAATTCCTTCTTGAGATCATCCTCCAATTCCCACGTTACTTCTTTTTATGTGTGGTGCTTCCATTGAACTTTACACCATCGAATCACCTTGTTCCTTGTGGTTCTCTCCTTGGTTTCCAAGATCTTGACCGGTTGCTCAGCATAAGTCAAATCTTCCTCTAGTTCTGATTCTTCCATTGGCACTTGTTCTTCCGGTACTCGCAAGCACTTCTTGAGCTGGGAAACATGAAAGACATCATGGACATCCGAAAGATGAGCTGGCATCTCCAACTTATATGCTACTTCTTCTCTTTTGTCCAAAATCTTGAATGGTCCAATATAACGAGGTGCTAGCTTGCCTCTTATGTTAAACCTCCTATGACCTCTCATCGGTGACACCTTGAGGTAAACAAAATCTCCCACTTCAAAGGTTAATTTCCTTCTCCTATTGTCCGCATAGCCCTTTTGTCTTGATTGGGCAGCCCTCAAGTTTTCACGAATTATTTGGACTTGCTTTTCGGCTTATTGCAACACATCCGAACCAAATACTTGAGTTTCTCCTGCCTCATTCCAGAATAAAGGTGTCCTACACTTCCTTCCATAAAGTGCTTCATATGGCGACATTTTCAAGCTTGCTTGGTAACTATTGTTGTATGGAAATTCTGCGTATGCCAAGCTTTTGTCCCAACCTTTCCCATGCTTTAAAGCACAAGCTCTTAACATGTCCTCTAAAGTCTGGTTGGTCCTCTCGGTTTGTCCATCCGTTTGAGGGTGATATGCCGAACTAAAATTCAACCTCATTCCCAAAGCTTCATGCAACTTTTGCCAAAACCTGGAGGTGAATTGAGAACCCCTATCCGAGACAATCTTCTTCGGTACTCCGTGTCGACACACAATATGCTCCTTGTATATTTCGGCCAATTGTGCAGTTGTATATTTGGTTTTCACAGGGACAAAATGAGATGACTTGGTTAAGCGATCCATAATTACCCAAATTGAGTCATACCCAGACTGAGTACGTGGTAACCCAACTATGAAGTCCATTCCAATTTCTTCCCACTTCCATTCTGGGATCTTCAATGGTTGTAATAGTCCAGCTGGCCTTTGATGTTCCGCCTTGACTCGTTGGCACACATCACACAATGCTACGTATTCAGCTATGTCCTTTTTCATGCTATCCCACCAATAGCAAGTCTTCAAGTCTTTGTACATCTTTGTACAACCGGGGTGAATCGAGTACGGCGAGTCATGTGCCTCCTTTAATATTGTCTTCCGGATATGCTTTACATTAGGCACAACGATTCTCTTTCCAAGCCATAAGGTACCATGTTCGTCTTCGTCAAATCTGAATTCTCTCCCTTCTTCGGTCCTTTCCTTGATTTCCTTGATCTCCTCATTTGTGGTTTGTGCTTCTCGAATTTCTTGCTCCAAGGTCGGATTTAACTCCATCATCTCCATCTCATTTACAAACCCGAGGTTCAACCGTTCGAACTCCTTACATAACTCGGATGGTAACTCTCAAACTGTGAGCTGATGACTTACTCCTTTTCTACTCAAAGCATCGGCCACTACATTGGTTTTCCCCGGATGATAGTTGATGCCCAAATCATAATCTTTGATGAGCTCCAACCATCTTCTTTGCCTCAAATTCAGATCTGTTTGTGTGAAAATATACTTAAGACTCTTGTGATCCGTATAAATTTCACACATATGTCCAAGAATGTAGTGTCTCCAAATTTTCAATGCATGTACCACGGCTGCAAGTTCTAAATCATGTGTTGGGTAATTTTGCTCATGTTTCTTCAATTGTCTCGATGCATAGGCAACCACTTGACCTTCTTGCATCAGCACACATCCAAGTCCTTGTCTCAATGCATCACATTAAATATCAAAACTCTTGCTCACATCCGGCAATACCAAAATTGGGGCTGTTGTCAACCTCTTCTTCAACTCCTCAAAACTGTTTTGACAAGCTTGAGTCCATTGGAAAGTCTTTCCCTTCATTAGCAACTCCGTCATAGGCTTGGCTATTTTGGAAAAGTCCTTGATGAACCTACGGTAATATCCAGCCATCCCAAGGAAACTCCTTATTTCCTTTACATTTTGCGGCGGTTCCCACTTCAACACGTCTCTCACTTTTCCAGGGTCAACCAATACTCCTCCTCCTGAGATTATATGACCCAAAAACGACACCTCTTTCAACCAAAACTGACACTTGTTGAACTTGGCATACAATTGATGCTTCCTCAATTTCTGCAATGTAAGCCTCAAGTGTTCCTCATGTTCCTTCTCATCCTTCGAGTAGATCATAATGTCATAAATAAACACCACAACGAATCTATCCAATTACTCCATGAAGACCTTATTCATGAGGTACATAAAGTACGCAGGTGCATTTGTCAAACCAAAAGACATCACGGTGTATTCATAAGATCCATATCGCATTCTAAAAGCTGTTTTGGGTATGTTCGATGGTCTAATCTTCATTTGAAAGTATCCCGACCTCAAATCAATCTTAGAGAAGACACAAGCACCCTTCATATGATCAAACAAGTCTTCTATGCGTGGCAAGGTGTACTTGTTCTTGGTTGTTACCTTGTTGAGAACTCGGTAATCCACACACATCGTTTGGGATCCATCCTTCTTGTCCACAAACAGCACGGGCACTCCCCAGGAACTAGGGCGAATAAAACCTTTCTCTAGTTGCTCTTGAATTTGTTTCTTGAGCTCCGCTAATTCCATAGGAGGCATCCTATACAGCCTCTTAGCTATAGGTGCAGTTCCAGGAATCAAATCAATAATTAACTCAATGTCTCGATCAGGTGGCATACCTGGCAACTCGTCCGGAAAAACATCCAAAAATTCACACACCACCGGAATCTCCTCAATTGCGGCACCGTCCATATGATTCAGCTCTAATTGCTTCGGTGTGGTTTGAGATGCTTCAAATTCTATAGTGATCCCTTCTTCATTGGTCAACTTCACCGTCTTCGTGGCACACTCAATAACTCCATTGTGCTTCCTCAACCAGTCCATACCAAATATAATGTCCAATCCTTGAGAATACAAAACAATGAGGTTGGCGGAGAAGTCTACCCCCCTTATTCTAAGGCTTACTTTTGGACATACTATATTTGTCCTCATCTCTCCTCCAGGAGACTTAACCAATAGACTAAACTTCATATGAGAGATAGGCAAACTATACTTGGCAACATACTTCGATGCGATGAATGAATGCGATGCTCCAGAATCAAACAACATAGTCACGGGGTTGGAGTTGGCGAGAAACATACCAATGACTACATCATCTGCTTGTTGAGCATCCTCCGTAGAGACATGGTTCACGTTGCCACGAGCAAAATTCTGCTGTCCATGGCTCCCTTGTGGCTGTCCTCCATTGGGTCTTCGGTTTTGCCTCGGTGCATTACTTCCTTGACCAAGGCCTGACTTAGGACATTGTTGTGCAAGGTGTCCAGCTTCTCCACAAGTATAGCACTTCTTAACTACACCAGAATTGTCGGGACGAACTTGGTTTTGAGCATTGGCACCAGGAACGTTAGCACGAGGTGCAAAAGGCATTGGAGGCCTAGGTGCTTGCATGACAGGGCGTTGCTGCACAAACTGAGTTGGGCGCGGTGCATAACCAGGGCGTTGAGCAGGAATAGAAGAGCTGTAATATGGCGCATTAGGTGGTGCAAGGCGAGGGCGCACATTACTCCCTTGTTGCTTTCCTTGATATGGCGCCTTTCTCTTATTGTCTTGCTCCATCTCACGAATCTTGTTCTCAACCACAATTGCTTTGTCCACAAGCTTCTGAAAATTGGCATAATCACAGTTGAGTAGTTGCACTTGGATTTCATTGTTCAAGCCCCTCATGAACAAGTATTGCTTCCGGTTGTCCCGACTCACATCCTCAGGCGCATACCTTGAGAGTTGAGTGAATTTATTGAGATATTCACTCACGCTTGATCTTCCTTGTCTTAAGTTCTCAAATTCTTGTCTCTTCAAGATCATAACACCCTCGGGCACATAATGAGAACGAAAACTCTCCTTGAATTCTGCCCAGGTAATTCTCTCTTGGTTCTCATGAGCATTGCAATATGAATCCCACCAATCCATAGCTGCTCCAACTAGTTGATGAGAAGCGAAAAGCACCTTCTCCCGGACACTGCATTGGACAATAGCAAGTTTCTTCTCCACGGACTTGAGCCAATCATCCACATCCATAGGGTCAGCAGCTTGAGCAAAGGTTGGCAGCCTAGTCCTCATAAACTCTCCCAATCGGTTATGAGGAGGCGGGGGTGGCGGTGGAGGCATGTGGGGCAGATTATTAATGTTGCCAGCCTGCAGCTGTCCCATAGTCTGTATCATGGTCTGCATGAGCTGGTTCTACATAGCCAGTAACTGCTCAATATTGATAGCTCCATGAGAAGGTCCTTGTCCATTGTTGTTATGAGGTACTCCATGGTTCTCCTCCTCATCATTAACATCCCTCTGGTTGTGAGTCCTCACCATCTGGAGAAAAGCAATAGGTAAGAATTAGAAAACGTCCCCAACTATATGCATCAAGGGATATGAAACTAGACAACTAACTAGCCTACGTGGACATGGCAATGCTAAAGCATCCCAAAATCCTCTATTAAGCAAACAATATATAGCAAACAACATACCAACCAAAATACATCGATTCCTGAGTGCTCCTATGTGCTCTAAAGTGTCCATTCTATCTAGGCTACATCCTACGGTCAACCTGTGGCTCTAATACCAATCTATGATGCCCGGTTTCAAAAATGAACCAAGTAAATGCATATGTGTGCCCAGGATGTTCAACGCACATACACGAGTGCATTCACAAAAGAGTATACATAAAATTACCACAGAACAAGATTAATTATCAAATTTTATTGCAGAAACCATATTATCCTCAAATACAAGCACTAATGAATATTAATGACAATTTCAACTAATGCAGCGGAAATAAACTAAATAAGCAAACTAAACAGCTAGGCAGCATAAGCGATATGGTATAGCGCAGCTCCAATCAACACCACAGACAAAGCTGACAGTAAATACGACCTAGAACTCCGCATTATCACTATTAAACTCCCAATCCTGACCTGCAACTGTTGGGAGGAATTGCAAGAGTGAGTACATGTCGTACTCAGCAAGTGTGGAAAGTATGATATGTGGCTGATTCAAATGACGAATATAATAATGGTTAAGTGCTGAAAAGTACAGTAAAACCATTTGGAAAAGTAATGTATTACATGTATCTGAAGTAATCCCATCATAAACAATCATTAATAACATAGCACCAATCCATATTCCATATCCATCATCATATACCAATATCCATATTCAATACCAGAATTCAATTCATAACCATCCATAACCATAATACCAACCATAACCATCCCAATACCGAGTTCCCTCTAATCATGGAAGTTGTCCAGGTGCTCATAACCGGGAGCACGGCTATCATGATAGTTTTATTAGACTCTGCAGAGTTTGTACCGCTTTACCCACGTGTTTGTGATTTCATCACCCGTCGGCGACTAAAGAACCTCCCTTATGCCAATTACACTTCCTTCGGTGTATGGCCAAGAGATCACAAAATAGCCTTTACAAAGGGATTACTAGCCTATTTAGACCCCACTAAGGTTTCACCGGTGGCGATGTCTCCAACTGAGCACATCTTCAACCAAGGGCCCCCTCTTGAGCCATTCGGATCCCAGGGTAGTCCCACCAATCATCAACAAACCCAATCCGACTACCCCTTCCCCGAGCATCCACAATGGTCCAACAGCACTAGCAAAGCCCTAATTAATCATCTATGTCGCACCCATACTTGGCCTCGTGGTGGCACTGTAGTCCTGGCTTATTCTCGCATGAACCGGTCCTTAGATCTAAAGCAAGCAAACCACCATACATCCAACCCATCCACATATCAGGCTTGCTTAGATCACCCATTACCATATCATATTGACCAGTTCACATTAACCAAAATATCATTAATGCATAATTAAATATGTAGTGTTGTTTTCCCATCCCGATTAAATAAGCGAAGCAAAAAGGTAAAAAGCCCTTCCCGACTCTCTACCATATATTCCAGGTGACAAGGGTGGTTAAACAACGCTAGTAAACTTCTTACCATAGGATTCCCATCAAATTGACACAATCATGCAGTTTTGCAAACAAAACATTTATTTTAAAAACAGGATCAATATGCTTCAAGGACACTTGCCTTACTCTTGGAATTGATTAGGGTCAAAGCCTTCAAACTCTTGGTGTTGTAGATCCTCCGTGGCACTCTCTAGCGCAAATCTGTCTAATCCGCACAATAAACATACAATACAAGAAACACAATCAAAGAGTGCACAAATATTACTCAATATGACATGACATGCATGATTAATGCAAATTCAAGGTAGAACTTGTTAATAGATTGCTTTTAATGATCACTAACCAGTTCTAATAGATTTTAACAAGTGTATACAGGTTTGGAGTTGATTAGATCAAATTTTAGAATTGATTCAACACAATTTAACCAGGAAAATTGGACTAGTCTGCAGAAGGTCGGACTAGTACGCACTTCGCAGAACTAGCGAACTAGGGTTTTCTAGATCAACGTGAATTTGGAGAGTAGGGGTTGAATTCACGTAAGGAAAAGAGAATAGAAGGTATATCAAGTGTTTAGAACTCCAATGAATCAAGAAACTTGGAGGTAACACTTGGATCTTGATGATCTAGGGTTGGTGATGAAGTTGGAGATGAATTGGTGTTGAAGAACGAAAGCTTGGTGGAGATCTCGATCCTCCTTTGTTTCCTAATCTTCTTCTTGCTTGGGATCTTCTTCTCCCTCCTTGATGGTGGCTCTCCACGAACTAGGGTTTGGGTGGGGTGGAAAAGTGGCAAATAGATGTCAAGCAAAGGGGTGGGGTTGTTTATATAGAGGTGGAGGCTAGGGTTAGATGGATTTCGAGTTTGAGAGGAGTAGAGGCCGGTTTAGAGTCCCACATGGGCTCTAGAAGAGTTAGGCACGACGTCCCTAGGCCCACTTAACATGAAACCCAAGAAACAAGTCGTAAAACAAAAGATAAATTCAGAGTCGCGAAATATCGGACAAGTCCGAAAGGACCGGACTAGTCTGAAGATGTCTAGAGAGAAAATCGGACAAGTCAGGAAAAAAATCGGACAAGTCCGACTTTAGTCAGACTGGAAAACGGATAAGTCCGCTGGAACACCGGACTAGTCTGGACAAGTCCAGGGACTTAGCAAATTTTCAAGGATTCTTGGAATATCGGACTAGTCCGCACAAAATCGGACAAGTCTGAAAGTTTCCAGAGGCAAAATCAAACTAGTCCGCAGCAAAAACGGACAAGTCTGTTTTTAGTCAGAGAGAAATCGGACTAGTCCTCAGCAAAATCGGACTAGTCCGCACATTCCTGCATTTTAAGTGTGGTTTTGCTCCAAATCAATTTTAAATGTTCCAAATCAATTTTAAACTTGTTCCTCTTGATGTGGGTCAATGTTAAACATATATATGAATGTATGTAGGGCATGATGCATGAAAATGAGGGTGTTACACAAGTTCAGGGGAATATTAGTTGAGTTGATCAGGAGGTTGCACAGCATGTTTGAATCAAGAACAATGCATATGAAGGTATCGTGGACGTCGTTGGAAGATGTTTGCACATGTGAAAGGAGTGCATGGACGTGGCAACATGGTTCCATAGCATGATGAAGAGAAGAGGACATAAAGAATTGGTCAGAAATGTCCAACTAGCTTGGTTATGGACTTAGGTTGCGGCTGAGTCGTGTTTGACTCAAATATGGAAAGATTTGACTTGGTTATGTTAGGATTTCGTATGGGTCACAAAGTTAAGTTGTTTTAGGAATGTGGAATACATTCTTAAGGTGTTTGGAAGTCTTAAGATTGCTTCTATCTGCGTATAGAAGAGTCTTGAGCAGTTATGAAAAGTTTCAGTGGAAACTGAGTAGGATACGAGTCCTAGTTTGGTTTGGGTTGGCCTCATGGCTGGTTATATAAGCAAGGAAGGCCAGAGCTCGTATGATGAGCCCAACGTGTACGGGGGATGCCCTATATTTCGTTGAGAGATGTTGGTGGTGAACAAATTTGATAGAGGTCGACGTTGGCTGCCTGACTACCACAACCAGAATGGTGTGGCGCCTTGAGCGACAGTTACACCATCTCCTGATAACTATGATTTCGATGGAGGTCGAAGTTGTGTTATCCAACTATAACAACCACAAGGGTGTTGCGCCTTAGCAATAGTTACACTGGCTCCTGTTGTTGTTCTTGTTGTGCCAAGAATAGTCTTGAACCTGCAAGCAATCAAAGAACAAGAAAGAACAAGATAACAAGCAAACACTCACGGGTGTGATAAGATGGGGTTCTGATTCAAATAATTGGAACGTCTCATTGACACTTGCATTACAAGGAAGTAGCAATGGCTAAACTTACAGAAAACAAAATTCAAGTTCTTCCTATGGCTGCTAGTTGCTTATATAGAGGAGGAAGACTAGAACTCAGGATGGAGTCACGAGTCTTGTTTGGCCTTTTCTGGGCAGCTCAAGCATCATCTGCCTTTTATTCTTGATCCAATGGAAAGTAGACGAAGAGACCTTTCCAGCAAGTACTTATTTGCATAAACAACCTAGGGAGTTGAAAGTTATGCCCTTTTTAAGCTGGTACTTGCTGCAGTTACGAGGACCCCTCGGGTGGAGCAGTCTTCATTGCATTAATCCCTCCATTCCTCCTAGGTGGATCAATTCCCAAGCACCTAATAACAAGGTCATCACAAGGCTTTAATAGTTATCCATTTGAAGGATAATTAGTTTCAACATCCAGGAATAAATTCACCTAATAACTAAGTTCATGTGCACGAGCGCGTGTCATTGGACCTTGATTAGCCGCAAAGTGGTGAATAGGCTGCTGTTGTGGTTGTATCAATGGTAGCGATGTCGTCATCATACTCCCTTCTTGCAATTGAGTCATCCTCAACTCAAAGTATCTTCCTCGCTCACATATGGTTTCAAATCTACAATATTAAAAGAGGAAGTAACCCCAAAATGTGCAGGCAACTATATTCATATGCATTATCATTAATTTTTCGAAGCACTTTGAAGGGTCCAGCAGCTCTAGGTAGCAATTTAGATTTTCTCAAATCAAGAAATCTATCCTTTCTCAAATGCACCCAAACCAAATCACCAGGTTCAAAAGTAATATGCTTTCTACCCTTTCTACCGGCTTGTTGATACTTAGCATTCATGCTCTCAATGTTTGCTTTAGTTTGCTCATACATTTTAAGAATTAATTCAGCACGGCGAGAAACATCAAAATTCAATTTCTCTGAAGGTGGCAGAGCCAAAAGATCAATGGGGGCATGACGGATAAAACCATATACAATTTGAAAAGGGCACAATTTAGTAGTAGAATGTAGCGAATGATTGTAAGCAAATTCAATATGAGGTAAATATTCTTCCCATAATTTGATGTTATGTTTCAGAACAGCCCTAAGCATGGTAGATAAACTATGGTTCACTACTTCGATCTGTCCATCGGCTTGAGGGTGACAAGTGGTAGAAAAGAGCAATTTTGCCCCAACTTAGCCCATAAGGTTTTTCAAAAATGACTAAGATATTTGGCATATCTAATCTGAAACAATAGTGTTTTGGGACCCCATGCAAATGAACAATTTCTCGAAAGAACAAATCAGCAACATGGGTAGCATCATCAGTTGTGTGGCATGGTATGAAATGTGCCATTTTAGAAAATCTGTCCACAACAACAAAAATACTATCCCTCCCCTTCTATGTTCTAGGCAATCTTAAAACAAAATCCATAGAAACATCCTCTCATGGAGCATAGGAACAGGGAGAGGCATGTATAAACCATGTGGATTAAGACGGGACTTAACTTTTTGACAGGTGGTGCAACGAGCAACAAACCGCTTCACATCTCTTCTCATCTTGGCTTTCTAGGATGTCTCCCGTCTTCTTGACACCAAAGTGTCCCATCAACCCTCCACCATGTGCTTCCTGCAATAGTAAGATACGCACAGAACCAGCTGAAATGCACAATTTGTTAGCTCGAAACACAAAGCCATTAGTGAGAATAAACTTGTTCCATGTTTTTTCTTCTTTACATTGCAGCAGCACATCTTTGAAATCAGCATCAAAATCATATTGTTCTTTAATTGTTTCCAAGCCAAAATCTTAAAATCAAGTTGGGACAACATATTATAACAGCGAGATAAGGCATCCGCAATGACATTATCTTTTCCTTTCTTGTGTTTGATGACATAAGGAAAGGACTCAATGAATTCTACCAGCTTGACATGCCTACGGTTCAGATTAGTTTGGCTCTTAATGTGCTTCAAAGATTCATGATCAGAATGTATAACAAATTCTTTAGCCCATAAATAATGTTGCCATGTTTCCAAAGTTCGTACTAGTGCTGTCGGTACCCTAGAAACCGTACACCCCTTGAGGTTACAAAGATCTCAAAGGAAAGTCATCTACTTGGTTTGAAGACCCTCGGAGGCCCACATGTCAGACATAACTGGACCCGCTTCTCCAACATGGTTAATCCCTGGGTCGCCACGTGTACTACCAAACCGGAGCTACCGCCCACAAGGGGGAAGCTCCAGGCCATGTACCGAAACGGCACCTCCAAACTTAACCCCAGACCGAGAGAAGCTCCGGACCTGACACGTGTCGGGTAGTCCCGGAGCTACCTGTTTCCCACAGCAAGCTCCGGAGCTGCCACGCGTCCAATCGTCGGATCTTCAGTCTCTAACCTCCGGAAGACCCCGCAACGGCTCTGGATCTTCAAAGGAGAGCCAAGGACTTCAAGACCCGATTAAGTGTCATTAATGCCATATTAATGACACTTAAACTGACGATCTTAACACCAGTAACGGTGCTGTCAAAGCCCGTTACAGGGTCATTAAGAGCATCTAAACGTGTATCAATACTAGTAACCGCCGGGGCCACATGTTGGGCCAGGCTAACCTATAACGGCCTGCCCTTGTACTATAAAAGGATAGGCCGACGACATGTTCAAGGGGCTAGAGACACACACGCCATAGACACTCGTCATAAGCTCATACTGCTAATACAACACCAACCCACCCGTGGAGTAGGGTATTACGCTCAGGTGGCCCGATCCAAGTAAACTCTTGTGTCTCCTGTGTCAATTCCTACTCACCTTCTTGAATCTCCGCGCGCCCACACCGAACATCAAACTCCCCTATCACTTTAGTAGTGTAGGGAGATCTGCCGGTTCCAAACCGCCGACAGTTGGCGCGCCAGGTAGTGGGCGCCTGAGATTTTGAGAATGGTGAACTCAGCTGCTGGATCATCCAACGATCAACCTGCTGCTCAGGCTGTTGGGGGCAATCCCTCCAATAGGCAGCCACCAGCAGGAGCCTCAGCACCAGCGGGAGTCACGCTCCCACCACCACCGTCTCCTCCAGCAAATCGTGCTGGGCAATGTGATGGTGCGTCGGCGTCGATTACTGCGTCGGCAAATCATGACAACCCGGAACACGCGCTCCATGCAGCGCATGCTCTTCTCCAACGCCCACCACCTCCGGATGCATCCCGGGATGCACTGGAGCAGTGGAGGGCCGATGTGGAGCATTTGGTTGCAGCAGCAGCCGAACGCCTCAACAACCAGGGTCCTCCTCCTTCAGGACGAGCCCTGTCGCAGCGGCGGACTTTGTCTGGAAGACTTGGTCCGCACGTCTCCAATAGCAGGAGACGTGCTGCATCGCAACAAGTGACGTCATTGCCCTCCAGGGCACAACGCACTCGCACGGTATCCAGGCTTTCAACTCATGACCTCTGGGCGGAGCTTGATCGCCGATACCGCCAGCAGGATGGCCGAGTCCATATTGAGCGTGCCCGTGAAAGACGGGAAGCTCAAGACCTTTCTACTCTTGAAGGAGTAGGAGGAGGCTGTTTAGCCCTGGCCATGCACCTGCGCATGGTTAGATGGCCACAGAAGTTCCGGCCTCACCTGCCAGAAAAATTCGACGGGACTGTCAATCCTGCCGAATTTCTTCAGATATACTCCACTGCAATCTTGGCAGCTGGAGGAAACGAGGCCGTGATGGCCAATTATTTTCCAGTGGCCTTAACTGGGACCGCCAGGTCCTGGTTTATGAGCCTTCCGCCCAACTCTATCAACAGTTGGGAGGAGCTGTGCCGTCAGTTCACTGCCAATTTCGGGAGTTCATACACCCGACCAGGCACTGAACTAGACCTTTTTGCGGTCATGCAAAAAGGGGGAGAATCCTTGCGGTCATTCATCCAGATGTTCTCTCAGGTACGAAACACTATCCCTTCTATCTCTAGCGCCTCTGTTATTGTGGCATTCAGACAGGGCGTACAGGACAAGAAGATGTTGGAGAAACTGGGGATCAAGGAGATCACCAGCGTCATGGAACTCTTCAGCTTGGCAGACAAATGTGACAGAGCTGCGGAGGGCCGTGAAATGCACTCCAAACCAACCTCGGAGGATCACAAGAAATCCTCCAAAGAAGAAGCCACTACCTCCGGGGGTGGCAAGAAGAAAAAGAAGACCAACGGCAAGAAAAAGCCGTCGGCCGGCACATCCAATGTTGCAGCTGCTGCAACTCCGGGTGGCCGGGGGCCACGCCCCGAGAAGCGACCTCGACCGTCTTCTGAAGACGGTGGCAAACCCAAAGTGTGGTGTCCCATTCACAAAACGGGCAGCCACAGTTTGGAAGACTGCCGGGAGGTCCAAAACCTTGCCGAGCGCTACAACAAGCGCCGGGAAGAATCTCCTTTCCGACAGAGGGAAGGAAAGCAAAAAGTCGACGAAGCTCCGGCTGAAGAGGAGTTAGGATTTTAGGATCCCAAAAAGGTCCTGAAGGCCGTTTACACCTCAGTCGACGATGATTCTGACGTCTCTGACAACGAGCGTCGGAAGACCATGAACACCATTTTTGGTGGATCATGGGATATCACCTCTCGTCGCGTCATCAAGACTATGCGACGTGATATGGCCGCTGTAGCCCCTACAGTCAGGCCAGAACCTCATCGGAAGTGGATGGACACCGCCATCACTTTTGATGCTTCGGATTGCCCTTGGAGCATGGTTGGAGCAGGTCAGTTACCTTTGATGGTATCTCCTACCATTAATAACATCCAGCTCCACCATGTCATGGTAGACGGAGGTTCGGGGCTTAACCTTATCAGCTTCGAAGCTTTCACTAAGCTTCAGCTCCGACCTTCGGATCTCCACCCCTCTCGACCTTTCTCCGGAGTAGGTCCAGGGGCCATTACCCCACTCGGAGCTATTACTCTCCCCGTTACCTTCAGGACACGGGAGAAATACCGCACCGAGAAGTTGGTCTTCGACGTCGCTCAGATCAACTTACCATTCAATGCCATCTTGGGTAGACCTGCCCTATACAAATTCATGGCAGCTGCTCATTATGGTTATCTGGTGTTGAAAATGCCAACACCAGTAGGTGTTCTCCGGATTTGCGGAGATCGTACTGCCGGAGTAACTGCTCTGGAAGAACTCCATGCACTTTCCACGGCGCAAGAGGAGGACTCCAGGCAGGAGCAAACTCCAAAACCCCCGAGCATTCGTCAACGAGGCTCGACTTCTGCACCTCGTGTGCAGCCAAGCGGCGACGCCGACATTCCCATCAAAGTCGTCCAAATTGGTTCCGATGCCGCTCAGACCACCCGTATATCGGGAGGATTGAACGATAAATAGGAACTCGAGCTCATCACTTTCCTCCGGGCTAACGTCGACGTGTTTGCTTGGCAACCGTCACAAATGCCTGGGATCCCTAGGGAAGTGATTGAGCACAATCTGAAGATCTACCCTGATGCCCGGCCTGTGCATCAGAAGCCTCGAAAGCAATCCGTAGAGCGACATAACTTCATTCGACAAGAAGTGAAGAAGCTACTCGAAGCCGTATTCCTTCGAGAAGTCTTCCATCTAAAATGGCTGGCAAATCCAGTCGTTGTGCCCAAGGCCGGCGGGAAGCTTCGGATGTGCATTGACTACACCACACTAAATAAGGCATGTCCAAAAGATCCATTCCCACTACCTAGAATAGATCGGATAGTGGATTCCACCTCCGGGTGTGAATTACTGTGTTTCCTAGACGCATATTCTGGGTATCATCAAATCAGGATGTCTAGGGAGGATGAAGAGCATACTTCATTCATCACAGTAGATGGATTGTACTGTTACACAGCCATGCCCTTTGGTCTCAAGAATGCAACTTCAACTTTTGTACGAGCTATGTACAAAACTTTTGAAGAACTCATTAGAGACGTAGTGGAAGTGTACGTCGATGACATCGTGGTCAAGGTCAGGAACAAGGAGTCACTCCTTGACACCTTGCAGGCTGTCTTCGACAAGCTGCGGGCCACCCGCACAAAGCTAAACCCAGACAAGTGCGTCTTCGGGGTTAGCTCCGGAAAACTTCTCGGTTTCCTGGTAAGTCACCGGGGCATAGAAGCTAATCCGGCGAAGATTAAAGCCATTGAAGACATGCGGCCACCAACCCGTATCAAATACGTCCAAAAGTTAACTGGATGTCTAGAAGCCCTCAGCCGGTTCATATCAAGACTGGCGGAATGGGCACTCCCCTTCTTCAAGTTATTGAGGAAGTCTGGATCATTCCAATGGTCCAAAGAAGCAGAGAAGGCATTCTAGGAGCTAAAATAGTTCCTCACCACCCTACCAATTCTGGTAGCTCCGAACCCTGGTGAGCCTTTGTTGCTTTATATTTCAGCTACTGACGAAGTTGTCAGTATGGTTCTGGTTGCGGAGAGACCAGAACTACCCCACACTCAGGAATCCAGACCCCTTCGGGAAGGTCCGGAGGTTCCTGAAAGCGAGTCTGGGTCCCAGCTCCCATATTCGAATCCACAAGAAGTCACTTCAGGAGACCCAGACCCCTCCGGGAGGGTCTAGGTCACTTCTGAAGAAGCTCCGGGTTCCTCCAACCAGAACCCGGAGGTCCCCGAAGAAAATCCGGATCCCTTCGAGAGGATCCGGATCAGTGAAGAGGAAGCTCCGGACCCCTCCGAAAGGGTCTGGACCATTCAACGCCCGGTGTACTTCATTAGTGAAGTATTACATGATGCCAAGACTCGATACCTAGAGGTGCATAAGCTGCTCTATGCAGTTCTTATTGCCTCCAGAAAGCTTCGTCATTACTTCCAAGCTCACAAAGTCTCAGTCGTGACCTCCTACCCACTATGAGCAATCTTGCATAATCCCAATTCAACTGGGAATATTGCAAAGTGGGCAGCGGAATTGGCTGAATTTGATCTTGAATTTATTTCGAGACAAGCAGTCAAGAGTCAAGCATTGGCAGATTTTGTGGCAGAATGGACTCCCTCTCCATCAAACCCTGGGGGCCCCAGTGAGCAGAAGACGGAGCATCAAGCTCCAACCTTCACCGAGCCTCACTGGACCCTCTACTTCGAAGACTCCATGCAGAAGCAGGGGGCTGGAGCTGGAATCCTTCTCCTTGCACCGACTGGGGAGAAGGTGAAATACATGGTACACCTTGACTTCAAGGCAACCAACAACATGGCAGAGTATGAAGCACTCATCTACGGACTAAAGGTGGCACTGTCATATGGTGTCAAGCAATTGCTGGTCAAGGGAGATTCACAACTCATCATTAAGAAAGTGAAGGGTGAATGCTCCTGCAATAATCTCCAGCTAGCTGCTTACCTCCTTGAAGTCCAGAGGCTTCAGAAGGATTTCGAAGTCCTAGATCTCCACCATGTTCAGCGTGCCCATAACGCTGAAGCTGACGAACTCTCGACCAAAGCGTCAACCGGAGCTCCGGCTCCTGACGGAATCTTTGTCCGGAGGTTGTCAAAGCCAACATCTCAGCCTGCCGAACTGAGCGAAGGGGGCGAGATCAGCATCCCGAAGCTGACGGTCCCGATGGCCCTGTTACCATGGCAGCCATCAAGGGTCGTAGGTGCTGCCGGAAGCTCCGAGCAACCCAGCACGCAAGACTCAAAAGCTCAAGCTAGTTCCGATGCATGGATCTCGGAGATCCGGAGCTACTTGAAAGACAACATCCTTCCTGACGATGATGTATCCGCTGACCGGGTAGTCAGATTGGCTAAAAGATACACGCTGGTAGAAGGGGATCTCTACCGGCGCGGTGCCAATGGCATCCTAATGCGGTGCATCACAAGGGAAGAAGGCTGCGAACTTCTCGCAGAAATCCATGGAGGCGAGTGTGGGAACCACACGTCTTCATGCACGCTGGTCGGTAAATCCTTTCGGCATGGCATCTACTGGCCTACAGCGCTCCAGGGTGCAACTGAGCTAGTGAAGAAATGTGAAGCATGCCAATTTCATGCAAAGCAAATTCACACACCATCTCAGCCCCTACAAATGATACCTCCTACATGGCCCTTCGCTGTGTGGGGGATGGACATCTTGGAACCTTTCCCAAGAGCCGTCGGAGGTTACAAGTTCCTGTACGTCGCCATTGAAAGTTCACCAAGTGGCCGGAAGCAACTCCAGTTGTGACAATCAACAAGCAATCTGCTATCAACTTTTTGCAGTCCATTGTATGCAGATTTGGAGTCCCAAACAAAATCATCACTGATAATGGGACCCAATTCACAAGCTCATCATTCCAAGGATATTGCGAAGACCTCGACATACAAGTCTGCTACGCCTCCGTAGCTCACCCAGCCAGCAATGGCCAAGCCGAGAGAGCAAATGCTGAAATCCTTAAAGGACTCAAAACGCGCACCTATGAGCGCTTGAAAAAACATGGAGCCAACTGGATCGAAGAGCTTCCGCCCACTTTATGGGCCAACAGGACATCTCAAAACTGGTCAACTGGAGAGACACCCTTCTTTCTGGTGTACGGAGCTGAAGCAATCCTTCCTCCGGAAATCACCTTGGGTTCACTCCGGGTCCGGACCTTCGACGAAGCCGCGCAGGACCAGCTCCGGCGTGAAGACCTAGACCTCTTTGAGGAGGGAAGGTGCCAAGCAGCTGTTCGGAATGCCCGATATCGCCAAGCCCTGTGGCGTTATCACCAACGGCATGTACACAACCGACAGCTCGAGGAAGGCGATCTGGTGCTACGGAGAATACAATCCAGAGAAGGGTTAAACAAACTCTCTCCCGGATGGGAGGGTCCCTTCCGAGTGATTAAAGTATCCCGTCCCGGAAGTGTTCGCTTGGCTACTGAGGATGGGACACCTCTCCCAAATCCTTGGAACATCGAGCACCTCCTTAAGTTCTACACTTAATACCACGGAGGTGAGTCTTGAGTAACTTGAGATGTATGTTATAGAGTCATTGTACAGAGTCGGGTAGTTCCTCTGGGAGAGCAGCCGGACCTTTCTCGAAAGGTCCGCAAAGTCCATGCAACACTTGTCACAGTCTCAGGACTAAAAGTGCGGCAAACTACCCTGGGTCAAACGAGAAATGAAACACACTTAGCCTGGTTCCGTACCCTAAGAGTGTACTTGTTTCCCCTGTACCCCGGACTTATAATGAAAGACATCTTCATGTGAAATAGACTCCACGTGCATTTATTTTGTACAGTCTCAACATTTTTATTTTTCTCTTTCTTGTCTATAACAAAGACATGCAATTCTTAAGAAATTTTAGTTCAACTGGTTTATATACTATTCGAGTTGTATTGTCAATTCTTTTGGATTCAAATATTGTTCATGGCCAACTCGCTTGAAAGCCGCCAAGCCAACCTAGGACTGGAGTGTGCTATCGACTTAGCCTGGTCAAGCACCCTAAGTACGCCACTCTACCTACACCCCGGCAGGCCGAAGTAAGGCGGGTCCGTGTACAGTTGGATCTGGAAGAAAAGACAATGCATTCAGTTGTATTTAGAATCGCGTTCGACTTAAAATCTTCTTGAGAGTCGTAAGTTGCTACAAAATTATAGACAAGAAAAGAATTTTACTATTTTTCTTGGCTTAAGTGTGCAGGAAAAATAAAATCTACGTTGATGCAGAAAAGCCGGAGCTAACTAAGCTCCAACTCCCCTAGCGGGGGACAGCCGTCGACGCTAAATAAAAGATGGTGAGAAGACCCCGTAAATGGAGTCTGCTGCCAACAAACTGAGTGTTGGCAAAGGTCACTGCCGGAGCTACTAAGCTCCAACACCCCGGAGGACTAACTATTGATGCTCTACGCGTTGATAGAGACTATTGCCGGAGCTATCAAGCTCCAGCGATGGTCAACGCCGGAGCTTCTAAGCTCCGACAACCTCAGGGGGCCTTCACTATCGAAGACTTCGGACCTAAATTCAACAAGTTCGAAGCAAATGAGTCTTCAACAAAACACAATATCCTCTTGGTACATGTTCACAATCAAATTGTGCACATCTACCAGGGGGCCAAGTGAAGATAAAAGTGTTGAAGACAAAAAGTGAAATTCACAAAAATTTGGGGATTTCATTTATTTGGAGATAAGGGATTACAAAATTGAGGAAGAAGAAGAGAAAATACAAGTGAAAACTATAGAGATGGTCCTAGACCCTATGGAAGAATTGGGCGACCTTCTGGGCAACCTCCGATACGCTGGCTCGGGTAGCTTCGCCTTCTCCTTCGACGGGGCCTTCAAGCACCGGGTCCAGAGGAAATTGGGAGTTCCGGCTGGTGTAGCACGTCAGCACATACTCTGCGACGTTCTTTGCCAGGGATTGCCCCTCAACCTCCAGTTGGTCCGCGATGACATCGCCCACCTTGGAGAGCTTGCTACCTGCTGCGCTCAACGCCTGTAGCGCTAGGTCCGGCTTCGGCTCTGGATCATTCGGGCGCACGGGGCTGAAACCCATCGGTGTCAGCGCGTCGTTGGCCTTGCCCAGGAACTTCCAAATATGTAGGGAGTTCGCAGTCCTCAAGCCCTTCATTTCTTCCAGGGATCTCCTGGCCGCCATTAGTTCGGAATTCTCACGGGCGAGGCGCTCAACTTCTTTTGGCGTTCTGCTGAATCTTCTCAGCAACCCGCTTTTTGAGTTTTCCGAGCTCCTCCTCCCGGAGGTGGATCTTGTTGCGGCGGTCGACCAGGTCCTTCTCTCTACCCCTCACTTTCTTCTCCCTGGCAGTAAGGGCACACTCTTGTTCGTAGAGTTCCTGCCCTCGCACCCAGGCTTTCTCCTCTTCCTCATGGCAGCGCTCTTCCAATTTCTTGGTGCGCTCCTCGAGGCCCTTGTCAGCCAGAGCCACCTTCTCGGCGAGCTCCTCCTCCCTCCTCAGGACATCATCCCGCAGCTCTAGGAGTTTCTGCTCTTCATCTTCGAGTTGTTTCTCCCTCTCTTCAAGTGCCTCTCGGCGCTTGATGAGCGTAGTGTTAATGGCCTCAAGCCTTACGTGGCGTTCCTCGGCCGCACTATTGGCTGCTTTGGCCTGATTATAGATCTCCTGGGATTGGGCGTCGAGGGCGTGAGTCATACTCTCCCTGTCATCCAGCAACTTGCCCCAGTACTCCAGGCGGATCTTCTCCCGTTTGATCCACTCTTTGTCATCCGCTAGCCTCGACTGCGCCAGCTTGGTCTCGAAGTAGAGCTGGTTACGCCACCGCCTAAGGGTTTGACGCTCCTCTTCAAGAGCCTTGCTGTCGTGGAAGAAGGCCAGTTGGACTTGACGCAGACTGGAACATGCGTTGTCAATAGACAGTGACAACGGGATGGGTTCCAGACCCGCTGGGGCCTCCTCCGCTGGTTCCAGCGGGTCTTCAGATACAAAAAATGGGTCCCACTCCACAAGAGTGGACCCCTGAGTCTCCATGGCACTAGGGCCGTCCTCCGGGATGGCCTCAGTCGCCATCGAGGAAGGCCTTGCCGCCAAGCCTTCGTTCACCCCCTCAGGCAGGGGGCCAGCGACTTCGCCTGGGCACTCCGGCTCGGCCGCAGGTACCTCCGACGTCGTCGCTTCCGGAGCAGGAGCCGCTACTGGCTCCATTATGGGCACCTCTCCCAATGGGGGCTCAAGCTCTGTCACCTCTTCAACAACCGGCTCAGGAGCCGGAAGATCTTCAACATCGTTCGGCCCTATGGTCGGAGCTCCAACAATAACCAGCTCAATGGCCGGTGCTTCGGAGGTAGCCGACCCAACTGCCGGAACTACCTCAGTTTCTGGCGCGCACGCTGGAGCTTCAGTCACTTCCGGCTCAACCGCCGGGGCTTCGACAAATTCCGGCTCAGAGGCCAGGATTACTACTTCCTCCGGCTCAACAGCCGGAGCTTCCATCATCGCAGCACCAGAACCCGGAGCTTCAACCTCCAGGATAGGTGCCGCTGGCGCATCTTCACTCCCGTGGTCCGGCGCTACCACGGGAACTTCTGGGGATGAGTCGAGGTCCATGACCACGACAGCCGGCGCCGGAGCTATCGCGGCTTCAGCCACCACTGGGGGTGGCACCGGAACAGGAGCAGAAGCCCCCACCCTCACGGCTTCAGCCACTGTGGCTGAGGGTGGAGCTTCACCCCCCTTCTTGGGGACGCTGCAGATGATGAACGAAAAAATTAAAAATCAGTTGCTACAGTTAAAACAACTATCCAAGGTAGAGATTAAAAATTACCTTGGGAGGCTTCCGCACCAGCTTGCGCGGAACCTTTTTCCCGGGCGTTTTGGGCTGGTCATAGCCGGCGTGGAAGCTCCAGAAGGCCCCCCGGAACTTGTCGCGGCCACGGGCGTTTCTCGAGTCGAGGCTCTCCTCGATCGGGAAGAACCCCCGGACATGGAGGCCTCCACCGGCCTAGGTGCTGGAGTCGCGCGCCCGGAGCTAACATCCCGGGAGGACCCCACTGTAGGAACAGACGCGCTCCGGGAGGACCCCACTGCGGGAACAGTCGCGTTCCGGGAGGACCCCATTACGGGAACAGTCGCCACGGTTGTGGAAGACCTTCCCCTCCAGGGAGAAGGAGCCGAGGCGGAAGTAGCGGGCCTGACGGACCTTCTGTCGGCATGCTGCAGCTTCCTCTTCTGGCTCTCGGGTTCGTCCGCCAGCTCCTTGCCTTTGCCGACAACCTCGAACCTCGGCTTTGGGGCAGGGACAGAGCCATCTTCGGGCATTCCGGGGATCGCCACCCGGGTGGTTGATCTTCTCTCGACGACACCAAGGTCGTCAAGTACGGGCATCTTTCGCCGGAGCTCCCTGCTGAACTCCACTTCCACGTTCAGAGGGAGAAAGGCCGACGGGGGAGTCAAGTCATCACCGTCGACGTCGATTCCGTGCTGGAATTTCTTGAGGTGGAACTCCAAGGTTTTCCCCACCATGTTGGACTTCAACCCGGTCTCAACCCGGTCGTCGTCCATCACGCTGTTGAGGGCCCAAGCGAGTTTCTCCCTCCTCTTCAGCAGCGCCCACCTGTTGACCAAGAAATTTCAAAATACCGCCTGAGGAGTCAATCCTCCCTCCACGCATTGGCGGATCCTGGTCAAAGTAGGGTTGAAAGCTTCCTCCAGCACCGGAGCTTCACTCCAGATCGTCGTGTCGATGCTGGGCAGACCATCGGGCAGCTCCAGCCTCTCGTGCTCCTCCACCCTGACGACTATCCAGTCTTTCTTCCAGTCATCCCACTTCCCAGAGGGAAACAACCGGAGGTACTTGAATGGGCACTTCTTGCGCTTCACGAAGTAGTAGAAGCCAAGGTACTCATTGCTCCGGCCGGTGGTGTGGACGGTGAAGAAGGTCCGGAAGAGTTCAATGCAGGGGGGATGCCCACCCACATCTCACAGAAGTGGACGAAGATAGACACGAGGAGAATGGAGTGAGGGCCAAGGTGGTATAACTGCAGACCATAAAAGTCTAGCAGCATCAGGAAAAAGGAAGAAAAAGACGGGATCAACCCCACCATGGCGTACGAGGAGAAGTACACCATTTCGCCGGCGTGCTCCTTCTCGAATGGGAGCTCTCCGCCGGCACGGACCGAGTGGTTGAAGAAGTCCGAGGACCACCCCATGAGGGCTCGGACCTTCTTCTCGCCGTCTGTCTTCAAGCGACTCTCGCGGAGACCCAACTCCATCGCGGCACGGCCAGGCAAGAGAAGAAGAGCGAAGCACAAGTTGGGAGTTTGAGCGCAAGATCAGATGAGAGGCTTAAAGAACTCCCTACGGTGCGTGCTTTCCTTCTTAAGTAAGCCCTCGCAACGCTTGGATGGAAACCGCAAGGAAGTCGAAGATACCATTCACAAATTCCACCCAGCTGATGACAAGAGGGCCCGGGACCACCCCGACGATCAAGTCGAGGTTCTTACCCAGGCGAACGATTGTCATCATGAGGCGGGAAACCCAAAGGCGGTGGCCTGACAAGGCGCGCGGAACCGATACGGTTTTCGTATCGGGAACCGGCGACCTTCAATTGCGTGAGATCTGCATGCCAAAGATCTCATCTGACGCACGCGGGATGTGCCACTCGGCGAGGATTTAACTCCAAATCCTCGCCAACGGCACCTTCAAAGACCCTTGAAGACTCAGTTCAAGAGTCGCGAGGATGGACCCACCTTCGGCGGAATGACTTCACCCTAGTGGTCTTCCCCGGAGGTAGGTCCAGGGGGCCACTGTCGGTACCCTAGAAACCGTACACCCCTTGAGGTTACAAAGATCTCAAAGGAAAGTCATCTACTTGGTTTGAAGACCCTCGGAGGCCCAGATGTCAGACATAACCGGACCCGCTTCTCCAACATGGTTAATCCCTGGGTCGCCACGTGTACTACCAAACCGGAGCTACAGCCCACAAGAGGGAAGCTCCGGGCCATGTACCGAAAAGGCACCTCCGAACTTAACCCCAGACCGAGAGAAGCTCCAGACCTGACACGTGTCGGGTAGTCCCGGAGCTACCTGTTTCCCACAGCAAGCTCCGGAGCTGCCACGCGTCCAATCGTTGGATCTTCAGTCTCTAACCTCCGGAAGACCCCGCAACGGATCCGGATCTTCAAAGGAGAGCCAAGGACTTCAAGACACGATTAAGTGTCATTAATGCCATATTAATGACACTTAAATGGACGATCTTAACACCAGTAACGGTGCTGTCAAAGCCCGTTACAGGGTCATTAAGAGCAATTAAATATGTATCAATACTAGTAACCGCTGGGGCCACATGTCGGGTCAGACTAACCTGCAACGGCCTGCCCTTGTACTATAAAAGGACAGGCCGACGACACGTTCAAGGGGCTAGAGACACACATGCCATAGACACTCGTCACAAGCTCATACTACTAATACAACACCAACCCACCCGTGGAGTAGGGTATTACGCTCAGGCGGCCCGAACCAAGTAAAATCTTGTGTCTCCTGTGTCAATTCCTACTCACCTTCTTGAATCTCTGCGCGCCCACACCGAACATCAAACTCCCCTATCACTTTAGTAGTGTAGGGAGATCTGCCGGTTCCAAACCGCTGACAAGTGCATATAATTCTTTATCATAAGTGGAATAGTTCAGACTAGGCCCATTCAGTTTCTCACTAAAATAAGCAATAGGTTTCCCCTCTTGCAACAATACACCTCCCAATCCAATACCACTAGCATCACATTCCAACTCAAAAGTCTTATTGAAATCTGGTAATTAGAGAAGGGGTGTATGAGTTAACCTATTCTTCAAAGTTTCAAATGCAGTTGCTTGCATCTTGCCCCATGTGAATGGAGCACCCTTCTTTGTAAGCTCATGTAGTGGGCGTGCTATGGTGTTGAAGTCCTTCACAAAACAACGATAAAATCCAGCAAGTCTGAGAAAGCTTCGTACTTGTGTGACCGTGGCAGGAGTCTGCCAGCTGTGTATCACCTCCACTTTGGCTTGATCGACTTCAATTCCCTTTGGTGTCACAACATAGCCAATAAAAGAGACTCTATCTATGTAAAAGGTGAACTTGTCAATGTTACCAAATAAGCGTGCCTCACGTAAAGCATTGAAAACAGCACGTAGATTATCAAGATGCTCTTCTAGAGATGTGCTATAGATCAAGATGTCATCAAAATACTACCACAATCTTCCAATGAAAGAACGTAAAACCTCATTCATTAATCCAGTGCTAGGTGCATTAGTGAGACCAAAAGGCATGACTAACCACTCATACAAACCGAACTTGGTTTTAAATGTTGTTTTCCATTCATCACCTAGCTTCATCAAGCATATCATCTAACCTAGGAATAGGATGACGATATCTAATCGTAATGTTATTAATTGCTCGACAATCTACACACATGCGCCATGATCCATCTTTATTTGGGACCAAAAGAATAGGAACAGAGCAAGGACTAAGGGACTCACGCACATAACCTTTGTCGAGTAATTCCTGTACTTGTCACCGAATCTTCTTAGTCTCCTTCGGGTTGGTCCTGTATGGTGCTCGGTTTGGCAAAGAAGCCTCAGGGATGAGGTCAATCTGATGCTCAATCCTCTCAATGGTGGCAGCCCGGTTGGTACCTCTTGTGGAAACACAACAGCGTATTCCTGCAAAAGGTTAGTGAAAGTAGGGGCAAAGCACATGGTATGTCGTGAAGTGAGAACAAAGCTTCTTTGCAAGCAAACACATAGCAGATTGCAGCATCATTTCTTAATTCAAACAAATCAGATTTGGAAGCAAGAAAACAATCACTCTTCAATTTTATTTCATTCTTCTTCACATGAGCAGATTTGGAATTGTCAGTCTTAGGTTGTACTGATTCCTTCGCAACAATTGAATTTTCATTTTGAGTAGATTTCTTATTTTTCTCTTTACAAGCTCTAGCAATATCATCCTTCAAAATAGCATCGGGTGACATATGGTGCAAAACAAGCTTCTTCCCATTATGGATGAAAGAGTATTGATTTGATTTACCATGATGTAATGTATCTTTATCAAATTGCCAAGGTCGACCAAATAGCATAGAGCAAGCTTGCATAGGTACCACATCGCAATCAATGTAATCATGGTAGGAACCAATTGTAAATTCAACATGAACCAAATGTGTTACCTTAATCTTACCACTGTCGTTGAACCATTGGATGTAGTAGGGATGTGGATGTGGAAGTGTTGTCATCCCAAGCTTCTCTATCACGGTAGCACTTGCTAAATTGTTGCAGCTTCCTCCATCAATAATAATGCGACACGATTGTTCCGAAACTACACACTTAGTTTGGAATAGATTATGTCGCTGGATCTATTAAGCTTTGATCATTGGGCACTCAAGACACACCTCACAACAAGACTCTCATAGTGGTCAGCATGATCAGTCCCAATGTGCTCTTCATCATCATTCTTCTTTCCTGCATCTTGTGCAGCAAGCATGGCATATGTGTCATCATCTGAATCACTAGCGGATGAATACTCACCATTTTCTTGTACAATCAGCACATGCTTGCTTGGGCAGTCCCTTCGTAGGTGCCCAAAACCCTTGCACCGGAGGCATTGAATGTCTTTTGTTCTCTCGGTGGAAGCGATGGAAGAAGTGTTGGCTGCAACTTGGGTGGATCCTTTTGTTGTCTCGATGGCACGCGAAGGTGCTGATTTTGATGTAGTCCTGGGCAACCGATTGGAAGCATCATCTGGAGAATCATGCTTAAGACCAGCAGCACTTGAGTGGGACTGCCATGAGGTAGTTTGACCTGCAAAAAATGTTAGTTCTTATGCGTCGTCCCTGCACTTCTCTTTCATCCTTACAAGCAAGATGGAAAATCGAGTGACGTTAATGTATTTCTTATAAGCTAATATGTCCTGAATTTCTCTTGTTAAACCACCCATAAACCTAGCCATTGCAGCCTCTTCATTTTCAACTAGGCCACACCACATCATGCCTATTTGGAGTTCTTGATAGTAGACCTCAACAGATTTGTTGCCTTGCCTAAGTTGTTGTAATTTATGCAACAAGTTACGAGCATGATAGGAAGGAACAAAACGACGACGCATGATTCGTTTCAAGGTATTCCAAGTTTGTTGTACTGTAGCTGGATTTTTAGTTTGATACTCATGCCACCAAACAGAAGCAAAGTCAATGAATTCACTAGTGGCAGCTCTAACCTTTTTATCATCAGGGAAATCATGGCATGCAAATTTTTTATCTACTGATAATTCCCAAGACAGATATACATCCGGATCATATTTCCCATTAAAGGGTGGTATGGAGAATTTAATGCTACGTAGGGAATCATCATTGTCACGTACCTCAAATCATAGGGCTCGACCACCCATACCACGATGGTCGCGACGTGGCTGTCATTGATATCTAAAAGGTACATCATCAAGCTCGGTATCCGCTGAATACTCTGTCTTGTCATATCTTGCAGCGCTGCTAACGGAGTTGTGGCTGTCATCAACATGTATTTGCCTCTCTTCACGTCCAACCTGTTCCATCCTCTCCAATCGATCAATGATTGCTGCAAGAGAAGTGTTAATATCCCCAGCAGTGCTTTCTAATGTGGTCAATGTGGTGTTGGTGCAAATCTGTGTCGACTCCAATTGACCAATTCGTTCATTGGTGACTTGAATATCCTCGTTGAGGGCATCCGTGTGCAGCTTTACTTGGCGTTCTAAATGCTGAATGATGCCCCTCGTACGTGGTGAATGTGGAGATGTCTCATTCGCATCAGCTGACATGGTTAGTACAGAAAGGAAATACAACAGCAAGCAGATTGATCCTAGCACTTGCTAAGAGGTCGTAGGACACAATCACTTCCTCACTAGCAAGAAATCAAGCTCTTACAAGTTCTTACCACGCGATGCAAGGGGCGCCGGCAAACAGCAAGAGCAACAATAAACGGTGGCTGCTAGCACAATTCTATGGTGTTGTAGATGATTTTGTGGAGCTTTAGGTGGCTGCTAGAAATGAGTTGCATAAAGGAACAGCTAGTACCACATTAGTCACAACAAGTTGAATAAACATTCCATGATGGTATTTGTTGGTACCCTACGTACCAGGTACCCTTTAGTACCACGAAGAGTACAAGAGAATTCTACCTGGCGGAGTTGAAGGTATTCTTAGGTCCCACATATCACACTGCCCCGGACCCGCTCCCCTCATATGGCTAGCTCTTGAGCTAACACGTGTAAAGGAAAGCCGGAGCTAAATTCCCAACAAAGAGAAGCTCCGGCGTCAAAACGTGTACAACGGCTCCGGACCTATCCCCAAGCAGAGAGGAGCTCCGGTGCTGACAAGTGTATAGTAGCCCCGGACCTAACTCCCCGTAAGGGAAAGCTCCGGAGCTTCTTCATCGGCATGTACACTGACAGATCTCCTTCAACATGAGTCATCAAGTGTAATTAATAGCAATTACAAGATGTAATTGTGTGTTGTCAATGCTGTATTAACGACACATGATCAAGAGCACTATTAATAGGGGTAACGCAGCCATTAAGGCGCGTTATCACACTATTAATCATACTTAATACTCTTTAGATAGTGTATTAGGCTATTAAATACGCCAGGCCCACATGTCGGGTCAGGCAAGCTTTGTAATGGTTAGTCCTTATAACTATAAAAGGGTTGTACCGCACGAACATCAGTGACAGACTGATTCGACCTGATCTCAGCTGACTAGCGAACAGACTCGCACAATACAACAACACAAACCCCGTGGAGTAGGGTGTTATGCTCTGGCGGCCCAAACCACATAAATCTCTGGTGTCATAATCTTGATCCTGATCTCTGTGTACCCCAGCCACAAAAAGAACCTCCGTGGGCTGCTTCTTAGCGGGTCCGGGGGAAGTGTCATATCAAACAATTCGACATTTGGCACGCCAGGTAGGGGGGAGGGAAATTCTGAGATCACAAGATGGTGAATTCAGCTGCTGGATTCTCCAATGGTAACCATGCTGGACAATCTGCTGGAGGCAATCCCTCCAACGTCCAACAACCAGCAGGTGCCGTTGTTCCAGCAGGCGCTGTAGCACCAAAACCACCATCTGTTCCGGCAAACAATGCTGGTCAACAAGATGGGGCATCTGCGTCGATCATTGTATCGACAAACAACAACCCTGAGCATGCACTCATTGTTGCGCGAGCTCTTCTACAACACCCACCACCTCCAGGTGCACCCTAGGGTGCTATGGAGCAGTGGAGAGCTGATGTTGACCATCTGGTTGCAGCTGCGGCTGCAGGCATCAGCAATCAAGGTCCCCCCCTTCAGGGCGAGCACCTTCACAATGACAGACCTTGTCCGGCCGACTTGGTCCACAAGTCTCGCAACAAAGGAGACGTGTTGCATCTCAGCAGGTGACTTCATTGCCTCCTGGGGCACGACGCACCTATACAATTACCAGGATTCCGACTCATGACCTGCGGTTGGAACTGGATTGCCGTTACCGTCAACAGGATGGTCATGTACACATCGAGCATGCTCGTGAGAGGCGAGAAGCTCGGGACAACCAAGCACCTCAAGGAGTAGGAGGAGGGTGTTCTGCCCTGGCCATGCACTTACACATGGTCAGATGGCCACAGAAGTTCTGGCCTCACTTGCCGGAAAAATTCGACAGGGCTGTCAACCCCACTGAATTTCTTCAAATCTACTCCACTGCCATACTGGCTGCGGGAGGTGATGAAGTTGTAATGGCCAATTACTTCCCGGTGGCTTTAACTGGGACTGCAAGGTCCTGGTTCATGAGTCTTCCACCCAACTCCATTAATAGTTGGGCGGAGCTGTGCCAACAATTCACTGTCAACTTCGGGAGCTCCTACACCCGGCCTGACACTGAATTGGACCTGTTTGCCGTAAAGCAAACATCTGGAGAATCGCTACGATCCTTCATCTAGCGGTTCTCTCAGGTACGAAATACTATTCCTTCAATCTCGAGCTCCTCTGTTATCATTGCATTTAGACAGGGTGTTCGAGATAAGAAGATGGTAGAGAAGCTGACCATTAAAGAAGTTACCAGCGTCACAAAACTCTTCATCCTAGTTGACAAATGTGCTAGAGTTGCGGAGGGCCGTGAAATGCACTCCAAGCCAGCTCCGGAGGCCAACTAGAAGTCCTCCAAAACTGAAGCCGCTACCTCTCATAGTGTCAAGAAGAAAAAAAAGCCCAATGGCGAAAAGAAGTTGTCAGCCGGCGCTCCAACTGCTGCTGCTGCAGCTCTTGGAAGCCGGGGGCCACGCCCTGAGAAGCGACCTCGGTCTTCATCAGAAGACGGCAACAGTTCCAAAGCATGGTGTCCGATTCATAAGACGAACCGACATAGCTTGGAGGAGTGTTGGGAGGTCCAGAACCTTGCCGAACGCTATAACAAGCGCCAGGAAGAAGCTCCTTTCTGTCAAAGGGAAGGAAAACAAAAAGTCAACGAAGCTCCGACTGAAGAGGAACTAGGTTTCCAGGACCCCAAAAAGGTCTTGAAAGCTGTTTACAACACTGTCGATGACGACTCCGATGTTTCTGACAACGAAAGTCGGAAGACCTTGAACACCATCTATGGTGGTTCTTGGGACATCACCTCTCGCCGCATCCTCAAGACAATACAGCAGAACATGGCCGTGGCAGCTCCCGCTGCTAAGGCGGAACCACATCGGAAGTGGATGGATACACCCATCATTTTTATGCTTTGGACTGCCCTCGAAATATGATCGGGGCTGGCCAACTCCCATTGATGGTGTCACCCACCATTAACAATATCCAAATCCATCATGTAATGGTAAACGGAGGTTCCAGGCTAAACCTCATAAGCTTCAAAGCTTTCGTTAAGCTTCAGCTCCGGCCTTTGGACCTTCGCCCATCCGGACCTTTCTCCGGAGTAGGTCCGGGAACCATTACTCCTCTGGGTTCCATCACACTCCCAGTAACCTTGGGACCCGTGAGAACTACAGAACCGAGAAACTGGTTTTTGATGTCGCGCAGATCAGTTTGCCTTTCAATGCCATTTTGCATAGACCAGCTTTATAAAAGTTTATGGTTGCTACCCATTATGGTTACTTGGTGTTGAAGATGCCAACACCACGGGCGTTCTCCGAATTCGCGGAGATCGTACCGCAGGAGTTACTGCACTGGAAGAACTCTATGCACTTACCACAGCGCAAGAGGAAGCATCTGGTAAGGAGTCAGCTCTGAATCCTCCAAGCACTCGTCATAAAGGCTCTACCTCCGCACCTCGTGTGCAACCAAGTGCCAACGCCGACATTGCCGTCAAAGTCGTCCAAATTGGTTCTGATGCTGCTCAGACTACCCGTATATCGAGGGGACTGAACAACAAATAGGAACTCGCGCTCATCACTTTCCTCTGGGCTAATATCGACGTGTTTGCCTGGCAACCGTCACAAATGCCTGGGATCCCTAGGGAGGTTATTGAGCACAATCTGAAGATTTACCCAGATGCACGGCCTGTACACCAGAAACCCCGAAAGCAATCAATTGAGCGACAAAACTTCATCCGATAGGAAATCAAGAAGTTGCTCGAAGTTGGTTCATCCGGGAAGTCTTCCATCCAAAATGGCTGGCAAACCCAGTTGTTGTACCTAAGGCCAGTGGGAAGCTTCGGATGTGTATCGACTACACCACCTTAAATAAGGCTTGTCCAAAGGATCCATTTCCACTACCTAGAATAGATCAAATAGTGGACTCCACCTCTGGGTGTGAGCTACTGTGTTTCTTAGATGCATATTATGGATACCATCAAATCCAAATGTCTAAGGAAGATGAAGAGCATATTGCCTTCATAACAGTAGATGGATTGTATTGCTATACTGCCATGTCATTCGGTCTTAAAAATGATGCTTCAACATTTGTGCGAGCTATGCACAAAACATTTGGAGAGCTAATTAGAGATTTAGTGGAGGTGTATGTCGATTACATCATTGTGAAGATCAAAAACAAGGAGTCACTCCTTGACAAGTTACAAGCCGTCTTCGACAAGCTGCGCACCACGCGCACCAAGCTGAACCCAGACAAGTGTGTCTTTGGGGTTAGCTCCGGGAAGCTTCTGGGGTTCTTGGTGACTCACAGAGGAATTGAATCAAATCCGATAAAGATCAAGGCTATAGAAGATATGCGGCCCCCAGCCCGCATTAAAGATGTCCAAAAGTTTACTGGATGTCTAGCTGCGCTTAGCTGGTTTATATCAAGACTGGCAGAATGGGCACTACCCTTCTTCAAACTCTTGAGGAAGTTTGGACCTTTTCATTGGTCTGAAGAAGCAGAAAATGCGTTTCAAGAGCTGAAACAGCTCCTCACCACACTACCAATATTGGTAGCCCCTAATCCTGGTGAGCCTTTACTGCTTTACATTTCGGCAACCACCGAAGTTGTTAGTATGGTCCTGGTTGCGGAAAGACCAGAGCCACATCCGATTCAAATGACCGAATTCTTCCGGGAGGGTCCGGAATCACCTAAAGACATGACTGTGTCTCAGCTCCCAGACACGAAACCTCAAAATGAAGTGTTAGGAGATCAACCTCTTTCGTCTGAAGAGGTTCACCTGGCTGACCAAGATAATTTGGATCCTCTGAGAGAGATCTGGGTTGAACAAGAAGGAGTTTTGGACCCCTCTGTGAGGGTCCAAGAAGCACAACCTGAAGGTCCGGGACCCTCCAGCAGGGTTCGGCTTGATGAAGAGGAAGCTTCAGGTCTTTCTGAAAGGGTCCAGACCATCTGACGTCCTGTGTACTTCATCATTGAAGTACTCCACGACGCCAAGACAAGATACATTGAGGTGCATAAACTGCTTTAGACAGTTCTTATTGCCTCAAGGAAGCTTCGTCACTACTTCCAAGCCCACAAAATATCAGTGGTAACTTCTTTTCCACTATGTGCAATTTTGCATAACCCTAATTCTACTAGGAACATTGCAAAGTGGGTAGCAGAACTGGCCGAATTCAATCTAAAATTCATGTCAAGACAAGCAATAAAATGTCAAGCCTTGGCTGACTTTGTGGCGGAATGGACCCCCTCTCCATCAAACCCTGGGGGCCACGGTGAGCAGAAACCAGAACCAAAAGTTCCGATATTCACCGAGCCTCACTGGACCCTCTACTTCGACGGATCCGTGCAGAAGCAGGGGCCGGAGCTGGAATCCTTCTCATGGCTCCGACCGGGGAGAAGGTCAAGTACATGGTACACATTGATTTCAAGGTAACCAACAATATGGCGGAGTATGAAGCCCTCATTTATGGACTCAAGGTGGCACTATCTTATGGTGTCAAAAAGCTGTTGGTAAAGGGAGATTCACAACTCATCATCAAACAAGTGAAAGGTGAATGTTCCTGCAACAATTCTCAGTTAGCTGCTTATCTCCTTGAAGTCCAGAGGCTTTAGAAGGACTTCAAAGTCTTGAATCTCCATCATGTTCAGCATCTTCATAACTCTGAAGCTGACGAACTCTCGACGAAAGCCCGGAGCTCCGACTCTTGATGGAATTTTCGTCCGGAGGTTGTCAAAACCAACAGCTCAGCCTGCCGAACTGAGCGAAGGGGGCGAGAACAGCACCTCGAAGCTGGCGGTCCCGGTGGACCTTCTACCATGGCGTCCACCAAGGGTCGTAGGTGCCATCGGAAGCTCCGAGCAACCTAGCAAGCAAGACTAAGAAGCTCAAGTTAGTTCCGATGCATGGATCTCGGAGATCCGGAGCTACTTGAAAGACAACATCCTTCCTGGAGACAGTGTATCTACTGACCAGATTGTCAGATCGGCTAAAAGATACACGTTGGTAGAAGGGCATCTCTACTGACGTGGTGCCAATGGCGTCCTAATGCGGTGCATTACAAGGGAAGAAGGCCGCGACCTTCTCGCAGAAATCCATGGAGGCGAGTGTGGAAACCACGCATCTTCTCGCACACTGGTCGGTAAAGCCTTCCGGCATGGTTTTTACTGGCCTACAGCACTTCAGGATGTGGTTGAGCTAGTGAAAAAATGTGAAGCGTGTCAGTTCCACGCCAAAAAGATTCACACACCGGCTTAATCGCTACAAATGATACCTCCTACATGGCCATTTGCTGTGTGGAGCATGGACATCTTGGGATCTTTCCCAAAAGCTGTCGGAGGTTACAGGTTCCTGTATGTCGCCATCGACAAGTTCACCAAGTGGCCAGAAGTAACTCCAGTAGTAACAATCAACAAACAATCAGCAATCAAGTTCTTGAAGTCCATTATATGCAGATTTGGAGTTCCAAACAAAGTCATAACTGATAACTGAACTCAATTTACAAGTGTTGCATTCCAAGAATATTGCGAAGACCTCGGCATTCAACTTAGCTACGCCTCAGTAGCTCATCCAGCAAGCAATGTCCAAGCCGAGAGAGCAAATGCAGAAATCTTAAAAAGACTCAAGACGCGCACATATGAGCGCTTGAAAAAGCACGGAGCTAACTAGATTGAGGAGCTTCCATCCACATTATGGACGAACCGGACAACTCCAAACCGGTCAACTGGGGAAACTCCATTCTTCATTGTGTATGGAGCTGAAGCAGTCCTTCCTCCAGAGATCACCTTGGGGTCCCTACGGGTCCAAACCTTCGACGAAGCCACGCAGGACCAGCTCTGGCGTGAAGATCTTGACCTCGTCGACAAGGGAAGGGGCCAAGCAGCTGTTCAGAATACACGTTATCGCCAAGCGATCCGGTGCTATCATCAAAGGCATGTGCGCGACCGACAGCTTGAAGAAGGCGATCTGGTGCTTCAGAAGATATTAAGCTGTGAAGTAATGAACAAACTTTCCCCCAGCTGGGAGGGTCCCTTCCGAGTAATTAGAGTATCCCGACCAGTATGCATTTGCTTGGCAACAGAGGATGGGACCCCGCTTCCCAATCCTTGGAACATCAAGCACCTCCGTAAGTTTTATGCTTAGAATCACGGAGGTGAGTCTGTAATTACACACAATGCATGTTGTAGAGTCATTATACAGAGACAGGCAAGTCCTCCGGGAGAACATTCGGACCCCTCCGGGAGGGTCCGGGAAGTTCAAGTAACACTTGAGACAGTCACAGCACTAAAAGTGTAACTACTTGCTCTAGGCTAGTACAAGATGTATAGCACATTTAGCATGGTCCAACACCCTAAGTGTGTCCTTGTCTCCCCTGTAATCCGGACCTATAATGAAAGGCATTGTTGTGTGAAAACAGACTCTACGTGCATTTACCTTTTGTGCAAGGCTCAATATATCAAATTATTTTCACCCTGCTTGTCTATAATAAAGTTGTGCAAATCTTTTTGAGCTTTGTTCCAAGTAATTCACATGTATTACAAGCCTTATTGATAGTCTTTTTCGATCTTAACATTGCTACATAGTCTACTTGCCGAACGCCAAGCCAACATAGGTCCGGAGTGTGCTATCGGCTTAGCCTGGTCCTGCACCCTACGTCGCCGCTCTACCTACACCCCGGCAGGCCTCAGTAGGGTGAGTACTAAAAAGGCATGTAGATCTAGAAAGATTATATCAAAATGCTCGTTATCATGTCGAGTTTCTTCGAACCTAAAGTTCAAATAAGAACAATAAGTCACAACCAATTTATAGACAAGAGGACGAATTTTACTTTCTCTCTTGCCTTTAATATGCAGGAAAAGCAAAAATTCATAGCAATGGTAGACGACGCTGGAGCTGCTAATCTCTAACATCCTCCAAGGGGGCCTGCCATCAATGCTTCATACGTTTACAGTGGGTATTGTCGGAGCTACTAAGCTTCGGCAACCCACAAAGGTCTATCATTGATGACTCGTGCGCTGGCATCAGCCACTACCCGAGCTACAAACCTCCGACTATCCCAGGGGGGCAACAGTCGACATATCAAAGATATAGACTTCGGACCTAAAATTTACAAGTGCGAAGAATTCAAGTCATCAACATACTGGCACAACCTTTGGTACATGTACACACTTCAATTGTACACATGTACCAGGGGGCCAACAAGATACGACACTATATATTGAAGACAAAGTGAAATTGAAGGCAGAAAGGAGGATTTCGTTAATCAAAAGTACTGGATTACAAAATTGGGGTTACAAGGGGCAAAAGGAGAAAAGTCGTCCTGTGGAAAAATGAAGTAACCTTCTCAGCAGCTTCTTGTACACTAGCCTTGGCGGCATCCTCTTCCTCCGCGATGATTCCTTCAAAGACCAGATCAAGGGAGAACTAGGGGTCTTGGCTTTTGTAACATTCCAAGACATACTCGGCAACGTTCTTGGCCCAGGATTTACCCTCCGTCTCTAGCTGATCGGTGATGACGTTACCCATCGCGTCGAGTTTGCTGCCAGCAGAGCCAAGTGCAACTAGCGTATGGTCCAGCTCCTGCGTTGGGACTTTCGGGCGTACTGTACTAAAACCAAAAGGCACAAGGGCCCTGTCCACACGTCCCAAGAAGTCCCATACCATCAAGGTCTCGATTGCCTTTGAGCTCCGCAGCTCTTCCAGTGACCTCCTGGCAGCCTAAAGCTCTGAACCTTCACGGGCAAGGTGCTCAGCCAACATAGCATGATGCTGCATGTTCTCAGCAACTTGCTTCTCCCGGTCAGCCAGCTCCGTCTCCCAAAGGTGGATGTGGTTCCGCCTTTCAGCTAGGTCCTTTTCCCTGCCTTTGACTCTCTCCTCCCTAGCGGCAACGTCAGACTCTCTTTTCGAGAGCTCTTGCCTCACCTTTCAGTTCTTTTTCCTTTCTTCCTCCTTCCATAGATCCAGCTTTTTGCTGCGATCTGCCAAATTCTGCTCACCCAGAGTCAACTTCTGGGTGACCTCCGCCTCTCTCCTTACTACATCCTCCTGCTGCTCCAGAAGTTTTTCTTCTCTCGCATCTAGGTCCGCTCGACACTTCAGTAGAACCTCATTCAATGCAGTGAGTTTTTTGTGATGCTCGTCAGCAGCATCATGCCTCTTATTGTCTTGCTCCAGGATCTCCCTGGAGTTAGCATCGAGCGCCCGGATGGCGGCTTCCTTCTCCTCCATTAGTTTGTCCCAGTATTCTAACCGGACCTTTTCCCTCTTAATCCACTCCTTGTGGTTAGCCAGTCTTGTTTGGGCAAGCCTGGTCTCAAAATGGAGTCTGTTGTGTCAACGCCTCAAGGTGTGGCGCTCCTCCTCCAAGGCTTTGCTCTCATGATCGAAGGCAATCTGGACCTGTTGGAGACTTGAGGAGGCATTGTCTATGGACAACGCTAGAGGAATAGTGAATGTGGCCTAGAGGGGGGTGAATAGGCCTTTTTGAATATTGTCGGATCCTGCAACACTTAACAACCAGTTCAAAACCAGAGAAATCGGACTAGTCCGGTAAAGTGCGGACTAGTCTGGTGTATACGGACTAGACTGATTAGGCTTGATTGATTAACTTTATTTTTCAATATATGCAGCGGAAATATACGATTAAACAAAGTGTTACAAGGTTATGAATCAGGTTATATTACAATTCAATCTTATACTTGATATTTCAACATAAAGTAATCAAGATCAATTGTAACCCTAGATTGATATAATGTAAAGGACAATGAACACAAAAGAGGAACACAAGTGATTTATCCCGTGGTTCGGTTCCCACAGAGGCAACCTACATCCACGTTGAGGAGCCCACAAAAGGATCGGGTCTTCTCCAACCCTACCCTCGTCGGATCGCCACGAAGGCCAATCCTCTTCCACTTATCTCAAAGCGGTGAATAACCGAATTCAAGGGGCTTTCTCACACGTTGAGAGCTCCCTTAGATTACAACACAAAATACCACCAAGAACACACTCAAAAGAATACAATTAAATCGCAGGAGTGTGTTAGAGAATCAAACCAAGAGCTCAATGTGGTGTTGAATGTGTCTCTCCAGTGAACTAGAGTGAATCCCCAAGGGATTGATCTTTATTGCACTTAATTTCGTGGAGAGATGTGGTTTTTGAGGCTCTTGGGAGGTGTAAAGGCGCTAGGGTTCGAGAGAGAGTAAAATATGGCCGTGCAACTCTATTTATATGGGTTTCTAAAAGTGACTGTTAGGGTTCAGAAAGATCGGACTAGTCCATGGTGGTCACCGAACTAGTCTGGTGTGCTGTGCGTAGCAAACCCTAAGTGTCCCGAAATATCGGACTAGTCCGGCTAGGAACGGACTTGTCCGATTTCGCTACTGGAAACCTTTGGACTAGTCCAGTAGTCATCGGACTTGTCCGGACATGTGAAACCCTAAGTGTATAGGATGACAAGTCCGCAATTGGAGGACTTGTCCGATTTAGTTCAGAGGGAATTTCGGACTAGTCCGTGCAAATATCGAACTTCTCCGATTTGGATCAGAGAGAATATCGGACTAGTCCGGTTGTGATCGGACTTGTCCGATTTTGTGTGACTTGTGAAGTGTTTTGAGGACTAGTCCACACTGGGGAGGACTAGTCCGATTCTAGTCAGAGAGATATCGGACTAGTCCGATGGATATCGTACTTGTCCGATTTTGTGCAGAAAGGATATCGGACTAGTCCGGTGTTAGTCGGACTAGTCCGGTCCTGTGTAACCTTGTGCAATGTGTGTGTTTAATTTTGATTGAGCTCTTGGGATGTGGTTTCTTAACAGACTCCATACACAATGATCTACTATTCTTCTTCCTTGAGCTCATTTCCACTTTGCTCCTCATTCTTCCTTCTTTTTGGCACTTTGCTCATTTTTCTATTAAAAGCCTGCACTCATCTCAACAAAGAGGTTAGGATCCCAATTACTTGTCATAAATCATCCAAAACACACAAGGGAGTCCTAGATGCACTTTCAATCTTCCCCTTTTTGGTGATTGATGACAAGCAATTGAGATTTCACAAAATATGGTAAAAGTTGAGATTTTCGTAAAGTATGCACATATGAGTCCAAAATACATCAAGTAGTGAAAGCATAGTCCATATGTGCATTCTTTATGGTGGGATGCATAACTAAGTGCACTGAAACATTGAGAACGACATAATTGACATTAATCACCCAATAGCAAACATATTTGTCATTCTAGAGCAAAATCACAGTTTTCATTAATACTACTCAAAGGATCAAATCATTGCATCACATAACCATAATTAACATAAGACATTGTTAAAACTTTACAAGCCACAAAAGAGTTAAAAAAACATAGCATAGATCTCTCTCCTCGCAACCTACAGCTAAGACTAAGACTCCCCCTCAATCTCTCCCCCTTTGGCATCAAGACACCAAAAAGAAGGAGAGGAGGGTCCTAAGTTCTTCACTCTTTGCTGTCGGTCCTCTCATCGTCGTCTTCATCATCTTCATCTTCAGCTTGATGAGGAGGAGGAGGAGGAGGTGCGGAGCTGCTTGAGCCCCTAATGCCAAAGTAGGCAAGCTCGGAGGGGGTCAAGGGCCCGAGCTCGGTGAAGTCAGAATCTGAGTCTTCAGAGATTATTGGAGACCCAATCGGCTCAATCTCCAGTTTCTGGCAAATTTGCTTCACATTTGCCTTGATATACTTCATGTCCTCCTTTCTTTTCTTGTTGAGCTTATGGGCCTTCACTTCGGCCTTTTTGCAGAAGGCAAAGATTGCAGTCAGGTACTTGAGAATTCCACTGGCTGAACCTTTTTGAGGGGCTGCACTAGAAGCAGAAGCAGGCCTAGCATCTTCTCTTGATCTTGCCGGTGCCTCGGGACTGGAGACCGGCGAGGGAGCAGCCTGCACACTCGGCTTTTGAGGCATTTGAGGCCTCAAGGGGAGATGCTCCACATCTTTCACAAACTCAATTTCGGTGACTTTTTCAATCACAAACATTAGATAAGGAGCATATCCACAGGACCTGTTGGGAGTACAGGATATGTTCACCATATCATTCCAAATGTATTCCACCACATCAAATGGGCGGTCCTTGCTTATGACCCTCATCAGAGTCCTGAGGTATCCTTGCACACTCCCAGCATCTCCATCCTTGGGAGCAATCGTCTTCCTCAAAACTCTATTCGGCACCACAAAGAATGGCTTCATATTTTTGGTGGAAGGAGGTTTGAACTCTGAGTTTGGCTCATATAGGAACTTCATCCTATCCTTGTCAATGACACCTATGTTGTGTATGACCAAGCAATCAGATCTTGTGGTGTCAAGGTGAAGCAGGTTAGCAAAACCTTCTTGAGTAATACTGTACTTGGATCCATGGGTCATCCAAGTGACACTCTCCTCATCTTCACTAGAGAAGTGACAGGTTGCATAGAACTGTGCAATCACTTCATTGTTCCAGTTATTCCTGAAGGCGAAAAGATCCCTCAGGCCATGCTTCTCAATGGCTCTCACTACTTCAGTGAACGGTGAGCAGCCCTTCTTCTCAAAATGTGCCCAGTCAATCCACTGACTGCGCACAACTGGTGTCTTCATGGGGAGATACACTGATTTGTAGTAATCAACATGGAAGTTGCACCAGAATCATCCATCAGCAGCTTGCTTCGGTTGGCCATACCAATCGATGCTCCTGAATTTTGCCGCTGAGTCACTGCCCTTCCCATCGAACTTGTCTTCAGTGGGGTCCCGGACCCCTTCCCTTGGAACATGGAGTTTCAACGGGCCAACCGGACCTGTTTTTATTCCTTTGCCCTTGCCTTTTGCTAGGCGGGCACTTGCTGCCCTAGGGCCACCGCAGGTGGTAGCCCTATAAGCAGGCACCTTGGAGGATGGCTTCTTAGCTAGCACTTTCCTTCGAGCATGTGTAGGAGACTGAGCTGGCTCGGACGGTCTTTCTTGGCGCTTCTTGCCAAAACCCGTCGAGGTTCGAGGTGCCACCTCGTGGTCCATCTCGGCCCCAAAATCGGAGACGTCATTGCTAGAGCTCGACATGACCTGAGAATGAGTGGTATGAATGATAATGAATGACACAAGGCATAGGTGTGAAAGGGTAGCAAGGAATTGCATTGAGGAATTGAAGAATTAGGTTTTGAGTTCAGAAACATCGGACTTGTTCGGTGCACAGGCACGGACTAGTCCGGGGGACCGGACTCTTCCGTGCATGGACCGGTCTAGTCCGGTGATCATCCTCAAAAACCTAAGAGACTGGACAAAAGATGATTCCTAATGCACAACAAGTGTAGCATACACGTAATACATCAAGGAGGCATGTATATAGTGAAATATGCTAGGCTATTTGATCAACAATGAAGAAATTTGGAAATTCTTGGGTTTGAGCGAAAATTACCGGAAGAATTGCTTGAAACTTGAAGATGAGGGTGTTGAAGGCCAGACAAGTCTGCTAGCTTCAATCCTCAAGTGAACAAGCTTGATTTCCGCCCAAATGCGAAGCTTTTTGGTGGAGGGAGCAAGAAATCGCCTTGGCAGCTCGAGCACGAAGAGAGAGAACGCGTGAGGCAAGAGTGGAGGTGAAGAAATTAGGGTTTGGCGGTGGCTAGGGTTATGGACACGAAAAATCGGACAAGTCCGGAGATGACCGGACTAGTTTGAACTTTTCCAGGGGCTATATCGGACTAGTCCGTTGTCTACCGGACTAGTACGGCCTAACCGGCACTCTACGGACCAGTCTGCATGGGCGGACTAGTCCGGGCAACCACGGACTAGTCCATGGTCACCAGGCAAGAATTTTATAGCCCATTCATATATATTTGAAGGTTCATATTTAGAAAATAGAGAGGCAAATCAACTCAAATAATCTTGATGATTATGATCAGTAAGCATACAACAATCAAGCAATGATCATAATTCACCAGGATCTAGTAATTGACATAGTTTTTCGGAGAAAATTGAGAGAGATGATTTTCACAATCCAATCAACATACTTCGAAGAATTCATACAGGTATGCAACATTTGAAGCCACACTCCGAGCATCAAGGATATTTAGTTCATTTCGGAGTTCACAAAAGCGCTTTTCATCAAGTGGCTTGATGAATATGTCGGCCAATTGTTTTGGGGTATTGACATGAGAAATGGCTATGTCTCCTTTCATGGCATGATCTCTCAAAAAGTGATGTCTTATGTCTATGTGTTTGGTTCTGGAGTGCTCAACTGGGTTGTGGGTAATTTTGATGGCACTTTCATTGTCACAAAGGAGTGGAATATGGTTCATATTGTAACCATAGTCCCTTAGAGTTTGTCGCATCCAAAGGAGTTGTGCACAACAACTCCCGGCTGCAACATACTCTGCTTCGGCTGTGGATAAGGCAATGGAATTTTGTTTCTTGGAGGACCAAGAAACTAAGGATCTCCCTAGGAATTGGCATGTGCTGGAGGTGCTTTTTCTATCTACTTTGCACCCGACATAATCTGCATCATAGTAACCAATGAGATTGAATTTTGAGCCTTTTGGGTACCAAAGACCAAGGTTGGGTGTATGAACCAAATATCTCAAGATCCTTTTTACGGCTGTTGTCGGTACCCTAGAAACCGTACACACCTTGAGGTTACAAAGGTCTCAAAGGAAAGTCATCTACTTGGTTTGAAGACCCTCGGAGGCCCACATGTTAGACATAACCGGACCCGCTTCTCCAACATGGTTAATCCCTGGGTCGCCACGTGTACAACCAAACCGGAGCTACCGCCCACAAAGGGGAAGCTCCGGGCCACGTACCGAAATGGCACCTTCGGACTTAACCCCAGACTGAGAGAAGCTCCGGATCTGACACGTGTTGGGTAGCCCCGGAGCTTCCTATTTCCCACAGCAAGCTCCGGAGCTGCCACGTGTCCAATCGTCGGACCTTCAGCCTCTAACCTCCGGAAGACCTTGTAACAGCTCCGGATCTTCAAAGGAGAGCCAAGGACTTCAAGACCCAATTAAGTGTCATTAATGCCATATTAATGACACTTAAACGGACAATCTTAACACCAGTAACAGTGTTGTCAAAGCCCGTTACAGGATCATTAAGAGCAATTAAGCGTGTATCAATACTAGTAACCGCCGGGGCCACATGTCGGGCCAGGCTAACTTGTAACGGCCTGCCCTTGTACTATAAAACGACAGGCCGACGATACACGCGGGGACGTTCACGGACGAACTCACGCACCCCATACACTCGTGGCAAGCTCTTATTGCTAATACAACACCAACACACCCGTGGAGTAGGGTATTACGCTCAGGTGGCCCGAACCACGTAAATTATTGTGTCTCCTGTGTCAAACTCCTATTCACCTTCTTGAATCTCCACGCGCCCACACCGAACATCAAACTCCCCTATCACTTTAGTAGTGTAGGGAGATTCGCACTCCCACCACCACCGTCTCCTCCGGCAAATCGTGCTGGGCAACGTGATGGTGCGCCAGCGTCGCTTACTGCGTCGGCGAATCATGACAACCCAGAACACGCGCTCCATGCAGCGCGTGCTCTTCTCCAACGTCCACCACCTCTGGATGCATCTCGGGATGCACTGGAGCAGTGGAGGGCCGATGTGGAGCATTTGGTTGCAGTAGCAGCCGAACGCCTCAACAACCAGGGTCCTCCTCCTTCGGGACGAGCCTCGTCGCAGTGGCAGACTTTGTCCGGAAGACTTGGTCCGCACGTCTCCAATAGAAGGAGACGTGCTGCATCCCAACAAGTGACGTCATTGCCCTCCGGGGCTCGACGCACTCACACGATATCCAGGCTTTCGACTCATGACCTCCGGGCGGAGCTTGATCGCCGATACCGCCAGCAGGATGGCTGTGTCCATATTGAGCGTGCCCGTGAAAGACGGGAAGCTCAGGACCTTTCTACTCTTGAAGGAGTAGGAGGAGGCTGTTCAGCCCTGGCCATGCATTTGCGCATGGTTAGATGGCCACAGAAGTTCCGGCCTCACCTGCCGGAAAAATTCGACGGGACTGTCAACCCCGCCGAATTTCTTCAGATATACTCCACTGCAATCTTGGCAGCTGGAGGAAACGAGGCCGTGATGGCCAATTATTTTCCAGTAGCCTTAACTGGGACCGCCAGGTCCTGGTTTATGAGCCTTCCACCCAATTCTATCAACAGTTGGAAGGAGCTGTGCCGTCAATTCACTGCCAACTTCGGGAGTTCATACACCCGACCAGGCACTGAACTAGACCTTTTTGCGGTCGTGCAAAAAGGGGGAGAATCCTTGCGGTCATTCATCCAAAGGTTCTCTCAGGTACAAAACACTATCCCTTCTATCTCTAGCGCCTCTGTCATTGTGGCATTCAGACAGGGCGTGCGGGACAAGAAGATGTTGGAGAAGCTGGCGATCAAGGAGATCACTAGCGTCACGGAACTCTTCGGCCTGGCAGACAAATGTGCCAGAGCTGCGGAGGGCCGTGAGATGCACTCCAAACCAGCCTCGGAGGATCACAAGAAATCCTCCAAAGAAGAAGCCGCTACCTCCGGGGGTGGCAAGAAGAAAAAGAAGACCAACAGCAAGAAAAAGTCGTCGGCCGGCACATCCAACGTTGCAGCTGCTGCAACTCTGGGTGGCCGGGGGCCACGCCCCGAGAAGCGACCTCGACCGTCTTCTGAAGACGGTGGCAAACCCAAAGTGTGGTGTCCCATTCACAAAACGGGCAGCCACAGTTTGGAAGACTGCCGGGAGGTCCAAAACCTTGCCGAGCGCTACAACAAGCGCCGGGAAGGATCTCCTTTCCGACAGAGGGAAGGAAAACAAAAGGTCGACGAAGCTCCGGCTGAAGAGGAGTTAGGGTTTCAGGATCCCAAAAAGGTCCTGAAGGCCGTTTACACCTCCGTTGATGATGATTCTGACGTCTCTGACAACGAGCGTCGGAAGACCATGAACACCATTTTCGGTGGGTCATGGGATATCACCTCTCGTTGCGTCATCAAGACTATGCGATGGGATATGGCCGCTGTAGCCCCTACAGTCAGGCCGGAACCTCATCGAAAGTGGATGGACACCTCCATCACTTTTGATGCTTCTGATTCCCCGCGGAGCATGGTTGGAGCAGGTCAGTTACCTTTGATGGTATCTCCTACCATCAATAACATCCAGCTCCACCATGTCATGGTAGACGCAGGTTCGAGGCTTAACCTCATCAGCTTCGAAGCTTTCACTAAGCTTCAGCTCCAACCTTTGGATCTCCATCCCTCTAGACCTTTCTCCGGAGTAGGTTCGGGGGCCATTACCCCACTCGAAGCTATTACTCTCCCAGTTACCTTCGGGACCCGGGAGAAATATTGCACCGAGAAGTTGGTCTTCGACGTCGCTCAGATCTACTTACCGTTCAATGCCATCTTGGGTAGACCTGCCCTGTACAAATTCATGGCAGCTGCTCATTATGGATATCTGGTGTTGAAGATGCCAACACCAGTAGGCGTTCTCCGGATCCACAGAGATCGTACCGCCGGAGTAACTGCTCTGGAAGAACTCCACGCACTCACCACGGCACAAGAGGAACATTCCAGGCAGGAGCAAGCTCCAAAACCCCCGAGCATTCGTCAACGAGGCTCGACCTCTGCACCCCGTGTGCAGCCAAGTGGCGACACCGACATTCCCGTCAAAGTCGTCCAAATTGGTTCCGATGCCGCTCAGACCACCCGAATATCGGGAGGATTGAACGACAAATAGGAACTCGCGCTCATCACTTTCCTCCGGGCTAACGTTGACGTGTTTGCTTGGCAACCGTCACAAATGCCTGGGATCACCAGGGAAGTGATTGAGCACAATCTGAAGATCTACCCCGATGCCCGGCCTGTGCATCAGAAGCCTCGGAAGCAATCCGTAGAGCGGCAGAACTTCATCCGACAAGAAGTGAAGAAGCTACTCGAAGCCAGATTCATCCGAGAAGTCTTCCATCCGAAATGGGTGGTGAACCCAATCGTTGTGCCCAAGGCCGGCGGGAAGCTTCGGATGTGCATCGACTACACCATGCTAAATAAGGCATGTCCAAAAGATCCATTCCCACTACCTAGAATAGATCAGATAGTGGATTCCACCTCCGGGTGTGAATTACTGTGTTTCCTAGACGCATATTCTGGGTATCATCAAATCAGGATGTCTAGGGAAGATGAAGAGCATACTTCATTCATCACAGTAGATGGATTGTATTGTTACACAGCCATGCCCTTTGGTCTCAAGAATGCAGCTTCAACTTTTGTACGAGCTATGTACAAAACCTTTGAAGAACTCATTAGAGACGTAGTGGAAGTGTACGTAGATGACATTGTGGTCAAGGTCAGGAACAAGGAGTCACTCCTCGACACCTTGCAGGCTATCTTCGACAAGCTGCGGGCCACCCGCACAAAGCTAAACCCGAACAAGTGCGTATTCGGGGTTAGCTCCGGAAAACTTCATCCGGCAAAGATAAAAGCCATCGAAGACATGCGGCCACCAACCCGCATCAAAGACGTCCAAAAGTTAATTGGATGTCTAGCAGCCCTCGGCCAGTTCATATCAAGACTGGCGGAGCAGGCAATCCCCTTCTTCAAGTTATTGAGGAAGTCCGGACCATTCCAATGGTCCGAAGAAGCAGAAAAGGCATTCTAGGAGCTGAAACAGTTCCTCACCACCCTACCAATTCTGGTAGCTCCGAACCCTGGTGAGCCTTTGTTGCTTTACATTTCAGCTACTGACGAAGTCGTCAGTATGGTTCTGGTTGCAGAGAGACCAGAACTACCTCATACTCAGGAATCCAGACCCCTTCGGGAAGGTCCGGAGGTTCCTGAAAGCGAGTCTGGGTCCCAGCTCCCAGATTCGAACCCACAAGAAATTGCTTCAGGAGACCTAGACCCCTCCGGGAGGGTACAGGTCATTTCTGAAGAAGCTTCGGGTTCCTCCAGCCAAAACCCGGAGGTCCCCGAAGAAAATACGGACCCCTCCGAGAGGGTCCGGATCAATGAAGAGGAAGTTTAGGACCCCTCCGGGAGGGTCCGGACCATTCAACGCCCGGTGTACTTCATTAGTGAAGTATTACATGATGCCAAGACTCGATACCTAGAGGTGCATAAGCTGCTCTATGCAGTTCTTATTGCCTCCAGGAAGCTTCGACATTACTTCCAAGCTCATAAAGTCTCGGTGGTGACCTCCTACCACTTCGAGCAATCTTGCATAATCCCAATTCAACTGGGAATATTGCAAAGTGGGCAGCGGAATTGGCTGAATTTGATCTTGAATTTATTTCAAGACAAGCAGTCAAGAGTCAAGCGTTGGCAGATTTTGTGGCAGAATGGACTCCCTCTCCATCAAATCCTGGGGGCCCCAGTGAGCAGAAGACGGAGCATCAAGCTCCAACCTTCACTGAGCCTCACTGGACCCACTACTTCGACGGCTCCATGCAGAAGCTGGGGGCCGGAGCTGGAATCCTTCTCCTTGCACCGACTGGGGAGAAGGTAAAATACATGGTACACCTTGACTTCAAGGCAACCAACAACATGGCAGAGTATGAAGCACTCATCTACGGACTAAAGGTGGCACTGTCATATGGTGTCAAGCAACTGCTGGTCAAAGGAGATTCACAGCTCATCATCAAGCAGGTGAAGGGTGAATGCTCCTGCAATAATCTCCAGCTAGCTGCTTACCTCCTTGAAGTCCAGAGGCTTCAGAAGGACTTTGAAGTCCTAGATCTCCACCATGTTCAGCGTGCCCATAACGCTAAAGCAGACGAACTCTCGACCAAAGCGTCAACCGGAGCTCCGGCTCCTGACGGAATCTTTGTCCGGAGGTTGTCAAAGCCAACAGCTCAGCCTGCCGAACTGAGCGAAGGGGGCGAGATCAGCATCCCGAAGCTGGCGGTCCCGATGGCCCTGTTACCATGGCAGCCATCAAGGGTCGTAGGTGCTGCCGGGAGCTCCGAGCAACCCAGCACGCAAGACTCAAAAGCTCAAGCTAGTTCCGATGCATGGATCTCGGAGATCCGGAGCTACTTGAAAGACAACATCCTTCCTGACGATGATGTATCCGCTGACCGGGTAGCCAGATTGGCTAAAAGATACACGCTGGTAGAAGGGGATCTCTACCGGCGCGGTGCCAACGGCATCCTAATGCGGTACATCACAAGGGAAGAAGGCTGCGAACTTCTCGCAGAAATCCATGGAGGCGAGTGTGGGAACCACGCATCTTCCCGCACGCTGGTCGGTAAAGCCTTTCGACATGGCTTCTACTGGCCTACAGCGCTCCAGGATGCCACTGAGCTGGTGAAGAAATGTGAAGCATGCCAATTTCATGCAAAATAAATTCATACACCAGCTCAGCCCTTACAAATGATACCTCCTACATGGCCCTTCGCCGTGTGGGGGATGGACATCTTGGGACCTTTCCCAAGAGCCGTCGGAGGTTACAAGTTCCTGTACGTCGCCATTGACAAGTTCCCCAAGTGGCCGGAAGCAACTCCAGTTGTGATAATCAACAAGCAATCTGCTATCAACTTTCTGCAATCCATTGTAAGCAGATTTGAAGTCCCAAACAAAATCATCACTGATAATGGGACTCAATTCACAAGCTCAGCATTCCAAGGATATTGCAAAGACCTCGGCATACAAGTTTTCTACGCCTCCGTAGCTCACCCAGCCAGCAATGGTCAAGCCGAGAGAGCAAATGCAGAAATCCTTAAGGGACTCAAAACGCGCACTTATGAGCGCTTGAAAAAACATGGAGCCAACTGGATCGAAGAGCTTCCGCCCACCTTATGGGCCAACAGGACATCTCAAAACCGGTCAACTGGAGAGACACCCTTCTTTCTGGTGTACGGAGCTGAAGCAATCCTTCCTCCGGAAATCACCTTGGGTTCACTCCGGGTCCGGACCTTCGACGAAGCCGCGTAGGACCAGCTCCGGCATGAAGACCTAGACCTCCTTGAGGAGGGAAGGTGCCAAGCAGCTGTTCGGAATGCCCGATATCGTCAAGCTCTACGGCGTTATCACCAGCGGCATGTACACAACCGACAGCTCGAGGAAGGCGATCTGGTGCTACGGAGAATACTATCCAGAGAAGGGTTAAACAAACTCTCCCCCGGCTGGGAGGGGCCCTTCTGAGTGATTAAAGTATCCTGTCCCGGAAGCGTTCGCTTGGCTACCGAGGATGGGACACCTCTCCCAAATCCTTGGAACATCGAGCACCTCCGTAAGTTCTACACTTAATACCACGGAGGTGAGTCTTGAGTAACTTGGGGTGTATGTTATAGAGTCATTGTACAGAGTTGGGTAGTTCCTCCGGGAGAGCAGCCGGACCTTTCCCGAAAGGTCCGCAAAGCTCATGCAACACTTGTCATAGTCTCAGGACTAAAAGTGCGGCTAACTACCCTGGGTCAAACGAGAAATGAAACACACTTAGCCTGGTTCCGTATCCTAAGAGTGTACTTGTTTCCCCTGTACCCCGGACCTATAATGAAAGACATCTTCATGTGAAATAGGCTCCACGTGCATTCATTTTGTACAGGCTCAACATTTTTATTTTTCGCTTTCTTGTCTATAACAAAGATGTGCAATTCTTAAGAAATTTTAGTTTGACCGGTTTATATACGATTCGAGTTGTATTGTCAGTTCTTTTGGATTCAAATATCGCTCATGGCCAACTCGCCTGAAAGCCGCCAAGCCAATCTAGGGCTGGAGTGTGCTATCGACTTAGCCTGGTCAAGCACCCTAAGTACGCCACTCTACCTACACCCCGGCAGGCCGAAGTAAGGCGGGTCCATGGACAGTTGAACCTAGAAGAAAAGACAACGCATCCGGTTGTATTTAAAATCGCGTTCAACTTAAAGTCTTCTTGAGAATCGTAAGCCGCGACGAAATTATAGACAAGGAACGAATTTTACTATTTTTCTTGGCTTAAGTGTGCAGGAAAAATAAAGTCTACGTTGATGGGAAAAAGCCGGAGCTAACTCAGCTCCGACTCCCCTAAGGGGGCCAGCCGTCGACGCTGAATAAAAGATGGTGAGAAGACACCGTAAATGGAGTCTGCTGCCAACAAACTAAGTGTTGGCAAAGGTCACTGCCGGAGCTACTAAGCTCCGACACCCCGGAGGACTAACTATCGATACTCTACGTGTTGATAGAGGCTATTGCCGGAGCTATCAAGCTCCAGCAATGGACAATGCCGGAGCTTCTAAGCTCTGACAACCTCAGGGGGCCTTCACTATCGAAGACTTCGGACCTAAATTCTACAAGTTCAGAGCAAATGAGTCTTCAACAAAACACAATATCCTTTTGGTACATGTTCACAATCAAATTGTGTACATCTACCAGGGGGCCAAGTGAAGATAAAAGTGTTGAAGACAAAAAGTGAAATTCGCAAAAATTTGGGGATTTCATTTATCTGGAGACAAGAGATTACATCTGGAGACAAGGGATTACAAAATTGAGGAAGAAGAAGAGAAAATACAAGTGAGAACTACAGAGATGGTCCTAGACCCTATGGAAGAACTGGGCGACCTCTGACACGCTGGCTCTGGTAGCTTCGCCTTCTCCTTCGACGGGGCCTTCAAGCACCGGGTCCAGAGGAAATTGGGAGTTCCGGCAGGTGTAGCACGTCAGCACATACTCTGCGACGTTCCTCGCCAGGGATTGCCCCTCAACCTCCAGTTGGTCCGCGATGACATCACCCACCTTGGAGAGCTTGCTACCTGCTGCGCTCAACACCTGCAGCGCAAGGTCCGGCTCCGGTTCCGGATCATCCGGGCGCACGGGGCTGAAACCCATCAGCGTCAGCGCGTCGTTGGCCTTGCCCAGGAACTCCCAAATCTATAGGGAGTCCGCAGTCCTCAAGCCCTTCATCTCTTCCAGGGATCTCCTGGCCGTCGTCAGTTCTGAATTCTCACGGGCAAAGCGCTCAACTTCTTTGGCGTTTTGCTGAATCTTTTCAGCAACCCGCCTCTCGAGTCTTCCGAGCTCCTCCTCCCGGAGGTGGATCTTGTTCTGGCGGTCAACCAGGTCCTTCTCCCTAGCCTGCACTTTTTTCTCCTGGGCAACAAGGGCACACTCTTGTTCGTAGAGTTCCTGCCCTCGCACCCAGGTCTTCTCCTCTTCCTCTTGGCAGCGCTCTTCCAATCTCTTGGTGCGCTCCTCGAGGCCCTTATCAGCCAAAGCTACTTTCTCGGCGAGCTCCTCTTCCCTCCTCAGGACATCATCCCGCAGCTCAAGGAGTTTCTGCTCTTCAACCTCGAGCCGTTTCTCCCTCTCTTCAAGTGCCTCTCGGCGCTTGATGAGTGCAGCGTTAATGACCTCCAGCCTTTCATGGCGTTCCTCGGCCGCACTGTTGGCTGCTTTGGCCTGATTGTAAATCTCCTGAGATTGAGCGTCGAGGGCCCGAGTCATGCTCTCCCTGTCATCCAGCAGCTTGCCCCAGTACTCCAGGCGGACCTTGTCCCGCTTGATCCACTCCTTGTCATCCGCTAGCCTCGACTGTGCCAGCTTGGTCTCGAAGTAGAGCTGGTTACTCCACCGCCTAAGGGTTTGGCGCTCCTCTTCAAGAGCCTTGCTGTCGTGGAAGAAGGCCAATTGGACTTGACGCAGACTGGAACAGGCGTTGTCGATAGACATCGACAGCGGGATGGGCTCCGGACCTGCTGGGGTCTCCTCCGCTGGTTCCAGCGGGTTTTCAGATACAAAAATTGGGTCCCACTCCACGAGAGTGGACCCCTGAGCTTCCAAGGGACTAGGGCCGTCCTCCGGGATGGCCTCAGTCGCCATCGAAGAAGGCCTTGCCGCCAAGTCTTCATTCACCCCCTCGGGCAGGGGGCCAGCGACTTTGCTTGGGCACTCCGGCTCTACCGCAGGTACCTCCGACGTCGTCGCTTCCAGAGCAGGAGCTGCTACTGGCTCCGGTTCGGGCACCTCTTCCGAAGGAGGCTCGAGCTCCATCACCTCTTCAACCACCAGCTCAGGCGCCGGAAGATCTTCAACTTCGACCGGCCCAGAGACCAGAGCTCCAGCAATAACCGGCTCAACGGCCGGTGCTTCGGAGGTAGCCGGCTCAACTGTCGGAACTACCGCGACCTCCGGCTCGCATGCCGGGGCTTCAGTCATCTCCGGCTCAACCGCCGGGGCTTCGACACTTTCCGGCTTCGAGGCTAGGACTACTACTTCCTCTGGCTCAACAGCCGGAGCTTCCATCACTGCAGCACCAGGACCCGAAGCTTCAACCTCCGGGACGGGTGCCGCTGGCGTGTCTTCACTCCCATGGTCTGGCACTACCACGGGAACTTCTGGGGACGAGTCAAGGTCCATGACCACGACGGCCGGCGCCGGAGCTGTCGCAGCTTCAGCCACCACTTGGGGCGGCACCGGGACAGGAGCAGAAGCTCCCACCCTCACGGCCTCAGACACTGTGGCTGTGGGTGGAGCCTCACTCCCTTTCTTGGGGATGCTGTAGATGATGAACGAAGAAAATTAACAAACAGTGGCCACAATTAAATAATTAACCAAGGTAAAGATTAAAAATTACCTTGGAAGGCTTCCGCACCAGCTTGCACGGAACCTTTTTCCTGGACATTCCGGGCTGGCCATGGTCAGCGTAGAAGCTCTAAAAGGCCCCCCGGAACTTGTTGCAGCCACGGGCGTTTCCCAGGTCGAGGCTCTCCTCGATCGGGAAGAACCCCCGGACCTGGAGGCTCCCACCGGCCCAGGTGCCGGAGCCGTGCGCCCGGAGCTAGCACCCCAGGAGGATCCCACAACGGGAACAGACGTGCTCCGGGAGGACCCCACTGCAGGAACGGTATCGTTCCGGAAGGACCCCACTACGGGGACAGTCGCCATGGTGGTAGAAGATCTTCCCCTCCGGGGAGAAGGAACCGAGGCGGAAGTAGCGGGCCTGACGGATCTTCCGTCGGCATGTTGCAGCTTCCTCTTCCGGCTCTCCGGCTCATCCGCCAGCTCTTTGCCCTTGCCGACGACCTCGACCCTCGGCTGTGGGGTAGGGATGGAGCCATCTTCGGGTATTCCGGGGATCGCCACCTGGGTGGTTGATCTTCTCTCGACGACACCAAGGTCGTTAAGTGCGGGCATCTTCCGCCGGAGCTCCCTGCTGAACTCCACTTCCACGTTTAGAGGGAGAAAGGTCGATGGTGGATTCAAGTCATCACCGTCAACGTCGATGCCGTGCTGGAATTTCTTGAGGTGGAACTCCAAGGTTCTACCCACCATGTTGGACTTCAACCTGGTCTCAACCCGGTCCTCGTCCATCACGCTGTTGAGGGCCCAAGCGAGCTTCTCCCTCTTCTTCAGCGGTGCCCATCTGTTGACCAGGAAATTGCAAAATACCGCCTGAGGATTCAATCCTCCCTCCACGCATTGGCGGATCCTGGTCAAGGCGGGGTTGAAAGCTTCCGCCAGCACCAGAGTCTCACTCCAGATTGTCGTGTTGATGCCGGGCAGACTGTCGGGCAGCTCCAACCTCTCGTGCTCCTCCACCCTGACGACTATCCAATCTTTCTTCCAGTCATCCCACATCCTGGAAGGAAACGACCGGAGGTACTTGAATGGGCACTTCTTGCGCTTCACGAAGTAGTAGAAGCCAAGGTACTCATTACTCCGGCCGGTGGTGTGGACGGTGAAGAAGGTCCGGAAGAGTTCGATGCAGGGGGGGATGCCCACCCACATCTCACAGAAGTGGACAAAGATAGACACGAGGAGAATGGAGTGAGAGCCAAGGTGATATAGTTGCAGACCATAGAAGTCTAGCAGCATCAAGAAAAAGGAAGAGAAAGGCGGGATCAACCCCACCATGGCGTACGAAGAAAAGTACACCATTTTGCCAGCGCGCTCCTTCTCGAAGGGGAGCTCTCCGCCAGCACGGACCAAGCGGTTGAAGAAGTCCGAGGACCACCCCATGAGGGCCCGGACCTTCTTCAAATTGCCGTCGGTCTTCAAGCGACTCTCGCGGAGACCCAACTCCATCGCAGCACGGCTAGGCAAGAGAAGAAGAGCGGAGCACGAGTTGGGAAGTTTGAGTGCAAGATCAGATGAGAGGCGTAAAGAACTCCCGACGGTGCGCACTTTCCTTCTTAAGTAAGCCCTCGCAACGCTTGGATGGAAACCGCAAGGAAGTCGAAGATACCACTCAAGAATTTCACCCAGCCGATGACAAGAGGGCCCGGGACAACCCCGACGATCAAGTCGAGGCTATTACCCAGGCGAACGGTTGTCATCACGAGGCGGGAAACCCAAAGGTGGCGGCCTGACAGGGTGCGCGGAATCGATACGGTTTTCGTATCGGGAACCGGCGACCTTCAATTGCGTGAGATCCGCACGTCAAAGATCTCATCTGTTGCACGAGGAGCGCCACGCGGCGGGATCTAACTATAAATCCCTGCCAACGGCACCTTCGAAGACCCTTGAAGAGTTTGTTCAAGAGTCGCGAGGATGGACCCACCTCCGACGGAATGACTTCACCCCAGTGATCTTCCTCGGAGGTAGGTCCAGGAGCCACTATCGGTACCCTAGAAACCGTACACCCCTTGAGGTTATAAAGGTATCAAAGGAAAGTCATCTACTTGGTTTGAAGACCCTCGGAGGCCCACATGTCAGACATAACCGGACCCGCTTCTCCAACATGGTTAATCCCTGGGTCGCCACGTGTACAACCAAACCGGAGCTACCGCCCACAAGGGGGAAGCTCCGGGCCACGTACCGAAACGGCACCTCCGGACTTAACCCCAGACCGAGAGAAGCTCCAGACCTGACACGTGTCGGGTAGCCCTGGAGCTTCCTGTTTCCCACAGCAAGCTCCGGAGCTGCCACGTGTCCAATTGTCGGACCTTCAGCCTCTAACCTCCAGAAGACCTTGTAACGGCTCCGGATCTTCAAAGGAGAGCCAAGGACTTCAAGACCCGATTAAGTATCATTAATGCCATATTAATGACACTTAAACGGACAATCTTAACACCAGTAATGGTGCTGTCAAAGCCCGTTACAGGATCATTAAGAGCAATTAAGCGTGTATCAATACTAGTAACCGCCGGGGCCACATGTCGGGCCAGGCTAACTTGTAACAGCCTGCCCTTGTACTATAAAAGGACAGGTCGACGATACACGCGGGGACGTTCACGGACGAACTCACGCACCCCCATACACTCGTGGCAAGCTCTTACTGCTAATACAACACCAACACACCCGTGGAGTAGGGTATTACGCTCAGGCGGCCCGAACCACATAAATTCTTGTGTCTCCTGTGTCAAACTCCTATTCACCTTCTTGAATCTCCGCGCGCCCACACTGAACATCAAACTCCCCTATCACTTTAGTAGTGTAGGGAGATCTGCCGGCTCCAACCACCGACAGCTGTCAAGTGACATTCCTTAGGATTGGCTTGAAATCTTGCACACAAACATACACTCAACATAATATCTGGCCTAGATGCACATAAATAGAGTAGAGATCCAATCATGGAGCAATATACCTTTTGGTCGACGCTAGGTCCATCTTCATTGAGATCTAGGTGGCCATTCGTTGCCATGGGGGTTTCTATGGGCTTCGCCTTGTCCATGCCAAACTTCTTGAGTATGTCCTTCGTGTACTTGGTTTGGCTTAGGAACGTCCCTTCCTTCTGTTGCCGCACTTGAAATCCCAAGAAGTACTTTAATTCTCCCATTATTGACATTTCAAACCTATCTGTCATGATTTTACTAAATTCTTCACAAAAGGATTGGTTAGTTGACCCAAAGATTATATCGTCAACATAAATTTGACAAATAAAAAGATCATTATCAAAAATTTTCGTAAATAGTGTATAATCTACTTTGCCAATCTTAAATCCATTTTTAATTAAGAAATCTCTAAGACACTCATACCAAGCTCTAGGAGCTTGTTTGAGGCCGTAGAGAGCCTTACTCAATTTAAATACGTGGTCGGGGAACTCTTCGTCTTCAAACCCGGGTGGTTGCTCCACGTACACCTCTTCCTTGATTGGTCCGTTGAGGAAGGCGCTTTTCACATCCATTTGATACAGCTTGAAATCATGGTGAGTAGCATATGCAAGTAATATTCTAATAGATTCAAGCCTAGCTACTGGAGCAAATGTCTCATCGAAATCGAAACCTTCGACTTGTGAATACCCTTTAGCCATAAGTCGTGCCTTGTTCCTTGTCACCACCCCGTGTTCATCTTGTTTGTTGCGGAAGACCCACTTGGTGCCGACGATGTTTGCATTGGGTCTTGCCACAAGTTCCCACACCTTGTTCCGCTTGAAGTTGTTCAATTCTTCTTGCATTGCCACCACCCAGTCCGGATCTTTCAATGCATCTTCAACCCTGTGTGGTTCCAAAAAGGATACAAACAAATAGTGATCACAAAAGTTAGTTATGCGAGATCTAGTGGCTACTCCCTTTTGAATGTCACCGATGATATTGTCGATTGGGTGATCCCTTTGGATGCATTGGTGTACTCTTGGGTGTGGCACTTGTGGAGTTGTATCTTCATGATCATCTGCTTCTCCCCCTAAGTGATTGCCTTCGTTGACTTGTTGATTATCTTTGTATTCTTGTGGCTGATCTTGTGTTGAAGCTCCCCCTTGATCGTTGGTCTCCTCTTGTGGTTCATCTTCCTCATGTACGTGTGGAGGTGGCTCTTGTGGTCGAACCTCACCTAGAGCTATTCTTTTCAATGCTTGACAAGGAGCTTCTTCTTTACCTAGTTCACATGGATCAACAAGATCCTTTTGGGAGCCATTAGTCTCATCTAACACTACGTCACGTGCTACTTCAACAAGTCCGGAGGTCTTGTTGAAAACACGATAGGCGTAAGTATTCGAATCATAACCAAGTAAGAAACCTTCATCGGACTTTGAAGTGAACTTTGAAGTCCTAGGCTTCTTGTTCAAGATATAACATGGAGAACCGAAAACTCAAAAATATGAAATATTTGGTTTGTTACCGGTGAGTAGCTTATATGATGTCTTCTTGAGTAGTCGATGAAGATAGAGTCGATTTAAGGCGTGTCAAGCGGTGTTAATCGCTTCCGCCCAAAATCGATCTGATGTCTTGTACTCATCGAGCATTGTTCTTGCCATCTCTATGAGTGTTCGATTCTTTCTTTTGGCAAATCCATTTTGTTGTGGGGAGTACGGTGATGAAAATTCGTGCTTTATGCCTTCTTCATCAAGGTACTCCTCCACTTGTGTGTTCTTGAACTCCGTGCCGTTGTCACTTCGAATATTCTTGATTGTCAATGAGAATTCGTTTTGAGATTGATTGAAGAACTTCTTGAGTATTCCTTGTGTCTCTGACTTATCATGCAAAAAGAAAACCCAAGTGAAGCGAGAAAAATCATCAACAACAACTAAACCATATTTGTTACCGCCGATGCTTATGTAGGCTATTGGACCAAATAAGTCCATGTGTAGTAGCTCGAGTGGTCTTGTTGTAGTCATGACGTTTTTGGCGGGGTGAGGTGCTCCAACTTGCTTCCCGACTTGGCACGCGGTACATGGCCTATCTTTCTCAAAGGCAACATCCTTTAAACCTTGGATGTGATCGCCTTTGAGGAGTTTTTGAAGGTTCCTCATACCAACATGAGCTAGCCGTCTATGCCACAGCCAACCCATGTTGGTCTTTGCAATCAAGTATGTGTCAAGTTCAGCTTTATCCTTCTTGAAGTCAACAAGATAGAGCTTTCCCTTTAACATACCCTTGAATGCAACGGAACCATCACTCCTCCTAGAAACGGTCACACCCTCGTTAGTGAACAAGCAATTATAACCTTTGTCGCATAATTGAGATATGGACAACAGGTTATAATCTAGAGATTCAACATGTAAAACATGAGAAAGTGTGTGTTTAGAGGATATTGCAATTTTACTGGTACCGAGCACTCTTCCTTGACTATTATATCCAAATTAGATGCCCTCGTTTGGGTCCTCATTCTCTTCATATTCCACAAACATTCTTCTTTCCCCGGTCATATGATTGGTGCAGCCACTGTCTAGCACCCATTTAGATCCACCGGAGGAATAGACATGCAAAAACAAATCATGCCTTGGTTTTAGGTACCCAAGCTTGCTTGGATCCTTGGAGGTTAGTTATAATACATTTGGGTACCCACACATGAGACTTTGTGCTCCCATGGCGTGGCCCAACATAATGAGCATAAACCTTGCCAAAATTATTTCTCATTAACACATAGGAGGCATCAAAAGTTTTAAACAATAGCTGTTGTTGTTTATGTACAGGACTAGTCTGGGGAGCCGGACTTGTCCGGACACCGACCGGACTAGTCCGGTGTTCATGTGTAGTTGCTGTCTTAATCTGTGACTTTCCAATTTGAGAGGGCCTTCCTTTTACAAAGGTAATCCTCTCCTTGTTATTCTTATGGCTTCTAGCATGTGGCTTTTCACCATAAGAATAACCAATGCCATATTTGACATTTGGAGGTGTTTTGACCAAGTATGCACTACGTGCATATTTGATCTTGTCCTTGTCAAATATGCCACTTTGGGCAGGATGTTTATCCTTTGTAGAGGTTGGCTTATCCCTCAAACTGGTGTCACCTTTCTTACATGTGCAAGTATGAGCAAAATCAGTTTTAGTGGGTTGAGAAGGTGAACTTGAAGAGGAGGAAGGTTCACTCAGCTTGAGTGACTCAACCTGCACTTCAAGGATCTTGTTAACCTTGACCAGGTCAGCAAGTTGGTCCTTAATTGTGGCATTTGAGTCAGTTAACTCCAAGCAAGTTTCCTTGCTCGAGGTTAACTCAAGCTCTAGTGATTTGCTTCGTTCCTTTTCAAGTTCTAGAAGTTTGTCAAGTTTGACATATTCCTCCTTTTGGGAGATGATCATGTCTTCTTGACAATGTATTAACCTCTCCTTCTCAACAAGTTGATCAAGCAAAAATTTTATTTTAGTAGCTGTTTTCCTATCTAGTCCAATAAGCATGTCCTCATTATCGCTATTGAGTTCATCATCGCTAGAATAGGAATGCACGGAGGGGGGTTTAATGGTTACCTTGCGTTTACCTTCCTTTTCCATAAGGCAAGTGCCATCTCCCTTCCATGCGCCAAGTTAGGGAAAAGGTAGACTTCTTGGATGTCTTCTCGATGGCTATGCTAGCCATCTCTTCTTCTTCGGACGATGAGGACTCATCATTTGAGTCCCACTCTTTCCCAATGTGCGCTTGTTCGGCTTGTTTCTTCTTCTTGAAGAATTTCTTGGGTTGAGGCTTGGATTCTTTGGTCTTCTTCTTGTTCTCCTCATATGGGCAATCAACTAGAAAGTGGTTGTATTCACCACAATTATAGCATGCCCGCCTCAACTTTGGCTTCGTTCTTTCCTTGTACTTTCCTTCGCTTGACTTTGTACCTTGTCTCTTTTTCATTATTCTCTTGAATTTCTTCATGAACAATATCATGTCTTCTTCATCCAATTCACTACTCTCGTCGTCACTATCTTCATCTAGTTGTGCTTCTCTAGCTTCTTTGGATAGGGGCTTGAGAGTGGATTTGAAAGCCACCCCTTTCTTCTTTGCCGATGTGAGGTCGGCAATCTCCTTGACATGTTTTGCTTGTTTTTCCATCATCTCGAAGTTGATGATCTTTCCAAGCTGTTCATCCGGAGTCAACCTTTTGTATCTCGGGCTTTCTCTGATCATGGAGCATAGTGTGATGCTGCGAGGCATAGAAGCTCTAAGGATGAGCTTTACCACCTCGTGGTCATTCCATTTCTTACTTCCGTATGATCTGACCTTGTTGACGAGTGTCTTTAATCGATTGTACATGTCTTGGGGTGACTCGTCTTCTTCAGCTGCAAATCTTCCTAACTCACCTTCAATCATTTCGATTTTTGCTTCACGCACATGTCGGTCACCTCCATGTGCAGTTTGTAGTGTGTCCCATATCTCCTTTGCAATTTTGAGTCCATCCACCTTGGTGAACTCGTCCCGACTGAGTGAAGAGGTAATTACGGTCGTGGCTTGAGCATTTCGGTGAATTGCCTGCTCTTGGCTGGGGGTGAGCTCTTCGTCGTCGTCCGGGATATCTATCCCTGTGCACACAATATGCCACAAACTTGGATTGAGGGAAATTAGATGCATTTTCATATTTTGCCTCCACATTGAGTAATCACTTCCATCAAAGTGTGGGGCTTTTCCAAGTGGGATAGATAAATAATGATTGTTATTGGAATTTAGATGATCATAGTTAAAAGGATATCGGGAGTAGTCGGTGTGACTACTCCCCTTCTTCTTCTCTTCAACTTTTACTTTCCCTTTAGAAAGTGTCTTCTTTCTTAGGAGAGCCTTTAGCTCCAACGTTTCCTCATCGTCATCCTCGAAGTCTTGAATGGCTTCGAGGAGCTTCTCCACCTTGAGATTCTTTTCATCATCAACCTTCTCTTGGTTGTTGCTCTTGTGGGTGTCCTTCATGTTTGACATGATCTCCTTTGAGCGATTAGTCTCTTTCTTGAAGAACCTGCTCTGATACCAATTGAATGTGGCCTAGAGGGGGGTGAATAGGCCTTTTTGAATATTGTCGGATCCTGCAACACTTAACAACCAGTTCAAAACCAGAGAAATCGGACTAGTCTGGTAAAGTGCGGACTAGTCCGGTGTATACGGACTAGACTGATTAGGTTTGATCGATTAACTTTATTTTTCAATATATGCAGCGGAAATATACGATTAAACAAAGTGTTGCAAGGTTATGAAGCAGGTTATATTACAATTCAATCTTATACTTGATATTTCAACGTAAAGTACAAGATCAATTGTAACCCTAGATTGATATAATGTAAAGGACAATGAACACAAAAGAGGAACACAAGAGATTTATCCCGTAGTTCGCTTCCCATAGAGACAACCGACATCCACGTTGAGGAGTCCACAAAAGGATCGGATCTTCTCCAACCCTAACCTCATCGGATCACCACGAAGGCCAATCCTCTTCTACTTATATCAAAGGGGTGAATAACCGAATTCAAGGGGCTTTCTCACACGTTGAGAGCTCCCTTGGATTACAACACAAAATACCACCAAGAACACACTCAAAATATTACAATTAAAGCGTAGGAGTGTGTTAGAGGATCAAACCAAGAGCTCAATGTGGTGTTGAATGTGTCTCTCCAATGAACTAGAGTGAATCCCCAAGGGATTGATCTTTGTTGCACTTAATTATGTGGAGAGATGTGGTTTTTGAGGCTCTTGGGAGGTGTAACGGCGCTAGGGTTCGAGAGAGAGTAAAATATGGCCGTGCAACTCTATTTATATGGGTTTCTAAAAGTGACTGTTAGGGTTCAGAAAGATCGGACTAGTCTGTGGTGGTCACCGAACTAGTCCGGTGTGCTGTGCATAGCAAACCCTAAGTGTCCCGAAATATCGGACTAGTCCGGCTAGGAACGGACTTGTTCGATTTCGCTACTGGAAATCTTTGGACTAGTCCGGTAGTCATCGGACTTGTCCGGACATGTGAAACCCTAAGTGTATAGGATGACAAGTTCGCACTTGGAGGACTTGTCCGATTTAGTTCAGAGGGAATTTCGGACTAGTCCGTGCAAATATCGAACTTCTCCGATTTGGATCAGAGAGAATATCGGACTAGTCCGGTTGTGATCGGACTTGTCCGATTTTGTGACTTGTGAAGTGTTTTGAGGACTAGTCCGCACTGGGTAGGACTAGTCCGATTCTAGTCAGAGAGATATCGGACTAGTCCGATGGATATCGGACTTGTCCGATTTTGTGCAGAAAAGATATCGAACTAGTCCGGTGTTAGTCGGACTAGTCCGGTCCTGTGTAACCTTGTGCAATGTGTGTGTTTAATTTTGATTGAGCTCTTGGGATGTGTTTTCTTAACACACTCCATACACAATGATCTACTATTCTTCTTCCTTGAGCTAATTTCCACTTTGCTCCTCATTCTTCCTTCTTTTTGGCACTTTGCTCATTTTTCTATTAAAAGCATGCACTCATCTCAACAAAGAGGTTAGGATCTCAATTGCTTGTCATAAATCATCCAAAACCCACAAGGGAGTCCTAGATGCACTTTCAGATAGGTTTTGGGCCTGCTGGGACCATTTCTGCAGGCTCAAAAGGATTTTCCATTACAAAAATTGGGTCCCACTAAACAATAGTGGTCCCCTATACTCCTGCAGCGCTAGGGCCGCTCTCGGGAAGCCCCTTAGTGGTAGTGGAGGAAGAACCCGCTGGGGGAATTCCCGCCTTTAGTGCGGGATTTGAAGGTGTCGCTTCCGGACCTTCAGTCACAGGCTCCGAGGATGGGGGACCTGTCGCCACTTCCTCAGACTTCTCCAGCTCTACCCTAGATACCTCTAGGGCAACTACCTCTGGAGCAGCAGTCGGGGCTTCAACTGGGGCCTCAACCGCCGCTGTCTCATGCTCCGGCACGGCGGCTACTTCCGGTTAAATGATCGGAGCTTCAGGTGCCTCCGGCTAAACTGTTGGACTTTCAACCGCTTCTGGCACAAGGGCCGAGGTTTGGGTTATTTCCGGCTCAATAGTCGGGGCTTCAACCACTTCTGGCTTAGCAGCCAGGGATTCGACAACTTCTGGCTCAAAAGCCAGAACTTCTGGCATCACCGATGCTGGAGCATCAACCTCCGCCACTGTCGCTAGGGGTACATCGTCAACTTCTCTCTTGTGGTCCGGCGCTACCACAGGAGCTTCGGGCGAGGACTCCGAGTCCAAGCTCACGACAGCTGGTGCCATAGCTATCGCAACTTCTGCTTCCGCTTGACGAGGAGGCTCAGCGCTTGAAGCCGGAGCTTCGGCAGGCGCAGCCCTGGCCACAGCAACAAGTGCTGAAGCTCCTGGCCCCTTCTTCGACACCCTAGAAATAAAGGTAAGAGAAGATTCAAAACACGTTAAAAACAAGACTGACATGTCAGGGCGAGCAATCAATGCTTACATAGGGATGCTGCCACTCCAATCGCCTCGAAACCTTTTCTTCTGAGACCCAGAGCTAGATCCCACCAATCCTGGTGAGACTACAGCTTCAGACCTCAGTTGAGGGCCGCTTGCAGCAGCCGGAGTCTACTCAGTCGGACCTTCTCTTGGCTGGGAAGAACTCCCGGGCTTGGAGCTTTTAGCCAGCACTGAGGTCGGGGTCAACTGCCCAGAGCTGACGCCTTTTGCAGACGCTTGTACCAGGGCAGGAGTAGTTGCAGAAGACCTCCCCCGCCGGGGAGAAGGAGCCATCGTGGAAGGAGCAGGTCTGACGGACCTCCCGTTAGCGTGCTTCAACTTCCTCTTCCGGTTGGAGGGCTCAGCTGGATCTTTGCCCTTGCCCTTGTCGGTGTCTTCAGTCTTCTGGCTCAGGGCGGAGGCAGGACCACCCTCGGAAGCTCCGAGGATCACCAATCTAGTGGTCGGACGCCTCTCTACCTCGCCAAGGTCGTCAAGCACCGGCATACTCCTCTGAAGCTCCCTACTGAACTGCGCCTCCATGTTCAGAGGGAGAAAAGCTGCTGGCGGAACCAATTCGTCGCCGTTGATGTTAATCCCATGCTAGAATTTCTTCAAATGAAACTCCAAGTATTCATCATCCAAGTTGGATTTCAGGCCGATTTCAATCCGGTCGTCATCCATCACGCTGTTGAGGGCCCACGCGAGTTTCTCCCTCTTCTTCAGAGGAGCCCACCTAATGACCAGGAAGTTGGAGAAGACCATCTGGGGGGTCACTCCACCTTCCACGCACTCGCGAATCCTGATCAAGACAGGGTTGAAGGTGTTTGACAGCACCGGAACTACACTCCAGGCGTCGGTGTCAACATTGGGGAGACCTTCGGGCAGCTCCAACTTCTCGTGCTCCTCTGCCGCAATGATGATACAATCTTTCTTCCAATCGTCTCATTTGCCGGAAGGAAACGACTTCAAGTATTTGAAGGGGCGGTTCTTGTGCTTCACAAAATAGTAGAAGCCAAGAAGCTCACTCCCCTTGCCGATGGTGTGGATGGTGAAGAAAGTGCGGAATAGCTCGACGCAGGGGGGAATATTCACCCACATCTCGCAAAAGTGGATGAATGTCACCACGAGGAGAAAAGAATGGGGGCCTATGTGATACAGCTACAGACCATAAAAGTCTAGCAGCATCAAAAGGAAGGAAGAGAAAGGTGGAATGAATCCCACCATGGTGTATGCTGTGAAGTACACCATATTGCCATTGTGCTCCTTCTTGAACGGGAGCTTGCCGGCAGGACCAAATGGTTGAAGGAGTCGCTGGACCACCCCATGTAGGTATGGACCTTCTTCAGATCATCATTGCTCTTGAGGCAGCTCTTGGGGAGACCCAACTCCATTGCAGCAAAGCAGAGCAAAGGAAGGGAAGTTAGGCGGAGTTTGGGAGGCTCTGAGCGCAAAGATGATCGAAGGCATAAAGAGTACTCAAACTGTGCACACTTTCCTTCTTAAGTAAGCCTCTGCAATGCTTGGATGGAAATCGCAGTGAGATCAAAGGCACTTTCCAAAAATCTACCCCGTCAATGATGAGTGGTCCTAGGGCCACCCCGACGAAGAGATCGAGGTTCTTACCCAAGGCGAACCGTTGTCATGATGAGCGGCGGGAAACCCAATGGTGGAACCCTAACAGGGTGCGCGGAACCGATACGGTTTTCGTATTGGGAACCGGCGACCTTCAATTGCGCGAGATCCTCACACAAAGATCTCATCTGTTGCATTCATAACAATCCACGCGTCCATGGTTCACTCACGGACCATCGCTCCAACAGCACATCAGAAGGCTCTTGAAATCGAAGCGCGAGAATCGAGAATGGCCCCACCTCTGGCAGAATAACTTAACCCAAAGGGTTTCTCCCAGAGGTGGGCCCGGGGGCCACTGTCGGTACCCTGCATACCGGGTACCCTTTAGTACCGTGAAGAGTACAAGAGAATTCTACCTGACGGAGTTGAAGGTATCCTTAGGTCCCACATATCACACTGCACCGGACCCGCTCCCCTCATTTGGCTAGCTCCTGAGCTAACACGTGAAAAGGAAAGTCGGAGCTAAATTCCCAACAAAGGGAAGCTCCGGCGTCAACACGTGTACAACGGCTCCGGACCTAACCCCAAGCAGAGAGGAGCTCCAGTGCCGACACGAGTACAGTAGCCCCGGACCTAACTCCTCATAAAGGAAAGCTCCGGAGTTTCCACGTGTGGAGCCTTCGGACCTTCATCGACGCGTACACTGACAGATCTCCTTGAGCATGAGTCATCAAGTGTAACTAAAGCGGCAATTACAAGATGTAATTATGTGTCGTTAATGATGTATTAACAACACACGATCAAGAGCGCTGTTAATAGGGGTAACGCAGCCATTAAGGCACGTTATCACACTATTAATCATACTTAATACTCTTTAGACAGTGTATTAGGCCATTAAATACGCCAGGGCAACATGTTGGGCCAGGCAAGATTTGTAATAGTCAGTCCTTAGAACTATAAAAGGGTTGTACCACACGAACATCGGTGACAGACTGATTCGACGTGATCCCAACTGACTAGCGAACAGACTCGCACAATACAACAACACAAATCCTGTGGAGTAGGGTGTTACGCTCTGGCGGCCCGAACCATGTAAATATCTGGTGTCATCATCTTGATCTTGATCTCTGTGTACCCCAACCACAAAAATAACCTCCGCGGGCTGTTTCTTAGCGGGTCCGGGGGAAGTGTCATATCAAACACTTCGACAGTATTGTACTGGTCCTAGTCTAAACAGTGATAGAGACGCGAGCCGTTACTCCACGTGATATTAAATTTACTGTAGTAGAAAAGTTCGTACAACACAAACGTTGTGTTTTAATAAAACGTTCAAAACATCAAGATGAACTCCGAAACTTGAAACAAATGTTACACAAACTGATTCTTTTTTTCTACTAGAAAACTTTTTTCTAGCAATTTTAATTAGTGTGGCTTTTCTTTCTTTGCACGTGCCTTTTTCTTGTTGATCTGTGTGGCTTTTCTTTTGCACTTGCCTTTTTCTCAACTTTGGGTAGATAATTAAAATGGACCGAGAACAAAGTGGCACGAACTCGAAACTCTAGCAGTGAAAAACTTAGGACCAGCAACTCGACACAAAAAGACAACTGTGAATTCAGCAAGTTGAGATCTAAGTAGCCAAGCAAAAGGCTCAAAGTGTTTTTAGGATTTTTAGAGCGAACTTTTGTAGGCAAAAGTGGACTGTAGGTAAATGAAGCACAAGGAGAAGAAAATCTATCACCGAGCAACCTAAAATCTGATACCACTTGATGAACCCAATGGGTACGGGGGATGCTCTATCTTTCGATGAGAGATGTTGGTGGTGAACAAATTTGGTGGAGGTCGACGTTGGCTCCCCGACTACCACAACCAGAATGGTTTGGCGCCTTGAGCAACAGTTACACCGTCTCCTAATAACTACGATTTCAGGGGAGGTCGACGTTGTGCTACCCGACTACAACAACCACAAGGATGTTGCGCCTTAGTGATAGTTACACTGGCTCCTGTTGTTGTTGTTCTTGCCGTGCCAAGAACAGCCTTGAACCTGCAAGCAATCGAAGAACAAGCAAGAACAAGATAACAAGCAAACACTCACAGGTGTAATAAGTTGGGGTTCTGATTCAAGTAATCGGAAGGTCTTGTCGACACTTACATTACAAGGAAGAAGCAATGGCTAAACTTACAGAAAACAAAACCCAAGTTCTTCCTATGGCTGCTAGTTGCTTATATAGAGGAGGAAGACTAGAACTCAGGATGGAGTCATGAGTCTTGTTTGGCCTTTTCTGGGCATATCAAGCATCATCTGCCTTTTATTCTTAATCCAATGGAAATAAGATGAAGAGACCTTTCCAGCAAGTACTTATTTGTATTAAACAACCTTGGGAGTTGAAAGTTATGCCCCTTTTAAGCTGGTACTTGTTGTAGTTATGAGGAGACCTCGGGTGGAGCAATCTTTATTGCATTAATCCCTCCATTCCTCCTAGATGGATCAATCCCCAAGCACCTAATAATAACAATATCATCACAAAGCTTTAATAGTTCTCCATATGAAGGATAATTAGTTTGAGCCATCAGGAATGAATTCACCTAATAATTAAGTACACGTGCATGATCGCGTGTCATTAGACCTTGATTAGCCGCAAGTGGTGAGTGAGCTGCTGTTGTGGTTGTATCAATAGTAGCAATGTCCTCATCATCGTGGAAGATGGATTTCGGGCTGTTCCTCTTGTGTTCTATTTAATAAAAATCGTAGTTTAAAGGAACTTTTGTACCTTGTTCGTTCGACTTGTTTCAGACAAATTTTTCTCGTTGAGTTTCTGCACAGCACTACCTTGCTTCGGTAGTTTTATCATAACTCGAGTTTTACAGATCCAATTGATGTGATTCTTTTTGGGTTGTCTTCAAAACTTGATTATCTATCATCTGTGAAAGTTTCATGGTCATTGGATTTGTAATTTCTGATCTACATGAGTTTCTTTGCAATATTGTAGATCTGTTTTTCCTCGGGTAGGACAGATTGACTTTTGTTCGATCTTTCGATCGTAACTTGAGTTTCTCTCGATGCATTTTCGTGATTCTTGTTGTGACGTATTCGTGACTTGATTCTCCACAATTTATACTGGTTTTGTCACAATAGATTACATTTATATTAGTCACAAACACGATTTCTTTAACAGATCAATTTTCTACCGAGGGATTTTCATTGCTTCCGCTAAAAAGTTGTAATCTACCATTCACCCCCCTAGTAGCCTTTAACGTGTTCTTTGATCCTACAATTGGTATCAGAGCCATGCTGCTCTAATCTTTGTGATTTGCACATGTTTTGAATATTCATCATGGAGAAATACTCTGTCAAACCTTGTGTGTTTAGTGGTATTGATTTTCAGGTTTAGAAGGCACGCATGGAGGCTTTCATCCAGCCGCAAGGCTTTGCAATATGGGAAAAGGTGTACAAGCCTTACGAAGTGCCATCAAACGATCAAGTTACGGCTACAAATATGAGAGATGTCGACAACAACAACAAGGCTCAATACTTGATCATACAAGGATTAACTCAAAGCGACTTCAACCGTGTTGCTCATCTCCGATCTGCGTACGATGTTTGGAAAGCTCTATGTGATTACCACGAAGGATCCAACACGATCAAGGAAGTAAGGCAAGACATGTTCAAAAAGAAGTACATGTGCTTTGAGATGCAAACAGATGAGTCCATCGACGACCTCTTTGCTCACTTTAATAAAATTCTCAGCAACTTGCGTAGCGTCAATGTTAATTTTTCAGATGTTGAGAATGCTAGGCAATTACTAAGTGCATTATACATGTAATTTTGAGAGATGAAAGTCACATCTATTCATGAATCTACTGTCATGAGTACACTTACTTTAGATGTTCTATATTCTAAATTGAAAACTCATGAAATTGACATAATCTCACGTAAGAACCCTAGCAAGTCTCTTGCATTTGTTCCTCAACGTGATATGCCTAGATCCGGACAATCTTCATCTTGTGGAACACTTGCTTTGTTGTCCTCTCTAACTCTTGAACAGATTGAAGAGTTTCCAGAGGAAGAACTTGCACTCATCTATACTCGGTTCTCAAAAGCATTGCAAAATGTGAGAACTAGAAGGAAAGGGAGTGTCAGACCTCAATGATGCTTCGAATGTGGTTAGACAGGACATTTTCACACGGATTTCCCTAACCTTTCAAGTACTACCTCCCGTGATGAAAGGCAAACAAGGACGAAGCACTCCTCTGCAAACAACAACAATAAAAAGAAGGGTTTTATAGGACGCCAATTGGTGAATAGTTTTATCTCCACACTTCAAGATCTTGGCTCAAGCAATGTGGACATCGAAAGTGACAAAAATAAAGATGATTTGGCAAACTTGTGCTTCATAGTGGGCAGGTCAAGATCAAGTACGGAGGGGTCAGAACAGAACAGCAACAATGAAGAGGTATGTCCTACTTGCGAAGAAATGTCTGATGCTATTTCTCGTGCCACTGTTATAGTTAAGAAAAAAGGATAAAAAGCTTAGGGACAATGCTGTTAAAATTGAGTCACTAAAATTTGAAATTAATCGTTTGAAATCTTTGTTTCCTAGTGATGATTCTTGTTCCTCATGTGATTTAATATATGAACAGTTGTCCTCTCTAAGAAGTGCGCACACCTCCACACTTGATAAACTTGAGTTAGAAATTGAAAAAAACAAAAAGCTTGCTGCACTTAATGATGAAAACATGAAAGATGCTTGTTGTTCTACAATTAATTTGCATTGTTCTACTTGTGATGATCTTGATAAGAAACTACAAGATGATATGAATGAAATTTGTATATTGAACAATGCTTTATGTTCTCATGAAGTTAAAATTGTTCCAATTGGAAACTAAAAAGAAAAATTTCATGTGAAAATTGTCTAGACTTGTCTAAAAAACTTGATAACATGAATAGGACACTAGAGCGGTTTTGTAATGGGAATAAAAATATAAACTTGCTGCTGAATTCTTCCAAGTCTTGCAATGATAAATATGGTTTAGTCTTTGATTCCCATGCTCATGCTAAGGCACATCCACCTAAAATTGTAAAGTCATAAGGAAGTGGTTTGATTCAAACTGCTCCTAAACAAAGAGAAGTGGTTTTCAAATCTGCAGGAGTTTTGTCTCATTCGGTTTCAAATAAATAGGTTGCTTGCTCATCTAGACATGAACACAAAGTTAAATTTCTTTGTACCTACTGTGGTACAGATGGTCATGTTATATATTTTTGTTATAGACTAGCTAAACAACATAAAAAGTAAAGAATGCAAGCTAAATCTCATAACTCTCATGCAACATTTGTTGCACATGCTAAACCAAATATCAAGAACATGCAACCTGCTGTTATGAGTCAAAAACATGCAAAGTTTACTTCCAAACCTACTGTTTTTCGTGCTACACATGTAACACCTCATAAGTCAATAGTTGGGTACAAAAATCCTCAAACTTTAACTCATAAACTTGCTGTTTTCTCTCAGCTTTCGTGTGTTATTCCTGTTGGACGTCGTGTGACTCAGTACTGGATTCCTAAATGCCTTTTGACTAACCCAAGTGTTGAGTCATCTACGTATTGTGCTTCTATGTAGGTTACACGCTTGAGGAAAGAGAACATTTAGATTGTGGATTTGTGTTGATCACGCCACATGAACGGTAACAAATAATGGTTCTCCTTCTTTTCTTTTGTGTCACGTGTATAGAATGTTACTTTTGCCGATAATTCATCAACTCCTATAATTGCTAAGCGTTCGGTTATGGTAAATGATCACTACACTTTGAAAGATGTGGCACTTGTCAAAAATTTGAAATACAACTTGCTTTCTGTTTCACAATTGCTAGATGAAAATTTGGAAATTATTTTTAATAAAAATTGCTGCAAAGTTGTATATTCAAATAGTGAGCTTATTTTCAACGTGTCTCATTTTGGAAGAGTTTTTAAAGCTGATTTTGATATGTCATCATCTAAGCATAGGTGTCTAGTTGCTAATTATTCAAAGGACTTATATTTTTGGCATCATAGACTTGGTCACGTAGGCTTTGATCATCTAAAGCGTGTTAGTGCTCTTGATCGCATACGTGGGTTGCCTAAGCTTAAAGGGGACAAATAAATTGTGTGTTCTTCTTGTAGACATGCTAAGATGGTTGCAGGTTCACATGCTCCTCTCACGATAGCCATGACAACTGAACTGGGTCAACTTTTGCAACTTGACACCATAGGACCTTCACGTGTTCAATCCTTCGGAGGTAAATGGTACGTTCTTGTGATTGTTGATGATTTTTCTTGATACTCTTGGGTTTACTTTATGGCATCTAAGAATGAAACTTTTAGTCACTTTAAAACTTTATTTCTTAGATTATCAATTGATCACACAGGATCTTTAAAAGCAATTAGAAGTGATAACAGAACCAAAAGCAATAAGATCTTTAAAAGCAAGTTCGGTGAGACTCGGGACTCTCCGAGTAATATACTCATGTGGTAACCATGCCGCTGATGTTTGGTTTTCGTGGCTAGTGAGGAGCGTCTGTGGACTGGACAGCTTCTCTTTTGCTTATTAGACTGGAGGAGTTGTAATCTTATCTTCCGTTGTAGTTTATTTTTATAAACTATTTGTAAACTGAATATCTTTGTAAATTTCAGCAAATGATTTGTGTAATATGGGTTCCTTTACATACGTGTTGTTGGGTGTCGCATCGCACGGAACCATCCAATGCGATTCCTGGAAAGTGTGGACTCCGGTCCCCACAGACGTGGTATCAGAGCCGCATTGGGAATAGCACGCTTATAAAGGATCGTATTACAATAAAAACATAGGATACGGTGAGGATACAATACTAGGCCCACATAAGGACTATATTATCATAAGTTATTAAGGTGGCAAAAACTAACTTATGTGTTATTATATTCTGTAATGACGCTCTGATGTCAGGTAAGAGGTAAGGTATGCCACTGCAAGCGGATCAATTGCGGTAAGCTCACCATGTGAGAGGTAGCATGGAAATCTTTCCGTGGCTTTGCACGGGAGAGTCAATATGAGTCTCTGAAACTTTCCATGTTTCTGAGAACATATGACACGCGGTACCCCAGCATGCTTCAAAGTTAGTGGGAGCCCCCGTCGGGTGGGACATAACCAGATGCGCCTCCTACTGGTGCAGCACTATGCAAAGACATGGGACCCCGTCGGGTGGTAGGAAACCCGGTCATGTAACTCGAGACGTGGCTTAACTTGGGGCGGCCCGTATGGGATGATACGGGACGAATGTTTTTACTTTCATATATATTATTGTGAATTGTTCGCCCGTGCGGGCTGTATCGTACGACACCATATGATTGATCAGTAGTTTGTGTGTAATGACAGGTACACTGACCATGTGATCGCATTGCGTTTAGAAATCGTTTGCGAGTGAACGTCATTAAGGCCACCATTGAGACGTATGCCGGAATACCGGCTTAGAATTTTTGCTTTGAGAGGCATGTAGTACCGACATATACTCCATTGATGCATTAACCACTTTTCTGTAAAATGGAACGGAGAAGATGTAAAAATACTTATATTAGCTATTTATCTCTGAGTTTGAACTAAGTTTTCAAATTTGGAGTAGGTTTTGAAGTCACCAATTCAAAAACAGAGTGTTCTGTTTTCTACCATAAAAAGACCTGATTTGAGAAAACATATCTCCCAGTAGAAAACTCTGATGAATGTGTAACATACATGGATGGAAAGTGTAGGAAGTCCTTTAAAACTGTTATGTTCAACTCCATAACTGAATTTCCCTCTAACCTGTTCAAAATTTCAATGTTCCAAACTCTGCCAAAACTAGACAGAAATTGGAACCCTTTCTGGACTCCTGATTATTTTCACCATATCTCACTCTAGAAAATTCGAACCGGATCTTGCAAGACATTTATGGAATCCTTGTAATATTTATTACAAATTTGTAGATTGTGGCTTTTGTATATTCTCCTGTTTTATATCTGGAAATTGTGGCCCAAATTCAGCATAAACAAAGTAGATGCTGTCAAATTTTCCAGAAAAACTGTCAGGTTTACGATACCATATCATCTCAACCAGAAACGATCTGGAGTCAAACCAATATTTTTTGGAAAGGTCTCGAAGTGTACGTCAACTTTGTACCTCAAGATCTGATTCTGCCATTTACTGGGCTAAATTTGTGTTTGAGTACAAACTGGTCTGGTTTCAACAGAAACTTTATCGGTTTGACATTTTGGTCTTGTTATGAATCTGATCCTCGAATTCACTTCGAGAAGTGTTGTAACGGATCAGTTGTTGACACTCAACTATTTACCAGTGGAATTGATGGTTCGACCCACTCGAACCTCTTTTCTTTTATGGCCATATTTGTGTCATATTGAAAATAAAAGTGTGTGTTCTCACGACAACGTGCATAACGTCTCTTGTCGCGACCAACAATAGTCGAAATGAACTTCGATCTATGGAGTTCATTATTTTAGAACTCACTATTGTAACATTGGTCCAGGGATGATGTATTATGTATAAAGTTTATACTTTACCAATATGTGACCGTTATGCAAATATTGTTATCAATACACACACAATTGTTTTTCATCCTAGTGTGATCTTGCGATATCACATCTCATGTTGCATTAATAACTATAACTGCAGAATGGTGCGCACTCGCACAACATACGAGGTCGGTGGTTCAAGTCAGGGAGAAGATGACTCCCGAGTGCCGGAACAACCGGTGCAACCGCCACCTCCGTCTCCGCTTACATTGGCGGATGATATCGCAGCCATGCTGGGTTCGCACGACGAGCGGACCGAACTGCTGCGAACCCTCGTGCATATTACGTCCAATCAGGGGGGCGTCAAGCCGAAGGCAATCATCAACCTCAGCAAGCAACATATCAAGAATTCTTGGCGACTGCCCCCCCATGTTCAGTGGTGATGGTGAACCTCTAGATGTGGTCCATTGGCTCCGCACCATTGAAGCTAAGTTCGGACTGATGCAGTGCAGTGACCCTATGAAGGTTTTATATGCAGCACAGCAACTGCATGGCATCGCCGGTGCTTGGTGGGCGAACCACATCGCCTCCTTGGCCGCTGGACAGCAAGTCACTTGGACAGAGTTCCGGAAGACATTCCATGCCTATCATGTTCCTCCTGCCATTGTGAGAAGGAAGCTTCAAGAATTTCTTGATTTGAAGCAATTAGAAAGGAGTGCTCAAGAATACTCCAAAGTCTTTGTTAATCCAGCGCAATATGCATCGGAGTATGTGAGTACGAAGGATCAGAAGCGAGAGTACTTCTATCGGGGTCTAAGCCCCATGTTGAAAGACAAGCTTGCGTTGTTCAATCATGGATCGTTCAATGCTATGCTTAATGTCGCGATTACGCAAGAGGATGCCACATGTGAGCAGATCGTGGAGGAGTCAAAGAAGAGACTTGCTGTGCAGGACAGCACACATAATGTTCCTCAGAAATAATGTATGGTGTACCGATCACCGTCTGGTCAGATATGGCAACCGGCTGCACAACCGAGTTCATATCGGAGTCGGCCGTTTGAACTAGCAGATTTCCAACCAGCAGTACATCAACCGCAAGATCCGTCCCAAATTGTTCCAGGGACATTTATCTCGCAGCGAGATGCAGGACAATTCAAGCCTCAAGTCAGTGGGACATTGAATCAGTATAGGTGTTTCACGTGTGACCGTGTTGGGCACTATACCAATGATTGCCCAGAGAATATCTTGAGCAGCAGGAAAGTACCCATACAACAGTGTATTCAGTCCCGTATTCAACCAGAGAAGACAGCACGGCAAACCAGAAGCGTTCAACACATAGCAATCGAGAGTGTTCTGGAGGTAGCACCGGTGTTGGCGGGCATGTTTGCTATCAAAGGCATACCCGTCCTCATACTCTTTGATTCCGGTGCTACCCACAATTTTATCAGTAAATCATGTGTGGATCAGCACCAATTATCCACCAATACTCCCAAGAAAAGTTATCTTATAAGCTCACCGGGTGGAAGTATCTCGGCTAGTCAAATTGTTCCCTGAGCAGCTTTATGTTTGGGGGGCAAGATATATCCAATGTCGCTGATTATATTGGATGGACAGAAGATCAACATAATATTGGGAATGTCATGGTTGAACCATCATGGCGCCTAATGACCGGGAACCACACCGATTTCTCGAAGACCGTATCGAATGGCGCCTAATGAGCTAGCTGAATTAAAGGAGCATTTGAAAGACCTTTTGGACAAGGGTTTTATTCGCCCAAGCTCGTCACCTTGGGGCTGCTCAGCGCTGTTTGTCAAGAAGAAGGATGAAACATTGCGGTTATGCGTGGATTATCGACCGCTCAACACCGTGACTATAAAGAACAAGTACCCGCTGCCCCGCATCGACATTTTATTCGATCAACTTGTTGGTGCGAGGGTGTTCTCAAAGATGGATCTTCGGTTCGGATATCATCAAATCAAAATCCAAGCAGAGGATATACCGAAGACGGCATTCTCGATGAGATACGGATTATACGAGTATCTCGTCATGTCTTTTGGTCTCACCAACGCTCCGGCTCACTTCATGTATCTCATGAACTCAGTATTTATGCCGGAGTTGGACAAGTTTGTCGTGGTCTTCATCAATGACATATTGGTTTATTCCAAGTCATAGGAAGAGCATGTTGAACATTTGCATATTGTGTTACAACGGTTGAGAGATCACAAGTTATACGCAAAATTTAGCAAGTGTGAATTTTGGATCAGCCAAGTGCCATTCTTGGGGCTCATTATTTCATCTGAAGGCATCACTGTGGACCCAAGTAAAATTGTTCAAGTACTGAAATGGCAATCTCCGAAGTCAGTACATGAAGTCTGAAGTTTCCTCGGTTTAGTGGGATATTATCGGAGGTTCATCCCGAGCTTTTCAAAAATCGCTAGGCCGATGACGGAGCTGCTGAAAAAGGGAACCAAATATATTTGGAGTTCATCTTGTGAAGAAGCGTTCAAGACATTAGTACATCACCTTACAACAGCCCCGGTTCTTGCTCAGCCGGATACGACAGAACCGTTTGACGTTTATTGTGATGCATCCGGCATCGGACTTGGCTGTGTTCTTATGCAAGAAGGACGTGTGGTCGCATATGGATCTTGCCAACTCCTAAACCATGAGCAGCACTATCCGACTCATGACCTTGAGCTCGATGCCGTGTTATTGGCATTAAAAATGTGGAGGCATTACTTGCTTGGAAATTTTGTACACCTCTACACCGACCACAAGAGTTTGAAATACATTTTCACGCAGAAGGAGCTGAATATGAGACAAAGAAGGTGGTTAGAGTTGATCAAAGATTACGAAATTGAAATTCACTACCACCCCGGTAAAGCGAACGTGGTTGCCGACATGCTTAGTCGGAAAGCCCATGTCCACAACATCACCATGGCTGAAATGGAAGATGAGGAACCAAGTCTATATGTGATTGCATATGGGGCTCTCAATAATCTTGCTCTCATTCCCACCATCTGAGAGGAAATTATTAAAGCCCAGAAGAAGGACAAGGGCATGTCACACATACGAGAAAGAGTGGACAGCGGGGAAGTAAAATGTTTCCGGAAAGATGATCACGGTACATTATGGTTCAAGGAACGTATAGTTGTACCCCGAGATGTTAAGCTCCGGAAGAAAATATTGGATGAAGCTCACATGTCAAAATTTTCTATTCATCCGGGCAGCAATAAAATGTATCAAGATTTAAAGACCAAGTTTTGGTGGACACGGATGAAGCGGGAAATAGCGAAGTACGTATCCGAGTGTGATACGTGTCGGCGAGTGAAGGCCGACCATATGAAGAAGGCGGGACAGCTACAACCGCTGAATATTCCGGCATGGAAATGGGAGGATGTGAGTATGGATTTCATAGTCGGATTGCCACTCACATTTCGGAAACATGATTTGATTTGGGTGATAGTCGATCGACTAACCAAATCAGCACACTTCATTCTGGTAAATGTCAGATTCAATGCCAAGAAATATGCGGAGTTGTACATAACAAGAATCATGTCCCTACACGGCATTCCTCACACGATTATTTCAGATCGAGGCTCGCTGTTCATTGCTCATTTCTGGGAGCAATTGCACGCCTCGTTGGGTACTAAACTGATTAGAAGCTCCGCATATCACCCCCAGACTGATGGACAAACCGAGAGGGTGAACCAGGTCCTTGAAGACATGTTGCGTGCATGTGCCATCCACCACGGTAAAAATTGGGACGATCATTTGCCATTGGCAGAATTCTCGTACAACAACGGTTATCAAGCGAGTATCAAGATGACACCATATGAAGCTCTCTATGGCCAAAAATGTTGTACCCCACTGAATTGGTGTGAGTCCGGCGAAAGAGTGATATTCGGGATTGATCTAGTCAACGAAGTCGAGGAACAAGTTAGGATCATTCAAGCAAATCTAAGAGCGGCTCAATCTCGATAGAAGAATTATGCGGACAAGCGGCGTTGCCCGCTGCACTTTGCTGTCAGGGATCACGTGTACCTCCGCGTGTCACCGATGAAAGGAATTCACCGGTTCGGAGTAAAAGGAAAGCTAGCTCCCCGATTTATTGGCCCATTTGCATTTACAGAGAAGTGCGGACATGTGGCTTATCGATTGGAATTACTGGCATCTCTCGCTGGTCTACACGACATTTTCCACGTATCTCAGCTCCGGAAATCTCTCAAGTTCACAGCTGCAGTCCACACCGACGACATCGGCAAATTGCAACCGGATTTGACGTACTCCGAACATCCGGTTCAGATTCTCGACGAGAAGACTTGAACAACGCGGAACCGCACGCTGTGGTTCTATAAACTGTTATGGAGCAACCATACTGTTGTATAAGCGACTTGGGAATCCGAAGAATATCTCCGCTCCAACTATCCGGATTTCTTATCGTCTCATATCCGGTAATTTCTCTCCTACTTTCGTCTCTTCATTGTAATCTCGAGATGAGATTATTTTAAGAGGGGAGGAATGTAAAAGCCCTAATTTCCATAATTCAAAGTTCAGTTAGGACAAAATTTTTGAATGACAAAAAGCATTAAAAAGGAATTGAGAAAAACAAATTAATTCAAACTCCAAATGAGGAAATTCAAAATAATAAACTTAGCTACTGTTTAAATAAATTTAACATGAAGACTTGAGTTGACCAATGGATTCCAAATATTCCAAATAGAATCCCTGCAAAGTTTCATAATTTTTGAAGCAAGTTTGCTATTTAATTCAATAGCTTCATTGAATTCAACTCAAATTCAAATTCATATTTGAATTTAAATGAAACTTTGTCAAATCAACTATGGGAATTCAAAATCAAATTCTATTTGATTAATCCAGCCAAACCACAAATATCTAGCAAATTTTGGAATGATTTAGGTGGCAGAATTGATGGGGCAAGGATGAGGATGAGGTGGGACCCACTTGTCATCCAAAGCAAAGTGTTGTTTTAGCTCTCCAAGTGACACCACATTGCATGCAATGTCCAGGAAGCTGCTTGCAGTGTGGAGGTCGCCTCCAGCTGCCCCCAGCTTGCCCTGGCCTCCTACTTATACCCCCTCCATGCCCCTGGCTTGCTCTTTCTTCACCTTGAAGTCTCCAGCACCATTTTCACTTCTCTCCCGATTCCTTCTCTGTCCAGCCGATTTGCAGCAAAGGTACTCTGTGTTAAGCACTTTTCTTTGCCCCTCCTCACTCCCCAACCTTTTGTGCAGCTTTGTGATCAAGTTATTGCACAGCTAGGCCATCCCCGAAGCTGTTAACTTTGAAACCGAGGCCGCCGGAAATCTCCCCTGTTTGCCGTGCCTCTGCTCATCATCGACCCGACGATACAGCCATCATCTTGCCTCGGTTTTAGAAGGAAAAAGGTTCGCCTACTCATGTTCTAGCTGCTCGTAAAGTTTCAGCCCATGCCATGCCTCCTAGCCCCCGTATTTGTTTTTCTCCCGACGAACTTCAGTTATGAGTAGAGTTGCTTCGCGTGTGAAATTCCTTCTATACAGTTAATTATTCCTTGTACACCTGTGCTATGTTGTTCTATATGGCCAGGCGCATCACCTCAAATTGGATCCATCGAGTTTCATCGAGTATTCACGTCGGAATACAATTTTTCCCAAACTGTCGGTCCTTCTCTCCTCGGTCCATCGGCGCTACCATTCTCCAAGCCATTTCTCTCCTTCCTATGGCCAGATTCTTGTTCCCCATGCTTCCATGAATCTTCCCAAGGTCTTACCGATCAGTTTCACCCACCGTAGGGCTCGGCCGACATGGCCGAAACCCTAATCGCCGTCGCCGCCATCGCGCAAGCCTTTCCAGCCATCGCCGGCGTGCGCTGACCCCACCGGTGTGCTCGGCACCTCGAAATAGGGTTAGGCGGTGAGTTTGGCGAGGAGACGTTCCGTGGATTGACGGGCGGCGAGAGCTCCAGCGAGTCACCGCCGCGATCGCGCGTCTGGCGGGAGGTAGACGACGACCCCGTGGTGCCCCGTAGTCAGTGGAAGCGCAGTGCGCGCCCGGATCAGCTGCGGCTCGGGGATCTTTTGTGACCACGCGGTTAACCCAGTAACCCTCCGTGTTGCCGTCCAGCGATTGGTCCATTTTAAACCCGTGGACCCCCCCTGGATTATTTAAACTTTCCCATTTAAACTTAATTCCAGATTTTGCCCCAACTTGGAAAATCCATAACTCCTAGTATAATTGTCCCAAAATTCCCAAATAAATTTTGTTAGAACCAGCATGAAGAATAATTTCCAGTGGTGCACTTATATTTGTATGAAAGTACATATGAATTTCTCCATAATTCAAATAATAAAAATGATTATAGAATTAATTCCTATAATTATGCTCTTTGGAAAAATACCAAATTTTTCCAGAACCTTCACTTGAATGTCCTTGAACTCCAGTAAACATTTCACGGTCATTAAACTTCATTTACATGGTATGATCACCTGTGTATTCTTTATGCATATAAAAATAGTCAAATTCATTTAGAGTTTGGACAGAAACTTGTGCAAACTTCTAAATTGAATAAATCTCAGTATAAAGCATCAAAAATTTGTCAAACCAATTTTTTGGTCTGATCTTTGTCCACACTCACCAGAACTACAATCCAATCTTCATGAAAATCCCTAGATTTTCCTGTAGAGCCCTTTAAAGCAAAATCATGTTTGATTTTTATCTGATAATTCACTTCATAGAAAACTATGAAATTTTGCCAAAATGTTCTTTAGTAAGCTTCTGAATTCCTATAAAAAATTCAGCTTCATTGGACTTTAATAACCTAGTTCAACCTGGAGATTTTCCTAACAGGTCATAGAATGCCCAAAAACATTAGAACTATTTCCGAAATTTTTCCAAACTTCTAAATTCAATATCTCCCAATAGGAAGCTTAGAAATTTATGAAATAAATTTTCCTAGAACCACTGAGAGCCCCTCCGTATGGTACAACCACTGCTAGCCATGATAGACTCCCATAATTACAACCAAAATTCAGAGAAGGCTTTTATTGTTGGAATTTTAGAGACGACAAGCTTCCTTGAACATCTCCAATTTTTCGTCCAGATCTTCCCCATAGTACCTAGTGTCTCCTGTAAAATTTCCAGAACCATTAGGCTTAATTTAATATACTTAATTGTTTTCCTTTGAGCTACAACATAATACCAATATTGATTAACTTGCATAATTCTTTGCATATCGATTAGTTGCCGAGCTCAAGAGGATACCAGAGCTACTTGAAGTCATCCCTCTAGAGATTAACTTTGATACCGTCTCGCAACCAGGCAAACCCTAGTTTGCATTTAAGTGCTATTACAAAATTTTGATTTGTATCACCTACGTCTATGGTGAGTCATGTGCATTAGGGCTAAGGTGATTGAAAACCCACTTGCATGACCAGATCAACCTATGGAGCATTTGGTTAATTGTCAAAAACATCGTGTAGACTATGCTATGCTAAATGTTGTATAGGATTCGGTAGAAGTCGAGTAGTTGGAATCTACTCGCACGACTAGAACTTTTTCACACAGTTGGTTCAAAGAGAATGAAGTAGTAATCTGAAAATGAGACCGGGCAGGGGCATAGGATGCAGCAAGATGTGGTCTTGGGTGCGTAGCCCTGCCTATGTCGGTTAAGGACTGATCCGTATGCCGCCTTGCTGAGCAAGTTTGAACTGTACCGGAGTCATACTGGATATATGAGGTCCAGGAAACCGATGTACCTTGGGAAGCTTTTGTTGAGACATTTTCGATCGCCTCAGGATTTCGGCCGCAGCACAGTAGACGGAAACTCGCTCACGACATCTTCACAGCGGAAGGGTGCACCGTGAGTGGGGATACTGTCCTAGACGATTGAATCAATTCAACTTGGGCAGAACTTGAGAAAGGTGGTTGTGTACGACGTCTGTGAAGTGCACCGATGTGACTTCCAGTACGGGCGTACGTGTCGTGTTTTCTGGATATCATTGATTCGAATCACCGTCCCTCGCGGTTATGAGTACCACTTGTTCACTGAGTTGTGACGTAGCTAAATAATTGCACTTGAGATGAGAATTAATTGCTGCTGTTATAAACATTATATTATCATGGTATTGCTATGTTGTATGTATTAGTATAGTGCTCACTAAATTTAATTTCCACCTTGGGCATGCAGCATCGTGATGAAGTGTTTCTTGTTTGATTGTGGAGTTATGATGTTGCCCCGCACAAGGTTTAAGCTGCTGCTATAAATCTGAAAAATAAGGACCCACAATTAGGCGAGTCCGTTACGCAAATCTGCCATCCTATGTTATGTCTTTACCCTCATGTAGAGTTTCATGTTTAGGTAAGACAGTTAAGTCTTGCTGAGCCTTCATGCTCACGATTGCTATATAAGTTGTTTTGCAGGTACTAACCTCTATGCTTATGATTATGGTTGTTCGGTGAGACTCGGGACTCTCTGAGTAATATACTCATGTGGTAACCATGCCGCTGATGTTTGGTTTTCGTGGCTAGTGAGGAGCGTCCGTGGGCTGGACGGCTTCTCTTTTGCTTATTAGATTGGAGTACGAGAGTTGTAATCTTATCTTCTGCAGTAGTTTATTTTTATAAACTATTTGTAAACTGAATATCTTTGTAAATTTCAGCAAATGATTTGTGTAATACGTGTTCCTTTACATGTGTGCTGTTGGGTGTCGCATCGCACGGCACCACCCAATGAGATTCCTGGAAAGTGTGGACTCCGGTCCCCACACACCGCACCTTATTGTTGTTGGACAATGAAAAAGCTTGTTCTATAATAGCATTTGTCTTGTAGAACTACTCATCTAAGTGTTGCACATTCTTTTTCTAACCAGAGTACATCCAAGTGCGGTCTTCAGCCATGATTCAGGTTAGACCTTCAAAGATGACACATCATTATTAGTTCATTTTTTTAGTGTATGTCATGGCCCCTAGAACTAGGATAACAGGTCCTAAACTCACATAAGAGTGACTGAGGGAACATGCTTATGACGAGACACGGAGTCCGAATCCAGACAAAATTTTGGCAGCATAACCCCGTTGTTCTCCATTGCACGCCAAAAAATGATGTGGCAGAGAACAATAGGGTTATGCTATCGAAATCACGTTTGGATCCAGACCCCTTACCTAGCTCGTCATAAGCACGTCCTCAGTCACTCTCAGATTGTCCAAAAAGGGACAATTCCGATCCTGCACGGCTCATATGCCTATCGCATGTGAAACGTGCAGATTTGAAATGGGTAATCAATTTCTATAGGTTATGTTAAACAGATTCATTTTCCAGTCATTTATGAGAGAGTAAAGAATGAGAAAGAGGAGGAAAGTTGGTCAGAGTTAAAAGTTCCTAGTCTGGTTGAACCGTGCAAGCGTGTGTGCTCATTGACGTACTCATTCTCGTTGACTGCCATCGTGCTCGTCTCGACCCATTATGTGTGTCGTGTTGTGCAGAGTCAGGTTGTGCCAAGCCGGACCGGCTCAAGACCCATTTATATACATATAGTATTAAACACTCACAAACATTGAACAAACATTAAACTAACTAATTCAACTTTAACCATTAAATTACCTACTTCAACTTCGATAACCTAAACAAACATTTAAATAGACATTGAACAAACATTAAACAATTTAATAACCTAAACAAACTACTTAAACAATTAAATTACCTAATTCAACTTTAAACTAACTAATTACGGATATAAAAACCTAATTAACGTAATTGCAATTACATATATGAAAATAAACAACCTAATTACAATTACATAAATAAAAAAAAGTGGAGGCCATACCTCAGCCGACCGGTGGCACAGCACAACGCGCGAGGGGGCGGACGTCGGAGAGGAGGAGGCGGATGGCCTCAAAGAGCGCGCATGAGGCGGCAAGCATGAGGGCACCAGCGTGCGTTGGACGAAGGCGGCTGGTGGAGGCGGTGGGCCTCAGAGCGTGCTCGACCTGAGGGGGTCGGAGGAGGTGGCGGCCTCGACCCGAGGCGGTGGTTGCGAGAGGGGGCAGGCGGGCGGAAGGCGGCAGCGGCAGCAGGAGGAGGCTGGCAGGCAAGAGGTGCCGCGCGATGGTAGGAGGAGGCGGGCGGGAGGCGGCAGCGGTGGGAGGAAGCAGGCGGGCGAGAGGCGTCGGGCGACGGCAGGAGGAGGCGGGTGGGTGGGAGGCGGCGGCAGCAGGAGGAGGCAGGCGGGCGGGAGGCGGCGGCACGCGGGAGGTGGGGCGGCGGCGTGCGGGAGGCGACAGCGAAAAGGCGTGCGGGAGGGGAGTGAAATTGCTCCCCTCCCGCGCGCGACGGGTTTATTAATCTCTTTGTTTACGACGTTTACCGATACCATCGTAAACAGCGAGATGTGTTTACGACGGTTAGGTCAACCATCGTAAATAGTCCACGTATTTACGATGGTACCGTCGTTAATAAATTTATTTACAAGGGTTCCCTTTAACCATCATAAAAAGTGGACTTATTTACGAGTGTTGTTTTTAACCGTCGTTAATAATTTTATTAGCAGTGGCATCATCGTAAATAATTTCTCTCCTCGTTAATTGACGAGTTTCCTCTAGTGAAACACAAAGTCTCAACAAAGTACATTAACCTTATCAGGGTTATGTACGATAATGTGATGACGAGTGTGCGCGTTAGTGATAGTGAGACTGATACTTTTTCTATTACAATAGGTCTACATCAAGGATCTGCTTTAAGCCCATACATCTTTTCCTTAGTGATAGATGAGGTGTCGGGGGATATACAAGGGGATATCCCTTGATGTATGCTCTTTGCAGATGATATAGTGTTGGTAGATGAAACTAGAGATGGTGTTGATAAAAAATTGGAGTTATGGAGGCAGACTTTAGAGTCTAAAGGGTTTAGACTTAGTAGAACCAAGACCAAGTATATGAGGTGCGACTTTAGTGATGTCGGGTGCGAAGAGGGAAATGTTAGTTTACAAGGACAAATAGTACCTAGGAGTGACACATTTCGATATTTAGGATCAATGTTACAAAGCAATATTGATATTGACGAAGATGGTTGCCACATGATCAAGATCGGGTAGATGAAGTGGCGGCAAGCATCTGGAATCTTATGTGATAAGGTCCCACAAAAACTGAAAGGAAAATTCTATAGGACGGTGATCAGACCTGCGATGCTGTATGGAGCAGAATGTTGGCTAACTAAAAGGCAACATATCTAACAAAGGAGTGTTACTGAGATGCGCATGCTACGGTGGATGTGCGGTCACACAAGAAGAGACAAAATTAGGAACAAGGTAATACGTGATAGGGTAGGGGTGGTACCGATTGAGGAGAAGCTAGTCCAACATCGCCGGTGATTTGGGCATATCCAGCGGAGACCTACAGAAGCACCAGTTAACAGTGGGGATTATAAAGAGTAGAGAAAATTTTAAAAAAGATAGAGGTCGATCAAGGTTGGCATGGCAGAGGGCGGTGAAACAAGACTTAGAAGAGTGGGACATACCTAGAGATTTGGCTCATGATAAGACTGCATAGAAATTAGCAATTCATGTGCTAGAATCTTAGTTTATTTGTATTTTGTTACTCTTATCTTCTTTCTTATTTATTCATTTCGAATATAAATAAAATATAGAATCTTATTTTATTTATTTTTTACTCTCATTTTATTTTCTATTACTTCATTTTAAAAAATTGTTGGAGCTGATCCGAACTTGTTGAGGACCACTAGGCTGGGGAACAGAAATGCTCGTGAAATGGTACCAAAGAGTCAGGTGGCTTGGTAGTTCTCTGCTGTCATCGAAAAGTAAATGGCTCATTCCTTCAGTTACGAAAAATACACAGGTCATGGCCCGGATCATCAGGGTGGACAACTGCCTATGCGCCTGAATCAATGAGCAAACGCCCTCTACATCACGCCGACGGCAATGCTATCGCAAGCAGATGGCCTTTGCAGTAGCAGCGTAGCAGATTAGCGAGCGGGTAACGCTGGCCCGGCATGGCCGATGCCATACAGCCATGTCATTCTCTGCAAAGCTTGTAAATACTCCTTCCTTTATCAAAATGTTTGTCTAGCTGTCTGAACAACAAACATTTTGATACAGAAAGGAGTACTACGGTATGAATTGTTACATAAACAGTAATGGAGAAGCATTGTCTGGATGAGCTATGAACATAAACATTAAAGCTTGCCTATGTGTGCTACCAGCTCCAGCCAAAAAGTCAGTACAACTTCAGCCGTTCAGCAACTCGCACCTTTTGCTACCCTGAATGTGTAAACTTGGCCTAAAAAAACGTAATGGCACGGCACAGCATTCACGAGACACCCAAGGGGGCACCAGAAGGAGCACGGGAGTACAAATAGCAGCTACAAAAGGGGGTGAGGCGATAAAAGGAAGCGACTAGAACCAGATGCTATCGTCTCTTTCATGTAATGCTTACGTAATTACGTAGTTACTATACTCGTCGATGCTTTTAAGTAATTGTGTCGGATTTTTTTTTGACCGACATCTGTAACTATACTTGTCAGCCGGGTCGACTACACCGTCGGTCATAATTTTATAGCCGTTGGAGGCTTGAAACCGACAGCATTAGACGAGTTAAGTTTGACGGCCCCGACAATCTTACTTTCTTCGACACTCTATTGACAGATTATTGTAGTTTACCCGGCATGATTTGCTACCATCTCCTCCTCCACTCAGGTCCCATTTCTACGGCCCCTCTCTTCTCCTTTAATCCTAAAATCCTACACACCAACAACTTCTCCCGTAAGTTACACACTCTCCAACACTTGACATCCCCACCCTGGCTCGCTCTTATCTTTAAGGCTATCAATAGGCATAAACATTTTTTTGGCCAGACATAACTTATATCGGACATTAAAATGCTCTAAACTCTCCATACAATCACTTCTAAAATTCTTATTGGGCCAACAAAAAATCACACCAAATAAAGTCTAGGCATAGCCACCCAGTTCTTTCTAAATATTAATGTTATTTCATTTCTAAACATAAAAAATTTAACTTACGACACCTCAAGCTCACTTTCTTCTACCAAGGCCATTTAGTTCCATCATTTGACCTCTATAAGTGGCTTTTTTGGGTCCATAATTAATTTGGGCCTCAGTATAGGGCCAAGGGAATCATGTTCAGATCTAGCAATCAACATCACAAACGAAGTCAGGCTAGGATTAAGGCAAACATGAGCACAATTATTGTAGTGTTATCCTTTAACCCAACCCGTAACCCATATACCAACTTGTGGTATCGTTGTTGCCTTTGACCTCCATCAATGCTGATAGGAAATCTCATACTCTACGGCTTGGCAATCCGCTAACCAAGCCTCTTCACTACAGGAATATCGATCACTTACGTCGGCCAGGGCAACTTGCGTCGGCCAGCCGACGTAAGTAAGTAACTTACGTCGGCTACTAGTAGCCAACGTAAGTTAAATAAATTACGTCGGTCGACCGAAGTAAGTAAAGGGACCGACAGTAATAAAAATTACCCACGTCGGCCTCGGCCCAGAGCCGACGTAATTAAGGAGACCGACGTAATTTAGACCTAACTTACATCGGCCGCGAAGTGGGCCGATGTAAGTTAAATAAGCCGACATAAGTTATTGTTTAACCTAAACGCGCGAGCGGTACGCGCCTTCATTTCACGCGAGCTGAGTGACCCAACCACCGCCGCCTGCCCCCCGAGCCGCCGCCCCGCCGCCGCTCCCCGTCGCCGCCCCGCCGTCGCCGCCCGGCCGCCCCCTGCCTCCCGCCCGCGGCGCCGCCCCGACCCGCGCGGCCCCGACCCCGAGCCGGCGCCCCGCCGCCTGCTCCCCCTCGCCGCCCCGCTGTCGCCGCCCGGCCGCCAGCTGCCTCCCGGGCGCAGCCCCGCCCCCGCTGCGCTGCCCCGACCCGCGCGGCCCCGAATCGGCGCCCCGCCGCCTGCTCCCCCTCGCCGCCCCATCATCGCCGCCCGGCCGCCACCCACCTCCCGGCCGCGGCCCCGCCCCTCCGGCGCCGCCCCGACCCGCGCGGCCCCGACCCCGAGCCGCCGCCCCGCCGCCTGCTCCCCCTCGCCGCCCCGCCGTCGCCGCCCGGCCGCCACCCGCCTCCCGCCCGCTGTCCCGCCCCCGCGGCACCGCCCCGACCCGCGCGGCCCCGACCCCGAGCCCGAGCCGCCGCCGCCCCGACCCCGAGCCGTCCCGACCCCGAGCCACCGCCGCCCCGACTGCCCCCGCGCCGTCGCCCCGACCCCGAGCCACTCCGACCGCCCCGCTGCCGGCTCGCCGCCGCCGCCCATGCACCCCCGACTCCGCCGCTGATCTTCGTTGCAAGTATTTCCTCACCTCATGCATTTACTTGAATTAAATTGCTCTCATTTGAATTATGGTTATGTTTAGGTTTATTGAATTGCTCTTATGGTTATGTTTAGGTTTATTGAATTGCTCTCATTTGAATTATGGTTATGTTTAGGTTTTGAATTGCTCTCATTTGAATTATGGTTATGTTTAGGTTTATTGAACTGCTCTCATTTGAATTATGGTTATGTTTAGGTTTATTGAATTGCTCTCATTTGAATTGAATTGCTTATGTTAGAATTGAGTTGATAAATTGATGAATTACAATGGATAATTGTTATGTTTAGGTTTATTTGAATTGCTTAGTTTTTTGAATTATGGTTACAATTTTAATTTTGATTGCTTGAGTGTTCAAGTACTATATATACATAAATGGGCTTTGGACAGGCTTGACAAGGCCCGACAAGGCCCATTTAGTGGTAAGGTAAAGTATGCGTGTAGACGGGCACGAAGGCGAACGACGACGGTGAAGATGGCAAGCACCTGCGCCAGTGTTGTCCAGGCGTCGCCTAGGCGACGCCTAGTGACGCCTAGTCGTCGCCTAGGCGTCAAGTCGCTCCGGACCGAACGCCATGGCCGGTCGACTCGCCTGGACCAGGCTGCCGCCTCCTGGTTGCCGCCGACATTCTCCATTGCCTCTGTTCGCCCCTCGAGGCCTCGTTGTTGCTAGGTTGCCACCATCGTAGCCGAATCTCCACCGCCATCGTTGGATCGCCGCGGCCGCCGTCGCTGGAGTAGGGGTATCGAGGAGAGGAGAAGGGGATCGTCGTGGCCGCCGTATCTGGACTCTGGAGTGATGGAATCGTGGAGAAGAGAAAGGAAAATGAGTGTGGAGAAGAGAAAGGAAAATGAGTAGGGTTAGGTCAGGGAGGACTTTTATGTGGCCGATCTGAAGTGTGGACCGTCGGATATGATCCGACGGCTCACAATAACTGGGCTGATTTTAGTCCTCAAGCCCACTCGCCTCAGTCCTCCGCCTCCACCGATGGCTTAGTCCTCCGCCTCCTTCTCTAAGACCAACTTTCCTCTCAGTCTTTCTCTAGTTCTTTCCTCTCTCTTAAATGACCTCAAAATGAAAATGAGCAACGTAACCTATAGCAATGTATTACCCGTTTCGGATCGGCACGTCTAATTTTCTCTCCTGGTTTCGAAAATGAAAATGAGCAACGTAACATAGACATCAACCCACGAGCAAGCAAATAGAACATATTTGACGGGAAGGAATAAACGGGGGATCTAATTTTCTCTCCTGGTTTCGAGATCATGTAACATTTTCTCGATAACTAATCAATGTTAACAATGTTTTCTTATAACTTAAGAATGCTTACGTTTTCTAATAACTCCATATCTTGGACAGTGCCAAAAAGATGCCAACGTCCATGAAGATTTGTGACAACTATCCCGTGGAGTGGTTAATGTTAGAAGCTATGGTCGATATGACGTCAACGGCTTTCGATTCTGTACAACTCAATTTGAATCTCTTCGTCCTCTCGCGGCAACATGTAATACCGGAGTTGTGATGAGGGCAATCGATTCGCAAGATCATGAAACGCAGTACTACGGGATTATTAAAAAATCCTTGAATTCACCTTTGTCGCAAACAAGCCAATTCGAGCGGTATTCTTTGACTGCGAATGGTTTGATTCCATTCGTGGAATTCGAGTAAACGAATTTGGCATGGTCGAAGTAAAACACAAGGAACGGTCGAAAGGATTCGATTCATTAGTTCTTGCACACCAAGTAGAGCAAGTGTACTATCTACCTTATCCATGCAATAAATTCAAAGCTTGGTGGGTGGTACATAAGGTGAATCCTCGTGAGCGGTTATACGCTCCAGGAGATGATGATTATCACGATGAAGCTGAGGTTGATTGTGTCTACCAAGAGGAAGAGTTGCCAGACTCCTTCTCAGTCGATCCCGGTGTAGGACTCGATAACTTAGTTGGAGACGCTCAAGATATAGAGGCTGGCACGGAAGCGGAAACTGAATCAGAATCAGAAACTGAAGATATCGATGACATAGTCGAACCTGCTGATTTGCGCAAACGAAAACGATATGCGCAAGAAGAAGATCGATGGGCTGGTTTAAGGAGTAGGGTGCATGATCCAGGCGTACTTAGCTCTCTGTCGGTACTGGGCTAGCGACGCTTTTATCAACAAGTCCACGAAGGCTAGACAGTGCCGCATGGGGTTCGAGGGCAAGCACAACTATGGCGGCGACGGCTACTTGCGTTTGGCTAAACGCATGGTAAGTACCTTTTATTTTATTTATGTGTTCCTAATATATTATTTATCTCACTAACACGGATCTACAGGAGCGAGAGATGGGTCATGAACCGACCCCGACCCAGGTTTGGAAGAGAGGTCACAAGAGAAGTGACCCTTCTCAGCCAGGGCAGTGTAGTCAGGTCGCAGCCGACCGACTGGTAAGTTTTCGAAATTCATCAATTTCATTATAACTAATACTATTATTGACATGCTTACAAGATTTATTTGTTTTGTAGACAAAGTACGCGTAGGAGGTCGCGAAGATACACAGTGCGGATTACGATTGGGAAAGCGCGCCGATCGACCCCCAAGCCGCGTACGCAAGCGGAGGCGGGAAGGCCCACGGACGGTGAGTTCTTTGTGTGTTTCATTTCTTTTTCAATTAATCTTCTTCTACTTAGTGTTTTCATTCTTTTGCAGGTTTGCCATTTTTGATGGAGTTGTCGACTCGAGGTCGACGCGACCTTTGAGAGACGCTTCATCGTCGCAGGCTTCGACCGTTGGGACCAGTGGTCGTCTCTCGCAGACCCAGCTGGAGCTCCAGGCCATGAGGGAGTCGCTGACGCAAACTCAGGCAGAGCTGGAGAGGACGAGAGCGGGGGCAAGGGAGGAGCAGCAGAGGACGGCCTTAATGATGGCCCAGATGCAAGCAACGGTGGTGGTAAGTAATTTAAAGTACCGTAGTTAAATTTCACAGCACTTAATAACATATATCTGCTAATATCTTGCAATGGCGGGCTCTTGCTCGACAAAGCGGTCAGGACATCAAGATTCCTACGCTTCCGTCGCAGCAGACACCGGAGCAGGTAATATTGTCTATACCTAGGAGTTTGATTCCCTTTTCATTATGTTAAAGAAATTACTTGCATCACATTTAATTTAGCAAATGTGTTACTCACACTATTGACTAGTTGTTTTATGGACTTCTAATTTATCCTAATTATGATTCTTTTGCAGGGTTCCGGAACGCGTCGAGATCCCGGAGGCAGTGGAGGGTGTAAGGATCGAAACGCCCAAGAGGGGGGGTGAATTGGGCTTTCTTTCAAATTTTAAGGTAATTAAAAACTAACAACTTAAAGCCCAATTCCCTATGCGATTAATCTATGCAATCAATGTAAATTAAAGTTGCGGAATGAAGATTGCATAAATGTAAAAGGGAGAGGGATGCAAACGCTCAAAGGACACGGAGTTTATCCCGTGGTTCGGCAAGATCACAAGGATCTTTCTGCGTCCACGTTGTGGCACCCACCGAAGGGTTTTGCCACTCCCAAGTCACCGAGACAAGGGGGTCTTCACTATTCTTCTCCGTTCGCCAACCTTGGCAAGGTGGAGCTCAAGCCTTGTACACTTTGAATCCTCCGGGCTTCCACAATCCTCTTGGCAAGCTCCGAAAGTCTCTCTTAGTTACACACACCAAGGGACACTCTCTTACGGCTCTCACTACACTAGAGATTCCAATCACCAAGAATGGAGGCACACAAGCACTATCTCTAGCTAGTTCTAGCCTATCTCTTGGTGTACAAATGATGAACAATGATGTGGAAGTGGTAGCTCTATGTCTTGAATGTTCTAGAATGTGTAGAGTATGTCTGGGCTTCAAGTCTTATCGATTTGACAGGTTGAAGGAGTATAAATAGCCAGCCTCCACGAAATAGCCATTGGAAAAGTAGACTGACATCACTGCTCTGCGAACACTGGATGATCCGATGTCTCCCCTTCAGTTATCATCGGTCAAAGCCAAATTAGTTGATGTCACTGTGTCAGATATGACCGTTGTTAGACCGATGTTGCCCCTGTCTTCTCATCGGATGATCCGGTGGCTCTTCCTCCAGAATTTGCTTGATCTTGATGCTTACTGGAGTGATCGACCGATGTGTGTGAGTTTGTACATCGGATGATCCGGTGCTTCACTTGGTCCAATGGTATTGCAAACTGTACTAATGGATCGATGTCACTGAGCCACTCACATCGGATGATCCGGTGAGTGCATTTGTCTGAGGTCTTCTTCTTCAGTTGAACCAACTCGACCGATGCAGTCAACTCAGAAATCATCGGATGATCCGGTGTGTTCATCTTGTTGACTTCGAGTTGTTTTGAGTTGTTCTTTTGGAATTTGAACTTGTGACCTCTTTGACACTTGTTTGAAATGTTGTTCTGATAGTCTTCAAGCATTGAGTGATGTCGAGTTAGAGCTTTCACTTCTTGTCTTCATATGATTCGATTTGATCTCATTAGTTGATTTTATATGGGTCTCCAATGTCATTTTGATTTCATTTGATTGAGTGATTGTTGGGACCTTGCATTCACAAAATCATTAGTAATATCGAATGGTTGTCATTAATCACCGAAACCGTACCTCATGGGGCCTAGATGCTTTCAATCTCCCCCTTTTTGGTGATTGATGACAACACAATAATTTAAAGCGCAATAGTAATGAATTTGATGGTACAATATTCAAGTAGATATGCAATGAATACAAGATAAGACACATCGAGCTTGTAGAAATCAAATGAAATTAATGGCGCGAAAAGCTCAATCGATTAATACCATAAGCAAATGTGACAAGAGGAAAAGTGCTTAATTAATAATACAAAAGTACTCAAGCACACAGGAATACAAGGAATAAATTCCCCCTGAGACTGAGAAACTACTACTACTCCCCCTGACTCCTCTACCTCTTCTCCCCCTTTGGCATCAAGACACCAAAAAGGGATCAGAGAGCCTACTGACCCTGAGAGCTAGGCGCGATGACGAACTGGTCATCCTCGCTGTCGTCAGAGCTGGAGTTGCCGGTCGCAGGAGCTGGAGCGGAGGGAGCTAGGGGAACTACCGTCGGTGCTGGAGAGGAGGTAGCGGGTACGGGAGGCGCCGGTGGAGCTGGAGCTGGAGGAAGCGGAGCACTGACCACAGATGCCGGCGTCTGCTGGAACAGAGTCGTCGCCGGCAGAGGAGAGTGGATCGGTGCGCTGGGTGCCAGAAGAGGTGACATGCTGATAGAAGGGATCGGAGTAGCAGGCACCTGAGCTACACCTGGAGCCAGTCCCAGTCCAGGCTGCTGTGGAGGAAGGGTGATCCCAGTCTGAGTGTATAGGTTGGTTATCAACCCTAGGATCCCCATCATAGCCTGTTGAGTCTGCTGCTGCTGGTCGAGGGTACGGCGGTGCATCTGATCAACAAGGTTCGTGAATCGGTCCGTATCCTCTCGCCTCTGTCGGGCGATCTCCAGCTGAAGCTCCTGCTGCTGCCTCTGAAGCTGTGCCAGGTGAGCAGCCTGCTCTGCCCTGGCCTGCTCAGCCGCGAGCCTGTACTGGCGCTGCTGCTCTATCATCTGCTGAAGAAGTGTCGATAGCTCTGACGGCTGTGACACCTGCGCCTCGGACACAGGGGGTGGTGTCGGCGGTGGAGCAGCTGATCCTCCTGCCTCTGCATCGTGCTGCCTCGGTGAGGGTGGAGGAGGAGGGAAGTACTCCTCGACACTCTCGTCTGTGTCGCTCTTGGACCAGACGTGTTGCAGGTCTCCTCCTTGAGCTTCTGCCTCTGCTAGTCGCTCATCCTCTTTCTCTAGGTCAGACCAGTCCTCCTCAGTCAATCGGGCCCTGACCTGACGCTCAACTGGACGGCCAAGGCGGCGGTCTCCAGGAGCCGGGGCACGGTAGTGTCCGAACCGTGTCACACTCTCGTCAGAGAGACGGTCGTGCACGGCGGACCCCTCGGGAACCATCATAGTGAGAAGGTAGCTGATCCAGTGCCCATATACTAGCTGCCTCATCATGCCCACACCGTCTGTGATTACATCTTCCATCTCGCAAATGATGACATCCACTATGTCAAAGTCCATCCCGTTCATGATGTAGAACAGGATCGTCTGCTGGAGGCTGGTGAAACCCTCAAGATAACCGGACCTCGGCGGGAGAGAGCGACGCAGGGCGAGGTGCACCGTGCGTGCTGCTGGAGTCAACAAGGCCGGTACTCTCGGCTGGTCTGGAGAGAAGGTGGGTCCAAACAGCGATCGGATCTCCTCCAGAGCAGGTGCCACTCCTCCAGTGAGCGGCCTCCTCGGCGGGTTTGCCTGACCGTAGACTCTCTCATGTATGCAGGTGTCGTGCAAGTCTACTCCAAGCAACTGTCCCAGCGTCTGCCTCGTCAGGTGGTAGTGCTGACCCATGAACATGAAGTCAATGGATCTTCTGCCCTCAGAGATGTAGAGGGTGGCGTAGAACACGCGGACCCAATCCTCCACGTAGGCACTCCGCTCATATGATAGCAACTGTACCAGGCCCCTGTATCTCTCAAAGAATGGCCTGATCTCTGTCCCTGCGGCTACTGCAAGCTGATCCCAATCCATGTAGTTGTGTTGGAACAGCTTGTGGCCTCAGCGTCTGTAGGTCTCGTAGAGAGACGCCTGTGTGACCGTCCAGAAGCGACTGTCTACCATAGCCTCTCGGGGCTGCGGGTACCACTCCTCAAGCAACATGTTCCATCTGAGCTTGCGAAGCTGCTTGGACTTCATCTTCCGGTAGTCGGTCAACCGGACTCCTTCAGCGACATGGACAGTGGTGTCCATCTCGTAGATAGCACGCTGGGCCTCCCTGTCCTCACGACGGTCGGCAGCCGTCGGTCTCGGACGAGGAGCAGCCTCGGCGTGACCCCCACGTGTTCGGGCTGAGCGCCGGTGGACGAGAGGCTCAACCGGCTCCTCTTCGGCCTCGGAATCGTTGATCACTGGAGGCTGCCTCGGACGAGCCTCGCGGATCCTTAGCGACCCTCCTCGGCCACGCTCACGCTCCTCGGCGGCGCGAGCGGCCATCAACGCCTTCTTTTCCTCTTTGGACAGCTTCTGCTTCTTCGCGGCGGGCTCCGCGATGGCCTTGCCCTTGTTCTTCTTGTCGCGAGCCATTGCGATCGGGTGATGCACGAGAATGATGAAGGATCACGGCCGGCAACCCTAGCGATGAAGAAACGGCGACCGTGGAGGCACCACGACGGTGAGTTGTGGGCAAGGGGCAGCTGGTGGTGCACGGGAGGAGGCGGCGGCGTCACTTGGGTGGAGGCGCGGCGGCGGCTGGGTGAAGCGGCGGCGGCGGCGGCTATGGTGGAGACGAGTGGCGGCGGCACTGTGGTGAGGGCGGCGGCCGGAGACGGCGGTGGCGACGCTTAGGGCGGCGGCGGCACGAGGTTGCGGCGGCGGCGACGGCTGGATGTCGGCGGCGGCGGTCGGAGGGAGAGGCGGCGGTGCGCGAGCGAGAGAGAAGTCGGGGAGAGAGAGAAAGCCGGCGGCGCACGAGTTTAAATAGTGGGTCCCAAACCCTAGCCGAATTTTTAACACCGGATGGACCGATGTTAGATGGGATGAACATCGGTCGAATGCCACAGTAAGGATATTCAAAAATTGCTGTTGACATCGGATGGACCGACGTTTAGGGTTTGGATCATCGGTCGAATAGCACAGTAAGGGTGTTCAAAAGAGTGATGTTGACACCGGATGGTCCGACGTTGGAGGAAGTAAACATCGGTTGAATTGACCACAGCTCCAGAATAGAGAACACCGGATGGACCGATGTTTCACAGAATGAACTCGTCGGATCATTTGAGTTTCTGACTGAACTGGCCCTTGAAGATTGAACACCTATTGGTCCGATGAGGGATTGACTTAGGCATCGAATAATCCGATGACAACAGAACAATAACATCCCATATATGTCCTTTGACCAAACAAACAAGCAAAGAGAAACACATGTCTTAGGACTTTTTGGGCAACCCCTTACCCCTCAAAGAAACTAATTTGCCAATAACTTAGCTAAACCTTAAAGCAAATGGAACACCGAGAAAAATGGGAGGAAAATATCCAAAATAAAATGTAAGGCTCATACTTTGTGAGGTAGAGTATGAAGACTTCTATCTCTTTGAAGCATGTTCCTCTAGGCATTGCCGTACCTAACATTTTGTTCTTTCCACCTTATATGAGTTGAGATATTGTATTTCAAACAAGTCTCCTTCTCATGAGGTGGGTTCCCCTTTGTGACAATCTACCGTATGCAATGCCAAACAAATTATAGTGCAAGAAATAAAATGAGTGCAAGTCTATATGGCAGGGATCATGCAAGGCATAAAATAAATCTATCTTGCCAAGTTTAAACCTTCCGAAGGCTTTCTCAGGGAAAACTATTTCTAGCTCGCCCCTATCCTTTGGGAGTTAGACAAGACCTATGTGATATGCATCCTTACATGAACATGGCAACTTACATGACGTTAGATGCATCTAGCACATTTAATTCACTTCTAAGTCTTGAAAAGGTTTTCTCATCAAGTGGTTTAGTGAAGATATCCGCCAATTGTTCTTCGGACCTAACACCTTGCAAAGAGATGTCTCCTTTAGCCTCATGATCCCGCAAGAAGTGATGGCGAATATCAATGTGCTTAGTGCGGGAGTGTTGAACGGGGGTTCTAGCTATCTTAACCGCACTTTCATTGTCACAAAGGAGAGGCACACAACCAAATTTAATTCTAAAGTCCAAAAGGGTTTGCTTCATATATAGAATTTGGGCACAACATGCACCGGCCGCTATATACTCTGCCTCCGCAGTGGACAAAGCCACAGAATTTTGCTTTTTGCTCGACCAAGATACTAGGGAACGCCCAAGTAAGTGGCACCCACCGGAGGTACTCTTGCGATCTACACGGAATCCGGCAAAATCCGAATCCGAGTATCCCAAGAGGTGGAAACTAGCGTTCTTGGGGTACCACAAACCTACACTTGGAGTATGCTTGAGATACCGAAGTATCCTAAAGACCGCCTTCTTATGTGATTCTTTAGGTGCCGCTTGAAAGCGAGCACACAAGCACACACTAAACATGATATCGGGCCTAGATGCGGTAAGATATAACAATGAACCAATCATGGAACGGTAGTGAGATTGATCAATAGGTTTACCGTCCAAGTCCGCGTCGAGATGACAATTTGTCGCCATTGAAGTACTTCTTGAGCTACAATCTCCCATCTCAAATTTCTTCAAGAGGTCCTTGGTGTACTTCTCTTGGTAGATGAAGGTCCCCTCTTGAAGTTGCTTGATTTGAAATCCAAAGAAGAAGTTGAGCTCTCCAATCATTGACATCTCGAATTCCCTAGACATCATGGTGCCAAACTCATGGCTAAGAGATTTGTTAGTTGAGCCAAAGATAATATCATCGACATATTTGACAAATAAATAAATCCCCGTTGATGTCCTTGGTGAAGAGTGTAGTGTCCACCCTCCCGATCTTGAATCCTTGCATGACCAAGAAATCCCTTAGACGTTCATACCACGCCCTAGGTGCTTGCTTGAGCCCGTAGAGCGCCTTGTGTAACCTATACACATGATTAGGATTTCTCAGATCTTCAAACCCGGGAGGTTGCTCAACATAAACAAGCTCGTTAATATAACCATTAAGAAAGGCACTTTTAACATCCATTTGATAAAGCATTATATTGTGATGCGAAGCAAAAGCAAGGAGTATACGAATAGCTTCTAACCGAGCGACCAGAGCGAATGTTTCTCCAAAGTCTAGTCCTTCAACTTGTGAGAAACCCTTGGCCACAAGTCTTGCCTTGTTGCGGACCACAAAGCCATTCTCGTCTTGCTTGTTGCGGTACACCCACATCATTCCGATGACGTTCTTGTCCTTGGGTCGCTCCTCCAACACCCAAACTTCATTGCGGGTGAAGTTGTTGAGTTCTTCTTGCATGGCCATCACCCAATTTGGATCTTGGAGTGCTTCCTCTATATGAGTGGGTTCTACATACAAAACAAACGAATAGTGCTCACAAAACGAAGCGACATGGCGAGAACGAGTACTTACTCCCCGTGACAGACTTCCGATGATTTGATCAATCAGATGCGCCTTGGAGATGCGTCCATGCCTCATAAGTGATTGTGAAGCACTTGGCGGTGGTGAAGCATCTTGCTCGTCTTGTGGTTGGACTTGATCTTGGACTTCTACTTCTTCTTGTTGATGTTGTATGGCTTGTGAATCTTGCATTGGCAATGGATCATCTTTTTCTTCTTCTTCTTTATCAACTTGAGGCGCCATGGAGGTGTTGATGTTGGAACTTGATGCTCCCCCTTGATCATGGCTCTCCTCAACTTCGGGCTTGATGTCTCCAATGGTCATGTTTTTCATGGCTTCTCGTAGAGGCTCATCATCTATATCATCATGACCAAAACTCTCCTCTTGGGAGCCATTAGTCTCATCAAACTCAACATCACAACTTTCTTCAACTAACCCGGAGGTTTGGTTGAATACTCGATATGCTTTTGAGTTTGACGCATAACCAAGAAAGATACCAACATCACACCTTCTTTCAAACTTACCGAGCCTTTTCTTGCGGTAGATGTAGCACTTTCACCCGAAGACTCGGAAGTAGGAGATGTTGGGCTTTCTCCCAATGAGGAGCTCATATGGGGTCTTTTTAAGTAGTCGATGAAGATAGACCCTATTAGCGGCATGGCACGCCGTGTTGATTGCTTCGGCCCAAAACTTCTCCGACGTGCCATAGTCATCAAGCATTGCTCTAGCAAGGGTGATGAGAGTCTTGTTCTTCCTTTCAACGACACCATTTTGTTGAGGGGTGTATGTGGCCGAAAATTCATGCTTCACGCCTTCACGTTCACACCACTCCCCAATGTTGTAGTTCTTGAACTCGGTGCCGTTGTCACTCCGGACCTTGATGATGGGAAGTTGAAATTCCCTTTGAGCACGTTTAGCAAAGGTCTTGAAGACTTCTGGAGTTTCACCCTTGTCACCTAGAAACAAAGTCCAAGCATATCTAGAATAATCATCAACAATAACAAGACAATAGAGGTTACCACCAAGACTTTGAAACGTGGACGGTCCGAAGAGGTCCATGTGGAGTAGTTCAAGTGGCTTGGAGGTTGAAACCATTGTCTTTATTGGGTGGTGTGAAGCAACTTGCTTCCCGGCTTGACAAGCGCTACAAAGCTTGTTCTTCTCAAATGTGACATCCTTTACGCCGGTCACCATACCAAGCTTGAACGACTTCTTGAGCTTGCTCATCCCAATGTGAGCAATGCGTCGATGCCATAGCCAACCCAAACTCGTCTTGGTGAAAAGACAAGTGGTCAAGCTAGCATCCTTGTTGGAGAAGTCCACCAAGTAAAGATGTACATGCCGAAAACCTTTGAAGATTAGTTCTTTGCTTGATTCACTAGTCACTACAACACCATTCTTGTCAAAGGTGCACGTTAGTCCAAGATCACATAGTTGTGCAATGGAAAGCAAATTGAAACTAAGAGACTTAACATAGAGCACATTTGAAATGGACAAATCATGCGAAATAGCAATTTTACCTAAACCAATTACCTTCCCCTTTGAGTTGTCACCAAAGGTGACTTGTTCATGATTGTCGGGGTTCTCTATGGAGGTGAACATACCATCATTGCCGGTCATATGTTGAGTGCACCCGCTATCGAGTACCCAATGCTTTCCTTCGGCTTTGTAGTTCACCTACACACATGAAGTTAGTTTTTGAGTTTAGGCACCCAAGCCAACTTAGGTCCTTGTATGTGTGATACAAGTGATTTTGGGACCCAAAGTTGCTTGGGGAGCTTCCCCTTCATGCCCTTAATGTCTTTGCCGATGAACCTTGCCTTCACCTTGCCACCTACTTTGCTCAAGAGATAGTGGTAATCATTGAAAGTAGATTTGTAGTTAGGAGGCAATTTGTGAGAAGGACGGTTGGGAAGAGGACACTCCCTCGTGTGATGTCCGGTGACCTCACAATGTTGACAATAGGAACCAACTTCTTTGATGAAGCTCGTCCTAAGCTCCGGTGAGGGCACCTTTCCTTTGTTGAGTACCGGGAAGGATCCAAGTCCTCTCTTGTTGAAGCCTTTAGCTTGTTGGTAGAGGATTTTCTTGTGCTTGTCCTCCCCCTTAGAGAGTCTTGCCACACTAGTACGGAGACTTTCAATCTCGTCCATCAACTCCTTCTCCCTAGGGCTTGCTTTCAACGGCAAATACTTATCCAAAATATTAGTGGCATGTGAAATAGTTGATACTTTGCCATCAAGGGTTTCCTTTTTCATGTTTTTCAATTTTAGTTCAATTGCTTCATAAGCACGGTTAAGCACTTCATGTTCTTGAACCAAGTCATTGTGCTTTCCCAAGAGTGCTAGGTTTGCTAGGTCAAGCTCATGATAGTCAAGCTTGATTTGAGCATTTTCCTCCTCGATTTGCTTGACATGTGATTTGAGCGTGTCATGCTCTTTAAGTATGGTTACATACTTGTCATGCAAATCGAGCTTTGTACTCTCAAGCTTAGCACAAGCTTGTTCAAGTGTCTTAACCTTGCTCTTCTCCCTTTTTATGATGACATGGTATTCATTAATCATAGATGCTAATTCATCGGGGGAGAGCTCATCATCATCATCGCTAGAATCGTCACGTACCTTAGTGTTACCTTTCGCCATGAGGCACATAGGAGGTGGACGAAGAGGTGCGTTATCCTTGTTGACGATGGCAAGCCCCGCCAAGTTTTCTTCATCTTCACTCTCTTTGTCGCTTGACTCTTCATCTGTGATCCACTCATTGGCCTCGCACATGAAGACTTTTTGAGGCCCTCTTCTCTTCTTTGGAAAGAGCTTGGTCTTCTTGCCTTTGTCAAATTTCTTCTTTCCAAAGGAGCGCTTGGGCTTGACCTCTTCTTCATCTTCATCACTTTCTTCTAGCTTCCGATGCTTTCCCTTGTGGTTGTCCTTCCTCTTGTCCGGTCTTGGACAATCATATGATATGTGGCCTAGATCACCACAATTATAGCATGTCTTGTTTTCATCTTTTCTTGGGAGGAAGGCTTTCTTCTTGGGATCAAAAGAGTATCCCTTCTTTGCGATCTTGGAGTTTAGACGTGAGAATTTCCTCATCATCAACGCAAGCTCATCATCGTCATCTTCGCTTGTTGCTTGCTCTTCTTCACTTGAGATAGGCTCAACCACTTTCTTTTTCTTGGGAGTTGTCTTCTTGGTTGAAGCCTTGAGAGCAATGGTTTTTGACGATGACTCCTCCATCATTCCAAGTACGCTCATCTCATGAGCATGAATTTCTCCAATGAGCTCCGAAACTTCAATGTTGTCAAGTGACTCTTTTTGGAGCATTGAATTAATAATGTTGTACTTGGGCTTGGGTAGAAGCATGAGGATCTTGCGGTTGATAAGTCCCTTACCAAGAGAAGCAATGTCAAGTGCGTTAATCTCCTCAATGAGCACATTTAAACGAGAAAACATTTGGTTAACATTCTCATGAGGAAGCATTTTAAATTCATCATACTTGGATTTAAGCAAGTGATATTTGAGTTCTTTAACACGAGACGAGCCCTCGTGTATTTCAATTAAACATGCCCAAATTTCATAAGCTTTCTCCTTACTAGCAATTCTAGCAAATACGTCTTGACTTATACATTCATAAATTGCATTTCTAGCTTTAGCATCCCATTTTAGTTGATCACCAACATAGTCAAGATTTCCAAACCCCGCATGGGTCGCTTCCCAAACTTCGGGAGCAATAGCCTCTAGGTAGGCGTGCATGCGTGCTTTCCAATAGGCAAAGTTCTTGCCCTCGAAGGTAGGAACCGAACCCCCATTCTTGGCCATTTTAGCTCTCTAGCGGTGAAGCTAGATTGATCCAATGAGCAACAAGGCTCTGATACCAATTGTAAGGATCGAAACGCCCAAGAGGGGGGGTGAATTGGGCTTTCTTTCAAATTTTAAGGTAATTAAAAACTAACAACTTAAAGCCCAATTCCCTATGTGATTAATCTATGCAATCAATGTAAATTAAAGTTGCGGAATGAAGATTTCATAAATGTAAAAGGGATAGGGATGCAAACGCTCAAAGGACACGGAGTTTATCCCGTGGTTCGGCAAGATCACAAGGATCTTCCTACGTCCACGTTGTGGCACCCACCGAAGGGTTTTGCCACTCCCAAGTCACCGAGACAAGGGGGTCTTCACTATTCTTCTCCGTTCGCCAACCTTGGCAAGGTGGAGCTCAAGCCTTGTACACTTTGAATCCTCCGGGCTTCCACAATCCTCTTGGCAAGCTCCGGAAGTCTCTCTTAGTTACACACACCAAGGGACACTCCCTTACGGCTCTCACTACACTAGAGATTCCAATCACCAAGAATGGAGGCACACAAGCACTATCTCTAGCTAGTTCTAGCCTATCTCTTGGTGTACAAATGATGAACAATGATGTGGAAGTGGTAGCTCTATGTCTTGAATGCTCTAGAATGTGTAGAGTATGTCTGGGCTTCAAGTCTTATCGATTTGACAGGTTGAAGGGGTATAAATAGCCAGCCTCCACGAAATAGCCGTTGGAAAAGTAGGCTGACATCATTGCTCTGCGAACACCGGATGATCCGTTGTCTCCCCTTCAGTTATCATCGGTCAAAGCCAAATTAGCTGATGTCACTGTGTCAGATATGACCGTTGTTAGACTGATGTTGCCCCTGTCTTCTCATCGGATGATCCGGTGGCTCTTCCTCCAGAATTTGCTTGATCTTGATGCTTACTGGAGTGATCGACCGATGTGTGTGAGTCTGTACATCGGATGATCCGGTGCTTCACTTGGTCCAATGGTATTGCAAACTGTACTAATGGACCAATGTCACTGAGCCACTCACATCGGATGATCCGGTGAGTGCATTTGTCTGAGGTCTTCTTCTTCAGTTGAACCAACTCGACCGATGCAGTCAACTCAGAAATCATCGGATGATCCGGTGTGTTCATCTTGTTGACTTCGAGTTGTTTTGAGTTTTTCTTTTGGAATTTGAACTTGTGACCTCTTTGACACTTGTTTGAAATGTTGTTCTGATAGTCTTCAAGCATTGAGTGATGTCGAGTTAGAGCTTTCACTTCTTGTCTTCATATGATTTGATTTGATCTCATTAGTTGATTTTATATGGGTCTCCAATGTCATTTTGATTTCATTTGATTGAGCGATTGTTGGGACCTTGCATTCACAAATTCATTAGTAATATCGAATGGTTGTCATTAATCACCGAAACCGTACCTCATGGGGCCTAGATGCTTTCAGAGGGGCTAGCGTGTAGACACTGGAGCAGGTGATAAACTCTCTTTAATATTGTTGTGTCCATTTTAGTATTTTACATAGAGGGATAAGGAGGTACAACATAGAGGTAGATCTTGATGACTTGTCAGATATTGATTTCTATAGTGGTGAGGAAGTTAAGTGTACCTAATCAAGCTTTAGTAGTTTTTGACCATGGTAGAAATGATTAGTATATAGTGAATAAGTTGTCAGTGCTTCCATTTAACAAAAGGGCTAGTGATTATCACTGATGTTTCCTTCTTATGTCGAAACTGATGTTCACTGAGTTAACAAAGGGCTAGTGCTTCCATTTAACTAGTGATATAGTACATTACTTCATTTGAAACTACATCATGCTTCCTTCTTTTGTCACTGATGTTCTTGGCCTCTTATGTTATCATTGAGTTGACATTGATGCTTACTAGTGATTATATTTCTTTTGCAGAGATCCGGAACGCGCCGAGAAGATCCCGGAGGTAATGAAGGGGCTAGCGTGTAGCCCGGTGGAATTTATTTTGCAAATTGTGTTGTTGTTGATGTTTTGAACTATATATTGAAACTGTTATGTTGTGTATATCTTATTTGTCTGTTCTGTGTTCTCGCCATCGAGCGAGGTAGTCAGTTTCTGTTTTTAAAAAAAAAAATCGAAAACTTAACTTACGTCGGCTATGAGAATGCCGACGTAAGTTAGCCCAGGTTAACTTACGTCGGTCAGGCCATACCGACGTAAGTTAAACCACTTAACTTACGTCGGTTTTCCCTAGCCGACATAAGTTACAACACTTTACTTACGTCGGCTTGCCCAAGCCGACGTAAGTCCTCCGGCCCAACCCAAGGCCCATCTCGACACTTAACTTACGTCGGCTTCTGCAGACCGACGTAATTAAGGTAACTTACGTCGGTGGCCGACGTAAGTCACCTTAATTACGTACAAATGCCTACATCGGCTGAAAGCCGACGTAATTAAGGGGAAACTGACGTAATTAAGTTACTTACGTCGGTTTAAGCCTTACTTTAGTCTTAAGTGACCGATATTCCTGTAGTGCTTCCCTAACGTTTGACCTTGCAAAAATTCATATCTTGTGTATTGAGTAGATCTTGAAACTCAAATAAATGGGAAACCTAGATTTTTTAGTCTTAAGGACATACCTATTGATTTTGGTCGCCCACAACCACAAATTGGATCGTTGATGGTGATGATTGCTATACCAGTAGCTGATCTGAGCAAGAGGGGATGACCACACCTGGGTGATTCCTTGGATTCAGAGTCAACAACAATGAGAAATGCGGAGCGCAAGTCAATTGACGATAGTGTGGGTGGGACGAGAGAGACAATGTTACACGTGATGTTACGAATTCACCCTAACTAGATGAACCCAATAAGGTACCTGAGTGCCTCTAGGGATGAAAACGGTCAGAAACGGACGGGAAAAAAAAGGTAAAATCGTTTTTATTTTCATATAAAATTCTCGAAAATAGAATCGGAAATAGTATCATCGGAAACGGTCATGGTATCGTAAATTTCGGAAATATCGGAAACGGGTATATCAGATCGAAAGTATGTCGATATCGGAATGATTTCAAATTTCATTCGGAAACAACACACCAAATATTATTCATCTATAACATCAACAACTTAAGTATAAAATATGAGACAACAACTCTTAGTTTCAATTTATAAAAGAATTTCAATATGAAACGAAATCACTTTAGAAACAGATTTTAAAGTAAATAAATATTTATATATAATTAAAGTTAACTCCTTATCCAAACTGGTATATGAATAAAAAATTTAAAGAATTGATCCCATTACATGTCAGCTCATAAAAATCCAACCTACTATTCGGAAATTATTCGGTTATTGTTCGGAAATTTTTTATTAAAATGCGGTATTCTGACAATTCGATTGGAAATCAGTCTAAATCATTTCTGTTCTGTTTACCATATTTCAATGTTCGATAAAAACGGTAATCGAATCGAAAATTTCGGAAATTATGGAAAATGACAATCGCATTGGAAATTTTTAAAAACAGTTTCAGATGATCTAGAAATTTACCGTACCGTTTTCATCCCTAAGTGCCCCCATAGGCATCTCATCCATTTTTAGAAAATATTTCTAATTTATAGGAAGTTTAGAATGGATGAATCTTGAAGCATGGATTTTGTTCGCCTATATATCTCTGTGTGTGCGTGCATCCGTGTGTGTATTTTCGACGTAATTTATACTAGATTACTAACTAAAGTAAAGGTATGAAATAAATTAGCCCCTCTTTTAACCATTTACACGGAGATGCCATTATCATATTTGGGTCACTTGGGAGTGAACTGAAGCCACCAAAGCAACCATGTGATTTGTTTCTGCGGAAGCAACCATGTGATTTGTTTCTGCGGATATCTACAGAGGCCTAAGCCGGGGAACAGAAACCCTCGTGAGACGGTACCAAAGAGTCAGATGGCTTGGTAGTTCCCCGGTGCCATCAAAAAGTAAATGGCTCATTCCTTCAGTTGCAAAAGTACACAGGTCACGGCCCGGATCATCAGGGTGAGCAACTGCCGATGCCCTGAATCAGTGAGCAAATGCCCTCCACATCACGCCGACGGCACCGCTACATCAAGCAGATGGCCCTTGCAGTAGCAGCGTGGCAAATTCGTGAGCGGAACACTGCATCGGTGCAGTGTAACGCTGGCCCGGCATGGCCGATGCCATACAGCCATGTCATTCTCTGCAAAGCTAGCAAATACTCCCTCCTTTATCAAAATGTTTGCCTATACCTGTCTGAACGACAAACATTTTGATACAGGAAAGAGTATTACGGTATGAATCGTTACATAAACAGTAATGTTGAAGCATTGTCTGGGTGAGCTATGAACATAAACATTAAAGCTTGCCAATATGTGCTTCCAGCTCCAGCCAAAAGGTCAGTACAACTTCAGCAGTTCAGCAACTAGCACCTTTTGCTGCCCCGAATGCGTAAACTTGGCCTAAAAAACCATAATGGCATGGCACAGCATTCACGAGACACCCAAGGGGGCACCAGAAGGAGCACGGGAGTACAAATAGCAGCTACAAAAGGGGGTAAGGCGATGAAAGGAAGCGACTAGCAACAGATGCTATCATCTCTTTCATATTTAGTCTCTTTTTCTTTCCTTTCTCAGGCAAGGCTGAAGTTGTCAAGGTCAAAAACGGCAGTGGCAGCTTCACGCGTCAGCTTCAAGGTTAATGTCGACACTGTTCAGGACTTAGTGTTACTCCACATCCTATGAACAGAACATCCTCTTCTGCACAAGGAAAGGATTATTGTTCAGTTCAGCATTCTATTGAAAGTAGTATAGAATTCAGTTCAGAACAGTGGCAGACAATATTTTAGATAAACCTATCCATCAACTGTACGTCAAATACATTCAGTCCAGTGGGTGTATATAGGGCATACCCTAACTCTAGACGCCTCCTGTACAGATTCCAGGGTCTCCACCAATACCTTCTGCTTCACGACTGTGGCGTGCAATACCTGACACCAAATAAGCAGTGTTTTAAGCTTTCAATGCACCGTCATATGTAAGGTTTAGGTTTAAGACCGTGATTAGCTTTGGCCGCGCCAAGTAATGGATATTCATGACAAAATAAATTAGTTTGTGGTAAGAACTTACTCTTTTGGTCCTCTCAAGGTCAGCTTCAACGGATTTGATTCGCTCAAATGAGTTTAGTAGCATGAGTTCTTTATCTTCTGGGATCTGTGGTGGTTTGGTGGAGAGATGATTGCACAATGATTCAAGGTTGTCAAGACGCTGTAAGCAAGCACACATTTGTTCATCGCTGATAGTTTGAGGCTTTGGCTCCTCTGCTGCTGGGGCTAGTGGAGTAGAATGATGTACGGTCTCGAGCCTCCTCTCAGCTCTATAGATGAAAAGTCGAATGAAGGAAAATAGCTTGATCAAGGCTGTGACGACTAGTCTAACCAGTTTGTCCCAACTACTTTCAGCACTTGTACCATTCAGATTAAGAGAGATATTTTCTGCAATTACAGAAAAACAATTAGTTGCTGCTGCACAAGGGACTGATTTGATCCTTTGCATCAAAAATTTCTGGTACAATTTACTGCAAGATCACAATGACAGCCCAAACAAAGCAAAGCCATGGACACAAATTGAGTTAAGCATGTTATCAGAACCAAAAGTGGTTAAAGAGCAAGAATCCAAGCATTACTAAATGAAGAGAATGTTTACTCCACACAACAATGAATCACATGTTATATTCATTATGCTAAATCAGAGCAGTACAACTTTACAAATTGTTGCAAAGCTTCAGCATAAAATGCAAGGTATAACAAAGGACACAATCTAGAATAGTCAATGTTATCTAGCAACTATAGATGTAATGGCATGCAGCTTGGTTAACAAATCGAGATGAATGGAAGGTACCTAAGTCATGAGGTCTCCCATTAGTTAAAGATTGCCTGAAAACAGGAATCGGTTTCTGCACCATTTCAGTAGTTCGCCGCACTACACGGTAAGATTCAGGAGCCATATCCTGGTGCCTCTGATCTCCACAGCTGTAATATGTTGCAGAATTTGTGGCCTTAACCTATGTCAGAAATAAATACAAAAATCAATATGCTAAAGGATAAAGTATGGCAAAAGCATCCTGTAAGACTATAACAAAGACTAACAATTTATCTAATTACGCGAGAAAAAATATCAGATGGACCTACTTCCTCATGGACTGGAGTCAGGCAACCATAGTCAGCAACTCTTTGGACAAATGACGGACCAAAATCATCAATATCAGATCCAGATTCAACGTTTGATGTATCACTAAACATGCCCTGACACTAGAGGGAAATAAATTAAGCTTGGGACAAAAGTACAGAGAATCTCTGTATTAGGCAATACTCAAATGAAGAATTTTCACCTTCAACTGTTCCAGCTGAAAAGAATTGTTTTTGCCTTCCCCTTCAGAAACTGGCTTGATTTCCCTCACACAACCAGATTCCAAATTGTGTATCATCTACAGATAAAATAATAATCAGTATATGCAAAATCAACAGCTTCAAAACAAAATATTTCAGGTAAATAAAATGCAAAGAAAAAGCACCTTCAAGATATAAGGATCATTCCATGGCCCTTTGTTCGAGCCAAGACAACCACCCTTGTCACTGCATGTACATGAACCACCAAGGAACTCTGGCAACTCACTGAGAAAACACGGGTATTGTTGGATGAAGGATGAATCGTGGACAACAGTAAAGAACACATGAATTCGGATTAAATCTATTTCCCAGGACTAGACACCCACCTCGAGTCTATTACTTCAAGAAGCCTGCTCTGGTAGTTTGAACCGAGAACCTACATCCAAGAAGGATAAATGCTTTATACCAAACAAGTTACCTCTACTAGGTATTCTGAACAAACACTGGAACTTACATGAATCTTGGAAGAAGTTTTTGGGTCAAGGAAGCCCTTCACACTGTTCCAGATCAACTTGAATCCACTACCAGCATTCACAACAAACATTTGATGTAGCGTCTGCATTTTTTTAATTTGACTTGATTGGTTCACCAGAAAAAATGTACTAGCAACAGAATATTCATTCAAAAAGTAAAATTACCTCAGGATAATAGTCACTGTCAATCTTCTGCATTCGCTGTACAAGTTCTCTAGCAGTCCTGGAGAAATTCTTAAAACCCTGCAGATACCAAGATCATTGAAGAAACAGTGAATAACGAAACAATTTGCATTCTGCAAGCATAGCTCACGAAGAATCATTCACATACCACACCCTGGACGTCCAAGATGGTGGTTGTAGAGTCAATGTGCCTCTTGGCAGCCAATGTGCAGGCAGGGAACCTCTCCCTGAAGGCCCTCTCGAACTCCTGGACATGGTATTTGATGTATCGATCCACCGAGGTGATTTGCATGAGCTTGGTCGGATCCACCTTCCCAAGCCTCTCAATGTACACTGGCCGGCCCTCACGATCCATGCCATGGTAGCCCTGAGGGTAGTAGCGCAGCACTTCATCCAGTTCCTCGAACTCGAAATCCTGACACGAGGGCTCACAGCGTATTAGCTTCTCTTTTGGAAAACCTCACAGCATATTGGTCATAAGATTTAGCAGCAAACAAACAATTATCAAGCAATGTCTACTAGGTCTCCATAAGTGCTTATAGTTTAGTGTGATAACCTCAAGGATGGTGTCAGCTCCGAAGTCTTTCCTCCATTTCAGCATCTCGGCCCACATTTGCATTGCCCTCTCCGCGTCGAACTTCCTGGCCTTCAAGAATCTGTAATGAAACATTCAGTGTATCGAGTTTCAGATCCCGGCATTTTGCAAGGTCTATCCAAACAGAGGCAATGAAAGGAAGGAAAAGAGTATTTTCTCTCAACGAGACCTTAGCATCATGTGGTAGTCTTCGTGCTTGTCAGGGAGGAGGCCGTGCGCGTTGAGGCGCTCCCGGAAGGCGGTGACGGCGCGTTCCTCCTCGGCGTCGCGGACGTCCTCGATGGAGATGGCCGCCGGCGGGAAGCGGAAATCGACGCGCCGCCGACCGCGCTTCTTGAGCGCGTGGATGGCCTTCCGCCGCAGCGACCCGATCTTGCGCCGGCGGCGCTCATCCTCCGAGTTGCCGTCGCACAGCGATATCTCGATGTCCTCCGCATGGATCACTGCACAAATTGGCACCGCGTTCATCACCGAACATCCCAATAAAAGATGCAATCTTCAGAACCAAGGACGACAACAACAACCGGTTCCTTACTTGACATTTTCTACGCGGAAGTTGGGTTCTCGGATACCTCAGGCCTCGCGTTCGAGTGGGCAATCTTGAATCCTCTCTACGGGAGAAATTTCGTAATGACGAGTTAGCTGAGGCAACATGAAAAAGAACACGCATTTGGCAGCGCGGCCAGGAGAAAACTCTGCACCGCAGATCTGAACAGAAACAAACGGAACAGGGGACCAAATCTCGGGCGCCGAAAACAGATTGCAGTTTCCAGGACCGGAAGAAGAGCCTGCATTGGTTACTACTAAAAGCAGCGTCGCCATAAATTCCACACAGAGAAACAGCATGGGAGCGGAGGAATCTCATTTATTTCGACCCAGGAACTCCAGGCGGCAAGACGAGAAGAAAAATGAAAGATCAAACCCGACATGACAGCTCCAATACTTCCCCGGAGGAAAAACGGACACGAAAACAACAAAACAAGTGCTCCGCCTAAACCCGGGAAATCTTTGTTTCGTATGACAGATCCAGGAATCAAAAACAGCACGAAGAAAAGACGGTAAATTTTTTACGAGAGGTAAGAGACTCACATTTTTTTGTTTAGGAACCAAGAGAATCTTTGCAGCAAGGGCAGACAAGAGATTGGTGCTCTCCCTTCCCTTCCCTCCCCTGCTGCTGCACCTCACTCCTCCTGTGCCTCTGTGTCTCCTCTCTGTTTGCTCCTTCTGGCTGTTAACTGAAGGGAAGGTGGGCAGTCTGGCTCATATATAACCGTATTATTATCCGGGGTTATACGGTACATAACCCCGTCTCATACATACTTGTAGACGTACGATGCGCGGTCGCTTTTGTTGCAGAAAGATAGAGATGGGCTAATGACCGTTTGTCCATCTATATCTTATAGACGGAAAGAGGTTGCTTTTATTGCAAAAAGATAGAGATGTGCAGAACAGATTTTTAACTGCAGTTTAGCTAACTGTTAATTCAGGCTTGAAATAGTCCCTCAGCTAATTGTTAGTCCAGACTTTAGGCTAGTCCTAGTCCATCCACACAGGGTCTTAACAAACATTAATATAATGAGATGCTAATTTCTCGATGTGACACATTTGGAAGTGTGTAAAAACACAAAATAACATCGACTGTGTGTCACTAAAATAAAACGTGACCTCAAGGCATCCTCACATCAGATGTTACCTTACAAAATTCATGCCCCCCTCCCCCATTGCTGTAGAGTACATTTTCCTCTTAATAGAAGTCATCAAATGAAAGGTCACTGTCTCTCTCTCTGTGTGTGTGTGTCTCGAGTACCGTAAACGTTAAGTTGTTACATAGTCCATCTGTATGTGGATTTGTTTAGAACTAAATGCTCGCAGCATGATGAAGTTGATCTACATTACCCTTTCCTTAAGAACGAAGGCCGACGGAATAAACTAGAAGCGACTTTTGCGCTTTATTACGGCGGAATAAAGGTCGTCGCGCGAAGGTTCGTCTCCCACATGCCCATTCGCGCGAGGATCATCGCCATATATTTCGCCGCGCCGTGCAGCGATCTCAGCTCGACGCAGCCACCTCGTCCAAGTCCATGGTAATACAGGGGTCAGGAAAACCATTTGATCACCAGGAAACTACCGTCCTACCTGAGCTTCTGTTCTCGCTACGTTGAGCACCGCTCGGTTCCCGTCTGGAGGGAACAGAACTATAAGCCATTCGTTATGATCCTCCGCCCACACGGAAACCAAATCGATTGATCATCTGCGAAATGGATCATTAAGCTGGCGTCGCTGAAGCGGGTTGTTGAAGGAGAGTTCCGTGTCAGCAGCTACCCCCCCCCCCCCCCCTCCACCGTTTCCCTTTCGCGAGACCCTTCTGGTTAGGTCGAGCAACAGCGACCAGCGCGCCACCTGTCGCTTTCCCATGGCGTCTCTCGATCCTATGCGACGTATCCCCCAGCAGCAACAGCGGAGCAACGATGGTAGTATACTCCGGTACACTCTGGTCAATAATAATGAAGCAACAACGAGACAAAATACCAGAACTGCCAATAACTTGCCAATCTTTCCTTTTTGTATGTGCAGGACCGCGCCATCTTTACCAGAAAAAGATTTTCGTTGCTTTGATTTCCTCCCCTTTTTGCTGAAACCAGAGGCGACAAAAAGCAGGTGGCACTAAACGAGCACGGTGAAACGAAGGAATAGGTTGTTGGGCGTTGGGCGTGGCTGCGTGCACGTAACGAGCGGCGGATGAGTCGAAGGAAACCGCACGGAGCAGGTAGTGGATCGGGAAAGCGGGAAAGGACGGCACTATTTGGCCGTCAAACGTCGAGGACGGCCACGCGCTGGGCTGCTGTGGGTCTGTGCGCGTCGGCGGTGCCGGCACTAGCAGCAGCAGACGGCCGTGCGGTGGGAGGAGAAAGACGAGGCGTTGTCGGCCGAGGCGGAGGCCACCACCTGCAACGACTGGTGTGTGGGTGCGCGCCGCACCAGTCGCGCGGATGCAAACCCTTCGCCCTTCGTGTTCGTGCCACCCAGACTCGCAAGCAAAGCAAGGCGCCCAGCAGCCGCTGCACAGGCAAAAAAAAAAGCTCAAGAATCTCACGCAGTAAAAAACGGGAGCCCCCAAATTCCCGGCGTCTCTCTCTCTCCGAGCCTCGATCGGCAACCTGCCACCGACAACGACGCGACGGCGACCGGAGAACATGCGCTCCACCGTAGATAGATGCGGTGGGGAGCAGATTGGACGCAGCCGGTGCGTGTGGCTGGGGGACTGGACCGATCTCAGTTCGGAGGGGATTAGATTATATTGCACGCAGATAAGCGGTGGCTGGAGATTGGGATTAATACTCGTAGATTTGGTGAGTGGGGCTTTGATAGTTCGATTGATGGGGACCGTGTCGACCAGTGAGGTGGCGGCAACAGGCCCTGGCGGTCCGTGTGTCCTTTTTTTTCTTCTGCCGAGCCCGAGCAGAGGGAAGGGCTAGGGCAGCATGGTTTCGCTGGTCCATGGAGGACGTGGTGCATCCATCAGTTCAGTTGAGCAGCAGGGTGAAGGCTTTCGGCGCCTGTCCGGTCCATCGATCCACAACATTCCACGAAGCATGGCCTGCCGCCACCGCATTGGGCGAGCCAAAAGGTGCAGCAGTTCTACTGGGCAGCTGAGCCTGACCGAGCCTGTACCAGACCAGAAGCCAAGCAAGCCAGGCCATCGGTCGTTGAAAAAGTATATGTAAGAAAATAAGCTATGAACACCTTTTCTTCGCTCCTATTCGTGTCACGTTTCTGTTCAAGTGCGGACTCCGGGGCATGCACGGATGGACACGGGCGACCCATCGATCGATCGAGGACGCTGGAACGTGGCCGCATTGCATCAACAAAAACGTGGCCGCTGATCGTCCCTGCACGTAGGAAAGCTTGACTATTCGGGCCGGCGCCGGCGCATGTTACCTTGCCCACCGCCACCGGTGCCGCAGGACATGCACGACCAATACCGGCGAACGAGCACCCCATGTGCAGCAGCGTTCATCTCTTAATTTAGTTAATACAGTCATCCGTCTGGACTCTGAGACAGACATGCTCACAAGTCAGCGAGGACTAGTGGTATTATATTAGCAGGAACCGTGCTAGCTCTGCTGAATTCGCTGTAAAGCGAAGAAGTAGGTTACACTCCAGAGCTTGATTACAACGACGTCCGGCCGGTTCCGATGGATCTCGCAATGATGCAGGAGCCCTGGCCGGATCGCCGATCACACGACGACGATGATGAGGCCAATATGCCGGACGACCTTGCTATAAATGCCCCGACCGTCACACGCGCCTGTTCTTCTCCTCCTCGCCGGCCGGGGGAACGTCCCATCCGTCCATGTGCCCCATCTCACAATCAGCGGCAACGGTAAACATGACACGGTAGGGCGCTCCTTATAGCTTGCCTCTGAAACTGATTAAGTATAGTTCAGGGCTTCTTCAGAGATCGAACAGGAGCAGGAACACGTCCTTTTGGCTGCCTCAATCATCATCCATCTAATAAGGTTTTGTTCTAACGAAGGCCGTGCAGTCAAACCGGGCCGTGGTTCAAGCAACAGCATAAAAAGACAGGGTTGCATTGCATGCACGCTGGGATCTTTACCTTTTTTAAATCGAGACACTAGAGACAGTGGAACCCGATCGGAATCTTTTGGGCGTCCTGATTTCCTTCACCAGATCGGCTTTGCCGTCTTGCTCGGCGTTCATTTTCACCCGGACTGTAACCACTTGTTCGCGTCCGTTTTGTCTCCACGCCTAGAGTTGTAGCAGCAGTAACAACACCAAATGCATGCAGTGCGAGCGAGGGGACCCTGGAGTACTGTAGTAGAAAGGGAAAGGGATGGAAATCACACGAGGTTATTAGTACGAAAACTGAGGCATGTGCGTACTCCCATCCGATCCGATCGGATTCGATCTTACCTGAGGCTTGGGTTGGGTTGGGTGAGAGAGGTGTAACGGTGGATATGATGTAATAATGTGTGTGGGGTTCGTGTCACCGTCCAGTTGAGAGAGAGATATAGAGAGAAGGGACGAGATTATGGCGTTTTATTGATCTCGTGTGGGTGGTCATCTCCTGTCAGAAGGTTCCGTGCAATGATGTTGCCGGTGCTAAGTTGAGCCCTAGCTGGTGCATTTGTTGTGCTGATCGCACGGCAAATCTAACCAGTGCTTTACGCAAACAAACACGTTCGTGATCCCCATCAAAACCGGAGAACTCGCCGCAGGCAGCGTTGCAAACAATCCCCGCTTCTGCTTTCGTTCGTACGTGTGTCGACGCACTTGTACACGCAAACAAACAACGGAGAACAGCCTAGTCTACGGATGGCATGACTGATTAGACGGTGCAGCTGCAGGAGCAGCAGGACGGATGATCACCTCCTCTGGACTCTGGTCCAAGCACCCATCAAAGGAAGGACGACAGACTGATGCGCTTTTTAACCTCCCAATGCTCGGCTCGGCTCGGCTCCGAGAGACGCATCTTTTCTGCCGGCAGCAGGCAGCATGCTGGCTGACCATGACCAACCTAGCCAGTCTCGCGTAGAAGACAAGCGCATGGGAGCAAGGGCGCGCTCGCTGCCCTCGTTTACCCCACAACGCGGCGTCGGCGTGCACGGTTCCAGTCAGTTATCGCGTTCCGTTCCTACGCGGTTCTCCAAGACAAAAACACATCACGTAACGTAGTACTGTACTAACGAAGGACTCCTTTCGTGTCAGCTGTTAATAATCGAGAGATGCGTACAGGTACAGACTAACCCAGAGTGTACGTACAAAACTAGTGACGCCGAGATGGGGCGTGCACAGGAGATTGACGCGGATAGGTCCGCAAGGCGCCGCGACAGATCCGTGGATGGACGATGCGTCCACTGCACCGTTTCGTTCTCTCGCGCACGCGCGTGCCCGGCGCTGTGCTCGCTTGTCTATTCACGGACTGCCTCCCTCCCCTCTGCCCGCCAGCGAGGTCTCCACGCACGCGACGACGACGACGAACACAGGCCCATCGCCATTGCCACTTGCTCCGCCTTGCTAGCACCTTCATCAGAGACCCGTACTAGACAAGAAACACACACGCTTTGATCAGGGTGCTCGATACGTCGCTTCGTTCTCTTGCTTGTACAGAGTTCTCATGTACGTACGCACTACTACTCGCGTGAACAGTATGGATCTGAGCTAGGACACCGTCCCGTGTACCCTGCCTGATGACGCACGCTGCTGTCTCAGTTTGCAGCGTCGCGTTCCTGTCACCTGCGCACAGTGTCATTCCGGCCTACACGCTGCGGCTGCGCCAGTCCGCCGCATTGCAAGTGTCAGCCCTAACCCTAACTAACAGGACCAACTCTCAGCTAGCAGCAACCGAGGCGCAGGCGAGAAGAAACGGACGAGCAACAAGGCCTCTCTCTGCCTCGTCCTCTCTTTATTTCGGCGGGCAAGCATGCAAATATGCAATCGCAAAGCGCAAAGCGTGGCGCGCCGCCCGACGCGCCGGCGCAGCGTCGCCATGTGATGCCCTTTTGCCGCCACCTCTGGTGCCGAAGTAGGGGGACCCCTACCTCGTGGCGCTGCCCCTGCCCCCGCCCGCCCCGGCCGGCGCCCGTAAATTCGAGCGGAAACACAGCCGAGCAGAAACCGTAAAAAGTTCGCGCGCGCGCGTGCTCCTCCACTGCCACATGGACCAGCGCCAGCCCAGCACACCAGAGTGGACACAGTACGACATGATTACCTCGTAATTTGGATAGATTCTAGTAGCTTTAATCAAATTGAAATGGATGAACAGAGTCATCCTGTACGAGGTGGTGCAAGTATTTTGCTTGGTTAGATGTACAGGATGGTACACGAATATATTTGGTTTGATGTATGAAATGGTACATGAATATGTTCGTTTGGCTTAGAAATCATAGATTTTATTCATTTATAGTATTAACATTTTATAATAATGATATTTTTAAATTTCTAGTATCAACATATATGCAAATTTGCATTAATTATTATTATTAATTATTGATACTCATAGATTACTCCTTAAAAATATAGATACTAAACACGTGGAAATGATAGTACAATCTTAACAATATTTTGTACTCCCTCCGTTTCAAAATAATTGTCACATATTAGTGTAAAAATGAACTAGCGGGTGACAACTATTTTGAAACGGAGGGAGTAACTATTTTCTGATTAAAAAACTCTAATCTACATTAATACATACTATCCCCATCTCAAAATATATGGTGTTTTGAGAACAAAAATTCTAACGTTATATATTTGAATATGGAAGGAGTACTAATCATCACTAATGATAAATTATTAGAGCAGCTATAACGGAAAGTTGGATTTGACCTTTTTTTAAATAAAATGATCCAACAGCTTAAAAACATATGTTTGTAATCTACGGTGTCGGAGTGTTGATCCGGCAATTCTCCCGGTACTACTGTTGGTAGCCCGTGGAGTTTGTAGTTCGGTATTGGGCGCGCAGAGATTCAGAACACAATGGCAAATAGACACAAGGATTTACGTGGTTCGGGCCGCCTGAGCGTAATACCCTACTCTACGGGGTGTGTAGTTGTTGTCTTGGGTGTCAAAGCTGAGTATGGGAGAGGTCTCAGAGTTTAAAGAGCCGTCTCCTGTGAATCGTCGACCAGTCCTTTTATAGTACAAGGACTGGTCGTTACACTGTTAGCCTGGCCCAACATGTGGCCCTGGGAGTTACTGATGCTTAATACACAATTAATGAGGTTAATTACCCTTAATAGCGTGGTAACGAGCCTTGACAGTGTTGTTACTGGTATTAAGAGCCTTCCGATAGTGTGTCGTTAATATGGTATTAATGACACTTAATCGGGTTTTGAAATCTTTGATTGCCCCTTGAAGGTCCGAGCCGTTGGGGGTCCACCAGTTTGATTGTTGAGGCTGAAGGTCCAGCGGCTGGACACGTGGCAGCATCGGAGCTGTTGGTACCTTGAGTACCGTATACCTCTTGAGATTGCAAAGATCTCAAGGAAATGTCATCTACTTGATTTGAAGACCTTCGGAGGCCCACATGTCAGACATAACCGGACCCGCTTCCCCAACATGGTTAGTCCCAGGGTCGCCACGTGTACCATCAAACCGGAGCTACCGCCCACAAGGGGGAGCTTTCAACTCATGACCTCCGGGCGGAGCTTGATCGCCGATACCGTCAACAAGACGGCCGAGTCCATATCGAGCGTGCTCGTGAAAGACGAGAAGCTCAAGACATTCCTGCTCCTGAAGGAGTAGGAGGAGGCTGTTCAGCCCTGGCCATGCATCTGCGTATGGTCAGGTGGCCACAGAAATTCTGGCCTCACCTGCCGGAGAAGTTTGACGGGACCGTTAATCACGTCGAATTTCTTCAGATTTCCTCCACTGCTATCCTGGCAGCTGGTGGAAATGAGGCCTTAATGGCCAACTATTTTCCAGTGGCTTTAACTGGGACCGCTCGGTCCTGGTTTATGAGCCTTCCACCCAACTCCATCAACAGTTGGGAGGAGTTGTGCCGACAGTTCACCGCCAACTTCGGGAGTTCATACACCCGACCAGGCACCGAACTGGACCTTTTTGCAGTCGTGCAAAAAGGGGGAGAATCCCTGCGATCATTCATCCATAGATTCTCTCAGGTATGAAACACCATCCCTTCTATCTCTAGCGCTTCTGTCATTGTGGCATTTAGACAGGGCGTACGGGATAAGAAGATGTTGGAGAAACTGGCGATCAAGGAGATCACTAGTGTCACGGAACTCTTCAGCTTGGCCGACAAATGTGCCAGAGCTGCGGAGGGCCGTGAAATGCACTCCAAACCACCTCCGGAGGATCGCCCAAAGGCGAAGACACTACCTCCGGGAGTGGCAAAAATAAGAAAAAGACCAACGGCAAGAAGAAGCCGTCGGCCAGCGCATCTAATGCTGCAGTTGCTGCAGCTCCGGGTGGCCGGGGGCCACGCCCCGAGAAGCGACCTCGACCGTCTTCTGAAGACGGTGGCAAACCCAAGGTGTGGTGTCCAATTCATAAGACGGACAACCACAGTTTGGAAGACTATCGGGAGGTCCAAAACCTTGTTGAGCGCTACAACAAGCGCCGGAAGAAGTTCCTTTTTTCGACAGAGGGAAGGAAAACAAAAAGTTGACGAAGCTCCGGCTGAAGAGGAGTTAGGTTTTCAGGATCCTAAAAAGGTCCTGAAGGTCGTCTACACCTCCGTCGACGACGATTCTGACGTCTCTGACAACGAGTGTTGGAAGACCATGAACACCATTTTTGGTGGATCATGGGACATCACCTCCCGTCGCGTCCTCAAGACAATGTGTCGGGACATGGCCGCTGTAGCTCCTACAGCCAGGGCGGAGCCTTATCGGAAGTGGATGGACACAGCCATCATTTTTTATGCTTCGGACTGCCCTCGAAGCATGGTTGGAGCAAGCTAGTTACCTTTGATGGTATCTCCTACCATCAATAACATTCAGCTCCACCATGTTATGGTAGACGGAGGTTCGGGGCTGAACCTCATAAGCTTCGAAGCTTTTACCAAGCTTCAGCTCTGACCTTCGGATCTTCACCCCTCCCGACCTTTCTCCGGGGTAGGTCCGGGAGCCATTACCCCACTCGGTGCTATTACTCTCCCCGTTACCTTTGGGACGCGGGAGAAGTATCGCACTGAGAAGTTGGTCTTTCACGTTGCTCAGATCAACTTACCTTTCAACGCCATCTTGGGTAGGCCTGCCTTGTACAAATTAATGGCAGCTGCTCATTATGGCTACCTCGTGTTAAAGATGTCAACACCAGTAGGCGTTCTCCGGATCCGCGGAGATCGCACTGCCAGAGTAACCGCTCTGGAAGAACTTCATGCGCTTACTACGGCGCAAGAGGAGGACTCCAGGCAGGAGCAAGCTCCAAAACCCCCGAGCATTCGTCAACGAGGCTCGACTTCTGCACCTCGTGTGCAGCCAAGCGGTGACACTGACATTCCCGTCAAAGTTGTCCAAATCGGTTCCGATGCCGCTCAAATCACCCGTATATCAGGGGGACTGAATGACAAATAGGAACTCGCGCTCATCGCTTTCCTCCGGGATAATGTCGACGTGTTTGCCTGGCAACCGTCACAAATGCCTGGGATCCCCAGGGAAGTGATTGAGCACAATCTGAAGATCTACCCTGACGCCCGGCCCGTGCATCAGAAGCCTCGGAAGCAATCCGTGGAGCGACAAAACTTCATTCGACAAGAAGTGAAGAAGTTGCTCGAAGCTGGATTCATCCGAGAAGTCTTCGATCCAAAATGGCTGGCAAACCCAATCGTTGTGCCCAAGGCCGGCGGGAAGCTTCGGATGTGTATTGACTACACAACACTAAATAAGGCGTGTCCAAAAGATTCATTCCCACTACCTAGAATAGATCAGATAGTGGATTCCACCTCCGGGTGTGAATTACTGTGTTTCCTAGACGCATATTCTGGGTATCATCAAATCAGAATGTCTAGGGAAGATGAAGAGCATACCTCTTTCATCACAGTAGATGGATTGTATTGTTATACAGCCATGCCATTTGGTCTCAAGAATGCAGCTTCAACCTTTGTACGAGCTATGTACAAAACTTTTGAAGAACTCATTAGAGACATAGTGGAAGTGTATGTCGATGACATCGTGGTCAAGGTCAAGAACAAGGAGTCACTCCTTGACACCTTACAGGCTGTCTTCGACAAGCTGCGGGTCACCCGCACAAAGCTAAACCCAGACAAGTGTGTCTTCGGGGTTAACTCCAGAAAACTTCTTGGTTTCCTAGTAAATCACCGGGGCATAGAGGCTAATCCGGCGAAGATCAAAGCCATTGAAGATATGCGGCCACCAGCCCGCATCAAGGATGTCCAAAAGCTGACTGGATGTCTAGCAGCCCTCAGCCGATTCCTTTCAAGACTGGTGGAACGGGCACTTCCCTTCTTCAAGTTATTGAGGAAGTCCGAACCATTCCAATGGTCTGAAGAAGCAGAAAAGGCGTATCAGGAGCTAAAACAGCTCCTCACCACCCTACCAACTCTGGTAGCTCCGAATCCTGGTGAGCCTTTGCTGCTTTACATTTCAGCAACTGACGAAGTCGTCAGTATGGTCCTGGTTGCGGAGAGACCAGAACCATCCCATGCTCAGGAATCCAGGCCCCTCCGGGAGGGTCCGGAGGTTCCTGAAAGCGAGTCTGGGTCCCAGTTCCCAGACTTGAGTCCACAAGAAGTTACTTCAGAAGACTCAGACCCCTCCGGGAGGGTCCAGGTCGCTTCTGAAGAAGCTCCGGGTCCCTCCAGCAAGGACCTGGAGGTCTCCGGAGAAGGTCCGGATCCCTCCGGGAGGATTCGGGTCAATGAAGAGGAAGCTTCGGGCCCCTCCGGGAGGGTCCGGACCATCCAGCGCCCAGTGTACTTCATCAGTGAAGTACTTCATGACGCCAAGACTCGATACCTAGAGGTGCATAAGCTGCTCTATGCAGTTCTTATCGCCTCCAGGAAGCTTCACCATTACTTCCAAGCTCACAAGATTTCAATGTTGACTTCTTACCCACTTCGAGCAATCTTGCATAATCCCAATTCAACTGGGAATATTGCAAAGTGGGCAGCGGAATTGGTCGAATTCGATCTCGAATTCATTCCAAGACAAGCAATCAAGAGTCAAGCATTGGCAGATTTTGTGGCGGAATGGACTCCCTCTACATCAAACCCTGGGGGCTCTAGTGAGCAGAAGCCAGAACACAAGGCTCCGGTCTCCACCGAGCCTCACTGGACCCTCTACATCGATGGCTCCATGCAAAAGCAGGGGGCCGGAGCTGGAATCCTTCTCCTCGCACCAACCGGGGAGAAGGTAAAATACATGGTACACCTTGATTTCAAGGCGACCAACAACATGGCGGAGTACGAAGCACTCATCTACGGACTAAAGGTGGCACTGTCATACGGTGTCAAGTAGCTGCTAGTCAAGGGAGATTCACAGCTCATCATTAAACAAGTGAAGGGTGAATGCTCCTGCAACAATCTCCAGCTAGCTGCTTACCTCCTTGAAGTCCAGAGGCTTCAGAAGGACTTCGAAGTCCTAGACCTCCACCACGTCCAGCGTGTCCACAATGCTGAAGCCTACGAACTCTCGACGAAAGCGTCAACCGGAGTTCCAGCTCCTGACAGAACTTTTGTCCGGGGATTGTCAAAACCCACAGCTTAGCCTACCGAACTGAGCAAATGGGGCGAGATCAGCATCCCGAAGCTGACGGTCCCGATGGCCCTGTTACCATGGCAGCCATCAAGGGTCGTAGGTGCTGCCGGAAGCTCCGAGCAACCCAGCACGCAAGACTCAGATGCTCAAGTTAGCTCCGATGCATGGATCTCGGAGATCCGGAGCTACTTGAAAGACAACATCCTTCCTGACGATGATGTATCCGCTGACCGGATAGTCAGATTGGCTAAAAGATACACGTTGGTAGAAGAGGATCTCTACCGGCGCGGTGCCAACAGCATCCTAATGCGGTGCATCACAAGGGAAGAAGGCTGCAAGCTCCTCGCAGAAATCCATGGAGGCGAGTGTGGGAATCACGCGTCTTCCCGCACGCTGGTCGGTAAAGCCTCCCGGCATGGCTTCTACTGGCCTACAGCACTCCAGGATGCAACTGAGCTGGTGAAGAAATGCGAAGCATGCCAATTTCATGCAAAGCAAATTCACACACCGGCTCAGCCTCTACAAATGATACCTCCTACATGGCCCTTCGCTGTGTGGGGGATGGACATCTTGGGACCTTTCCCAAGAGCCGTCGGAGGTTACAAGTTCCTGTATGTCGCCATTGACAAGTTCACCAAGTGGCCGGAAGCAACTCCAGTTGTGACAATAAACAAGCAATCTGCTATCAACTTTTTGTAGTCCATTGTATGCAGATTTGGAGTCCCAAACAAAATCATTACTAATAACGGGACCCAATTCACAAGCTTTGCATTTCAAGGATATTGCGAAGACCTCAACATTCAAGTTTTCTACGCCTTCGTAGCTCACCCGGCAAGCAATGGCCAGGTCGAGAGAGCAAATGCTGAAATCCTGAAAGGACTCAAAACGCGCACCTATGAGCGCTTGAAAAACCATGGAGCCAACTGGATTAAAGAGCTTCCGCTTACTCTATGGGCCAACAGGACAACTCCAAACCGGTCAACTGGAGAGACACCCTTCTTCTGGTGTACGGAGCTGAAGCAATCCTTCCTCCGGAAATCACCTTGGGGTCACTCCGGGTCCGGACCTTCGACGAAGCTACGCAGGACCAACTCTGGCGTGAAGACCTAGACCTCCTTGAGGAGGGAAGGTGCCAAACAGCTGTTCGGAATGCCCGATACCGCCAAGCCCTTCGGCGCTATCATCAGCGGCATGTACACAACCGACAGCTCGAGGAAGGCGATCTGGTGCTACGGAGAATACAATCCAGAGAAGGGTTAAACAAACTCTCCCCCAGCTGGGAGGGACCCTTCCGAGTGATTAAAGTACCCCGTCCCGGAAGCGTTCGCTTGGCTACGGAGGATGGGACACCTCTCCCAAATCCTTGGAATATTGAGCACCTCCGTAAGTTCTACACTTAATATCACGGAGGTGAGTCTGTAGTAACTTGAGGTGTATGTTATAGAGTCATTGTACAGAGTCGGGTAGTTCCTCCAGGAGAACAGCCGGACCTTTCCCGGAAGATCCGCAAAGTTCATGCAACACTTGTCACAGTTTAAGAACTAAAAGTGTGGCTAGCTACCCTGGGTCAAACGAGAAATGAAACACGCTTAGCTTGGTTTCGTACCCTAAGAGTGTACTTGTTTCCCCTGTACCCCAGACCCATAATGAAAGACATCTTCATGTGAAACAGACTCCACGTGCATTTATTTTGTACAGGCTCAACATTTTTTATTTTTCTCTTTCTTGTCTATAACAAAGTTGTGCAATTCTTAAGAAATTTTAGTTTGACCAGTTCATGTACAATTCGAGCTGTATTGTCAATTCTTTTGGATTCAAATTTTGTTCATGGCCCACTCGCCTGAATGCCGCCAAGCCAATCTAGGGCCAGAGTGTGCTATTGACTTAGCCTGGTCAAGCACCCTAAGTACACCACTCTACCTACACCCCGGCAGGCCGAAGTAAGGCAGGTCCAAGTACAATTGGATCTGGAAGAAAGAAGGCAACACATTCGGTTGTATTTAGAATTGTGTTTGACCTAAAACTTTCTTGGGAATCGTAAGCCGCGACGAAGCTATAGGCAAGGAGCAAATTTTACTATTTTTCTTGGCTTCAGTGTGCAGGAAAAATAAAGAATCCACGTTGATGGAGAAAAGCCGGAGCTAACAAAGCTCCGACTCCCCCTAGGTGGCTTGTGATCGATGTTAAACATTGAAAACGAGCATTACCGGAGCAACCAAGCTCCGACAAATCTAAGGGGGCCAACTGTCGACGCAGAATAAAGATGGTGAGAAGACCCCACAAGCGGAGTCTGCTGCCGACAAGCTACGCGTTGGCAAAGGTCACTGCCGGAGCTACTAAGCTCCGACACCCCGGAGGGCTAACTATCGATGCTCTACGCGTTGATAGGGACTATTGCCGGAGCTACTAAGCTCCGACGGTAGCCAATGCCGGAGCTTCTGAGCTCCGACAACCTCAGGGGGCCTTCACTATCGAAGACTTCGGACCTACACTCTACAAGTTCGAAGCAAACGAGTCTTCAACAAAATACAATATCCTCTTGGTACATGTTCACAATCAAATTGTGTAAATCTACGAGGGGGCCAAGTGAAGACAAAAGTGTTGAAGACAAAAAATGAAATTCATTAACAAATTGTGGATTTCATTCATCTGGAGACAAGGGATTACAAAATTGGGGAAGAAAAAGAGAGAATACAAGTGGGAGCTACAGAGATGGTCCTAGACCCTATGGAAGAACTGGGCGACCTTCTGAGCAACCTCCGACACGTTGGATCGGGTGGCTTCACCTTCTCCTTCGACGGGACCTTCAAGCACTAGGTCCAGAGGAAATTGGGGATCCCGGCTGGTGTAGCACGTCAGCACATACTCTGCGACGTTCTTCGCCAGGGACTGCCCCTCAGCCTCCAACTGGTCCACGATGGTGTCACCCACATTGGAGAGTTTGTCACCCTCCGAGCTCAACGCTTGCAACGCCAGGTACGGCTTCGGCTCCGGATCATCCGGACGCACGGGACTGAAGCCCATTGGTGTCAGCACGTCGTTGGATTTTCTCAGGAACTCCCAAACCTGTAGGGAGTCCGCAGTCCTCAAGCCCTTCAGTTCCTCCAAGGATCTTTTGGCCACCGCCAGTTCAGAATTCTCACGAGCAAGGCGCTCAACCTCTTTGGCATTTTGCTGAATCTTTTCAGCAACCTGCTTCTCGAGTTCTCCGAGCTCCTCCTCCCGGAGGTGGATCTTGTTCAGGCGGTCGACCAGGTCCTTCTCCCGGCCCCTAACTTTCTTCTCCCTGGCAGCGATGGCACACTCTTGCTTGTAGAGTTCCTGCCCTCGCACCCGGGCCTTCTCCTCCTCCTCAACGCAACACTCCTCTAATTTCTTGGTGCGTTCCTCGAGGCCCTTGTCAGCCAGAACCACCTTTTCGGCGAGCTCCTCCTCCCTCTTCACGACATCATCCCGCAGCTCTAGGAGTTTTTGCTCTTCGTCTTCGAGCTTCTTCTCTCTCTCCTCAAGTGCCTCCCGGCGCTTGATGAGGCTAGTGTTAATGGCTTCAAGCCTTTCTTGGCGATCATCAGCTGCACTATTAGCTGCCTTGGCCTGCTCATAAATGGCTCGGGATTGAGTGTTGAGGGCACGAGTCAAGCTCTCTCTATCATCCAATAATTTGCCCCAGTATTCCAGGCGGACCTTCTCCTGTTTGATCCACTCCTTGTCGTCTGCCAGCCTCGATTGCGCCAGCTTGGTCTTGAAGTAGAGCCGATTACGCCACCACCTAAGGGTTTGGCGCTCCTATTCAAGAGCCTTGCTGTCGTGGTAGAACACCAGCTGGACTTGACGCAGACTGGAGCAAGCGTTGTCAATGGACAATGACAGAGGAATAGGGTCCAGACCTGTTGGGGTCTCCTCCGCTGGTTCCAGCGGGTTCTCGGTTACAAAAATTGGGTCCCACTCCACAAGAGTGGTCCCCTAAGCCTCCACGGCACTAGGGCCGTCCTCTGGGATAGCCTCAGTCGCCACCGAGGAGGGTCACGCAAAAGAAGTTCTGACCTCCGGAAGTGGTTTCGAAGGCCCTGCCGCCAGGTTTTCATTTGCCCCCTCAAGTAGGGGGTCAGCGACTTCATCAGGGCACCCTGACTCAGCAGCAGGCACCTCCGCCGTCATCACTTCCGGAGCAGGGGCTACTTCCGGCTCCGGCCTGGGCTCCTCCTCCGCTGGTGGCTCGGGTGTTGGCGCCTCGACCATCATGGGTTCGAGTGCTGATGCCTCCGCAACGACCGGCTCGGGTGCCGAAAGGTCAACAACAACAACCGGCCCTGAGGCCAGAGCTTCAACCTCAACCGGCTCTACAGCCGGAGCTTCAGTAGCAACCAGCTTTGAGGCTGGAGCTTCGGAGGTAGCCGGCTCAACCGTCGGGACTTCCTCATCATCCGGCTCGCTCACCGGGACTTCAATAACCTCCAGCTCAACCGCCGGGGCTTCGACGATTTCCACATCTGGGGCCGGAATCACTGCTTCCTCCGGCTCAGCGGCCAAAGCTTCTAACATCTCAGCATCAAGACCCGGGGCTTCAACCCCCGGGGCAGGTGCCGCTGGCACATCTTCTCTCCCGTGGTTCGGCGCCACCACGGGAGTCTCGGGGGATGAGTCGAGGTCCATGACCATGACAGCTGGCACCAGAGCTGCCGCAACTTCAGCCACCACTTGGGGCGGCACCGAGATAGGAGCAGAAGCCTTCACCCTCACAGCTTCAGCTGCTGTGGCTGAGGGCGGAGCCTCACTCCTCTTCTTGGGGACGCTGTAGATGATGGATGAAGAAACTTAAAAAATTGTTACTATAACAAAACAACTGTCTGAGGTAAAGATTAAAAATTACCTCGGAAGGCTTCCACAACAGCTTGCACGGAATCTCTTTCCCGGCGTTCTGGACTGACCATGGCCGCTGCCGGTGTGGTAGCTCCGGAAGGCCCCCCGGAACTTGTTGAAGCCGCGGGCATTTCCTTAGTCGAGGCCCCCCTCGACCGGGAAGGACCTCCGGACCCAGAGACCTCAGCTGGCCCTGGTACTGGAGTCACATGCCTGGGGCTAGCACCCCGAGAAGACACTGCTGCAGGTGCAGTCGCCGCAGTTGTAGAAGACCTCCCCCTCCGGGGATAAGGAGCTGCTGCAGAGGGTGCAGGCCTGACGGACCTTTCGTCGGCATGCTTTAGCTTCCTCTTCCGGCTCGAGGGTTCGGCCGCCGGCTCCTTGCCCTTGCCGACGACTTCGGTCCTTGGCTTCGGGGCAGGGGCGGAGCCACCTTCAGAAGCCCCAGGGATCACCACCCTGGAAGTCGATCGTCTCTCGACGACACCGAGGTTGTCAAGCACCGGCATCTTCCACCAGAGCTCCCTGCTGAACTGTACTTCCATATTCAGAGGGAGGAAAGCTCGTGGCAGGGTAAAGTCATCACCCGCGACGTCGATGCCGTGCTGGAACTTCTTGAGATGAAACTCCAAGGTCGCCCCCTCCATGTTGGACTTCAGCCCGGTCTCGACCCAGTCGTCGTCCATCACACTGTTGAGGGTCCAAGCGAGTTTTTCTCTCCTCTTCAGCGGTGCCCACCTGTTGACCAGGAAATTGCAAAATACCGCGTGAGGAGTTAATACTCCCTCCACACATTGGCGGATCCTGGTCAGAGCAAGGTTGAAGGCATCCGACAGCACCGGAGCTTCACTCCAGAATGCAGTGTCGATGTTGGGTAGGCCTTTATGCAGCTCCATCTTCTCGTGCTCCTCCACCTGGATGACTATCTAGTCCTTCTTCCAATCATCCCACTTTCCAGAGGGAAACGACCGGAGGTACTTGAATGGGCACTTCTTGCGCTTCACAAAGTAGTAGAAGTCAAGGTACTCATCACTCTTTCCGGTGGTATGGACGGTGAAGAAGGTTTGAAAAAGCTCAATGCAGGGGGGGTGCCCACCCACATTTCACAGAAGTGGACGAAGACAAACACTAGAAGAATGGAGTGGGGGCCAAGGTGGTACAGCTGCGGACCATAGAAGTCTAGCAGCATCAAGAAAAGGGAGGAAAAAGGTGGGATCAACCCCACCATGGCGTATGCAGAAAAGTACACCATCTTGCCGACGTGCTCCTTCTCGAATGGGAGCTTTGCCCCGGCGCGGACCTGGTGGTTGAAGAAGTCCGGGGACCACCCCATGAGGGCCCGGACCTTCTTCAGGTCACTTTCGGTCTTCAAGCGGCTCTTGCGGAGACCCAACTCCATCGCAACAAGGCATGGGAGGAAAAGCAAGCACAAGTTTGGGAGTTCGAGCGCAAGTTCAGATGAGAGGCGTAAAGAATCCCAGACGGTGCACGCTTTCCTTCTTAAGTATGCCCCCGCAACGCTTGGATGGAAACCGCAGGGAACCCAAAGATACTATTCAAAAATTTCACCCTACTGATGACAAGAGGGCTCGGGACCACCTCGACGATCAAGTAGAGGTTCTTACCCAGTCGAACGGTTGTCATCATGAAAGGCGGGAAGCCCGAAGGCGGCAGCCTAACAAGACGCGCAGAACCGATATGATTTTCGTATCGGGAACCGGCAACCTTCAATTGCGTGAGATCCGCACGCCAAAGATCTCATTTGCCGCACCCGGGATATGCCACGCAGCGAGGATTTAACTCCAAAACTATCGCCAACGGCACATCTGAAGACCTTTGAAGACTCGGCTCAAAAGTCGAAGGATGGACCCACCTCCGGCGGAATGACTTCACCCAAGGGGTCTTCCCCAGAGGTTGGCCCAGGGGGCCACTGTCGGTACCTTGAGTACTGTATACCCCTTGAGATTGCAAAGATCTCAAGGAAATGTCATCTACTTGATTTGAAGACCTTCGGAGGCCCACATGTCAGACATAACCGGACCCGCTTCCCCAACATGGTTAGTCCCAGGGTCGCCACGTGTACCATCAAACCGGAGCTACCACCCACAAGGAGGAAGCTTCGGGCTATGTACCATAACGGCACCCCCGGACCTAACCCCAGACCGAGGGAAGCTTCGGAACTGACACATGACTGGTGGCACCGGACCTATCTGTTCCCCACAGTATGCTCCGGAGCTGCCACGTGTCCAACCGTCGGATCTTCAGCCTCAAACCTCCGGTAGAATCCACAACGGCTCTGGATCTTCAAAGGGGAATCAAGGACTTCAAGACCCGATTAAGTGTCATTAATACTATGTTAATGACACACGATCGGACGACCCTTATTACCAGTAACGGCACTGTCAAAGCCCGTAACTCGGTCATTAAGGGTAATTAAGTGCATCAAATGTGTATCGATATTAGTAGCCGTCGGGGCCACATGTTGGGCCAGGCCAACTTGTAACGGCCTGTCCTTGTACTATAAAAGGACAGGCCGACGATACATAGAGAACATCTGGTCTGATCGGTTCACACGTGCTCTCAACTCACGTCACCTGAGTTGAGTTCATACATCCAATACAACACCAACACACCCCGCGGAGTAGGGTATTACGCTCAGGCGGCCCGAACCACGTAAATATTTGTGTCTCCTGTGTCATTTTACATTTCACCTTCTTGAATCTCCGCACGCCCACACCGAACTTCAAACTTCGCAAACACTTTTAGTAGTGTCGGGACATCTGCCGGATCAAAACCACCGATAGGAGCTTTTCTTCTGGGACGGGTAGGTCTGGTGTAGATGTACACGTGTCGGTACTGGAGCTTCCCTCTGTCAGGGGTTAGGTCCGGGGGTGCCGCACAAGTGTTTAGCCCGGAGCTATCCCATGTGTGGGATGTAGGTCCGGTTGTTGTATACACGTGGCAGCACCAGGACTAACCATAGATGGGAGGCAGGTCCGGTCTCGTATGACACGTGGGGCCTTTGTAGGTTTTCAACTCAGATAGGTGAAGTTCCTTTGGTCTTTTTGTAGTCCCAAGGGGTATACGGTACGCAGGGTACCGACAGTGGCCCCCTGGGCCCTCCTCTGGGAGAGACCTTTTGGATGAAGTCATTCTGCCGGAGGTGGGTTCATACTTCAGTATTTGAGCCGTGTCTTCAAGGGTCTTCAGATTTGCCTTTGGTGGTAGTTCGCAGTTAAACCAACGCCGCGTGGCATATCCAGGATGCGGCAAGTGAGATCTGAGCGTGCGGATCTCACGCAATTAAAGGTCATTGGTTCCCGATACAAAAATCGTATCGGTTCCGCGCGCCGTGTCAGGCCGCCGCCCTCGGGCTTCCCGCCTTTCATGATGACAACCGTTCGCCTGGGGTAAGGACCTCGACTTGATCGTCGAGGTGGCCTCGGGCCCCCTTGTCATTGGCAGGGTGAAGTTTTTGAATTGTATCGTCGGGTCCTCTGCAGTTTCCATCCAAGCGTTGTGGGGGCTTACTTAAGAAGGAAAGCGCACACCGCCTGGGGATTCTTTATGCCTTCATTCGAACTTGCGCTCAAATCCTCCAAACTTTCGCTTTCTTTTCATCTCTCACCCCGCTGTGCTGCAATGGAGTTGGGTCTCCGCAAGAGCCGACTAAAGATCGACAGTGATTTGAAGAAGGTCCGGGCCCTCATGGGGTGGTCCAGTGACTTCTTCAACCACCAGGTTCGCACCAGCAAGCTTTCGTTCGAGAAGGAACACGCCGACGACATGGTGTACGTCTCCGCGTACGCCATGGTGGAACTGATCTCACCCTTCTCCACTTTTCTCTTGATGCTGCTAGACGTCTATGGTCTACAATAGTACCACCTTGGCCCCCACTCCATTCTTCTGGTGTCGATATTTGTCCACTTCTGCGAGATGTGGGTGGGCACTCCCCCCCCCCCCCCCCCCCCCCCGCGTCGAGCTCTTCCGCACCTTCTTCACCATCCACACCACCGGCAAGAGTGATGAGTACCTTGGCTTCTATTATTTTGTGAAGCGCAAGAAGTACACATACAAGTACTTGCGGTTGTTCCCTTCTGGGAAGTGGGACGACTGGGAGAAGGATTGGATCGTCATCAGGGTGGAGGAGCATGAGAAGCTGGAGCTGCCCGAAGGCCTCCCCAACGTCGACACTAAAGCTTGGAGCGAAGTTCCGGTGTTATCGGACGCCTTCAACCCTGCTCTGACCAGGATCCGCCAATGCGTGGAAGGAGGGGTGACTCCTCAGGCGGTATTCTACAACTTCCTGGTCAACAGGTGGGCTCTGCTGAAGAAGAGGGAGAAGCTTGCTTGGGCCCTCAACAGTGTGATGGACGACGACCGGATCAAGACCAGTTTGAAGTCCAACATGGAAGGCGCAACTTTGGAGTTTCACCTCAAGAAGTTCCAGCACGGCATCGACGTCGAGAGTGACAACTTGACTCCGCCGACGACTTTCCTCCCTCTGAACATGGAGGCGGAGTTTAGCAGGGAGCTCCGGTGGAAGATGCCAGTGCTTGACGACCTTGGTGAAGTTGAGAGGCGTCCGACCATTGGGTTGGCGATCCCCGGAGCTTCCGAGGGTGGCCCCCCTTCCGCCCCGAGACAGAGAGTTGAAGTTGTGGGCAAGGGCAAAGAGTTGGTCGAGCCCTCGAGCCGTAAAAGGAAGCTGAAGCACTCTGACGGGAGGTCCGTCACACATGCTCCTTCCACAGCGGCTCATTCTCCCTGGAGGGGAAGGTCTTCAACGGCAGCAACCACTCCAGCATCGGCATCTCCCCGGGGTGCTAGCTCCGGCCATACGACTCTAGTACTAGGGCCGCCTGAGGGTTCTGGGTCCGGACGTCCTTCCCAGTCGAGGGGGACCTCAACCAAGATGACGTCGATGGCAACAGCAAGCTCTGGGGAACCTTCCAGAGCTACCACGCCAGTGGCGACAGGGTCCGGCCCCGAGCCTCCGGGGAAGAGGTTTCGCGCTAGCTGGAGCGGAAGCCTTCCATGGTAAGTTTGATTTTTTACCTCAGTTGATTGTTTTTTGTTGTACCTGTGTTTTGAGTTTCGTCGTACTTCATCCACAGAGTGCCCAAGAAAGGGGTTGAAGCTCCGGTTCCTACAGTAGCAGCTGAGGCTGTGTAGGCAGAAGCTCCGGCTCCAATCCAGGACCGCCCCAAGAGGTGGCTGAGGTTGCGGCAGCTCCGGCGCCGGCTGTCGTGGTACTTCGACTCATCCCCAGAAGCTCTCGTGGTAGCACCGGACCACGGGAATGAAGATGTACCAGCGGCACCAGCCCCGGAGGTTGAAGCTCCGAGTTTGGATGTTGAGATGACGGGCGCTCCGACTTCAGAGACGGAGTTAGCTGCAGTCCCGGCCCTAGAGCCGGATGTTGTTGAAGCCCCGGTCATGGAGTCGGTGGTTGATGAAGCCCCAACAGTAGAGTCGGGTGTCGATGAAGTTCCAGCGATAGAGTCGGTCGTCGAAGAAGTTCTGGCGCCTGAGTCGGTTGCTGCAGAGGTGTCGACACCCGAGCCCCTGATGGTCGAAGCGCCAGCGCCTGAGCCGGCGGCGGAGGAGGCGTTAGCGTCAGAGCCGGAAGTGGATTCAGCTCCGGCCAAACCTTCAGCGCCTGCCCCGGAGGTGGTGGTCCCGGAGGTGCCCGCGCCTGAGCCAGGGTGCCTAGATGAAGCTGCCGGCCCCCCGCCTGAAGGGTCAGTTGTTGATGACCTGGTGGCGGGACCTTCAGAGCCAACTTCGGAGGTCGAAACTTCTATTGCAGGACCTTCCTCGGCGGCAGCCGAGGCTATCCCGGAGGATGACCCTAGTGTTGTGGAAGCCCAGGGGACCGCTCTCGTAGAATGGGACCTGATTTTTGTCACAGAGAACCCGCTCGAGCCAGCGGAGAGGACCCCGACAGGTCCGGACCCAATCCCTTTGTCGTTGTCTATTGACAACGCCTGCTCCAGTCTTCGTCAGGTCCAGCTAGATTTTTACCATGATAGCAAGGCTCTCGAGGAGGAGCGTCAAACTCTTAGGAGGTGGCGCAACCGGCTTCAATTCGAGATCAAGCTGGCGCAGTCGAGGCTGGCTGACGACAAGGAGTGGGTGAAGAACGAGAAGGTCCGGTTGGAGTACTGGGGTAAGCTGCTGGATGAGAGGGAAAGCATGGTGCGATCCTTTGACAACCAGTCTCGGGCCATCCACGAACAGGCAGTAGCTGCTAATAATGCAGCGAATGATCGCGGGGAGAAGCTCAACGCCATCCACGACAACCTCGTCAAGCGCCGGGAGGCCATTGAGGAGCGAGAGAAAAAGCTCGAGGATGAAGAGCAAAAACTCCTGGAGCTGCAGGATGACCTCGTGAAGAGGGAGGAAGAGCTTACTGAGAGGCTGACTCTGGGTGACAAGAGTCTCGCGGAGCGCACCAGGAAGTTGGATGAGCGCTGCGAGAAAGAGGAGAAGAAGGCCTGGCAGCAAGGACAGGACCTCCATAAGAGGGTGGATGAAATTGCTGCCAGGGAAAAGAAGGTGCGGGGCCGGGAGAAGGACCTTGTCGACCGCCAGAACAAGATCCACCTCTGAGAGGAGGAGCTCAATAAACTTGAAAGGCGGGTTGATGAAAAGATTCAGCAGAACGCCAAAGAGGTTGAGCGCCTTGCCCGTGAGAATTCGGAGCTTGCGGCGACCAGAATATCCTTGGAGGAGATGCGAGGCTCGAGGGCTGTGGAGTCCCAACAAGTTTGGGACTTCCTGGTCAAAGCCAATGACGCGCTGACGCCAATGGGTTTTAGTCTCGTGCGTCCGGATGATCCGAAGCCGGAGCTGGACCAGGCGTTGCAGGCGTTGAGTTCAGCGGGCAATAAGCTCACCAAGATGGGTGATGTCATCGCGGACCAGCTGGAAACTGAGGGATAATCTCTGGCGAATAACATCATAGAATATGTGCTCACATGCTAGACAAGACGGGATCCTCAATTCCCCCTGGACCTGGTCCTTGAAGGCCCCATCAACGGAGAGGTAGAAGCCGCCCAAGCCAGTGTGTCGGAGGTTGCCCAAAAGGTCACATTGTTCTTCCATAGGGTCTAGGACTCTCTCTTTGTAGCTCCCGCTTGTATTCTCTCTTCTTTTTCTCCGATTTTGTAACCTCTTGTCTCCAAATGAATGAAATCCAAGTTTTTATGAATTTCATTTTTTGTCTTCAACACCTTTGTCTCACTTGGCCCCCTGGTAGATGTACACAATTTGATTGTGAACATGTACCAAGAGAATGTAACAGTTGTTGAAGACTTGCGTGCTTCGAACTTGTAGAACGTAGGTCTGAAGTCTTCGATAGTAGAGGCCCCCTGAGGTTGTCGGAGCTTAGTAGCTCCAGCATTGTCCATCGTAAGAGCTTAGTAGCTCCGGGAGCAGTCTCCATCAACGCGTGGAGCATCGACGATTAGTCCTCTGGGGTGTCGGAGCTTGGCAGCTCCGGCAGTGACCTCTGTCAACACGCGGTGTGTTGACAGCAGACCCCACTGTGGAATCTTCCCACCATCTTTTGTTCACATTGACGACTGGCCCCTGGCTTTACTGGAGCTTAGTAACTCCAGAGACGCTCGTTATCAATGTTTGGAACATCGACACAAGCCACCTTAGGGGATGTCAGAGCTTTGGTAGCTCCGGTCATTCACCATCATTATGGGGTCTTTATTTTTCCTGCACACTAAAGTCAAGGAAAACAGTAAAATCCATTTCCTATCTATAACTCAACTGCGACTTACTATTCCTGAGAAAGTTTTAGGTCGAACACAATTCTAAATACAATCAAGTGCCCTGCCTTGTTTCCTTCAGGTCCGATCGTTTCTGGACCCGCCTTACTTCGGCCTCCCGGGTGTAGATAGAGTGGCGTACTTAGGGTGCATGACCAGACTAAGTCGATAGCACACTCCGGTGTAAGGATCGAAACGCCCAAGAGCGGGGGGTGAATTGGGCTTTTTCAAATTTTAAGGCAATTTAAAAACTTTAATTGTTAAGCCCAATTCCCTATGCAAGTCAACTACGCAATCAAGAGAGTTAAGTGCGGAATAGTAAAACGTAATCGTAAAGGGGTAGGGAGAGGAATGCAAACGCTCGAAGACGCGGAGACACGGCGATTTTTCCCGTGGTTCGGTAAGATCACTAGGATCTTCCTACATCCACGTTGTGGCACCCACCAAAGGGTATTGCCACTCCCAAGTCACCAAGACGAGGGAATCCACTAACTTTCTCCGTTCGCCATCTCCGGCAAGGTGGAGCTCAAGCCTTGTACAACTTCGATCCTCCGGGCTTCCACAAATGTCTCGGCAAGCTCCGGAGCAATCTCTCTACTCTCCTCTTGATACAAGGTGAATGCAATCACCAAGAATGCACCCCCTCACGGCTCTCACTGGTCTAGAGACTCCACTCACCCAGAGAGGACGCACACAAGCTTCTCTCTAGCTAGGTCTAGCCTATATCTTGAGGTGTAGATGGACGGAAAGGGTGTGTAAATGATTGTTCTAGGTCTTGGACACTTGAGGATGTGTAGGCATGCTCTGGTTGTCAAGTGTTGTCGAAATGACTGGTGGAAGGGGGTTAAATAGCCAGCCCAACTGAATTAGCCGTTGAAAAAGTTGGCTGATTACTTTTTCTGTGTACATCGGATGATCCGATGACCACCTTTTCTGAGCATCGGTCTAATTAGATTAGCTGACGTCACTGTGTCAGAAGTGACCGTTATTCGACCGATGCTGCCCCTTCTCAATCATCGGATGATCCAGTGAGCTTTGTCTTCAGACTTGGTCCAGAAATAATGTTTCTGTTGAATTAGACCGATGTACACTTTGCTTCTGCATCGGATGATCCGGTGAGTGTTTCTCCAGAATTGTTGAGACAAATTAATCTTTCTGTTGAACTTCACCGATGTCCACTTGTCTCTAGCATCGGATGATCCGGTGAGTGTTTCTCCAGAATTGTTGAGACAAATTAATCTTTCTGTTGAACTTCACCGATGTCCAGTTGTCTCTAGCATCGGATGATCCGGTGTGCACTTCATTCTGAGGTCTTCTTCTTCCGTTGAGCCCCAATCGACCGATGTGTGCATTTTCCAGAACATCGGACGATCCGGTGAGTGTAATTTGTTTGCTTCGAGTTGAACTTTTAGAAGCTTCTCGAGTGACCTCTTTGACACTTGTTGCAAATAATGTTCTGATGAATATTGATCTTCTTGTGTTGCCAATTTTGATAGAATAGAGTCGTTGTGTGAGTTCTTCATTTAGCCTTCATGAGAATTGAATAACCCCCTTAAAATAGGTCGTTTGAGGGGTCTCCATTCGTATCCAATGAGTGGTAGATGATTTGAATAGATAGTCGTTAACGCTGGATGTAATATACGTGAAACCTTGCATCCACAAACTCATTAGTAATTACGAATGGTTGTCATTAATCACCAAAACCATACCTCACGGGGGCCTAGATGCTTTTAGTCTCCCCCTTTTTGGTGATTGATGACAACACAACGAGTAGAGCATAGAAGTAAATGAATTTAATAACGCAATGCTCATAAAAGATTGTAATTGGAACAAAATGCAACACAAGGAGCTCGAAGGCTCAAACAGTGATCAAATAAGTCATGAAAGGGCACACTGAATTACAATAGAAGCAAAAGATAACAAGCAAATGACAATAAGTCCAAATAGATAAAGGTAAAACTCCCCAAACTCCCCCTAAGACCAATACTGACTCCCCCTAGAGCTAAACTCCCCCTGACTCTAACTCTTCTCCCCCTTTGGCATCAAGACACCAAAAAGGGAAGATGAGTACCTAGGACTCCGGAGCACTCGGGGCGACGGTGAAGCGGTCGACGTCGGTGGTGCTGTCGTCGGAGCTACTCGAGGTGGAGGTCGCAGGTGCTGGCGCTGGAGCGGGAGGAGCTGGAGCTGCTGACGCTGCTGGGGGATCTGCTGGGACTGCTGGCGCCAGCGGAGAAGGTACTGCCGGTGGAGGTGAGAACTGGAACGGCACTGTCGAGGCTAGTAGAGGTGAAATGCTGAAGCTTGGTATAGGCGACGCCGGTGCTGGAGCTGCAGTAGGTGCCAGTGGAGAAGCTGTTGGAGCCTGACCAAGACCCGACTGCTGAGGCGGAAGGGCTATCCCGGTCTGCTGGTAGAGGTTGGTGATCAACCCCAGGATGCCCATCATCGCCTGCTGAGTCTGCTGCTGCTGGTCCAGGGTCCTCCGGTGCATCTGATCCACCAGGCTCGTGAAGCGGTCAGTGTCCTCTCGCCTCTGGCGGGCGATCTCCAACTGCATCTCCTGCTGCTGTCTCTGTAGCTCCGCGAGCCGTGCAGCCTGCTCCGCTCGGGCCTGCTCAGCTGCAAGCCTGTCCTGGCGCTGCTGCTCGACCATCTGCTGGAGCAGCGAGGTGAGCTCTGACGGCTGTGACACCTGAGCCTCGGACACTGGAGGTGGTGGAGCAGTCGAACCTCCCGCCTCCGCATCGTGCTGCCTCGGAGAAGGAGGCGGAGGAGGGAAGTACTCCTCGACGCTGTCGCTGGTGTCGCTGTCCGACCAGACGTGCTCCAGTCCTTCACCCTGTGCCTCTGCCTGGGCGAGCGCCTCGTCCTCCTGGGCTAGCTCGGTCCAGTCCTCCTCGGAGAGTCGGGCTCTGACCTGACGCTCGACTGGACGGCCAAGGCGGCGGTCTCCAGGAGTAGGCACTCGGTAGTGGCCGAACCGAGTGGCGTGGAGCTCTGTTAGAGGAGCAGTGGCTGGCGATTCCTCAGGTGCTAGCAGGAACAGCAAACGGCAGATCCAATGCCCGTAGACCAACTGCCTCAACATCCCGACTCCGTCAGTGATCACTTCCTCCATCTCGCATATCAAGATGTCCACGATATCAAATTCCATCCCGTTCATCACATAGAACAGGATGGTCTGCTGGAGGCTCGTGAAGCCCTCTAGGTAGCCGGACCTCGGTAGAAGGGTACGCCTGAGGATGTGGTGAACTGTCCGAGTGGCTAGAGTGAGGAGAGCTGGCACCCTCGGCTGGTCTGGCGTGAAAGGAGGGGTGAACAGACCTATGATCTCCTCAAACGGCGGTGACACTCCCCCTGTCAGCGGCCTCCTCGGCGGGTCGGCTCCTCCGTAGACCACCTCGTGCAGACAAGTGAGGTGTGTGTCCACTCCAAGCAGCTGTGCGAGTCGCTCTCGAGACACGGTGTGCTGCTGCCCCAGAAACATGAAGTGGATCGAGCGCCGACCCTCTGAGATATAGAGAGTGGCGTAGAAGACTCGAACCCACACCTCCACGTAAGCGCTCCTCTGGCGTGAGAGCAGCTCCACAAGGCCTCTGTACCTCTCGAAGAATGGCCTGATCCCGTGTCCAACTGCTGTCGCAAGCTGATTCCAGTCGATGTAAGTGTGCTGGAACAGCTTATGGCCCCAACGCCTGTACGTCTCGTACAGGGACGCCTGTGTCAGGGTCCAAAAGCGGGGATCAACCCGAGTGTCCATCTGAGCTTCTTCAGTTGTTTTGCCTTGAACTTGCGATAGTCTGTAAGCCTGACATCCTCGGCAACTATGGCAGCGGTATCCATCTCGTAGATGGCCCTTTGGGCCTCTCTGTCCTCTGCGCGATCGGCAGCAGTGGGGCGCTGACTCGCGGTGGGGGTCTGACCTCCCCCTCGGGTCCTGACGGTGCGCCGGCGAACCAGTGGCGTCACCGCGGTCTCCTCCTCATCCTCAGAGTCGTCGGGCGGCACGGGCTGCACTGTGGGCCGCTGCTGCCTCTGCCGAGACCCGCGGAGCCGCAAGGAACCACGATGGCCGCGCTCACGCTCCTCGGCGGCGCGAGCGGCCAACTCTGCCCGGCGAGCTTCCTTCGAGAGCTTTTGTTTCTTCGCTGCGGGCTCCTCGATGGCCTTGCCTTTTCCCTTGCGATCACGGCCCATCTTGATGCAAAAGAGAGGGCTAGGGTTAGCGGAAAGATGATCGATGAGGAACAAGGATGGATGTCGCACGGTACGGTACAAACCTTAGCGACGAAAAGGATCACACGAACGATGAACGGCGATGCAGCGATCGGGATGATGTCGCGTGGTTCGTGGGAACCCTAGCGACGAAAGTCGTCGAACGGAAGGAGGGCTGCCGGCGGTGAGGTTGAGAGACGACGAGGTGGTGATGGAGGCCGAGAGGCGATGACGGCGGCGCCCTGAAGAGACGGCGGCGGCGGCTGCGGCGGCGGCAGCGGCGGTGGAGGCGCGGTGGCGGCTCGGCCTAAGGTGGCGGCGCGGGAGGCGCGACGGCGGTGGAGGCGCGGCGGCGGCTCGGCCTAAGGTGGCGGCGCGGGAGGCGTGGCAGCGGTGGAGGCGCGGCGGCGGCTCGGCCTGAGGTGGCGGCGCGGGAGGCGCAGCGGCGGTGGAGGCGCGGCGGCGGTGGAGGCGCGGCGGCGGTGGAGGCGCGGCGGCGTGGAGACGTGGTGGCGGTGGAGGTGCGGCGGCGTGGTCTGAGGCGGCGGCGATGGAGGCGCGGCGGCGGTGGAGTGAAGAAGACGAAGCGCCCGTACACCTTTAAATAGGAACCCGATGACCTAACGGTTACGCGAACACCGCATCGACCGATGCGCATCGGGGGGGGGGGGGGGGGGGGTCATCGGTCGAGTTCAACAGAGAGTTGGTCGAAAAACTCTCTTTGCACACCGGATGATCCGACGTTGCTACGTCGATCATCGGTCAAATTCTGCAGGGTAACAAAGGATTGAACATCGGATGCTCCGATGTTTCCTGAAATGAACTCATCGGTCGATTTCTTGGTTCTGACTGATCTGTTCGATGAACTGAAGCATCAATTGATCCGATGTAGCTGCTGACCCTAGCATCGGATAGTCCGATGACTACAGAAAACCTAAGAATACCCATAAATGTCCGTTGACTAAAAACACACAAAGAGAAAACGAGTCTTAGGACCTTTTGGGCACCTCCTAACCCCTAATAATAGGCTTTTCAATATAGTGCCACATATTGGCTAAGCCCTTAAACAAATAGAGCACACAAGGAAAAATTAGGAGGGAAAAACCAAGAAAATGTAAGGTCCATGCTTTGTGAGCTAGAGTATGGAAACTTCTATCTCTTTAAAGCATGTTCCTTTAGAATTTTGCTCTTTCCACATCATATGAGTTAAGATATTGCATTTCAAACAAGTATTCTTCTCATGATGTGGGTTCCCCTTTGTGACAATCTACCGTATGCAATGCCAAACAAGTTAATGCAAGATATTAAATGAGTGCAAGTTTATATGGCAGGAATCATGCAAGGCATAAAATAAATCTATCTTGCCAAGTTTAAACCTTCCAAAGGCTTCCTCAGGGAAAACTAATTCTAGCTCGCCCCTATCCTTTGGGAGTTAGGCAAGACCTATATGATATGCAACCTTACATGAACATGGCAACTTACATGACGTTAGATGCATCTAGCACATTTAATTCACTTCTAAGCCTAGAAAAAGTTTTCTCATCAAGTGGTTTGGTGAAGATATCCGCCAATTGTTCTTCGGACCTAACACCTTGCAAAGAGATGTCTCCCTTAGCCTCATGGTCCCGCAAGAAGTGATGGCGAATATCAATGTGCTTGGTGCGGGAGTGTTGAACGGGGTTTCTAGCTATCTTAACCGCACTTTCATTGTCACAAAGGAGAGGCACACAACCAAACTTAATTCCAAAGTCCAAAAGGGTTTGCTTCATATATAGAATTTGGGCACAACATGCACCGGCCGCTATATACTCCGCCTCCGCGGTGGACAAAGCCACGGAATTTTGCTTTTTGCTAGACCAAGATACTAGGGAACGCCCAAGTAGGTGGCACCCTCCGGAGGTACTCTTGCGGTCCACACGACATCCGGCAAAGTCCGAATCCGAGTAGCCTAAGAGATGAAAACTAGCGTTCTTGGGGTACCACAAACCTACACTTGGGGTATGCTTGAGATACCGAAGTATCCTAAAGACCGCCTTCTTGTGCGATTCTTTAGGTGCCGTTTGAAAGCGAGCACACAAGCACACACTAAACATAATATCGGGCCTAGATGCGGTAAGATATAACAATGAGCCAATCATGGAACGGTAATGAGATTGATCAATAGGTTTACCGTCCATGTCCGCGTCGAGATGGCAATTTGTCGCCATTGGAGTGCTTCTTGAGCTACAATCTCCCATCTCAAATTTCTTCAAGAGGTCCTTTGTGTACTTCTCTTGATGGATGAAGGTCCCTTCTTGAAGTTGCTTGATTTGAAATCCTAGGAAGAAGTTGAGCTCTCCAATCATTGACATCTCGAATTCCCTAGACATCATTTTGCCAAACTCATGGCTAAGAGCTTTGTTAGTTGAGCCAAAAATAATGTCATCAACGTAAATTTGACAAAGAAATAAATCTCCGTCGATGTCCTTGGTGAAGAGTGTAGTATCCACCCTCCCGATCTTGAATCCTTGCATGACTAGGAAATCCCTTAGTCGTTCATACCACGCCCTAGGTGCTTGCTTGAGTCCGTAGAGCGCCTTGTGTAGCCTATACACATGATTAGGATTCCTCGGATCTTCAAACCCGGGAGGTTGCTCAACATAAACAAGCTCGTTAATATAGCCATTAAGAAAGACACTTTTCACATCCATTTGATAAAGCATTATGTTATGATGTGAAGCAAAAGCAAGGAGTATACGAATAGCTTCTAACCGAGCGACCGGAGCGAATGTCTCTCCAAAGTCTAGTCCTTCAACTTGTGCAAAAACCTTGGCCACAAGTCTTGCCTTGTTGCGGACCACAACGCCATTCTCATCTTGCTTGTTGCGGTACACCCACTTCGTTCTGATGACGTTCTTGTCCTTGGGTCGCTCCTCCAACACCCAAACTTCGTTGCGGGTGAAGTTGTTGAGTTCTTCTTGCATTGCCATCACCCAATTTGGATCTTGAAGTGCTTCCTCGATGCGAGTGGGTTCTACACACGAAACAAACGAGTAGTGCTCACAAAACGAAGCGACATGGCGAGAACGAGTACTTACTCCCCGTGACGGACTTCCGATGATTTGATCCATCGGATGCGCCTTGGAGATGCGCCCATGCCTCATGAGTGGTTGTGAAGCACTTGGCGGTGGTGATGCGTTTTGCTCGTCTTGTGGATGGACTTGATCTTGGACTTCTTCTTCTTCATCTTGATGTTGTAGGACTTGTGAATCTTGCGTAGGCAATGGATCATCTTTTTCTTCTTCTTCGTCAACTTGAGGTGCCATGGGGGTGTCGATGTTAGCATTTGAGGCTCCCCCTTGATCATGGCTCTCCTCAACTTCAGGCTTGATGTCTCCAATGGTCATGTTCTTCATAGCTTCTCGTAGAGGCTCATCATCTATATCATCATGACCAAAACTCTCCTCTTGGGAGCCATTAGTCTCATCAAACTCAACATCACAACTTTCTTCAACTAACCCGAAGGTTTGGTTGAATACTCGATATGCTTTTGAGTTTGATGCATAACCAAGAAAAATACCAACATCACACCTTCTTTCAAACTTACCGAGCCTCTTCTTGCGGTAGATGTAGCACTTGCATCCGAAGACTCGGAAGTAAGAGATGTTGGGCTTTCTCCCAATGAGGAGCTCATAGGGGGTCTTTTGAAGTAGTCGATGAAGATAGATCCTATTAGCGGCATGGCACGCCGTGTTGATCGCTTCGGCCCAAAACTTCTCCGACGTGCCATAGTCATCAAGCATTGCTCTTGCAAGGGTGATGAGAGTCTTGTTCTTCCTTTCAACGACACCATTTTGTTGAGGGGTGTATGTGGCCGAAAACTCGTGCTTCACGCCTTCACGGTCACACCACTCCCCAATGTTGTAGTTCTTGAACTCGGTGCCATTGTCACTCCGGACCTTGATGATGGGAAGTTGAAATTCCCTTTGAGCTCGTTTTGCAAAGGTCTTGAAGACTTCCGGAGTTTCACCCTTGTCACCTAGAAACAAAGTCCAAGCATATCGAGAATAATCATCAACAATAACGAGACAATAGAGGTTACCGCCAAGACTTTGGTATGTGGACGGTCCGAAGAGGTCCATGTGAAGCAGTTCAAGTGGCTTGGAGGTTGACACCATTGTCTTCATCGGATGGTGCGAAGCAACTTGCTTCCCGGCTTGACACGCGCTACAAAGCTTGTTCTTCTCAAATGTGACGTCCTTCACGCCGGTCACCATCCCAAGCTTGAATGACTTCTTGAGCTTACTCATCCCTATGTGAGCAATGCGTCGATGCCATAGCCAACCCAAACTTGTCTTGGTGAAAAGACAAGTGGTCAAGCTAGCGTTCTTGTTGGAGAAGTCCACCAAGTAAAGATGTCCATGCCTAAACCCCTTGAAGATTAGTTCTTTGCTAGACTCACTAGACACCACAACACCATTCTTGTCAAATGTGCACGTTAGTCCAAGATCACATAATTGAGCAATAGAGAGTAAATTGAAACTAAGAGACTTAACATAAAGCACGTTATAGATAGACAAATCATTGGAAATAGCAATTTTACCTAAACCAATTACCTTCCCCTTTGAGTTATCACCAAAGGTGACTTGTTCGTGATTGCCGGGGTTCTCTATGGAGGTGAACATACCATCATTGCCGGTCATGTGTTGAGTGCACCCACTATCAAGTACCCAATGTTTTCCTCCGGCTTTGTAGTTCACCTACACACATGAAGTTAGTTTTTGAGTTTAGGAACCCAAGCCAACTTAGGTCCTTGTATGTGTGATACAAGTGATTTCGGGACCCAAAGTTGCTTGGGGAGCTTCCCCTTCATGCCCTTGATGTCTTTGCCGATGAACTTTGCCTTCACCTTCCCACCTACTTTGCTCAATAGATAATAGTGATTATCAAAGGTAGATGTATAGTTAGGAGGCAATTTGGGAGAAGGACGATTAGGAAGAGGACACTCCCTTGTGTGATGTCCGGTGACCTCACAATGTTGGCAATAGGAACCAACTTCCTTGATGAAGCTTGTCCTAAGCTCCGATGAGGGCACCTTCCCTTTGTTTGGCACGGGGAAGGATCCAAGTCCTCTCTTGTTGAAGCCTTTGGCTTGTTGGAAGAGGATTTCCTTGTGCTTGTCCTCTCCCTTGGTTAGTCTTTCCACGCTAGCACGGAGACTTTCAATCTCGTCCATTAGCTCCTTCTCCCTAGCATTTGCTTTCAACGGCAAAGACTCATGCAAATTGTTAGTGGCATGTGAACTAGCGGGTATTTTGCCATCAAGGGTTTCTTTCTTCAAGTTTTTCAATTTTAGTTCAATAGCTTCATAAGCAAGGTTAAGTACTTGATGCTCTTGAACCAACTCATTGTGCTTGCCCAAGAGTGCTTGATGAGCTAAGTCAAGCTCATGGTGATCAAGCTTGATTTGAGCCTTCTCTTCCTCAATTTGCTTGACATGAGACTTGAGCATGTCATGCTCCTTAAGTATGCTTTCATACTTGTCATGCAAATTGAGGTTAGCACTCTCAAGCTTAGCACGAGCTTGTTCAAGTGCCTTAACCTTGCCCTTTTCCCTTTTCATGATGGCATGATATTCATTAATCATAGATGCTAATTCATCGGGAGAAAGTTCATCATCATCACTAGAGTCATCACATACCTTGGTGTTACCTTTCGCCATGAGGCACATGGGCGGTGGGGGAAGAGGTGAGTCATCCTTGTTGACGATAGCGAGGCTTGCCAAGTTTTCTTCCTCATCTTCACTATCATCGTCACTTGTTTCCTCATCGGTGACCCACTCATTGGCTTCGCACATGAAGACCTTTTGAGGCCCTCTTCTCTTCTTTGGAAAGAGCTTGGTCTTCTTGCCTTTGTCAAATTTCTTCTTTCCAAAGGAGCGCTTGGGCTTGACCTCTTCTTCATCTTCATCACTTTCTTCTAGCTTTCGATGCTTTCCCTTGTGGTTGTCCTTCCTCTTGTCCGGTTTTGGACAATCATATGAAATGTGGCCTTGATCACCACAATTATAGCATATCTTGTTTTCATCTTTTCTTGGAAGGAAGGCCTTCTTCTAGGGATCAAAGGAGTAACCCTTCTTTGCGATCTTGGAGTTTAACCGTGAGAATTTCCTCATCATCAATGCAAGCTCGTCATCGTCCTCTTCGCTTGTTGCTTGCTCTTCTTCACTTGAGCTAGGCTCAACTACTTTCTTCTTCTTGGGAGTTGTCTTCTTGGTTGAGGCCTTGAGAGCAATGGTCTTTGACGATGACTCCTCCATCATTCCAAGAACGCTCATCTCATGAGCATGAATTTCTCCAATAAGCTCCGAGACTTCAATGTTGTCAAGCGATTCCTTTTGGAGCATTGAATTGATAATGTTGTACTTGGGCTTGGGTAGAAGCATGAGGATCTTGCAGTTAATAAGTCCCTTACCAAGAGAGGCAATGTCAAGTGCGTTAATCTCCTCAATGAGTACATTTAAACGGGAAAACATTTGGTTAACATTCTCATGAGGAAGCATTTTGAATTCATCATACTTGGATTTAAGCAAGTGATATTTGAGTTCTTTAACACGAGATGAGCCCTCATGTATTTCAATTAAACATGCCCAAATTTCACATGCTTTCTCTTTACTAGCAATTCTAGCAAATACGTCTTGACTTATGCATTCGTAGATAGCATTTCTAGCCTTAGCATCCCATTTTAGTTGATCACCAACATAATTGAGATCTCCAAATCCCGCATGGGTTGCTTCCCAAACTTCGGGAGCAATAGCCTCTAGGTAGGCACGCATGCGTGCTTTCTAATAGGCAAAGTTCTTGCCCTCGAAGGTGGGAACCGAACCCCCATTATTGGCCATTTAAGCTCTCTAGCGGTGAAGCTAGAATGATCCTATGAGCAACCTTGCTCTGATACCAATTGTAAGGATCGAAACGCCCAAGAGGGGGGGTGAATTGGGCTTTTTCAAATTTTAAGGCAATTTAAAAACTTTAATTGTTAAGCCCAATTCCCTATGCAAGTCAACTACGCAATCAAGAGAGTTAAGTGCGGAATAGTAAAACGTAATCGTAAAGGGGTAGGGAGAGGAATGCAAACGCTCGAAGACGCGGAGACACGGCGATTTTTCCCGTGGTTCGGTAAGATCACTAGGATCTTCCTACATCCACGTTGTGGCACCCACCAAAGGGTATTGCCACTCCCAAATCACCAAGACGAGGGAATCCACTATTTTTCTCCATTCGCCATCTCCGGCAAGGTGGAGCTCAAGCCTTGTACAACTTCGATCCTCCGGGCTTCCACAAATGTCTCGGCAAGCTCCGGAGCAATCTCTCTACTCTCCTCTTGATACAAGGTGAATGCAATCACCAAGAATGCACTCCCTCACGGCTCTCACTGGTCTAGAGACTCCACTCACCCAGAGAGGACGCACACAAGCTTCTCTCTAGCTAGGTCTAGCCTATATCTTGAGGTGTCGATGGACGGAAAGGGTGTGTAAATGATTGTTCTAGGTCTTGGACACTTGAGGATGTGTAGGCATGCTCTGGTTGTCAAGTGTTGTCAAAATGACTGGTGGAAGGGGGTTAAATAGCCAGCCCAACTGAATTAGCCGTTGAAAAAGTTGGCTGATTACTTTTTCTGTGTACATCGGATGATCCGATGACCACCTTTTTTGAGCATCGGTCTAATTAGATTAGCTGACGTCACTGTGTCAGAAGTGACCGTTATTCGACCGATGCTGCCCCTTCTCAATCATCGGATGATCCGGTGAGCTTTGTCTTCAGACTTGGTCCAGAAATAATGTTTCTGTTGAATTAGACCGATGTACACTTTGCTTCTGCATCGGATGATCCGGTGAGTGTTTCTCCAGAATTGTTGAGACAAATTAATCTTTCTGTTGAACTTCACCGATGTCCACTTGTCTCTAGCATCGGATGATCCGGTGAGTGTTTCTCCAGAATTGTTGAGACAAATTAATCTTTCTGTTGAACTTCACCGATGTCCACTTGTCTCTAGCATCGGATGATCCGGTGTGCACTTCATTCTGATGTCTTCTTCTTCTGTTGAGCCCCAATCTACCGATGTGTGCATTTTCCAGAACATCGGACGATCCGGTGAGTGTAATTTGTTTGCTTCGAGTTGAACTTTTAGAAGCTTCTCAAGTGACCTCTTTGACACTTGTTGCAAATAATGTTCTGGTGAATATTGATCTTCTTGTGTTGCCAATTTTGATAGAATAGAGTCGTTGCTTGAGTTCTTCATTTAGCCTTCATGAGAATTGAATAACCCCCTTAAAATAGGTCGTTTGAGGGGTCTCCATTCGTATCCAATGAGTGCTAGATGATTTGAATAGATAGTCGTAAACGCTGGATGTGATATACGTGAAGCCTTGCATCCACAAACTCATTAGTAATTACGAATGGTTGTCATTAATCACCAAAACCATACCTCACGGGGGCCTAGATGCTTTCATCCGGCCCTAGATTGGCTTGGCGGCATTCAGACGAGTAGACCATTACCAACGTTTGTACCCGAAATAATAGACGATTCAACTCAAATTGTACATGAACTGGTCGAGCTAAAGTTTCTTAAGAATTGCACAACTTTGTTATAGACAAGAAAGAGAAAAATAAAAAATATTGAGCCTGTACAAAATAAATGCACGTGGAGTCTGTTTTCATACAATGATGTCTTTCATTATAGGTCTGGGGTACAGGGGAAAAAAGTACACTCTTAGGGTACGAAACTAGGCTAAGTGTGTTTTATTTCTCGTTTGACCCAAGGTAGCTAGCTACACTTTTAGTTCTGAGACTGTAACAAGTGTTGCCTAAACTTTGTGGACCTTCCGAGGAAGGTTCGGCTGTTCTCCCGGAGGAGCTACCCGACTCTGTATAATGACTCTATAACATACATCACATGTAACTACAGACTCACTTCCGTGATATTAAGCGTAGAACTTACGGAGGTGCTCGATGTTCCAAGGATTTGGGAGAGGTGTCCCATCCTCGGTTGCAAGCGAACGCATCCGGGACGGGATAGTTTGATCACTCGGAAGGGTCCTTCCCAGCTGGGGGAAAGTTTGTTTAACCCTTCTCTGGATTGTATTCTCCGTAGCACCAGATCGCCTTCCTCGAGCTGTCGGCTGTGAACATGCCGTTGGTGATACCGCTGAAGAGCTTGGCGGTATCGGGCATTCCGAACAGCTGCTCGGCACCTTCTCTCTTCAAGGAGGTCAATGTCTTCACGCTGGAGCTGGTTGTGTGCGACATCGTCGAAGGTTCGAACCCGAAGCGACCCCAAGGTGATTTCCGGAGGAAGGACTGCTTCAGCTCCGTACACCAGGAAGAAGGGTGTCTCTCGAGTTGACCGGTTTGGAGTTGTCCTGTTGGCCCATAGAGTGGGTGGAAGCTCTTCGATCCAGTTGGATCCATGTTTTTTCAGGCGCTCATATGTGCGCGTCTTGAGTCCTTTTAGGATTTCTGTATTTGCTCTCTCGGCTTGGCCATTACTTGCCGGGTGAGCTACAGAAGCGTAACTGACTTGGATGTCGAGGTCTTCGCAATATCCTTGGAATGCACAGCTTGTGAACTGGGTCCCATTATCAGTTATGATCTTGTTTGTGACTCCAAATCTGCATACGATGGACTGCAAGAAGTTGATAGCTGATTGCTTGTTTATTGTCGCAACTAGAGTTGCTTCCGGCCATTTGGTGAATTTGTCAATGGCAACGTATAGGAACTTGTAACCTCTGACGGCTCTTGGGAAGGTCCCAAGACATCCATCCCCCACACAGCGAAAGGCCATGTAGTAGGTATCATTTGTACAGGCTGAGCCGATGTGTGAATTTGTTTCGCATGGAACTGGTATGCTTCACATTTCTTCACCAGCTTAGTTGCATCCTGGAGCGTTGTAGGCTAGTAAAAGCCATGCCGGAAGGCTTTACTGACCAGCGTGCAGAAAGACGCGTGGTTCCCACACTCGCCTCCATGGACTTCCGTGAGGATCTCGCGACCTTCTTCCCTTGTAATGCACCGCATTAGTACGCCGTTGGCACCGCGCCAGTAGAGATTCCCTTCTACCCGCGTGTATCTTTTAGCCAATCTGTGTGACGCCCGGTTCCGAAAATGAACCAAGCTAGCGCATATGTGTGCCTAGGATGTTCAACACACATACACGAGTGATTCACAAATGATAAACAAATAATTACCATAGCTCAAGTTATTAAATAAGTACTCTTATTACATAATTCATTAAATCCTCGAATACAAGCTCTAATGAATATTAATGACAAGTTCAACTAATGCAGCGGAAATAAACTAATTAAACAACTAAGCAAACTAAGCAAAAGGGATAGCGCAGCTCCATGCAACACCACATGCAAAGCTGACGGTAGACACGGCCTAGATCTCCACATTATCGCCATTAAACTCACAATTCTGACCTGCATCTGTTGTGGGGGGGATTGCAAGAGTGAGTACATGTCGTACTCAGCAAGTGTGGAAAGTATGACATGTGGCTGATTCAAATGACGACAATAATAATGGCAAAGTGCTGAAAAGTACAGTAAAACATTTGAAAAGCAATATATTTTATGTATGTGAAGTAAACCCATCATAATCATAAATAATGCCATAATACCAATCTGAATTCACTACCATCATCAATAATTCCAGATTTCACCATTGCCAATAACCATATTCAATACCAGAAATTAATCCATAACCATCCATAACCATCACCAGACCATAACCATCCCAAATTCCAATTTCCCTCTAATCATGTAGGTCATCCAGGCGCTCATAACCGGGAGCACGGCTATCATGATAGTTTTAATAGACTCTGCAGAGTTTGTACCACTTTACCCACGTGTTTGTGATTTCATCACCCGTCGGCGACTAAAGAACCTCCCTTATGCCAATTATACTTCCTTTGGTGTATGGCCAAGAGATCACAAAATAGCCTTTACAAAGGGATTACTAGCCTATTTAGACCCCACTGAGGTTTCACCGGTGGCGATGCCTCCAACTGAGCACATCTTCAACCAAGGGCCCCCTCTTGAGCCATTCGGATCCCAGGGTAGTCCCAATCATCAACAAACCCAATCCGACTACCCCTTCCCCGAGCATCCGCAATGGTCCAAACAGCACTAGCAAAGCCCTAATTAATCAGCTACGCCGCACCCATACTTGGCCTCGTGGTGGCACTGTAGTCCTGGCTTATTCTCGCATGAACCGGTCCTTAGATCTAAAGCAAGCAAACCACCATAACATCCAACCCATCCACATACCAGGCTTGCTTAGATCACCCATCACCATACTGTATCGACCAGTTCACATTAACAATAATATCATTAATACATAATTAAATGTGTAGTGTTGTATTCCATCCCAATTAATTAAGCGAAGCAAATAGGTAAAAACCCTTCCCGACTCTCTACCATATATTCCAGGCGACAAGATTGGTTTAGCAAGTCTAGTAAACTTCCTACCATAGGATTCCCATCAAATTGACACAGCATGCAGTTTTGCAAACAAAACATTTATTTTAAAAACAGGATCAATATGCTTCAAGGACACTTGCCTTGCTCCGACGGATGGGGTTGCACAAGCACTTCGAAATCTTGATTCTGAAAATCCCCGTACACGATCTCTTGAGCACTTCCCTCTACTCACGATCACACATACAAGAATATACATACAAATCAACATAATGCACACACATTAATCAACATGCGATGATATGCGTGCATGCAAGTTTAAGAATTAATTAACCACGATTGTTTATTAATTAGATGCCACTAGTTCATACGTGTTCATATGAGTTTACGGGGGTTTTAGGGTAGATTAATGCTGCTGAAAATAAAAAGACAATGCAACTAAAATCAATTTATGTCTATTAGATCTAATGCGTCGCTAAAATTCGCATCGGGAACGAATCCTACCGTAGATGTGACGGCTTGACGATCGCGGAACGATGCAACGCGTAGACGAAGTAGACGGTGCAAGGTCCTCCGGCGGCACGACGACGGCGACGACGATCTCCGGTGAACGGTGGGGCCCTCCTCTTTTTCTTCCTCTCCTTCCCCTCCTTTTTCTTCCTTTTCTTCCCTGGGCGCAGCCCTCTGGTCCTTGTTTTCTTTTGCCTTCTGTACCGGCGGATTTTCTCGTGGCTGGCGGCGGTTCTGGGATCGAGGGAAAAACCTACGGGCGGGTCTCCTTTTTATAGGCACGGGATCGGTAAAAATCGGTACCGACTCGTACCGGGATTCGGGGCGTCGGTGCTTGGCGTGCGTTGCGGTGCGGGGCCGCGTATCATGCGGGAGGTGCGTGCGGCACGTCGATGCGCTGCGGGAGGGGCGGGGCGGTGCCGGTGGGGCCACGCGACGCGGGAGGCGGGGCGAGAATCGCGCTACGCGCGGGACGGCGCGGAAATTCGGGCGGGAACGGCGGGGCGAGCGCGGGATGGTTCGGTCAGGGGCCGGACTCGGAGCGGCGGGTGGCGTGCGGGGTGGGGTCCGCGCGGGGTGGCATGGGAGGCGCAGGCGGCGGTGGGGTCGGGGCCCAGCGGAAGCGGGAGCGGGAGGCGGGGTCGGGCGCGTGAGCATCGGGGCGGCTGCGGTGCCGTGTCGGCCGGGGGCCAGGCGGCGTTGGGGCCTAGCGCGGGGCCAGCGCAGGCGGCGGGTGGGCGCTCGGTGCGGGAGCCAAGGCGGTGGGGTGGTGTGGGGCCGGGCGCAGGCGGCGGGGCACGCGGCGCGGGAGGCCAGGGGGGGCTGCGGTGCGGGGTGGGACGCGTGGAGAGGGGGGGCAGGCGGCGAGTGGGAGCGCGGCGGGGTGGGAGGCGGGGCGCGCGTGGGCGGCAGGCGGGGCCCAGGCGTCTCGGGCGGCGGGGTCGGCCTGGCGACCGAGCGCAGGAGCCGGGGCTGGCGGCTCGGCCGCTGGCCAGCAGCCCCTTTTTTTTCTTTTTCTTTTTTTCTTTATATTATTATTATTATATTTTATTATTTATATTTTATTTATTTTATTTATCTTATTCATTTTATTTATTTATTATTTATTATATATATATATTTATTATTATATATAATTTATTTATATATATTTCTTTTTACATATTATTATTTATTTATATCTTTTATATATTTTTTATTATTATTATAATTTTTATACTTATTCCCTATTACAAGTTTTAGGCTATAATTATTATTTTCTATTTCTTCTTTTGCTACACATATATGTATGTTTTATCCTTTTATTATCTTTTTTTCCTACTAATGTTTAATGTATGATCATGTATGCAATACAGGATGCGAAAATTTAGGGTGTTACAAATCTACCCCCCTTAAAGTGAATCTCGCCCTCGAGATTCGATAGCGTGGAGAAAAGGTGCGGGAATTCTGCCTTCAAATCTTCTTCACGTTCCTATGTAGCTTCGGTTTCCGTATGGTGTTTCCATTGCACTTTGCACCAACGGATCCTCTCATTCCTTGTGAATCCAAAACAATGAGGTTGGCGGAGAAGTCTACCCCCCTTATTCTAAGGATTATTTTTGGACATACTATATTTATCCTCATCTCTCCTCCAGGAGACTTAACCAATAGAGTAAACTTCATATGAGAGATGGAAAACTATACTTGGCAACATACTTCGATGCAATGAATGAATGCGATGCTCCAGAATCAAATAACATAGTTGCGGGGTTGGAGTTGGCGAGAAACATACCAATGACCACGTCATCCGCTTGTTGAGCATCCTCCATAGAGGCATGGTTCACGTTGCCACGAGAAAAATTCTGCTGTCCACGGCTTCCTTGTGGCTGTCCTCCATTAGGTCTTGGGTTTTGTCTTGGCGCATTGCTTCTTTGACCAAGGCCTGACTTAGGAAATTGATTCGCAAAGTGTCCAGCTTCTCCACAAGTATAACACTTCTTAACCCCACCAGAATTGTTGGGACGAGCTTGGTTTTGAACATTGGCTCCAGGAAAATCAGCACGAGGTGCATAAGGCATTGCTTGCATGACTGGGCGCTGCTGCACAAACTGAGTTGGGCGTGGTGCATAACCAGGGCGCTGAGCAGGAATAGGGGAGCTGTAATGAGGCGCATTGGGTGGTGCAAGACGAGGGTGCACATTACTTCCTTGTTGCTGTCCTTGATACGGCGCCTTCCTCTTGATTTCTTGCTCCATCTCACGGATCTTGTTCTCAACCACAATTGCTTTGTCTACAAGTTTTTGGAAGTTGGCATAGTCGCAATTGAGTAGTTGCACTTGGATTCCATTGTTCAAGCCCCTCATGAACAAGTATTGTTTCCGGCTGTCCCGACTAACATCCTCAGGCGCATACCTTGAGAGTTGAGTGAACTTGTTGAGATATTCACTCACGCTTGATCTTCCTTGCCGTAAGTTCTCGAATTCTTGCCTCTTCAAGATCATAACACCTTCCGGCACATAATGAGAACGAAAATTCTCCTTGAATTCCGCCCAGGTGATCCTCTCTTGATTCTCCTGAGCATTGCAATAAGCATCCCACCAATCTGCAGCTGCTCCAACTAGTTGATGAGAAGCAAATAGGACCTTCTCTCGGTCACTGCATTGGACAATAGCAAGTTTCTTCTCCACGGACTTGAGCCAATCATCAGCATCCATAGGGTCGGCAGCTTGAGCAAAGGTTGGCGGTCTGGTCCTCATGAACTCTCCCAATCGGTTATGAGGAGGCGGGGGTGGTGGTGGAGGCATGTGGGGCTGATTGTTGTTATTGCCAGCCTGCAGCTGTCCCATGGTCTGTATCATGGTCTGCATGAGCTGGTTTTGCATAGCCAATAGCTGCTCAATGTTGATAGCTCCCTGAGTAGATCCTTGCCCGTTGTCGTTCTGAGGTACTCCATGGTTCTCCTCCTCACCATTGACATCCCTCTGGTTGCGAGTCCTCACCATCTGAAGAAGAGCAATAGGTAAGAATTTAGAAACGTCCCCAACTATATGCATCAACGGATATGAAGCTAACCAACTAGCTATACTAGCCTAGGTGGACATGGTAATGCTAAAGCATCCCAAAATCCTCTATTAAGCACACAAGCAAACAATATATATATAGCAAACAACACACCAACAAAATCAAATCGATTCCTAAGTGCTCTTATGTGCTCTAAAGTGTCCATTCTATCTAGGCTGCGTCCTACGGTCAACCTGTGGCTCTGATACCAATCTGTGACGCCAGGTTCCGAAAATGAACCAAGCTAGCGCATATGTGTGCCCAGGATGTTCAACACACATACACGAGTGATTCACAAATGATAAACAGATAATTAACACAGCTCAAATTATTAAATAAGTACTCTTATTACATAATTCATTAAATCCTCGAATACAAGCTCTAATGAATATTAATGACAAGTTCAACTAATGCAGCGGAAATAAACTAATTAAACAACTAAGCAAACTAAGCAAAAGAGATAGCGCAGCTCCATGCAACACCACAGGCAAAGCTGACGGTAGACACGGCCTAGATCTCCACATTATCGCCATTAAACTCACAATTCTGACCTGCATCTGTTGGGGGGGGGGATTGCAAGAGTGAATACATGTCATACTCAGCAAGTGTGGAAAGTATGACATGTGGCTGATTCAAATGACGACAATAATAATGGCAAAGTGCTGAAAAGTACAGTAAAACATTTGAAAAGCAATATATCTTATGTATGTGAAGTAAACCCATCATAATCATAAATAATGCCATAATACCAATCTGAATTCACTACCACCATCAATAATTCCAGATTTCACCATTGCCAATAACCATATTCAATACCAGAAATTAATCCATAACCATCCATAACCATCACCAAACCATAACCATCCCAAATTCCAATTTCCCTCTAATCATGTAGGTCATCCAGGCGCTCATAACCGGGAGCACGGCTATCATGATAGTTTTAATAGACTCTACAGAGTTTGTACCACTTTACCCACGTGTTTGTGATTTCATCACCCGTCGGCGACTAAAGAACCTCCCTTATGCCAATTACACTTCCTTTGGTGTATGGCCAAGAGATCACAAAATAGCCTTTACAAAGGGATTACTAGCCTATTTAGACCCCACTGAGGTTTCACCGGTGGCGATGCCTCCAACTGAGCATATCTTCAACCAAGGGCCCCCTCTTGAGCCATTCGGATCCCACGGTAGTCCCACCAATCATCAACAAACCAAATCTGACTACCCCTTCCTCGAGCATCCGCAATGGTCCAAACAGCACTAGCAAAGCCCTAATTAATCAGCTACGCCGCACCCATACTTGGCCTCGTGGTGGCACTGTAGTCCTGGCTTATTCTCGCATGAACCGGTCCTTAGATCTAAAGCAAGCAAACCACCATAACATCCAACCCATCCACATACCAGGCTTGCTTAGATCACCCATCACCATACTGTATCGACCAGTTCACATTAACAAGAATATCATTAATACATAATTAAATGTGTAGTGTTGTATTCCATCCCAATTAATTAAGCGAAGCAAAAAGGTAAAAATCCTTCCCGACTCTCTACCATATATTCCAGGCGATAAGATTGGTTTAGCAAGTCTAGTAAACTTCCTACCATAGGATTCCCATCAAATTGACACAGCATGCAGTTTTGCAAACAAAACATTTATTTTAAAAACAGGATCAATATGCTTCAAGGACACTTGCCTTGCTCCGACGGATGGGGTTGCACAAGCGCTTCGAAATCTTGATTCTGAAAATCCCCGTACACGATCTCTTGAGCACTTCCCTCTACTCACGATCACACATACAAGAATATACATACAAATCAACATAATGCACACACATTAATCAACATGTGATGATATGCGTGCATGCAAGTTTAAGAATTAATTAACCACGGTTGTTTATTAATTAGATGCAACTAGTTCATACGTGTTCATATGAGTTTACGGGGGTTTTAGGGTAGATTAATGCTGCTGAAAATAAAAAGACAATACAACTAAAATCAATTTATGTCTATTAGATCTAATGCGTCGCTAAAATTCGCATCGGGAACGAATCCTACCGTAGATGTGATGGCTTGACGATCGCGGAACGATGCAACGCGTAGACGAAGTAGACGACGCAAGGTCCTCCGGCGGCACGACAACGGCGACGACGATCTCCGGCGAACGGTGGGGGCCCTCCTCTTTTTCTTCCTCTCCTTCCCCTCCTTTTTCTTCCCTGGGCGCAGCCCTCTGGTCCCTGTTTTCTTTTGCCTTCTGTACCGGCGGCTTTTCTCGGTGGCTGGCGGCGGTTCTGGGATCGAGAGAAAAAACTACGGGCGGGTCTCCTTTTTATAGGCACGGGATCGGTAAAAATCGGTACCGACTCGTACCGGGATTCGGGGCGTCGGTGCTGGGCGTGCGTTGCGGTGCGGGGCCGCGTATCGCGCGGGAGGTGCGTGCGGCGCGTCGATGCACTGCGGGAGGGGCGGGGCGGTGCCGGTGGGGCCACGCGACGCGGGAGGCAGGGCGGGAATCGCGCTACGCGCGGGAGGGCGCGGAAATTCGGGCGGGAACGGCGGGGGCGAGCGCGGGACGGTTCGGTCGGGGCCGAACCCGGAGCGGCGGGTGGCGTGCGGGGTGGGGTCCGCGCGGGGTGGCATGGGAGGCGCAGGCGCGGGTGGGGTCGGGGGCCCAGCGGAAGGCGGGAGCGGGAGGCGGGGTCGGGCTCGTGAGCGTCGGGGCGGCTACGGTGCCGTGTCGGCCGGGGGCCAGGCGGCGGTGGGGCCTAGCGCAGGGCCAGCGCAGGCGGCGGGTGGGCGCTCGGCGCGTGAGCCAAGGCGGCGGGGGTGGCGTGGGGCCGGGGCGCAGGCGGCGGGGCACGCGGCGCGGGAGGCTAGGAGGGGCTGCGGTGCGGGGTGGGACGCGTGGAGGCGGGGGGGGGGGGGGGGGGGGGGGGCAGGCGGGCGAGTGGGAGCGCGGCGGGGGTGGGAGGCGGGGCGGCGCGTGGGCGGCAGGCGGGGCCCAGGCGTCTCGGGCGGCGGGGTCGACCGGGCGACCGAGCGCGGGAGCCGGGGCTGGGCGCTCGGGCCGCTGGCCAGCAGCCCCTTTTTTTTTCTTATATTATTATTATTATTTTTATTATTTTATTTATCTTATTCATTTTATTTATTTATTATTTATTATATATATATTTATTATTATCTATAATTTATTTATATATATTTATTTTTACATATTATTATTTATTTATATCTTTTATATATTTTTTATTATTATAATTTTTATACTTATTCCCTATTACAAGTTTTAGGCTATAATTATTATTTTCTATTTCTTCTTTTGCTACACATATATGTATGTTTTATCCTTTTATTATCTTTTTTTTTTCCTACTAATGTTTAATGTATGATCATGTATGCAATGCAGGATGCGAAAATTTAGGGTGTTACAATCTGACTATCCGATCAGCGGATACATTATCTTCAGGAAGGGAGTTGTCTTTCAAGTAGCTCCGGATCTTCGAGATCCATGCATCGGAGCTAGCTTGAGCATTTGAGTCTTGCGTGTTGGGTTTGCTCGGAGCTTCCTGCAGCACCTACGAGCCTTGATGGACGCCATGGTAACAGGACCATCGGGACCGCCAACTTCGAGGTGCTGGTCTTGCCCCCTTCCCTCAGTTCGGCAGGCTGAGCTGTAGGTTTAGACAACCTCCGGGGCGAAGGTTCCGTCGGGATCCAGAGCCCCGGTTGAAGCTTTCGTTGAGAGTTCGTCAGCTTCAGTGTTGTTGAGACGCTGGACATGGCAAAGATCTAGGACATCGAAGTCCTTCTGAAGCTTCTGGACCTCAAGTAGGTATGCAGCTAGTTGAGGGTTGTTGCAGCAACATTCACTTTTGACTTGTTTTACAACAAGTTATGAATCACCCTTTACCAGCAGCTGCTTGACACCATATGATAGTGCCACCTTGAGTCCATAAATTAGTGCTCCATACTCCGCCATGTTTTTGGTTGCCTTGAAGTCAAGGTGCACCATGTATTTAACCTTCTCTCTGGTCAGAGCGAGGAGAAGGACTCCAGCTTCGGCCCCTTGCTTCTGCATGGAGCCATCGAAGTAGAGAGTCCAGTGAGGCTCAGTGAAGACCGGAACCATAGGTTCTGACTTCTGCTCACTGGGCCCCCCAGGATTTGATGGAGAAGAGGTCCATTCCGCCATGAAGTCTGCCAGTGCTTGACTCTTGATCGCTTGTCTTGGAACGAATTCAAGGTCGAACTCGGCTAATTCCGCTGCCCACTTTGCAATGTTCCTAGTGGAATTGGGGTTATGCAAGATTGCACGCAGTGGATAAGAGGTTACCACTGAAATCTTGTGAGCTTGGAAGTAGTGTCGGAGCTTCCTAGAGGCAATAAGAACTGCGTATAGCAGCTTATGCACCTCAAGGTACCGAGTCTTGGTGTCATGGGGTACTTCGCTGATGAAGTACACTGGGCGCTAGACCGTCTGGACCCTCTCAAAGGGGCCCGAAGCTTCCTCCTTATCTACCCGGACCCTTCCGGAGGGGTCCGGACCTTGTTCGGGGACCTCTGGGTTCCGGTTGGAGGAACCCGAAGCTTCTTCTGAAGTGACCCGGACCTTCCCAGAGGGGTCCGAATCTTGCTGTTCAGTAGATGGATCCTTCGGCATCTCGCCTTGAGGATCAGGGCCTGGGAGCTGGGACTCAGACTCGACTTCAGGTAGCTCCGAACCCTCCCGAAGGGGTCTGGATTCCTGAACTGTAGATGGTTCTGGTCTTTCCGCAACCAAAACCACTCTGACAACTTCGTCAGTTGCCGAAATGTAAAGTAGTAGTGGCTCACCAGGGTTCGGAGCTACCAAGGTTGGTAGGGTGGTGAGGAGCTGCCTTAGCTCCTGGAATGCCTTTTCTACTTCTTCAGGCCATTAGAATGGTCCGGACTTCCTCAATAGCTTGAAGAAGGGTAGCGCCCGTTCCGCCAGTCTTGAGATGAACCGGCTAAGGGCAGCTAGACATCCAGTCAGCTTTTGGATGTCCTTGATGCGGGCTGGTGGCCGCATGTCTTCAATAGCTTTTATCTTCGCCGGATTTGCTTCTATTCCTTGGTGATTCACCAAGAAACCAAGAAGTTTTCTGGAGCTAACCCCGAAGACACACTTGCCCGGGTTCAGCTTTGTGCGAGTGACTCGCAACTTGTCGAAGACAGCTTGCAAGGTGTCAAGGAACGACTCCTTGTTCTTAATATTGACGACAATGTCATTGATATACACTTCCACTACGTCTCATATAAGCTCTCCAAAAGTTTTGTACATAACTTGTACAAACGTTGAAGCAACATTCTTGAGACCAAATGGCATGACAGTATAACAATATAATCCATCTACTGTGATGAAGGAGGTATGCTCTTCATCTTCCCTAGACATTCTGATTTGATGGTACCCAAAATATGCGTCTAGGAAACACAGTAATTCACACCCGGAGGTGGAATCCACTATCTGGTCTATTCTAGGTAGTGGGAATGGATCTTTTGGACATGCCTTATTCAGTGTAGTGTAGTCGATACACATCCGAAGCTTCCCGCCGACCTTGGGTACAATGACTGGGTTTGCGAGCCATTTTGGGTGGAGGACTTCTCGGATGAATCCAGCTTCGAGCAAATTCTTCACTTATTGTCGTATGAAGTTTTGTCGCTCTACTGATTGCTTCCGAGGCTTCTGATGTACAGGACGAGCTTCAGGATAGATCTTCAGATTATGCTCGATCACTTCCCTAGGGATCTAAGGCATTTGCGATGGTTGCCAGGAAAACACATCGACGTTAGCCCGAAGGAAAGTGATGAGCGCGAGTTCCTATTTGTCATTCAGACCTCCCGATATACGGGTGGTCTGAGCGGCGTCGGAACCGATTTGGACGACTTTGACGGGAATGTTGGTGTCGCCGCTTGGTTGCACGCGAGGTGCGGAGGTTGAGCCTCGATGACGAATGCTCGGGGGTTTCGGATCTTGCTCCTTTCCGGATTTCTTCCTCGTGCGCTGTAGCAAGCGCGTGGAGTTCTTCCAGAGCTGTCACTCCGGCGGTGCGATCTCCACGGATCTGGAGAACACCGGCTGGTGTTGGCATCTTCAACACCAAGTAGCCATAATGAGGAGCAACCATGAACTTATATAAGGCTGGCCTGCCCAAAATGGCGTTGAAAGGTAAGTTGATCTGCGCCACGTCGAAGACCAACTTCTGAGTGCGATAATTCTCCTGGGTCCCGAAGGTCACCGGAAGAGTAATTGCACCGAGTGGGGTTATGGCACCCGGACCTACTCTGGAGAAAGGTCGAGAGGGGCGAAGGTCCGAAGGTCGGAGCTGAAGCTTGACAAAAGCTTCGAAGCTTATGAGGTTCAGCCCCGAACCTCCGTCCACCATTACATGGTGGAGTTGGATGTTGTTGATGGTCGGAGACACCATCAATGAGAGCTGGCCAGCTCCGATCATATTCTGAGGGTAGTCTGAAGCATCGAAAGTGATGGCAGTGTCCATCCACTTCCGGTGCGGCTCTGACCTGGAGTAGGAGCTACTGAGGCCATGTCCCGTCGTATGGTCCTGAGGACACGACGGGAGGTGATGTCCCACAAACCACCAAAGATGGTGTTCATGGTTTTCCAACGTTCGTTGTCAGAGATGTCGGAGTCAACGTCGACGGAGGTGTAAACAGCCTTCAAGTCCTTTTTAGGGTCCTGAAAGCCTAACTCCTCTTCAGCCGAAGCTTTGTCAACTTTCTGTTTCCCTTCCCTTTGACGGAAAGGAACTTCTTCCCGGCGCTTGTTGTAGCACTCTACAAGGTTCTGGACCTCACGGCAACCTTCCAAGTTGTGGTTGTTTGACTTGTGTATAGGACACCACATCTTGGAGCTGCCTCCGTCTTTAGACGACGACCGAGGTCGTTTTTCGGGGCGTTGCCCCCGGCCACCCGGAGCTGCAGCAACTGCAGCAGTTGGTGTGCCGGCCGACGGCTTTTTCTTGTCGTTAGACCTTTTCTTCTTTTTACCACTGGCAGAGGTAGTGGCTTCACCCTTGGAGGATTTTTTGTTGTCCTCCGGAGGTGGTTGGTAGTGCATTTCACGACCCTCCGCAGCTTTGGTGCATTTGTCTGCCAAGCTGAAGAGTTCCGTGACGCTAGTATCTCCTTGGTCGCTAGCTTCTCCAACATCTTCTTGTCTCGTACGCCCTGTCTAAATGTCACAATAACAGAGGCGCTAGAGATAGAAGGAATAGTGTTTCGTACCTGGGAGAACCTTTGGATGAAGGATCACAGGGACTCTCCCCCCTTCTGCTTGACAGCAAAAAGGTCCAGTTCGGTGCCTGGTCGGATGTATGAACTTCCGAAATTGGCGGTGAACTGTTGGCATAGTTCCGCCCAACTGTTGATGGAGTCGGGTGGAAGGCTTATGAACGAGGACCTGGCGGTCCCAGTCAAAGCCACAGGGAAATAATTGGCCATTACAGCCTCGTTGCCTCCGGCCGCAAGGATTGCGGTGGAGTAAATGTGGAGAAACTCAGCGGGATTGACAGTCCCGTCAAATTTCTCCGGCAGGTGAGGCCGGAACTTTTGTGGCCATCTGACCATGCGTAGGTGCATGGCCAGGGCAGAACAGCCTCCTCCTACTCCCTCGGGAGCAGGACTGTCTCGAGCCTCTCACCTTTCACGAGCACGCTCGATATGGACGCAGTCGTCCTGTTGATGCTAACGGCGATCAAGCTACGCCCGGAGGTCGTGAGTTGAAAGTGCGGTTACCGTATGGGTGTGTCGCGCCCCGGAAGGCAGTGACGTCACTTTCTGAGACGCAACACGCCTCCTATGTTGGGAAGCGTGCGTACCAAGTCTGCCCGACATAGTCCGATGCTGCGATGGGGCCCGCCCCGAGGGGGGAGGACCTTGGTTGCTGATGCGATCGGCTGCTGCTGCAACCAAATGTTCCACGTCAGCCCTCCACTGCTCCATTGCACCCTGGGATGCACCTGGAGGTGGTGGGCGTTGGAGAAGAGCACGCACAAGCCTCCACTGTCCAGCCGATTTGCAGCAAAGGTACTCCGTGTTAAGCACTTTTCTTTGCCCCTCCTCACTCCCCAACCTCTTGTGCAGCTTTTGATCAAGTTTTGCACAGCTAGGCCATCCACGAAGCTTTTAACTTCGAAACCGAGGCCGCCGGAAATCTCCTCTGTTTTGCCGCGCCTCTGCTCATCGTCGACTCGACGATACAGCCATCATCTAGCCTCGGTCCTAGAAGGAAAAGGGTCCGCCTACTCATGTTCTAGCTGCTCGTAAAGTTTCAGCCCATGCCATGCCTCCTAGCCCCCGTATTTGTTTTTCTCCCGACGAACTTTGGTTATGAGTAGAGTTGCTTCGCGTGTGAAATTCCTTCTATACAGTTAATTATTCCTTGTGCACCTGTGCTATGTTGTTCTATATGGCCAGGCGCATCACCTCAAATAGGATCCATCGAGTTTCATCGAGTATTCACGCCGGAATACAATTTTTCCCCAATTGCTGGTCCTTCCCTCCTCGGTCCATCGAAGCTACCATTCTCCAAGCCATTTCTCTCCTTTCTATGGCTAGATTCTTGTTCCCCATGCTTCCATGAATCTTCCCAAGGTCTTACCGATCAGTTTCACCCACCGTAGGGCTCGGCCGACATGGCCGAAACCCTAATCGCCGTCGCCGCCATCGTGCAAGCCTTTCCCGCCATCGCCGGCGTGCGCTGACCCCACCGGCATGCTCGGCACCTCGAAATAGGGTTAGGTGGCGAGTTTGGCGAGGAGACGTTCTGTGGATCAACGAGCGGAGAGAGCTCCGGCGAGGCGCCGCCACGATCGCGCGCGTGGCTGGAGGTAGACGACGACCCCGTGGGGCCCCGTCGTCAGTGGAAGCGCAGCGCGCGCCCGGATCAGCTGCGGCTCGGGGATCTTTTGTGACCACGCGGTTAACCCAGTAACCCTCCGTGTTGCCGCCCAGCGATTGGTCCATTTTAAACCCGTGGACCCCCCTTGATTATTTAAACTTTCCCATTTAAACTTAATTCCAGATTTTGCCCCAACTTGGAAAATCCATAACTCCTAGTATAATTGTCCAAAAATTCCCAAATAAATTTTGTTAGAACCAGCATGAAGAATAATTTCGAGTGGTGCACTTATATTTGTACGAAAGTACATATGAATTTCTCCATAATTCAAATAAGAAAAATGCTTATAGAATTAATTCCTATAATTATGCTCTTTGGAAAAATACCAAATTTTTCCAGAACCTTCACTTGAATGTACTTGAACTCCAGTAAAAATTTCACGGTCATTAGACTTCATTTACATGGTATGATCACCTGTGGATTCTGTATGCACATAAAAATAGTCAAATTCATTTAGAGTTTGGACAGGAACTTGTGCAAAATTCTAAATTGAATAACTCTCAGTATAAAGCGTCAAAAATTTGTCAAACCAATTTTTTGGTCTGATCTTTGTACACACTCACCAGAACTACAATCCAATCTTCATGAAAATCCCTAGATTTTCCTGTAGAGCCCTTTAAAGCAAAATCATGTTTGATTTTTATCTGATAATTCACTTCATAGAAAACTATGAAATTTGCCAAAATGTTCTTTAGTAAGCTTCTGAATTCTTGTAAAAAATTCAGCTTCATTGGACTTTAATAACCTAGTTCAACCTGGAGATTTTCCTAACAGGTCATAGAATACCCAAAAACATCAGAACTATTTCAGAAATTTTTCCAAACTTCTAAATTCAATATCTCCCAATAGGAAGCTTAGAAATTTATGAAACAAATTTTCCTATAACCAGTGAGAGCCCCTCTATATGGTACAACCACTGGTAGCCATGATAGACTCCCAGAATTACAACCAAAATTCAGAGAAGGATTTTACTTGTTGGAATTTTAGAGACGACAAGCTTCCTTGAACATCTCCAATTTTTGGTCCAGATCTTCCCCATAGTACCTAGTGTCTCCTGTAAAATTTCCAGAACCATTAGGTATAATTTAATATACTTAATTGTTTTCCTTTGAGCTACAACATAATACCGATATTGATTAACTTGCATAATTCTTTGCATATCGATTAGTTGCCGAGCTCAAGAGGATCCCGGAGCTACTTGAAGTCATCCCTCTGGAGATTAACTTTGATACCGTCTCGCAAACAGGCAAACCCCAGTTTGCATTTAAGTGCTATTACAAAATTTTGATTTGTATCACCTACGTCTATGGTGAGTCATGTGCATTAGGGCTAAGGTGATTGAAAACCCACTTGCATGACCAGATCAACCTATGGAGCATTTGGTTAGTTGTCAAAAACATCATGTAGACTATGCTATGCTAAATGTTGTATAGGATTCGGTAGAAGTCGAGTAGTTGGAATCTACTCGCATGACTAGAACTTTTTCACACGGAATTGGTTCAAAGAGAATGAAGTAGTAATCTGAAAATGAGACCGGGCAGGGGCGTAGGATGCAGCAAGACGTGGTCTTGGGTGCGTAGCCCTGCCTATGTCGGTTAAGGACTGATCCGTATGTCGCCTTGCTGAGCAAGTTTGAACTGTACCAAAGTCATACTGGATATATGGGGTCCAGGAAACCGATGTACCTTGGGAAGCTTTTGTTGAGACATTTTCGATCGCCTCAGGCTTTCGGCCGTAGCACAGTAGACGAAAACTCGCTCACGACATCTTCACAGCGGAAGGGTGCACCGTGAGTGGGGATACTGTCCTAGACGATTGAATCGATTCAACTTGGGCGGAACTTGAGAAAGGTGGTTGCGTACGACGTCTGTGGAGTGCACCGATGTGACTTCCAGTACGGGCGTACGTGTCGTGTTTTCTGGATATCATTGATTTGAATCACCGTCCCTCGTGGTTATGAGTACCACTTGTTCACTGAGTTGTGACGTAGCTAAATACTTGCACTTGAGATGAGAATTAATTGTTGCTGTTATAAACATTATATTATCATGGTATTGCTATGTTGTATGTATTAGTATAGTGCTCACTAAATTTAATTTCCACCTTGGGCATGCAACATCGTGATGAAGTGTTTCTTGTTTGATTGTGGAGTTACGATGTTGCCCCACACAAGGTTTAAGCTGCTGCTATAAATCTGAAAAATAAGGACCCACAATTAGGCGAGTCCGTTAGATGTACACAATTTGATTGTGAACATGTACCAAGAGAATGTAACAGTTGTTGAAGACTTGCGTGCTTTGAACTTGTAGAACGTAAGTCTGAAGTATTCGATAGTAGAGGCCCCCTGAGGTTGTCAGAGCTTAGTAGCTCCGACATTGCCATCATTAGAGCTTAGTAGCTTCGACAACAGTCTCCATCAACGCGTGGAGCATCGACGATTATTCCTCTAGGGTGTCGGAGCTTGGCAGCTCCGGCAGTGACCTCTGTCAACACGCGGTGTGTCGACAACAGACCCCACTGTGGAATCTTCCCACCATCTTTTGTTCACGTTGACGGCTGGCCCCCTGGCTTTACTGGAGCTTAGTAACTCCAGAGACGCTCGTTATCAATGTTTGGAACAACGACACAAGCCACCTTAGGGGATGTCAGAGCTTTGGTAGCTCCGGTCATTCACCATCATTATGGGGTCTTTATTTTTCCTGCACACTGAAGTCAAGGAAAACAGTAAAATCCATTTCCTATCTATAACTCAACTGCGACTTACTATTCCCGAGAAAGTTTTAGGTCGAACACAATTCTAAATACAATCAAGTGCTCTGCCTTGTTTCCTTCAGGTCTGATCGTTTATGGACCTGCCTTACTTCGGCCTCTCGGGTGTGTATAGAGTGGCGTACTTAGGGTGCATGACCAGACTAAGTCGATAGCACACTCCGACCCTAGATTGGCTTGGCGGCATTCAGACGAGTAGACCATTAACAATGTTTGGACCCGGAAGAATAGACGATTCAACTCAAATTGTACATGAACTGGTCGAGCTAAAGTTTCTTAAGAATTGCACAACTTTGTTATAGACAAGAAAGAGAAAAATAAAAAATATTGAGCCTGTACAAAATAAATGCACGTGGAGTCTGTTTTCACACAATGATGTCTTTCATTATAGGTCTGGGGCACAGGGGAAACAAGTACACTCTTAGGGTACGAAACCAGGCTAAGTGTGTTTTGTTTCTCGTTTGACCCAAGGTAGCTAGCTACACTTTTAGTTCTGAGACTGTGACAAGTGTTGCCTAAACTTTGCGGACCTTCCGGGGAAGGTCCGGCTGTTCTCCCGGAGGAGCTACCCAACTCTGTATAATGACTCTATAACATACATCACATGTAACTACAGACTCACCTCCATGATATTAAGCGTATAACTTACAGAGGTGCTCGATGTTCCAAGTATTTGGGAGAGGTGTCCCATCCTCAGTTGCAAGCGAACGCATCCGGGACGGGATAGTTTGATAACTCGGAATGGTCCTTCCCAGCTGGGGGAAAGTTTGTTTAACCCTTCTCTGGATTGTATTCTCCGTAGCACCAAATCGCCTTCCTCGAGCTGTCGGCTGTGAACATGCCGTTGGTGATAGCGCTGAAGAGCTTGGCGGTATCGGGCATTCTGAACAGCTGCTCGACACCTTCTCTCTTCAAGGAGGTCAATGTCTTCACGCTGGAGCTGATCTTGCACGACATCGTCGAAGGTTCGGACCCAAAGCGACCCCAAGGTGATTTTCGGAGGAAGGACTGCTTCAACTCCGTACACCAGGAAGAAGGGTGTCTCTCGAGTTGACCGGTTTGGAGTTATCCTGTTGGCCCATAGAGTGGGTGGAAGCTCTTCGATCCAGTTGGCTCCATGTTTTTTCAGGTGCTCATATGTGCGCGTCTTGAGTCCTTTTAGGATTTTTTCATTTGCTCTCTCGGCTTGGCCATTGCTTGTCGGGTGAGCTACGGAAGCGTAACTGACTTGGATGCCGAAGTATTCACAATATCCTTGGAATGCAGAGCTTGTGAACTGGGTCCCATTATCAGTTATGATCTTGTTTGGGACTCCAAATCTGCATATGATGGACTACAAGAAGTTGATAGTTGATTGCTTGTTTATTGTCGCAACTGGAGTTGCTTCCGGCCATTTGGTGATTTTGTCAATGGCAACGTACAGGAACTTGTAACCTCCGACGGCTCTTGGGAAAGGTCCCAAGATATCCATCCCCCACACAGCGAAAGGCCATGTAGTAGGTATCATTTGTAGAGGCTGAGTCGGTGTGTGAATTCGTTTCGCATGGAACTGGAATGCTTCACATTTATTCACCAGCTTAGTTGCATCCTGGAGCGCTGTAGGCTAGTAAAAGCCATGCCGGAAGGCTTAACCGACCAGCGTGCAGGAAGACGCGTGGTTCCCACACTCGCCTCCATGGATTTCCGTGAGGAGCTCGCGACCTTCTTCCCTTGTAATCCACCGCATTAGGACGCCGTTGGCACCGCGCCGGTAGAGATCTCCTTCTACCAGCGTGTATCTTTTAGCCAATCTGACTATCCGGTCAGCGGATACATTATCTTCAGGAAGGGAGTTGTCTTTCAAGTAGCTCCGGATCTCCGAGATCCATGCATCGAAGCTAGCTTGAGCATTTGAGTCTTGCGTGCTGGGTTGCTCGGAGCTTCCTGTAGCACCTACAACCCTTGATGGACGCCATGGTAACAGGACCATCGGGACCGCCAGCTTCGAGGTGCTGGTCTCACCCCCTTCACTCAGTTCGGCAGGCTGAGCTGTAGGTTTAGACAACCTCTGGACAAAGGTTCCGTCGGGAGCCGGAGCCCTGGTTGAAGCTTTCGTTGAGAGTTCGTCAGCTTCAGCGTTGTTGAGATGCTGGACATGGCAAAGATCCAGGACATCGAAGTCCTTCTGAAGCTTCTGGACCTCAAGTAGGTATGCAGCTAGTTGAGGGTTGTTGCAGCAACATTCACTTTTGACTTGTTTTAGAACAAGTTATGAATCACCCTTTACCAGCAGCTGCTTGACACCATATGATAGTGCCACCTTGAGTCCATAAATTAGTGCTCCATACTCCGCCTTGTTGTTGGTTACCTTGAAGTCAAGGTGCACCATGTATTTAACCTTCTCCCTGGTCGGAGCGAGGAGAAGGACTCCAGCTCCGGCCCCTTGCTTCTGCATGGAGCCGTCGAATTAGAGAGTCCAGTGAGGCTCAGTGAAGACCGGAACCATAGGTTCTGACTTCTGCTCACTGAGGCCCCCAGGATTTGATGGAGAGGAGGTCCATTCCGCCATGAAGTCCGCCAGTGCTTGACTCTTGATGGCTTGTCTTGGCACGAATTCAAGGTCGAACTCAGCTAATTCCGCTGCCCACTTTGCAATGTTCCTAGTGAATTGGGGTTAATGCAAGATTGCACGCAGTGGATAAGAGGTTACCACTAAAATCTTGTGAGCTTGGAAGTAGTATCGGAGCTTCCTAGTGGCAATAAGAACTGCATATAGCAGCTTATGCACCTCAAGGTACCGATTCTTGGTGTCATGGAGTACTTCACTGATGAAGTACACTGGGCGCTAGACCGTCCGGACCCTCTCAAAGGGGCCCGAAGCTTCCTCCTCATCTACCCGGACCCTTCCAGAGGGGTCCGGACCTTATTCGGGGACCTCCAGGTTCCGGTTGGAGGAACCCAAAGCTTCTTATGAAGTGACCCGGACCTTCCCGGAGGGGTCCGAATCTTGTCGTTCAGTAGATGGATCCTTGGGCATCTCGCCTTGAGGATCAGGGCCTGGGAGCTAGGACTCAGACTCGACTTCAGGTAGCTCTGAACCCTCCCGAAGGGGTCTGGATTCCTGAACTGTAGATGGTTCTGGTCTTTCCGCAACCAAAACCATGCTGACAACTTCGTCAGTTGCCGAAATGTAAAGCAGTAGTGGCTCACCAGGGTTCGGAGCTACCAAGGTTGGTATGGTGGTGAGGAGCTGCTTCAGCTCTTGGAATGCCTTTTCTACTTCTTCAGACCATTGGAATGGTCCGGACTTCCTCAATAGCTTGAAGAAGGGTAGCGCCCGTTCCGCCAGTCTTGAGATGAATCAGCTAAGGGCAGCTAGACATCCAGTCAGCTTCTGGACGTCCTTGATGCACGCTGGTGGCCGCATGTCTTAAATAGCTTTTATCTTTGCCGGATTTGCTTCTATTCCTCGGTGATTCACCAAGAAACGAAGAATTTTTCCGGAGCTAACCCCGAAGACACACTTGTCCGGGTTCAGCTTCGTGCGAGTGACTCGCAACTTGTCGAAGACAGATTGCAAGGTGTCAAGGAACGACTCCTTGTTCTTAATCTTGACGACGATGTCATTGACATACACTTCCACTACGTCTCATATAAGCTCTCCAAAAGTTTTGTACATAGCTTGTACAAATGTTGAAGCAACATTCTTGAGACCAAATGGCATGGCAGTATAACAATATAATCCATTTACTCTGATGAAGGAGGTATGCTCTTCATCTTCCCTAGACATTCTGATTTGATGGTACCCAAAATAAGCGTCTAGGAAACACAGTATTTCACACCCGGAGGTGGAATCCACTATCTGGTCTATTCTATGTAGTGGGAATGGATCTTTTGGACATGCCTTATTCAGTGTAGTGTAGTCGATACACATCCGAAGCTTCCCGCCGGCCTTGGGTACAACGACTGGGTTTGCCAGCCATTTTGGGTGGAAGACTTCTCGGATGAATCCAGCTTCGAGCAACTTCTTCACTTATTGTCGTATGAAGTTTTGTCGCTCTACTGATTGCTTCCGAGGCTTCTGATGTACAGGACGAGCGTTAGGATATATATTCAGATTATGCTCGATCACTTCCCTAGGGATCTAAGGCATTTGCGATGGTTGTCAGGCAAACACGTCGACGTTAGCCCGAAGGAAAGTGATGAGCGTGGGTTCCTATTTGTCATTCAGACCTCCTGATATACGGGTGGTCTGAGCGGCGTTGGAACCGATTTGGACGACTTTGACGGGAATGTCGGTGTTGCCGCTTGGTTGCACGCGAGGTGCGGAGGTTGAGCCTCGATGATGAATGCTCGAGGGTTTTGGAGCTTGCTCCTTTCCGGATTCTTCCTCGTGCGCTGTAGCAAGCACGTGGAGTTCTTCTAGAGCTGTCACTCCTGCGGTGCGATCTCCACGGATCTGGAGAACACCGGCTGGTGTTGGCATCTTCAACACCAAGTAGCCATAATGAGGAGCAACCATGAACTTGTATAAGGCTGGCCTACCCAAAATGGCGTTGAAAGGTAAGTTGATCTGCGCCACGTCGAAGACCAACTTCTCAGTGTGATAATTCTCCTGGGTCCCGAAGGTCACCAGAAGAGTAATTGCACCGAGTGGGGTTATGGCACCCGGACCTACTCTGGAGAAAGGTCGAGAGGGGCGAAGGTCCGAAGGTCGGAGCTGAAGCTTGACAAAAGCTTCGAAGCTTATGAGGTTCATCCCCGAACCTCAGTCCACCATTACATGGGGGAGTTGGATGTTGTTGATGGTCGTAGATACCATCAATGGGAGTTGGCCACCCGGAGCTGCAGCAGCTGCAGCAGTTGGTGTGCCGGCCGACGGCTTTTTCTTGCCGTTAGACCTTTTCTTCTTTTTACCACTCACGGAGGTAGTGGCTTCACCCTTGGAGTATTTTTTGTTGTCCTCCAAAGGTGGTTGGTAGTGCATTTCACGACCCTCCGCAGCTTTGACGCATTTGTCTGCCAAGCTGAAGAGTTCCGTGACGCTAGTGATCTCCTTGGTCGCTAGCTTCTCCAACATCTTCTTGTCTCGTACGCCCTGTCTAAATGTCACAATAACAGAGGCGCTAGAGATAGAAGGAATAGTGTTTCGTACCTGGGAGAACCTCTGGATGAAGGATCGCAGGGACTCTCCCCCCTTCTGCTTGACAGCAAAAAGGTCCAGTTCGGTGCCTGGTCGGGTGTATGAACTTCTGAAATTGGCGGTGAACTGTTGGCATAGTTTCGCCCAACTGTTGATGGAGTCGGGTGGAAGGCTCATGAATCAGGACCTGACAGTCCCAGTCAAAGCCACAGGGAAATAATTGGCCATTACAGCCTCGTTGCCTCCGGCTGCAAGGATTGCGGTGGAGTAAATTTGGAGAAACTCAGCGGGATTGACAGTCCCGTCAAATTTCTCTGACAGGTGAGGCCGGAACTTTTGTGGCCATCTGACCATGCGTAGGTGCATAGCCAGGGCAGAACAGCCTCCTCCTACTCTCTCGGGAGCAGGACTGTCTCGAGCCTCTCGCCTTTCACGAGCACACTCGATATGGACGCGATCGTCCTGTCGACGGTAACGGCGATCAAGCTACGCCCGGAGGTCGTGAGTTGAAAGTCTGGTTACCGTACGGGTGTGTCGCGCCCCGGAAGGCAGCAATGTCACTTTCTGAGACACAGCACGCCTCCTATGTTGGGAAGCGTGCGTACCAAGTCTGCCCGACACAGTCTGATGCTACGATGGGGCCCGCCCCAAGGGGGGAGGACCTTGGTTGCTGATGTGATCGGCTGCTGCTGCAACCAAATGTTCCACATCAGCCCTCCACTGCTCCATTGCACCCTGGGATGCACCTGGAGGTGGTGGGCGTTGGAGAAGAGCACGCGCTGCATGGAGCGCATGTTCAGAGTTGTTGTTAGCCGATGTCGTGACCGACACAGATGCCCTGTCCCGCTGTCCAGCTTGATTTGTCGGTGCGGACGGTGGCGGCGGAGGCATGACTCCTGCTGGAGCCGCGACACCTGCTGACTGCTGCACATTGGAGGAATTGCCTCCAGCAGGTTGCACTGCAGGGTTGTCGTTGGACGATCTAGTAGCAGAGTTCACCATCTTCGAATCTCGGGCGCCCCTACCTGGCGCGCCAACTGTCGGAGTGTTGATCTGGCAATTCTCCCGGTACTACTGTTGGAAGCCCGTGGAGTTTGTAGTTCGGTATTGGGCGCGCAGAGATTCAGAACACGATGGCAAATAGACACAAGGATTTACGTGGTTCGGGCCGCCTGAGCGTAATATCCTACTCCACGGGGTGTGTAGTTGTTGTCTTGGGTGTCAAAGCTGAGTATGGGAGAGGTCTCAGAGTTCAAAGAGTCATCCCCTGTGTATCGTCGACCAGTCCTTTTATAGTACAAGGACTGGTCGTTACACTGTTAGCCTGACCCGACATGTGGCCCTGGCAGTTACTGATGCTTAATATACAATTAATGAGGTTAATTACCCTTAATAGCGTGGTAACGGGTCTTGACAGTGCTGTTACTTGTATTAAGAGCTTTCCGATAGTGTCTCATTAATATGGTATTAATGACACTTAATCGGGTTTTGAAGTCTTTGATTGCCCCTTAAAGGTCCGAGTTGTTGGGGGTCCATCAGTTTGATTGTTGAGGCTGAAGGTCCGACAGTTGGACACGTGACAGCATCGGAGCTTTCCGTCTGGGACGGGTAGGTCCGGTGTAGATGTACACGTGTTGGTACCGGAGCTTCCCTCTGTCAGGGATTAGGCCCGGAGGTGCCGCACAAATGTTTAGCCCGGAGCTATCCCATGTGTGAGATGTAGGTCCGGTTGTTGTATACACGTGGCAGCACCAGGATTAACCATAGATGGGAGGAAGGTCCGGTCTCATATGACACGTGGGGCCTTCGCAGGCCTTCAACTTAGACAGGTGAAGTTCCTTTGAACTTTTTATAGTCCTAAGGGATATACGGTACGTAGGATACCGACATACCGTTATATCCTAATAAATTGATACTCCCTCTGTCCCAAAGAGACCGTCGTTTTGGGATATATAGAACAGATTTAGATAGTTGTATAATAGCGTATGTGCCCTCATTAAAGTGTCTCAGATTTAATATGATTGCCAACTTTTGTAGAGTTTAAGACCATCCGCAGTGGTACGCTGTAAAGCATACTGGATACACTGTTTCGCAGTGTAATTTAGAGTACGTACTGTAAAAACTGAAGGAGAATAGTGTATAGAGTATGCTTTAGAGTATGCTGGTGCGGATAGTCTAATATGGGCGAGGGCTAACGGAGCCACGCCACGGTAGCAGGCTACAGCAGGACTAGCGTTGGCTGCAGGAGACGGACCTATCGTGAAGCTGCTATTGATTTCTTTACGGGAGCCAACCGAGGAAGGTAAAGTCTCTTAACTCAGAACGACGATCATTGCGGGACAGGGCCAAAGGCTCAGAACACCTATCTCTATGGGACAGAGGGAGTACGATTCAACTATGCACCAACCAATCAAACAAACACTAACTTTAACGGAGTATGATGATGATGGCCTCGTAATTGGATCATGGCTGTTGCGTTTACTGATGGCTGTATACTGTTGTTCATGATGAGCGATGATGCGGGGTTGGATTGACGCGCACGTGGCTCGGATTGGTGGGGAACAATGAGAACTATAATGTGGAGTAGACGCTGGCCTGGCCACCCCACCTGGCATGGTGGTAGTAATTGACTAGCGGCCGAGCCAAGACACTTGCCCCCGCCGCGCGCTCCTGCAACGTGGGTGGGGGAGCGGCGCTGCTTCTCGGCAGACGCCATTGATGCGGCCGAGGTCAGTTTCGTTGAGAGTTAACTGTACGACGGTGGAGGCTGGCTGGTTCCTCCTGCACAACCGGTCGCCATTAATACCGTGGTCGGAGGCGTTGCCATTAGTACTGTAAGTTGGAAGAATCTTTTCTTTTCACGAGGAATAACATTTGGATTTGGAACTTAAATGTGGTATCAGATGGAGGCATAGTGGTATCAAGGCGGAACAGTATGCCTCTGCCTGTTGGTTGGCCCGCATCCAGTGGCAACATGTCACTCGCTCACATGACCAGTTCGGTCTAGTTGGAAAAGGTGTCGTGCAAAGACACGCGACGCAAGGCTGCTGCGTCTCACGGATCGCAGATGCACGTCCGTTCACAGGTTCTTTGACCGCAGGAAAAGACGCGGCTGTCGGCTGAGCTCTCTTCTCCCGCCTGCCATCATCATCCATCCGTCCTCCTGCCGAACGGAACGTCACGTCATCCCAGATTCCCATTCCGCGCATCGGATGCCCCGGCCGGCGGGCCCACAGGCCGGGCCGAGCCGGGGGAGCCCGTGCCGTACCGCGACGACGTGCATGTGCGGCCGCGCTGTGGAGGAGGGGACGTGACAACGCGCGGCGTTGGATGGGCGCTGGCGCTAGCGCTAGCGGCAAGCAGCGCGCACCGCGGCAGGTCATATAGATTCCTCTGTAGAACCCCTTGGCCGCTTGCCTCGCCAGGTCCATGTCAAGTGCCATCCCGGCCCGGCTCGGCGGATCTACCGCCCTGCGTCGCGATAACTCCGAACACTGTATACGCTCAGCACTCGTACTATGTTCCTTTTTGTTTGCCGAGGGGCGAGGATTCAAAGCACGAGGCCGCAGATCCGAGTCGACGCGTGCGAAACGCAGTGGCACAGAGCGGGAGTAATTACGCTTGGAGACCATACAATATTCGACGAGATTTAAGAAGGCGACGTCGTCAGAATAGGTGATGACACGGGAGCAGTAGGAATGTAGTAGCGGTGGAGCCATTTACTACGTGCAGTTGCCATGCATGCATGATCAATACACCCGCCAACACAGGCGGCACAGGCCCGGCGTGGCCGCCATGCACGCCCAGGGAATGGCACATGCCTTGGATCCCGTGCCGCGCGCAGTGCCCGCGCTCGCGCCTGGTCCGTGCGTTATGGTGGTCGGACCAGCCGAACCACTAAATGCTGCCAGCGGTTGCGCCGGAAGTAGGGCGTGTGCACGACGTGAGACGGCACCGCCTCCGCGCCGCGCGCAGGTGTTTGCCACTCGCCTTTTTTGCTGCGGACGGGATGACGGTCGCCGCAGGGGACGGGGCGCCCAGCGCGGCGGTGTGTCGGTGGCGGGCGGCAACTAATGCGCGCGGGTTGTGAGCAGCGCAGCGCTGGTCACCGCCACGGAAGGCACTGTTTCACGGCGGTGCTTTCGCTAAAACAGTGCCGGCTCTGTTTCACGGGGGCCCAAACACAGTGGAAGTACGTACCATTAATTGATGGAATGGTAAGTTATGGAAGGCCGGATTCACGTCGTTCACCCGTACTCACACATGGGATCTCAGCTTTGACGTGATCTGAAATCACTCGAGTCGTCCTGGTCCGTATCACTCGAGTCGTTCTGGTCCGGTGATTTTCGGTTCCGAGTTTGATTTTCTTAGTACGGGAACCACACTTTTATTACTCTGGAGACTTGTAGCTAATCGGCGAGCGTCGCCGCTTGATCCTCTGTTTTCACGACAACTTCAACCGAAGGAAAACTTCCCATTCTCTAGACTGGATCTCTCTAACGGTCGAGCCGTAACTGCCCACTCATGTTCTTGACAGCATTGGCATAGGCAGCTGCAAGCCTAATCTTTTGCACGAGCATATCGCCTGCCAAGTTGAGGCCTTCTCTACATGCCAATACTTCCGAGCTTTTTCTGCGTCTCTTGTTCCATCAACAACCACTGCCGAAGCCCCTTGGAACACCCCATTTTATCCCCTTTTTTCAGCTGTCACCGCTGAAACGTGAGAATTCTTAGAACATGCGCACTACACATCCGGTATGCTAGGCTGAGCGAACTGTAAAGACTCCTGAACGTTCATAGCGCCATGCCCAGAACGCTGCGAGTTTGATGTAAATAAAGGCTGTGCCTGGTGGAATCGAAGCCTCCGTTGGATTCGATGCCATCGCCAATTTGCCATGCGCCTGCGGAAAGGAGCTGTAGCTGTACGGTGAGGTGTTCACGTGGGCCTTATTCGCTATAGGCCTTTTATAAAGAGGCCCAGTTCATTCCGTAATGGAGAAGAGCTTGATACTGCACTCGAGAATCGTGACACCTTGGGCCTGATACGCAGTGATGGGTACTCAAGTTATTGGGCCTTAATGCTTTATCCCTGACATTAATATGAAACGCCAAGTGAGGTGCAGCGGCCGGCCCAAGCGGGGCGTGTCATGCGGCAACCTGGTCAACGGTATTATGGGCCTTTTAAATACAGTGCGGCCGGATATTGGCCCGGTCCAGGTAAATAAAAGACAACCCACGAATGCCTACTTCTCCTTGCTTCATCTCCCTCCTGACGCCAACCCACGAAATGATTGTTCCAAGCAAGAAGTTGGATTGTTCCAAACAACAACAAGATCGATTGTTCCAAGCAATAGGATGGATTGTTCCCGGCAATAGGATCAAATGTTCTAGATCCGAAATTCGAAAAAAGATGTTGTTTCACACTGAAATGCTTGTTCCAGGAATCGAAGGAGTAGCATGACTGGATGTGATAACCATCGATTTCGTATCGAACATTTCTCATACATCAAGTGAGAGAATGACCATTTTTCAGTCGACTGAAGTATATTCGCTCGATTTATTATTGTTCTAGTGATCGGACAGAGTACTGAGTACGTAGCATGAACAACAATCGCGTCGATGACAATTCCTAAGAGTAGAATGGTGCTTCTACGCCGGTGAGAGTTCCACGTTCTTGGCCCAGATTATGTGCCCGTACGGCATGATATGGCAGATGGGCGCGCCGCCGGGCTTGGTGCCGAGGAGCTTGAAGGAGAGGTGCTCCGGATTCCACCGGGACGTGTCGGTGTGGCAGACGGTGGCCACGGTGATCGCGAACCCGCTGGCCCCCTCCATCTCCATCATGTACGCCCTGGCTGGCCCGGTGGTGTGGCAGCGGTACACGGTGTACGGGTAGACCTCGTCGTGGCACGCCACGAAGCTCGCGCCGTCGACCCGGCGGACCGCGCGGACGGTGTACGCCTGCATCGGCGCGCCGGCGCGGGGCAGCGTGGAGGTCACGGCGCGGACGTCGCGGGTCTCGAGCGTCGCCATGGCGCGCTCCACCAGCTCCTCCAGCGACGTGGCGCAGAACTTGGACTCCCCGGCGAGCGGCGGCCACTCGCACTTGCGCAGCGTCTCGGCCATGCCCGCGGCCTGGGCGGAGCCTGGCGGGACGCGGAACAGGGCGAGGATGTTCGGCAGCGCCGCCGTCGAGAACGGGACGGAGGCCGCGGCGTGGCGCGGAAGGAGACCGTGCGGCGCGGGCGCCGCGGCCGGGAAGCGGAAGTGGAGGCGCTCGCCGACGCGCACCGCCTCCTCGTGGAAGAACACCGTTGTCGTCGTGGCCTTCTCGCGGCCGCCTCGCGATTCGGACGCCGTCACGCTACCGTCCAGACGGCGCTCGACGGGGGCCTTGTAGCTGTAGTTGAACGGCGCGCCAACCGTTTCCTTGTCGGTCTTGCTCTCCGATGACATGGCCTCGCCGCCGCCTCGCGCCTCGGACTCCGTCGTGCCGCCGCCCGTCCCAGGTTTGCTGGGCTCCTTGTAGTCGTTGGTGAACGGCACGCCGTCATCTCTTGCCTTGTCGGCCTCGCTGGGCGCCTTGTAATCGTAGCCGAACGGCCCGTCGTCCTCTCTTATGCCGGTGCCCTCGCTCTGAGCCTTGTAGTCGTAGCCGAATGGCTCCGCCTTTCCGGCGGCAGGAGGCAAGCGCGTGTAATCATCGTAGTCGAGCTCGCTCGTCGATCGCCCTGCACCCTTGGCCATTCCATTCTTCGGCGCCGCCTTTCCGGCAGCATTAGGCAAGCGCGTGTAATCATCGTAGTCAAGCTCGCTCGTCGATCGCCCTGCACCCTTGGCCATGCCGCCAGCCATTCCGTTGTTCGACGCCGCCTTTCCAGCGGCAGGAGGCAAGTGCGCGTAATCGTCGTAGTCGAGGTCGCTCGTCGATCGCACTCCACCCTTGGCCATGCCGCCAGCCATTCCTTTGCTAACGAAGCTGGTGTCTGCAGCATCTCGATCCATGAGATCATGGTCATGCACGATCCGTTTCAATTGAGATAGATCAGAGCATAGACATAATAGAGCGATCCGCTCACTAACCAGCGCGGAAGCGGCGGAGAACTGCGTCCGGCACGACGGCGCGCCAGAACACCTCGGCCGTCGACGACGGAGCTGCATGGCCTGTCCGTCCAGCCTGCGCCCGAGGAGAGTAGATCTTCGTGAAAACCGAAATGCGTGCATGTGCATTGATCAGTGAACCCGTCGAACATTACCGCAAGCAGGGCCGCGACGGCGAGGAGAACGGCTACGAAGCGCGCCATGGAAGCAGCCACACAGGAGAGGAGACCCAGAACAAGCTCACGTCTCCCCGTTCCTGTGTGGGATCAATGCGACACGGCAGGCGGATACTTATAGCCGTGACATGGTTTCGCGCCTGTGCAATGTCTCTTGTCCTGCACGTGTCTCCTGTCCTGCACGCTGGATTAATTAGCACTCGCGAAGCAGCGTATGCTGTCAGGGAACTAATGAACAGCGAAAACAAATTCAGTGACGGTGACACGAAACAGAAAGGCCCCGGGCGGCGTGCGATGACGGTGCACGCGATTTGAGCCGGGGAATATAATCTTGGGCGTGACGTCTGCCTTGCCCGCCGTATCGTCCCCCGCGGGACCATCCGCCACGCACGCCAAGCTCATGATATGGCAAATGGGTAACTCGCTCCTGATCCTGCCGGCATCACCGCAGCAGTGTCGCGTTCCAGTATCCCCGGATGCGTCGTGTTCTCAGCTTGTTGAAGGATCCGGTCCATGTCCAGAACCATACAGTGCTGTGTACTGTATACAGCATGAGCCGAGTAGTAAGAAGCTTTACTACAGCAGCTTGCGCCAGGATTCAGACGCAGCGTTCTGTTCTATATCAACAGGCAAACCAAGGTGTTGAAGCATTGCAGAAGCGTCGTAGAGCGCAGCCTCCGCCGCGCCTCGACCTCGTGGTTTATGAAGGGCATTGGTGCACGGTTTTATTTACAGTTCCAGCATAGAAGGTCTCCTCCCGTGTCGCGTGCCGCGGAGGACCAAGGCGTGGCCGGCCATGGCGTGGGGCGACGATACTCTACCGGAAATTAGACATTTTGGTGACTGCCCCACAATTTCTATGACCGCTCCGTGTGACGGTCACGGAGATTTTTCTTGTTGTGACAAGCAAGATGGGACACAGTCAGCAGAAGGTATCATTTCGTGAAAAAAAAATTAGCATTACCATACCAAAAGTTAGTGGTTTTTTAATTAAATCGCTAGAGTTTTGTTGATGACCGAAGCACCCGAAGTCAGGAAATATCCCAGGAAAAATAGCAACGCCATTAACGGAAATGGACTGTCTCTGCCTGGCCACCAAAACACTAGCCTGCCCATGTCGAAAGGCCGGCCTGTCACGCCCTTCCGATTTCCAAGTCATAAAGGTCCATCAGAAAAGAAAAAAGAATCACTCGTCTCCATCACCAAGCCCGGTGGGAAAAAAAAACCGAAAACCGGAACTGAATTACCGGAACCGAAACCGAATAAACCGGAACTGATTAAACCGGACCCAATTTCGGTTCCTGCATTGCGAAAACCGAATTATTTTTCGGTTTTCGATTTTTTATTCCGGTTACCGGTGAACCGAATTATGTATAGGAAATCGCAAATGTCAAACCGGCCCACTGGCCCAGGCACCTACGCCGGCCCACCCTCTGGCCCAGCCGCCTAGCTCTTGTGTAACCCGCCCCCGACGGACCCCGACTCCCTCCAATCCCATCGGCCGCTGCCCCGCGTAACCCTAATCCCTCCAGGTTGCGGCTCCTGAGCTCCCCGCTCGACGGCCTCCGCCCACCGCCCCCCTCTCCCCGTCGGATGACGACCGCCTGACGGCCTCCGCCCACCGCCAGACAGCCTCCGCCCTCCATCGGTGATGCGGCTCCCCGCCCAACGGCCTCCGCCCATCGCCTTCGGCTCCCCGTTGGACGACGACCGCCCTCTGCAAGGGCTCCTCGCCAAGTCGCCAGATGGTCTGCGCCCTCCGCTGGTGCGCGTGTGGCGGGCACGCCTGAAGGCGGCGACGCTGGCGTACGACGAGGCGACCTTCTTGATGTGGAGCGTCGCCGCTGTCGTCAACTTCCCGACTCTGGTAGTCCTAGTCCGGCAGTCCTCAACTTCCCAGCTCATTAGGAACCTGCTCCTCGACGCCGATAGAGGTCGCTCCATCGGAGACCTTCGCCGTAACCCACGCCCGATGCCTCAACCGCCAGACGCGCCCGAGATGCGCTGCCCTGTCCCTACGCCTACCCGAGATGCGTCGCCTCTGCTCATGTCCACCGGCCGCTGTGTGCCCAGTCGGCGCCGCCGCCCCGAGCTCCCGACACATCACCGCCCCGAGCGCACTATCATAGTCTCGTCCGTCGTCCGTTTTCCGGCATGACCAGATAAGAGAGATCGAGGGATAAGCATCGAGGTCCGCTATTTTTCCAGTTAACCGGGAACCAAACCAAATTTCTCGGTTAATCGGTAGACCGGTTTCTCTTTTTGCATCTTAAATTTCGGTTTTCATTTTCCAAAAACCGAATTCAAAAAAAAAACCGAAACCGAACCGAATTGTACCGGTTAACCGAATGCCCACTCCTACATGGAGGTCACACCGCCTAGAGGTAGCCAAATGGACCGGTCCAAACGGCCCGGCCCGAAGCACGACAAAAATGGCCTAGCACGAGCACAACCTGACACGAAAAATTCGAGCACGAGTCGTGCTCGGCTTGGCCTCAGTCCCATCGGGCTCGCTCGACACGACCCATTTTAAGGGGGCTGATCGGCCCGATAATTCGGCTCGACTAACCCGCAAGGCTCGGCCCGACACGCCACGGCTTGTTTAGTCTGCATAGTATATAAAAGACTCAAATCCTAATACGTTAGCACTGGTTTCCTGGTCGCCACCCCTCTCTCCTTATTCGATCGTCGAGTCTCCCGTTCCTCCTTCACCCAACCGATCGCCACCGAGCTTCCCGCCCCTCCCTCCTCTGGCCGTCGAGCCCCTCGCCCCCCTCTCTCTCCCCCGGTCGTCGAGACCCCACAACTTATTTGGTCGCGCCTTGATGTGTCATCACCAAGACACGAACTCAGGAAGCCCCGTCTCCCTCCTCCTCTGGTCTTCACTCCGCGATGAGTTAGATGGCGACATCTTCCACCGCGATGATGACGAGGCCGCGACGCGGCAAGAGCGACGAAGGCGGGGGCGCGACGAGCGCAACAAGACGGGGACGCGGCGAGAGCGCGACAAACCGGGACGTGGCGAGCTCTACCTGGCCGTGCTTCGGGCCGGCCCGTGAACGGGCCCGACACGGGCAAATAGGATCTGTGTCGTGCTTAGGCCTGACCTCTGGCCCATTGTGCCGGCCCAACCTGGCATGACACGACTATTTTGTGGGCCATGTCGGGCTTGTGTTTTTCATGCACGAGTCCGGCCGGGCTCAGCCCGACATGGTCCGTTGGACACCTATAACGCCGCCGTCTTGACCCACTCGCCGGTCGTGACGTGGAGCGCGACGTAATGCGTTTGACGCATGACACGTGGGTTCGCACCCGACATGCTTGGAGGTTAGCACGCGGTGTGGCGGTACATGGCGGCCCGAGCGGGCAGTGCGCGGCGCGACGGTCTGCATGGGAGGTGCACGGAGCGGCGCAGCTACTCCCATCAGTTTCCTCTTTTACGTCGATCTCATCGATGCAATTGACCAGCAATGGTGGCGCCCAACGTCTCAAACTTTGGAACCGCCCATGGGAAGGAAATTCTCTGCAACATGATGTAAACAAAGCCCTGTGCAACACCTCTCCCGATTTGCGACACGTGTCCATGGCACGAATCTTGAAGTGACGGGAGGAAAGCCAGACCTGGCTGTTTCCTTTCGGCTCCACGTGCGAGTCGGCTCATCTCTTTTTCCCGATGGCTCCATCGTTCTCCAGCAGTGGTCGAAGGCTCCATTTCGCCGTTCTCCCGCCGTTGCGCCGCCGTCCTCCCGTCGCTGCGCCTCCATCCTCCCGCCGCCGTCCTCCCGCGGTCGAAGGCTCCATTCCTCGGGGGAGCTCATCGTCGAGCTTTGTGTCCGCCCGCCACTGCGACTCTGACGGCCCAAAAGCAGCAGCGGCAGCACATGCTACCGAGTTGGTGAGGAGAGAGGCAGAGCACGAACGAAGAATCTTGCGGCACGACAGGCTTGGTGGATCGCACGGCACCGGGACGAACGTGGCAGCCATCTGCAGGAGCAGTTTCGGTTCTAGCAGATGCGTAAGAGTTTTATTTCCATCGGGCAACAGTCGCAAGCCGACTCGTAAGCCGATAGGAGCCGGAACAAAACAGCTGGACGTGTTATTTTATCCTGAGCCATCGTACAACTTCATTTGTTCCAGTAGTTTTCCTCCAGTCGCTTCAAGATTAGTACCGTGGACAGGTGTCGTGAATCGAAAGAGGTGCTGCTCAGAGCTCTGTTTACATCATGCTGCACAGAGCTCCTTCTTCTGCGGTGACTAGATCAAGTAGCTCGGACACCGCACCTTGGGGCACCAGCCTAGGAACGACGGAACGTTGAATCAATTTGAAATAATCCGAGCGCGCCCGTGGAGGCGGCGGGGCAGCTAGATCAGGTGGGCAGGAAGCAGCGTGTAGTGTGACCCGTTGTTGACGGGCAAGCGGAACGACGAACAACTGGTCATGACTCGTGAACACCTGGAATGAGTGCGCGAGCAGGCGGAGGCCATGCAGCCAGACAGGCAAGGGGAGATGCACATCGCATTAAAACAACCCTATAAAGGCAATGACTACTATGCAATCAAAGGTTTGATGCAATCGTGCAATCAAGCATTTATAACCATCAGATCTAAATCCTACAGTTGTTATCTGTTTTTATTTAAAAAAAATGCACTAACCGTTGGATACAGATCCATTGGTTGAGAGTGCTTGATTGCACGATTGCATCAAAAACCTGATTGCATTCTAGTCGCTCCCCCCTATAAAATCATCGAGGGATGAAACTAAATAGTTTTATTATACTCCGATTGGCCAATTTTACGAGCCGGTGAGGAAAATAGAAGACCATGAGCGACTTCTTATCGGAAAGCCGTTACTACATCACAAAGTCGAAAATACAAGCAAGCCCGTCCAGGATCCGACCGTTGCTTGCCTCGCCAAATAAAGCGCTCGGTCAGTGGGCACTCGACCGTTGGACACACTAACAAAGCGCAACCCCCTTGGCCTTAACCCGACCTCGCGCGCACCAAACCTGCACGGATCATCTTGCTTCAACGCTCCTCCATCTCTGCTCCCCCTCCCCGTTTTCAATCTCACATCAACTCAGATCTTCCCGGAAAAGATCGTCTCTTTCCTTCCAACAAAGATCCGTTCTTGGACAAGAAACGAAGAAGCCAGTCAGTCAGTCAGTCAGTCAGTCAGAGGAGCGGAGGCCTTGTGATGGCGGAGCCGGCCAAGAACGACGCCCACGTCGTGGAGATCCCGGTGTCTGTCGACGGGGGCGAGGCCGCAGCGGCGGCGCCGTTCCTCGACAAGGCGGAGGCGGGCGGGGTTCACCCGCTCGGGGAGATCGCGGCGAGCGGGGGGCACCTACTGCTGCTCAAGCTGTGGCAGCGGGAGGAGGACCGCCTGGGCCGCCGCGCGTGCGCGTTGGAGGCGCGCATGGACGCGGCGCGTCGGGACGCCTTCTACCTCTGCGCGGCCTTCCTCGCCTTCCACGGCCTCTCCCTCGCGCTCCTCTTCGCCGCGTCCGTCGCCGCCTCGGCCTCCGGCGCCGCGGCGGCGCACACGCCCGCCTGCAGGAGGTGGTGGGCGCCGTCGTCGCTGTCCCTGGTCGCGTCCCTCGCGCTCGCCGCCGCGGTGCAGTTCCGGGTGTGCGCGTACTGGCGGGCCTCGGCGCGGCTGCGCCGGGAGCGCGGCGACGCGCGGGCGCTCGCGCGCGTCGTGCAGGAGCTCCGCATGAAGGGCGCGGCGTTCGACCTGTCCAAGGAGCCGCAGTACGGGGTGACGAGGGCAAAGTGCGCCAGCGTCGAGGGCACCGGGGCCTGGGGGCCGCTTCGGTGGTGCCAACAGAACATCGTCACCGCCTGCTTGCTCGCCGTCACCGCCGCTGCTTTGCCATCCGGCAAGTTCATCCTCTGCGCATAGGACAGATCACTGCTTGTGCTATAATGCTAAGAGATACTGAGGGAAATGACATGACATGATCATCGTTCTTATTTTTTTTCTCTGCCTTGAAATGTTTAAAGGGTGCATTCTTTCATATTGGGGTGGTAAACAAGAACTGTGAGTACTCAGTTCTCAATTTGATGCCTCAAATGTTATTTATTTCTGAACAGGGATACTGAATAAAAGGTAGAAACGGAAATGTTACTGCGGCTGTACATAGGAGTACGCCATGGGGTCGGTGACCGGCATCCCTGCGGCGGGGTGAGGGATTCTGGCCCCAATGGCAGCCTCGGCGTCCTTGGCCTTGTCCCGTGGCATGACGTCGACGAGGAATTCAAAGACCTCGGTGCACGTGACGGCGGCTGTGGTGTGTGGTAGCTCGGGGACTACAGCGCGCCACCGTCGAGTCGTGAGCCACCAAGTCGCCGGCGTCGAGCTTGCCGCGGCGGAAGAGCGTAAGCGGATCGCGCAATCGATTCTGTTGTTCTGTTTCTCGATATCCACTTCCGTAACAGAGTTTGGTTACATAAACTCGTGACATACCCCAGACCCACATGTCATGCTGGTCCCATCCGTCAGGCGACACCCTTACAGCCAACTCACGGCACCCACAATTCACTCCACACTTCACTCGACACCCAAATCCTCAGCTCCAACCCTAGGAGACTCTGCCGACTCCGATAGCTCCGCCCACGTAGCCAGCATCCACCGCTCCGCTGTCGACCGCAGCTCCGCTCCCGCCGCTTGTCACTGGTGCCGTCGTCACACCTCCCCCTGGCGTGGAAATGGCTTGTCCCCAAGCTTCGACCTCCATGGGAAACAACTTGCGTAGAGTCTCCCAATCTTCCCAGGTAGCATGCTCCTCCCCCAGCTTTGCCCATTTGATACGCACCTGAGTAATGGCTTTGTTCCCCTTCTTGACCAAACGACGATCCAAGATGCGCTCTGGCTGAAGCTGCGCTGCCCCCAAATCCACCATCACAGGAGGAGAAGAGAAGACCGGAGAATAGTTTGGCAAGAATGGCTTCAGTTGGGACACATGGAAAACGGGATGGATCCGAGCTTCCTCAGGTAACTTCAGCTCATATGCGACGTTCCCGATTCTGCGCAGTACCTTATAAGGTCCGTAGTACTTGAACGTCAATTTAGGACATGGTCTGTTCACCACTGTGGTATGTGCATAAGGTTGCAACTTTAGGAGAACATACTCCCCAATCTGAAATTCTCTGTCGATTCTTCCTTTATCAACTTGTTGTTTCATCCTGTCTTGAGCTGCAACTAGATTTTGTTTCAACATCTCAATATGAATAGCTCTGTCTTGTAACAGTTTTGATACATCTTTTTCTACCATTGTTGGAATCATGGGCGCGGCTGCCACCACTGGATCATAGCCATAGATAACCTTGAATGGAGAACACCCCAGAGCAGTGTGATAGGAAGTGCTGTACCAATATTCTGCGAGAGAGAGCCAAGACTTCCACCTGTGTGGTGCAGCATGCACAGAGCATCTCACGTACTGCTCTAAACATTAATTTACCCTTTCTGATTGACCATCAGTTTGAGGATGGTATGCTGTGCTAAGGAGCAATTTAGTATCAAATAAGGAGAACAACTATTTCCATATCTGACTAGTGAATATCCTGTCCCCATCAGACACCTTAGATTTAGGCATGCCATGAAGCTTGACCACTCCATCCAACAAGGACTTGGCCACCTGAATAGCTGTATAAGGGTGGGTCAGTGGTATAAAATGTGCATACTTGAAAAAACGATCAAGTACCACCAGAATGCAGTTGCCGCCTTCAGATTTAGGAAGCCCTTTTATGAAATCCATAGAGATGTCTTGCCAAGCACTAGCAGGTATGGGTAAAGGCTGCAATAAACCCGTAGGATGAGTTCTCTCAGCTTTTGCTCTTTGACAGATGTCACACTGCTGGACAAATACTTGTACATCTTGTTTGAGACTTCTCCAATAAAACACCTTCTTAATGCGTTGATAAGAAGCCTGCACTCCAGAATGGCCCCCATAGCACCGTTATGAAAAGCATCAATCAATATGGTCTTTAGGGCAGAATTATCACCAATATAGATCAAATTTTTTTTTTATGATTCCTTGTACTAGTGCAAAGCCCTGCTCATCTGGACTTGCCAAAGCCAATTTAGCCATCAATTGCTGAGCTTCCAGATCAGTGGCATATGAATTTAACACCTCTTGCATCCAACTTGGTCTCACCTCAATGACCCCTTGGAAAATACATAGATGGCCCACCCGAGATAAAGCATCAGCTGCAACATTTTCTCTTCCTTTCTTATACACAATCTTGAAGTTGAGCCCATCAACTTAGACATTGCCTTCTTTTGCAAGTCAGATTGCAGCTGTTGTTCTTCCAAATAAGAAAAACTTTTATGGTTAGTCTTAATGATGAATTCATTCCTTTGCAAATAAGGTCTCCACATTTCCACGCCCATAATAAGTGCTAAGAATTCCTTCTCATATATACTCAGTTGTCTATGCTTCTCAATAAGTGCTTTACTTAGAAAAGATATAGGTTTGTCCTGTTGCATTAACACACCCCCAAGACCCACATCACTGACATCAGTTTCTACCACAAACACCTCATTGAAATTTGGAAGGGCCAACACTGGGGTGGTCAACATAGCAGCTTTCAGAGCTACAAAAGCTTTATCAGCCTCCTCAGACCACTGGAACTATTTTCTTCTCAATAAGTTAGTCAAAGGTTTTGCCAAACACCCATAACCCTTAACAAAATTTCTAAAATACCCTGTCAATCCCAGAAAAGCTCTCAATTCTGATAGGGTAGTAGGAAGTGGCCACTTTTCTATTGCTGCAGTCTTGGATGGGTCAGTAGCAACTCCATCACTAGAAATGATGTGTCCCAAATAGGCCAATTCACTTTTTGCAAAGTTACACTTAGAGAGTTTAAGATAAAACTGATGCTCCCTTAGCATGGTCAGTACCAATTTAATATGATCAACATGAGACTCTAAAGTAGGACTATAAATGAGAATGTCATCAATGAATAATAAGACAAACTTTCTCAAATAGGGAGCCAAAATCAGATTCATGGCACATTGAAATGTAGCAGGGGCATTAGTGAGTCCAAAAGGCATTACCTTAAATTGATAATGACCACTATGAGTTTTAAATGCAGTTTTGAATTCTTCACCTTCTTTCATTCGAATTTGATGATATCCAACCTTCATATCCAAGCTTGTGAAGAATTTAGTGCCAGCCAATTCATCAAGAATCTCATTAACTAGAGGCATAGGAGATCTGTTTTTGATAGTCAAATCATTTAATTTCATGTAATCCACACAAAAGCACCATGTTCCATCCTTCTTTTGCACCAACAGTACAAGAGAAGCAAAGGGACTGACACTTAACTCAATCAGTGCTGCCTTCAACAATTCCTCCACCTGTCTCTCAATTTCATCCTTGTGTAGAGGATAATATCGATAAGGTCTTGTATTGACAGGTACAACACCATGCACTAGGGAGATGACATGATCAAATGGGCGCTTGGGGGGCAAGGTGCTTGGTGCTTCAAACACACCCTGAAATTGATCCAACATGTGTGAGACAGAGGGGTGCAATTGCTTTTGTGATTCAAGAGAAGTTGTGTCTGTGGATGGATGTACTACAACCAAAGACCTAATATCATTCCCAATAATCTATTTGTTTAACTGCACAGCAGACACTTCGGTCAGCTTCTTAGGCTCCACAGTAGGCACTCCTAATAATAGAACTTGCTTCCCTTGATCAGTAAACTCCAGTGTCTTTGTCTGCCAGTTGCATTTCATAGGACTGTGTTTGGATAGCCAGTCATAGCCCAATATTGCATCATAGGCTCCTAAACGAAGGATCCTCATAGTAGAGGTAAATGTATGGCCTCCACTCCACCACTGCAATCCAGAAATGACATCATCACTACACATCTCCTCTCCATTAGCCACTTTCACCTTGACTGTTGTGCATTTCTTTGGCTGAAGCCCCAACTTGTCCACCACATATGTGTTCAGAAATGAAGCAAAACTCCCAGAATCAATCAACACCAACAACACCTGATTCTTTATCAAACCCCTGATATTCATACACTCTTTACCTTCAGTCTCTGTGTGACACCCGGTTCCGAAAATGAACCAAGTAATCACATATGTGTTCCCAGGATGTTCAACACACATACACGAGTGCATTCACAGAAGAGTATATAGAAAATTACCACAAAACAAGATTAATTATCAAATTTTATTAAACAAACCATATTATCCTTGAATAAAAGTTCTAATGAATATTAATGACAAGTTCAACTAATGCAGCAGAAATAAACTAAATAAGCAAACTAAACAGCTAGGTAGCATAAGCGATAGGGCATAGCGCAGCTCCAATCAACACCACAGGCAAAGCTGACGGTAAACACGGCCTAGAACTCCGCATTATCGCCATTAAACTACCAATCCTGACCTGCAACTGTTGGTGGGGGGATTGCAAGAGTGAGTACATGTCGTACTCAACAAGTGTGGAAAGTATGACATGTGGCTGATTCAAATGACGAATATAATAATGGTTAAGTGCTGAAAAGTACATTAAAACATTTGAAAAGAAATATACATCATGCATGTGAAGTAAACCCATCATAATCATAAGTAATATCATAATGCCAGTCTGAATTCACTACCATCATCAATAATTCCAGATTTCACCATTTGCCAATAACCATATTCAATACCAAAAATTAATCCATAACCAGCCATAACCATTACCAAACCATATTCATCCCAATAACCAAGTTCCCTCTAATCATGGAAGTTGTCTAGGTGCTCATAACCGGGAGCACGACTATCATGATAGTTTTATTAGACTCTGCAGAGTTTGTACCACTTTACCCACGTGTTTGTGATTTCATCACCCGCCGGCGACTAAAGAACCTCCCTTATGCCAATTACACTTCCTTTGGTGTATGGACAAGAGATCACAAAATAGCCTTTACAAAGAGATTACTAGACTATTTAGACCCCACTGAGGTTTCACCGGTGGCGATGTCTTCCACATAGCACATCTTCAACCAAGGGCCCCCTCTTGAGCCATTCGGATCCCAGGGTAGTCCCACCAATCATCAACAAACCCAATCCGACTACCCCTTCCCCGAGCATCCATATTGGTCCAAATAGAACTGGCAAAGCCCTAATTAATCAGCTACGCCACACCCATACTTGGCCTCGTGGTGGCACTATAGTCCTGGCTTATTCTCGCATGAACCAGTCCTTAGATCTAAAGCAAGCAACCACCATATCATCCAACCCATCTATATACCAGGCTTGCTTAGATCACCCATTACCACATTACATTAACCAGTTCATATTAATCATAATCTCATAAATGCATCATTAATGTGTAGTATTGGTTTCCCATCCCAATTAATTAAGCGAAGCAAAAAGGTAAAAAGCCCATCCCGACTCTCTACCATAATTCCAGGTGACAAGGATGGTCAAACAACGCTAGTAAACTTCCTACCATAGGATTCCTATCAAATCGACGCAAGCATGCAGTTTGCAAACAAAACATTTATTTTAAAAACAGGATCAATATGCTTCAAGGACACTTGCCTTGCTCTTGGGATTGGTTCGGGTCAACTTCTTCAAACTCTTAGTGCTGTAGATCCTCCGCGGCACTCTCTAGCGCAAATCCATCTAATCCACACAATAAACATACAAGACAAGAAACACAATCAAAGAGTGCACAAATATTACTCAATATGAGATGACATGCATGATTAATGCAAATGCAAAGTAGAACTTGTTAATAGATTGCTTTTAATGATCACTAACTAGTTCTAATAGATTTTAACAAGTTTATACAAGTTTGTATTTGATTAGATCTAATTTTAGAATCAATTCAACATAATTTAACCAGGAAAATTGGACTAGTCTGCAGAAGGCCCGACTAGTCCACACCTCGCAGAACTAGCGAACTAGGGTTTTCTAGATCGACGTAAATTTGGAGATTAGGGGTTGAATTCTCGTAAGGAAAAGAGAATAGAAGGTATACCAGGTGTTTAGAACTCCAATGAACCAAGAAACTTGGAGGTAACACTTGAATCTTGATGATCTAGGGTTGGTGATGAACTTGGAGATGAATTGGTGATGAAGAACGAAAGCTTGATGGGGATCTTGATCCTATTTCGTTTCCTCCTCTTCTTCTTCTTGCTTGGGATCTCCTCCTCCCTCCTTGATGGTGGCTCTCCACGAACTAGGGTTTTGGTGGGGTGGAAAAGTGGCAAATAGATGTCAAGCCAAGGGGTGGGGTTGTTTATATAGAGGTGGAGGCTAGGGTTAGATGGATTTCGAGTTTGAGAGGACTAGAGGTCGGTTTAGAGTCCCACATGGGCTGTAAAAGAGTTAGGCACGACGTCCCTAGGTCCACTTAACGTGAACCCCAAGAAACAAGTCGTAAAACAAAAGATCAACTCGGAGTCGCGAAATATTGGACAAGTCCGAAAAGGACCGGACTAGTCCGAAGTTGTCCAGAGAGAAAATTGGACAAGTCTGGCCAAAAATCGGACAAGTCCGACTTTAGTCAGAGAGGAAAACGGACAAGTCCGCTGGAACACCGGACTAGTCCAGAAAAGTCCAGGGACTTAACAATTTTTCAAGGATTCTTGGAATATCGGACTAGTCTGCACAAAATCGGACAAGTCCAAAAGTTTTCAGAGGTAAAATTGGACTAGTCCGCAGCAAAAACGGACAAGTCCGTTTTTAGTCAGAGAGAAATCGGACTAGTCCTTAGTAATATCGGACTAGTCCGCACTTTCCTGCATTTTAAGTGCGGTTTTGTTCCAAATCAATTTTAAATGTTCCAAATCAATTTTAAACTCGTTCCCCTTGATGTGGATCAATGTTAAACATGTATATGAGTGTATGCAAGGCATGATGCATGAAAATGAGGGTGTTACACCCTGCTACTGCATGAGTAGAGATATTGTAGCATTCTTCCCTTTCCCCATCTTCCTGAGCTAATGCTTCCAACACCTCTTCAGTCAGAGCTATAGACATATCTTCCTCAGATAAGACATTCAATTGGAGAGGCACTCTCTTAGGACATCTCTGGGAATGACCAGGCTCAAATTTCTCCCCACATGAAAAACAGAGCCCATGTAATCTTCTGTAGTCTCTTAACTGCCTCTCTTTGGACAGATCAGTTTGTCTGCCCTCCTGCTTAAACAAGGCAGGCTATTTTCCCCACCCTTGTTGTCTTGTTGACCTAAATCTTCCTTTCTCCCAAATATCCACTTGCAGTTTGGCCAGCAATGCCGCTCTTGTCACTGAGGTGGGTACTTGAGATAGAACTAGACCTTGTAAGCCCCCCTTCAATCCTTTAACAAACTGGGTGACAAAAAAATGTCTCATCCAACTCATGATTATGCATGGCTGTAGCATATCTCAGATTTTCAAATTCTGATATATATTCCCCCAACTCCCCTGTTTGCCTCAAGTGCAACAGATCATACATCGCCTTGGGATATTCATAGTGAAAGTCGCCTAGATGGGGGGGGGTGAATAGGCAATAATACATGAAATCACTTAATCAAACAAGATTAAATTCCTGTGGCCGGACTAGTCCGCACAGGGCCGGACTAGTCCGCTCAGCACAGGGTGAAAACCCTAAAACTTGGTTTCTACAAGTTATTTGCAGAATTAAAGTTCGCCAAAGAGGTAATCAATGTGCGGTAAACTAGTGAGGCTCATATTGTGAAGTTTAAATACTTAGATTGCAAGTTTACAATAATGATCAAAGTGTAGGGCAATAAGAGCAAAGTGAACCCTAATAGCAATGCTAATGATCACGAAAAGCAAAAGACAAGTGAAACGAGATTTATCCCGTGGTTCAGCTCCACAAAGAAGACTACCTCCACATTGAGAAGTCCACACAAGGACCGGGTCTCACTTGACCCTTCTCTCACTAAGCCACCACGATGGCCGGCTTGGTTTCCACTATATCAATAGGCAATCACAATGTTTGATGGGGCTGCTCACAACTTGAGGCTCCCACAAATCAATACAATGAGGAGCACATGAAGCTCAACTTACAGAAGCCACAAAACACCACACAATGTGCAAGAGATCAAACCGAGAGCCAAAGCGCGATGATCTTCCTTTACTCTCCTCCCCAAACCTTAATCTCTTCAAGATTTACTCTTAAGGGGTTAGTAGGACGAGTAGAAGGCTTTGAAAGGCTCTAGGATGCTTGTGGCGGCGCTAGGGTTCAACACTTTTCAAATGAGCCTGGGGGTCCCCTTTTTATAGGGGTCCGAGCCCCTTCTGCTGACCTCAGCAGAGTGGCGGATCCGACCTCTGACCCCATACTAGTCTGGCCCTATGGTACCACTGACCTCTGGTCAGTTCCCGACAACTGCCACACTGAGCAACGATCGTCACACTACCCGCCAAATTTCCAAATTCAAACGGTCACTAGGAAACGGACTAGTCCGGTCAACAACGGACTAGTCCAAAGTTGAACAGAACCATTTGGTCCATCCCAAAACAGACTCTTCTGGGTTGGCCCGGACTAGTCCGGCCATAGGGGCGGACTAGTACGACCCTCTAGGGTTTCTCTCGGTCTATCACACTAAGTCTCAAACGGACAAGTCGGTACCCAAGCGGACAAGTCCGAACTACTCTAGAGAGCTTTGGTCCATCCAAAAACATACAAGTCTGGACTTTTTGGACTTAGCTCCAAATTCATTCAGATTCACTCCAGAGACGTCTGGTACGTCTCAAAACGGACTTGTCTGCTATGGTCGGACTAGTCCAGCCTTGAGGCCTGGACTAGTCCTACCTCCTAGGGTTTTTCTCATTTTAGGCTTCACACTTAGGTGTTTCACTAAACCACCACTTTGAGCCCCTTGGTATGATCTCAATGCACATGATACATCCACCCTCTCACATGACACGGCTCATATAAGCTCAATACCATAGAAACCCTAATTTCTACACTTGAGTCTTTGACGCCCGTTTTTTCCTTTTCCTTTTTGAGGGTTTTCATCTCATTTCAATCCTTGTACCTGTGCTTAAGATCACTTTAGCTCATAGCCTCTTAATTGTCGTCATCAATCATCCAAAACCCACGAGGATGCCTAGATGCACTTTCAATCTCCCCCTTTTTGGTGATTGATGACAACACATTAAGACTTCAACAACAAAGATAATAAATTTTTTTCATAACATGTATTTGTATGAGTGTATCCCCCTCGATGTATGCATCATGAGTAAGAGAGATTGAGAGAGTTCTCGTACATATACACGTTATGGTGGGGTGCCTAAGTGATGTGTTCATAAAGTGTGATAAGTCAATGATTATGCAAGATAGACATGTAAATAAGGCAACACATCACAAATTTAGGCAAGATACATGAATACATGGATTAAGTCTTACAATACAACTTGAAATGAGATTTTAAAACATAAGTCTTTCATAGATGAAACTCTCACACTCAATCTCTCCCCCTATGTCGCTCCCCCTATATCTAAGCACCCCATCCACTAATCTCTCCCCCTTTGAAACCAAGACACCAAAAAGGAAAAGAAGAGAGGAAGGGCCCGAAGGCCTACTCGTCATCGGAGTCGTCATCGTCATTGCCGCCTTGGCGCCCGCTGTCGCTCTCTGTGGCCTCCGGGTCAACATTTTCCTCATCATCATTGGTCAAGGCCGTGGTGGAAGTCCCATCTTCCCCAAACTGAGTGAGCTCCTCGGCAGTGAACTCCAGGAAAGGAGTGAGCTCACCATCGCTCTCCTCGGCGGGAGACATAGGAATGTCCAGTTTGTCGCACATCGCCTTGAGATACTTCTCATTGCGATGCTCCATGCGACGTTGCCGAATTTCCGTCTTCCAGCAAGAGGATAAAAGAGAATTGAAGCATTTGAAGAATCCACCCCCGCATTGTGACGAAGGCGGAGGTGGTGGAGGAGATGGCACCAAGCGAGAGGAAGAAGCAGGAGGATCCGCATTTTTCCTCCTAGGAGCAACCGGCTCTGGAGAAGGGAGTTGTGGTCGAAGCCTCCGGTGAGTGATATCTTTCTTGAATGTGAGTCCGAAGATCTTCTCGATCATATACATCTTGTACGAAGCATACCCACATGATCGGTTGGGGGTGTGTGAGATGTTGAAGATGCCATCATATATATAGTCCACCACATTGAAGCGGACATCTCCATCTATGAGCACCATCAAGTGCCTTAGATTCCCTTGAACTATACCCGCATCTCCATCCTTGGGGGAATGGTCTTTCTGAGGACCCGGTTGAGCACACTATAGAAAGGCTTGATGTTTCTGATGTGCCCGGCCTCATACTGAGCATGACTTGGGTACATATACTCCAGGGTGTCCCGATCAACTGGCTTCAGATTTGAAATGATGATTTCATTGTCCAGTTGGTCCTCCAAGTCAAGCAACTGAGCAAACTCCCAATAGGTGGTGGAGTACTGCTCTCCATGGGTCATCCAGGTAATCCTCCTGTCCCCATCAGTGTGGAAGTATAAAGTGGAGTAGAACTGAGTGATGACTTCCACATTCCAGTCATACTGGAAGGCCATGAACTTCTTCAACCCATGCCTCTCGATGGCTCCAATCACAACATTGAAGGCTTGATGATCCTTCTGGGCCATGTAATCCCAGTCTATCCACTGAGCATCTGTGACAGGAGTTTGCTTGTTCATGTAGACCGTATGATAGTAGTCACCGTGGAAGTCACACCAGAACCGGGGATCCACTATGCTCCTGTCACGCTGATATACATTGATCTTCCTCAGCTTGCGTGCCTTCTCAGCCCCCTTGCCCTTGAAGATGTTGGCGTCGAATGCAGCTGCACGATTTGGGTTCCGTGCAGGAGAGGACATCCTCAAGGGGCCAATGGGTTGAGAGGCACCCTTCTTGACCTTGCTTGCAGCCTTCTTGGTCACAATCACCCTCTTCTTGGGTGCAACATCAACTGGGGCCTTGCCTTTATCTTTGGAGGTCCTCGCCCCCTGGGTTTTGGCTTGCTCACCCAAAGTCACAAGCCGCTTTCTTTTCGGGGCTGCCTCAGCAGCTGCAGAGTTGTGCTCCTCTCGCCGCGTCTTCTTTGCCCTCTGTGAGGTAAAGTATGCAACAACCATCTCTTGATTCTCACGTTGCTTCCAGCGAAAAAGAGCTTTCTTCTTCGCTTCGGTCTTGGAGTCAGAAGGTGGAACATATTCATTGTCCGACATGGTTGCTGGCAAGAGAAGCAAGGAAATGTGTATGAGTCCAAGGAGTCAATATAAAATGGTAGAATTCACAAAATAAACCTAGGTTTGGGTTTTCACTGTGTAACCCGAACTTGTCCCCCCGGGGGCCGGACTAGTCCACACTAGGTCGAACTTGTCCGCCCTGTGGCAGGACTAGTCCGGTTTACACAACAAGAACCCTAATCTTGAGAAATTTTGCAAAAACTGCGGATCCCACCACATAATTAGAGGTACATGATCACATTGATGTGCACAACAACATTTGTGAAGAAGTTTCTATCAATGCACCCAAAAGAATTGAATTTCAAGGATTTTGGGGTTAGGTCAAGAATACCTCTTCAAATCATCGATTTGACAAAATGTAGGAGAGGAATCGGCCTCCGATGCTTGGGGAAAGGTTCCTAAGAACCTTAGGACTTCAAGCCACTGATTGGAATCAAGATTTTTTGGAGGGAACCGAAAATCACCGTTTGGGAGACGGTTTTCGAGCGTTTTTGGAGAGAGAGTGTTTGAATGGAAGTGGAGAGGTCGAGGGCTTCCTGGGGAGGTTAAGTCCCCAAGGGCCGGACTAGTATGGTCAGGGACCCGGACTTGTGCGGCCTCCAGACCGGGTCCGGACAACCTGAACCACTAGACTAGTCTGGTCCACTGGAGCGGACTAGTCCGGTCCTAAGACCTAGAACTCCTATATATTGAGTTTTTAGTGGAGATTTGACCCTTTTGGACTATATTTCACAAAAGATCTTTGTAAATATAGTCAGTAAGCAATCAACAATCAAACTATGACCATGATTCACAAGGATTCAATAATTTCAAAATAATTTGTAGAAAAAATTGAGCAGGATGAGTTTTTAGCAAGCATGTGTGAATTTTGAATATTACAATCATATGTGCAAGACTTAAGCCACATTTTGAGAATCTAGGATATTTATCTCACTCATAAGTTCACAAAACCTTTTCACATCTAGGTGCTTGGTAAAGATGTCGGCCAATTGTTTGTCGGTTCTCACATGGGAAATTGCAATGTCTCCTTTGATGGAGTGATCTCTCAAGAAATGGTGGAGAATATCGATGTGCTTGGTCCTTGAGTGTTCAACTGGATTGTGGGCTATTTTGATGGCACTCTCATTGTCAAAAAGGAGAGGGATATGGCGCAAGTTTATGCCATAGTCCCTAAGAGTTTGTCGCATCCAAAGAAGTTGTGCACAACAACTTCCGACGGCGACATACTCCGCTTCGGCTGTGGAAAGTGCAATGGAGTTTTGTTTCTTTGAGGACCAAGACACTAGAGATCTACCAAGGAATTGACAAGTTCCTGATGTACTCTTCCTATCAACTTTGCACCCCGCATAGTCCGCATCGGAATATCCAATGAGGTTGAACTTAGAGCCTTTGGGATACCAAAGTCCTAGGCTTGGTGTGTGAACCAAATATCTAAAAATTCTCTTAATGGCGATCAAATGACACACCTTGGGAGCGGCTTGAAATCTAGCACACACACACACACACACACTAAGCATGATATCAGGCCTAGATGCACATAAATATAGCAATGAGCCTATCATGGAATGATATACCTTTTGGTCCACACTTGGACCATCTTCATTGATATCGAGATGCCCATTGGTTGCCATTGGAGTATTGATGGGTTTGGCCTTGTCCATGTCAAACTTCTTGAGTATATCTTGTGTGTACTTGGTTTGACTAATGAACGTGCCTTCCTTGAGTTGCTTCAATTGAAAACCTAGAAAGAACTTCAACTCCCCCATCATGGACATCTCAAATCTTTCCGTCATTATCTTGGAAAACTCATCACAAAAAGCTTTGTTAGTAGAACCACATATAATCTCATCGACATATATTTGGCAAACAAAGAAATCATCATTGAAGTGCTTAGTAAATAAAGTGTAGTCCACCTTCCCAATTTTGAAACTATTTTGAGTTATAAAGTCTCTAAGGCACTCATACCAAGCTCTAGGAGCTTGTTTGAGTCCATAGAGAGCCTTACGCAATTTGTACATATGGTTTGGGAATTCTTCATCTTCAAATCCGGGGGTTGCTCCACATACACCTCTTCCTTGATTGGACCATTGAGGAATGCGCTCTTGACGTCCATTTGATATAGCTTAAAATCATGATGAGTAGCAAAGGCAAGTAATATACGAATTGATTCAAGCCTAGCTACGGGAGCAAAGGTTTCTTCGAAATCCAAACCTTCGACTTGTGAATACCCTTTGGCCACAATTCGTGCCTTGTTCCTTGTGACCACCCCGTGTTCATATTGTTTGTTGCAGAACACCCATTTGGTGCCCACAACATTCACATTTGGCCTCTTCACAAGTTCCCATACTTGATTTCTTTTGAAGTTGTTGAGCTCTTCTTGCATGGCCATCACCCAATCCGGATCTCGTAGTGCTTCTTCAACCTTGTGGGGCTCCAAGGAAGAAACAAAGGCGTAATGTTCACAAAATTTGCAACACGAGATCGAGTAGTTACCCCCTTGGAGATGTCTCCAAGTATGTTGTCAATGGGATGGTCCCGTTGGATCCTTTGATGCACTCTTGGGTGTGGCGCTTGAGGTCTTGACTCATCATCTTGGTCTTCCTCATCCTCATTGTCCCCCCCTTGATTGATGCCTCCATTTTCATCTTCTTGAAGCGCATCTTGGGGAACTTGATTTTGATCATTTGAGGAAGAGCTTGCTTGATGTGTAGTATGGTCACTTGTATCTTGAGGTTGTTCTTGTGGTCGTATATCTCCAAGTGCCATGCTTCCTATCACCACTTGTGGATCTTCTTCTTGATCTATCACATGACGATCAACTTGCTCCACTTGGGAGCCATTAGTCTCATCAAACACTACGTCATGTGCTACTTCAACAATTCCGGGGGATTTGTTAAATACACGATAGGCGTAAGTGTTTGAGTCATAGCCAAGCAAGAAACCCTCATCCTACATAGAAGCAAACTTCGAAGTCCTAGGCTTCTTGTTTAGAATATAGCATTTGCTCCCAAAAAAATGAAAGTAAGAGATGTTGGGCATGTTACCAGTTAGGAGCTCGTACGACATCTTCTTAAGTATGCGGTGAAGATACAACCGGTTTATGGCATGGCAAGCGGTGTTGACCGCTTCTGCCCAAAACCGGTCCGACGTCTTGTACTCATCAAGCATGGTTCTTGACATCTCAATTAGAGTCCTATTCTTCCTCTCGACAACCCCATTTTGTTGAGGGGAGTAGGGGGCCAGGAACTCATGCTTGATGCCTTCTTCATCCAAAAATTCTTCAACTTGAGTATTCTTGAATTCGGTGCCATTGTCACTCCTTATGGTCTTGATACTCAAGGAGAACTAATTTTGAGCTCTCTTCAAGTATCTCTTGAGAACATCTTGAGTCTCGCTCTTGTCATGCAAAAAGAATACCAAAGTGAAACGTGAAAAGTCATCAACAATAACAAGACCATATTTATTACCACCAATACTAATGTAGGCGATTGGACCGAAGAGATCCATGTGTAGAATCTCCAATGGTATTGATGTTGTCATAATGTTCTTGGATGGATGTGGTGCTCCAACTTTCTTTCCGGCTTGGCATGCGCTACATGGCCTATCCTTTTCAAACACAACATTCTTTAAACCACGAATGTGCTCGCCCTTAAGGAGTTTTTGCAAATTTCTCATCCCAACATGGGCTAGCCTCCTATGCCACAACCATCCCGTGTTAGTTTTTGCAATTAAGCATGTATCAAGTTGGACTTTATCCGCGGAGAAATCCACAAGATAGAGCTTTCTCTTGAGTACACCCTTAAAGGCAATTGAGCCATTGGTTCTCCTTGTGACGGTCACACCCTCATTAGTGAATAAACAATTATAACCTTTGTCACATAGTTGTGAAATGTACAAGAGGTTATAATCAAGTGAATCAACATGTAAAACATTTGAAAGGGTGTGATTAGAGGATATAGCAATTTTACCGGTGCCAAGGATTTTTCCTTGGCTATTGTCTCCAAAATAGATTCCTTCACTTGGATCTTCATTTAGCTCATACTCCACAAACATCTTCCTCTCTCCGGTCATATGATTAGTTCACCCGCTATCAATAACCCATTTGGTTCCACCGGAGGAGTATGCCTACAAGAAAGATTTAAGCCTTGGCTTTAGGTACCCAAGCGGTGTTGGGTCCTTTGATGTTAGTCAAGAGGCACTTGGGCACCCACACACAAGATTTGGGAATCTTGCGGTGCGGCCCAACATACCTAGCATATGCCTTTCCAAACTTGTTCCTCAATAAAACATATGATGCATCAAAGTCATGGAACAATGGATGAGGCTCTTTCTTAGGCATGTTGGGTGAAGTAGCAATGTTCTTTCCTTCATTGTTGTATGAGCCTCCTTTGACAAAAACAATCAAGTCTTTGCTATTATTGGGAGTTTTGGCGTTTTGCCTCATCTCCCTAGAATAACCAAGACCATCCTTGACAAGGGGATGTTTTGTGTTGGTATATGCACTACATGTAGATGCCACCTTCTCCTTGTCAAAGATGTCACCCTTGGTGCTTGATTGGTTTGTGCCAACTTAAGCTCATCTTTAAGCTTTATGATTAAGTTTGAGCATTTACAAGGCTGAGATGCTTCGTATTTAATATTTGTGGAAGGTGAGCTTGTAGAGGAAGAAGGTGTATTGACCTTGAGAGACTTCACTTGCGTCTCAAGGATCTTGTTAGCTTGTGTCAAACTAACAAGTTCATCCTTAAGCACAATTGTAGTGTTCTCATGGTTCGAGCAAGTTTCCTTGCTCAAAGCGAGTTCACGCTCAAGTGACTTGCATCTTTCTCTTTAAAGCTCCAAGAGCTCCTCAACCTCTTGACATCTCTCCTTTTGTTGGATGAGCATGTCCTCTTGGCAGTTGATGAGTTCTTCCTTCTCAGATATCTCCTCCATTAACAATCTCAATATCTTCAAGGTGATTTTACTCATGTCTTTAAGCATATGTTCATTTTCACTACTACTATCAAAGACATCATGAGAAGAAATTGAAGAAGAGGATTTAGATTTAACCTTCTTTCTTCCCTCCTTGGCCATGAGACATGTTGGTGTTGAAGTCTCCAAGTTGGGGAAGAGCTTGCTCTCCATTGTGGGCATGTCCGGATTCCTCATTTGAATCCCACTCCTTTCCAAGGTGGGCATATCCGGATTGCTTCTTCTTCTTGAAGTACTTCTTGTCTTTGGACTTGCCCCCCTTCTTCTTCTTGTTTTCTTCATGTGGACAATCCACAATGAAGTGGCCACATTCTCTGCAATTGTAGCAAGCCCTCTTTGATCTTGTTTTGGGCTTGTCCTTGCTTCTCCTTTCGTTTTGGTAGCTCCCCCTCCTCCTTCTAAACACCCTCTTAAAGTTGTTGATGAAGAGAGCTTCTTCCTCATCGGTGTCGGGACTCTCTTCACCCCTCTCTTCCTTTTCTTGTGATCTTGAGGACGTTGCTTTGAATGCAACATCCCTTTTCTTGGAGGAGGAGAGCTTTTGTAGATCATTGTAGAACATCGCTTCTTGCTCCATCATCTCATGGTTGATGATTCCCCCAATCACTTCTTCGGGAGTCATCTTGTGGAAGCCCGAGCTTTCACGAATTAGTGAGTAAAGAGTGACGTTTCGAGGCATGAATGCTCGAATCATCCTCTTTACCACCTCGTGGACGGTCCACCAGGTGCTTCCATATGACCGACTCTTGTTGATGAGAGTCTTGAGGCGGCCATACATATCTTGGGGAGACTCACCCTCCATGATGGTGAATCACCCACGCTCTCCTTCGATCATCTTGATCTTTGCCTCCCTAATGACGCGGTTGCCTTCGTGCACCATCTTGAGGGTATCCCAAATCTCCTTGGCAATCTCCAACCCTTCAATGCGGTTGAACTCCTCACGAGTCAATGAGGAGGTAATCACTCCAACGGCTTGAGCATTGCGATGTAGAAGAACGGCTTGCTCCGGAGTGATGTCTTCCTCATTTTTTGGGAGATGAACACCTGTCATCACAATTTGCCACAAGTTAGGGTGGAAGGAAATGATGTGCATCTTCATATTATGCTTCCATATGGAATAATCATTTCCGTCAAATTGAGGAGGTTTGCCAATGGGAATAAACAAATAATGGTTGCTCGCGGTAGGTTGCTCATAATTGTAAGGATATCGGGAGTAGTCTTGTGAACTACTCCCATTGTCGATGTTGACCGGAGCAATTGGCTTGATCTCCTTCTTGGGCACATTGAGCTTCTCACGAAGCCGTGCTTTGAGCATCTGAACTTCTTCGTCATCATTCGGATCATCTTGAAGAACATCGATGTTCTTCGTCTTGGTGTCATCGACGACCACCGGAACCTCGTTGTCACCCCTTCCGGCCATTACTTCTTCGAGTTGTTAGACTCTTGGGGAGAAGCCCGCTCTGATACCAATTGAAAGTCGCCTAGAGGGGGGGGGGGGTGAATAGGCAATAATACCCGAAATCACTTTGTAGGATCGAAGAGCACGTGAAAATCTACTAGAGGGGGTTGAATGGTAGATTTAAAAATCTTACACAGTGGAAACAATTAAATCCCAACCCCTTCGACAGAAAAACGATCTGTTAGAGAAATCGTGTGTGAAACTAATCTAAACGTGTTTCACGGTGTCAAAAGTGATATATATTAGAGAGAATCAAGTCACGAAGAAAACACAAGAAAAATCACTCAAATCCGTCGAGAGAAACTCAAGTTATGATCGAAAGATCAAACAAAGGTCAATCTGTCCTACCCGAGAAAAACAGTTCTGGAACGCTGCAAAGAAACTCGTGTAGATCAGAAACCACAAATCCAATGACCGTGAAATTTTTACAGATGATAGATAATAAAGTTGTGAAGACAACCCAAAAATAATCACGCCAATTGGATCTGTAAAACTCAAGTTATGATAAAACCACCAACGAAAGGTAGTGCTGTCCAGAAACTCGACGAGTAAAACTTGTCTGGAACAAGTCGGACGAACAAGGCACAAAAGTTCCTTCAAACTACAAATTTTATTCAATAGAACACAAGAGGAACAGCCCCAAAGTCGTCTGCCATGAGCTTTGGCCTCCCTTGCTTATATAACCAGCCCTTTAGGCCAACCCAATCTTAACTAGGACTCTAATCCTACTCAGATCACGAATCGAAACTTTCCATAACTGCTTAGGACTCTTCTATACGTAGATAGAAGTAATATTAAGACTTCCAAACACCTTATGAATGTATCCCACATTCCTAAAACAACTCAAATTCTTGACCCACAAGAAATCCTATCATAACCCACTCGATACTTTCCATACCGAGCCATAACCGACTCCGCCGCAGCCAAAGTCATCAACCGATACGATCCGATCCTTCCAACCGGATCTTCCCATCCATAAACTATCTTCGGAATCATGTTGCCACATCAACATTGTCGGTACCCTAAAAACCATATACCCCCTGAGGTTACAAAGATCTCAAGGGAAGGACATCTACTCAAATTGAAGACCCTCGGAGGCCCACTTGTCAGACATAACCGGACCTGCTTCTCCAACATGGTTAACCCCTAGGTTGCCACGTGTACTGTCAGACCGGAGCTACCACCCGCAAGGGTGAAGCTCCGGGCTAGGTACTGAAACGGCACCTCCGGACTTAACCCCTGACCGAGAGAAGCTCCGGACCTGACAGGTGCCAGGCCACCCCGGAGCTTCCCGCTTCCCACAAGCAAGCTCCGGGGCTGCCACGTGTCCATACGTCGGAGCTGTCCGCTTCAAACCTCCGGGAGACATTGTAACGGCTCCGGATCTTCAAAGGACAGCCGCGAACTTCAAGACCTGATTAATTGTCATTAATTCCACGTTAATGACACTTAATCGGACGATCTTAACACCTGTAACAGCACTGTCGGAGCCGTTACAGGGTAATTAACAACAATTAATCTCGTGTATCAATACTAGTAACCGCCAGGGCCACATGTCGGGCCAGGCTGACTTGTAACGGTTTGTCCTTGTACTATAAAAGGACAAACCGACGATACACGAGGGGAGAGGACTCTCGAACGCTCTCAAACTCACAAGTTAATACAACACACACACACCCGTGGAGTAGGGTATTACGCTCAGGCGGCCCGAACCACGTAAACCACTGTGTCTCTCGTGTCCAATCGTGATTCACCTTCTTGAGTCTCCGCGCGCCCAAACCGAACTACAAACTCCTTCAACACTTTAGTAGTGTCAGGGGATCTGCCGACTCCAACAGTCGACAGTTGGCGCGCCAGGTAGGGGCGCCTGAGATCTTCAAGAATGGTGAATTCTGCGGCTGGATCATCCAACGGGCAACCTGCTGCTCAGGCTGTCGGAGGCAATCCCTCCAACATGCAGCCACCGGCAGGAGCCTCAGCACCAGCAGGAGTCACACTCCCACCGCCACCATCTTCTCCGGCAAGACGTGCCGAGCAACATGATGGTGCGCCGGCGTCACATACTGCGCCGGCAAGTCGTGACAACCCAGAACACGCGCTCCATGCAGCGCGTGCTCTTCTCCAGCGACCACCACCTCCGGATGCATCTCAAGGTGCCATGGAGCAATGGAGGGCTGATGTTGAGCATTTGGTCGCAGCAGCGGCCGAACGCCTCAACAACCAGGGTCCACCTCCTTCAGGGCGGGCCCCGTCGCAGTGACGGACGTTGTCTGGAAGACTTGGTCCGCATGTCTCCAACAACCGAAGACGAGCTGCGTCACAGCAAGTGACGTCGTTGCCCTCTGGGGCACGACGCACCCATACTGCATCTCGGCTTTCGACACATGACCTCCGGGCAGAGCTTGATCGCCGATACCGCCAACAGGATGGCCGTGTCCATATCGAGCGAGCTCGAGAAAGACGGGATGCTCAAGACCTTTCTACTCTAGAAGGAGTAGGAGGAGGCTGTTCCGCCCTAGCCATGCACCTACGCATGGTTAAATGGCCACAGAAGTTCCGGCCACATTTGCCGGAAAAATTCGACGGGACTGTCAACCCCGTAGAATATCTGCAAATATACTCCACTGCAATCTTAGCAGCTGGAGGAAACGAGGCCGTAATGGCCAACTACTTTCCAGTGGCCTTAACTGGGACCGCCAGGTCCTGGTTTATGAGCCTTCCACCCAACTCTATTGACAGTTGGGAGGAGCTGTGCCGTCAGTTCACTGCCAACTTCGGGAGTTCATACACCCGACCGGGCACTGAACTGGATCTTTTTGTGGTCGTGCAAAAAGGAGGAGAATCTTTGCGGTCATTCATCCAGAGGTTCTCTCAGGTACGTAACACAATCCCTTCTATCTCAAGTGCTTCTGTCATTGTGGCATTCAGACAGGGTGTGCGAGACAAGAAGATGTTGGAGAAGCTGGCGATCAAAGAGATCACCAGCGTCACGGAGCTCTTCAGCTTGGCTGACAAATGTGCCAGAGCTGCGGAGGGTCGTGAAATGCACTCCAAACCAGCTTTGGAGGATCATAAAAAATCCTACAAAGAAGAAGCCGCTACCTCCGGGAGTGGCAAGAAGAAAAAGAAGACCAACGGCAAGAAGAAGCCGTCAGCCGGCACATCCAACGTTGCAGCCACTGCAACTCCTGGTGGCCGGGGGCCACGCCCGGAGGTAGTGGCTTCGACCGTCTTCCGAAGACGGTGGCAAATCCAAAATGTGGTGCCCCATTCACAAAACGGGCAGCCACAGGCTGGAAGACTGCCGGGAGGTCCAAAACCTTGCCGAGCGCTACCACAAGCGCTGGGAAGGGTCTCCGTTCCGACAGAGGGAGGGAAAACAAAAGGTCGATGAAGCTCCGGCTGAAGAGGAGTTAGGGTTTCAGGACCCCAAAAAGGTCCTGAAAGCCGTCTACACTTCCGTCGACGATGACTCCGACGTCTCCGACAACGAGCGTCGAAAAACCATGAACACCATCTTTGGTGGATCATGGGACATCACTTCTCGTCGTGTCATCAAGACTATGCGACGGGATATGGCTGCTGTAGCTCCTACAGCTAGACCGGAGCCACATCGAAAGTGGATGGACACACCCATCACTTTTGATGCTTCGGACTGTCCTCAAAGCATGGTCGGAGCTAGCCAATTACCCTTGATGGTATCTCCCACCATCAACAACATCCAGCTCCATCATGTCATGGTAGACGGAGGTTCAGGGCTTAACCTCATCAGCTTCGAAGCTTTCACTAAGCTTCAGCTCCGACCTTCGGACCTCCAGCCCTCTCGACCTTTCTCCGGAGTAGGTCCGGGGGCCATTACCCCACTCGGAGCTATTACTCTCCCCGTTACCTTCGGGACCCGGGAGAAGTATCGCACCGAGAAGTTGGTCTTCGACGTCGCTCAGATCAACTTACCATTCAACACCATCTTGGGTAGACCTGCCCTGTACAAATTCATGGCAGCTGCTCATTATGGATACCTGGTGTTGAAGATGCCAACACCAGTAGGCGTTCTCCGGATCCGCGGAGATCGCACTGCCGGAGTAACTGCTCTGGAGGAACTCCACGCACTCACCACGGCGCAAGAGGAGGACTCCAGACAGGAGCAAGCTCCGAAACCCCCGAGCATTCGTCAACGAGGCTCGACCTATGCACCCCGTGTGCAGCCAAGCAGCGACACCGACATTCCCGTCAAAGTCGTCCAAATTGGTTCCGATGCCGCTCAAACCACCCGTATATCAGGAGGGTTGAACGACAAATAGGAACTCGCGCTCATCACTTTCCTCCGGGCTAATGTTGACGTGTTTGCTTGGCAACCGTCACAAATGCCTGGGATCCCCAGGGAAGTGATTGAGCACAATCTGAAGATTTACCCCGACGCTCGGCCTGTGCATCAGAAACCTCGGAAGCAATCTGTAGAGCGACAGAACTTCATCCGACAAGAAGTGAAGAAGTTGCTCGAAGCTGGATTTATCCGAGAAGTCTACCATCCAAAATGGCTGGCAAACCCAGTCGTTGTGCCCAAGGCCGGCGGGAAACTTCAGATGTGCATCGACTACACCACACTGAATAAGGCATGTCCAAAAGATCCATTCCCACTACCTAGAATAGATCAGATAGTGGATTCCACCTCCGGGTGCGAGTTACTGTGTTTTCTAGACGCATATTCTGGATATCATCAAATCAGGATGTCTAGGGAGGATGAAGAGCATACTTTATTCATCACAGTGGATGGATTGTATTGTTACACATCCATGCTGTTTGGTCTCAAGAATGTAGCTTCAACTTTTGTACGAGCTATGTACAAAACTTTCGAAGAACTCATCAGAGACATAGTGGAAGTGTACGTCGATGACATCGTGGTCAAAGTCAAGAACAAGGAGTCCCTCTTGGACACCTTGCAGGCTGTCTTCGACAAGCTGCGGGCCACCCGCACGAAGCTAAACCCAGACAAGTGCGTCTTCGGGGTTAGTTCCGGAAAGCTTCTTGGTTTCCTGGTAAGTCACCGGGGCATAGAGGCTAATCCGGCGAAGATAAAAGCCATTGAAGACATGCGGCCACCAACCCGCATCAAAGACGTCCAAAAGTTAACTGGATGTCTAGCAGCCCTCAGCCGGTTCATTTCAAGACTGGCGGAGAAAGCACTTCCCTTCTTCAAGTTACTGAGGAAGTCCGGACCATTCCAATGGTCTGAAGAAGCAGAGAAGGCATTCCAGGAGCTGAAACAGTTCCTCACCACCCTACCAGTTCTGGTAGCTCCGAACCCTGGTGAGCCTTTATTGCTTTACATTTCAGCTACTGACGAAGTCGTCAGTATGGTTCTGGTTGCGGAGAGACCGGAACTACCCAATACTCAGGAATCCAGACCCCTTCGGGAGGGTCCGGAGGTTCCTGAAAGCGGGTCTGGGTCCCAGCTCCCAGACTTGAACCCACAAGAAGCCACTTCAGAGGACCCGGATCCCTCCGGGAGGGTCCAGGTCATTTCTGAAGAAGCTCCGGGTTCCTCCACTCAGAACCCGGAGGTCCCCGAAGAGAGTCTGGACCCCTCCGAGAGGGTCTGGATCAAGGAAGAGGAAGTTCCGGACCCCTCCGGGAGGGTCCGAACCATTCAACGCCCGGTATACTTCATCAGTGAAGTGTTACATGATGCCAAGACTCGATACCTAGAGGTGCATAAACTGCTTTATGCAGTTCTTATTGCCTCAAGGAAGCTTCGACACTATTTCCAAGCTCACAAAGTCTCGGTGGTGACCTCATATCCACTTCGAGCGATCCTGCATAATCCCAATTCAACTGGGAATATTGCAAAGTGGGCAGCGGAATTGGCTGAATTCGATCTTGAATTCATTCCGAGACAAGCAATCAAGAGTCAAGCGTTGGCAGATTTCGTGGCAGAATGGACTCCCTCTCCATTAAACCCTGGGGGCCCCAGCGAGCAGAAGACAGAACCTCAAGTTCCAACCTTCACTAAGCCTCACTGGACCCTTTATTTCGACGGCTCCATGCAGAAGCAGGGAGCCGGAGCTGGAATCCTTCTCCTCGCACCAACCGGGGAGAAGGTGAAATACATGGTACACCTTGACTTCAAGGCAACCAACAACATGGCGGAGTACGAAGCACTCATCTATGGATTAAAGGTGGCACTATCATATGGTGTCAAGCAGTTGCTGGTCAAGGGAGATTCACAACTTGTCATCAAGCAGGTGAAGGGTGAATGCTCCTGCAATAATCTCCAGCTGGCTGCTTACCTCCTTGAAGTCCAGAGGCTTCAGAAGGACTTCGAAGTCCTAGACCTTCACCATGTTCAGCGTACTCACAACGCTGAAGCTGACGAACTCTCGACCAAGGCGTCAACTGGAGCTCCGGCTCCTGACGGAACCTTTATCCGGAGGTTGTCAAAACCCACAGTTCAGCCTGCCGAACTGAACGAAGGGGGCGAGATCAGCATCCCGAAGCTGACGGTCCCGATGGCCCTGTTACCATGGCAGCCATCAAGGGTCGTAGGTGCTGCCGGAAGCTCCGAGCAACCCAGCACGCAAGACTCAAATGCTCAAGTCAGTTCCGATGCATGGATCTCGGAGATCCGGAGCTACTTGAAAGACAACATCCTTCCTGACGATGATGTATCCGCTGACCGGGTAGTCAGATTGGCTAAAAGATACACGTTGGTAGAAGGGGATCTCTACCGGCGTGGTGCCAACGACATCCTAATGCGGTGCATCACAAGGGAAGAAGGCTGCGAGCTCCTCGCAGAAATCCATGGAGGCGAGTGTGGGAACCACGCATCTTCCCGCACGCTGGTCGGAAAAGCCTTTCGGCACGGCTTCTACTGGCCTACAGCGCTCCAGGATGCCACTGAGCTAGTGAAGAAATGCAAAGCATGCCAATTTCATGCAAAGCAAATTCATACACCTGCTCAGTCCTTACAAATGATACCTCCTACATGGCCTTTCGCTGTGTGGGGGATGGACATCTTGGGACCCTTCCCAAGATCCGTCGGAGGTTACAAGTTCCTGTACGTCGCCATCGACAAGTTCACCAAGTGGCCGGAAGCAACTCCTGTTGTGACGATCAACAAACAATCTGCAATCAATTTTCTACAATCCATCGTGAGCAGATTCGGAGTCCCAAATAAGATCATCACTGATAATGGGACTCAATTCACAAGCTCCGCATTTCAAGGATATTGCGAAGACCTCGGCATACAAGTTTGCTACGCTTCCGTAGCTCATCCTACCAGCAATGGGCAAGCCGAGAGAGCAAATGCAGAGATCCTTAAGGGACTCAAAACACGCACTTATGAGCGCTTGAAAAAGCACGGAGCCAATTGGATCGAAGAGCTTCCACCCACTCTATGGGCCAACAGGACTTCTCCAAGTCGGGCAACCGGAGAAACACCCTTCTTCCTGGTGTACGGAGCTGAAGCGATCCTTCCTCCGGAAATCACCTTGGGTTCCCTCCGAGTCCGGACCTTCGACGAAGCCGCGCAGGACCAGCTCCGGCGTGAAGACCTAGACCTCCTCGAGGAGGGAAGGTGCCAAGCAGCTGTTCGGAATGCCCGATACCGCCAAGCTCTACGGCGCTATCACCAGCGGCATGTACACAACCGACAGCTCGAGGAAGGCGATCTGGTGTTACGGAGAATACTATCCAGAGAAGGGCAAAACAAACTCTCCCCCGGCTGGGAAGGGCCCTTTCGAGTGATCAAAGTATCCCGTCCTGGAAGCGTTCGCTTGGCTACCGAGGATGGGACACCTCTCCCAAATCCTTGGAACATCGAGCACCTCCGTAAGTTCTACACTTAATTTCACGGAGGTGAGTCTTAAGTAACTTGAAATGTATGTTATAGAGTCATTGTACAGAGTCGGGTAGTTCCTCCGGGAGAGCAGCCGGACCTTTCCCGAAAGGTTTGAAAAGCTCATGCAACACTTGATACAGTCTCCGGACTAGAAGTGTGGCTAACTACCCTGGGTCAAACAAGAAACCAAACACACTTAGCCTGGTTCCGTACCCTAAGAGTGTACTTGTTTCCCCTGTACCCCGGACCTATAATGAAAGACATCTTCATGTGAAATAGACTCCACGTGCATTCATTTTTGCATAGGCTCGACATTTTTATTTTTCTCTTTCTTGTCTATAACAGAAACGTGCAATTCTTAAGAAGTTCTAGTTTGACCGGTTTACATACGATTCGAGTTGAATTGTCAGATTTTTTGGATTTAAGTATCGTCTGTGGCCAACTCGCCTGAAAGCCGCCAAGCCATTCTAGGGCCGGAGTGCGCTATCGACTTAGCCTGGTCAAGCACCCTAAGTACGCCACTCTACCTACATCCCGGCAGGCCAAAGTAAGGTGGGTCCATGGACAATTGGATCTAAAAGAAAAGACAATTCATCGAGTCGTATTAAAAATCGTGTTCAACTTAAAATTATCTTGAGAACCGTAAGCCGCGACTAAGTTATAGACAAGGAACGAATTTTACTATTTTTCTTGGCTTAAGTGTGCAGGAAAAATGAACCCTACGTCGAGGGAGAAAAACAGGAGCTAACCAAACTCCGACTCCCACCAGGGCGTCAACCGTCGGCGTTGACTAAAAGATGGTGACAAGACCCTATCACTAGAGTCTGTTGCCAACAAACCAGGTGTGGCAAAGGTCATTGCCGGAGCTGCTAAGCTCCGACACCTTGGAGTATTAACTATCGACGCTCAACGTGTTGATAGAGGCTATTGCCGGAGCTACTAAGCTCCAGTGATGGACAGTGTCGGAGCTTCTAAGCTCCGACAACTTCAGGGGACCTTCACTATCAAAAACTTCGGACCTAAATTCCACAAGTTCGAAGCAAATTCGTCTTCAACAAAACCCAAAATCCTTTTGGTACATGTCCACAATCAAATTGTGCACATCTACCAGGGGGCCAAGTGAAGATAAAGATGTTGAAGACAAAAAAAAATGAAATTCACAAAAAATTGGGGATTTCATTTCATCTGAAGACCGGAGATTACATCTGGAGACAAGGGATTACAAAATTGAGGAAGAAGAGAAGATACAAGTAAAGGCTAAGAGAGACGGTCCTAGACCCTATGGAAGAACTCGGCGACCTTCTAGGCGACCTCCGACACGCTGGTTCGGGTAGCTTCGCCTTCTCCTTCGACGGGGCCTTCAAGCACCGGGTCCAGAGGAAATCGAGGGTTCCGGCTGGTTTAGCACGTCAACACATATTCTGTGACGTTCCTATCCAGAGATTGTCCCTCGACCTCCAGTTGGTCTGCGATGACATCGCCCACCTTGGAGAGCTTGCTGCCCGCAGTGCTCAACGCTTGCAACGCAAGGTCCGGCTCTGGCTCCGGATCATCCGGGAGTACGGGGCTGAAATCCATCGGCGCCAGCGCATCGTCGGCCTTGCTCAGGAACTCCCAAATTTGCAGGGAGTCCGTCTTCCTCAGGTTCTTCATCTCTTCCAGGGATCTCCGGGCCGCCGTCAGCTCCGAATTCTCGCGGGAGAGGCGCTCAACTTCTTTGGCGTTTTGCTGGATCTTCGCAGCAACCCGCTTCTCAAGTCTTCCGAGCTCCTCCTCCCGGAGGTGGATCTTGTTCCGGCGGTCGACCAGGTCCTTCTCCCTAGCTTCTACTTTCTTCTCCCGGGCGACCAGGGCACACTCGTATTCGTAGAGTTCCTGCCCCCGCACCCAGGTCTTCTCCTCCTCCTCGAGGCAGCGCTCTTCCAATTTCTTAGCACGCTCCTCGAGGCCCTTGTCCGCCAGAGCTGTTTTCTCGGCGAGCTCTTCTTCCCATCGCAAGACGTCATCCCGTAGCTCCAGGAGTTTTTGCTCCTCATCCTCGAGCCGTCTTTCCCTCCCTTCAAGTGCCTCTCGGCGCTTGATGAGTGCGGTGCTGATGGCCTCGAGCTGATCAAACCGAGCATTGGCCGCGTCGTTAGCAGCCTTAGCTTGGTCATGGAACTCCCGGGATTGAGCGTCGAGGGCGTGAGTCATGCTCTCCCTCTCGTCCAGCAGCTTGTCCCAGAGCTCCAGGCGGATCTTCTCCCGCTTGATCCACTCCTTGTCATCCGCCAGCCTCGACTGCGCCAGCTTAGTCTCAAAGTGGAGCCGATTACGCCACCGCCTAAGGGTTTGGCGCTCCACTTCAAGAGCCTTGCTGTCGTGGAAGAAGGCCAGTTGGACCTGACGTAGACTGGAGCAGGTGTTGTCGATGGACATCGACAGAGAGATGGGCTCCGGACCTGCTGGGGTCTCTTCCGCTGGTTCCAGCGGGTCTTCATTTACAAAAATTGGGTCCCACTCTACGAGAGTGGAACCCCGAGCTTCCAAAGTGCTAGGGCCCTCCTCCGGGATGGCCTCAGTCGCCATCGAAGGAGGTCCCGCCACCAAGTCTTCATCTGCCCCCTCAGGCTGGGGGCCGGCGACTTCGTTCAAGCACTCTGGCTCTGCCACAGGTACCATCGACGTTGTCGCCTCCACTGGCTCCGGCCGGGACACTTCTTCTGAGGGAGGCTCAAGCTCCCTCGCCTCTTCAGCCACCGGCTCAGCGGCCGGCGCTCCAACAATCATCGGCTCTGCGACCGGAGCTTCGGAAGTAACCGGCTCAATTGCCGAAACAACTTCAACTTCTGGCTCGCATGCCGGGGCTTCAGCCACCTCCGGCTCAATCGACGGGGCTTCAGCACATTTCGTCTCCGAAGCCGGGACTGCAACTTCCTCTGACTCAACAGCCGGAGCTTCTACTTCTGCAGCACCAGGACCCGGAGCTTCCACTTCCGGGACGGGTGCCGCTGGCGCATCTTCAATCCCGTGGTACGGCGCTACCACGGGAACTTCTGGAGACGAGTCGAGGTCCATGACCACGACAGCCGGCGCCGGAGCTGTCGCAGCCTCCGCTTGGGGCGACACCGGAGCTGGAGCAGAAGCCCTCGCAGCCTCAGACACTGTGGCTGAGGGCGGAGCTTCACCCCCCTTCTTGGGAACGTTGCAGATAAAGAACGAAGAAATTGAGCAAACAGATGCTACAATTAAAAGTAAATCGAGGTAAGAAAGAAAAATTACCTTGGGAGGTTCACGCACCAGCTTGCGCGGAACCTCTTTCCCGGACGATCCGGGCTGGCCACGGTCGGCATAGGAGCTCCGGGAGGACTCCCAGGACTTGCCGTAGCCGCGGGCGTTTCCCGGGTCGGAGCTCTCCTTGATCGGGAGGAACTCCTGGACCTGGAGGCCCTCACCGCTTCTCGTGCCGGAGTCGCGTGCCCGGAGCTGGCACCTCCGGAGGGATCCACCACGGGGACAGTCGCACTCCGGGAGGATCCCACCGCCGGAACAGTAGCGCTCCGGAAAGACCCCACCACGGGGACGGCCGCCACGGCGGCAGAGGATCTTCCTTCCTGAGGAGGGTGAACCTGAGGGGAAGCGGCAGGCCCGACGGACCTTCCGTCAGCATGTCGCAACTTCCTCTTCCGACTCTCTAGCTCCTCCGCCAACTCTTTGCCCTTGCCGACGACCTCAACTCTTGGCTGTGGGGCAGGGGCGGAGCCGCCTTCAGACAACCCAGGGATCGCCAATCGGGTAGTCGATCTTCTCTCGACGACACCAAGGTCGTCAAGCGCGGGCATCTTTCGCCGGAGCTCCCTGCTGAGCTCAACCTCCACGTTCAGAGGGAGGAAAGCCGGCGGCGGAGTCAAGTAATCTCCGTCAACGTCGATGCCGTGCTGGAATTTCTTGAGGTGAAACTCCAAGGACTTCCCCACCATGCTGGACTTCAACCCGGTCTCAACCCGGTCCTCGTCCATCACGCTGCTGAGGGCCCAGGCGAGCTTCTCCCTTCTCTTCAGCGGCGCCCACCTGTTGGACAGGAAGTTGCAGAACACCGCCTGGGGAGTCAATCCTCCCTCCACACATTGGCGGATCCTGGTCAGGACAGGGTCGAAAGCTCCCGCCAGCACCGGAACTTCGCTCCATACCGACGTGTCAATGCCGGGCAGACCGTCTGGCAGCTCCAACCGCTCATGCTCCTCCACCCGGACGACTACCCAATCTTTCTTCCAGTCATCCCACTTCCCGGAAGGGAATGACCGGAGGTACTTGAATGGGCACTTCTTGCGCTTCACGAAGTAGTAGAAGCCAAGATACTCATCGCTTCGGCCGGTGGTTTGGACGGTGAAGAAGGTTCGGAAGAGCTCGATGCAGGGAGGGATGCCCACCCACATCTCGCAGAAGTGGACAAAGATGGACACAAGGAGAATGGAGTGAGGGCCAAGGTGGTACAGCTGCAGACCATAGAAGTCCAGCAGCATCAAGAAGAAAGAAGAAAACGGTGGGATCAGCCCCACCATGGCGTACGAGGAAAAGTACACCATCTCGCCAGAGTGCTCCTTTTTAAAGGGAAGCTCTCCGCCGGTGCGGACCGAGCGGTTGAAGAAGTCCGAAGACCACCCCATGAGGGCCCGGACCTTCTTCAGATCGCCGTCTGTCTTCAAGCGACTCTCACGCAGACCCAACTCCATCGCAGCAAAGCTAGGCAAGAGAAGAGGAGCAAAGCACAAGTTGGGAGTTTGAGCGCAAGAACAGATGGGAAGCGTAAAGAACTCCCGACGGTGCGCTTTCCTTCTTAAGTAAGCCCTCGCAACGCTTGGATGGAAACTGCAGGGGAGTCAAGAATACTACTCGAGAATTCAACCCTGCCAATGACAAGAGGGCCCGGGACCACCCTGACGATCAAGTCGAGGTTCTTACCCAGGCGAACAGTTGTCATCACGAGGCGGGAAACCCAAAGGCGGCAGACTGACAAGGCGCGCGGAACCGATACGGTTTTCGTATCGGGAACCGGCGACCTTCAATTGCGAGAGATCCGCACATCAAAGATCTTATCTGCCGTCCGAGGTACGCCACGTGTCGGGATTTAACCGTAAAGCCCTGCCAACGGTACCTCCTAAGACCCTTGAAGACCCAGTTCAAGAGTCACGAGTATGGACCCACCTCCGACGGAATGACTTCACCCCGGTGACTTTCCCCGGAGGTAGGTCCAGGGGGCCACTGTCGGTACCCTAAAAACCATATACCCCCTGAGGTTACAAAGATCTCAAGGGAAGGACGTCTACTCAAATTGAAGACCCTCGGAGGCCCACTTGTCAGACATAACCGGACCTGCTTCTCCAACATGGTTAACCCCTAGGTTGCCACGTGTACTGTCAGACCGGAGCTACCACCCGCAAGGGTGAAGCTCCGGGCTAGGTACTGAAACGGCACCTCCGGACTTAACCCCTGACCGAGAGAAGCTCCGGACCTGACACGTGCCAGGCCACCCCGGAGCTTCCCGCTTCCCACAAGCAAGCTCCGGGGCTGCCACGAGTCCATACGTCGGAGCTGTCCGCTTCAAACCTCTGGGAGACATTGTAACGGCTCCGGATCTTCAAAGGACAGCCGCGGACTTCAAGACCCGATTAATTGTCATTAATTCCACATTAATGACACTTAATCGGACGATCTTAACACCTGTAACGGCACTGTCGGAGCCGTTACAGGGTAATTAACAACAATTAATCTCGTGTATCAATACTAGTAACTGCCAGGGCCACATGTCGGGCCAGGCTGACTTGTAACGGTTTGTCCTTGTACTATAAAAGGACAAACCGACGATACACGAGGGGAGAGGACTCTCGAACGCTCTCAAACTCACAAGTTAATACAACACACATACACCCGTGGAGTAGGGTATTACGCTCAGGTGGCCCAAACCACGTAAACCACTGTGTCTCTCGTGTCCAATCGTGATTCACCTTCTTGAGTCTCCGCGCGCCCAAACCGAACTACAAACTCCTTCAACACTTTAGTAGTGTCAGGGGATCTGCCGACTCCAACAGTCGACAAACATAGTGCCGGAGCTTACCAAATCTAGTTGTACCTAGCGCCGAAGCTAACCAAAACTAGTTGGAACTACTCATCCCAAAAGTCGGAGCTAGAAAATATGTCGGAGCTTAACAAAGACATGCCAGAGCTATCAAAGACATGCCGGAGCTATCAAAGACATGACGGAGCTAAAGACAAAGCTCACCGGAGCTACCCAAAAACATGTCGGACCTAGACAAAGCAAGTCGGACCTTACGTTGGACCTTGCAGAAAAGATTTTATGACATCATTCAAAACTTTTATTGTCAAAGCCAATATATTCAGCACACATAGGTCTCACAATCTCCCCCTTGATGATTGCAATGGCAACACCACTTAAAATCTGAACATTGGCTTATTCACATTAAAAGTTTTGAAAACATTTTCTCCCCATTTATAAAATAGAAATAAAATGAGAAGAAAAACAAATCCCCCCTGAGAAGAATCGTGCCAAAACAATTGTGAATATGTGCAATGTGTAACCAATTTCTCCCCCTTGCATACTTATATTTAAAAATTCACATATTATCTATTATCTCTCCCCCTTTGACAATGTATTCGGCAAGGTTCAAAAGAGAAATCTCAAATGTTATGAGCATATTATAACATATACATATAAAACAAAGCTCATCCAAGTCATACTATCAAGTAACTTGCACTATCACAACAATGAAATACATAAAGTAGTGTAAGCCATGCTAGAGATCAAATGTAATTTCAATAAGCAAGTCATGATCTCACAAACTTAACTATTTCAATACCTGAAAGCATGACACTTGTTGCTGCATTTTATTATTTTTCAAAGCACAAATTTAGATCATATGATATTTGTAAGAGATTATATGCACATCCGCCTTATTCTAACCAACCAAGCCAAGCCCATGTCATTTGACAATCAGAAGCTTAAAGACATGGTTTTAGTCATACACAACTTCTTCCAAGTTCATATCTAAGTGCAATGATAAGCCATCTCAAAATAAGAAGTGTAAACTCAACATGTGAGTTGATTACTTGATTAATTCTTTATGATTGAAAGCACTTGTGAGCATGCAACAAGGTCAAAACAGCAAGAAAGTTCAACCATGACCAGATTTAGTGTAAGTAATTATTCCAACTACTAGACATGGCAAAAACTATAAAATGTATAACACAAGTAATGTAGTAAGAACTTTCAGCATGTAAAAGGAATCACAAAGTCATATATGTATGAAATACTATGCTCATATTATTTTAATTTCAGATTCACACATAAACTTCTCAAGTTTGAAAACTCCCCCTCAATTTAAGCCATGAGGATGCATAACCCCTATTTCACTACGAATGTAACAAAAACGGGTGAAATCCAAAGGTTTTGTAAAAATGTCAGCCAATTGTTGTTCGGTATCTACATGGTGAAGCACAATGTTTCCTTTTTCAACATTATCACGGAGAAAGTGATACCTAATATCAATGTGCTTAGTTCTAGAATGTTGCACGGGGTTTTTAGCAATGCAAATGGCACTAGTGTTATCACAAAACAGTGGAACACTATCTAGATCAACCCCATAGTCCTTAAGAGTTTGAACAATCCGAAGAAATTGTGAGCAAGCACTAGCAGTAGCTACATATTCAGATTCGGCTGTGGATTGTGCAACTGAATTTTGTTTTCTAGAGGACCAAGCAACAAGTGAATTACCACGAAAATGACAAGCACCGGAAGTACTTTTCCTATCGATCCTACAACCTCCAAAATCAGCATCGGAAAAAGCTTTCAAAGTAACGGTTGAGCAAGAGGGAAGAAAAATGCCAAATTCTTGAGTTCCATGTAAGTACATGAGAATCCTTTTGACGGCTTGACGATGTGAAGCACGTGGGGAGGCTTGAAACCGTGCAAAAAGACATACGCTGAATTGTATGTCTGGTCTTGATGCCGTGAGGTACAAAAGTGATCCCATCATGCTTCTATATTTTTTTTGATCCACGGATTCACCAACTTCATAAAGTTCACGTGTTGTTGTTGTTCCCATTGGTGTTCGAAGAGGCTTGTTTTTGTCCATGTTGAAGCGCCTTAGGAGGTCTTTTGTATACTTCGTTTGATGCACAAAGGTACCCTCCTTGGTTTGCTTGATTTGTAGCCCCAAAAAGTACGTGAGTTCTCCCATCATACTCATCTCAAATTCTGAACTCATCATAGCTGAAAACTTGGACACAAGATCATGAGAAGCACAACTAAAGATAATATCATCCACATACACTTGAACAAATAATGAGTCATTGCCATGCTTAAGCACAAAAAGAGTTTTATCAACCTTGCCCATGGTAAACCCCTTTCCAAGTAAGAATGTTTTTAACCTATCATACCATGCTCTAGGGGCTTGTTTGAGACTGTACAAGGCTTTGGACAGTTTGTAAACATGATTAGGAAAATCTGGATTTTTAAAACCCAGTGGTTGTTTGACATAAACCTCCTCATCTATGTAGCCATTAAGAAAAGCACTTTTAACATCCATTTGATATAGCTTAAAACCTTTAGATGCAGCAAAAGCTAACAAAATTCTTATGGCTTCTAATCTAGCAACAGGAGCAAAAGTTCATCAAAATCTAGACCTTCAACTTGAGTGAAACCTTGAGCAACCAACCTAGCCTTATTCCTAACCACGACCCCATCCTCACTTTGTTTATTTTTAAACACCCATTTAGTTCCAATTAAAGTGTGACCCTGAGGTGGAGGTACAAGTTTCCAAACATTATTTCTTTCAAAATTTTCTAACTCTTCTTGCATGGCAATAATCCAAGATTCATTAGTGAGTGCGTGTGATATATATTTGGGTTCAAAAGAAGCAACAAAAGCAGAATGAGAATGAGAGTTTGGATCGCAAAACCTGGACTGGGTGACTCGTTCGTGCAAGCTTCCAATGATCTGTTGCGGGGGATGATCTTTGTTAAACCATGGGGGAACAAATGTATCATGTGACGCCCGGTTCCGAAAATGAACCAAGCTAACGCATATGTGTGCCCAGGATGTTCATCACACATACACGAGTGAAATCACAAGAGGATATACAGAAAATTACCACAGCTCAAATTTTTAAATAAGTACTCTTATTACACAATTCATTAAATCCTCGAATACAAGCTCTAATGAATATTAATGACAAGTTCAACTAATGCAGCGGAAATAAACTAATTAAACAACTAAGCAAACTAAGCAACTATGCAGCATAAGCGACATGGTATGTATATGCAGCTCCAATCAACACCACAGGCAAAGCTGACGGTAGACACGGCCTAGAACTCCGCATTATCGCCATTAAACTCCCAGTCCTGACCTGCAACTGTTGGGGGGGGGATTGCAAGAGTGAGTACATGTCGTACTCAGCAAGTGTGGAAAGTATGACATGTGGCTGATTCAAATGACGACAATAATAATGGTAAAGTGCTGAAAAGTACATTAAAACATTTGAAAAGCAATATATCTTATGTATGTGAAGTAAACCCATCGTAATCATAAGTAATACCATAATATCAAACTGAATTCATTACCATCATCAATAATTCCAAATTTCACCATTGTCAATAACCATATTCATTACCAGAGATTAATCCATAACCATCCATAACCATTACCAAACCATAACCATCCCGAATTCCAATTTCCCTCTAATCATGGAAGTTGTCCAGGTGCTCATAACCGGGAGCACGGCTATCATGATAGTTTTATTTAACACTCTGCAGAGTTTGTACCTCTTTACCCACGTGTTCGTGATTTCATCACCCTTCGGCGACTAAGAACCTCACTTATGCCCATGACCCGTCGGTCACATTACACACTTCCGTTGGTGTGTGGCCAAGAGATCACAAAATAGCCTTTACAAAGGGATTACTAGCCTATTTAGACCCCACTGAGGTTTCACCGGTGGCGATGTCTCCCGCAGAGCACATCTTCAACCAAGGGCCCCCTCTTGAGCCATTCGGATCCCAGGGTAGTCCCACCAATCATCAACGAACCCAATCTGACTACCCCTTCCCCGAGCATCCACAATGGTCCAAACAGCACTAGCAAAGCGCTAATTAATCAGCTACGCCGCACCCATAACTTGGCCTCGTGGTGGCACTGTAGTCCTGGCTTATTCTCGCATGAACCGGTCCTTAGATCTAAAGCAAGCAAACCACCATAACATCCAACCCATCCACATACCAGGCTTGCTTAGATCATCCATTACCATACCATATTTAACTAGTTCATGTTAACCATAATCTCATCCATGCATAAATAAATTGATTGGTATAGTTGTTTTCCATCCCAGTTGATTAAGCGAAGCAAAAAGTAAAAAGCCTTCCCGACTCTCTCTACCATAAATTTCAGGTGACAAGGGTGGTTTAGCAAATCTAGTAAACTTCCTACCATAGGATTTCCCATCAATTTGACACAAGCATGCAGTTTTGCAAACAAAACATTTATTTTAAAAACAGGATCAATATGCTTCAAGGACACTTGCCTTGCTCTTGCTGTTGATTAGGGTCAAAGCCTTCAAACTCTTGATGCTGTAGATCCTCCGTGGCACTCTCTAGCGCAAATCCGTCTAATCCACACAATAAACATACAAAACAAGAAACACCATCAAAAAGTGCACAAATATTACTCAATATGCCATGACATGCATGATTGATGCAATACAAGGTAGAACTTGTTACTAGATTGCTTTTAATGATCACTAACTAGCTCTAATAGATTATAACAAGTTTATACAGGTTTGGGGTTGATTAGATCAAATTTTAGAATTAATTCAACACAATTTAACCAGAAAGATCGGACTAGTCCGCTAGGGACCGGACAAGTCCGCACATGACGAGATCAACAGATTAGGGTTTTCTAGATCGACGTAAATTTGGAGATTAGGGGTTGAATGCACGTAAGGAAAGGAGAATAGAAGGTATACCAGGTGTTTAGAACTCCAATGAACCAAGAAACTTGGAGGTAACACTTGGATCTTGATGATCTAGGGTTGGTGATGAACTTGGAGATGAATTGGTGGTGAAGAACGAAACTTGGTGGAGATCTTGATCCTCCTTCGTTTCCTCCTCTTCTTCTTCTTGTTTGGGATCTTCTCCTCCCTCCTTGATGGTGGCTCCCCACGAACTAGGGTTTGGGTGGGTGGAAAAGTGGCAAATAGATGTCAAACCAAGGGGTGGGTTTGTTTATATAGGGGTGGAGGCTAGGGTTAGATGGATTTCGAGTTTTGGGATGAGTAGAGGCCGGTTTAGAGTCCCACATGGGCTCTAAAAGAGTTGGGCACGACGTCCCTAGGCCCACTTGACGTGAAACCCAAGAAACAAGTCGTAAAACAAAAGGTCAATCTCGGAGTCACGAGATATCGGACAAGTCCGGACAGGACCGGACTAGTCCAAAGTCGTCCAGAGAGAAAATCGGACAAGTCTGGCCAAAAATCGGACAAGTCCGATCTTAGTCAGAAAGGAAAACGGACAAGTCCGCTGGAACACCGGACTAGTCCGGAAAAGTCCAGGGACTTAGCAAACTTTCAAGGATTCATGGAATATCGGACTAGTCCGCACAAAATCGGACAAGTCCGTTTTTAGTCAGAGAGAAATCGGACTAGTCCTCAGTAAAATCGGACTAGTCCGCACTTTCCTGCGTTTTAAGTGCGGTTTTGCTCCAAATCAATTTTAAATGCTCCGAATCGATTTTAAACTCGTTCCTCTTGTTGTGGGCTAATGTTAAACATGTATATGAGTGCATGTAGGGCATGATGCATGAAAATGAGGGTGTTACAAACCTACCCCCCTTAAAATGAATCTCGCCCTCGAGATTCGACGCGGAAGAGAAGAGATAGGGAAATTCCTTTTTGAGATCATCTTCTAGCTCCCAAGTTGCTTCTTTTTCTGTGTGGTGCTTCCACTGAACTTTACACCATCGAATCACCTTGTTCCTTGTGACTCTCTCCTTGGTTTCCAAGATTTTGACCGGTTGCTCGGCATACGTCAAATCTTCCTCTAGTTCCAATTCTTCCATTGGCACTTGATCTTCTGGTACCCTGAGACACTTCTTGAGTTGGGAAACATGAAACACATCATGTACGTCTGAAAGATGAGCTGGCATCTCCAACTTATACGCTACTTCTCCTCTTTTGTCCAAAATCTTGAATGGTCCAATATAACGAGGTGCGAGCTTGCCTCTTATGTTAAACCTCTTATGACCTCTCATTGGTGACACCTTGAGGTAAACAAAATCTCCTATTTCAAAGGCTAATTTCCTTCTCCTATTATCCGCATAGCCTTTTTGCCTTGATTGGGCAGCCCTCAAGTTTCCACAAATTATTTGGACTTGCTTTTCGGCTTCTTGCAACACATCCGGACCAAATACTTGAGTTTCTCCTGCCTCATTCCAGAATAAAGGCGTCCTACACTTCCTCCCATAAAGCGCTTCATATGGTGACATTTTCAAGCTTGCTTGGTAACTATTGTTGTATGAAAATTCCGCGTATGGCAAGCTTTTGTCCCAAATTTTCCCATGCTTTAAAGCACAAGCTCTTAACATGTCCTCCAAAATCTGATTGGTCCTCTCGGTTTGTCCATCCGTTTGAGGATGATATGCTGAACTAAAATTCAACCTCGTTCCCAAAGCTTCATGCAATTTTTGCCAAAATCTGGAGGTAAATTGAGAACCTCTATCCGAGACTATCTTCTTAGGGACTCCATGTCGACACACAATATGCTCCATGTATATTTCGGCCAATCGTGCAGCTGTATACTTGGTCTTCACAGGGACAAAATGAGCTGACTTGGTTAAACGATCCACAATTAACCAAATTGAGTCATACCCGGACTGAGTACGTGGTAACCCAATTATGAAGTCCATTCCAATTTCTTCCCACTTCCATTCCGGAATCTTCAACGGTTGCAGTAATCCGGCTGGCCTTTGATGTTCCGCCTTGACTCGTTGGCACACATCACACAATGCAACATATTCGGCTATGTCCTTTTTCATGCTATCCCACCAATAGCAAGTCTTCAAGTCCTTGTACATCTTCGTACAACCGGGGTGAATCGAGTAAGGCGAGTCATGTGCCTCCTTTAATATTGTCTCCCGAATATGCTTTACAGTAGGCACAACGATCCTCTTTCCAAGCCATAAGGTACCATGTTCGTCTTCATCAAATCTGAATTCTCTACCTTCCTTGATTCTTTCCTTGATTTCCTTGACCCCCTCATCTGTGGTTTGTGCCTCTCTAATTTCTTGCTCCAGGGTTGGGTTTAATTCCATCATCTCCATCTCATTTACAAACCCGAGGTTCAACCGTTCAAACTCCTTACATAACTCGGACGGTAACTCCCGAACTGTAAGTTGGTGGCTTACTCCCTTTCTACTCAAAGCATCGGCCACTACATTGGCTTTTCCCGGATGATAGTTGATCCCCAAATCATAATCTTTGATGAGCTCCAACCATCTTCGTTGCCTCAAGTTCAGATCCGTTTGTGTGAAAATATATTTCAAACTCTTATGATCCGTATAAATTTCACACCTATGTCCAAGAATATAGTGTCTCCAAATCTTCAATGCATGTACCACGGCTGCTAGTTCAAGATCATGCGTGGGGTAATTCTGCTCATGTTTCTTCAATTGTCTCGACGCATAGGCGACCACTTGACCTCCTTGCATCAATACACATCCAAGCCCTTGTCTTGATGCGTCACAATAAATGTCAAAACTCTTGCTTACATCTGGCAATACCAAAACTGGGGCTGTTGTCAACCTCTTCTTCAACTCCTCAAAACTATTCTGACAAGCTTCAGTCCATTGGAATGCCTTTTCCTTCATTAGCAACTTCGTCATAGGCTTGGCTATCTTGGAAAAATCCTTGATAAACCGACGGTAATATCCAGCCATCCCAAGAAAACTCCTTATTTCCTTGACGTTTTGCGGCGGTTCCCACTTCAACACGTCCCTCACTTTACCGGGGTCAACCGATACTCCTCCTCCAGAAATAATATGGCCTAAAAATGGCACCTCTTTCAACCAAAACTGGCACTTGTTGAACTTGGCATACAATTGATGCTCCCTCAATTTCTGCAGCGTAAGCCTCAAGTGTTCCTCATGTTCCTTCTCGTCCTCCGAGTAGATCATAATATCATCAATAAACACCACAACGAACTTATCTAAGTACTCCATGAAGACTTTATTCATGAGGTACATAAAGTAGGCAGGTGCATTTGTCAATCCAAAAGACATCACGGTGTACTCATAAGATCCATACCGTGTCCTAAAAGCTGTCTTGGGTATGTCCGATGGTCTAATCTTCATTTGAAAGTATCCCGACCTCAAGTCAATCTTAGAGAAGACACAAGCACCCTTCATCTGATCAAACAAGTCTTCTATGCGTGGCAAGGTGTACTTGTTCTTGATTGTTACCTCGTTGAGAGCTCGGTAATCCACGCACATCCTTTGGGATCCATCCTTCTTGTCCACAAATAGAACGGGCGCTCCCCAAGGTGAAGAGCTAGGGCGAATAAAACCCTTCTCTAATTGCTCTTGAATTTGTTTCTTGAGCTCCACTAATTCCATAGGAGGCATTCTATACGGCCTCTTAGCTATAGGTGCAGTTCCAGGTATTAAATCAATAACAAACTCAATGTCTCGATCAGGTGGCATACTTGGCAACTCGTCCGGAAAAACATCCAAAAATTCACACACCACCGGAATCTCCTCAATTGCGACACCGTCCATATGATTCAGCTCGAATTGCTTCAGTGCATGTTGGGTTGCTTCAAATTCTACGGTGATCCCTTCTTCATTAGTCAACTTCACCATCTTTGTGGCACATTCAATAACTCCATTGTGCTTCCTCAACCAGTCCATACCAAGTATAATATCCAACCCTTGAGAATCTAAAACAATGAGGTTGGCGGAGAAGTCTACCCCCCTTATTCTAAGGCTTACTTTTGGACATACTATATTTGTCCTCATCTCTCCTCCAGGAGACTTAACCAACAGAGTAAACTTCATATGAGAGATAGGCAAACTATACTTGGCAACATACTTCGATGCAATGAATGAATGCGATGCTCCAGAATCAAATAACATAGTCGCGGGGTTGGAGTTGGCGAGAAACATACCAATGACCACGTCATCCGCTTGTTGAGCATCCTCCGTAGAGACATGGTTCACGTTGCCACGAGCAAAATTTTGCTGTCCACGGCTTCCTTGTGGTTGTCCTCCATTAGGTCTTGGGTTTTGCCTCGATGCATTGCTCCCTTGACCAAGGCCTGACTTAGGACATTGATGCGCAAAGTGTCCAGCTTCTCCACAGGTATAACACTTCTTAACTCCACCAGAATTATTGGGACGAGCTTGGTTTTGAGCATTGGCTCCAGGAAAATCAGCACGAGGTGCATAAGGCATCGGAGGCCTAGGTGCTTGCATGACAGGGCGCTGCTGCACAAACTGAGTTGGGCGCGGTGCATAACCAGGGCGCTGAGCAGGAATAGAGGAGCTGTAATGAGACGCATTGGGCGGCGCAAAGCGAGGGCGCACATTACTTCCTTGTTGCTGTCCTTGATATGGCGCCTTCCTCTTGATTTCTTGCTCCATCTCACGGATCTTGTTCTCAACCACAATTGATTTGTCCACAAGCTTCTGGAAATTGACATAATCACAGTTGAGCAATTGTACTTGGATCGTATTGTTCAATCCCCTCATGAACAAGTATTGCTTCCGGCTGTCCCAGCTAACATCCTCAGGCGCATATCTTGAGAGTTGAGTGAATTTATTGAGGTATTCACTCACGCTTGATCTTCCTTGTCTCAAGTTCTCAAATTCTTGCCTCTTCAAGAGCATAACACCTTCCGGCACATAATGAGAACGGAAACTCTCCTTGAATTCCGCCCAGGTAATTCTCTCTTGGTTCTCATGAGCATTGCAATAAGAATCCCACCAATCGGCGGCTGCTCCAACGAGTTGATGAGAAGCAAATAGGACCTTCTCTCGGTCACTGCATTGGACAATAGCAAACTTCTTCTCCACGGACTTGAGCCAATCATCCGCATCCATAGGGTCTGCGGCTTGAGCAAAGGTTGGCGGCCTAGTCCTCATAAACTCTTCCAACCGGTTATGAGGAGGTGGGGGTGGCGGTGGAGGCATGTGGGGCTGATTGTTGATATTGCCAGCCTGCAGCTGTCCCATAGTCTGTATCATGGTCTGCATGAGCTGGTTTTGCATGGCCAAAAGCTGCTCGATGTTGATAGCTCCCTCAGTAGATCCTTGCCCATTGTTGTTCTGAGGCACTCCATTGTTCTCCTCCTCATCATTGCCATCCCTCTGGTTACGAGTCCTCACCATCTGAAGAAAAGCAGTAGGTAAGAATTAGAAAACGCCCAACTATATGCATCAAGGGGTATGAAACTAAACAACTAGCTACACTAGCCTAGGTGGACATGGCAATGCTAAGGCATCCCAAAATCCTCTATTAAGCACACAAGCAAGCAATATATATAGCAAACAACACTTCAAGCGAAAACACATCGATTCCTGAGTGCTCCTATGTGCTCTAAAGTGTCCATTCTATCTAGGCTGCATCCTACGGTCAACCTGTGGCTCTGATACCAATCTGTGACGCCCGGTTCCGAAAATGAACCAAGCTAACGCATATGTGTGCCCAGGATGTTCATCACACATACACGAGTGAAATCACAAGAGGATATACAGAAAATTACCACAGCTCAAATTTTTAAATAAGTACTCTTATTACACAATTCATTAAATCCTCGAATACAAGCTCTAATGAATATTAATGACAAGTTCAACTAATGCAGCGGAAAAAAACTAATTAAACAACTGAGCAAACTAAGCAACTATGCAGCATAAGCGACAGGCTATGTATATGCAGCTCCAATCAACACCACAGGCAAAGCTGACGGTAGACACGGCCTAGAACTCCGCATTATCGCCATTAAACTCCCAGTCCTGACCTGCAACTGTTGGGGGGGGATTGCAAGAGTGAGTACATGTCGTACTCAGCAAGTGTGGAAAGTATGACATGTGGCTGATTCAAATGACGACAATAATAATGGTAAAGTGCTGAAAAGTACATTAAAACATTTGAAAAGCAATATATCTTATGTATGTGAAGTAAACCCATCGTAATCATAAGTAATACCATAATATCAAACTGAATTCATTACCATCATCAATAATTCCAGATTTCACCATTGTCAATAACCATATTCATTACTAGAGATTAATCCATAACCATCCATAACCATTACCAAACCATAACCATCCCGAATTCCAATTTCCCTCTAATCATGGAAGTTGTCCAGGTGCTCATAACCGGGAGCACGGCTATCATGATAGTTTTATTTAACACTCTGCAGAGTTTGTACCTCTTTACCCACGTGTTCGTGATTTCATCACCCTTCGGCGACTAAGAACCTCCCTTATGCCCATGACCCGTCGGTCACATTACACACTTCCGTTGGTGTGTGGCCAAGAGATCACAAAATAGCCTTTACAAAGGGATTACTAGCCTATTTAGACCCCACTGAGGTTTCACCGGTGGCGATGTCTCCCGCAAAGCACATCTTCAACCAAGGGCCCCCTCTTGAGCCATTCGGATCCCAGGGTAGTCCCACCAATCATCAACGAACCCAATCCGACTACCCCTCCCCCGAGCATCCACAATGGTCCAAACAGCACTAGCAAAGCCCTAATTAATCAGCTACGCCGCACCCATAACTTGGCCTCGTGGTGGCACTGTAGTCCTGGCTTATTCTCGCATGAACCGGTCCTTAGATCTAAAGCAAGCAAACCACCATAACATCCAACCCATCCACATACCAGGCTTGCTTAGATCATCCATTACCATACCATATTTAACTAGTTCATGTTAACCATAATCTCATCCATGCATAAATAAATTGATTGGTATAGTTGTTTTCCATCCCAGTTGATTAAGCGAAGCAAAAAGTAAAAAGCCTTCCCGACTCTCTCTACCATAAATTTTAGGTGACAAGGGTGGTTTAGCAAATCTAGTAAACTTCCTACCATAGGATTTCCCATCAATTTGACACAAGCATGCAGTTTTGCAAACAAAACATTTATTTTAAAAACAGGATCAATATGCTTCAAGGACACTTGCCTTGCTCTTGCTGTTGATTAGGGTCAAAGCCTTCAAACTCTTGATGCTGTAGATCCTCCGTGGCACTCTCTAGCGCAAATCCGTCTAATCCACACAATAAACATACAAAACAAGAAACACCATCAAAGAGTGCACAAATATTACTCAATATGCCATGACATGCATGATTGATGCAATGCAAGGTAGAACTTGTTACTAGATTGCTTTTAATGATCACTAACTAGCTCTAATAGATTATAACAAGTTTATACAGGTTTGGGGTTGATTAGATCAAATTTTAGAATTAATTCAACACAATTTAACCAGAAAGATCGGACTAGTCCGCTAGGGACCGGACAAGTCCGCACATGACGAGATCAACAGATTAGGGTTTTCTAGATCGACGTAAATTTGGAGATTAGGGGTTGAATGCACGTAAGGAAAGGAGAATAGAAGGTATACCAGGTGTTTAGAACTCCAATGAACCAAGAAACTTGGAGGTAACACTTGGATCTTGATGATCTAGGGTTGGTGATGAACTTGGAGATGAATTGGTGGTGAAGAACGAAACTTGGTGGAGATCTTGATCCTCCTTCGTTTCCTCCTCTTCTTCTTCTTGTTTGGGATCTTCTCCTCCCTCCTTGATGGTGGCTCCCCACGAACTAGGGTTTGGGTGGGTGGAAAAGTGGCAAATAGATGTCAAACCAAGGGGTGGGGTTGTTTATATAGGGGTGGAGGCTAGGGTTAGATGGATTTCGAGTTTTGGGATGAGTAGAGGCCGGTTTAGAGTCCCACATGGGCTCTAAAAGAGTTGGGCACGACGTCCCTAGGCCCACTTGACGTGAAACCCAAGAAACAAGTCGTAAAACAAAAGGTCAATCTCGGAGTCACGAGATATCGAACAAGTCCGGACAGGACCGGACTAGTCCAAAGTCGTCCAGAGAGAAAATCGGACAAGTCTGGCCAAAAATCGGACAAGTCCGATCTTAGTCAGAAAGGAAAACGGATAAGTCCGCTGGAACACCGGACTAGTCCGGAAAAGTCCAGGGACTTAGCAAACTTTCAAGGATTCATGGAATATCGGACTAGTCCGCACAAAATCGGACAAGTCCGTTTTTAGTCAGAGAGAAATCGGACTAGTCCTCAGTAAAATCGGACTAGTCCGCACTTTCCTGCGTTTTAAGTGCGGTTTTGCTCCAAATCAATTTTAAATGCTCCGAATCAATTTTAAACTCGTTCCTCTTGTTGTGGGCTAATGTTAAACATGTATATGAGTGCATGTAGGGCATGATGCATGAAAATGAGGGTGTTACATATCACAAGCTTCTTCTTCATTAGGTTCATTGCATATTGATGAGCTTGTCGCTTGTGGACGATCAGGACCAGCAGAAGTGATAGTAGGAGCTTGTTCAATGTTCGGAGCGGGACACGTGTCATCTTCGGAACTATCAGGCAGTATCACCAGCTCTTCTTCTTCTTCGACAATACCCTCCCCCTGAGGATATGGATCTGGTCCTGCAATACCGGAGCTAGTACCTGGGCTAGCTTCATCAAAAGAAACTTCACAAATCTCCACAATTTTGTTAGTTCCAAGTAAAAGCACACGGTATCCTCTAGTGTGAGATGGGTAACCAAGAAACATGCTATCTTCGGATCTAGTTTCAAATTTATCAAGATTTCCATGTTTCTTAACAAAGCATTTGCAACCAAAAACCCTAAAGTGTGAAACACAGGGCCTATGTCCAAACTGAAGTTCATAAGGTATTTTTCCTAGCTTCGCACGCAAGAAAATATGATTTGAGACATAACAAGCGGTTGCAATCGCATCAGCCCAAAATTTCCTAGGAGTTTGATATTCATCAAGCATAGTCCTAGCCATCTCAACTAAGGTTCTGTTCTTTCTTTCTACAACACCGTTTTGTTGAGGTACATATGGTGAAGAAAATTGATGATCTATTCCATTTTTAGCACAAAAGTGATCAAAAGATTGATTTTTAAATTCAGTTCCATTATCACTTCTAATTGCTTTTAAAGATCCTAGGTGATCAATTGATAATCCAAGAAATAAAGTTCTAAAGTGACTAAAAGCTTCATTCTTAGACGCCATAAAGTAAACCCAAGAGTATCTAGAATAATCATCAACAATAACAAGCACATACCATTTACCTCCGAAGGATTGAACACGTGAAGGTCCTACGGTGTCAAGGTGCAAAAGTTGACCTGGTTCAGTTGTCATGATCATTGTGAGAAGAGTATGTGAACCTACAACCATCTTAGCATGTCTACAAGAAGAGCACACAATTTCTTTGTCGCCTTTAAGCTTAGGCAGCCCACGTATGCGATCAAGAGCACTAACACGCGTTAGGTGATCAAAGCCTACGTGACCAAGTCTACAATGCCAAAAATATAAGTCATTTGAATCGTTAGCAACTAGACACCTATGCTTAGAGGAAGACATATCAAAATCAGCTTTCAAAACTCTTCCAAACTGAGACATGTTAAAAATAAGCTCACTATTTGAACCTACAACTTTGCAGCAGTTGTTATTGAACATAATTTCCAGATTTTCATCTAACAATTGTGAAACAGAAAGCAAGTTGTATTTCAAATTTTTGACAATTCCACATCCTTCAAAGTGTATTGATCATTTACTCTAACCGAACCCTTAGGAATTATAGGAGTTGAAGAATTATCGGCAAAAGTAACATTCTCTACACGTGACACAAAAGAGAGGGAGAAGAACCAATCTTTGTTACCGGTCATGTGGCGTGAGCAACCTGAGTCCATAATCCAAATGTTCTCCTTCCTCAAGCATGTAACCTACATAGAAGCACAATACGTTGATGACTCAATACTGGGGTTAGTGAAAAGGCATTTAGGTATCCAGTACTGAGTCACACGACATGCAGCAGGAAAAACACGCGAAAGCTAAGATAAAATAGCAGGTTTATGAGTCAAAGGTTGAAGTTTTCTGTTCTTAACAATTGATTTAGAAGTTGTTACTCGTTTAGAGTGAAAACCAATAGCTTCGGAGTTGTGGACATTTGTTTCAAAAGAAACAGGTGAAGCTTCGGATGCACAAACCGAAGGTCCGAAATAAAAAACTGAAGCTTCGGAGGGAACAACATAAGGTCCGAGAGCTTTCGGAGCTATCGGAACTACCGGAGATGTCTTTGCAAGTCTCTTACCAGAGGGTCCGGAAGTTACCTTTTCAAATTTCTGACTCATTAAAGCAGGTTGCATGTTTCTAATTTTAGGTTTAGCATGAAAGTTATGAGATCTAGCAGACATTTTATCCTTTTTAATTTGTTTAGCTAGTCTATAACAAAAATCTACAACATGACCATCTTTATCACAATAAGTACAATGAAATTTAATGTTGTAATCATGTTTAGATGAGCACCCAACATTAGAAATAGAATTAAAAAGCACTCCTGGAGATTCAAAGATCACATCCTTTTGTTTAGGGACAATATTGACTAAACCTCTTCCAAATGATTTTACAATTTGAGGTGGATGTGTTTTAGAATAAACATGAGAATCAAAACCTAAACCAATTTTATCATTACAAGATTTGGATGAACTCAGTAGCAAGTTTAGATTTTTGTTCCCAACAAAAAACTGCTCTAGCATCCTATTCATGTCATCAAGCTTTTTAGACAGTTCTAGGCAGTTTTCACATGAAGTTTTTCCTTTTAATTTGCAATTTGAGCAATATTTAACTTCATGAGAACGTAAAGCATTATTCAATATTGAAATTTCATTCATAGCAACTTTTAGTTTATTTTCAAGATCATCACAACTAGAACAATGCAAATCAATTGTAGAACAAGAAGCATCTCTTAAGTTTCTAATGTCAAAAGCAGCAAGCTTTTTGTTCTTTTCAATTTCAAGTTCAAGTCTATCTAGAGTAGAGGAATGTGCAGTTCTTAATGTGGACAATTGTTCATAGATTAAGTCACATGAGGGACAAGAATCATCATTAGGAATCAAGGTTTTCAAACGGTTGATTTCAGATTCTAGTGATTCAATTTTAGTAGCATTATCCCTAAGCTTTTTGTCCTTTTTCTTAACAATAATAGTTGCATGAGAAATTGCATCACACATTTCATTACAGGTAGAACATACGTCATCGTCGTCACTGTTGTGTTCTGCATCCTCCTGACTTGATTTTGATCTTGTTTTGCCCGCCATGAAGCATAAGTTGGCCAGATCATCATCATCTTCATCACTATCAAAGTCTACATCGCTTGAACCGAGCTCTTGAAGTGCAGTGATGAAGTTGTTAATCATCTTGCATCCTATGGCACCCTTCTTTTTCTTGTTGGGGTTTCCAGAGGTGGTCTTAACCTTGTTCTATTTTTCTTCATGGGTAGTAGGACCTGAAAGGTTAGGGCATTCTGTACGGAAGTGTCCTGTCTTACCACATTCAACACATTGTTGAGGTCCAGAGCTTCCTCTCCTTCTAGTTCTCACATTTTGCAATGCTTTTGAGAACCTAGTAGAGATTAGTGCTAACTCCTCTTCTGGAAATTCCTCGATCTTCTCCAGGGTTAGTGAGGACAACAAAGCAAGAGTATTGCAAGATGATTGTCGGTACCCTGCGTACCGTATACCCCTTGGGACTACAAAAATACCAAAGAGACTTTACCTGTCCGGGTTGAAGACCTGCAAAGGCCCCACTTGTCATACGAGACTGGGCATGCCTCCCATCTATGGTTAGCTCCGGTACTGCCACGTGTACACTGCAGCCGGAGCTACCCCACACATGGGATAGCTCCGGACTAAACACTTGTACGGCACCCCCAGACCTAACCTATGACTGAGGGAAGCTCCAGTATCGACACGTGTACATCTACACCGGACCTACCCGTCCCAGACGAATAGCTCTAAAGCTGCAACGTGTCCAAACCGCCGAACCTTCAACCTTGGCAATCAAGCTGGTGAACCCCCAACGGCTCGGACCTCCAAGGGGCAATAAAAGACCTCAAGATCTGATTAAGTGTCATTAATACCATATTAATGACACACGATCAGTAGGCCCTTAATACTAGTAACGGCACTGTCAGGTCCTGTTACCATGCTATTAAGGGTAATTAATCTCATTGATTATGTATTAAACATTAGTAACCGCTGGGGCCACATGTCGGCCAGGCTAACTGTGTAACGACCAGTCCTTGTACTATAAAAGGACTGGTCGACGATAGAATCTCGGAGGCCGTCAGACACACATACAATCTCTGACTAAAAGCTCTTAGATGCTCAATACGACAACTACACATCCCGTGGAGTAGGGTATTACGCTCAGGCGGCCCGAACCATGTAAATCCTTGTGTCCATTCACCATATTATTTGGAATCTCTGTGCACCCAATACCGAACCACAAACTCCTTGAGCTACCAACGGTAGTATCAGGAGAATTGCCAGAAAAACACTTCGACAGTTGCGCGCCAGGTAGGGGTGCTGCCCGAGATTTCGAGAATGGTGAACTCAGCTGCTGGATCGTCCAACGGCAACCCCGCTGCGCAACCTGCTGGAGGCAATCCCTCCAACATGCAACAACCAGCAGGTGCCACGGTTCCAGCAAGAGTCATACCCCCGCCGCCACTGTCTGCACCAGCAAATCAAGCTGGACAACGGGACGGGGCATTTGCGTCGGTCACAGCGTCGGCGAATAACAATAATCCTGAACACGCGCTCCATGCAGCACGTGCTCTCCTCCAACGCCCACCACCTCCGGGTGCATCCTAGGGTGCAATGGAGCAGTGGAGGGCTGATGTGGAACATATGGTTGCAGCAGCAGCCGATCACATCAGCAACCAAGGTCCTCCCCCCTCGGGGCGGGCCCCATCACAACATCGGACTTTGTTGGGCAGACTTGGTCCGCACGCTTTCCAGAATAGGAGGCGTGCTGCATCTCAACAAGCGACGTCGCTACCTGCCGAGGCGCGACACACCCATACAGTAACCAGGCTTTCAACTCATGACCTCCGGGCGGAGCTTGATTGCCGTTACCGTCAACAGGACGACCGCGTCCATATCGAGCGTGCTCATGAAAGGCGAGAGGCTCGAGATAGTCCTGCTTCCGAGGGAGTAGGAGGAGGCTGTTCTGCCCTGGCCATGCACCTACGCATGGTCAGATGGCCACAAAAGTTCCGGCCTCACCTGCCGGAGAAATTTGACAGGACTGTCAATCCCGCTGAGTTTCTCCAGATTTACTCCATTGCAATCCTCGCGGCCGGAGGTAACGAGGCCGTAATGGCCAACTACTTCCAAGTGGCTTTAACTGGGACCGCCAGGTCCTGGTTCATGAGCCTTTCACCCAATTCCATCAACAGTTGGGCAGAGTTGTGCCAACAGTTCACCGCCAATTTTGGGAGTTCATACACCCGACCAGGCACTGAACTGGACCTTTTTGCTGTAACACAGAAAGGGGGAAAATCCTTGCGTTCTTTCATCCAAAGGTTCTCCCAGGTATGAAACACTATTCCTTCTATCTCCAGCGCCTCTGTTATTGTGGCTTTTAGACAGGCGTATGAGACAAGAAGATGCTGGAGAAGCTGGCGATCAAGGAGATCACCAGCATCATGGAGCTCTTCAGCTTGGGAGACAAGTGTGCCAAAGCTGCGGAGGGCCGTGAAATGCACTCCAAACCACCCCCGGAGGATAATAAAAAATCCTCCAAGGGCGAAGCCACTACCTCCGGGAGTGGCAAAAAGAAGAAAAAGTCCAACGGCAAGAAAAAGCCGTCGGCCGGCACACCTACTGCTGCAGCTGTCGCAGCTCCGGGTGGCCGGGGGCCACATCTCGAGAAACGACCTCGGCCGTCATCAGAAGACGGCGGCAACTCCAAGATGTGGTTTCCTATACATAAGTCGAACAACCACAACCTGGAAGACTGCCGAGAAGTCCAGAACCTTGCCGAGCGCTACAAAAAGCGTTGGGAAGAAGTCCCTTTCCGGCAAAGGGAAGGAAAACAGAAAGTCGACGAAGCTCCGGCTGAAGAGGAGTTAGGCTTTCAGGACCCTAAAAAGGTCTTGAAGGCTATTTACACCTCCATTGACGACGACTCTGATGTCTCCGACAATGAACATCGGAAAACCATGAACACCATCTTTGGTGGTTCGTGGGACATCACCTTCAGCTGCGTCCTCAAGACCATGCGGTGGGACATGGCCTCAGTAGCTCCCATCGCCAGGGCAGAGCCGTACCGGAAGTGGATGGATACTACCATCACTTTTGATGCATCAGACTGCTCTCAGAATATGATCGGAGCTGGCCAACTTCCATTGATGGTATCTCTGACCATCAACAATATTCAACTCCACCATGTAATGGTGGACGGAGGTTTGGGGATGAACCTCATAAGCTTCGAAGCTTTCGTCAAGCTTTAGCTCCGACCTTCGGACCTTCGCCCCTCCCGACCTTTCTCCGGAGTAGGACCGGGGGCCATAACCCCACTTGGTGCCATTACTCTTCCCGTGACCTTCGGGACTCGGGAGAACTATCGCACTGAGAAGTTGGTCTTTGACGTTGCTCAGATCAACTTACCCTTTAACGCAATTCTGGGCAGGCCAACCTTGTACAAGTTCATGGCTGCTTCTCATTACGGCTATCTGGTGTTGAAGATGCCAACACCAGCTGGTGTTCTCTAGATCCGTGGAGACCGCACTGCCGGAGTGACTGCACTGGAGGAACTTCACGCGCTTGCTACAGCGCAGGAGGAAGAGTCCAGGCAGCAGCAAGCTCCGAAACCCCCGAGCATTCGTCATCGAGGCTCAACCTCTGCACCCCGGGTGCAACCAAGCGGCGACACTGACATTCCCATCAAAGTCGTCCAAATCGGTTCCGACGCCGCTCAGACCACCCACGTATCGGGAGGTCTGAATGACAAATAGGAACTCACACTCATCACTTTCCTCCGAGCTAACGTCGACGTGTTTGCCTGGCAACCATCACAAATGCCTGGGATCCCTAAGGAAGTGATCGAGCATAATCTGAAGATCTATCCCGACGCTCGTCCTGTACACCAGAAGCCTCGAAAGAAATCGGTAGAGCGACATAACTTCATACGACAAGAAGTGAAGAAGTTTCTTGAAGCTGGATTCATCCGAGAGGTCTTCCACCCAAAATGGCTGGGAAACCCAGTCGTTGTACCCAAGGCCGACGGGAAGCTTCAGATGTGTATCGCCTACACAACACTGAATAAGGCATGTCAAAAGGATCCATTCCCAGTACCTAGAATAGATCAGATAGTGGATTCCACCTCCGGGTGTGAATTACTGTGTTTCCTAAACGCATATTTTGGGTAACATCAAATCAAAATGTCTAGGGAAGATGAAGAGCATACTTCTATCATCACATTAGATGGATTGTATTGTTATACTGCCATGCCATTTGGTCTCAAGAATGCAGCTTCAACATTTGTACGTGCTATGTACAAAACCTTTGGAGAACTCATCAGAGACGTAGTGGAAGTGTATGTCGATGACATCGTCATCAAGATTAAGGACAAGGAGTCGCTTCTTGACACCTTGCAAGTTGTCTTCGACAAGTTGCGAGTAACTCACACGAAGCTGAACCCGTACAAATGTGTCTTCGGGGTTAGCTCCGGAAAGCTTCTTGGTTTCCTGGTAAACCACCAAGGCATAGAGGCAAGTCCGACGAAGATTAAAGCCATTGAAGATACGCGGCCACCCGCACGCATCAAGGATGTCCAGAAGCTGACTGGATGTCTGGCTGCCCTCAGCCGGTTCATCTTAAGACTGGCGGAACGGACACTACCCTTCTTCAAGCTATTGAGGAAGTCCAGACCATTCCAATGGTCTGAAGAAGCAGAAAAGGCATTCTAGGAGCTGAAGCAGCTCCTCACCACTCTACCAACTTTGGTAGCTACGAACCCTGGTGAGCCTTTACTGCTTTACATTTTGGCAACTGACAAAGTTGTCAGCATGGTCCTGGTTGCGGAGAGACCAGAACCGTTACAAGCTCAGGAATCCAAACCCCCCCGGGAGAGTCAGGAAGTTCCTGAAGGCGAGTCTGGGTCCCAGCCCCCAGACTTGGGTCAACAAGGAGTTACTCTTGTCGAGCAAGAAGAGTTGAACCCCCTTGGGAGGGTCCACGTCCCTCCTGAAGAAGCTCTGGGTTCCTCCAACAAGGACCCGATGATCCCCGAAGAAGGTCTGGACCCCTCCGGGAGGGTCCGGGTTGATGAGCAGGAAGCTCCGGGCCCCTCCGGGAGAGTCCGGACAGTCCAACGCCCAGTGTACTTCATCACTGAAGTACTCCACGACGCCAAAACTCGGTACTTGGAAGTAAATAAACTGCTATACGCAGTTCTTATTGCTTCCCAGAAACTTCGACATTATTTCCAAGCTCACAAGATCTCAGTGGTGACTTCATATCCACTGCGAGCGATTTTGCATAACCCCAACTCCACTCTAACCGTTGCAAAGTGGGCAACGGAGTTGGCCGAGTTTGACCTTGAATTCGTCCCAAGACAAGCAATCAAAAGTCAAGCATTGGCGGACTTTTTGGCGGAATGGACCCCCTCTCCATCAAACCCTGGGGGCCCTAGTGAGCAGAAGCCGGAACTCAAGGCTCCGGTCTTCACCGAGCCTCACTGGACTCTCTACTTCGATGGCTCCATGCAAAAGCAGGGGGCCTGAGCTGGAGTCCTTCTCCTCGCTTCAACCGAGGAGAAGGTTAAATACATGGTACACCTTGACTTCAAGGCGACCAACAACATGGCGGAGTATGAAGCACTCATTTACGGACTAAAGGTGGCACTATCATATGGTGTCAAGCAGCTGTTGGTCAAGGGAGATTCACAGCTCATCATTAAACAGGTGAAGGGTGAATGCTCCTGCAACAATCCCCAACTAGCTGCTTATCTCCTTGAAGTCCAAAGGCTTCAGAAGGACTTCGAAGTCCTGTACCTCCACCATGTACAATGTCTCCATAACGCTAAAGCTGATGAACTCTCAACAAAAGCGTCAACCGGAGCTCCGGCTCCCGACGGAACCTTCGTCCAGAGGTTGTCTAAACCGACAGCTCAGCCTGCCGAACTGAGTGAAGGGGGCGAGACCAGCACCTTAAACCTGGCAGTCTCGATGGCCCTGTTACCATGGCAGCCATCAAGGGTCGTAGGTGCTGCCGGATGCTCCGAGCAACCCAACACGCAAGACTCAAATGCTCAAGCTAGCTCTGATGCATGGATCTCGGAGATCCGGAGTTACTTGAAAGACAACTTCCTTCCTGAAGATGATGTATCCGCTGACCAGATAGTCAGATTGGCTAAATGATACACGTTGGTAGAAGGGGATCTCTACCGGCGCGGTGCCAACGACGTCCTAATGCGGTGCATCACAAGGGAAGAAGGCTGCGAGCTCCTCGCAGAAATCCATGGAGGCGAGTGTGGGAACCACGCGTCTCCCCGCACGCTGGTCGGTAAAGCCTTTCGGCATGGCTTTTACTGGCCTACAATGCTCCAGGATGCAAATGAGCTAGTGAAGAAATGTGAAGCATGCCAGTATCATGCAAAACAAATTCACACACCGGCCCAACCTCTACAAATGATACCTCCTACATGGCCTTTTGCTGTGTGGGGGATGGATATCTTGGGACCTTTCCCAAGAGTCGTCGGAGGTTACAAGTTCCTGTACGTCGCCATTGACAAATTCACCAAATGGTCGGAAGCAACTCCAGTTGTGACAATAAACAAGCAATCAGCCATCAACTTCTTACAGTCCATCGTATGCAGATTTGGAGTCCTAAACAAAATCATAAACGATAATGGGACCCAATTCACAAGCTCTGCATTCCAAGGATATTGCGAAGATCTCGACATTCAAGTCAGCTACGCTTCCGTAGCTCACCCGGCAAGCAATGGCCAAGCCGAGAGAGCAAATGCAGAAATCCTAAAATGACTCAAGACATGCACATATGAGCGTCTAAAAAAATATGGAGCCAACTGGATTGAAGAGCTTCCGCCCACTCTATGGGCCAACAGGACAACCCCAAACCGGTCAACTAGAGAGACACCCTTCTTCCTGGAGTATGGAGCCGAGGCCGTCCTTCCTCCAGAAATCACCTTGGGGACACTCTGGGTCCGGACCTTTGACGATGCCGTGCAGGACCAGCTCCGGCATGAAGACCTTCACCTCCTTGAAGAGGGAAGGTGTTGAGCAGCTGTTCGGAATGCCCGATACTGCCAAGCTCTCCGACGCTATCACCAAAGTCATGTTCACAGCCGACAGCTCGAGGAAGGCAATCTGGTGCTACGGATAATACAGTCCAGAGAAGGGTTAAGCAAACTCTCCCCCGGTTGGGAAGGACCCTTCCGAGTGATTAAAGTATCCTGTACCGGATGCGTTCGCCTGACAACCGAGGATGGGACACCTCTCCCTAATCCTTGGAACATTGAGCACCTCCGTAAGTTTTACGCTTAATATCACGGAGGTGAGTCTGTAGTTACACATGATGTATGTTATAGAGTCATTGTACAGAGTCGGGTAGCTCCTTCGGGAGAACAGTCGAACCTTCCCCGGAAGGTCCGCAGAGTTCAGTCAACACTTGTCACAGTCTCAGAACTAAAAGTGTAGCTAGCTACCTGTGATGCCCGGTTCCAAAAAATGCACCAAGCTAATGCATATGTGTGCCCAGGATGTTCATCACACATACACGAGTGCCTTCACAAAAGAGTATACAGAAAATTACCACAGAACAAGATTAATTAACCAAATTGTGACACCCTGTTCTGAATATGAACCAAGCGTAACGCATATGTGTGCCCAGGAAGTTCATCACACATATACGGTTGCATCACAAACGATATACAAAATTTAACCACGTATTAACTATTAAATAAGTACTTTATTACAATAATCCAATAGTTCACAAATGATAAAACTCTAAATAATGCAGCGGAAAAATAACTAAGCAGCACGACTCCAATCCACAGGCAATTAACGGCGGTACGCAACCTAGTACTCCACGTGATCCTCAGGATACTCCCAATTGTCTCCAGTAGCTGTTGGGGGGGGGGGGATTGCAAGAGTGAGTACATGTCGTACTCAGCAAGTGTGGAAAGTATGACATGTGGCTTATTCAAATGACGAATGTAATAATGGCTAAGTGCTGAAAAGTACAGTAAAACATTTGAAAAGCATTATACTATGTCTATGTGAAACAATCCCATCATATCCATCATATTAACAAAATATAAACCATATCCAATTATTGCCAACATCATCATTATCCATGTCCAGTTACCAGAACTCAAATTCATATCCATGACCATGATCCATAAACCATCCATAACCATTACCAACCCATAACCATAAACCAACCATCCCAAAATTCCAAATCCAACTCTAATCATGTAGGTCATCCAGGCGCTCATGACCGGGAGCACGGCTATCATGATAGTTTTTAACACTCTGTAGAGGTTGTACCACTTTACCCACATGTTCGTGATTTCATCACCTTTCGGTGACTAAGAAACCTCCATTATGCCATCTCACACTTCCGTAGGTGTGTGGCCAAGAGATCACAAAATAGCTTTCAAAAGGGACTACTGGTATGTACGGGCCCACTAAGGTTTCACCGACAGGCTTAAATCTCCATTCTCCCACCCACGGGCCCCCTCGTGTGCCATGCGGATCCCAGGGCAGTCCTCCTCGACTCCCATTCCCCGCGCCATCCAATGGTCCATACAATACTAGCAGCGCTCCTAATTATTCAGCTACGCCGCACCCATACTTGGCCTTGTGGTGGCACTGTTGACCTGGCATATTCTCGCATGAACCGGTCCTTAGATCTAAAGCAAGCAAACCACCATAACATCCAACCCATCCACATACCAGGCTTGCTTAGATCACCCATCGTATTGACCAGTTCACATTAACCAGAATATCATTGATGCATAATTAAATGTGTAGTGTTGTTTGCCATCCCAATTAATTAAGCGAAGCAAAAAGGTAAAAACCCTTCCCGACTCTCTACCATAAATTCCAGGTGACAAGGGTGGTTAAACAAAGCTAGTAAACTCCTACGTATGGGTTTCCCATCATATTGACACAAGCATGCAAGTTCACAAACAAAACATTTAATAAAACAGGATCAATATGCTTCAAGGACACTTGCCTTGCTCCGACGGATGGGGTTGCTCAAGCGCTTCAAAGTCTTGATTTTGGAAATCCTCGTATGCGGCCTCTTGAGCATGTTCCTCTACGCGTGATCATACATACAAGAATATACATACAATTCAATATGATGCACACAAAATAATCAACATGCAATGACATGCATGCATACACAATTCAATAATTAATTAACTATGGTTGTTTATTAATTAGATGCAACTAGTTCATACGTGTTCATATGATTTACGGGGGTTTTAGAGTGGATTAATGCTGCTGAAAATAAAAAGACGATGCAACTACGATCAATTTATGTCTATTAGATTCAATATGGTTGCTAAAATTCGCATCAGAAACATGGCCTACCGTAGATGCGATGGCTTCGATGATTGCGGGATGGGGATGATGCATAGACGAAGTAGATGTGCAAGGTCCTCCGGCGGTACGACGATGGCGACGCGATGGCGATGACGATCTCTGGCGGACGGCGGCGCTCTCCTCTTTTTACTCCTCTTATTCCCCTCCTTTTTCTTCTTTTTCTTCCCTACGGCGCAGCCTTCTGGTCTCTGGTTTCTTTTGCCTTCTGTACCGGCGGCTTTTTCCGTGGCTGGCGACGCTGCTTTCTGCGGTTCGGGAAAAAAAATACGATGGCTTCGTTTTTATAGGCGGCGGCTAGGGCGAGCGGCACGCGCGGTGCATAACCGACTCGGTTGGCGGGCGGGCGGGCGCGAGGCGCTGCGCGCTCGGGGCTGCGGTGCGGCGGGCGCGTCGGGCGGCTCGCGGGAGTCGCGCGGGGGCGCCGGCTCGGTCGGCCTGGCCGGCCGGGCTGCTCCCTTTATTTTTTTTTCTTTACTTATTTATTCATTCTTTATGTTATTATTATTTATTTATTATTATTATTTTTTCTTTTCTTTTCTTTTTTTTTCATATATAAATATTATCATTAAATATATATTATTATATATATTCTTATTTATTTTATTTTTATATGTTATTATTATTTTTATACTTATTCCCTATTACAACTTTTATGCTACTATTTTCTTTTTCTTCTTTTGCTACACCATATATGTATATACGCTCCATCTTTTATTCCTTTCTTTTATTCTATTAATATTATATGCATGAACATGTATGCAATGCATAATGCGAAAATTGAGGGTGTTACAAACCTCCCCCCCTTAAAGTGAATCTCGCCCTCGAGATTCGATAGCGTGGAGAAAAGATGAGGGAATTCTGCCTTCAGGTCTTCTTCACGTTCCCATGTAGCTTCGGCTTCCGTATGGTGTTTCCATTGCACTTTGCACCAACAGATCCTCTTATTCCTTGTGACCCTTTCCTTCATGTCCAAAATTTTGATAGGTTGCTCGACATAGGACAAATCCTCTTGAAGTTATAACTCATCCATCGGCACTTGTTCTTCCGGTACCCTGAGACACTTCTTGAGTTGAGAGACGTGAAACACGTTGTGTACATCAGAGAGATACGTCGGCAGCTCAAGTCGATAAGCTACCTCTCCTCGCTTGTCCAGGATCTTAAATGGTCCGATGTAACGTGGTGCCAGTTTTCCTTTGACGTTAAACCGTCGCTGACCTCTGATAGGTGACACTTTGAGGTATACAAAATCTCCAACTTCAAAAGTCAGACTCCTTTGCCTATTATCAGCATAACCTTTCTGTCGAGACTGGGCAGCCTTTAAGTTTTCCCGTATTATTTGGACTTGCCTTTTAGCATCTTGTAACACGTCGGGACCAAACACTTGATTCTCTCCGGTTTCATTCCAAAACAAGGGAGTCCTACACTTCCTTTCGTACAATGCTTCATAGGGTGACATTTTCAGACTTGCTTGGTAGCTATTGTTGTACAAGAATTCAGTGTACGACAAACTTTTATCCCAACTTTTCCCATGCTTTAAAGCACAAGCTCTTAACATGTCTTCCAAAATTTGGTTGGTCCTCTCGGTTTGTCCATCTGTTTGAGGGTGATACGCCGAACTGAAGTTCAACCTTGTTCCCATTGCTTCATGTAATTTCTGCCAAAATCTGGAGGTAAACTGAGAACCTCTATCCGAGACTATATTCTTCGGTACTCCGTGTCGACACACAATATGCTCCATATACAATTCTGCTAGCTTCGCGGTGGTATATGTGGTCTTGACAGGGATGAAGTGAGCTGATTTTGTCAACCGATCCACAATAACCCATATTGAATCATAGCTAGACTGAGTTCGCGGTAATCCAACTATAAAGTCCATACCAATCTCTTCCCACTTCCACTCCGGGATCTTTAATGGTTGTAACAATCCAGCTGGCCTTTGATGTTCAGCTTTAACTCGTTGGCACACATCACAAAGTGCAACATATTCGGCTATGTCCTTTTTCATGTTTGCCCACCAATAGCATGTCTTTAAGTCCTTGTACATCTTTGTACAGCCAGGATGAATTGAGTAAGGCGAGTCATGTGCCTCCTTCAATATTGTTTCCCGAATATGCCTAACATTAGGTACCACAATCCTCTTTCCAAGCCATATGGTACCCTGTTCGTCCTCATCAAATCTGAATTCTCTTCCTTCTTGGGTCTTTTCCTTGATTTCCTGTATTTCCTTGTCCTTTGCCCGTCCTTCCCGTATTTCCTGCTCTAATGTTGGGTTGACTTCCATCGTTCCCATCTCATTTATGAATCCAGGGTTCAACCGTTCAAACTCCTTGCATAACTCGGATGGCAGCTCTCGAACTGTGAGTTGATGACTTACTCCTTTTTGACTCAAAGCATCGGCCACTACATTGGCCGTCCCAGGGTGATAGTTGATTCCCACGTCATAATCCTTGATGAGCTCCAACCATCGGCGTTGCCTCAGATTCAGATCTGTTTGCATAAATATGTACTTGAGACTCTTGTGATCCGTATAAATCTCACATCGGTGACCAAAAACATAGTGTCTCCATATCTTCAAGGCGTGTACCACGGCTGCGAGTTCAAGGTCGTGTGTAGGATAATTCAAATCATGTTTCTTTAGTTTCCTCGATGCATAAGCTACCACTTGGCCTTCTTGCATGAGCACACATCCTAATCCTTGTCTTGATGCATCACAATATCTATCAAAACTCTTGCTCACGTCCGGTAATACTAACACCAGCACGGTTGTCAACCTTTTATTTAACTCCTCAAAGCTATCCTAACAAGCTTGAGTCCATCGGAATGCCTTCCCTTTCATGAGTAATTCGGTCATAGGCTTGGCTATTTTTGAGAAGTCCTTGATGAATCGGCGGTAATATCCAGCCATTCCAAGGAAACTCCGAATTTCCTTGACATTCTGTGGCGGTTCCCACTTAAGCACATCTCTCACCTTCCCTGGGTCAACTGATACTCCTCCTCCGGAAATAATATGGCCTAAGAAAGAAACTTCCCGTAACCAGAATTGACATTTACTGAACTTGGCATACAATTGATGCTCCCTCAATTTCTGCAGCGTAAGCCTCAAGTGTTCCTCATGTTCCTTCTCATCCTTCGAGTAGATCATAATATCATCGATGAACACTACAACAAACTTATCCAGATATTCCATGAAGACCTTATTCATGAGATACATAAAGTACGCAGGCACGTTCGTCAATCCAAATGACACGACGGTGTACTCATAAGATCCATATCGTGTCCGAAATGCTGTCTTGGGTATATCTGATGGTCTAATCTTCATTTGGAAGTATCTTGACCGCAAGTCGATCTTGGAGAAGATACAGGCACCCTTCATTTGGTCGAACAAAGCCTCTATACGGGGCAGTGAGTACTTGTTCTTAATTGTCACTTCGTTGAGAGACCTATAGTTCACACACATCCTCTGGGTTCCATCCTTCTTATCTACGAAGAGCACTGGGGCTCCCCACGGGGATGAGCTTGGGCGTATAAAACCCTTCTCTAGCTGCTCTTGAATTTGCTTCTTGAGATCTGCTAATTCCTTAGGAGGCATCCTATACGGCCTCTTAGCTATAGGTGTAGTTCCGAGTATCAACTCAATGGCGAATTCTATGTCACGATCAGGTGGCATACCTGGCAACTCATCTGGAAACACGTCTGGGTACTCGCGAACGATCGGAATGCTTTCCAATGTCACTCCTTCCACATGATTCAGCATCGCTTTCTCTCTTGTAGGTTGGGCTGCCTCAACTTCGATGCGTGTACCATGTTCACTTGTCAACTGCACAATCCTCTCGGCACATTGGATGACTCCATTATACTTGCTCAGCCAGTCCATTCCAAGTATTATGTCTATTCCTTGGGAGTCCAATACTATGAGGTTTGCGAGAAAGTCTACCCCCCTTATTTTAATGCTTACTTTCGGACATACTATATTTGTCCTCATCTCTCCGCCAGGAGAACTTACTAGCATAGTTTGCTTCATATGAGATATAGTCAAATTGTACTTGGCAACATACTTTGACGAGATGAATGAATGAGATGCTCCCGAATCAAATAAAACAGTCGCGGGGTTGGAGTTGGCAAGAAACATACCAATCACGACGTCATCAGCTTGCTGGGCTTCCTCAATAGAGACATGATTCACATTGCCACGAGCAAAATTCTGCTGTCCACAGTTGCCTTGTGGTGCTCCTCCATTTGGTCGCGGGTGATTTGGCCTTGGTGCATTGTTCATAGGTCCATAGTTTCTCCTGGGGCATTGACTTGCAAAGTGCCCAGGTTCTCCACACACATAGCATGTCTTACCGCCCGTAGCATTGGGGAAGTTTGGGCGCAGCTGGTTTTGAGCGTTTGCCGCCATGTTAGGACGCGACGCAGGTGGCACAGGATAGCGAGGTGCTTGCATGGCGGGGCGTTGCTGCGGTGGCTGATTTGGGCGGGGCGGATAAGCGGCACGGTATGCAGGAGCAGATGGGTTGTAGTGTGGTGCAGTAGGTGGTGCATAGCGGGGGCGAACATTGCTTCCTTGCTGCGGTCCATGATGTGGCATCTTCCTCTTGTTGTCCTGCTCCATCTCACAAATCTTGTTCTCAACCAAAATAGCCTTGTCAACCAGCTTTTGGAAGTTTGGATAATCAGTATTGAGCAACTGGACTTGAATTTCATTGTTGAGACCCCTCATAAATAGATACTGCTTCCTACTATCAGTGTTGATGTCTTCTGGAGCATATCTTGATAGTTGAGTGAATTTTTTGAGATACTCACTCACGCTCATCCTTCCTTGCCTGAGATTTTCAAAGTCTTGTCTTCTCAGTATCATAAATCCTTCAGGTACATAGTGGGAACAGAAACTCTACTTAAACTCATCCCAAGTGATTGCCCCCTGATTATCATGAGTGTTGCAAAGAGCTTCCCACCAGTCAGCGGCTGCTCCAACTAGTTGATGTGATGCAAAGAGAACCTTCTCCCTATCAGTGCACTGGACAATAGAAAGTTTCTTCTCAACGGACTTTAGCCAATCATCAGCTTCCATTGGGTCTGTGGCTTGTGCAAAGGTAGGCGGTCTGGTCCTCATGAACTCTCCCAAACGGTTGTGGTGTGGCTGGGGTGGTGGCAGTGGCGGCATATGAGGCTGATTGCTGTTGCCAGCTTGCAGCTGTCCCATTGTTTGTATCATGGTATGCATGAGCTGGTTCTGATAGCTAACAATTGTTCAATATTGATAGCTCCATGAGCATGTCCCTGATTGTTCTGAGGTACTTCATTGCGCTCCTCCTCATCGTTGGTATCCCTCTGGTTACGAGTTCTCACCATCTGTTGGCGAAAGAAGGGTGGGGACAGAAGGATTTAGAATTTGGAAAGAAACGTCCCGACTATATGCATCAAGGTATGTGACACTAAATAATCCTTTATTAATATAGACCTATATGAGGATGTGGACAAGTGCCGAAGCATTCCACAACTCTTTACTAAGCACACAAGCACTCAAACAAGCACCAAACAAAATTGACAAAAATCCTAAAAGAAGTAACACAACTCAAGGTCACACAAGTATGTCTACATTGCTCTTATTTAACTAATGGGGGTGTGCCTATCCCTGAGTCGTGGCGTAGGTCGAGGACTACTCGTCATCAAGCGGGAACTCCTCCAGGTCCTCGTCGTCGTCGTCGTCGGGGTCCTCGGGGTCCTGTGGTGGTGAGGCAGCAGGCGGCGGTGGTGCGGCAGACGCCACACTGGAAGGCTCCTCGTCAGAGGACTCCTCAGAAGACGACTCACCTGGCCGTTGCGACAGTCTGGGGAGTCTGGGGTCCATGTCGGGGTGTCGGACGCATAGTCGTCCAGGTCCTCGTCGGTGATCCGATGATACCTCCTGATTATCACCTCGTGGCGCTGGGCGAGGTCACGTCCATCCTGAATCTCCTGCTGCGCCCTCTGAAGTCAGGCACTGAGCTGGGCCACGTCGTCAACAGTCTGACGAGACTGCGGGAGGTCCAGGGGTCCCTCCACGTGCCTGGAGATGAAGCTCGCAGTGCCACTGGGACGCTGCAGAACGAAGGCGTGCAACGTGTCCTCCAGAAGGAAACGGCGGGCGTGACTCCAAAAGGTGGCTGCTTCCCAGCTAGCATCCTGCTCCGCAGATCGGCGGGAGCTCCTCCAAGCAGGACTGCTGTGGGTCTTCACCAACTCATCACCATAGTAGATGTAGATCTTGCAGCTCCACTCTTTCCTCCTGGGGCGCTGCACTCCAGTGGTGTGGTAGGAGAGCGAGAGGCTGTGGTGACGGTAGCCAGCCTCACGGAGTAGGGCACGGAGACGATGTCGCAGTTGTCCTGCGGCCCTGCCGTCAGAACGGATCACCACGGGGTGACGAGGATCGATGGCCGGAGAGCGACTGGCCAACCTACGCGGGGGCACAAGTCCACCGGTCGACTTACGGGGGGTTGTCTTGGGCCGGGCCATCTACATAAAACAAGAATACATTAGAGGAAAAAAATAACGGAATACAAATCTGAAAATTGCAGCAGCTAAAATGGCGGAAAAAGAGCGGTGCAGCGGTTCCAAAAGAACGAAAAGATAGAGAGAAAAAATGCAGCAGCCAACACAATAATTTTACCCACACATAACAGCAGCAAAACACACTTTTTTCGCGAAAATTTAAGCAGCAAAACAGCAGCACTTAATATTGCTCACTTCTGAAAATTTTTATCAAAAATGCAGCAGCGATCAATACTTTTTGCGGCTGAAAATAAGGGAACAGAACAGCAGCAAGAATTTTTGAAAATAGCAGATTAGAAGAGTGTTCCTAAGTGCTCTAGAGTGTCCATTCTACCTAGGCTTGCGTCCTACGGTCAACGCGGCTCTGATACCAATTTGTGACACCCGGTTCCAAATATGAACCAAGCGTAACGCATATGTGTGCCCAGGAAGTTCATCACACATATACGGTTGCATCACAAAAGATATACAGAATTTAACCGCGTCTTAACTATTAAATAAATACTTTATTACAATAATCCAATAGTTAACAAATGATAAAACTCTAAATAATGCAGCGGAAAAATAACTAAGCAGCACGACTCCAATCCACAGGCAATTGACGGCGGTACGCAACCTAGTACTCCACGTGATCCTCAGGATACTCCCAATTGTCTCCAGTAGCTGTTGGGGGGGATTGCAAGAGTGAGTACATGTTGTACTCAGCAAGTGTGGAAAGTATGACATGTGGCTTATTCAAATGACGAATGTAATAATGGCTAAGTGCTGAAAAGTACAGTAAAACATTTGAAAAGCATTATACTATGTCTATGTGAAACAATCCCATCATATCCATCATATTAACAAAATATAAACCATATCCAATTATTGCCAACATCATCATTATCCATGTCCAATTACCAGAACTCAAATTCATATCCATGACCATGATCCATAAACCATCCATAACCATTACCAACCCATAACCATAAACCAACCATCCCAAAATTCCAAATCCAACTCTAATCATGTAGGTCATCCAGGCGCTCATGACCGGAAGCACGGCTATCATGATAGTTTTTAACACTCTGCAGAGGTTGTACCACTTTACCCACATGTTCGTGATTTCATCACCTTTCGGTGACTAAGAAACCTCCATTATGCCATCTCACACTTCCGTAGGTGTGTGGCCAAGAGATCATAAAATAGCCTTTCAAAAGGGACTACTGGTATGTACGGGCCCACTAAGGTTTCACCGGCAGGCTTAAATCTCCATTCTCCCACCCACGGGCCCCCTCGTGTGCCATGCGGATCCCAGGGCAGTCCTCCTCGACTCCCATTCCCCGCGCCATCCAATGGTCCATACAATACTAGCAGCTCTCCTAATTATTCAGCTACGCTGCACCCATACTTGGCCTTGTGGTGGCACTATTGACCTGGCATATTCTCGCATGAACCGGTCCTTAGATCTAAAGCAAGCAAACCACCATAACATCCAACCCATCCACATACCAGGCTTGCTTAGATCACCCATCATATTGACCAGTTCACATTAACCAGAATATCATTGATGCATAATTAAATGTGTAGTGTTTTTTGCCATCCCAATTAATTAAGCGGAGCAAAAAGGTAAAAACCCTTCCCGACTCTCTACCATAAATTCCAGGTGACAAGGGTGGTTAAACAAAGCTAGTAAACTCCTACGTATGGGTTTCCCATCATATTGACACAAGCATTCAAGTTCGCAAACAAAACATTTAATAAAACAGGATCAATATGCTTCAAGGACACTTGCCTTGCCCCGACGGATGGGGTTGCTCAAGCACTTCAAAGTCTTGATTTTGGAAATCCTCGTATGCGGCCTCTTGAGCACGTTCCTCTACGCGTGATCATACATACAAGAATATACATACAATTCAATATGATGCACACAAAATAATCAACATGCAATGACATGCATGCATGCATGCGCAATTCAATAATTAATTAACTATGGTTGTTTATTAATTAGATGCAACTAGTTCATACGTGTTCATATGAGTTTACGGGGGTTTTAGAGTGGATTAATGCTGCTGAAAATAAAAAGACGACGCAACTACGATCAATTTACGTCTATTAGATTCAATATGGTTGCTAAAATTCGCATCGGAAACATGGCCTACCGTAGATGCGATGGCTTCGATGATCGCGGGATGGGGACGATGCATAGACGAAGTAGATGCGCAAGGTCCTCCGGCGGCACTACGACGGCGACGCGATGGCGACGACGATCTCTGGCGGACGGCGGCGCTCTCCTCTTTCCTCCTCTTCTTCCCCTCCTTTTTCTTCTTCTTCTTCCCTGCGGCGCAGCCTTCTGGTCTCTGGTTTCCTTTGCCTTCTGTACCGGCGGCTTTTTCCGTGGCTGGTGGCGCTGCTTTCTATGGTTCAGGAAAAAAAATACGATGGCTTCGTTTTTATAGGCGGCGGCTAGGGCGAGCGGCACGCGCGGTGCGTAACCGACTCGATCGGCGGGCGGGCGGGCGCGAGGCGATGCGCGCTTGGGGCTGCGTTGCGGCGGGCACGTCGGGCGGCTCGCGGGAGTCGCGCGGGGGCGCCGGCTCGGTCGGCCTGGCCGGCCGGGCTGCTCCCTTTATTATTTTTTTCTTTTTTTTCTTTACTTATTTATTCATTCTTTATGTAATTATTATTTATTTATTATTATTATTATTTTCTTTTCTTTTATTTCTTTTTTTTCATATATAAATATTATCATTAAATATATATTATTATATATATTCTTATTTATTTTATTTTTATATGTTATTATTATTTTTATACTTATTCCCTATTACAACTTTTATGCTACTATTTTCTTTTTCTTCTTTTGCTACACCATATATGTATATACGCTCCATCTTTTATTCCTTTCTTTTATTCTATTAATATTATATGCATGAACATGTATGCAATGCATGATACGAAAATTGAGGGTGTTACACAAATTTTATTAAACAAATCATATTATCCTCGAATACAAGCTCTAATGAATATTAATGACAAGTTCAACTAATGCAGTGGAAATACTCTAATTAAGCAAACTAAACAGCTAGCCAGCATAAGCAATAGGGTATAGCGCAGCTCCAATCAACACCACAGGTAAAGCTGACGATAGACACGGCCTAGAACTCCGCATTATCATCATTAAACTCCCGATCCTGACCTGCAACTATTAAGGGGAATTGCAAGAGTGAGTACATGTCGTACTCAGCAAGTGTGGAAAGTATGACATGTGACTTATTCAAATGACGACAATAATAATGGCTAAGTGCTGAAAAGTACATTAAAACATTTGAAAAGCAATATATTATATTTATATGAATCAAATCCATCATAATTATAAGTAATATCATAATACCAGTATACAATTCACCATCCTCATCAATAATTCCAGATTTCACCATTTGCCAATACCCATATTCAATACCAGAAATTAATCCATAACCATAATACCAACCATAACCATCTCAAATACCATCCCAATACCGAGTTCCCTCTAATCATGGAAGTTGTCCAGGTGCTCATAACCGGGAGCACGGCTATCATGATAGTTTTAATACCCTGCATAGTTTGTACCACTTTACCCACGTGTTTGTGATTTCATCACCTTTCGATGACTAGAACCTCTGTTATGCCGTCTCACACTTCCGTCGGTGTGTGGCCAAGAGATCACAAAATAGACTTTACAAAGGGATTACTAGCCTATTTAGACCCTACTGAGGTTTCACCGGTGGCGATGTCTCCCACTAAGCACATCTTCAACCAAGGGCCCCCTCTTGAGCCATTCGGATCTCAGGGTAGTCCCACCAATCATCAACAAACCCAATCCGACTACCCCTTCCCCAAGCATCCTTAATGGTAAAAATAGCACTGGCAAGCCCTAATTAATCAACTACGCCACACCCATACTTGGCGTCGTGGTGGCACTGTAGTCCTGGCTTATTCTCGCATGAACCGGTCCTTAGATCTAAAGCAAGCAAACCACCATACGTCCAACCCATCCACATACCAGGCTTGCTTAGATCACCCATTACCATATCATATTTAACCAGTTCATGTTAACCATAATCTCATCCATGCATAATTAAATTGAGTGGTATAGTTGTTTCCCATCCCAGTTGATTAAGCGAAGCAAAAAGGTAAAAAGCCCTTCCCAACTCTCTACCATATATTCCAGGTGACAAGGGTGGTCAAAAAATTCTAGTAAACTTCCTATCATAGGATTCCCATCAAATTGACACAAGCATGCAATTTTGCAAACAAAACATTTATTTTAAAACAGGATCAATATGCTTCAAGGACACTTGCCTTGCTCTTGCTGTTGATTAGGGTCAACTTCTTCAAACTCTTGGTGCTGTAGATCCTCCGCGGCACTCTCTAGCGCAAATCCTTCTAATCCACACAATAAACATACAAGACAAGAAACACAATCAAAGAGTGCACAAATATTACTCAATATGACATGACATGCATGATTAATGCAAAGGTAGAACTTGTCAATAGATTGCTTTTAATGATCACTAACTAGTTCTAATAGCTTTTAACAAGTTTATATAGGTTTGAAGTTGATTAGGTCAGTTTTTAGAATTAATTCAACACAATTTAGCCAGGAAGACTGGACTAGTCTGCTAGAGACCGGACAAGTCCACACTTTGTGAGATCAGCAGATTAGGGTTTTCTAGATCGGCATAAATTTGGAGATTAGGTGTTGAATTCACGTAAGGAAAAGATAATAGAAGGTATACCAGGTGTTTAGAACTCCAATGAATCAAGAAACTTGGAGGTAGCACTTGGATCTTGATGATCTAGGGTTGGTGATGAACTTTGAGGTGAATTGGTGATGAAGATCAAAACTTGATGGAGATCTTGATCCTCTTTCATTTCCTCCTCTTCTTCTCCTTGCTTGGGATCTTCTCCTCCCTCCTTGGTGCTGGCTCTCCACGAACTAGGGTTTGGGTGGGGTGGAAAAGTGTCAAATAGATGTCAAACCAAGGGGTGTGGTTTTTTATATAGAGGTGGAGGCTAGGGTTAGATGGATTTCGAGTTTGAGAGGAGTAGTGGCCGGTTTAGAGTCCCTCATGGGCTCTAAAAGAGTTAGGCACGACATCCCTAGGCCCACTTAACGTGAAACCCAAGAAACAAGTCGTAAAACAAAAGATACCTCGGAGTCGTGAAATATCAGACAAGTCCGAAAAGGACCAGACTAGTCCGAAGTCGTCCAGAGAGAAAATCAGACAAGTCTGGCAAAAAATCGGAAAAGTCCGACTTTAAACAGAGAGGAAATCGGACAAGTCCGCTGGAACACCGGACTAGTCTGGAAAAGTCCAAGGACTTAGCAATTTTTCAAGGATTCTTGGAATATCGGACTAGTCCGCACAAAATTGGACAAGTCCAAAAGTTTCCAAAGGCAAAATTGGACTAGTCCGCGGCAAAAACGGACAAGTCCGTTTTTAGTCAGAGAGAAATCGGACTAGTCCGCAGGAAAATTGGACTAGTCCGCACTTTCCTGCGTTTTAAGTGCGGTTTTATTCCAAATACATTTTAAACTCGTTCCTCTTTATGTGGGTTAATGTTAAACATGTATATGAGTGCATGCAAGGCATGATGCATGAAAATGAGGGTGTTACAAACCTACCCCCTTAAAATGAATCTCGCCCTCGAGATTCGACGTAGAAGAGAAGAGATAGGGAAATTCCTTCTTGAGATCATCCTCCAATTCCCACGTCGCTTCTTTTTCTGTGTGGTGCTTCCATTTAACTTTACACCATCTAATAACCTTGTTCCTTGTGACTCTCTCCTTGGTTTCCAAGACCTTGATCGGTTGTTTGGCATAAGTCAAATTTTCCTCTAGTTCCAATCCTTCCATGGGCACTTGTTCTTCTGGTACTCTTAAGCACTTCTTGAGCTAGGAAACATGAAAGACATCATGGACGTCCGAAAGATGAGCTGGCATCTCCAACTTATACACTACTTCTCCTCTTTTGTCCAAAATCTTGAATGGTCCAATATAACAAGGTGCGAGCTTACTCCTTATGTTAAACCTCTTATGACCTCTCATTGGTGACATCTTGAGGTAAACAAAATCTCCTATTTCAAAGGCTAATTTCCTTCTCCTATTGTCCGCATAACCTTTTTGCCTTGATTGGGTAGCCCTCAAGTTTTCACGAATTATTTGGACTTGCTTTTCGGCTTCTTGCAACACATCTGGACCAAATACTTGAGTTTCTCCTGCCTCATTCCAGAACAAAGGTGTCCTACACTTCCTCCCATAAAGCGCTTCATACGGTGACATTTTCAATCTTGCTTGGTAACTATTGTTGTATGAAAATTCTGCGTATGGCAAGCTTTTGTCCCAACTTTTCCCATGCTTCAAAGCACAAGCTCTTAACATGTCCTCCAAAATCTGATTGGTCCTCTCGGTTTGTCCATACGTTTGAGGATGATATGCTGAACTAAAATTCAACCTCGTTCCCAAAGCTTCATGCAATTTTTGCCAAAATCTAGAGGTAAATTGAGAACCTCTATCCGAGATTATCTTCTTAGGGACTCCATGTCGACACACAATCTGCTCTAGGTATATTTCGGCCAATTGTGCAGATGTATACTTGGTCTTGACGGGAACAAAATGAGCTGACTTGGTCAATCGATCCACGATTACCTAAATTGAGTCATACCCGGACTGAGTACGTGGTAACCCAACTATGAAGCCCATTCCAATTTCTTCCCACTTCCATTCCAGGATCTTCAATGGTTGCAATAATCCAGCTGGCCTTTGATGTTCCGCCTTGACTCGTTGACACACATCACACAATGCTACATATTAAGCTATGCCCTTCTTCATGTTATCCCACCAATAGCTAGTCTTCAAGTCTTTGTACATCTTTGTACAACCAGGGTGAATTGAGTAAGGTGAGTCATGTGCCTCTTTTAATATCATCTCCCAAATATGCTTCACATTAGTCACAACGATTCTCTTTCCAAGCCATAAGGCACCATGTTCGTCTTCATCAAATCTGAATTCTCTCCCTTCTTCGGTCATGTCCTTGATTTCCTTGATCGCTTCATCTGCGGTTTGTGCCTCTCAAATTTCTTGCTCCAAGGTTGGGTTTAATTCCATCATCTCCATCTCATTTACAAATCCGAGGTTCAACCGTTCAAACTCCTTACATAACTCGGATGGTAACTCTCGAACTGTGAGTTGATGACTTACTCCCTTTCTACTCAATGCGTCGGCCACTACATTGGCTTTTCCCGGATGATAGTTGATCCCCAAATTATAATCTTTGATGAGCTCCAACAATCTTTGTTGCCTCAAATTCAAATCTGTTTGTGTGAAAATATACTTCAAACTCTTATGATCTGCATAAATTTCACACCTATGTCCAAGGATATAGTGTCTCCAAATTTTTAGTGCATGTACCACGGCTGCAAGTTCTAAATCATGTGTTGGGTAATTCTGCTCATGTTTCTTTAGTTGTCTCGAAGAATATGCAACCACTTGACCTTCTTGCATCAATACACATCCAAGTCCTTGTCTCGATGCATCGCAATAAATGTCAAAACTCTTGCTCACATCCGACAGTACCAAAACTAGGGCTGTTGTCAACCTCTTCTTTAACTCCTCAAAACTGTTTTGACAAGCTTCAGTCCATTGGAACGCCTTTCCCTTCATTAGCAACTCCGTCATAGGCTTGGCTATCTTGGAAAAGTCCTTGGTGAATCTACGGTAATATCCAGCCATTCCAAGAAAACTCCTTATTTCCTTTACGTTTTGCGGCGGTTCCCATTTCAACACGTCTCTCACTTTTCCGGGGTCAACCGATACTCCTCCCCCTGAGATGATATGACCCAAAAACGACACCTCTCCCAACCAAAACTGACACTTGTTGAGCTTGGCATATAATTGATGCTCCCTCAATTTCTGTAGCGTAAGCCTCAAGTGTTCCTCATGTTCCTTCTCATCCTTCGAGTAGATAAAAATATCATCAATAAACACCACAACGAACTTATCCAAGTACTCCATGAAGACCTTATTCATGAGGTACATAAAGTAGGCAGGCGCATTTGTCAATCCAAAAGACATCACGGTGTACTCATAAGATCCATACCGTGCCCTAAAAGCTGTCTTGGGTATGTCCGATGGTCTAATCTTCATTTGAAAATATCCTGACCTCAAATCAATCTTAGAGAAGACACAAGCACCCTTCATCTGATCAAACAAGTCTTCTATGCGTGGCATGGTGTACTTGTTCTTGATTGTTACCTCGTTGAGAGCTCGGTAATCTACACACATCCTTTGGGATCCATCCTTCTTGTCCATAAATAGAACGGGCACTCCCCAAGGCGAAGAGCTAGGGCAAATAAAACCTTTCTTTAGTTGCTCTTGAATTTGCTTCTTAAGCTCCGCTAATTCCATAGGAGGCATCCTATACGGCCTCTTAGCTATAGGTGCAGTTCCAGATATTAAATCAATAACAAACTCAATGTCTCGGTCAGGTGGCATACCTGACAACTCGTCCAGAAAAACATCCAAAAATTCACACACCACTGGAATCTCCTCAATTGCGGCACCGTCCATATGATTCAACTCCAATTGCTTTGGTGCAGTTTGAGATGCTTCAAATTCTACGGTGATCCCTTCCTCATTGGTCAACTTTACCGTTTTCATGGCACACTCAATAACTCCATTGTGCTTCCTCAACCAGTCCATACCAAGTATAATGTCCAATCCTTGAGAATCCAAAACAATGAGGTTGGCGGAGAAGTCTACCCCCCTTATTCTAAAGATTACTTTTGGACATACTATATTTGTCCTCATCTCTCCTCCAGGAGACTTAACCAATCGAGTAAACTTCATATGAGAGATAGGCAAACTATACTTGGCAACATATTTTGATGCAATGAATGAATGCGATGCTCCAGAATCAAACAACATAGTCGAAGGGTTTGAGTTGGCGAGAAACATACCAATGACCACATCATCCGCTTGTTGAGCATCCTCCGTGGAGACATGGTTCACATTGCCACGAGCAAAATTCTGCTATCCATGGTTCCCTTGTGGTTGTCCTCCATTGGGTCTTGGGTTTTGCCTCGGCGCATTGCTTCCTTGACCAAGTCCTGACTTAGGACATTGGTGCGCAAAGTGTCCAGCTTCTCCTCAAGTATAGCACTTCTTAACTCCACCAGAATTATTGGGACGTATTTGGTTTTTAACACTTGCAGCAGTAAAGTTGGCACGAGGTGCAAAAGGCATTGGAGGCCTAGGTGCTTGCATGACAAGGCGCTGTTGCACAAACTGAGTTGGGCGTGGTGCATAACCAGGGCGCTGAGCAGGCGCAGAAGGGCTGTAGTAAGGCGCATTGGGTGGCGCAAAGCGAGGGCGCACATTACTCCCTTGTTGCTGTCCTTGATATGGCACCTTCCTCTTGTTGTCCTGTTCCATCTCACGGACCTTGTTCTCAACCACAATGCTTTGTCCATAAGCTTCTGAAAATTTGCATAGTCACAATTGAGCAATTGCACTTGAATTTCATTGTTGAGGCCTCTCATGAACAAATATTGCTTTCGGCTATCCCGGCTCACATCCTCAGGCGCATACCTTGAGAGTTGAGTGAACTTGTTGAGATATTCACTCACGCTTGATCTTCCTTGCCTTAAATTCTCAAATTCTTGCCTCTTCAAAATCATAACACCTTCCGGCACATAATGGGAACGGAAACTCTCCTTGAATTCTGCCCAGGTAATTCTCTCTTGGTTCTCATGAGCATTGCAATAAGAATCCCACCAATCCACAGCTGCTCCAACTAGTTGATGAGAAGCAAACAAGACCTTCTCCCGGTCACTGCATTGGACAATAGCTAGCTTCTTCTCCACGGACTTGAGCCAATCATCCGCATCCATAGGGTCAGCAGCTTGAGCAGAGGTCAGTGGCCTAGTCCTCATAAACTCTCCCAATCGGTTATGAGGAGGTGGGGGTGGCGGTGGAGGCATGTGGGGCTGATTGTTGATGTTGCCAGCCTGCAGCTGTCCCATAGTTTTCATGGTCTACATGAGCTGGTTTTGCATAGCCAAAAGTTGCTCAATGTTAATAGCTCCTTGGGCAGGTCCTTGTCCATTGTTGTTCTGAGACCCTCCATGGTTCCCCTCCTCATCATTAGCATCCCTCTGGTTGTGAGTCCTCACCATCTGGAGAAAAGCAATAGGTAAGAACTAGAAACGTCCCCAACTATATGCATCAAGGGATATGAAACTAAACAGCTAGCTACACTAGCCTAGGTGGACATGGCAATGCTAAGGTATCCCAGAATCCTCTATTAAGCACACAAGCAAACAATATATATAGCAACAGCACACCAAGCAAAAACACATCGATTCTTGAGTGCTCCTATGTGCTCTAAAGTGTCCATTCTATCTGAGTTGCGTCCTACGGTCAACCTGTGGCTCTAATACCAATATGTGACGCCCGGTTCCGAAAAATGAACCAAGCTAACGCATATGTGTGCCCAGGATGTTCATCACACATACACGAGTGCATTCACAAAAGAGTATACAGAAAATTACCACAGAACAAGATTAATTAACCAAATTTTATTAAACAAACCATATTATCCTCGAATACAAGCTCTAATGAATATTAATGACAAGTTCAACTAATGCAGCGGAAATACTCTAATTAAGCAAACTAAACAGTTAGGCAGCATAAGCAATATGGTATAGCGCAGCTCTAATCAACACCACAGGCAAAGCTGACGGTAGACACGGCCTAGAACTCCGAGTTGGGGGGAATTGCAAGAGTGAGTACATGTCGTACTCAACAAGTGTGGAATGTTTGACATGTGGCTTATTCAAATGACGACAATAATAATGGCTAAGTGCTGAAAAGTACATTAAAACATTTGAAAAGCAATATATTATATTTATATGAATCAAACCCATCATAATCATAAGTAATATCATAATACCAATATACAATTCACCATCCTCATCAATAATTCTAGATTTCACTATTTGCCAATACCCATATTCAATACCAGAAATTAATCCATAACCATAATACCAACCATAACCATCCCAAATACCATCCCAATACCGAGTTCCCTCTAATCATGGAAGTTGTCCAGGTGCTCATAACCGGGAGCACGACTATCATGATAGTTTTAATACTCTTCAGAGTTTGTACCCCTTTACCCACGTGTTTGTGATTTCATCACCTTTGGATAACTAGAACCTCAATTATGCCGTCTCACACTTCCATCGGTGTGTGGCCAAGAGATCACAAAATAGCCTTTACAAAGGGATTACTAGCCTATTTATACCCCACTGAGGTTTCACCGGTGGCGATGTCTCTCACTGAGCACATCTTCAACCAAGGGCCCCCTCTTGAGCCATTCGGATCCCAGGGTAGTCCCACCAATCATCAACAAACCCAATCCGACTACCCCTTCCCCGAGCATCCTTAATGGTCCAAATAGCACTGGCAAAGCCCTAATTAATCAGCTACACCGCACCCATACTTGGCCTCGTGGTGGCACTGTAGTCCTGGCTTATTCTCGCATGAACCGGTCCTTAGATCTAAAGCAAGCAAACCACCATACGTCCAACCCATCCACATACCATGCTTGCTTAGATCACCCATTACCATATCATATTTAACCAGTTCATGTTAACCATAATCTCATCCATGCATAATTAGATTGAGTGGTATAGTTGTTTCCCATCCCAGTTGATTAAGCGAAGCAAAAAGGTAAAAAGCCCTTCCCGACTCTCTACCATATATTCAAGGTGACAAGGGTGGTCAAACAATTCTAGTAAACTTCCTATCATAGGATTCCCATCAAATTGACACAAGCATGCAATTTTGCTAACAAAACATTTATTTTAAAACATGATCAATATGCTTCAAGGACACTTGCCTTGCTCTTGCTGTTGATTAGGGTCAACTTCTTCAAACTCTTTGTGCTGTAGATCCTCCGCGGCACTCTCTAGCGCAAATCTATCTAATCCACGCAATAAACATACAATACAAGAAACACAATCAAAGAGTGCACAAATATTACTCAATATGACATGACATGCATGATTAATGCAAATGCAAGGTAGAACTTGTCAATAGATTGCTTTTAATGATCACTAACTAGTTCTAATAGATTTTAACAAGTTTATACAGGTTTGGAGTTGATTACGTCAGTTTTTAGAATTAATTCAACACAATTTAGCCAGGAAGACCGGACTATTCCGCTAGAGACCGGACAAGTTTGCACTTTGCGAGATCAACAGATTAGGGTTTTCTAGATCGACGTAAATTTGGAGATTAGGTGTTGAATTCACGTAAGGAAAAGATAATAGAAGGTATACCAGGTGTTTAGAACTCCAATGAATCAAGAAACTTGGAGGTAGCACTTGGATCTTGATGATCTAGGGTTGGTGATGAACTTTGAGGTGAATTGGTGATGAAGATCAAAACTTGATGGAGATCTTGATCCTCTTTCATTTCCTCCTCTTCTTCTCCTTGCTTGGGATCTTCTCCTCCCTCCTTGGTGGTGGCTCTCCACGAACTAGGGTTTGGGTGGGGTGGAAAAGAGGCAAATAGATGTCAAACCAAGGGGTGGGGTTGTTTATATAGAGGTGGAGGCTAGGGTTAGATGGATTTCGAGTTTAAGAGGATTAGAGGTCGGTTTAGAGTCCCTCATGGGCTCTAAAAGAGTTAGGCACGACATCCCTAGGCCCACTTAACGTGAAACCCAAGAAACAAGTCGTAAAACAAAAGATCACTCGGAGTCGCGAAATATCAGACAAGTCCGAAAAGGACCGGACTAGTCCGAAGTCGTCCAGAGATAAAATCGGACAAGTCTTGCCAAAAATCGAACAAGTCCGATTTTAAACAGAGAGGAAATCGGACAAGTCCGCTAGAACACTGGACTAGTCCAGAAAAGTCCAAGGACTTAGCAATTTTTCAAGGATTCTTGGAATATCTGACTAGTCCGCACAAAATCGGACAAGTCCGAAAGTTTCCAGAGGCAAAATAGGACTAGTCCGCAGCAAAAACGGAAAAGTCCGTTTTTAGTCAGAGAGAAATCGGACTAGTCCTCAGGAAAATCGGACTAGTCAGCACTTTCCTGCATTTTAAGTGCGGTTTTATTCCAAATCAATTTTAAAATCGTTCCTCTTTATGTGGGTTAATGTTAAACATGTATATGAGTGCATACAAGGCATGATGCATGAAAATGAGGGTGTTACACTACCTTGGGTCAAACAAGAAACAAAACACACTTAGCCTGGTTTCGTACCCTAAGGGTGTACTTGTTTCCCCTGTACCCCGGACCTATAATGAAAGACATCTTTGTGTGAAAACAGACTCCACGTGCATTTACTTTGTACAAGCTCAATATTTTTTTATTATTCTCTTTCTTGTCTATAACAAAGTTGTGCGATTCTCAAGAATTTTTTAGATCGACTAATTCATGTACAACTCGAGTCGCATTGTTAATTTCCTTCGGGTTTTCACGTTGTTGAATGGCTCACTCGCCTGAATGCCGCCAGCCAATCTAGGTCCGAAGTGTGCTATCAACTTAGCCTGGTCCTGCACCCTAAGTACGCCACTCTACCTACACCCCGGCAGGCCAAAGTAAGGTGGGTCCTGAAAAACAATTGGACTTGGAGAAAACAACTCAGTGCACTTGGTTGTACGAAGAATTGCACTCGACCTAAATTTTTTTTACGAGAATAGTTATAGATAGGAAACAAATTTTACTATTTTTCTTGACTTCAGTGCGCAGGAAAAATAAAGATCTCATGATGATGGTGAATTAAGCCGGAGCTATTAAAGCTCCGACATCCCCTAGATGGCTTGTAATCGATGTTTTAAACATTGATAGCAAGTATCACTGGAGCTACTTAGCTCCGGTAAAGCCAGGGGGCTAGCCGCCAAAGTGAACAAAAGATGGTGGGAAGACTTCAGGAGACTAAGTGTCGACGCTCTATGCATTGATGGAGACCACTGCTGGAGCTACCAAGCTCCGATGATGGTCAAAGCCAGAGCCCTTAAGCTCCAACAACCTCAGGAAGCCTTCACTACTGAAGACTTCGGACCTACGCTCTACAAGTCTGAAGCACGCAAGTCCTCAACAGCAGTTACATCCTCTTGGTATATGTTCATAATCAAATTGTGTACATCTACCAGGGGGCCAAGTGGGACAAAAGTGTTGAAGGCAAAAAATGAAATTCATAAAAAACTTGGATTTCATTCATCTGGAGACAAGAGATTACAAAATTGTAGAAGAAGAAGAGAGAATACAAGCGGGAGCTACAAAGAGATGGTCCTAGACCCTATGGAAGAACGAGGTGACCTTCTGGGCAACCTCAGAAATGGTGGCCTGGGCAGCTTCTCCCTCTCCGTCGATGGGGCCTTGGAGCACCAGGTCCAGGGGGAATTGGGGGTCCCGACTTGTGTAGCACGACAGAATAAATTCTGCGACGCTCTTGGCTAGGGATTGTCCCTCAGTTTCCTGCTGGCCCGCAATGACATCGCCCATCTTGGTGAGTTGTTGCCTGCCGAACTGAGCGCCTGAAACGCCTGGTCCAGCTCTGGTTCCAGATCATCCGGACGCACGGGACTAAAACCCATTGGCGTCAGCGCGTCATTGGTTTTGCCCAGGAAGTCCCAAACTTGTTGGGACTCTGCAACCCTGTCGCTTCGCATCTCCTCCAAGGATCTTCTGGCCACTGCAAGCTTCGAGTTCTCCCGAGCAAGACGCTCCATCTCTTTGGCGTTCTGCTAAATCTTTTCAGCAACCCGCCTTTCGAGTTTACCGATATCTTCCTCCCGAAGATGGATCTTGTTCCGGTAGTTAACCAGGTCCTTCTTTCAACCCCGCACCTTCTTCTCCTTGGCAGCAACGTCAGTTTCCCTCCCGTGGAGTTCCTGTCCTCGCTGCCAAGCCTTCTTCTCCTCTCTCTCGTAGCGCTCATCCAATTTCTTGGTGCGCTCCTCAAGACTCTTGTCACCCAGAGTTAGCCTCTGAGTAAGCTCTTCTTCCCTCTTCACGACGTTGTCCCGCAGCTCCAAGAGTTTTTGCTCTTCATCCTCGAGCTTTCTCTCCCGCTCCTCAAGGGCCTCCCGGCGCTTGACGAGACTGGTGTGGATGGCGTCGAGCCTCTCTTGGCGATCATCCGCTGTGCTATTAGCAGCCTTGGCCTGCTCATAGATGGCCCGGGACTGGTTGTCATGGGATCGCGTCATGCTTTCCCTCTCATCCAACAGCTTACCCCAGTACTCCAGGCGGATCTTCTCCTTCCTCACCCACTCTTTGTCATCAGCCAGCCTCGACTGCGCTAGCTTGGTCTCGAATTGGAGCCGGTTGTGCCACCTCCTAAGAGTTTGACGTTCCTCCTCGAGAGCCTTGCTGTCGTGATAAAAAGCCAGCTGAACCTGGCGAATTGGAGGAGGCGTTGTCAATAGACAACGACAGAGGGATCGGGTCCGGACCTGCCGGGGTCATCTCCGCTGGTTCCAGCGGGTTCTCCGTGACAAAAATTGGGTCCCACTCGACAAGAGCAGTTCCCTGATGTGGGGACCAGAATCCCGACATCCGAGGATCTCATTAGGTGGTGTCGTGCGATGCGACACCCAACAGTTATACGAGAATAGAACCTGAATAAGTACAAGACAAAGTCTTTTATTTTTCATACAGCAGAAGCTTTTACAATACTAGCGGAAGTAAGGAATATATACATATCATAGCTACGCTCTCAGCACTAGCTATGCAAAAGCAAAGTTACCCATGCCTTGGATACTTTGCACTAGCACACTCAATTAGGGCGGCGTGCAGGGTTCCCACTCGGCTGTACACCCTGGAGGGGGTGCAGCCTCATCATCAAACCCTTCATCAACTGTATAACCTGCAAAAAATCGTTAACTGCAAACGTGAGCATAAGGCTCAGCAAGACTAACCCGTCTCACTAGACATATGCAAGGAGAACACTAAAACATAGGTGAGGTGAAGCATAAATGACTCGCCTACAAGTGGATCCTTATAGTCAGGTTTTATGTAGCAAATGACATTCTCCAAGCACGACACATCATAGGCTCCACAATCAAACAAGAAGCGCTTTACTGATGATATGACATGCTTCGAGCACATAATGCTATTACAACTAAAGTATGGGGAAACTGTAAACTTTTAATTATACTATCTCTAAATCATACAAGGTTGCAAAGTAATTTTAATTCAATGCAATGTGATTTTCGGGCTTCTTTAGTATTTACTACGCCACGACACAGTGAACAAGTGGTACTCTATTACTGCGAGGGACAGTGATTGCAATCAGGACACACCTGGACAACACGACACATACGTCGTTCAGAAGTGTCAGCGAGCACACCCGTACCTACATAACACTTCAGTACTAGGTGTATATGGCCACCTTTCGCGAGACACTCAAATGCCGAACCGGTTGATCCGTTACGAGCAGGAGGTCCCTGCATGGGGCGTACTCTGACGTGCCCACCAGCGGATTTACACCTTGCTGCCCTCAACCCACACCTATAAAACGGAACAGTATGCCTCGACACCCAAGTGACCAAGCTACGTCAGTTTATTGGATCCCATATCTCCATTATGTCGCCGGTACAAGTCAAGCTTGTTCAACGGGGCCGCACACGAAGCGGGCCTTAACCGACACAGGCAGGGCTACGCGACCGAGACTCACTTCTCGCCGCTTCCTATCCATTCCCTGCCCGGTCTCAACTTCATTATATTAATCCATTTTCTATCTAGCCAATCCTATGAGATATGTCCTTCATCTCTCGCGAGTAGATTCCAACTACTCGACTTCTACCGGATTTCCTATGCATTAGCAAGGCAGTTACTACAGGTCAAATTGTAACTCATTTCAACCAATCCCTAGGATTTTTGGTCATGCAAGTGGAGTATCAAACACCTTATATGTAATGCACAATATCAACTGAAGGCGTAAGTGAATAAAACTAGAAAACTTTGAAAAGCTCTTAAATGCAAACCGGGGCTTGCCTTGTTGCAGGTCAGAGTCTGAGTTAAAATTTGGAAGATGCTCTTCCAAGACTTCTAGCTCCTCCTCGACTTCGGTCACTATACGATATGCATATAATAGGTATATAAATGACTTTGATAAATAATCATCATCGAGACCAAAATTTTAACCCATGGTGATCATTAGATGATAGGGACCTTAATTGGCTTTGGAACTTTTAGGGTAGATACTAGAAAATATGATCAAGGCTCTTGCAAAGAACAGGAGATGATCAAAGTATAGTGTTGTCTCTAAAATTATGGCAAGCAATAACTTCCAAAAAAATTTTAAAGAAGAAATTGTAGCTTGAACATAGATGCCAGTTGATAATCATGATAGAGGAAGTGGTTCTGGTTTTAGAAAAATTTGTTTCATATTTTTCTAAGCTTTGGAGAAGGAGTTACTGTATTTCTATGTTGGCAAGAATTTCTGGATTTACTTTATAATTGAATTTCTAGCCATTAAATCAATATTTAGTTTGTAACAGAATCAGGACTAGGATAGTAGGTTAATTAAATCCAAGATTTTTACAGGAGCTAGTGTATGACTAAAGGAAGGTTCAGTTTAAATTTGGGACATAATAAAGCAACTGAACATCTGTAAAAATTCAATAACTAGAAAAGGAAATTGAACCATACAGAGGTTTAAACAGGTGCAATGGCTCCCAAACTTTTTCTGGCGGTCAAGAATAGGGCACTAAATTTTATGTGAATTTTGGGGATTTTTCCAGTGGATATCTTATTTGGAAAAATTGTATTTGCATTTGGAAAGATTATATTCTACAGAATTTAACTTTGAGTTTCACAGGAACTCGCCGGAAGTCAAACTCGCTCCAACTCGCCGCCTGGGGGTTTTTGGGGTCGCTGAGCACGACGGTGAGGTTGGTGGGACCAGAGACTCGCCGGAAGTGGCCGTGCGACGACGGTGGCGGCGGTGAGCACTCGGGCAACGTGGAACTCGCTCCAGAGTAGCTCAAACCACTTGGGATCTTCTTCAAAACCTTCCTGGGACGATGCAGATCAAGGAACTGGACCTGAAAGAGGGGGAAACAACCGAAAACTATGAGCTCGACTGTGAATCGAGGTTTCCTCACCGGCGGCGAGCAAAACTCGATTTCCTCAGCCGTTGCTCGATAACTTTTAGGGGTTTTTGCTCAGGTAGGAGCGCTAGGACCTATAGAAACTATCCCTAAGCAATTGCATAGAATGATTACTTGTAGAAACGGAATTTAAACGAAAACCTAGCGAGTTCATTCACTTCGGCCGGAAGAAAGAAGATCAATAACTTGTTCAATTCTCAACAAAAAAGGAAACGATTTGCACCGAGAGTTAGAGCTTGACTAGGCGCACCTTTAAGCTGTTGGAGTCGTGGCTTGAAACTGCGCGAGACGGTGGCACACCACGGAGCAAAGGTGGGCGGCGGCAATGGCGCGCGGCGGAGATTAACTCGCGAGATGGGGAAAACCACTGATCGGGGAGGGGAAATAAGGGAGCGGCGGTGACCTTTTATAGCGCCACGGCAAGCTAGCACGCAAGCAGCTCGCTGGAGCTGCATGCGCGCGCGCTGTCGAGCGGTCGAGCGCCGGCGCAGAGATGGCAGGTGGCCGACCTGATCCGTTCAGCAGCGGCTGACCGGTGGGGCCCACAGGTCAGTCAGACCCCAACACAAAAGTTAATAATTCATTTAAAAATAGAAGATCAACTCCAAAAATCATGAAACTTTGTGGAGATGGGCAATGAATTATTCTGAACCCAATGGTGAACTCAAATCTTATGTTCAAAGAAGTTGGAAAAGAATTTAAAATTAAGATTTGAATTTGATTCAAATTTGCTAAGCGCCTCAACTAAAATAGCAAATGAGTTCCTAAAATCTTGAAATTTTGTAGGCAAGCTATTGAGAATATTAGAAGGTCAACGAAAAATTTAGAGCCTCTAATTTGAAAATTTTGGCAGGGCCAATTAGTACTGCACTTTAAATTGCCTTAATAAACTTCATCCAAATAATTCTAAAAATTGAAGAGGGATGAATAGAATCATTCTAGAATCACTGATGAAGTCCCATACTCATGTTAATAAAATTTAATCCTGAGTGCAAGAAAGGTTTGGATGGTATTAAGTTCATGTGTACAACTATATTGGATCCTTAATATAGTTGATCACAAAAACTCTTGACTGAATTCAAATGCCATAAAAGTGGGGTTTTACATTCCTCCCCCCTTAAAAGAATCTCGTCCCGAGATTACAAGAGAAGGCAAAAGGAAAAGATCTAATGAACATATGCCGCTAACAAGTCCGGATAGTTCGTTCTAAGATACTCCTCGTTTTCCCACATGGCTTCTTCAGCACTGTGGTTGCTCCACAAGACCTTGTAGAAACGCAAGGTGGAACTTCTTGTGGTTCGAGTCTTCTCATCGACGATCTGAGTTGGATGCTCGGAATAAGTGAGATCTGGTTGGAGAGATTCCAAATCTTCTATACGGACATCAGCGGGAGTTTTAAGACATTTCCGTAACTAGGAAATGTGGAATACATTGTGAACTCCTGAAAGTGACAACGGTAACTCCAATTGATAGGCCACAGGTCCGAATTGTTCCAGGATTGTGAATGGCCCAACAAAACGTGGAGCTAGCTTCCCCTTTACTCCGAATCGATGAACCCCTTTCATCAGAGACACACGAAGATAGACGGGATCTCCCACGTTGAAGTGAAGTGGTCGACGTCGTTTGTCTGCATAGCTCTTTTGATGAGACTGAGCAACTTTGAGATTGGCTTGAATAGTGCGAACTTGCTCTTCGGCTTCTTTTATTAAGTCGATGCCATATACTACTCGTTCACCAGATTCGCACCAGTTCAAGGGTGTGCGACACTTCCGGCCATAAAGAGCTTCATATGGCGCCATCTGGATGCTAGCCTGGTACCTGTTGTTGTACGAAAATTCCGCCAATGGTAGATGATCATCCCAATTCCTACCATGGTGGATGACACAGGCGCGAAGCATGTCTTCTAGCACTTGATTCACTCGTTCGGTCTGACCATCGGTCTGAGGATGATAAGCCGAGCTCCGAATCAACTTGGTTCCCAGCGCATCGTGGAGATGCTCCCAGAATCGCAAAACAAATACAGCTCCACGATCGGAGATGATGGTGCGGGGTATTCCGTGGAGGCATACGATTCTGGCAATATATAACTCCGCGTATCTTGATGAATGATAGTTGGTATTGACGGGAATGAAATGTGCCGTCTTAGTCAGTCGGTCAACTATCACCCAGATTGAATCGTGCTTGGAGAGTGAGAGGTAAACCCACAATGAAATCCATGCTGATATCCTCCCATTTCCATGTCGGGATGCTTAAGGGTTGAAGCTGTCCGGCTGGCTTCATATGGTCGGCCTTCACTCGCCAGCACGTATCACACTCGGATACGTATTTAGCTACTTCTCTCTTCATTCGAGTCCACCAGAGCTTCTTTCTCAAATCTTGGTACATTTTGTTACTTCCCGAATGAATATAATACTTGGATAAATGAGCTTCATTCAGTATCTTCCTCCGAAGTTCCATGTTTTGGGGTACCACTATACGGTTGTTAAACCAGAGGGTACCTTCATCATCACTTCGGAAACATTTCATCTCCCCCTTCTCCATTCTTTGCCGAATACGTGACATCCCTTTGTCCTCCTTCTGAGCTGCCATAATATCCTCCTTGATAGTAGGAATGAGAGCTAGAAAGTAGAGTGCCCCATATGGAACCAAGTAGAGACTCGGTTCTCCTTCTTCCATGGAGTTGATGGAAAGACTGTTGACATGGGACTTGCGGCTCAGTGCATCTGCGACTACATTCGCCTTGCCTTGATGGTAGTGGATCTCAATCTCATAGTCCTTGATCAACTCTAACCATCTTCGTTGTCGCATATTCAAATCCTTCTGGGTGAAAATGTATTTCAAGCTCTTGTGATCAGTGTAGAGGTGTACTAGATTACCTAGTAGATAATGCCTCCACATCTTCAATGCCAGTACCACAGCAGCGAGCTCTAGATCATGAGTCGGATAGTGCTGCTCATGGTTCTGAAGCTGCCGTGATCCATAAGCGATCACTCGTCTATCCTGCATCAACACACATCCCAAACCAATTCCTGATGCATCACAATACACGTCAAAAGATTTGGTTGTGTCTGGTTGAGCTAATACTGGTGCCGTTGTAAGGTGTTTCACCAATGCTTTGAAACCTGCCTCACATGCCTCAGTCCATACATACTTCTGCCCTTTCTTCAGAAGTTCTGGTATTGGTTTAGCTATCTTGAAGAAATTGGGTATAAACCTTCGGTAATATCCTGCTAAACCCAGGAAACTTCGGACTTCATGTACAACCTTTGGAGACTCCCATTTGAGGACTTGCTTGATCTTGCTTGGATCAACTGCAATCCCTTCTATTGATATGATGTGCCCTAAAAATGGCACTTGGCTGATCCAGAATTCACATTTGCTGAACTTAGCATATAGCTGATGGTCCCGTAATCGTTGAAGCACGATACGCAAGTGTTGAGCATGTTCTTCTTCGGATTTTGAATACACAAGTATGTCGTCAATAAAGACCACGACAAACTTGTCCAATTCCGGCATGAACACCGAGTTCATGAGATACATGAAATGAGCCGGTGCGTTGGTCAATCCGAAGGACATCACAAGGTACTCATACAGTCCATACCTCGTTAAGAATGCTGTCTTTGGTATATCTTCTGGTCGGATCCTAATCTGATGATAACCAGAACGAAGATCCATCTTCGAAAATACTTTATCGCCCACCAATTGATCCAAGAGAATATCAATGCCTGGCAGTGGATACTTGTTCTTGATGGTGACAGCATTAAGTGGACGATAGTCTACACACAGCCTCAATGCCTTATCTTTCTTCTCTACAAACAGTGCAGAACAACCCCATAATGATGAACTCGAATGAATGAAACCCTTGTTCTCAAGTTCGGTTAGCTGCTCCTTAAGTTCTGCAAGTTCCTTGGGTGCCATCTTGTAGGGTGATCTTGAGATTGGCACTGTGCCCGGTGCAAGTTCAATCTTGAACTCTATATCTCTTTCTGGGGGCATACCAGGAAGATCTTCAGGAAACACGTCCGGGTATTCACATACTATCAGAATATCCTTAAGTTCTATAACCTCGGTATTGTGAGTAGATGGGTCCAATGGAATGATGTTCTCAAGATTGAGAACTTGGGGTTGATGGAGTGGAGAGTTTAGATAAATCTTTCGAGGAACGATATCAAGAATAGCACCATGGTATTGCAACCATGACATTCCTAAGATGATATCTAGCTTTTGAGTCTCTAAGATAATGAAGGAGGTAGGATCGATGTTCCCATCTAGGTCAAGAGGTACCCTATGGACCATTTCATATGTTACTACCCTCCCTACTGGAGTGCAAATCATATAAGGAGTTTTGGTGGAGATAACAGGCAGCTGATTTTTAATGACAACAGATTTACTAATGACATTGTGTGAAGCTCCGGAGTCAAAGAGTATGACTACGGAATGATTGAAGATCGAGAACATACCCGTGAGTACGGGCGCGCCTTTCAGAACGTCCTTGATGGCGAGGTGGTGGATGTTGCCGGGTCTGGTGGCTGGCTTCTTGAGCTAGTTGCGGGGTTGGTTGGCCCCCTGATAGGACGATTGCCCTCCGCGTGGTCGATTCTAAGGGCAGTCCTTGGCGAAGTGCCCCGTACGCCCACACGTGAAACACGTGTACGGGGTTTGGCCAGTACAAATGGGAGGACGGAATCCCGGTGCACGTGGTGGAGGTGGAAGTGCACGTGGGATCATCCCCTGTTTTTGCTGTGGTCGGAATCCGGAATTGTTGAATTGGCGACCACTGAACATTGGTGGTCGTGATGGCGGTTGCCACCTCTGGCCGGATGGTGATCGATACACCATACGATACTTCTGAGGAGCACCACCTCCGCTGCCCTGCGGAGCACTCCTCTTCTTTTTATCCGAGGACAACTCGCGGGTAGCGTCCTCCTGCATGATGGCGGCATTGACGATGTCGTTGAAGCTGCCGCGGTTGAACAGGACAAGCTTGTCCTTCAACTTGGGGTTCAAACCCCGGTAGAAGCATTCGCGCTTCCGATCTTCAGTGTTATCTTGGTCCTGAGCGTATTGGGCCAAGTGGTTGAATGATTTGGAGTACTCGTATGCACTCCTTCCTCCCTGCCTTAGCTCCAAGAACTCTTGAAGCTTCCTCATCATAATCCCGGGAGGGATGTGGTAGGCGCGGAACGCCTCCCGGAATTCGGGCCAGCTTACGACATGGCCTGCAGGGCGTGCGACAAGGTAATTGGCCCACCATGCACCGGCAGACCCCTGCAGTTGCTGCGCTGCAAACAGCGCCTTCTGCTGTTCGGTTACCTCGAGTAAGCTGAACTTTCCTTCAATGGTGCGGATCCAATTATCCGCATCCAACGGTTCATCGGCCTCTCTGAAGACCGGTGGATGTGTCGATGAGAAATCAGAGTAGGAACTCTGATATTGCTGACGCGGTCCATCATTCTGTCGTCCTCCTTGACAGGACGAGTGCTGCACTAGAGTCTGCAATAGCTCAGTTTGCTCGTTGCGCGAGCCGAGTACTGCAGCGAGAACCTCCGCGAGACTTTTGGGAAGTGCGGGTGGAGGTGGTGGAGGTGGTTGCGTTTGAGGCGTAGTCTGTCCCGGGGGTGGTGTGTCATCCCCCTGACCTGCACTGGATCCTCCCCCATCTTGACTGGTACGAGTACGCACCATACTGCAATACAACGATTCACACCATAAGTCTCATTGCCTCATGTTCATCCTTCCATAAAAATAGTAATGCGGTAGATAACAATAGATGATGCATAACGTTCATATATATTGATAAAGCACAAACTTTATACAATCTATATTAGCTTGGGCCCAAGTTTACAATAGATTTCCAAAAATAGACAGACTTCATCTAAAGAAGTCGTCTCATCTATGCTTGGGCACCACAAGTGGTCATGTCCATGTCATCGTACACAGACCTCGCTACTATTTAGAACAAGACTCATAAAGTCACACAACACACGTGGTGTTTGCTACACATCATTCCACTCGGCCTAAAGTGTTAAGTACATCAACACAGCCCTCTACTCATAAAACTCGACCTCCTGAGGATCTTCTTCTTCCTCGTCATCCTCAGGAATAGGCACCACTGGTATGGGTGCTGGAGCAGAAGATGATGCCTCGCTCAAAAGCGACGTCCTCTTGGCCATCTTAGCTTGCCAATCTGTCTCTATCATAAACATCCTCCAGGCCTTGTTCTCCTGCTGAGCCTGCTCACAGTTGGTCTTCCAGCTCTGAGCCTCCACTCGGGACTGATCCCGATCTGCAGTCACCGCGTCCAACTGGGTGTCCCGCTGGTGTCCATAGCGTAGGCTCGCCTCTAAGTCAATTTCCATCTCTAGAGTCTCCTGGCGAGATGCGGCTAAATCCATAACAGCGTCATGCCATTGATTCTCCCTAAGGTTCAAACGATGGTTGAGTCCGTCATTTGCCCTCTCAAAGTGATTCGCTCGAATCATGGCTTGCTTCAGATTGTCCATCAATTCTTTTATGCATGCCCTTTGATTTACCTTCTCGGGATGTGATGCGTATGCGTACACCGCTAAGGCTGTTGCGGATGTTTCACCGTGCTCGCCCACCTCCGCAAGCAAGCGGGTTGCCCAGGCTTCAGAAGCCCTTCCGTTAACTGGAAAGAACTCATATGGAGTACCCACCAGATTATGGTAATGAAGTTTGCAAAACCTCCCTATGGCAATGCTTGCGGCGTAGCTCCATGTTTCCTCTAATATCAACCCTTTGATCTTGATGGAGTATGGAGCCCATCCAAGGTGTGGTGGACCAGCAGGTACATCGACGTAGATGGTGCAACTCCACATACCGTTTTCTTGGAACTTCTTGCCCCAATAGCTAGGCAACACCTGGTAGCCAAACTGGCGAAGCAACCTAACCAACACGTCCGGGAAACCGGCTTGCCCGGTGCACGTGGAGAACACCCATCCATTAGGCAACTGGATTCTTGGTGCTGCCATCTGTGGGCAAACATACCCGGATGTCAATACTCTGAATGAGTATTCAACTCAATCAATGATAATGTTCGACAAAAAGGAAATATCCAATATCAATTGATTCAAGAAAATCTGGAAACTGGAAGTGATCACCGTTCCGAATCAGCTGACCTTCCTGTATCAACCCAAAAGTTTTATACAGGAAATGCCAGAGTCAAGAGTTAAGTTGAACATAAAAGTTGTAGTACACTTCAAAACCTTTCGAGATTGTACTCATACAGCTCCAGGTGAACTAATATGAAGAATCTGTACAGGTTTTAAGTTGACTCAAGTGTTCTGGAAATTTTGACAGAACCTCCCCTGTATATGGGCTTACTTCCACATTCTATACAGGTTTATCATGATAAGATATTGAGGTAATGCCAAAATAAACATGGTATAACATCGCGTTAAAAATCCAGAAATAAAAGAGTTCCACCTAAAAACTTTGTTATACAGGTATCGCGCACAAATTCACAACCCTGTGCAAACTGTTCCAAGTTCTGGACTGCAAGAACCAAGTTTGCGACAAATGGAATTAGGCATAGATACACCCAGATTCAGGTCAGGAGTGACAAATAAAGTTGATAGAGGACTTCCTAATCTATCCATAAATGTATATATGTGACCATGTCACTGTTCTGTATTAAGAGCTATAACTAGCCAAACTTAACAGTTGAACTGATGGGTTTGCACCAGCAGTCCTGCAGTTTGCTGTGTTGACTCCCCAATTTGGTGTAACTCCAACCCAAATCAGGAAAAACCTCCCATAAAAAACTTGTAAAACTCCTCCTACCCTTTCCAAACATGTATCACAATAAGGCAGGGGATTTTTCTCAGCAAGTTATGGCAAAAATACAGAGACTGGTGCAATGGTAAGGTCATCTGGAGCAGTTACAATACACTCCAGATTTCAACAGATTACCAAGCTTTTCTGTCTTTGTGGTCAACAGAAAAGTTGTAGATATCTTCACGAGCTTTCCATCCATATATGACACCCCTATACTATCTATTAAATAACCAAGATTACAACCCAGCGAAGTCGAGCCAACTTCTGCCAGAAATCAAGAATCCTGATTCTATCTACTCTATCGAGTCGGAACCCCTTTACGGAGTCCAAACCTACCAGCATCTGATATTTGGACTTTCCAAAACATTATGCATCCATTCTGTCGTTGGGGATGGTCTAGTATCATGTTTGATACTGACGGTACTACGTAGCTCACCAAGGAAAATTCTATCCGGTATTTCCGGTTACGTCTATAGGTGGTTCCTATATCGTTCTCTCACAAACGGCTTCTACACGGTCCTCTACCATAGTTAATGCTGCAAAAGACAAACAATCCCCGTCCACACCTCCACACCTCAAGGGGGGCATGGGGATACATGACAGACAGTCACAATAATATATATGAAAATAAATGCATACAACTCTGGTGTGAGTCGCCCTCGAGCGAGGTCATGTCTCGAGGTACATGGCTATAAATACGTCTGTACAGCAAAATCTTCCGTACGATCCGGCTTATACACACTCAGGCATACGTGTTTTGCATGCTCCCATAGAACATGGATAGTTCTAGAGAGACATACTATCGGGTTATACACCACCCGACAGGGGCTCCCACTAACTTTGAAGCACGCTGGGGTATCGCGTGTCATAGGCTCTCAGAAACATTGAAAGCTTCAGAGACTCCTATTAACTTCTCGTGCCAAGCCACAGAAATTTCACATACCACTCCTCGTATGCTGAGCTTACCGAGATTGATCCGCTCTCGGTGGTGTACCTTACCTCTTACCTGACGTCGGAGCGTCATTACAGAATATAATAACACATAGTTAGTTTACCACCTTTATACCTTATACTAATAATACTCCTTATAAAGGCATATAACTAATTCCTCACTCAAGTCCTAATTTTTGAAAATATGTTCTTTTCAAGTACACCGTTCCCAATGATGCTCTGATACCATGTCTGTGGGGACCATAATCCCGACATCCGAGGATCTCATTGGGTGATGTCGTGCGATGCGACACCCAACAGTTATACGAGAATAGAAACTGAATAAGTACAAGACGAAGTCTTTTATTTTTCATACAGCGGAAGTTTTTACAATACTAGCGGAAGTAAGGAATATATACATATCATAGCTACGCTCTCAGCACTAGCTATGCAAAAGCAAAGTTACCCATGCCTTGGATACTTTGCACTAGCACACTCAATTAGGGCGGCATGCATGGTTCCCACTCGGCTGTACACCCTGGAGGGGGTGCAGCCTCACCATCAAACCCTTCATCAACTGTATAACCTGCAAAAACTCGTTAACTGCAAACGTGAGCATAAGGCTTAGCAAGACTAACCCGTCTCACTAGACATATGCAAGGGGAACACTAAAACATAGGTGAGGTGAAGCATAAATGACTCGTCTACAAGTGGATCCTTATAGTCAGGTTTTATGTAGCAAATGACATTCTCCAAGCACGGCACATCATAGGCTCCACAATCAAACAAGAAACGCTTTACCGATGATATGACATGCTTAGAGCACATAATGCTATTACAGCTAAAGTATGGGGAAACTGTAAACTTTTAATTATACTATCTCTAAATCATACAAGGTTGAAAAGTAATTTTAATTCAATGCAATGTGATTTTTGGGCTTCTTTAGTATTTACTACGTCACGACACAGTGAACAAGTGGTACTCTACTACTGCGAGGGACAGTGATTGCAATCAGGACACACCCGGACAACACGACACATATGTCATTCAGAAGTGTCAGTGAGCACACCCGTACCTAAATAACACTTCAGTACTAGGCGTATATGGCCACCTTTCGCAAGACACTCAAATGCCGAACCGGTCGATCTGTCATGAGCAGGAGGTCCCTACGTGGGGCGCACTCTGACGTGCCCACCAGCGGATTTACACCTTGCTGCCCTCAACCCACACCTATAAAACGGAATGGTATGCCTCGACACCCAAGTGACCAAGCTACGTCAGTTTATTGGATCCCATATCTCCATTATGTCGCCGGTACAAGTCAAGCTTGTTCAACGGGGCCGCACACGAAGCGGGCCTTAACCGACACAGGCCGGGCTACGCGACCAAGACTCACTTCTTGCCGCTTCCTATCCATTCCCTGCCCGGTCTCAACTTCATTATATTAATCCATTTTCTATCTATCCAATCCTATGAGATATGTCCTTCATCTCTCGCGAGTAGATTCCAACTACTCGACTTCTACCGGATTTCCTATGCATTAGCAAGGCAGTTACTACAGGTCAAATTGTAACTCGTTTCAACCAATCCCTGGGATTTTTGGTCATGCAAGTGGAGTATCAAACACCTTATACGTAATGCACAATATCAACTGAAGGCGTAAGTGAATAAAACTGGAAAACTTTGAAAAGCTCTTAAATGCAAACCGGGGTTTGCCTTGTTGCAGGTCAGAGTCTGAGTTAAAATTTGGAAGATGCTCTTCCAAGACTTCTGGCTGCTCCTCGACTTCGGTCACTATACGATATGCATATAATAGGTATATAAATGACTTTCAAAAATAATCATCATCGAGACCAAAATTTTAACCCATGATGATCATTAGATGATAGGGACCTTAATTGGCTTTGGAACTTTTAGGGTAGATACTAGGAAATATGATCAAGGCTCTTGCAAAGAACAGGAGATGATCAAAGTATAGTGTTGTCTCCAAAATTATGGCAAGCAATAACTTCCAAAAAATTTTTAAAGAAGAAACTGTAGCTTGAACATAGCTGCCAGTTGATAATCATGATAGAGGAAGTGGTTCTGGTTCTAGAAAAATTTGTTTCATAATTTTCTAATCTTTGGGGAAGGAGTTACTGTATTTCTAAGTTGGCAAGAATTTCTGGATTTACTTTATAATTGAATTTCTAGCCATTAAATCAGTATTTAGTTTGTAACGGAATTAGCACTAGGATAGTAGGTTAATTAAATCCAAGATTTTTACAGGAGCTAGTATATGACTAAAGGAAGGTTCAGTTTAAATTTGGGACATAATAAAGCAACTGAACATCTGTAAAAATTCAATAACTGAGGAAGGAAATTGAACCATACAGAGGTTTAAACAGGTGCAATGGCTCCCAAACTTTTTCTGGTGGTCAAGAATAGGAAACCAAATTTTATGTGAATTTTGGGGATTTTTCCAGTGGCTATCTTATTTGGAAAAATTGTATTTGTATTTGGGAAGATTATATCCTACAGAATTTAAATTTGAGTTTCACAGAACCTAATTGATACTGACAGAAACTAGAGCTCAAGTGCTTTCAAACAAAATTTGTTTCAATATTTTTGGAGTACTCTACAGAGAGATATTCAATTTAGAAGTTTGAATAATTTTCTGGAATTATTTTAATAGCCCATTGGCGCCAAAATTCAAATTTCAATCGGGCGGGTCCCTTGGGCCACGTGGCGCGCTCTGGTCAATGCAACATCATGGTCCATAGACCTATTCGCGCGCGACCGCATGGGATCCCAGCCGCACCGTGATCTCGCAGCCGCTGGCAGGTGGGACCCTACGGGGTCGTCTTCTACCTCGGGCCAGTGCCCGCGCGAGGCGGCGCCCGCGGCGGTGACTCGCCGGCGAGCTCGCCGCCGGCTAAACCGACGGGCCAAACTCGCTCAAACTTGCCGCCTGGGGGTTTTTGGGGTCGCTGAGCACGACGGTGAGGTCGGTGAGACTAGAGACTCGCCGGAAGTGGTCGTGCGACGGCGGCGGCGGCGGTGAGCACTCGGGCAATGTGGAACTCACTCCAGAGTAGCTCAAACCACTCGGGATCTTCTTCAAAACCTTCCTGGGATGATGAAGATCAAGGAACTGGACGTGGAAGGGGGGGGAAACAACTGGAAACTATGAGCTCGATGGTGAACCGAGGTTTCCTCACCAGCGGCGAGCAAAACTTGATTTCCTCAGCCGTTGCTCGATAACTTTTAGGGGTTTTTGCTCAGGTAGGAGCGCTAGGACCTATAGAAACTATCCCTAAGCAATTGCATAGAATGATTACTTGTAGAAATGGAATTTAAACGAAAACCTAGCGAGTTCATTCACTTCGGCCGGAAGAAAGAAGATCGATAACTTGTTCAATTCTCAACGAAAAAGGAAACGGTTTAAGCTGTTGGAGTCGTGGCTTGAAACGGCGCGAGATGGCGGCGCACCACGGAGCAGAGGTGGGCGGCGGCGATGGCGCGCGGCGGAGATTAACTCGCGAGAGGGGGAAAACCACTGATCGGGGAGGGGAAATAAGGGAGCGGCGGCGGCCTTTTATAGCGCCGCGGCAAGCTAGCACGCAGGCAGCTCGCTGGAGCTGCATGCGCGCGCGCTGTCAAGCGGTCGAGCGCCGGCGCAGAGATGGCAGGCGGCCGACCTGACCCGTTCAGCAGCGGCTGACCGGTGGGGCCCACAGGTCAGACATACCCCAACACAAAAGTTAATAATTCATTTAAAAATAGAAGATCAACTCCAAAAATCATGAAACTTTGTGGAGATGGTCAATGAATTATTCTGAACCCAATGGTGAACTCAAATCTTATATTCAAAGAAGCTGGAAAAGAATTTAAAATTCAGATTTGAATTTGATTCAAATTTGCTAAGCGCCTCAACTAAAATAGCAAATGAGTTCCTAAAATCTTGAAATTTTGTAGGCAAGCTATTGAGAATATTAGAAGGTCAAGGAAAAATTTAGAGCCTCTAATTTGAATATTTTTGGCAGGGCCAATTAGTACTGCACTTTAAATTGCCTTAATAAACTTCATCCAAATAATTCATAAAAATTGAAGAGGGATGAATAGAATCATTCTAGAATCAGTGATGAAGTCCCATACTCATGTTAATAAAATTTAATCCTGAGTGCAAGAAAGGTTTGGATGGTATTAAGTTCATGTGTACCACTATATTGGATCCTTAATATAGTTGATCACAAAAACTCTTGACTGAATTTAAATGCCATAAAAGTGGGGTTTTACACCTGAGCTTCTGTAGTACTAGGACCGCCCTCCAAAATAGCCTCGATCGCCGTCGAGGAAGGTCCTGCCACAGAAGTTTTGACCTCCGGAGTTGGATCCGAAGGTCCCGCCGCCTGGTCATCAAAGACTGGTCCCTCAAGCGGGTGCCCAGCAACTTTATCTCGGCACCCTGGCTCAGGCGCGGGCACCTCCGGGACCACCACCTCCGGGGCAGGTGTTGAAGGTTCGGTCGGAGCTGAAGCCACTTCCGGCTCCGACACTGGCGCCTCCTCCACCACCGGCTCAGGCGCTGATGCTTCGACCATCATAGGCTCGGGCGCCGGTATCTCCGCAGCGATTGGTTCAGGCGTCGGAACCTCTCCGACGATCGTCTCTATCGCCGGAACTTCTGCAGCAACCGGCTCTTTCGCCGGAGCTTCTTCGATAACCGGCTCAGGCGCCGGAGCCTCATCGACCACCGGCTCTACCGCTGGGGCATCATCAAACATTGGCTCCACCGCCGGGGCTTCAACAACATCCGGCTCTAGGGCCGGAATCACAGACATCTCCGGTTCTAAGACTGGAGCGTCCACCATATCTGCGTCCATACCCGGAGCTTCAACCTAGGGGATAGGTGCCGCTGGTATATCTTCATTCCAATGGTCCAGCTGAAAGTGCATCTAGGACTCCCTTGTGGGTTTTGGATGATTTATGACAAGCAATTGGGATACTAACCTCTTTATTGAGATGAATGCAGGCCTATAATGAAAAAAATGAGCAAAATACCAAAAAGAAGGGATGAGGAGGAGCAAAGCGGAAATGAGCTCAAGGAAAAAGAATAGCAGATTATTATGTATGGAGTGTGTTAAGGAAACACACCCCAAGAGCTCAATGATAATTAAACACACACATTGCACAGAGTTTCACAGGACTGGACTAGTCCGTTCGTCACCGGACTAGTCCGATAAACCTTTCTGCACCAGATCGGACAAGTCTGATATCTGTTGGACTAGTCCGATATCTTTCTGACTAGAATCGGACTAGTCCCCCCCCCCAGTGCGGACTAGTCCTCAAAACACTACACAAGTCACACAAAATCGGACAAGTCCATTATCAACCGGACTAGTCCGATATCCTTTCTGATCCACTTCGGACAAGTCCGATGTTCACACGGACTAGTCCGAAAAACCCCACTGATCCAAGTCAGACAAGTCCTCCGAGTGCGGACTTGTCATCCAACACACTTAGGGTTTCACATGTCCGGACAAGTCTGATGGACATCGGACTAGTCAGAAGATTTCCAGTAGCAAAATCGGACAAGTCCGCTTCCAGCCGGACTAGTCCGATATTTTGGGATTTTTAGGGTTTGCAACACACAGCACACCGGACTAGTCCGGTGATCACCACGGACTAGTTCGAACTTTCTGAACCCTAACGGTCACTTTTAGAAACCCCATATAAATAGAGGTGCACGGCCCACTTTTACCACTCTAGAACCCTAGCGCCGTCACACCTCCCAAGAGACTCAAAAACAACCTCTCTCCACAAAATTAAGTGCAAAATCGTCCAATCCTTTGAGGATTCAATCTAGATCATTGGAGAGACACTTGCTACACCACATTGAGCTCTTGGTTTGATTCTCTAACACACTCCTGCATTTCAATTGTAACTTTTGAGTGTGTTTTCGGTGGTATTGTGTTTTGTAATCTAAGGGAGCTCTCAAAGTGTGATATCGCCCCTTGAATTTGGTTATTCACCCATTTGTGATTAGTGGAAGAGGATTGGCCTTCGTGGCGATCCAACGAGGGTAGGGTTGGAGAAGACCCGGTCCTTTTGTGGACTCCTCAACGTGGATGTAGGTGGCCTTTTGTGGTAGCCGAACCACGGGATAAACACTTGTGTCTTGTTTCATTGTTCATCATTCAAGTTAATCAACTTAATCTAGGGTTTCACACACAATGTTCATCTTACGTTAAATTGTTAAACATAAGACTTAAGTGTGATATAATTCAGTAAATAGCTGTTAAACTGTTGTTTGATTCTATACTTCTGCTGTACACATAAAAGAATCGAACCAATCAATTAAGTTTAATAAGCTTAGTCCGTGAACACCGGACTAGTCCGCACTTTACCGGACTAGTCCGATATCTATGGTATTAAACCGGTTGTTGAGTGCTGCAGGATCCGACAAATATTCAAAAAGGCCTATTCACCCCCCTCTAGGCCTGCATTCAATTGGTATCAAAGCAGGTTCTTCAAGAAAGACTTTAACCACTCAAAGAGATCATGTCGGACATGAAGGACGTCCACAAAATCAACAACCAAGAGGAGGTTAACAACGACAAGACCCAAAAACTGGAGAGGTACCTCGAAGCCATTCAAGACTTCGAGGACGATGATGAGGAGTCGCTGGAGCTGAAGGCACTCCTCAGAAAGAAGGCACTTTCCAAAGGGAAAGCAAAGGTTGAAGAGAAGAAGAAGGGAAGTAGTCACACCGACTACTCCCGATATCCTTTTAACTATGATCGTCTAAATTCCAATAACAACCATTACTTATCTATCCCACTTGGAAAAGCCCCACACTTCGATGGAAGTGATTACTCCATGTGGAGGCAGAATATGAAAATGCATTTGATTTCCCTCAACCCAAGTTTATGGCATATTGTATGCACAGGGATAGATATTCTGGATGATGACGAAGAGCTCACTCCAAGCCAAGAGCAGGCCATTCATAGAAATGCTCAAGCCGCAGCTGTAATCACATCCTCACTCAGTCGGGATGAGTTCACCAAGGTGGATGGACTCGAAATTGCCAAGGAAATATGGGATACTCTGCAAACCGCACATGAAGGTGACCGACATGTACGTGAAGCAAATATTGAGATGATCGAAGGCGAACTAGGAAGATTCGCAATCGAGGAAGACAAGTCACCTCAGGATATGTACAATCGATTGAAGACACTCGTCAATAAAGTGCGATCATATGGGAGCAAGAAGTGGAATGACCACGAGGTGGTAAAGCTCATCCTTAGAGCCTTTATGCCTCGCAATGTCACGCTATGCTCCATGATTAGAGAAAGCCCCGGATACAAAAGGATGACTCCGGATGAATTGCTTGGTAAAATTATCAACTTTGAAATGATGGAGAAGCAAGCAAAGAACGTCAAGGAAATTGCCGACCTCACTTCGGCAAAGAAGAAAGGAGTCGCTTTAAAGTCCACCCTCAAGCCTCTATACAAAGAAACAAGAGAAGCACAACTAGAGGAGGACAGTGATGAAGAGAGCAGTGAGCTAGATGAAGAGGATTTGATCTTGTTCATGAAAAAATTCAAGAGAATAATGAAGAAAAAGCAAGGGACAAAATCAAGTGAAGGCAAGTACAAGGAAAGAACAAAGCCAAAATTGAGACGGGCGTGCTATAATTGTGGTGAATATAACCACTTTATAGTGGATTGCCCATATGAGGAGAACAAGAAGAAAACTAAAGAATCCAAGCCTCAACCTAAGAAGTTCTTCAAGAAGAAGAAACAAGCCGAACAAGCGCATATTGGGAAGGAGTGGGACTCAAACGATGAGTCCTCATCATTCGATGAAGAAGAGATGGCTAGCATTGCCATCGAGAACACGTCCAAGAAATCTACACTCTTTCCTACACTCGGTGCAAGAAAGGGAAATGGCACTTGCCTTATGGCAAAGGAAGGTAAACGCAAGGTAAACATCAAAACCCCTTCCATGCATTTGAATGTAGGCCTAGAGGGGGGGTGAATAGGCCTTCTTGAATTTTCTCGGTTCCTGTAGCACTTCAACAACAAGGTCAAAACCAGATATATCGGACTAGTCCGGTAAAGTGCGGACTAGTCCGGATTTCACGGGCTAGGTTGATCAAGTTAGGTCAATTTGATTGTTTCGTTGACGTTTGCAGCGGAAATATAAACTTTAATAACAGTTCAATAGTTGTATGTCAAGTTCTATTGCAAGTATGATTCTTGTTCAACTATTTAACTTGAATTCAACAAAATGAATCAAACCCTAGATAATGTTGATCAACTAGAATGATGAACACAAACGAACAAGACACAAGATTTATCCCGTGGTTCGGTTACCACGAAGGCAACCTACGTCCACGTTGAGGAGCCCACAAAAGGACCGGGTCTTCACCAACCCTTCCCTCGTCGGATCGCCACGAAGGCCAATCCTCTTCCACTAATCACACAGGGGTAAATCACCAAGTTGAAGGGGCGATCTCACAAGTTGAGAGCTCCCTTGATTACAAGTTTCAAGACCACCAATAACACACTTCGAAATATACAAATTGAGATACAAGAGTGTGTTAGAGATTCAAACCAAGAGCTCAATCGTGTGCCAAGTGCCTCTCCAATGATCTAGAAGTGATCTTCAATGGATTGATTGATTTTGCACTTAATTTCGTGGAGAGAGATGGTTTTTGAGTCTCTTGGGAGGTGTGATGGCGCTAGGGTTCGAGAGAGAGTGAAAGTGGGCCGTGCACCTCTATTTATATGGGGTTTCTAAAAGTGACCGTTAGGGTTCAGAAAGATCGGACTAGTCCGTGGTGGTGACCGGACTAGTCCGGTGTGCTGTGCGAAGCAAACCCTAAGTGTACAGGAATATCGGACTAGTCTGGTTGAAAACGGACTTGTCCGATTTGCTACTGGAAATCTTCGGACTAGTCCGATTGCCATCGGACCTGTCCGGACAAATGAAACCCTAAGTGTTTGGGATGACAAGTCCGCACTTGGAGGACTTGTCCGATTTAGATCAGTGTGTATATCGGACTAGTCTGTGTAGACACCGGACTTGTCCGAAGTGGATCAAAATGAATATCGGACTAGTCCGGGTCACAACGGACTTGTCCGATTTTGTGTGACTTGTGCATTGTGTTAAGGACTAGTCCGCACTGGGGAGGACTAGTCCGAAGTGGAACAGAAAGATATCGGACTAGTCCGGCTGATATCGGACTAGTCCGGTCCTGTATAGCTTTGTGCATTGTGTGTGAGTGATTAAATGAGATTGAGCTCTTGGGTGTGTTTCCTTAACACACTCCATACATACTAAACTACTGATTTCTTCTCCTTGAGCTCAAATTCATTTTCCTTCTCAAATTCCCTCTTTTTGGCACTTTGCTCATTTTTCATCATTTTCCTGCATTCATCTCAACAAAAGGATTAGGATCCCAATTGCTTGTCATAAATCATCCAAAACCCACAAGGGAGTCCTAGATGCACTTTCAATCTCCCCCTTTTTGGTGATTGATGACAACCAATTGAGATTTCACAAAATGAGGTATAAAATGAGATTTTCATAAAGTATGCACATATGACTCAAAAATACATCAAGCAACAAGATAATTATTCATGTGTGCATTCTTTATGGTGGGATGCATACTAAGAGCATGAATGCATTAAGCATGACAGAATTTGCATTGATCAACTAATATCAAGTGAATATGGCATTTCAGGAGCAAAAATTCAGATTTCATCACACACTTGCAAATTAATTGAGCAATTTAACACAGGACCAAACATGATATGAAAATAGTGTTAAACAAATACAATCACAATTGAAAATACATAGAGAGCTCTCTCCTCGCATCCTATTCAGCTAAAGCTAAGACTAGAGACTCCCCCTCAATCTCTCCCCCTTTGGCATCAAGACACCAAAAAGAGAGAGAGGAAGGTCCTAGGGCTTCACTCTTCGCTGTCAGTCCTCTCGTCGTCTTCATCGTCTTCATCGCTTTCCGCTTGACGAGGTTGAGAGGGAGGAGGAGGAGCGGAGCTGCTCGAGCCCCCAATGCCAAAATAGGCAAGCTCGGAGGGAGTCAAGGGGCTGAGCTCGGTGATGTCCGGATCAGAATCTTCAGAAAGTACTGGAGATCCAATTGGGTTGATCTCCAACTTCTCACTCAGCTGCTTCCCATTGGCTTTTATGTACCTCATGTTCTCCTTCCTCTTCTGATTCAGCTTGTGAAGCTTCACTTCAGTTTTCTTGCATGAGGAGAAAATTGCAGCCAAGTACTTGAGGATCCCACTGGCGGATCCTTTCTGAGGGGCTTCCCTGGAGGGAGGAGGAGCCCTAGCAGCTTCTTCTTGCCTTGCCGGTGCCTCGGGGCTTGAGGCCGGCGATGGAGCAGCCTGGACACTCACTGGCTGAGGCTTCTGAGGCCTCAGTGGAGTGTGCTCCACATCCTTCACAAACTCGATCCCTGTGACCTTCTCAATCATAAACATCAAGTAAGGGGCATAGCCACAGGATCGGTTGGGGGTACTTGAGATATTGACCATATCATTCCAAATATAGTCTGCAACATCAAACTGTCTCTTCTTGCTTATGACCCTCATTAGAGTCCGGAGGTAACCCTGTACACTCCCTGCATCCCCATCCTTGGGGGCAATGGTCTTCCGGAGAACTCTGTTCAGGACCACAAAGAAGGGCGTCATGTTCTTTGTGGAGGGAGGAACATACTTAGAGTTGGGCTCATACATGAACTTCATTCCGTCCCTCTCAATGACCCCTATGTTGTGGATGATTAGGTGGTCATTTCCAGCAGAGTCTAAGTGGAGCCGGCTGGCAAACTCTTCCTGAGTAATAGAATACTTGGATCCATGAGTCATCCAAGTCACACTTTCTTCGTCTTCGCTTGAGAAGTGGCACGTTGCATAAAATTGTGCTATCACTTCATCATTCCAGTTGTGTCTGAAGGCAAAGAGATCCTTCAGACCATGTCTCTCTACAGCTGCTATCACTTCATCAAAAGCTGCACATTTCTTCTTCTCAAGGTGGGCCCAGTCAATCCATTGACTGCGCACCACCAGGGTCTTCATCGGCAAGTAGACCAGCTTGTAGAAATCAGCATGGAAATTTGACCAAAATCTGCCATCAGCTGCTTGCTTGGGCCTTGCATAGCAATCAACACTTCTCAACTTCGCAGCCACATCGCTGCCTTTGCCAGTGAATCTTTCCTCATTGGAGTCCCGAACCCCTTCTCTGGGAGTATGCAGCTTCAGGGGCCCAACAGGCCCTGTGGCAACCCCCTTGCCCTTCCCTTTAGCTTGTCGAAGGCCGCTTGTAGACGGAGCAGCCTTCGAGGCAGGCTTCTTGGCACGGACCTTCCTTCGAACTTGGGGAGGTGAGGGAGCAGGCTCGGAGGGTCTCTCTTGGCGTTTCTTGCCAAGACCCGCCGAGGACCGAGGTGCCACCTCGTGGTCCAACTCGGCCTCGAAATCGGAGATTTCGTTGTCGGAGCTCGACATGATCTGAGAATGAGTGATCAAGAGAAAGGACAAGTTATACAAGGTATTGGTGAGGTAAGATGCCAATGGAATGCATTAGGGAATTAAAGAATTAGGTTTTGGTTCAGAAACAACGGACTTGTCCGGTGCACAGGCACGGACTAGTCCGGGGGACCGGACTTGTCCGTACCTGGACCGGACTAGTCCGGTGTTCATCTGCAAAAACCTAACAGACTGGACAAAAATTGATCCCTAAGGTAAAACTAGTCTAGCATACACATAGTACATCAACTAGACATGTAACTAGTGAAGAATGCTAGGCCAAACGATAAGCAATAGAGAAATTTGTGATTTCTTAGGGTTTTGAAGAAAATTTACCAAGAAATCAAAGGAAGCTTGAGATTTTGGGGGTTGGAGGCCGGACTTGTCCGCTAACTTCAATCCCCGAGTCTTCAAGCTTGATCTCCGCCTAAGATTGAGGCTTTTCGACGGAGGAATCAAGGATTCGCCTTGGGAGCTCGAGCGCAAGAGAGAGAAAGCTTGGGGGCGAGTGTGGGGTGAAGGGATTAGGGTTAGGTGGCGGCTAGGGTTATGGACACGAAAAATCAGACAAGTCCGGACATGACCGGACTAGTCCGAAGTCATCCAGAGACCTATATCGGACTAGTCCGTGGTCTGTCGGACTAGTCCGGCCTAACCGGCACTCTGCGGACTAGTCTGCAATGGCGGACTAGTCCGGGTAACCACGGACTTGTCCGTGGTCACCAGGAAAGAATTGCATAGCCCATTCATATATATTTGAAGGTCCAATAATTGAGAGTAGAGAGACAAAACAATTCAAATAATCTTGATGAATTTGACCAGTAAGCAAACAACAATCATACTATGATCAAAAATTCATCAAGATCTAATAATTGACATAGTTTTTTGAGAGAAAAATGAAGAGGGATAATTTTCACAAATCAATGAACATTTTGAAGTAAGCATACAGGTATGCAACTTTTCAAGCCACACTCCGAGAATCAAGAATGTTTAGCTCATTTCGGAGTTTGCAAAAACGTTTTTCATCAAGTGGCTTGGTGAATATGTCGGCCAATTGTTTTTGGGTGTTGACATGAGAGATGGATATGTCTCCTTTCATGGAATGGTCTCTCAAGAAATGGTGTCTTATGTCAATGTGTTTATTCCTAGAGTGCTCAACTGGATTGTGAGCTATTTTAATGGCACTCTCATTATCACAAAGGAGAGGAATACGGTTCATATTGTAACCGTAATCCCTTAGAGTTTGTCGCATCCAAAGGAGTTGTGCACAACAACTCCCGGCTGCAACATACTCCGCTTCGGCTGTGGATAATGCAATGAAATTCTGTTTCTTGGATGACCAAGAAACTAAGAATCTTCCTAGGAATTGGCAAGTGCCGGAAGTGCTTTTTCTATCAACTTTGCACCCGGCATAATCTGCATCGGAATACCCAATGAGATTGAATTTTGAGCCTTTTGGGTACCAAAGACCAAGGTTGGGTGTATGAACTAAATATCTTAGGATTCTCTTTACGGCTGTCAAATGACATTCCTTAGGGTTGGCTTGAAATCTTGCACACAAACATACACTCAACATAATATCTAGCCTAGATGCACATAAGTAAAGTAAAGATCCAATCATGGAGCGATATACCTTTTGGTCGACGCTCGGTCCATCTTCATTGAGATCCAAGTGGCCATTCGTAGCCATGGGAGTCTTTATGGGCTTTGCCTTGTCCATGCCAAACTTCTTGAGTATGTCCTGCGTGTACTTGGTTTGGCTTATGAATGTTCCCTCCTTTTGTTGCCGCACTTGGAATCCCAAAAAGTACTTCAATTCTCCCATCATTGACATTTCAAATCTGTCTGTCATAATTTTACTAAACTCTTCACAGAAAGATTGGTTAGTTGATCCAAAAATTATATCATCAACATAGATTTGGCAAATAAAAAGATCATTATCCAGATTTTTTGTGAATAATGTATAGTCTACTTTGCCAATTTGAAAACCATTATCAATTAAAAAATCTCTAAGACACTCATACCAAGCTCTAGGAGCTTGTTTGAGGCCATAGAGAGCCTTACGCAGTTTATACACGTGATCGGGGAACTCTTCATCTTCAAACCCAGGTGGTTGCTCCACGTACACCTCCTCCTTGATCGGTCCGTTGAGGAAGGCGCTTTTCACGTCCATTTGATACAGCTTGAAATCATGGTGAGTAGCATATGCAAGTAATATTCTAATTGATTCAAGCCTAGCTACTGGAGCAAAGGTTTCATCGAAATCCAAACCTTCGACTTGTGAGTAACCTTTGGCCACAAGTCGTGCCTTGTTTCTTGTCACCACTCCGTGTTCGTCTTGCTTGTTGCGGAAGACCCACTTGGTGCCCACAATATTTGCATTGGGTCTTTCCACAAGTTCCCAAACTTCGTTTCTCTTGAAATTGTTCAACTCTTCTTGCATTGCCACCACCCAGTCCGGATCCTTCAATGCATCCTCAGTCCTGCGGGGTTCCAAAAAGGAGACAAACGAGTAATGTTCACAGAAATTTGCTATACGAGATCTAGTGGTTACTCCCTTTTGGATGCCGCCGATGATGTTGTCGATTGGATGATCCCTTTGAATGCATTGGTGTACTCTTGGGTGTGGCACTTGGGGGGTCGTATGTTGGTGATCATCTTCTTCTCCCCCTGAGTTGTTGTCCTCGTTGATTCGTTGATCATGTTCATATTCCTGTGATTGATCTTGTATTGAGGCTCCCCCTTGATTGTTGATCTCCTCTTGTGGTTCACTTTCCTCTTGTATTTGTGACGATGACTCTTGTGGCCGTACTTCGCCTAGAGCCATCCTCTTCAATGCTTGATAGGGGGCTTCCTCTTTACCTAATTCACATTGATCAACTTGCTCCTTTTGGGAGCCATTAGTTTCATCGAACACTACGTCACGTGCCACTTCAACAAGTCCGGAGGCCTTGTTGAAAACACGATAGGCGTAAGTGTTCAAATCATAACCAAGCAAGAAACCTTCATCAGACTTCGAAGCGAACTTTGAAGTCCTGGGCTTCTTGTTCAAAATATAGCAAGGAGAACCGAAAACTCGAAAATATGAAATGTTCGGTTTGTTACCGGTGAGTAGCTCATAGGGGGTCTTCTTTAGTAGTCGATGAAGGTAGAGTCGATTTGTGGCATGGCAAGCGGTGTTGATTGCTTCCGCCCAAAATCGATCTGAAGTCTTGTATTCATCGAGCATTGTTCTTGCCATCTCTATGAGCGTTCGATTCTTTCTTTCGGCAACTCCGTTTTGCTGTGGAGAGTATGGTGCTGAGAATTCGTGCTTGATTCCTTCCTCATCAAGGTACTCCTCCACTTGTATGTTCTTGAACTCCGTGCCGTTGTCGCTCCGAGTACTCTTGATTGATAGTGAGAACTTGTTTTGCGCTCGCTTGAAGAATTTCTTGAGTGTTCCTTGTGTTTCTGACTTGTCATGCAAAAAGAACACCCAAGTGAAGCGGGAAAAATCATCAATAATAACTAAACCGTATTTATTACCGCCGATGCTTATATAAGCAATTGGACCAAACAAGTCCATATGAAGTAGTTCGAGCGGTCTTATCGTGGTCATGATGTTCTTCGCGGGATGTTGTGCTCCAACTTGCTTCCCTGCTTGGCACGCGCTACAAGGCCTGTCTTTCTCAAACACAACATCTTTCAAACCTCGGATGTGATCGCCCTTGAGGAGTTTTTGAAGGTTCCTCATACCAACATGTGCCAGCCGTCTATGCCACAGCCAACCCATGTTGGTCTTTGCAATCAAGCATGTGTCGAGTTCGGCTTTATCCTTGTTGAAGTCAACAAGGTAAAGCTTTCCCTTCAACATACCCTTGAATGCAACAGAACCATCACTTCTCCTTGAGACGGTCACACCCTTGTTAGTGAACAGGCAATTATAACCTTTGTCACATAATTGAGATATGGACAGCAGGTTATAATCTAAAGATTCAACGTGTAAAACATGCGAAAGAGTATGTTTAGAGGATATTTCTATTTTACCGGTACCGAGGACCCTTCCTTGACTGTTATCCCCAAAGTAGATGCCTTCGTTTGGGTCCTTGTTCACTTCATACTCCACAAACATCCTCCTTTCTCCGGTCATGTGGTTGGTGCATCCACTGTCTAGCACCCATTTGGATCCACCGGAGGAGTAGGCCTGCAGAAACAAATTACGCCTTGGTTTTAGGTACCCAAGCTTGCTTGGGTCCTTGGAGGTTAGTAACAATACATTTGGGCACCCACACATGGGATTTTGTGTTCCCATGGCGTGGCCCAGCATAATAAGAATACACTTTACCAACATTATTTTTCATTAATACATAAGAAGCATCAAATGTTTTAAACAAGAGTTGCTGTTGATTATGGGTCGGACTAGTCTGTGTGACCGGACTTGTCCGGATGACCGGACTTGTCTGGACCACAACCGGACTAGTCCGGTTTTCATGAGAGTTCAGGTTTTTAGTTTTCGAGTTACCAGGTTGTGAGGGTCTTCCCTTCACAAAGGTAATCCTTCCCTTGTTATTCTTATGATTTCCAGCTCTTTGCTTTCCATCATAAGAGTAACCAATGCCATACTTGACATTTGGAGGTCTTTGGACCAAATATGCACTACGTGCATAGTTGATCCTCTCCTTGTCAAATATTACACATTGGGTAGGATTTTTGTCCTTTGTGGAGGTAGAATTTTCCTTCAACCTGGTGTTAATTTTATCACATTTGCAAATATGAGCGATATTTGTTGAAGTGGGTTGAGAAGGTAGGCTTGAAGAGGAGGAAGGTTCACTAAGCTTGAGTGACTCAACCTGCACTTCAAGGATCTTGTTGACCTTGATTAGGTCATCAAGTTGATCCTTGATTGCAACGTTTGAGTTGGTTAACTCCAAGCAAGTTTTCTTGCTTGAAGCTAGCTCAAGCTCTAGTGAGTGGTTTCTCTCCTTTTCAAGAGCTAGAAGATTGTCAAGTTCGACATGCTTCTCCTTTTGGGAGATAATCATGTCTTCTTGACGATCAATTAGCTCTTCCTTCTCAACAAGTTGGTTAAGCAAGAATTTCATTTTAGCAGCAGTTTTTCTATCTAAACCAATTAGCATATCTTCATCATCACTATCTAGATCATCATCACTTGAGTAAGAATGCAAGGAAGGAGTTTTGATGTTTACCTTGCGTTTACCTTCCTTAGCCATGAGGCAAGTTCCATTTGCCTTCTTTGCACCGAGCGTGGGGAAGAGTGTGGGTTTCTTGGACATGCTTTCAATGGCTATGCTAGCCATTTCTTCTTCATCGGACGATGAGGACTCATCGTTTGAGTCCCACTCCTTTCCGATGTGTGCTTGTTCAGCTTGTTTCTTCTTCTTGAAGAATTTCTTCGGTTGAGGCTTGGACTCCTTACTCTTCTTCTTGTTGTCCTCATACGGGCAATCGACTATAAAGTGATTGTACTCACCACAATTATAGCATGCCCGCCTCATCTTCGGCTTTGTCTTCTCCTTGTATTTTCCTTCACTCGATTTTGTTCCTTGTCTTTTCTTCATAATTCTTTTGAACTTCTTCATGAACAGAATCATATCTTCTTCGTCCAGCTCGCTGCTTTCATCATCACTGTCCTCCTCAAGCTGTGCTTCTCTTGCTTCTTTGGATAGAGGCTTGAGTGAGGACTTTAGGGCAACTCCCTTCTTCTTGGCTGATGTGAGGTCGGCTATTTCTTTTACGTGCTTGGCCTGCTTCTCCATCATCTCAAAGTTGATGATTTTGCCAAGCAGTTCATCCGGAGTCATTTTCTTGTACCCGGGACTTTCTCGGATCATAGAGCAAAGTGTGACGTTGCGAGGCATAAAGGCTCTAAGGATGAGCTTAACCTCGTGGTCATTCCACTTTTTGCTCCCATATGATCGAACCTTGTTCACAAGAGTCTTCAGTCTGTTGTACATGTCCTGGGGAGACTCATCTTCCTCAATCGCGAACCTTCCTAGTTCGCCTTCAATCATTTCAATCTTTGCCTCCCGCACATGCCGGTCACCTTCATGTGCTGTCTGTAGTGTGTCCCAGATTTCTTTGGCAATTTCCAATCCGTCCACCTTTATGAATTCATCTCGACTTAGAGATGAGGTGATAACGGCTGTGGCTTGGGCATTCCTGTGGATGGCTTGCTCTTGACTTGGCGTGAGCTCTTCATCGTCATCAGGGATGTTTATTCCTGTGCACACAATATGCCATAAACTTGGGTTAAGGGAAATCAAGTGCATCTTCATATTTTTCCTCCACATGGAGTAATCACTCCCATCGAAGTGTGGGGCTTTTCCGAGAGGAATAGATAAACGGTCATAATTAAAAGGATATCGGGAGTAGTCGGTATGACTACTCCCCTTCTTCTTTTCTTCGACTTTAGATTTCCCTTTGGAAAGCGCTTTCTTTCTAAGGAGTGCTTTCAGCTCCAATGTCTCCTCATCATCATCATCGGTGCAAGAAAGGGAAATGGCACTTGCCTTATGGCAAAGGAAGGTAAACGCAAGGTAAACATCAAAACCCCTTCCATGCATTTGAATGTAGGCCTAGATAGGGGGTGAATAGGCCTTCTTGAATTTTCTCGGTTCCTGTAGCACTTCAACAACAAGGTCAACACCAGATATATCGGACTAGTCCGGTAAAGTGCGGACTAGTCCGGATTTCACGGGCTAGGTTGATCAAGTTAGGTCAATTTGATTGTTTCGTTGACGTTTGCAGCGGAAATATAAACTTTAATAACAGTTCAATAGTTGTATGTCAAGTTCTATTGCAAGTATGATTCTTGTTCAACTATTTAACTTGAATTCAACAAAATGAATCAAACCCTAGATAATGTTGATCAACTAGAATGATGAACACAAACGAACAAGACACAAGATTTATCCCGTGGTTCGGTTACCACGAAGGCAACCTACGTCCACGTTGAGGAGCCCACAAAAGGACCGGGTCTTCACCAACCCTTCCCTCGTCGGATCGCCACGAAGGCCAATCCTCTTCCACTAATCACACAGGGGTAAATCACCAAGTTGAAGGGGCGATCTCACAAGTTGAGAGCTCCCTTGATTACAAGTTTCAAGACCACCAATAACACACTTCGAAATATACAAATTGAGATACAAGAGTGTGTTAGAGATTCAAACCAAGAGCTCAATCGTGTGCCAAGTGCCTATCCAATGATCTAGAAGTGATCTTCAATGGATTGATTGATTTTGCACTTAATTTCGTGGAGAGAGATGGTTTTTGAGTCTCTTGGGAGGTGTGACGGCGCTAGGGTTCGAGAGAGAGTGAAAGTGGGCCGTGCACCTCTATTTATATGGGGTTTCTAAAAGTGACCGTTAGGGTTCAGAAAGATCGGACTAGTCCGTGGTGGTGACCGGACTAGTCCGGTGTGCTGTGCGAAGCAAACCCTAAGTGTCCAGGAATATCGGACTAGTCCGGTTGAAAACGGACTTGTCCGATTTCGCTACTGGAAATCTTCGGACTAGTCCGATTGCCATCGGACTTGTCCGGACAAATGAAACCCTAAGTGTTTGGGATGACAAGTCCGCACTTGGAGGACTTGTCCGATTTAGATCAGTGTGTATATCGGACTAGTCCGTGTAGACACCGGACTTGTCCGAAGTGGATCAGAATGAATATCGGACTAGTCCGGGTCACAACGGACTTGTCCGATTTTGTGTGACTTGTGCATTGTGTTAAGGACTAGTCCGCACTGGGGAGGACTAGTCCGAAGTGGAACAGAAAGATATCGGACTAGTCCGGCTGATATCGGACTAGTCCGGTCCTGTATAGCTTTGTGCATTGTGTGTGAGTGATTAAATGAGATTGAGCTCTTGGGTGTGTTTCCTTAACACACTCCATACATACTAAACTACTGATTTCTTCTCCTTGAGCTCAAATTCATTTTCCTTCTCAAATTCCCTCTTTTTGGCACTTTGCTCATTTTTCATCATTTTCCTGCATTCATCTCAACAAAAGGATTAGGATCCCAATTGCTTGTCATAAATCATCCAAAACCCACAAGGGAGTCCTAGATGCACTTTTAGCATTCCTAATCTAGTGATGATGAAATAGATAGTGATGATGAGGATATGCTAAATGGACTAGATAGGAAAACTGCAACAAAAATGAAATTCTTACTTGACCAACTTGTTGAGAAGGAAAGGTTAATTGATCGTCAAGAGGACATGATTATCTCCCAAAAGGAGTATGTCGAACTTGAAAAACTTCTAGATCTTGAAAAGGAGAAAAACAGTTCACTGGAGCTTGAGTTAGCTTCAAGCAAGAAAGCTTGCTTGGAGTTAACCGACTCAAATGTTGCAGTTAAGGACCAACTTGCTGACCTGATCAAGGTTAACAAGATCCTTGAAGTGCAAGTTGAGTCACTCAAGATGAGTGAACCTTCCTCTTCTTCAAACTCACCTTCTCAACCCACTAAAACTGAATTTGCTCATATGCACACATGTGGTAAAACTGACACCAGATTGAAATGGAAATCAATCTCCACAAAGGATAAAAATCCTACTCAATGTAGCATATTTGACAAGGAGAAGATCAACTATGCACGTAGTGCATACTTGGTCCAAAGACCTCCAAATGTCAAGTATGGCATTGGTTACTCCTATGATGAAAAGCTACATGCTGGAAGTCATAAGAATAACAAGGGAAGGATCTCCTTTGTGAAGGGAAGATCCTCTCAAACTGGTAAGTCCAAGGATAAAAACATGAACTCACATGAATACCGGACTAGTCCGGTCCGTGTCCGGACAAGTACGGTCATCCGGACAAGTCCGGCCCCCCAGACTAGTCCGGCCCATGAACAACAGCAACTTTTATTTAAAACTTTTGATGCCTCCTATGTGTTAATGAGAAACAAACTTGGCAACGTCTATGCTTATTATGTTGGGCCACGCCAGGGGAACACAAAATCCCATGTGTGGGTGCCCAAATGTATTGTGACTAACCTCCAAGGACCCAAGCACGCTTGGGTACCTAAAACCAAAGGATAGTTTGTTTTTGCAGGCCTATTCCTCCGGTGGATCCAAATGGGTGCTGGACAGTGGGTGCACCAATCACATGACCGGAGAAAGGAGGATGTTCGTGGAATATGAAGAGAACGAGGACCCAAACGAAGGCATCTACTTCGGAGATAATAGTCAAGGAAGGGTGCTCGGTACCGATAAAATTGCAATATCCTCTGAACACACGCTTTCTCATGTTTTACACATTGAGTCTTTAGATTATAACCTGTTGTCCATATCTCAACTATGTGACAAAGGTTATAATTGCTTGTTCACTAACGAGGGTGTGACCGTCTCTAGGAGGAGTGATGGTTCTATTGCATTCAAGGGTATGTTGAAGGGAAAGCTTTACTTGGTTGACTTCAACAAGGATAAAGCCGAACTCAACACATGCTTGATTGCAAAAACCAACATGGGTTGGCTGTGGCATAGACAGCTAGCGCATGTTGGTATGAGAAACCTTCAAAAACTTCTCAAGAGCGATCACATCCGAGGTTTGAAGAATGTTGTTTTTGAGAAAGACAGGCCTTGTAGCGCGTGCCAAGCCGGGAAGCAAGTTGGAGCACATCATCCCGCAAAGAACGTCATGACAACGACAAGACCGCTCAACTACTTCACATGGACTTGTTTGGTCCAATTGCTTACGTAAGCATCGACAGTAACAAATACGATTTAGTTATCATTGATGATTTTTCTCGCTTCACTTGGGTTTTCTTTTTGCATGATAAGTCAGAAACACAAGGAACACTCAAGAAATTCTTCAAGCGAGCCCAAAACGAATTTTCATTGACAATCAAGAGTATTCGAAGCGACAATGGCACGGAGTTCAAGAACACACAAGTGGAGGAGTACCTTGATGAAGAGGGCATCAAGCACAAATTTTCAGTGCCATACTCGCGACAACAAAATGGAGTTGTCGAAAGAAAGAACCGAACACTCATTGAGATGGCAAGGACAATGCTCGATGAGTACAAGACATCAGATCGATTTTGGGCGGAAGCGATTAACACCGCTTGCCACGCCGCAAATCAACTTTATCTCCATCGACTAATCAAGAAGACTCCCTATGAGCTACTTACTGGTAACAAACCAAACATTTCATATTTTCGAGTTTTCGGTTCTCCATGTTACATCCTGAACAAGAAGCCTAGGACTTCAAAGTTCGCTTCAAAGTCCGATGAAGGTTTCTTGCTTGGTTATGATTCGAACACTTACGCCTATCGTGTCTTCAACAAGGCCTCCGGACTTGTTGAAGTTGCACGTGACGTAGTGTTCGATGAGACTAATGGCTCCCAAAAGGAGCAAGCTGATTCAAGTGAATTAGGTAAAGAAGAAGCTCCATGTCAAACATTGAAAAGAATGGCTCTAGGCGAAGTTCGACCACAAGAACCACCTTCACACGAACATGAGGAAAATGAACCACAAGAGGAGACCATCAATCAAGGGGGAGCCTCAACACAAGATCAACCACAAGAATACGAAGATGATCAACAAGTCAATGAAGGCAACCACTTAGGGGGAGAAGCAGACAATCATGAAGACACAACTCCTCAAGTGCCACATCCAAGAGTACACCAATGTGTCCAAAGGGATCACCCAATCGACAACATCATCAGTGACATCCAAAAGGGAGTAACCACTAGATCTCGCATAGCTAACTTTTGTGAGCATTATTCGTTTGTATCCTTTTTGGAACCACGCAAGATTGAGGATGCATTGAAGGATCCGGACTGGGTGGTGGCGATGCAAGAAGAATTGAACAACTTCAAGTGGAACGAAGTTTGGGAACTTGTGGCAAGACCCAATGCAAACATCGTTGTCACCAAGTGGGTCTTCCATAACAAACAAGATGAACACGGGGTGGTGACAAGGAACAAGGCACGACTTGTGGCCAAAGGGTACTCACAAGTCAAAGGTTTGGATTTCGATGAGACTTTTGCTCCAGTAGCTAGGCTTGAATCTATTAGAATATTACTTGCATATGCTACTCACCATGATTTCAAGCTGTATCAAATGGACGTGAAAAGCGCCTTCCTCAACGAACCGATCAAGGAAGAGGTGTACGTGGAGAAACCACCCGGATTTGAAGATGAAGAGTTCCCCGACAACGTATATAAATTGCGTAAGGCTCTCTACGGCCTCAAACAAGCTCCTAGAGCTTGGTATGAGTGTCTTAGATATTTCTTAATTGAGAATGGTTTTCAAATTAGCAAAGTAGATTATACATTATTTACAAAGAATTTAGATAATGATCTTTTTATCTGTCAAATTTATGTTGACGATATAATTTTTGGGTCAACTAATCAATCTTTTTGTGAGGAATTTAGCAAAATCATGACAGTCAGGTTTGAAATGTCAATGATGGGAGAATTAAAATACTTTTTGGGATTCCAAGTGCGGCAACAAAAGGAAGGAACTTTCATAAGCCAAACCAAGTATACGCATGACATACTTAAGAAGTTTGGCATGGACAAGGCAAAGCCCATAAAGACCCCCATGGCAACAAATGGCCACTTGGATCTCAATGAAGATGGACCTAATGTTGACCAAAAGGTATATCGCTCCATGATTGGATCTCTACTCTATTTATGTGCATCTAGGCCAGATATTTTGTTAAGTGTGTGTTTGTGTGCAAGATTTCAAGCCAACCCTAAGGAATGTCACTTGACAGCCGTAAAAAAGATCTTGAGATATTTGGTTCATACACCAAACCTTGGTCTTTGGTACCCAAAAGGCTCAAAATTCAATCTCATTGGTTATTCCGATGCAGATTATGCCGGGTGCAAAGTAGATAGAAAAAGCACCTCCAGCACATGCCAATTCCTAGGGAGATCCTTAGTTTCTTGGTCGTCCAAGAAACAAAATTCCATTGCCCTATCCACAGCCAAAGCGGAGTATGTTGCAGACGAGAGTTGTTGTGCACAACTCCTTTGGATGCGACAAACTCTAAGGGATTATGGTTACAATATGAACTGTATTCCTCTCCTTTGTGACAATGAGAGTGCCATTAAAATTGCCCACAATCCAGTTGAACACTCTAGAACTAAACACATAGACATAAGACATCATTTCTTGAGATACCATTCCATGAAAGGAGATATAACCATCTCACATGTCAACACCCAAAAGCAATTGGCTGACATATTCACCAAGCCACTTGATGAAAAACGTTTTTGTGAACTCCGAAATGAACTAAATATCCTTGATTCTCGGAGTGTGGCTTGAAAGGTTGCATACATGTATGAATTCTTCAAATTGTGGATTGAATTGTGAAAATCATCTCTCTCAATTTTTCTCGAAAAACTATGTCAATTACTAGATCTTGGTGAATTATGATTATTGTTTGTTTGTTGTATGCTTACTGATCAAATTCATCAAGATTAATTGATTTGTTTTGCCCCTCCATTCTCTATTTATGAACCTTCAAATATATATGAATGGGCTATGCAAATTTCTCCTGGTGACCACGGACTAGTCCATGGTTACCCGGACTAGTCCGCCCCTGCAGACTAGTCCGCCGAGTGCCGGTTAGGCCGGACTAGTCCGATAGACCACGGACTAGTCTGATATAGCTCTCTGGATGAGTTTGTACTAGTCCGGTGATCTTCGGACTTGTCCGATTTTTCGTGTCCATAACCCTAGCTGCCACAAAACCCTAATTCCTCTCATCCCCACTCTTCCTCACGCACTCTCTCTCTCTTGCGCTCGAGCTCCCAAGGCGGTTCCTTGATCCCACCATCAAAAAGGTCCTTGATCCCACCATCAAAAAGGTGCGCATTTGGGCGCAAATCAAGCTTGACCTCGTGCGGATTGAAGCTAGCGGACTTGTCCGGGCTCCAACTCCCTATTCCTCAAGCTTCAATCGAATTCTTCGGTAATTTTCTCCCAAACCCTAGAAATCTTGTTTTTCTCCATTGTTGATCGAATAGCCTAGCATCTTCCACTAGATACATGCCCCTTTGATGTACTACGTGTATGCTCAACTTGTTATGCATTAGGAATCAGCCTTTGTCCACTATGTTAGGTTTTTGAGGATGAACACCGGACTAGTCCAGTCTGTGCACGGACAAGTCCGGTCCCTGGACTAGTCCGTGCCTGTGCACCGGACAAGTCCGATGTTTCTGAACTTAAAACCTAATTCTTCAATTCCTCAATGCACTTCCTTGCTACCTTTTCATACCTATTCCTTGTATCACTTATCATCATTCTTGCAAATGATTCTCAGATCATGTCAAGCTCAAACGATGAAATCTCCGACTTTGAGGCTGAGATGGACCACGAGGGGGCACCTAGGACTTCGACGGGTCTTGGCAAGAAGCGCCAAGAAAGACCCTCCAAGCCTGCTCCTTCCCCTCCTCAGGTTCGGAGGAAAGTGCTAGCGAAGAAGCCGGCCTCCAAGGTGCCAGCCTCTAAGGCTGGTGGTGGCCCTAGCTCGACAAGTGCCCGCCAAGCAAAGGGCAAGGGAAAAGGGATAGCGACGGGGCCAGTCGGGCCCTTGAAGCTGCATGCTCCCAGGGAAGGGGTCCGAGACCCTACTGAGGAGAAGTTCAATGGCAAGGGCAGTGACTCGGCTGCAAAATTCAGAAGCATTGACTGGTCTGGCAGGCCGAAGCAAGCTGCGGATGGAAGGTTCTGGTGCAACTTCCATGCAGATTTCTACAAATCGGTGTATCTACCGATGAAGACCCCCGTGGTGCGCAGTCAGTGGATTGACTGGGCACACTTTGAGAAGAAGGGCTGCTCACCGTTCACTGATGTAGTAAGAGCCATTGAAAAGCATGGACTGAGAGATCTGTTTGCTTTCAGACACAACTGGAATGATGAAGTGATTGCACAGTTCTTTGCGACCTGTCACTTCTCTAGTGAGGATGAAGAGAGTGTCACTTGGATGACCCATGGATCCAAGTACAGCATCACTCAAGAAGATTTCACTAGCTTGCTTCACCTTGACTCCACAAGGTCTGATTGCTTAGTTATACACAACATTGGTGTCATTGACAAGGACAAAATGAAGTTTCTATATGAGCCAAACTCAAAGTTCAACCCACCTTCCACCAAAAACATGAAGCCATTCTTTGTGGTGTTGAACAGAGTGCTAAGAAAGACCATTGCCCCTAAGGATGGGGACGCAGGGAGTGTGCAAGGATACCTCCGGACTCTGATGAGAGTCATAAGCAAGGACCGCCCATTTGATGTGGCGGAATACATTTGTAATGATATGGTAAACATCTCCTGTACTCCCAACAGATCTTGCGGATATGCTCCTTACCTTATGTTTGTGATTGAAAAAGTCACCGGCATTGAGTTTCTGAAAGATGTGGAGCATCTCCCCTTGAGGCCTCAAATGCCTCAAAAGCCGAGTGTGCAGGCTGCTCCTTCGACGGCCTCCAGTCCCGAGGCACCGGCAAGATCAAGTGAAGGTGTCAGGGCTGTCCTTGCTTCTAGGGAAGCCCCTCAGAGAGGATCAGCTAGTGGAATCCTCAAGTATCTGGCTGCTATATTCACCTCATACAAGAAGGCCGAAGCGAAGGCCCACAAGCTCAATCAGAAGAGAAGGGAGGACATGAAGTACATAAAGGCCAATGTGAAGCAAATTTGCCAAAAGCTGGAAATTGATCCCATTGGATCTCCAGTGATCTCTGGGGACTCTGATCCAGACTACACTGAGATCACGCCCTTGAACCCCTCCGAGCTTGCCTACTTTGGCATTGGGGGCTCGAGTGGCTCCGTCCCTCCTCCTTCTCCTCCTCGTCAAGCTGATGATGAAGAAGACGAAGACGACGACGAGAGGACCGACAGTGAAGAGTGAAGACCCTAGGACCCTCCTCTCATCTTTTTGGTGTCTTGATGCCAAAGGGGGAGATATTGAGGGGGAGTCTTAGCTTTAGCTGTAGGATGCGAGGAGAGAGCCTTTTTTATCTATATTTGTGATTGTAATGTTTTAACTGTGTCTCTAAGATTAACTTTGGTTCTGTGAATGCAATGCTCACTTAATTTGAGAAGTACTGGTTAAAATCATCATTGCTCCTGGAACGACATATGTACTTTATTTTGGTTGATTAATGCAAATTATGTCATTCCCGATGTCTTAATGTACTTAGTTATGCATCCCACCATAAAGAATGCACATATGGATAATTCTCTCACTGCTTGATGTATTTTGATTCATATGTGCATACTTTATGAAAATCTCAATATTTGTCATATTTTGTGAAATCTCAATTGGTTGTCATCAATCACCAAAAAGGAGGAGATTGAAAGTGCATCTAGGACTCCCTTGTGGGTTTTGGATGATTTATGACAAGCAATTGGGATCCTAACCTCTTTATTGAGATGAATGCAGGCCTATAATGAAAAAAATGAGCAAAATACCAAAAAGAAGGGATGAGGAGGAGCAAAGCGGAAATGAGCTCAAGGAAAAAGAATAGCAGATTATTGTGTATGGAGTGTTTTAAGGAAACACACCCCAAGAGCTCAATGATACTTAAACATACACATTGCACAGAGTTTCACAGGACCAGACTAGTCCGTTCGTCACCGGACTAGTCCGATAAACCTTTCTACACCAAATCGGACAAGTCCGATATCTGTCGGACTAGTCCGATATCTTTCTGACTAGAATCGGACTAGTCCCCCCCAGTGCGGACCAGTCCTCAAAACACTACACAAGTCACACAAAATCGGACAAGTCCGTTATCAACCGGACTAGTCCGATATCCTTTCTGATCCACTTCGGACAAGTCTGATGTTCACACGGACTAGTCCGAAAAACCCCACTGATCCAAGTCGGACAAGTCCTCCAAGTGCGGACTTTTCATCCAACACACTTAGGGTTTCACATGTCCAGACAAGTCCGATGGACATCGGACTAGTCCGAAGATTTTCAGTAGCGAAATCGGACAAGTCCGCTTCCAGCCGGACTAGTCCGATATTTCGAGATTTTTAGGGTTTGCAACACACAGCACACCAGACTAGTCCGGTGATCACCACGGACTAGTCCGAACTTTCTGAACCCTAACGGTCACTTTTAGAAACCCCATATAAATAGAGGTGCACGGCCCACTTTTACCACTCTAGAACCCTAGCGCCGTCACACCTCTCAAGAGACTCAAAAACAACCTCTCTCCACAAAATTAAGTGCAAAATCATCCAATCCTTTGAGGATTCAATCTAGATCATTGGAGAGACACTTGCTACACCACATTGAGCTCTTGGTTGATTCTCTAACACACTCCTGCATTTCAATTGTAACTTTTGAGTGTGTTTTCGGTGGTATTGTGTTTTGTAATCTAAGGGAGCTCTCAAAGTGTGAGATCGCCCCTTGAATTTGGTTATTCACCCCTTTGTGATTAGTGGAAGAGGATTGGCCTTCGTGGCGATCCAACGAGGGTAGGGTTGGAGAAGCCCCGGTCCTTTTGTGGACTCCTCAACGTGGATGTAGGTGGCCTTTTGTGGTAGCCGAACCACGGGATAAACACTTGTGTCTTGTTTCATTGTTCATCATTCAAGTTAATCAACTTAATCTAGGGTTTCACACACATTGTTCATCTTATGTTAAATTGTTAAACATAATACTTAAGTGTGATATAATTCAGTGAATAGCTGTTAAACTGTTGTTTGATTCTATACTTCCGCTGTACACATAAAAGAATCGAACGAATCAATTAAGTTTAATAAGCTTAGTCCGTGAACACCGGACTAGTCCGATATCTCTGGTATTAAACCGGTTGTTGAGTGCTGCAGGATCCGACAAATATTCAAAAAGGCCTATTCACCCCCCCTCTAGGCCTACATTCACCAGCGCTACCACGAGAGCTTCAGGGGATGACTCAAGGTTCAAGACCACGACAGCCGGCGCCAGAGTTGTCGCAGCTTCAGCCACTCCTTGGGGCGGCACTGGGATTGGAGACGAAGCCTCCGCCTGCACAGGTTCAGATGTTGTGGTAGGAACAGGAGCTTCAGCCCCTCTATTGGGTACCCTCTCGACGACACCAAGGTCATCAAGCACCGACATCTTACGCCGGAGCTCCCTGCTGAGCTCTGTCTCCATGTTCAGAGGGAGGAAAGCCGCCGGCAAAGACAAATAGTCACCCTCGACGTCGATGCCGTGCTGGAACTTCTTGAGGTGAAGTTCCAAGGTTGCGCCTTCCAGGTTGGACTTCAAACTGGTTTCGATCCGGTCATCGTCCATCACGCTGTTGAGGGCCCAAGCAAGCTTCTCCCTCTTCTTCAGCGGAGCCCACCTGTTGGCCAGGATGTTGCAAAATACCGCCTGAGGGGTCACCCCTCCTTCCACGCATTGGCGGATCCTGGTCAGAGCAGGGTTGAAAGTGTCCGATAGCACCGGAACTTCACTCCAAGATTCAGTGTCGATGTTGGGGAGGCGTACGGGCAACTCCAGCCTCTCATGCTCCTCTGCCCTGATGACGATCCAATCCTTCTTCTAGTCGTCCCACTTACCAGAAGGGAATGACCGCAAGTACTTGTGCGGGCACTTCTTGCGCTTCACAAAGTAATAGAATCCAAGGTACTCGTCACTCTTGCCGGTGGTGTGGATGGTGAAGAAGGTGCGGAAGAGCTCAACGCAGGGAGGAATACCGACCCACATCTCGCAGAAGTGAACAAAGATCGACACCAAAAGAATGGAGTGGGGACCTAGGTGGTACAGCTGCAGACCATAGAAGTCTAGCAACATCAAGAGAAAAGAAGAAAAGGGTGGGATCAGTCCCACCATGGCATACGTAGAGAAGTACACCATTTCACCGGTGTGCTCCTTCTCGAACGGAAGCTTGCCGGCACGGACCTGGTGATTGAAGAAGTCACTGGACCACCCCATGAGGGCCCGAACCTTCTTCAAGTTGTTGTCGGTCTTGAGTCGGCTCTCGCGGAGACCCAACTCCATCACAACACAAGCGGGGCTAGAGTCGAAAAGCAAGCAAAAATTTGGAAGGTTTGAGCGCAAGATCCAATGAAGGCGTAAAGAACCCACAAACGGTGCCTGCTTTCCTTCTTAAGTAAGCCCCCGCAACGCTTGGATGGAAACCGCAGAGGAGCCGACGTTACAAGTCAAAAACTTCAGCCTGCCAATGACAAGGGGGCCCGGGGCCACCCCGACGATCAAGTCGAGGTCCTCACCCAGGCGAACGGTTGTCATCATGAAAGGCGGGAAACCCGAAGGCGGCGGCCTGACAAGGCGCGTAGAACCGAAGCGATTTTCGTATCGGGAACCGGTGACCTTTAATTGCATGAGATACACATGCTAAGATCTCACCCGCCGCATCGAGGATATGCCACGCGGTGGTGGTTTAACTATGAACTACTACCAATGGCACATCTGAAGATCTTTGAAGACACGACACAAAAATCGAAGGATGGACCCACCTCTGGCAAAACGACTCCTTCCAAAAGGTCTCTCCCGGAGGTGGGCCCAGGGGGCCACTGTCGGTACCCTGCGTACCGTATACCCCTTGGGACTACAGAAATACCAAAGAGACATTACCTATCCGGGTTGAAGGCCTGCGAAGGCCCCACTTATCATACGGGACTGGGCATGCCTCCCATCTATGGTTAGCTCCGGTACTGTCACGTGTACACTGCAGCTGGAGCTATACCCCACACATGGGATAGCTCCAGGCTAAACACTTGTACGGCACCCCCGGACCTAACCTCCGACTGAGGAAAGCTCCAGTATCGACACGTGTACATCTACACCGGACCTACCCGTCCCAGACGAATAGCTCTAAAGCTGCCACATGTCCAAACCGCTGGACCTTCAACCTTGGCAATCAAGCTGGTGAACCCCCAACAGCTCGGACCTCCAAGGGGCAATCAAAGACCTCAAGACATGATTAAGTGTCATAAATATCATATTAATGACACACGATCAGTAGGCCCTTAATACTAGTAACAGAACTATCAGGTCCCATTACCATGCTATTAAGGGTAATTAATCTCATTGATTATGTATTAAACATTAGTAACCGCTGGGGCCACATGTCGGGCCAGGCCAACTATGTAACGACCAGTCCTTGTACTATAAAAGGACTGGTCGACGACAGACTCTCAGAGGCTGTCAGACACACATACAATCTCTGACTAAAAGCTCTTAGACGCTCAATACAACAGCTACACATCTTGTGGAGTAGGATATTACGCTCAGGCGGCCCGAACCACGTAAATCCTTGTGTTCATTCGCCATATTCTTTGGAATCTCTGCGCACCCAATACCGAACCACAAACTCCTTGAGCTACCAACGGTAGTATCGGGAGAATTGCTGGAAAAACACTCCGACAATGATGATTGGCCGGAGCTAGGCATATCACGTTGTGAGACAAATGCAATAGACTTATTTGGGTTCTTCCGTGATAAGATGTCAATTCCATGAGTTTAGAGTTTAGAGTAAAGCACATCTAAAGTAAGTATACTCATGACAGTAGATTCACGAATAGATGTAACTTTCATCTCCCAGATTGACATGTCTAATGCACTAAGAAGTTGCCTAGCATTTTCAGCCTCAGAAAAATTAACATTGACACTACGCAGATTGCTGAGAATTTTATTAAAGCGAGTGAAAAGGTCATCGATAGACTCACCAGGTTGCATCTCAAAATGCATATATTCCTTTTTTAACATATCTTGTCGCACCTCCTTGATCATGTTGGATCCTTCGTGATAGTCACAAAGTGCTCTCCACACATCATATGCCGATCGAAGGTGTGCGACGCGGTCGAAGTCGCTTTGAGTGAGTCCTTGGATGATCAAGTTTTGGGTTTTGTTGTTGTTGTCGATGTCCCGTAGGTTTGTAGCCGTAACTTGATCGTTTGGTGGCACTTTGTACACCATCTCCCATATTGTGAAGCCTTGCACCTGGATGAAAGCCTTCATGCGTGCCTTCCAAACCTGAAAATCAATACCAGCAAACACACAAGGTTTGGCGGAGTATTTCTCCATGATGATTAGTCAAAAACACGTGCAAATCATAATGATTGGAGCACCGTGGATCTGATACCAATTGTAGGATCGAAGAGCACGTGAAAAGCTACCAGAGGGGGGTGAATAGTAGATTTAAAAATCTTACGCAGCGGAAACAATTAAATCCCAACCCCTTCGGCAAAAAACGATCTGTTAGAGAAATCATGTGTGAAACTAATATAAACGTGTTTAACCATGAAAAAAGTGATATATATCAGAGAGAATCAAGCCACAAAGAAAACACAAGAAGAATCACTCAAATCCGTCGAGAGAAACTCAAGTTATGATCAAAAGATCAAACAAAGGTCAATCAGTCCTACCCGAGAAAAACAGTTCTGGAACGCTGCAAAGAAACTCGTGTAGATCAGAAACCACAAATCCAATGACCGTGAAAGTTTTACAGATGATAGATAATCAAGTTGTGAAGACAACTAAAAAAGAATCATGTCAATTGGATCTGTAAAACTCGAGTTATGATAAAACCACCGACGAAAGGTAGTGCTGTCCAGAAACTCGATGAGTAAAACTTGTCTGGAACAAGTCGGATGAACAAGGCACAAAAGTTCCTTCAAACTATGAATTTTATTCAATAGAACACAAGAGGAACAGCCCCAAAGTCGTCTGCCACGAGCTTTGGCCTCTCTTGCTTATATAACCAGCCCTTAGGCCAACCCAATCTTAACTAGGACTCTAATCCTACTCAGATCACGAATCGAAACTTTCCATAGCTGCTTAGGACTCTTCTATACGCAGATAGAAGAAATCTTAAGACTTCCAAACACCTTAGGAACGTATCCCACATTCTTAAAACAACTCAAATTCGTGACCCACAAGAAATCCTATCATAACCCACTCGATACTTTCCATACCGAGCCATAACCGACTCCGCCGCAGCCAAAGTCATCAACCGATACGATCCAATCCTTCCAACCAGATCTTCCCATCCATAAACCATATTTGGAATCATGTTGCCACGTCATGCACCGCATTCATACGTGCAAACACCTTCCTTCGAGATCCAGTAACCTTCATATGCACCGCCCTTGATTCAATCATCCTGCGCGACCTCCTGACCCGCTCAACCACAATTCCTCCTGAATTTGGTTGTTGGAACCTCATCTCCTCCCTGAGACTAGTCCAAAGGATCCTATCACCAGCCTTGACTTGAACTCAAGCAACACCTGCACATGAATAAACAACCAATCCGTACGAGCCCAAATCCGCGACTCGACTCAAGTCAGTTCCGAACACAACACCTTACGTGAGCACCTCACATAAGCATGTTGCAAAGCATATCAAAATGATATCAGCCATATCAACCAAAACGCACCAAAAACTTAGCAAATGAATACTAAGCAATCTTTCCAACAATGTAAAGCAAGTTCGAAACATTTCATAGTAAAAGCATGAACTTTGCGATCAAGCTCCGAACCTTGCCAAAGCTAACCGGAGCTTGAGCCGCAGCTTACCAAAGCTAGTACAACCTAGCGCCGGAGCTTACCAAATCTAGTACAATCTAGCGTCGAAGCTTACCAAAGCTAGTACAACCTAGCGTCGGAGCTTACCAAAGCTAGTCGGACCTAGTGCCGGAGCTAACCAAAACTAGTCAGAACTAGTCATCCCAAAAGTTGAAGCTAGAAAAACATGTCGGAGCTTAACAAAGACATGCCGGAGCTATCAAAGACTTGTCGGAGCTATCAAAGACATGCCGGAGCTAAAGACAAAGCTCACCGAAGCAACCCAAAAACATGTCAGACCTAGACAAAGCAAGTCGGACCTTGCAGAAAAGATGTTATGACAGCATTCAAAACTTTTATTTTCAAAGCCAATGTATTCAGCACACATAGGTCTCACACACTTAATCAAACAAGAATAAATTCATGTGGTCGGACTAGTCTGCATAGGGTCGGACTAGTCCGCTCAGCACAGGGTGAAAACCCTAAAACTTTGTTTCTACAAGTTAGTTGTGGAATTGAAGTTCGCCAAAGAGGTAATCAATGTGTGGTAAACTAGTGAGGCTCAGATTGTGAAGTTTAAACACTTAGATTGCAAGTTTACAATAATGATCAAAGTGTAGGGCAATAAGAGCAAAGTAAACCCTAATAGCAATGCTAATGATCACGAAAAGTGAAAGACAAGTGAAACGAGATTTATCCCATGGTTCAGCTCCACGAAGAAGCCTACGTCCACGTTGAGAAGTCCACACAAGGATCGGGTCTCACTTGACCCTTCTCTCATCAAGCCAACACGATGGCCGGTTTGGTTTCCACTATCAATAGGCAATCACAATGTTTGATGGGGCTGCTCACAACTTGAGGCTCCCACAAATCAATACAATGAGGAGTACACGAAGGTCAACTTACACAAGCCACAAAACACCACACAATGTGCAAGAGATCAAACCGAGAGCCAAAACGCGATGATCTTCCTTTACTCTCTCCCCAAACCTTAATCTCTTCAATATTTACTCTTAAGGGGTTAGTAGGACGAGTAGAAGGCTTTAGAAGGCTCTAGGATGCTTGTGGAAGCTCTAGGGTTCAACACTTTTCAAATGAGCCTGGGGGTCCCCTTTTTATAGGGGTCTCGTGCCCCTTCTGCTGACCTCAGCAGAGGGGCGGACTAGTCCGGCCTCTCACCCCGGACTAGTCCGGCCCTATGGGACCACTCATCTCTGGTCAGTTCCCGACAACTGCCAAACTGAGCAACGATCGTCACGTTACCCGCCAAACTTCCAAATTCAAATGATCACTAGGCAACAGACTAGTCCGGTCAACAACGGACTATTCCGAAGTGGAACGGAACCATTTGGTCCATCCCAAAACGGACTCTTTTGGGTTGGCCCGGACTAGTCCAGCCACAGGGGCGGACTAGTCTGGCCCTCTAGGGTTTCTCTCAGTCTATCACACTAAGTCTCAAATGAGCAAGTCCGTACCCAAGCGGACAAGTCCGAACTACTCCAGAGAGCTTTGGTCCGTCCAAAAACGGACAAGTCCGGACTTTTTGGACTTAGCTCCAAATTCACTCAGATTCACCCCAGAGACGTTTGGTTCGTATCAAAACGGACTTGTCTGCTATGGTTGGACTAGTCCGGCCTTCTAGGTTTTTCTCATTTTTGGCTTCCCACTTAGGTGTTTCACTAAACCACAACTTTGAGCTGGTATGATCTCAATACACATGATACATCCACCCTCTCACATGACACGGCTCATATAAGCTCAATACCACAGAAACCCTAATTTCTACACTTGAGTCTTTGACGCCCATTTTCTCCTTTTCCTTTTCGAGGGTTTTCATCTCATTTCAATCCTTGTACCTATGCTTAAGATCACTTTAGCTCATTAGCCTCTTAATTGTCGTCATCAATCATCCAAAACCCACGAGGATGCCTAGATGCACTTTCACATAGGCCCCAAACTTCTCCTTCACTGCAGCAGCAAAATGAGACCAATCCTGCAACCCTGCAGTCACCTTATACATCTGCAACCATTTGGCTGCATTACCCTCCATGTGCATAGAAGCAGCACGAACCCAAAATGATTCAGTCACATTGAAGATAGAAAAATAGTCCAGGCACTTGTCCAACCATATCCTTGGGTTTTCTCCATTGAACTTGGGAAATGACAGTTTGAGCAAGGATCTGTCGCCACCCCTAGTCTCCCTCCTATCCCGCTCCTGCTGCGCATGTATACCCCTCCTCTGCAACTCTCTCCTAGGTGGTGGCCTACCTTCTTCTACCCAACTCCCTCTATTCTCCTCTCTTCTAATCTCTTCCCTATTCCCTGTAGCTCCTCCTGACAACACTGAATGGCTATCTTGTATGTTCTCCATCTCTGCTGCCATCCTCTCCAGGGACATCTTCTCAACTCGCTTCACTACTCTCTCTAGCTGTAGAAACAACTCACCACGCTCCATCGCCGCCTTCTCTGCTAGTGACTCCGACGAAACTTGCCTCATTGCAAGCTGCTTCTGCACCGTATCAGAGTCATCCATCCTCAGCGCCATACCCTCCATCAACTTGAAAATCTTCTCCCAACGCTCCTCTTCCACCTTCGCTTGCTGCTCCATCTCTTCCAATACAAAGCGGGTCTACGCCGATGGTTTGGACGCGGGAGCCGTCGTGACCTCGCTGGAGCACTGCTGCCTACAAGAGACCCGACGAGATTTGTAGGATCTAAGAGCACGTGAAAAGCTACCAGAGGGGGGTGAATGGTAGATTTAAAAAATCTTACGTAGCGGAAACAATTAAATCCCAACCCCTTCGGCAGAAAAATGATCTGTTAGAGAAATCGTGTGTGAAACTAATCTAAACGTGTTTTACCGTGACAAAAGTGATATATATCAGATAGAATCATGTCACGAAGAAAACACAAGAAGAATCACTCAAATCCGTCGAGAGAAACTCAAGTTATGATCGAAAGATCAAACAAAGGTCAATCTTTCCTACCCGAGAAAAACAGTTTTGGAACGCTGCAAAGAAACTCGTGTAGATCAGAAACCACAAATCCAATGACCGTGAAATTTTGACAGATGATAGATAATCAAGTTGTGAGGACAAACCAAAAAGAGTCATGTCAATTGGATCTGTAAAACTCGAGTTATGGTAAAACCACCGAGGAAAGGTAGTGCTGTCCAGAAACTCGACGAGTAAAACTTGTCTGGAACAAGTCGGACGAACAAGGCACAAAAGTTCCTTCAAATTACGAATTTTATTCAATAGAAAACAAGAGGAACAGCCCCAACGTCGCCTGCCACGAGCTTTGGCCTCCCTTGCTTATATAACCAGCCCTTAGGCCAACCCAATCTTAACTAGGACTCTAATCCTACTCAGATCACGGATCTAAACTTTCCATAACTGCTTAGGACTCTTCTATACGCAGATAGAAGCAATCTTAAGACTTACAAACACCTTAGGAACATATCCCACATTCCTAAAACAACTCAAATTCGTGACCCACACGAACTCCTATCATAACCCACTTGATACTTTCCATACCGAGCCATAACCGACTCCGCCGCAGCCAAAGTCATCAACCAATACGATCCGATACTTCCAACCAGATCTTCCCATTCATAAACCATCTTTGGAAACATGTTGCCACGTCATGCACCGCATGCATACGTGCAAACACCTTCCTTCGACGTCTAGTAACCTTCATATGCACTGCTCTTGATTCAATCATCCTGCGCGACCTCCTGACCTGCTCAACCACAATTCCTCCTGAATTTTGTTGTTGGAACCTCATCTCCTCCCTGAGACTAGTCCAAAGGATCCTATCACCAGCCTTGACTTGAACTCAAGCAACACCTGCACATGAATAAACAACCAATCCGTACGAGCCCAAATCCGCGACTTGACTCAAGTCAGTTCCGAACACAACACCTTACGTGAGCACCTCACATAAGCATGTTGCAAAGCATATCAAAACAATATCAGCCATATCAACCAAAACACACCAAAAACATAGAAAATGAATACTATGCAATATTTCCAACAATGTAAAGCAAGTTTGAAACATTTCATAGTCAAAGCAAGAACTTTGCGATCAAGCTCCGAACCTTGCCAAAGCTAACTGGAGCTTGAGCTGGAGCTACCAAAGCTAGTACAACCTAGCTCTGGAGCTTTCCAAAGCTAGTACAACCTAGCGCCGGAGCTTACCAAAGCTAGTACAACCTAGCACCGGAGCTTACCAAAGCTAGTCGGACCTAGCGCTGGAGCTAACCAAAACTAGTCGGAACTAGTCATCCCAAAAGTCGGAGCTAGAAAAACATGTCGGAGCTTAACAAAGACATGCCGGAGCTATCAAAGACATGTCGGAGCTATCAAAGACATGCCGAAGCTAAAGACAAAGCTCACCGGAGCTACCCAAAACATGTCAGACCTAGACAAAGCAAGTCGGACCTTACGTCGGACCTTGCAGAAGTTCGGAGCTAGAGTCGGACCTTGCTAAGCTCAGAGCTAGAGTCAGACCTTGCTAAAAAGATGTTATGACAGCATTCAAAACTTTTATTGTCAAAGCCAATGTATTCAGCACACATAGGTCTCACAATCTCCCCCTTGATGATTGCAATGGCAACACCACTTAAAATCTGAACATTGGCTTATTCACATTAAAAGTTTTGAAAACAATTTCTCCCCATTTATAAAATAGAAATAAAATGAGAAGAAAAACAAATCCCCCCTGAGAAGAATCGTGCCAAAACAATTGTGAATATGTGCAATGTGTAACCAATTTCCCCCCCTTGCATACTTATATTTAAAAATTCACATATTATCTATTATCTCTCCCCCTTTGACAATGTATTCGGCAAGGTTCAAAAGAGAAATCTCAAATGTTATGAGCATATTATAACATATACATATAAAACAAAGCTCATCCAAGTCATACTATCAAGTAACACACTATCACAATAATGAAATACATAAAGTAGTGTAAGCCATGCTAGAGATCAAATATAATTTTCAATTTAAGCAAGTCATGATCTCACAAACTTAACTATTTCAATACCTGAAAGCATGACACTTGTTGCTGCATTTTATTATTTTTCAAAGCACAAATTTAGATCATATGATATTTGCAAGAGATTATATGCGCATCTGCCTTATTCTAACCAACCAAGCCAAGCCTATGTCATTTGACAATCAGAAGCTTAAGGACATGGTTTTAGTCAAACACAACTTCTTCCAAGTTCATATCTAAGTGCAATGATAAGCCATCTCAAAAGAATAAGTGTGATGCATGCATATTCTCTTGATCTTTTCTCAACTTATATTTGTTCATAAAAACTCAACATGTGAGTTGATTACTTGATTAATTCTTTATGATTGAAAGCACTTGTGAGCATGCAACAAGGTCAAAACAGCAAGAAAGTTCGACCATGACCAGATTTAGTGTAAGTAATTATTCCAATTACTAGACATGGCAAAAAATACAAAATGTATAACACAAGTAATGTAGTAAGAACTTTCAGCATGTAAAAGGAATCACAAAGTCATATATGTATGAAATACTATGCCCATATTATTTTAACTTCAGATTCACACATAAACTTCTCAAGTTTGAAAAATCCCCCTCAATTTAAGCCATGAGGATGCATAACCCCTATTTCACTACGAATGTAACAAAAACGGGTGAAATCCAAAGGTTTTGTAAAAATGTCAGCCAATTGTTGTTCGATATCTACATGGTGAAGCACAATGTTTCCTTTTTCAACATTATCACGGAGAAAGTGATACCTAATATCAATGTGCTTAGTTCTAGAATGTTGCACGGTGTTTTTAGCAATGCAAATGGCACTAGTGTTATCACAAAACAGTGGAACACTATCTAGATCAACCCCATAGTCCTTAAGAGTTTGAACAATCCAAAGAATTTGTGAGCAAGCACTAGCAGCAGCTACATATTCAGATTAGGCTGTGGATTATGCAACTGAATTTTGTTTTCTAGGGGACCAAGCAACAAGTGAATTACCAAGAAAATGACAAGCACCGGAAGTACTTTTCCTATCAACCTACAACCTCCAAAATCAACATCGGAAAAAGCTTTCAAAGTAACGGTTGAGGAAGAGGGAAGAAATATGCCAAATTCTTGAGTTCCATGTAAGTACCTAAGAATACTTTTGACGGCTTGACGATGTGAAGCATGTGGGGAGGCTTGAAACCGTGCACAAAGACATACGCTGAATTGTATGTCCGGTCTTGATGCCGTGAGGTACAAAAGTGATCCAATCATGCTTCTATATTCTTTTTGATCCACGGGTTCACCATCTTCATCAAGTTCAAGTGTTGTTGCTGTTCCCATTGGTGTCCGAAGAGTCTTGCTTTTATCCATGTTGAAGCGCCTTAGGATGTCTTTTGTATACTTCGTTTGATGCACAAAGGTACCCTCCTTGGTTTGCTTGATTTGCAGCCCCAAAAAGTATGTGAGTTCTCCCATCATACTCATCTCAAATTCTGAACTCATCATAGCTAAAAACTTGGACACAAGATCATGAGAAGCACAACCAAAGATAATATCATCCACATACACTTGAACGAATAATGAGTCATTGCCATGCTTAAGCACAAAAAGAGTTTTATCAACCTTGCCCATGGTAAACCCCTTTCCAAGTAAGAATGTTTTAACCTATCATACCATGCTCTAGGGGCTTGTTTGAGACCGTACAAGGCTTTGGACAGTTTGTAAACATGATTAGAAAAATCTGGATTTTCAAAACCCGATGGTTGTTTGACATAAACCTCCTCATCTATGTAGCCATTAAGAAAAGCACTTTTAACATCCATTTGATATAGCTTAAAACCTTTAGATGCAGCAAAAGCTAACAAAATTCTTATGGCTTCTAATCTAGCAACAGGAGCAAAAGTTTCATCAAAATCAAGACCTTCAACTTGAGTGAAACCTTGAGCAACCAACCTAGCCTTATTCCTAACCACGACCCCATCCTCACTTTGTTTATTTTTAAACACCCATTTAGTTCCCATTAAAGTGTGACCTTGAGGTGGAGGTACAAGTTTCCAAACATTATTTCTTTCAAAATTTTCTAACTCTTCTTGCATGGCAATAACCCAAGATTCATTAGTGAGTGTGTGTGATATATCTTTGGGTTCAAAATAAGCAACAAAATTAGAATGAGCATGAGAGTTTGGATCGCAAAACCTGGACCGTGTGACTCATTCGTGCAAGCTTCCAATTATCTGTTGCGGCGGATGATCTTTGTAAAACCATGCGGGAACAGATGTATCACAAGCTTCTTCTTCATTAGGTTCATCGCAGATTGATGAGCTTGTCGCTTGAGGACGATCAGGACCAGCAGAAGTGATAGTCAGAGCTTCTTCAATGTTCAGAGCTGGACACGTGTCAGCTTTGGAACTATTAGGCAGTATCACCAGCTCTTCTTCTTCTTCGAAAAAACCCTCCCCCTGAGGATATGGATTTGGTCCTGCAATACCGGAGCTAGTACCTGGGCTAGCTTCAGCAAAAGAAACTTCACAAATCGCCACAATTTTGTTAGTTCCAAGTAAAAGCACACGGTATCCTCTAGTGTGAGATGGGTAACCAAGAAACATGCCATCTTCGGATCTAGCTTCAAATTTATCAAGATTTCCATGTTTCTTAACAAAGCATTTGCAACCAAAAACCCTAAAGTTATAAACACAGGTCCTATGTCCAAACCGAAGTTCATAAGGTGTTTTACCTAGCTTCGCACGCAAGAAAATACGATTTGAGACATAACAAGCGGTTGCAATCGCATCAGCCCAAAATTTCCTAGGAGTTTGATATTCATCAAGCATAGTCCTAGCCATCTCAACTAAGGTTCTATTCTTTCTTTCTACAACACCATTTTGTTGAGGTACATATGGTGAAGAAAATTGATGATCTATTCCATTTTCAGCACAAAAGTGATCAAAAGATTGATTTTTAAATTCAGTTCCGTTATCACTTCTAATTGATTTTAAAGATCCTGGGTGATCAATTGATAATCTAAGAAATAAAGTTCTAAAGTGACTAAAAGCTTCATTCTTAGGCGCCATAAAGTAAACCCAAGAGTATCTAGAATAATCATCAACAATAACAAGAACATACCATTTACCTCCGAAGGATTGAACACATGAAGGTCCAACGGTTCAAGGTGCAAAAGTTGACCCAGGTCAGTTGTCATGAACATTTTGAGAGGAGTATGTGAACCTGCAACCATCTTAGCATGTCTACAAGAAGAGCACACAATTTATTTGTCCCCTTTAAGCTTAGGCAGCCCACGTATGCGATCAAGAGCACTAACACGCGTTAGGTGATCAAAGCCTACGTGACCAAGTCTACGATGCCAAAAAAATGTAAGTCCTTTGAATCATTAGCAACTAGACACCTATGCATAGAGGAAGACATATCAAAATCAGCTTTAAAAACTCTTCCAAACCGAGACATGTTAAAAATAAGCTCACTATTTGAACCTACAACTTTGCAGCGGTTGTTATTGAAAATAATTTCCAGATTTTCATCTAGCAATTGTGAAATAGAAAGCAAGTTGTGTTTCAAATTTTTGACAAGTGACACATCCTTCGAAGTGTATTGATCATTTACTCTAGCCGAACCCTTAGCAATTATAGGAGTTGAAGAATTATGGGCAAAAGTAACATTCTCTACGCGTGACACAAAAGAGAGGGAGGAGAACCAATCTTTGTTACTGGTCATGTAGCGTGAGCAACCTGAGTCCACAATCCAAATGTTCTCCTTCATCAAGCATGTAACCTACATAGAAGCACAATACGTCGATGACTCAATACTGGGGTTAGTCAAAAGGCATTTAGGTATCTAGTACTGAGTCACACGACGTGCAGCAGGAAAAACACGTGAAAGCTGAGATAAAACAGCAGGTTTATAAGTCAAAGGTTGAGGTTTTCTGTTCTTAACAATTGATTTAGAAGTTGTTACTCGTTTAGAGCAAAAACCAGTAGCTCTAGAGGTGTGGACATTTGTTTTGAAAGAAACAGCTGAAGCTTCGGATGCACAAACTGAAGGTTCGAAAGCAAAAATTGAAGCTCTGGAGGGAACAACAGAAGGTTCGGGAGCTTTCGGAGCTATCGGAACTACCGGAGCTGTCTTTGCAAGTCTCTTACCAGAGGGTCCGAAAGTTACCTTTTCAACTTTCCGACTCATTAAAGCAGGTTGCATGTTTCTAATTTTAGGTTTAGCATGAAAGTTATGAGATCTAGCAGACATTTTATCCTTTTTAATTTGTTTAGCTAGTCTATAACAAAAATCTACGACATGACCATATTTATCACAATAAGTACAATGAAATTTAATTTTGTAATCATGTCTAGATGAGCATCCAACATTATAAACAGAATTAGAAAGCACTCCTGCAGATTCAAAGATCACATCATTTTGTTTAGGGACGGTTTTGATTAAACCTCTTCCAAATGATTTTACAATTTGAGGTGGATGTGTTTTAGAATAAACATGAGAATCAAAACCTAAACCAATTTTATCATTACAAGATTTGGATGAACTCAGTAGCAAGTTTAGATTTTTGTTCCCAACAAAAAACTACTCTAGCGTCCTATTCATGTCATCAAGCTTTTTAGACAATTCTAGGCAGTTTTCACATGAAGTTTTTCCTTTTAATTTGCAATTTGAGCAATATTTAACTTCATGAGAATGTAAAGCATTATTCAATATTGAAATTTCATTCATAGCAACTTTTAGTTTCTTTTCAAGATCATCACAACTAGAACAATGCAAATCAATTGTAGAACAAGAAGCATCTCTTAAGTTTCTAATGTCAAAAGCAGCAAGCTTTTTGTTCTTTTCAATTTCAAGTTCAAGTCTATCTGGAGTAGAGGAATGTGCAGTTCTTAATGTGGACAATTGTTCATAGATTAAGTCACATGAGGGACAAGAATCATCATTAGGAATCAAGGTTTTCAAACGGTTGATTTCAGATTCTAGTGATTCAATTTTAGCAGCATTATCCCTAAGCTGTTTGTCCTTTTTCTTAACAATAATAGTTGCACAAGAAATTGCATCACACATTTCATTACAGGTAGAACATACCTCATCGTCGTCACTGTTGTGTTCTGCATCCTCCTAACTTGATCTTGATCTTGTTTTGCCCGCCATGAAGCATAAGTTGGCCAGATCATCATCATCTTCATCACTATAAAAGTCTACATCGCTTCAACCGAGCTCTTGAAGTGCAGTGATGAAGCTGTTAATCATCTTGCGTCCTATGGTACCCTTCATTTTCTTGTTGGGGTTTCCATAGGTGGTCTTGACCTTGTTCTGTTTTTCTTCACGGGTAGTAGGACCTAAAAGGTTAGGGCATTCTGTACGAAAGTGTCATGTCTTACCACATTTAAAATAGCGTTGAGGTCCGGAGCTTCCTCTCCTTCTAGTTCTCACATTTTGCAATGCTTTTGAGAACCTAGTAGAGATTAGTGCTAACTCCTCTTCTGAAAATTCCTCGATCTGCTCCAGGGTTAGTGAGGACAACAAAGCAAGAGTATTGCAAGATGATGATTGGTCGGAGCTAGGCATATCACATTGTGTGACAAATGCAATAAACTTATTTGGGTTCTTCCGTGATAAGATGTCAATTTCATGAGTTTTGAGTTTAGAGTAAAGCACATCTAAAGTAAGTGTACTCATGACACTAGATTCACGAATAGATGTAACTTTCATCTCCCAGATTGACATGTCTAATGCACTAAGAAGTTGCCTAGCATTTTCAGCATCAGAAAAATTAACATTGACACTACGCAGATTGCTAAGAATTTTATTGAAGCGAGCGAAAAGGTCATCGATAGACTCATCGGGTTGCATCTCAAAACGCATATATTCCTTTTTGAACATATCTTGTCTGACCTCCTTGATCGTGTTGGATCCTTTTTGATAGTCACAAAGCGCTCTCCACACATCATATGCCGATTGAAGGTGTGCAACGCGGTCAAAGTCGATTTGAGTGAGTCCTTGGATGATCAAGTTTCGGGCTTTGTTGTTATTGTCAACATCCCGTAGGTTTGTAGTCATAACTTGATCGTTTGGTGGCACTTCGTAAGGCTTGTACACCTTCTCCCATATTGCGAAGCCTTGCGCCAGGATGAAAGCCTCCATGCATTCGTTCCAAACCTGAAAATCAATACCAGCAAACACACAAGGTTTGGCGGAGTATTTCTCTATGATGATTAGTAACAAACACGTGCAAATCACAATTATTGGAGCACCGTGGCTCAGATACCAATTGTAGTATCAAAGAGCACGTGAAAATCTACCAGAGGGGGGGGTGAATGGTAGATTTAAAAAATCTTACGCAGCGGAAACAATTAAATCCCAACCCCTTCGGCAGAAAAACGATCTGTTAGAGAAATCATGTGTGAAACTAATATAAACGTGTTTCACCATGACAAAAGTGATATATATCAGAGAGAATCAAGTCACGAAGAAAACACAAGAAGAATCACTCAAATCCGTCGAGAGAAACTCAAGTTATGATCGAAAGATCAAACAAAGGTCAATCTGTCCTACTCGAGAAAAACAGTTCTCGAAAGCTGCAAAGAAACTCGTGTAGATCAGGAACGACAAATTCAATGACCATGAAATTTTAACAGATAATAGATAATCAAGTTGTGAAGACAACTAAAAAAGAATCATGTCAATTGGATCTGTAAAACTCAAGTTATGATAAAACCACCAACGAAAGGTAGTGCTGTCCAGAAACTCGATGAGTAAAACTTGTCTGGAACAAGTCGGATGAACAAGGCACAAAAGTTCCTTCAAACTATGAATTTTATTCAATAGAACACAAGAGGAACAGCCCCAAAGTCGTCTGCCACGAGCTTTGGCCTCTCTTGCTTATATAACCAGCCCTTAGGCCAACCCAATCTTAACTAGGACTCTAATCCTACTCAGATCACGAATCTAAACTTTCCATAATTGCTTAGGACTCTTCTATACACAGATAGAAGCAATCTTAATACTTCCAAACACCTAAAGAACGTATCCCACATTCCTAAAACAACTCAAATTCGTGACCCACACGAACTTCTATTATAACCCACTCGATACTTTCCATACCGAGCCATAATCGACTCCGCCGCAGCCAAAGTCATCAACCGATATGATCCGATCCTTCCAACCAGATCTTCCCATCCATAAACCATCTTCGGAACCATGTTGCCACATCATGCACCGCATACATACGTGCAAACACCTTCCTTCGACGTCCAGTAACCTTCATATGCACTGCCCTTGATTCAATCATCCTACGTGACCTCCTGACCCGCTCAACCACAATTCCTCCTGAATTTGATTGTTGGAACCTCATCTCCTCCCTGAGACTAGTCCAAAGGATCCTGTCACCAGCCATGACTTTAACTCAAGCAACACCTGCACATGAATAAACAACCAATCCGTACGAGCCCAAGTCCGCGACTTGACTCAAGTCAGTTCCGAACACAACACCTTACGTGAGCACCTCACATAAGCATGTTGCAAACCATATCAAAACGATATCAGCCATATCAACCAAAACACACCAAAGACTTAGCAAATGAATACTAAGCAATCTTTCCAACAATGTAAAGTAAGTTTGAAACATTTCATGGTAAAAGCAGGAACTTTGCGATCAAGCTCCGAACCTTGCCAAAGCAAACCGGAGCTTGAGTCGGAGCTTACCAAAGATAGTACAACCTATTGCCGGAGCTTACCAAAGCTAGTACAACCTAGCGCTGGAGCTTACCAAAGCTAGTACAACCTAGCGCCAGAGCTTACCAAAGCTAGTCGGACCTAGCGCCGGAGCTAACCAGATCTAGTCGGAACTAGTCATCCCAAAAGTCAGAGCTAGAAAAACATGTCAGTGCTTAACAAAGACATGTTGGAGCTAACAAAGACATGCCGGAGCTATCAAAGACATGCTAGAGCTAAAGACAAAGCTCACCGGAGCTACCCAAAAACATGTCAGACCTAGACAAAGCAAGTCGGACCTTACGTCGGACCTTGCAGAAGCTCGGAGCTAGAGTTGGACCTTGATAAGCTCGGAGCTAGAGTCAGACCTTGCTAAAAATATGTTATGACAGCATTCAAAACTTTTATTGTCAAAGCCAATGTATTCAGCACACATAGGTCTCACAAGATTCACCTCTAGACTCCTTTCACCCCTGCACTCCCGACGACTAGTCCCGCCCCCGAAAAAAACACACGCAGGAGGAAAGATAGACTCTGATACCAACTGTGATAGCCCGAGGACTACAGTGCGCCACCGCCAAGTCGTGAGCCACCAAGTTGTCGGCATCGAGCTCGCCGGGGCGGAAGAGCGGAAGCAGATCGCGCAACTGATTCTGTTGTTCTGTTTCTTGATACCCACTTCCATAACAGAGTTCGGTTACATAAAATCAGGGCATTACCCCGGACCCACATGTCAGGCTGGTCCCATCCGTCAGGCGACGCCCTTACAGCCGACTCACGGCACCCACAATTCACTCCACACTTCACTCGACACCCAAATCATCAGCTTGAACCCTAGGCGACTCTTCCAACTCTGATAGCTCCGCCCGCGTAGCCAGCATCCACTGCTCCGCCGTCGACCGCAACTCCACTCCAGCCGCTCGTCACCGGTGCTGTTGTCACATGGTGTCAGACTTCTGCAGCGTGTGGTGCTTGTTCTCCTTGGCGTGCGCCCAGCCGCTATCACACCTGGTAATAAAAGACAACCAGATGCTTTCCACATGTATGCCAGGATCAGTTCATTTCATACATGTGTGGACTAAAGTGAAATACTATTAATAATACTGTCGGAGTGTTTTTCCGGTTCTCTCGATACTACCGTTGGTAGCTCAAGGAGTTTGTGGTTCGGTATTGGGTGCGCAGAGATTCCAAAGAATATGGCGAATGGACACAAGGACTTACGTGGTTCGGGCCGCCTAAGCGTAATACCCTACTCCATGGGATGTGTAGCTATTGTATTGAGCGTCTAAGAGCTTTTAGTCAGAGATTGTATGTGTGTCTGACAGCCTCCGAGAGTCTGTCGTCGACCAGTCCTTTTATAGTACAAGGAATGGTCGTTACACAGTTAGCTTGGCCCGACATGTGGCCCCGGCGGTTACTAATGTTTAATACATAATCAATGAGATTAATTACCCTTAATAGCATGGTAACGGGACCTGACAGTGCCGTTACTAGTATTAAGGGCCTACTGATCGTGTGTCATTAATATGGTATTAATGACACTTAATCAAGTCTTGAGTTCTTTGATTGCCCCTTGGAGGTCCGAGCTGTTGGGGGTTCACCAGCTTGATTCCCAAGGTTGGAGGTCCGGCGGTTTGGACACGTGGCAGCTTTAGAGCTATTCGTCTGGGACGGGTAGGTCTGGTATAGATGTACACGTGTCGATACTGGAGCTTCCCTCAGTCGGAGGTTAGGTCCGGGGATGCCATACAAGTGTTTAGCCCGGAGCTATCCCATGTGTGGGGTATAGCTCCAGCTGCAGAGTACACGTGGCAGTACCGGAGCTAACCATAGATGGGAGGCATGCCCAGTCCCGTATGACAAGTGGGGCCTTCGCAGGTCTTAAACCCAGATAGGTTAAGTCTCTTTGGTCTTTTTGTAGTCCCAAGGGGTATAAGGTACGCAGGGTCCGACACTGGCCCCCTGGGCCCACCTCCGAGAGAGACCTTTTGGAAGGAGTCGTTTTGCTGGAGGTGGGTCCATTCTTTGATTTTTGTGTTGTGTCTTCAAAGATCTTTAGATGTGTCGTTGGCAGTAGTTCGTAGTTAAACCACCACTATGTGGCATATCCTGGATGCAGAAGGTGAGATCTTAGCGTGCGGATCTCACGCAATTGAAGGTCACCGGTTCCCGATACGAAAATCATATCGGTTCCACGCACCTTGTCAGGCCGCTGCCTTCGGGTTTTCCGCCTTTCATGATGACAACCGTTCACCTAGGTGAGGACCTTGACTTGATCATCGGGGTGGCCCCGAGCCCCCTTGTCATTGGCAGGGTGAAGTTTTTGACTTGTAACGTCGGCTCCTCTGCGGTTTCCATCCAAGTGTTGCGGGGGCTTACTTAAGAAGGAAAGCAGGCACCGTTTGGGGGTTCTTTACGCCTTCTTTCAATCTTGCGCTCAAACCTTCCAAATTTTTTCTTGCTTTTTGACTCTAGCCCCGCTTGTGCTGTGATGGAGTTGGGTCTCCGCGAGAGCCGACTCAAGACCGACGGCAACTTGATGAAGGTCCGGGCCCTCATGGGGTGGTCCAGTGACTTCTTCAATCACCAGGTCCGCACCGGCAAGCTTCCGTTCGAGAAGGAGCACGCCGGCGAAATGGTGTACTTCTCCGCGTATGCCATGGTGGGACTGATCCCACCCTTTTCTTCTTTTCTCTTGATGCTGCTAGACTTATATGTTCTACAGCTGTACCACCTCGGCCCCTACTCCATTCTTTTGGTGTCGATCTTTGTCCACTTCTGCGACATGTGGGTGGGTATTCCTCCCTGCGTCGAGCTCTTCCGCACCTTCTTCACCATCCACACAACCGGCAAGAGTGACGAGTACCTTGGCTTCTATTACTTTGTGAAGCACAAGAAGTGCTCGCACAAGTACTTGTGGTCGTTCCCTTCTGGTAAGTGGGACGACTGGAAGAAGTATTGGATCTTCATCAGGGCAGAGGATCATGAGAGGCTGGAGTTGCCCGTATGCCTCCCCAACGTCGACACTGAAGCTTGGAGTGAAGTTCCAGTGCTGTCGGACGCTTTCAACCCTGCTCTAACCAGGATTCGCTAATGCGTGGAAGGAGGGGTGACCCCTTAGGCGGTATTTTGCAACTTCCTGGCCAACAAGTGGGCTCCGCTGAAGAAGAGGGAGAAGCTTGCTTGGGCCCTCAACAGCGTGATGGACGATGATCGGATCAAAATCGGTTTGAAGTCCAACCTGGAAGGCGCAACCTTGGAACTTCACCTCAAGAAGTTCCAGCATGGCATCGACATCGAGGGTGACTATTTGTCTCCACCGGTGGCTTTCCTCCCTCTGAACATGGAGGCAGGGTTCAGCAGGGAGCTCCGACGTAAGATGTCGGTGCTTGATGACCTTGGTGTCATCGAGAGGCGTTCGACCATCGGGTTGGTGATCTCCGGGGCCTTCGAGGGTGGTCCCCCCTCTGTCCCAGAACAGAGAGTTGAAGTCTCGGGCAAGGGCAAAGAGTTGGCCGATCCCTCGAGCTGGAAAAGTAAGCTGAAGCATTCTGATGGGAGGTCCGTCAGGCCTGCTCCTTCCCCAACAGCTCCTTCTCCCCGGAGGGTGAGGTCTTCAACAGCAGCAGCCACTCCAGCATCGGCACTTCCCCGGGGTACTAGTTCCAGCCGTGTAGGTACGGCACCAGCTGAAGGCTCTGGATCCGGAAGTTCTTCCCGATCGAGGGGGACCTCGACCAAAGCAGCACCGATAGTTGCGGCAAGCTTCGGGGAACCTTCCGGAACAGACATGCCAGTGGTGCCAGGGTCCAGTCCTGAGCATCCGGAGAAGAGGTTCCGTGCTAACTGGTGCGGAAGCCTTCCGAGGTAATTTTTTTACCTCAATTGGTTGTTTTGTGTTGTAACTGCGTTTTAAGTGTCTTTGTTCTCCATCCACAGGGTACCCAAGAGAGGGGCTGAAGCTCCTGTTCCTGCCACAACATCTGAAGCTGTGCAGGCGGAGGCTCCGACTCCAATCCCAGCGCCGCCCCAAGGAGTGGTTGAAGCTGCGACAACTCCAGCGCCGGCTGTCGTGGTCTTAGACCTTGATTAATCCCCTGAAGCTCCCGTGGTAGCGCCGGACCACCGGAACGAAGATGTACCAGCGGCACCTATCCCAGGGGTTGAAGCTCCGGGTTTGGACGCAGATATGGTGGACGCTCCGGTCTCAGAACCAGAGATGTCTGTGATTCCGGCCCTAGAGCCGGATGTTGTTGAAGCCCTGGCGATGGAGTCGGTGTTTGATGATGCACCGGCGGTAGAGCCGATGGTTGATGAGGCTCCGGCGCCTGAGCCTGTTATCGAAGAAGTTCCGGCGGTAGAGCCGGTTGCTGCAGAAGTTCCGGCGGTAGATCCGGTCATCGGAGAGGTTCCGGCGCCTAAACCAATCACTACAGAGGTACCAGCGCCCGAGCCTATGATGGTCGAAGCATCAGCATCTGAGCCGATGGTGGAGGAGGCGCCAGCGTCGGAGCTGAAAGTGGCTTCAGCTTCAATCGAACCTTCAACACCTGCCCCAGAGGTGGTGGTTCCGGAGGTGCCCGCGCCCGAGCCGGGGTGCCGAGATAAAGTTGTTGTCCACCCGCTTGAGGGACCAGCCATTGATGACCAGGTGGTGGGACCTTCGGAGCCAACGCTGGAGGTCGAAACTTCTGTGGCAGGACCTTCCTCGACGGCGGTCGAGGCTATTCTGGAGGGCGCTCCTAGTGCCGCAGAAGCTCAGGGAACTGCTCTTGTGGAGTGGGACCCAATTTTTGTCACGGAGAACCCGCTGGAACCGGCGAAGATGACCCCGACAGGTCCGGACCCGATCCCTCTGTCGTTGTCTATTGACAACGCATGCTTCAGTCTTCGCCAAGTTCGGTTGGCTTTTTACCACGACAGCAAGCCTCTCGAGGAGGAACGTCAAACTGTTAGGAGGTGGCGCAACCGGCTCCAATTCGAGACCAAGCTAGCGCTATCGAGGCTGGCTGACGACAAAGAGTGGGTGAGGAATGAGAAGATCCGCCTGGAGTACTGGGGTAAGTTGCTAGATGAGAGGGAAAGCATGACGCGATCCCTTGACAACCAGTCTCGGGCCATCTATGAGCAGGCCAAGGCTGCTAATAGCACAGCGGATGATCACCAAGAGAGGCTCGATGCCATCCACACCAGTCTCGTCAAGCACCGAGAGGCCCTTGAGGAGCGGGAGAGAAAACTCGAGGATGAAGAGCAAAAACTCCTGGAGCTGCGGGACGACGTCATGAAGAGGGAAGAAGAGCTTACTCAGAGGCTAACTCTGGGTGACAAGAGTCTCGAGGAGCGCACCAAGAAATTGGATGAGTGCTGTGAGAGAGAGAGGAGGAGAAGGCTTGGCAGCGAGGACAGGAACTCCACAGGAGGGAAACTGACATTGCTGCCAGGGAGAAGAAGGTGCGGGGCCGAGAGAAGGACCTGGTTAACCGCCGGAACGAGATCCATCTTTGGGGGAAGAGCTCAGTAAACTCGAAAGGCAGGTTGCTGAAAAGATTCAGCAGAACGCCAAAGAGGTGGAGCGTCTTGCTCGGGAGAACTCGAAGCTTGCGGCGGCTAGAAGATCCTTGGAGGAGATGCGAAGCAGTAGGGTTGTGGAGTCCCAACAAGTTTGGGACTTCCTGGGCAAAGCCAACGACGCGCTGATGCCAATGGGTTTTAGTCCCATGCGTTCGGATGATCCGGAATAAGAGCTGGACCAGGCGTTGCAGGTGATGAGTTCGGCAGGCAACAAGCTCACCAAGATGGGCGATGTCATTGCGGACCAGCTGGAAACCGAGGGACAATCCCTGGCCAAGAGCGTCGCAGAATTTATTCTGTCGTGCTACACAAGCTGGGACCCCCAATTCCCCCTAGACCCGGTGCTCTAAGGCCCCATCGACGGAGAGGGAGAAGCTACCCAGGCCAACATTTCTGAGGTTGCCCAGAAGGTCGCCTCGTTCTCCCATAGGGTCTAGGACCATCTCTTTGTAGCTCCCGCTTGTATTCTCTCTTCTTCTTCTCCAATTTTGTGATCTCTTGTCTCCAGATGGATGAAACTCAAGTTTTTTATGAATTTCATTTTTGTCTTCAACACTTTTGTCCCACTTGGACCCCTGGTAGATGTACACAATTTGATTGTGAACATGTACCAAGAGGATGTAACTGATGTTAAGGACTTGCGTGCTCCAGACTTGTAGAGCGTAGGTCCGAAGTCTTCAGTAGTGAAGGCTTCTTGAGGTTGTCGGAGATTAAGGGCTCCGGCTTTGACCATCATCAGAGCTTGATAGCTCCAGCAGTGGTCTCCATCAATGCATAGAGCGTCGACAGTTAGTCTCCTGAAGTCTTCCCACCATCTTTTGTTCACTTTGACGGCTAGCCCCCTGGCTTTACCAGAGCTAAGTAGCTCTAGTGATATTTGCTATCAATGTTTAAAATATCGATTACAAGCCATCTAGGGGATGTCGGAGCTTTAATAGCTCCGGCTTAATTCACCATCATCATGAGGTCTTTATTTTTCCTGCGCACTGAAGTCAAGAAAAATAGTAAAATTTGTTTCCTATCTATAACTCAGTTGTGACTTACTATTCTCGTAAAAATTTTAGGTCGAGCGCAATTCTTCGTACAACCAAGTGCACTGAGTTGTTTTCTCCAAGTCCAATTGTTTTTCAGGACCCGCCTTACTTTGGCTTGCCGGGGTGTAGGTAGAGTGGCGTACATAGGGTGCAGGACCAGGCTAACTCGATAGCACACTCCAGACCTAGATTGGCTGGCGGCATTCAGGTGAGTGAGCCATTCAACAACGTGAAAACCCGAAGGAATTAACAATGCGACTCGAGTTGTACATGAATTAGTCGATCTAAAAAATTCTTGAGAATCGCAAAACTTTGTTATAGACAAGAAAGAGGAAAATAAGAAAATATTGAGCTTGTACAAAGTAAATGCACGTGGAGTCTGTTTTCACACGAAGATGTCTTCCATTATAGGTCCGGGGTACAGGGGAAACAAGTACACCCTTAGGGTACGGAACTAGGCTAAGTGTGTTTTGTTTCTTGTTTGACCCAAGGTAGCTAGCTACACTTTTAGTTCTGAGACTGTGACAAGTGTTGCCTGAACTCTGCGGACCTTCTGGGGAAGGTCCGGCTATTCTCCCGGAGGAGCTACCCGACTCTGTACAATGACTCTATAACATACATCACGTGTAACTACAGACTCACCTCCGTGATATTAAGCGTAAAACTTACGGAGGTGATCAATGTTCCAAGGATTACGGAGAGGTGTCCCATCCTCGGTTGTCGAGCGAACGCATCCGGTACGGGATACTTTAATCACTCGAAAGGGTCCTTCCCAGTCAGGGGAGAGTTTGTTTAACCCTTCTCTGGACTGTATTCTCCATAGCACCAGATCGCCTTCCTCGAGCTGTCGGTTGTGAACATGTCTGCCAGAGAGCTTGGCGGTATCGGGCATTCTGAACAGCTGCTCGGCACCTTCCCTCTTCAAGGAGGTCAAGGTCTTCACGCCGGAGCTGGTCCTGCGCGGCATCGTCGAAGGTCCAGACCCGGAGCGACCCCAAGGTGATTTCTGGAGGAAGGATGGCCTCAGCTCCATACACCAGGAAGAAGGGTGTCTCTCCAGTTGACCGGTTTGGAGTTGTCCTGTTGGCCCATAGAGTGGGTGGAAGCTCTTCAATCCAGTTGGCTCCATGTTTTTTAGACGCTCATATGTGCGCGTCTTGAGTCCTTTTAGGATTTCTGCATTTGCTCTCTTGGCTTGGCCATTGCCTGCTGGGTGAGCTACGGAAGCGTAGCTGACTTGAATGTCGAGATCTTTGCAATATCCTTGGAATGGAGAGCTTGTGAATTGGGTCCCATTATCGGTTATGATTTTGTTCGGGACTCCAAATCTGCATATGATGGACTGTAAGAAGCTGGTGTTTGATTGCTTGTTTATTGTCACAACTGGAGTTGCTTCCGGCCATTTGGTGAATTTGTCAATGGCGACGTACAGGAACTTGTAACCTCCGACGGCTCTTGGGAAAGGTCCCAAGATATCCATCCCCCACACAGCAAAAGGCCATGTAGGAGGTATCATTTGTAGAGGCTGGGCCGGTGTGTGAATTTGTTTTGCATGATACTGGAATGCTTCACATTTCTTCACCAGCTCAGTTGCATCCTGGAGCGCTGTAGGCCAGTAAAAGCCATGCCGAAAGGCTTTACCGACCAACGTGCGGGAAGACGCGTGGTTCCCACACTCGCCTCCATGGATTTCTGCGAGGAGCTCGCAGCCTTCTTCCCTTGTGATGCACCGCATTAGGACACCATTGGCACCGCGCCGGTAGAGATCCCCTTCTACCAACGTGTATCTTTTAGCCAATATGACTATCCGGTCAGCGGATACATCATCTTCAGGAAGGAAGTTGTCTTTCAAGTAACTCCATATCTCCGAGATCCATGCATCGGAGCTAGCTAGAGCATTTGAGTCTTGTGTGCTGTGTTGCTCAGAGCTTTCGGCAGCACCTACGACCCTTGATGGCTGCCATGGTAACAGGGCCATCAGGACTGCCAGCTTTAAGGTGCTGGTTTCCCCCCTTCGCTCAGTTCGGCAGGCTGAGCTATTGGTTTAGACAACCTCCGGACGAAGGTTCCGTCGGGAGCCGGAGCTCCGGTTGACGCTTTTGTCGAGAGTTCGTCAGCTTCAGCGTTATGGAGACGTTGTAGATGGTGGAGTTCCAGGACTTCAAAGTCCTTCTGAAGCCTCTGGACTTCAAGGAGATAAGCAGCTAGTTGGGGATTGTTGTAGGAGCATTCACCCTTCACCTGTTTAATGATGAGTTGCGAATCTCCCTTGACCAACAGCTGCTTGACACCATATGATAGTGTCACCTTTAGTCCGTAAATGAGTGCTTCATACTCCGCCATGTTGTAGGTCGCCTTGAAGTCAAGGTGTACCATGTATTCAACCTTCTCCCCGGTTGGAGCGAGGAGAAGGACTCCAGCTCCGGCCCCCTGCTTCTGCATGGAGCCGTCAAAGTAGAGAGTCCAGTGAGGCTCGATGAAGACCGGAGCCTTGAGTTCCGGCTTCTGCTCACTAGGGCCCCCAGGGTTTGATGGACAGGGGGTCCATTCCGCCACAAAGTCCGCCAATGCTTGACTTTTGATTGCTTGTCTTGGGACAAATTCAAGGTCAACTCGGCCAACTCCGCTGCCCACTTTGCAACGTTCCCAGTGGAGTTGGGATTATGCAAAATCGCTCCCAGTGGATATGAAGTCACCACTGAGATCTTGTGAGCTTGGAAATAATGTTGAAGTTTCTGGGAAGCAATAAGAACTGCGTATAGCAGTTTATGTACTTCCAGGTACCGAGTTTGGCATCGTGGAGTACTTCACTGATGAAGTACACTGGGCGTTAGACTGTCTGGACCCTCCCGAAGGGGCCCGGAGCTTCCTCCTCATCGACTCGGACCCTCCTGGAGGGGTCTGGACCTTCTTCGGGGATCGTCGGGTCCTTGTTGGAGGAACCCAGAGCTTCTTCAGGAGTGACCTGGACCCTCCCAGGGTGGTCCAGCTCTTATTGCTCGACAAGAGTAACTCCTTGTTGACCCAAGTTTGGGGGCTAGGACCCAGACTCTCCTTTAGGAACTTCCTGACTCTCCCGGAGGGGTTTGGATTCCTGAGCTTGTAACGGTTTTGGTCTCTCCGCAACCAGGACCATGCTGACAACTTCGTCAGTTGCGAAATGTAAAGCAGTAAAGGCTCACCAGGGTTCGGAGCTACCAAAGTTGGTAGAGTGGTGAGGAGCTGCTTCAGCTCCTGGAAAGCCTTTTCTGCTTCTTAAGACCATTGGAATGGTCCGGACTTCCTCAATAGCTAAAGAAGGGTAGTGCCTGTTCCGCCAGTCTAGAGATGAACCGGCTGAGGGCAGCCAGACATCCAGTCAGCTTTTGGACGTCCTTGATGTGGGATGGTGGCTGCATATCTTCAATGGCTTTAATCTTCGCCGGATTTGCCTCTATGCCTCGGTGGTTTATCAGGAAACCAAGAAGCTTTTCAGAGCTAACCCCGAAGACACATTTGTCTGGGTTTAGCTTCGTGCGAGTTACTCGGAACTTGTCGAAGACAGCTTGCAAGGTGTCAAGAAGTGACTCCTTGTCCTTAATCTTGATGACGATGTCATCGACATACACTTCCACTACGTCTCTGATGAGTTCTCTAAAGGTTTTGTACATAGCACGTACAAATGTTGAAGCTGCATTCTTGAGACCAAATGGCATGGCAATATAACAATACAATTCATCTACTGTGATGAAAGAAGTATGCTCTTTATCTTCCCTAGACATTCTGATTTGATGGTACCCAGAATATGCGTCTAGGAAACACAGTAATTCACACCCGGAGGTGGAATCCACTATCCGATCTATTCTAGGTAGTGGGAATGGATCTTTTGGACATGCCTTATTCAGTGTTGTGTAGTCGATACACATCTGAAGCTTCCCGCCGGCCTTGGGTACAACGACTGGGTTTGCCAGCCATTTTGGGTGGAAGACCTCTCGGATGAATCCAGCTTCAAGCAACTTCTTCACTTCTTGTCTTATGAAGTTTTGTCGCTCTACTGATTGCTTTTGAGGCTTCTGGTATACAGGCCGAGCATCGGGATAGATCTTCAGATTATGCTAGATCACTTCCCTAGGGATCCCAGGCATTTGTGACGGTTGCCACGCAAACATGTCGACGTTAGCCCGGAGGAAAGTGATGAGCGTGAGTTCCTATTTGTCATTCAGACCTCCCGATATGCGGGTGGTCTGAGCGGCATCGGAACCGATTTGGACGACTTTGATGGGAATGTCGATGTCGCCGCTTGGTTGCACCCGGGGTGCAGAGGTTGAGCCTCGATGACGAATGCTCGAGGGTTTCGGAGCTTGTTGCTGCCTGGACTCTTCCTCCTGCGTTGTAGCAAGCGCGTGAAGTTCTTCCAGTGCAGTCACTCCGACAGTGCGGTCTCCACGGATCCAGAGAACACCAGCTGGTGTTGGCATCTTCAACACCAGGTAGCCGTAATGAGCAGCAGCCATGAACGTGTACAAGGTTGGCCTGCCCAGAATGGCGTTAAAGGGTAAGTTGATCTGTGCAACGTCAAAGACCAACTTCTCAGTGCGATAGTTCTCCCGAGTCCTGAAGGTCACGGGAAGAGTAATTGCACCAAGTGGGGTTATGGCCCCCGTACCTACTCCGAAGAAAGCTCGGGAGGGGTGAAGGTCTGAATGTGACACCCGGTTCCGAAAAATGAACCAAGCTAACGCATATGTGTGCCCAGGATGTTCAACACACATACACGAGTGCAATCACAAAAGAGTATACTGAAAATTACCACAGAACAAGATTAATTACCAAATTTTATTACACAAACCATATTATCCTCGAACACAAGCTCTAATGAATATTAATGACAAGTTCAACTAATGCAGCGGAAATAAACTAATTAAGCAACTAAGCAAACTAAGCATAAGCAATAGGGTATATATGCGCAGCTCCAATCAACACCACAGGCAAAGCTGACGGTAGACACAGGCAAAGTGCTGAAAAGTACAGTAAAACATTTGAAAAGCAATATATTATATGTATGTGAAGTAAACCCATCATAATCATAAATAATATCATAATACCAGTCCATAATTCACCATCCTCATCAATAATTTCAGATTTCACCATTGCCAATAACCATATTCAATACCAGAAATAAATCCATAACCAACCATAACCATCACCATAACCATTACCATAACCATTACAATGACCATTATCAATACCAAATACCCTCTAATCATGGAAGTTGTCCAGGTGCTCATAACCGGGAGCACGGCTATCATGATAGTTTTATTTAACTCTGCAGAGTTTGTACCTCTTTACCCACGTGTTCGTGATTTCATCACCTTTCGGCGACTAAGAACCTCCCTTATGCCCATGACCCGTCGGTCATATTACACACTTCCGTTGGTGTGTGGCCAAGAGATCACAAAATAGCCTTTACAAAGGGATTACTAGCCTATTTAGACCCCACTGAGGTTTCACCGATGGCGATGCCTCCAACTGAGCACATCTTCAACCAAGGGCCCCCTCTTGAGCCATTCGGATCCCAGGGTAGTCCCACCAATCATCGACAAACCCAATACGACTACCCCTTCCCCGAGCATCCACAATGGTCCAAACAGCACTAGCAAAGCCCTAATTAATCAGCTACGCCGCACCCATACTTGGCCTCGTGGTGGCACTGTAGTCCTGGCTTATTCTCGCATGAACCGGTCCTTAGATCTAAAGCAAGCAAACCACCATAACATCCAACCCATCCACATACCAGGCTTGCTTAGATCACCCATCGTATTGACTAGTTCACATTAACCAGAATACCATTGATGTATAATTAAATGTGTAGTGTTGTTTGCCATCCCAATCAATTAAGCAAAGCAAAAAGGTGAAAGCCCTTCCCGACTCTCTACCATATATTCCAGGTGACAAGGGTGGTGAAACAAATCTAGTAAACTTCCTACCATAGGATTCCCATCAATTTGACGCAAGCATGCAGTTTTGCAAACAAAACATTTATTTTAAAAACAGGATCAATATGCTTCAAGGACACTTGCCTTGCTCCGGCGGATAGGGTTGCTCAAGCGCTTCAAAATCTTGGTTCTGGAAATCCTCGTACACGACCTCTTGAGCACTTCCCTCTACTCGTGATCACACATACAAGAATATACATACAAATCAACATGATGCATACATACTAATCAATATGCGATGATATGCATGCATGCAAAGTTCAATAATTAATTAACTACAGTTGTTTATTAATTAGATGCAACTAGTTCATACGTGTTCATACGAGTTTACGGGGTTTTAACGAGAATTAGTGCTGCTGAAAATAAAAAGACGATGCAACTAAAATCAATTTACGTCTATTAGATCTAATACGTCGCTAAAATTCGCATCGGAAAAACGAATCCTACCGTAGATGTGATGGCTTTGATGATCGCGGGATGGAGATGACGCATAGATGAAGTAGATGGCGCAAGATCCTCGGCGGCACGACGACGGCGACGATCTCCGGCAGACGGTGGCACCCTCCTCTTTTTCCTCCTCTTCTTCCCCTCCTTTTTCTTCCTTTTCTTCCCTGCGGCGGCCTTCTGGTGCTCCCTTTTTTCCTATCTGGCGGCTAGGGCTTTTCTGGCCTTTTGGTATGGCGGCGGCGTTTTCTGGTGGCGGCTGCTTTTGTGGGATCGAGAAAACCCTACGAGGCTTTTTATAAGGGTGGCGGGAGCTAGGGCGAGCGCGGGCCAGGCGGGGCGCATCGCGCGGTCGGCGGGAGGGCGCTAGCGCGCGGGATGGGGCGTCGGGCGAGCGAGGCGGCTCGGTCGGGGCTGGCGCGCTGCGCGAGTCGGGCGGTGCGGGCGATGCGCGGGTGAGCGCGGTGCAGGGTGGGGCCCGGGGCGAGGTGCGCGCGGGAGCGCGCGTGAGGGCGGCGGCGGGACGCGGGAATCGGCCAGGTCGCGGCGTGGGAGGTGCGTGCGGCGCGCGCGGGGGCCAAGGCAGGCGGCGGGAATCGCGCGGATCGGGGCCTGTTGCGTGGTCGGCTGGGCCGTTTGGCCTGGCCGACGGTTGATTTGTTTTTTTTCTTTTCTTTTTTTTTTCTTTCTCTTTTTTTATATATATTATTATATTATTATTTATATTTTATTTATTTTATTTATGTTATTCATTTTATTTATTATTTTATATATATATTTATTATTATATATAATTTATATATTTCTTTTTATATATTATTATTATTTTTATATTTATTCTCTAATACATGTTTTATATTTTTATTTCTTTCCCTCTATTAATGTTTAATGCATGAATATATATGCAATGCATGATGCAAAAATTGAGGGTGTTACAAACCTACCCCCTTAAAGTGAATCTCGCCCTCGAGATTCGATAGCGTGGAGAAAAGGTGAGGGAATTCTGCCTTCAAGTCATCTTCACGTTCCCACGTAGCTTCGGCTTCTGTATGGTGTTTCCATTGCACTTTGCACCAACGGATTCTCTTATTCCTTGTGACCCTTTCCTTCACGTCCAAGATCTTGATAGGTTGCTCGACATAGGACAAATCCTCGTGAAGTTCTAACTCGTCCATCAGCACTTGTTCTTCCGGCACCCTGAGACATTTCTTGAGTTGAGAAACATGAAACACATCACGTACGTCTGAAGGATGAGCTGGCATCTCCAACTTATATGCTACTTCTCCTCTTTTGTCCAAAATCTTGAATGGTCCAATATAACGAGGTGCGAGCTTGCCTCTTATGTTAAGCCTCCTATGACCTCTCATAGGTGACACCTTGAGATAAACAAAATCTCCTATTTCAAAGGCTAATTTCCTTCTCCTATTGTTCGCATAGCCTTTTTGTCTTGATTGGGCGGCCCTCAAGTTTTCACGAATTATCTGGACTTGCTTTTCGGCTTCTTGCAACACATCCGGACCAAATACTTGAGTTTCTCCTGCCTCATTCCAGAATAAAGGTGTCCTACACTTCCTTCCGTATAGTGCTTCATAGGGTGACATTTTCAAGCTTGCTTGGTAACTATTGTTGTATGAAAATTCCGCGTATGGCAAGCTTTTGTCCCAACTTTTCTCATGCTTTAAAGCACAAGCTCTTAACATGTCCTCCAAAATTTGATTGGTCCTCTCGGTTTGTCCATCCGTTTGAGGATGATATGCTGAACTAAAGTTCAACCTCGTTCCCAAAGCTTCATGCAATTTTTGCCAAAATCTGGAGGTAAATTGAGAACTTCTATCCGAGACTATCTTCTTCGGTACTCCGTGTCGACACACAATATGCTCCATGTATATTTCGGCCAATCGTGTAGCTGTATACTTGGTCTTCACAGGGACAAAATGAGCTGACTTGGTTAAGCGATCCACAATTACCCAAATTGAGTCATACCCGGACTGAGTACATGGTAACCCAACTATGAAGTCCATTCCAATTTCTTCCCACTTCCATTCTGGAATCTTCAACGGTTGCAATAGTACAGCTGGCCTTTGATGTTTCGCCTTGACTCGTTGACACACATCACACAATGCCACATATTCAGCTATGTCCTTTTTCATGCTATCCTACCAATAGCAAGCCTTCAAGTCCTTGTACATCTTCGTACATCCGGGGTGAATCGAGTAAGGCGAGTCATGTGCCTCCTTTAATATTGTCTCCCGAATATGCTTTACATTAGGCACAACGATCCTCTTTCCAAGCCATAAGGTACCATGTTCGTCTTCATCAAATCTGAATTATCTCCCTTCCTCGATCCTTTCCTTGATTTCCTTGATCTCCTCGTCCGTGGTTTGTGCTTCTCAAATTTCTTGCTCCAAGTTTGGATTTAACTCCATCATCTCCATCTCATTTACAAACCCGAGGTTCAACCGTTCAAACTCCTTACATAACTCGGACGGTAACTCCCGAACCGTGAGTCGATGACTTACTCCTTTTCTACTCAAAGCATCGGCCACTACATTGGCTTTTCCTGGATGATAGTTGATCCCCAAATCATAATCTTTGATGAGCTCCAACCATCTTCGCTGCCTCAAATTAAGATCCGTTTGTGTGAAAATATACTTAAGGCTCTTGTGATCCATGTAAATTTCACACCTATGTCCAAGAATATAGTGTCTCCAAATCTTCAATGCATGTACCATGGTTGCAAGTTCTAAATCATGTGTTGGGTAATTCTTCTCATGTTTCTTCAATTGTCTTGACGCATAGGCGACCACTTGACCTTCTTGCATAAGCACGCATCCGAGTCCTTGTCTTGATGCGTCACAATAAATATCAAAACTCTTGCTTACATCCGGCAATACCAAAACTGGGGCTGTTGTTAACCTCTTCTTCAACTCCTCAAAACTATTCTGACAAGCTTCAGTCCATTGGAACGCCTTTCCCTTCATTAGCAACTCCGTCATAGGCTTGGCTATCTTGGAAAAGTCTTTAATGAATCTACGGTAATATCCAGCCATCCCAATAAAACTCCTTATTTCCTTTACATTTTGCGGCGGTTCCCACTTCAACACATCCCTCACTTTACCGCGGTCAACCGATACTCCTCCTCCTGAGATGATATGACCCAAAAATGGCACCTCTTTCAACCAAAACTGACACTTGTTGAACTTGGCATACAATTGATGCTCTCTCAACTTCTGCAACGTAAGCCTCAAGTGTTCCTCATGTTCCTTCTCATCCTTTGAGTAGATCATAATATCATCAATAAACACCACAACGAACTTATCTAAGTACTCCATGAAGACCTTATTCATGAGGTACATAAAGTAGGCAGGTGCATTTGTCAATCCAAAAGACATCACGGTGTACTCATAAGATCCATACCGTGTCCTAAAAGCTGTCTTGGGTATGTCCGATGGTCTAATCTTCATTTGAAAGTATCCCGACCTTAAATCAATCTTAGAGAAGATACAAGCACCCTTCATCTGATCAAACAAGTCCTCTATACGGGGCAAGGTGTACTTGTTCTTGATGGTCACCTCGTTGAGAGCTCGGTAATCCACACACATCCTTTGGGATCCATCCTTCTTGTCCACAAACAGCACAGGCGCTCCCCAAGGTGAAGAGCTATGGCGAATAAAACCCTTCTCTAATTGCTCTTGAATTTGCTTCTTGAGCTCCGCTAATTCCGAAGGGGGCATCCTATACGGCCTCTTAGCTATAGGTGCAGTTCCAGGGATTAAATCAATAACAAACTCAATGTCTCGATCAGGTGGCATACCTGGCAACTCATCTGGAAACACATCCAAAAATTCACACACTACCGGAATCTCCTCAATTGCGACACTGTCCACATGATTCAGCTCCAATTGCTTCGGTGCAGTTTGAGATGGTTCAAATTCTACGATGATCCCTTCTTCATTAGTCAACTTCACCGTCTTTGTGGCACACTCAATAACTACATTGTGCTTCCTCAACCAGTCCATACCAAGTATAATGTCCAATCGTTGAGAATCCAAAACAATGAGGTTGGCGGAGAAGTCTACCCCCCTTATTCTAAGGCTTACCTTTGGACATACTATATTTGTCCTCATCTCTCCTCCAGGAGACTTAACCAATAGAGTAAACTTCATATGAGAGATAGGCAAACTATGCTTGGCAACATACTTTGATGCAATGAATGAATGCGATGCTCCAGAGTCAAATAACATAATCGCGGGGTTGGAGTTGGCAAGAAACATACCAATGACCACGTCATCCGCTTGTTGAGCATCCTCCGTAGAGACATGGTTCACGTTGCCACGAGCAAAATTCTGCTGTCCATGGTTCCCTTGTGGCTGTCCTCCATTGGGTCTTGGGTTTTGCCTCGACGCATTGCTTCCTTGACCAAGGCCTGACTTAGGACATTGATGCGCAAAGTGTCCAGCTTCTCCACAAGTATAACACTTCGTAACTCCACCAGAATTATTGGGACGAGTTTGGTTTTGAACATTAGCACCAGGAAAATTAGCACGAGGTGCATAAGGCATTGGAGGCCTAGGTGCTTGCATGACAGGGTGCTGCTGCTCAAACTGAGTTGGGCGCGGTGCATAACCAGGGCGCTGAGCAGGAATAGAGGAGCTGTAATAGGGCGCATTGGGTGGTGCAAGGCGAGGGCGCACATTACTTCCTTGTTGCTGTCCTTGATATGGCGCCTTCCTCTTGATTTCTTGCTCCATCTCACGAATCTTGTTCTCAACCACAATTGCTTTGTCCACAAGCTTCTGAAAATTGGCATAATCACAGTTGAGTAGTTGCACTTGGATCTCATTGTTCAAGCCCCTCATGAACAAGTATTGTTTCCGGCTGTCCCGACTAACATCCTCAGGCGCATACCTTGAGAGTTGAGTGAACTTGTTGAGATATTCACTCACGCTTGATCTTCCTTGCCTTAAATTCTCAAATACTTGCCTCTTCAAGATCATAGCACCCTCCGGCACATAATGAGAATGAAAATTCTCCTTGAATTCGTCCCAAGTAATTCTCTCTTGATCCTCATGAGCATTGCAATAAGCATCCCACCAATCCGCAGCTGCTCCATCTAGTTGATGAGAAGCAAACAAGACCTTCTCCCGGTCATTGCATTGGACAATAGCTAGCTTTTTTTTCCACGGACTTGAGCCAATCATCAGCATCCATAGGGTCAGCAGCTTGAGCAAAGGTTGGCGGCCTAGTCCTCATGAACTCTCCCAATCGGTTATGAGGAGGCGGGGGTAGCGGTGGAGGCATGTGGGGCTGATTGTTGTTATTGCCAGCCTGCAGCTGTCCCATAGTTTGTATCATGGTCTGCATGAGCTGGTTCTGCATAGCCAGTAGCAGCTCAATATTGATAGCTCCATGAGCAGGTCCTTGTCTGGTATTGTTCTGAGGTACTTCATGGTTCTCCTCCTCACCATTGACATCCCTCTGATTGCGAGTCCTCACCATCTGAAGGAGAGCAATAGGTAAGAATTTAGAAACGTCCCCAACTATATGCATCAAGGGATATGAAGCTAACCAACTAGCTATACTAGCCTAGGTGTACATGGCAATGCTAAAGCATCCCAAAATCCTCTATTAAGCACACAAGCAACCAATATATATAGCAAACAACACTTCAAGCAAAAACACATCGATTCCTGAGTGCTCCTATGTGCTCTAAAGTGTCCATTCTATCTAGGTTGCGTCCTACGGTCAACCTGTGGCTCTGATACCAATCTGTGACGCCCGGTTCCGAAAAATGAACCAAGCTAACGCATATGTGAGCCCAGGATGTTCAACACACATACACGAGTGCAATCACAAAAGAGTATATTGAAAATTACCACAGAACAAGATTAATTACCAAATTTTACTACACAAACCATATTATCCTCGAACACAAGCTCTAATGAATATTAATGACAAGTTCAACTAATGCAGTGGAAATAAACTAATTAAGCAACTAAGCAAACTAAGCATAAGCAATAGGGTATATATGCGCAGCTCCAATCAACACCACAGGCAAAGCTGACGGTAGACATGGCCTAGAACTCCGCATTATCGCCATTAAACTCACAATCCTGACCTGCAGCTGTTGGGGGGGATTGCAAGAGTGAGTACATATCGTACTCAACAAGTGTGGAAAGTATGACATGGGGCTGATTCAAATGACGACAACAATAATGGCAAAGTGCTGAAAAGTACAGTAAAACATTTGAAAAGCAATATATTATATTTATGTGAAGTAAACCCATCATAATCATAAATAATATCATAATACCAGTCCATAATTCACCATCCTTATCAATAATTCCAGATTTCACCATTGCCAATAACCATATTCAATACCAGAAATAAATCCATAACCAACCATAACCATCACCATAACCATTACCATAACCATTACAATAACCATTATCAATACCAAATACCCTCTAATCATGGAAGTTGTCCAGGTGCTCATAACCGGGAGCACGGCTATCATGATAGTTTTATTTAACTCTGCAGAGTTTGTACCTCTTTACCCACGTGTTCGCGATTTCATCACCTTTCGGCGACTAAGAACCTCCCTTATGCCCATGACCCGTCGGTCACATTACACACTTCCGTTGGTGTGTGGCCAAGAGATCACAAAATAGCCTTTACAAAGGGATTACTAGCCTATTTAGACCCCACTGAGATTTCACCGGTGGCGATGCCTCCAACTGAGCACATCTTCAACCAAGGGCCCCCTCTTGAGCCATTCGGATCCCAGGGTAGTCCCACCAATCATCAACAAACCCAATCCGACTACCCCTTCCCCGAGCATCCACAATGGTCCAAACAGCACTAGCAAAGCCCTAATTAATCAGCTACGCCGCACCCATACTTGGCCTCGTGGTAGCACTGTAGTCCTGGCTTATTCTCGCATGAACCGGTCCTTAGATCTAAAGCAAGCAAACCACCATAACATCCAACCCATCCACATACCAGGCTTGCTTAGATCACCCATCGTATTGACCAGTTCACATTAACCAGAATACCATTGATTTATAATTAAATGTGTAGTGTTGTTTGCCATCCCAATCAATTAAGCGAAGCAAAAAGGTGAAAGCCCTTCCCGACTCTCTACCATATATTCCAGGTGACAAGGGTGGTTAAACAAATCTAGTAAACTTCCTACCATAGGATTCCCATCTTTGACGCAAGCATGCAGTTTTGCAAACAAAATATTTATTTTAAAAACAGGATCAATATATTTCAAGGACACTTGCCTTGCTCCGGCGGATAGGGTTGCTCAAGCGCTTCGAAATCTTGGTTCTGGAAATCCTCGTACACGACCTCTTGAGCACTTCCCTCTACTCGTGATCACACATACAAGAATATACATACAAATCAACACGATGCATACATACTAATCAATATGCGATGATATGCATGCATGCAAAGTTCAATAATTAATTAACTACAGTTGTTTATTAATTAGATGCAACTAGTTCATACGTGTTCATACGAGTTTACAGGGTTTTAACGAGAATTAGTGCTGCTGAAAATAAAAAGACAATGCAACTAAAATCCATTTACGTCTATTAGATCTAATACGTCGCTAAAATTCGCATCGGAAAAACGAATCCTACCGTAGATGTGATGGCTTCGATGATTGTGGGATGGAGACGACGCGTAGACGAAGTAGATGGCGCAAGATCCTCGGCAGCACGACGATGGCGACGATCTCCGGCGGACGGTGGCGCCCTCCTCTTTTTCCTCCTCTTCTTCCCCTTCTTTTTCTTCCTTTTCTTCCCTGCGGCGGCCCTCTGGTGCTCCCTTTTTTCCTATCCGGCGGCTAGGGCTTTTCTGGCCTTTTGGTATGGCGACGGCGTTTTCTGGTGGCGACTGCTTTTGTGGGATTGAGAAAACCCTACGAGGATTTTTATAAGGGCGGCGGGAGCTAGGGCGAGCGCGGGCCAGGCGGGGTGCATCGCGCGGTCGGCGGGAGGGTGCTAGCGCGCGGGATGGGGCGTCGGGCGAGCGAGGCGGCTCGGTCGGGGCTGGCGCGCTGCGCGAGTCGGGCGGTGCGGGCGATGCGCGGGTGAGCGCGGTGCGGAGTGGGGCCCGGGGCGAGGTGCGGGCGGGAGCGCGCGTGAGGGCGGCGGCAGGACGCGGGAATCGGCCAGGTCGCGGCGCGGGAGGTGCGTACGGATCGGGGCCTGTTGCGTGGCCGGCTGGGCCGTTTGGCCTGGCCGGCGGTTGATTTGTTTTTTTTCTTTTCTTTTTTTTCTTTCTCTTTTTTTATATATATTATTATTTATATTTTATTTATTTTATTTATCTTATTCATTTTATTTATTATTTATATATATATATTTATTATTATATATAATTTATATATTTCTTTTATATATTATTATTATTATTATATTTATTCTCTAATACATGTTTTATATTTTTATTTCTTTCCCTCTATTAATGTTTAATGCATGAATATATATGCAATGCATGATGCGAAAATTGAGGGTGTTACACCAAAGGTGGGAGCTGAAGCTTGACGAAAGCTTCGAAGCTTATGAGGTTCAGCCCCGAACCTTCGTCTACCATTACATGGTGGAGTTGAATATTGTTGATGGTCGGAGATACCATCAATGGGAGTTGGCCAGCTCCGATCATATTCTGAGGGCAGTCTGATGCATCAAAAGTGATGGAAGTATCCATCCACTTCCGATGCGGCTCTGCCCTGGCGGTGGGAGCTACTGAGGCCATGTCCCGTTGCATGGTCTTGAGGACGAGGCGGGAGGTGATGTCCCACGAACCACCAAAGATGTTGTTCATGGTTTTTCGACGTTCATTGTCGGAGACGTCAGAGTCGTCGTCAATGGAGGTGTAAACAGCCTTCAAGACCTTTTTAGGGTCCTGAAAGCCTAACTCCTCTTCAGCCGGAGCTTTGTCGACTTTTTGTTTTCCTTCCCTTTGCCGGAAAAGGACTTCTTCCCGGTGCTTGTTGTAGTGCTCGACAAGGTTCTAGACCTCTCGGCAGTCTTCCAGGTTGTGGTTGTTCGACTTATGTATAGGACACCACATCTTGGAGTTGTCGTTGTCTTCTGATGACGGTCGAGGTCGTTTCTCGGGACGTGGCCCCTGGCCACCCGGAGCTGCGGCAGCTGCAGCAGTAGGTGTGCTGGCTGACGGCTTTTTCTTGCTGTTGGACTTTTTCTTCTTTTTGACACTCCCAGAGGTAGTGGCTTCGCCCTTGGAGGATTTTTTATTATCCTCCGGAGGTGGTTTGGATTGCATTTCACGGCCCTCTGTAGCTTTGGCACACTTGTCTCCCAAGTTGAAGAGCTTCGGGACGCTGGTTATCTCCTTGATCGCCAACTTCTCCAGCATCTTCTTGTCTCGTACGCCCTGTCTAAAAGCCACAATAACAGAGGCGCTGGAGATAGAAGGAATAGTGTTTCGTACCTGGGAGAACCTCTGGATGAAAGAACGCAAGGATTCTCCCCCCTTCTGCGTTACACCAAAAAGGTTCAGTTCAGTGCCTCGTCGGGTGTATGAACTCCCGAAACTGGTGCTGAACTGTTGGCACAACTCTGCCCAACTGTTGATTGAATTGGGCGGAAGGCTCGTGAACCAGGACCTGGCGGTCCCAGTTAAAGCCACTGGGAAGTATTTGGCCATTACGGCCTCGTTACCTCCAGCCGCGAGGATTGCAGTGGAGTAAATCTGGAGAAACTCAGCGGGATTGACAGTCCCGTCAAATTTCTCCGGCAGGTATGGCCGGAACTTTTATGGCCACCTGACCATGCGTAGGTGCATGGCCAGGGCAGAATAGCCTCCTCCTACTCCCTCGGGAGCAGGACTGTCTCGAGCCTCTCGCCTTTCACGAGCACGCTCGATATGGACGTGGCCGTCCTGCTGACGGTAACGGCGATCAAGCTCCGCCCGGAGGTCATGAGTTGAAAGCCTGGTTACTGTATGGGTGTGTCGCGCCTTGGCAAGCAGCGACATTGCTGGTTGAGACGCAGCACGCCTCCTATTCTGGGAAGCGTGCGGACCAAGTCTTCCCGACAAAGTCCGATGCTGTGATGGGACCCGCTCCGAGGGGGGAGGACCTTGGTTGCTAATGTGATCGGCTGCTACTACAACCAAATGTTCCACATCAGCCCTCCACTGCTCCATTGCACCCTGGGATGCACCTGGAGGTGGTGGGCGTTGGAGGAGAGTACGTGCTGCAAGTGTAACACCCTCATTTTCATGCATCATGCCCTACATACACTCATATACATGTTTAACATTAACCCACATCAAGAGGAATGAGTTTAAAATTGATTCGGAGCATTTAAAATTGATTTGGAACAAAACCGCACTTAAAATGCAGGAAAGTGCGGACTAGTCCGATTTTGCTGAGGACTAGTCCGATTTCTCTCTGACTAAAAACAGACTTGTCCGTTTTTGTGCGGACTAGTCCGATGTTCCATGAATCCTTGAAAATTTGCTAAGTCCTTGGACTTTTCCGGACTAGTCCGGTGTTCCAGCAGACTTGTCCGTTTTCCTTTCTGATCAACTTCGGACTTGTCCGATGTTTGGCCAGACTTGTCTGATTTTCTCTCTGGACGACTTCGGACTAGTCCGATCCTGTCCGTACTTGTCCGATATTTCGTGCTTCTGAGTTGATCTTTTGTTTTATGACTTGTTTCTTGGGTTTCATGTTAAGTGGGCCTTAGGGCGTCGTGCCTAACTCTTTTAGAGCCCATGTGGGACTCTAAACCGGCCTCTACTCATCCCAAACTCGAAATCCATCTAACCCTAGCCTCCACCTCTATATAAACAGCCCCACCCCTTGGATTGACATCTATTTGCCACTTTTCCACCCACCCAAACCCTAGTTCGTGGGGAGCCACCATCAAGGAGGGAGGAGAAGATCCCAAGCAAGAAGAAGAAGAGGAGGAAACGAGAGAGGATCAAGATCTCCACCAAGTTTCGTTCTTCATCACCAATTCATCCCCAAGTTCATCACCAACCCTAGATCATCAAGATCCAAGTGCTACCTCCAAGTTTCTTGATTCATTGGAGTTCTAAACACCTGGTAACGTTCTATTATCTTTTCCTTACAAGAATTCAACCCCTAATCTCCGAATTCACGTCGATCTAGAAAACCCTAATCTGCTGATCTCGCAGAGTGCGGACTTGTCCGGTCCCTAGCGGACTAGTCCGATCTTTCTGGTTAAATTGTATTAAATTAATTCTAAAATTTGATCTAATCAACTCCAAACCTGTATAAACTTGTTAAAAACTATTATAACTAGTTAGTGATCATTAAAAGCAATCTAGTAACAAGTTCTACCTTGCATTTGCATCAATCATGCATGTCATGACATATTGAGTAATATATGTGCACTCTTTGATTGTGTTTCTTGTCTTGCATGTTTATTGTGTGGATTAGACGGATTTGCGCTAGAGAGTGCCGCGGAGGATCTACAGCACCAAGAGTTTGAAGGCTTTGATCCTAATCAACAGCAAGAGCAAGGCAAGTGTCCTTGAAGCATATTGATCCTGTTTTTTTAAATAAATGTTTTGTTTGCAAAATTGCATGCTTGTGTCAATTTGATGGGAATCCTATGATAGGAAGTTGACTAGCTTTGTTTAGCCACCCTTGTCACCTGGAATACCTGGTAGAGAGTCGGGAAGGGTTTTTACCTTTTTGCTTCGCTTAATTAATTGGGATGGAAGAACAACTACACTACTTAATTTAATTATGCATTAATGAGATTGTGGTTGACATGAACTGGTTGATATGATATGGTAATGGGTGATCTAAGCAAGCCTGGTATGTGGATGGGTTGGATGTTATGGTGGTTTGCTTTCTTTAGATCTACGGACCGGTTCATGCAAGAATAAGCCAGGACTACAGTGCCACCACGAGGCCAAGTATGGGTGCGGCGTAGCTTATTAATTAGGGCTTTGCTAGTGCTGTTTGGACCATTGTGGATGCTCGGGGAAGGGGTAGTTGGATTGGGTTTGTTGATGATTGGTGGGACTACCCTGGGATCCGAATGGCTCAAGAGGGGGGCCCTTGGTTGAAGATGTGCTCTGCGGGAGACATCGCCACCGGTGAAACCTCAGTGGGGTCTAAATAGGCTAGTAATCCCTTTATAAAGGCTATTTTGTGATCTCTTGGCCACACACCAACGGAAGTGTGTAATGTGACCGACGGGTCGTGGACATAAGGGAGATTCTTAGTCATTGAAAGGTGATGAAATCACGAACACATGGGTAAAGTGGTACAACCTCTGCAGAGTGTTAAATAAAACTATCATGGTAGTCGTGCTCCCGGTTATGAGCACCTAGACAACTTCCATGATTAGAGGGAACTCGGTATTGGGATGGTATTTGGGATGGTTATGGGTTGGTAATGGTTATGGTTGGTATTATGGTTATGGATTAATTTCTGGTATTGAATATGGTTATTGGAAAATGGTGAAATCTGGAATTATTGATGATGGTAATGAATTCAGATTTGGTATTATAATATTACTTATGATTATGATGGGTATACTTCACATACATGTAATATATTGCTTTTCACATGTTCTTAATGTACTTTTTAGCACTTTGCCATTATTATTGTCGTCATTTTAATCAGCCACATGTCATATTTTTCCACACTTGCTGAGTACGACATGTACTCACTCTTGCAATCCCCCCCCCCAACAGTTGCAGGTCAGGATTGGGAGTTTAATGGCGATAATGCGGAGTTCTAGGACGTGTCTACCGTCAGCTTTGCCTGTGGTGTTATTGGAGTTGCGCTATACCCTATTGCTTATGCTGCCTAGCTGTTTAGTTTGCTTAATTAGTTTATTTCCGCTGCATTAGTTGAACTTGTCATAAATATTCATTAGAGCTTGTATTCGAGGATAATCTAGTTTGTGTAATAAAATTTGGTTAATTAATCTTGTTCTGTGGTAATTTTCTGTATATCATTTGTGATTGCACTCGTGTATGTGTGGTGAACATCCTGGGCACACATATGCGTTAGCTTGGTTCATTTTTCAGAACCGGGCGTCACAGATTGGTATCAGAGCCACAGGTTGATCGTAGAATGCAGTCTAGATAGAATGGACACTTTAGAGCACATAGGAGCACTCAGGAAGCGATGTGTTTTTGCTTGGAATGCTGTTTGCTATATATATTGCTTGCTTGTGTGCTTAATAGAGGATTTTGGGGTGCTTTAGCATTGCCATGTCCACCTAGGCTAGTGTAGCTAGCTGTTTAGTTTATATCCCTTGATGCATATAGTTGGGGGCGTTTTCTAATTCTTACCTATTGCTTTTCTTCAGATGGTGAGGACTCGCAACCAGAGGTATGGCAATGATGAGGAGGAGAACAATGGAGTACCTCAGAACAACAATGGGCAAGGACCTGCTCATGGAGCTATCAACATTGAGCAGCTTTTGGCTATGCAAAACCAGCTCATGCAGACCATGATACAGACTATGGGACTGCTGCAGGCTGGCAATATCAACAATCAGCCCCACATGCCTCCACCGCCACCCCCGCCTCCTCATAACCGATTGGGAGAGTTTATGAGGACTAGGCTGTCGACCTTTGCTCAAGCTGCTGACCCTATGGATGCGGATGATTGGCTCAAGTCCGTGGAGAAGAAGTTAGCTATTGTCAAACGCAATGACCGGGAGAAGGTGCTATTTGCTTGTCATCAACTCGTTGGAGCAGCTGCGGATTGGTGGGATGCTTATTGCAATGCTCATGAGAATCAAGAGAGGATCACTTGGGCCAAATTCAAGGAGAATTTTCGTTCTCATTATGTGCCCGAGGGTGTTATGATCTTGAAGAGGCAAGAATTTGAGAATTTAAGGCAAGGAAAATCAAGCGTAAGTGAATATCTCAATAAATTCACCCAACTCTCAAGGTACGCGCCTGAGGATGTTAGTCGGGACAGCCAGAAGCAATACTTGTTCATGAGGGGCTTGAACAATGAGATACAAGTACAATTGCTCAATTGTGACTATGCAAATTTCCAGAAGCTTGTGGACAAAGCAATTGTGGTTGAGAACAAGATTTGTGAGATGGAGCAAGAAATCAAGAGGAAGGCGCCATATCAAGGACAGCAACAAGGAAGTAATGTGCGCCCTCACTTTGCGCCGCCCAATGCGCCTTACTCCAGCCCTTCTATTTCTGCTCAGCGCCCTCGTTATACACCACGCCCAACTCAGTTTGTGCAGCAGCGCCCTGTCATGCAAGCGCCTAGGCCTCCAATGCCTTATGCGCCTCGTGCTAATTTTCCTGCTGCTAGTGCTCAAAACCAAGCTCGTCCCAATAATTCTGGTGGAGTTAAGAAGTGCTATACTTGTGGAGAAGCTGGACACTTTGCGCATCAATGTCCTAAGTCAGGCCTTGGTCAAGGAAGCAATGCACCGAGGCAAAACCCAAGACCCAATGGAGGACAGCCACAAGGAAGCCGCGGACAGCAGAATTTTGCTCGTGGCAACGTGAACCATGTCTCAACGGAGGATGCTCAACAAGCGGATGACGTGGTCATTGGTATGTTTCTCGCAAACTTCAGTCGCGAGACTATGCTATTTGATTCTGGAGCATCGCATTCATTCATTGCATCAAAGTATGTTGCCAAGTATAGTTTGCCTATCTCTCATATGAAGTTTACTCTATTGGTTAAGTCTCCTGGAGGAGAGATGAGGACAAATATAGTATGTCCAAAAGTAAGCCTTAGAATAAAGGGGGTAGACTTCTCCGCCAACCTCATTGTTTTGGACTCTCAAGGATTGGACATTATACTCGGTATGGACTGGTTGAGGAAGCACAATGGATTTATTGAGTGCGCCACGAAGACGGTGAAGTTGACCAACGAAGAAGGGATCACCGTAGAATTTGAAGCATCTCAAACCGCACCGAAGCAATTAGAGTTGAATCATATGGACGGTGCCGCAATTGAGGAGATTCCGTTAGTGTGTGAATTTTTGGATGTTTTTCCGGACGAGTTGCCAGGTATGCCACCCGATCGAGACATTGAGTTTGTTATTGATTTAGTACCTAGAACTGCACCTATAGCTAAGAGGCCGTATAGGATGCCTCCTATGGAATTAGTGGAGCTCAAGAAACAAATTCAAGAGCAATTAGAGAAGGGTTTTATTTGCCCAAGCTCTTCACCTTGGGGAGCGTCCGTGCTGTTCGTAGACAAGAAGGATGGATCCCAAAGGATGTGCGTAGATTACCGAGCTCTCAACGAGGTAACAATCAAGAACAAGTACACCTTGCCACATATAGAAGACTTGTTTGATCAGATGAAGGGCGCTTGTGTCTTCTCTAAGATTGATTTGAGGTCGGGATACTTTCAAATGAAGATTAGACCATCGGACCCACCCAAGACAGCTTTTAGGACATGGTATGGATCTTATGAGTACACCATGATGTCCTTTGGATTGACAAATGCACCTGCATACTTTATGTACCTCATGAATAAAGTCTTCATGGAGTACTTGGACAAGTTCGTCGTGGTGTTCATTGATGACATTATGGTCTACTCGAAGGATGAGAAAGAGCATGAGGAACACTTGAGGCTTACATTACAGAAATTGAGGGAGCATCAATTGTATGCCAAGTTCAACAAGTGTCAGTTTTGGCTGAGAGGTGTCGTTTCTGGGTCATATAATCTCAGGAGGAGGAGTATCGGTTGACCCCGGAAAAGTGAGAGACGTGTTGAAGTGGGAACCGCCTGTCGGTACCCTAAAAACCATATACCCCCTGAGGTTACAAAGATCTCAAGGGAAGGACGTCTACTCAAATTGAAGACCCTCGGAGGCCCACTTGTCAGACATAACCGGACCTGCTTCTCCAACATGGTTAACCCCTAGGTTGCCACGTGTACTGTCAGACCGGAGCTACTACCCGCAAGGGTGAAGCTCCGGGCTAGGTACTGAAACGGCACCTCCGGACTTAACCCCTGACCGAGAGAAGCTCCGGACCTGACACATGCCAGGCCACCCCAGAGCTTCCCGCTTCCCACAAGCAAGCTCCGGAGCTGCCACGTGTCCATACGTCGGAGCTGGCCGCTTCAAACCTCCGGGAGACATTGTAACGGCTCCGGATCTTCAAAGGACAGTCGCGGACTTCAAGAACCGATTAATTGTCATTAATTCCACGTTAATGACACTTAATCAGACGATCTTAACACCTGTAACGGCACTGTCGGAGCCGTTACAGGGTAATTAACAACAATTAATCTCGCGTATCAATACTAGTAACCGCCAGGGCCACATGTCGGGCCAGGCTGACATGTAACGGTTTGTCCTTGTACTATAAAAGGACAAACCGACGATACACGAGGGGATCGGACTCTCGAACGCTCTCAAGCTCACAAGTTAATACAACACACACACACCCGTGGAGTAGGGTATTACGCTCAGGCGGCCCGAACCACGTAAACCACTGTGTCTCTCGTGTCCAATCGTGATTCACCTTCTTGAGTCTCCGCGCGCCCAAACCGAACTACAAACTCCTTCAACACTTTAGTAGTGTCAGGGGATCTGCCGACTCCAACAGTCGACAGTTGGCGCGCCAGGAAGGGGCGCCTGAGATTTTCAAGAATGGTGAATTCTGCGGCTGGATCATCCAACGGGCAACCTGCTGCTCAGGCTGTCGAAGGCAATCCCTCCAACATGCAGCCACCGGCAGGAGCCTCAGCACCAGCAGGAGTCACACTCCCACCGCCACCATCTTCTCCGGCAAGACGTGCCGAGCAACATGATGGTGCGCCGGCGTCACATACTGCGCCGGCAAGTCGTGACAACCCAGAACACGCGCTCCATGCAGCGCGTGCTCTTCTCCAGCGACCACCACCTCCGGATGCATCTCAAGGTGCCATGGAGCAATGGAGGGCTGATGTTGAGCATTTGGTCGCAGCAGCGGCCGAACGCCTCAACAACCAGGGACCACCTCCTTCAGGGCGGGCCCCGTCGCAGCGACGGACGTTGTCTGGAAGACTTGGTCCGCATGTCTCCAACAACCGAAGACGAGCTGCGTCACAGCAAGTGACGTCGTTGCCCTCTGGGGCACGATGCACCCATACTGCATCTCGGCTTTCGACACATGACCTCCGGGCGGAGCTTGATCGCCGATACCGCCAACAGGATGGCCATGTCCATATCGAGCGAGCTCGAGAAAGACGGGATGCTCAAGACCTTTCTACTCTGGAAGGAGTAGGAGGAGGCTGTTCCGCCCTAGCCATGCACCTACGCATGGTTAGATGGCCACAGAAGTTCCGGCCACATTTGCCGGAAAAATTCGACGGGACTGTCAACCCCGTAGAATTTCTGCAAATATACTCCACTGCAATCTTAGCAGCTGGAGGAAACGAGGCCATAATGGCCAACTACTTTCCAGTGGCCTTAACTGGGACCGCCAGGTCCTGGTTTATGAGCCTTCCACCCAACTCTATTGACAGTTGGGAGGAGCTGTGCCGTCAGTTCACTGCCAACTTCGGGAGTTCATACACCCGACCGGGCACTGAACTGGACCTTTTTGCGGTCGTGCAAAAAGGAGGAGAATCTTTGCGGTCATTCATCCAGAGGTTCTCTCAGGTACGTAACAAAATCCCTTCTATCTCAAGCGCTTCTGTCATTGTGGCATTCAGACAGGGTGTGCGAGACAAGAAGATGTTGGAGAAGCTGGCGATCAAAGAGATCACCAGCGTCACGGAGCTCTTCAGCTTGGCTGACAAAAGTGCCAGAGCTGCGGAGGGCCGTGAAATGCACTCCAAACCAGCCTTGGAGGATCATAAAAAATCCTCCAAAGAAGAAGCCGCTACCTCCGGGAGTGGCAAGAAGAAAAAGAAGACCAACGGCAAGAAGAAGCCGTCGGCCGGCACATCCAACGTTGCAGCCACTGCAACTCCTGGTGACCGGGGGCCACGCCCCGAGAAGCGACCTCGACCGTCTTCCGAAGACGGTGGCAAATCCAAAATGTGGTGCCCCATTCACAAAACGGGCAGCCACAGGCTGGAAGACTGCCGGGAGGTCCAAAACCTTGTCGAGCGCTACAACAAGCGCCGGGAAGGGTCTCCTTTCCGACAGAGGGAGGGAAAACAGAAAGTTGACGAAGCTCCGGCTGAAGAGGAGTTAGGCTTTCAGGACCCCAAAAAGGTCCTAAAAGTCGTTTACACCTCCGTCGACGATGACTCCGACGTCTCCGACAACGAGCGTCGGAAAACCATGAACACCATCTTTGGTAGATCATGGGACATCACTTCTCGTCGTGTCATCAAGACTATGCGGCGGGATATGGCTGCTGTAGCTCCTACAGCTAGACCGGAGCCACATCGAAAGTGGATGGACACACCCATCACTTTTGACGCTTCGGACTGTCCTCAAAGCATGGTCGGAGCTGGCCAATTACCCTTGATGGTATCTCCCACCATCAACAACATCCAGCTCCATCATGTCATGGTAGACGGAGGTTCGGAGCTTAACCTCATCAGCTTCGAAGCTTTCACTAAGCTTCAGCTCCGACCTTCGGACCTCCAGCCCTCTCGACCTTTCTCCGGAGTAGGTCCGGGGGCCATTACCCCACTCGGAGCTATTACTCTCCCCGTTATCTTCGGGACCCGGGAGAAGTATCGCACCGAGAAGTTGATCTTCGACGTCGCTCAGATCAACTTACCATTCAACGCCATCTTGGGTAGACCTGCCCTGTACAAATTCATGGCAGCTGCTCATTATGGATACCTGGTGTTGAAGATGCCAACACCAGTAGGTGTTCTCCGGATCCGCGGAGATCGCACTGCCGAAGTAACTGCTCTGGAGGAACTCCACGCACTCACCACGGCGCAAGAGGAGGACTCCAGACAAGAGCAAGCTCCAAAACCCCCGAGCATTCGTCAACGAGGATCGACCTCTGCACCCCGTGTGCAGCCAAGCGGCGACACCGACATTCCCGTCAAAGTTGTCCAAATTGGTTCCGATGCCGCTCAAACCACCCGTATATCAGGAGGGTTGAACGACAAATAGGAACTCGCGCTCATCACTTTCCTCCGGGCTAACGTTGACGTGTTTGCTTGGCAACCGTCACAAATGTCTGGGATCCCCAGGGAAGTGATTGAGCACAATCTGAAGATTTACCCCGACGCTCAGCCTGTGCATCAGAAACCTCGGAAGCAATCTGTAGAGCGACAGAACTTCATCCGACAAGAAGTGAAGAAGTTGCTCGAAGCTGGATTTATCCGAGAAGTCTACCATCCAAAATGGCTGGCAAACCCAGTCGTTGTGCCCAAGGCCGGCGGGAAACTTCGGATGTGCATCGACTACACCACACTGAATAAGGCATGTCCAAAAGATCCATTCCCACTACCTAGAATAGATCAGATAGTGGATTCCACCTCCGGGTGCGAGTTACTGTGTTTTCTAGACGCATATTCTGGATATCATCAAATCAGGATGTCTAGGGAGGATGAAGAGCATACTTCATTCATCATAGTGGATGGATTGTATTGTTACACAGCCATGCCGTTTGGTCTCAAGAATGCAGCTTCAACTTTTGTACGAGCTATGTACAAAACTTTCGAAGAACTCATCAGAGACATAGTGGAAGTGTACGTCGATGACATCGTGGTCAAAGTCAAGAACAAGGAGTCCCTCTTGGACACCTTGCAGGCTGTCTTCGACAAGCTGCGGGCCACCCGCACGAAGCTAAACCCAGACAAGTGCGTTTTCGGGGTTAGTTCCGGAAAGCTTCTTGGTTTCCTGGTAAGTCACCGGGGCATAGAGGCTAATCCGGCGAAGATAAAAGCCATTGAAGACATGCGGCCACCAACCCGCATCAAAGACGTCCAAAAGTTAACTGGATGTCTAGCAGCCCTCAGCCGGTTCATTTCAAGACTGGCGGAGAAAGCACTTCCCTTCTTCAAGTTACTGAGGAAGTCCGGACCATTCCAATGGTCTGAAGAAGCAGAGAAGGCATTCCAGGAGCTGAAACAGTTCCTCACCACCCTACCAGTCCTGGTAGCTCCGAACCCTGGTGAGCCTTTATTGCTTTACATTTCAGCTACTGACGAAGTCGTCAGTATGGTTCTGGTTGCGGAGAGACCGGAACTGCCCAATACTCAGGAATCCAGACCCCTTCGGGAGGGTCCGGAGGTTCCTGAAAGCGGGTCTGGGTCCCAGCTCCCAGACTTGAACCCACAAGAAGCCACTTCAGAGGACCCGGATCCCTCCGAGAGGGTCCGGATCAATGAAGAGGAAGCTCCGGACCCCTCCGGGGGGGTCCGGACCATTCAACGCCCGGTATACTTCATCAGTGAAGTGTTACATGATGCCAAGACTCGATACCTAGAGGTGCATAAACTGCTTTATGCAGTTCTTATTGCCTCAAGGAAGCTTCGACACTATTTCCAAGCTCACAAAGTCTCGGTGGTGACCTCATATCCACTTCGAGCGATCCTGCATAATCCCAATTCAACTGGGAATATTGCAAAGTGGGCAGCGGAATTGGCTGAATTCGATCTTGAATTCATTCCGAGACAAGCAATCAAGAGTCAAGCGTTGGCAGATTTCGTGGCAGAATGGACTCCCTCTCCATTAAACCCTGGGGGCCCCAGCGAGCAGAAGACGGAACCTCAAGTTCCAACCTTCACTAAGCCTCACTGGACCCTTTATTTCGACGGCTCCATGCAGAAGTAGGGAGCCGGAGCTGGAATCCTTCTCCTCGCACCAACCGGGGAGAAGGTGAAATACATGGTACACCTTGACTTCAAGGCAACCAACAACATGGCGGAGTACGAAGCACTCATCTATGGATTAAAGGTGGCACTATCATATGGTGTCAAGCAGTTGCTGGTCAAGGGAGATTCACAACTTGTCATCAAGCAGGTGAAGGGTGAATGCTCCTGCAATAATCTCCAGCTGGCTGCTTACCTCCTTGAAGTCCAGAGGCTTCAGAAGGACTTCGAAGTCCTAGACCTTCACCATGTTCAGCGTACTCACAACGCTGAAGCTGACGAACTCTCGACCAAGGCGTCAACTGGAGCTCCGGCTCCTGACGGAACCTTTGTCCGGAGGTTGTCAAAACCCACAGTTCAGCCTGCCGAACTGAACGAAGGGGGCGAGATCAGCATCCCGAAGCTGACGGTCCCGATGGCCCTGTTACCATGGCAGCCATCAAGGGTCGTAGGTGCTGCCGGAAGCTCCGAGCAACCCAGCACGCAAGACTCAAATGCTCAAGTCAGTTCCGATGCATGGATCTCGGAGATCCGGAACTACTTGAAAGACAACATCCTTCCTGACGATGATGTATCCGCTGACCGGGTAGTTAGATTGGCTAAAAGATACACGTTGGTAGAAGGGGATCTCTACCGGCGCGGTGCCAACGGCATCCTAATGCGGTGCATCACAAGGGAAGAAGGCTGCGAGCTTCTCGCAGAAATCCATGGAGGCGAGTGTGGGAACCACGCATCATCCCGCACGCTGGTCGGAAAAGCTTTCGGCACGGCTTCTACTGGCCTACAGCACTCCAGGATGCCACTGAGCTAGTGAAGAAATGCAAAGCATGCCAATTTCATGCAAAGCAAATTCACACACCTGCTCAGTCCTTACAAATGATACCTCCCACATGGCCTTTCGCTGTGTGGGGGATGGACATCTTGGGACCCTTTCCAAGAGCCGTCGGAGGTTACAAGTTCCTGTACGTCGCCATCGACAAGTTCACCAAGTGGCCGGAAGCAACTCCCGTTGTGACGATCAACAAACAATCTGCAATCAATTTTCTACAATCCATCGTGAGCAGATTCGGAGTCCCAAATAAGATCATCACTGATAATGGGACTCAATTCACAAGCTCCGCATTTCAAGGATATTGCGAAGACCTCGGCATACAAGTTTGCTACGCTTCCGTAGCTCATCCTGCCAGCAATGGACAAGCCGAGAGAGCAAATGCAGAGATCCTTAAAGGACTCAAAACACGCACTTATGAGCGCTTGAAAAAGCACGGAGCCAATTGGATCGAAGAGCTTCCGCCCACTCTATGGGCCAACAGGACTTCTCCAAGTCGGGCAACCGGAGAAACACCCTTCTTCCTGGTGTACGGAGCAGAAGCGATCCTTCCTCCGGAAATCACCTTGGGTTCCCTCCGGGTCCGGACCTTCGACGAAGCCGCGCGGGACCAGCTCCGGCGTGAAGACCTAGACCTCCTCGAGGAGGGAAGGTGCCAAGCAGCTGTTCGGAATGCCCGATACCGCCAAGCTCTACGGCGCTATCACCAGCGGCATGTACACAGCCGACAGCTCGAGGAAGGCGATCTGGTGCTACGGAGAATACTATCCAGAGAAGGGCAAAACAAACTCTCCCCCGGCTGGGAAGGGCCCTTCCGAGTGATCAAAGTATCCCGTCCCGGAAGCGTTCGCTTGGCTACCGAGGATGGGACACCACTCCCAAATCCTTGGAACATCGAGCACCTCCGTAAGTTCTACACTTAATTCCACGGAGGTGAGTCTGAAGTAACTTGAAATGTATGTTATAGAGTCATTGTACAGAGTCGGGTAGTTCCTCCGGGAGAGCAGCCGGACCTTTCCTGAAAGGTTTGAAAAGCTCATGCAACACTTGATACAGTCCCCAGACTAGAAGTGTGGCTAACTACCCTGGGTCAAACGAGAAACCAAACACACTTAGCCTGGTTCCGTACCCTAAGAGTGTACTTGTTTCCCCTGTACCCCGGACCTATAATGAAAGACATCTTCATGTGAAATAGACTCCACGTGCATTCATTTTTGCATAGGCTCGACATTTTTATCTTTCTTGTCTATAACAGAAACGTGCAATTCTTAAGAAGTTCTAGTTTGACCGGTTTACGTACGATTCGAGTTGAATTGTCAGATTTTTTGGATTTAAATATCGTCTGTGGCCAACTCGCCTGAAAGCCGCCAAGCCATTCCAGGGCCGGAGTGCGCTATCGACTTAGCCTGGTCAAGCACCCTAAGTACGCCACTCTACCTACACTCCGGCAGGCCGAAGTAAGGTGGGTCCATGGACAATTGGATCTAAAACAAAAGACAATTCATCCAGTCGTATTAAAAATCGTGTTCAACTTAAAATTTTCTTAAGAACCGTAAGCCGCGACGAAGTTATAGACAAGGAACGAATTTTACTATTTTTCTTGGCTTAAGTGTGCAGGAAAAATGAACCCTACGTTGATGGGAAAAACCGGAGCTAACCAAGCTCCGACTCCCACCAGGGCGTCAACCGTCGGCGTAGACTAAAAGATGGTGAGAAGACCCAGTCACTGGAGTCTGTTGCCAACAAACCAAGTGTGGCAAAGGTCATTGCCGGAGCTGCTAAGCTCCGACACCTTGGAGTATTAACTATCGACGCTCAACGTGTTGAAAGAGGCTATTGCCGGAGCTACTAAGCTCCAGTGATGGACAGTGCCGGAGCTTCTAAGCTCCGACAACTTCAGGGGACCTTCACTATCAAAAACTTTGGACCTAAATTCCACAAGTTCGAAGCAAATTCGTCTTCAACAAAACTCAACATCCTTTTGGTACATGTCCACAATCAAATTGTGCACATCTACCAGGGGGCCAAGTGAAGATAAAGATGTTGAAGACAAAAAAATGAAATTCACAAAAATTGGGGATTTCATTTCATCTGAAGACCGGAGATTACATCTGGAGACAAGGGATTACAAAATTGAGGAAGAAGAGAAGATACAAGTAAAGGCTAAGAGAGACGGTCCTAGACCCTATGGAAGAACTCGGCGACCTTCTGGGCGACTTCCGACACGCTGGCTCGGGTAGCTTCGCCTTCTCCTTCGATGGGGCCTTCAATCACCGGGTCCAGAGGAAATCGAGGGTTCCGGCTGGTGTAGCACGTCAACACATATTCTGTGACGTTCCTAGCCAGGGATTGCCCCTCGACCTCCAGCTGGTCCGCGATGACGTCGCCCACCTTGGAGAGCTTGCTGCCCGCGGCGCTCAACGCTTGCAACGCAAGGTCCGGCTCCGGCTCCGGATCATCCGGGAGCACGGGGCTGAAACCCATCGGCGCCAGCGCATCGTCGGCTTTGCTCAGGAACTCCCAAATTTGCAGGGAGTCTGCCTTCCTCAGGTTCTTCATCTCTTCCAGGGATCTCCGGGCCGCCGTCAGCTCCGAATTCTCGCGGGAGAGGCGCTCAACTTCTTTGGCGTTTTGCTGGATCTTCGCAGCAACCCGCTTCTCAAGTCTTCCGAGCTCCTCCTCCCGGAGGTGGATCTCGTTCCGGCAGTCGACCAGGTCCTTCTCCCTAGCCTCCACTTTCTTCTCCCGGGCGATAAGGGCACACTCGTATTCGTAGAGTTCCTGCCCCCGCACCCAGGTCTTCTCCTCTTCCTCGAGGCAGCGCTCTTCTAATTTCTTAGTGCGCTCCTCGAGGCCCTTGTCCGCCAGAGCTGTTTTCTCGGCGAGCTCTTCTTCCCGTCGCAAGACGTCATCCCGTAGCTCCAGGAGTTTTTGCTCCTCATCCTCGAGCCGTCTTTCCCTTCCTTCAAGTGCGTCTCGGCGCTTGATGAGTGCGGTGCTGATGGCCTCGAGCTGATCAAACCGAGCATTGGCCGCGTCGTTAGCAGCCTTAGCTTGGTCATGGAACTCCCGGGATTGAGCGTAGAGGGCGTGAGTCATGCTCTCCCTCTCATCCAGCAGTTCACCCCAGAGCTCCAGGCAGATCTTCTCCCGCCTAATCCATTCCTTGTCATCCGCAAGCCTCGACTGCGCCAGCTTAGTCTCGAATTGGAGCCGATTACGCCACCGCCTAAGGGTTTGGCGCTCCTCTTCAAGAGCCTTGATGTCGTGGAAGAAGGCCAGTTGGACCTGACGTAGACTGGAGCAGGCGTTGTCGATGGACATCGACAGAGAGATGGGCTCCGGACCTGCTGGGGTCTCTTCCGCTGGTTCCAGCGGGTCTTCACTTACAAAAATTGGGTCCCACTCTACGAGAGTGGAACCCCGAGCTTCCAAAGTACTAGGGCCCTCCTCCGGGATGGCCTCAGTCGCCATCGAAGGAGGTCCCGCCACCAAGTCTTCATTTGCCCCCTCAGGCTGGGGGCCGGCGACTTCGTTCAGGCACTCTGGCTCTGCCACAGGTACCATCGACGTCGTCGTCTCTACTGGCTCCGGCCGGGACACTTCTTCTGAGGGAGGCTCAAGCTCCCTCGCCTCTTCAGCCGCCGGCTCTGCGGCCGGCGCTCCAACAATCACCGGCTCTACGACCGGAGCTTCGGAAGAAACCGGCTCAACTGCCGGAACTACTTCAACTTCCGGCTCGCATGCCGGAGCTTCAGCCACCTCCGGCTCAATCGCCGGGGCTTCAGCACTTTCCGGCTCCGAAGCCGGGACTGCTACTTCCACCGACTCAATAGTCGGAGCTTCTACTTCTGCAGCACCAGGACCCGGAGCTTCCACCTCCGGAACGGGTGCCGCTGGCGCATCTTCAATCCCGTGGTCCGGCGCTACCACGGGAACTTCTGGAGACGAGTCGAGGTCCATGACCATGACAGCTGGCGCCGGAGCTGTCGCAGCCTCCGCTTGGGGCGGCACCAGAGCTGGAGCAGAAGCCCTCGCAGCCTCAGACACTGCGGCTGAGGGCGGAGCTTCACTCCCCTTCTTGGGAACGCTGCAGATAAAGAACGAAGAAATTGAGCAAACAGATGCTACAATTAAAATTTAATCGAGGTAAGAAAGAAAAATTACCTTGGGAGGCTCACGCACCAGCTTGCGTGGAACCTCTTTCCCGGACGATCCGGGCTGGCCACGGTCGGCATAGGAGCTCCGGGAGGACTCCCAGGACTTGCCGTAGCCGCGGGCGTTTCCCGGGTCGGAGCTCTCCTTGATCGGGAGGAACTCCTGGACCTGGAGGCCCTCACCGCTTCTCGTGCCGGAGTCGCGTGCCCGGAGCTGGCACCTCCGGAGGGATCCACCACGGGGATAGTCGCACTCCGGGAGGATCCCACCACCGGAACAGTAGCGCTCCGGAAAGACCCCACCACGGGAACGGCCGCCACGGCGGCAGAGGATCTTCCTTCCTGAGGAGGGTGAACCTGAGGGGAAGCGGCAGGCCCGACGGACCTTCCGTCAGCATGTCGCAGCTTCCTCTTCCGGCTCTCCGGCTCCTCCGCCAACTCTTTGCCCTTGCCGACGACCTCAGCTCTTGGCTGTGGGGCAGGGGCGGAGCCGCCTTCAGACAACCCGGGGATCGCCAACCGGGTAGTCGATCTTCTCTCGACGACACCAAGGTCGTCAAGCGCGGGCATCTTTCGCCGGAGCTCCCTGCTGAACTCAACCTCCACGTTCAGAGGGAGGAAAGCCGGCGGCGGAGTCAAGTAATCTCCGTCAACATCGATGCCGTGCTGGAATTTCTTGAGGTGAAACTCCAAGGACTTCCCCACCATGCTGGACTTCAACCCGGTCTCAACCCGATCCTCGTCCATCACGCTGTTGAGGGCCCAGGCGAGCTTCTCCCTTCTCTTCAGCGGCGCCCACCTGTTGGACAGGAAGTTGCAGAACACCGCCTGGGGAGTCAATCCTCCCTCCACACATTGGCGGATCCTGGTCAGGACAGGGTCGAAAGCTTCCGCCAGCACCGGAACTTCGCTCCATACCGACGTGTCAATGCCGGGCAGACCGTCTGGCAACTCCAACCGCTCATGCTCCTCCACCCGGACGACTACCCAATCTTTCTTCCAGTCATCCCACTTCCCGGAAGGGAATGACCGGAGAAGGTTCGGAAGAGCTCGATGCAGGGAGGGATGCCCACCCACATCTCGCAGAAGTGGACAAAGATGGACACAAGGAGAATGGAGTGAGGGCCAAGGTGGTACAGCTGCAGACCATAGAAGTCCAGCAGCATCAAGAAGAAAGAAGAAAACGGTGGGATCAGCCCCACCATGGCGTACGAGGAACAGTACACCATCTCGCCAGAGTGCTCCTTTTTAAAGGGAAGCTCTCCGCCGGCGCGGACCGAGCGGTTGAAGAAGTCCGAAGACCACCCCATGAGGGCCCGGACCTTCTTTAGATCGCCGTCTGTCTTTAAGCGACTCTCACGCAGACCCAACTCCATCGCAGCAAAGCTAGGCAAGAGAAGAGGAGCAAAGCACAAGTTGGGAGTTTGAGCGCAAGAACAGATGGGAAGCGTAAAGAACTCCTGACGGTGCGCTTTCCTCCTTAAGTAAGCCCTCGCAACGCTTGGATGGAAACTGCAGGGGAGTCGAGAATACTACTCGAGAATTCAACCCCGCCGATGACTAGGGGGCCCGGGACCACCCTGATGATCAAGTCAAGGCTCTTACCCAGGCGAACAGTTGTCATCACGAGGCGGGAAACCCAAAGGCGGCGAACTGACAAGGCGCGCGGAACCGATACGGTTTTCGTATCGGGAACCGGCGACCTTCAATTGCGAGAGATCCGCACGTCGAAGATCTTATCTGCCGCCTGAGGTGCGCCACGCGTCGGGATTTAACCGTAAAGCCCCGCCAACGGCACCTCCGAAGACCCTTGAAGACCCAGTTCAAGAGTCGCGAGTATGGACCCACCTCCGACGGAATGACTTCACCCCGGTGACTTTCCCCGGAGGTAGGTCCAGGGGGCCACTATCGGTACCCTAAAAACCATATACCCCCTGAGGTTACAAAGATCTCAAGGGAAGGACGTCTACTCAAATTTAAGACCCTCGGAGGCCCACTTGTCAGACATAACCGGACCTGCTTCTCCAACATGGTTAACCCCTAGGTTGCCACGTGTACTGTCAGACCGGAGCTACTACCCGCAAGGGTGAAGCTCCGGGCTAGGTACTGAAATGGCACCTCCGGACTTAACCCCTGACCGAGAGAAGCTCCGGACCTGACACGTGCCAGGCCACCCCAGAGCTTCCCGCTTCCCACAAGCAAGCTCCGGAGCTGCCACGTGTCCATACGTCGGAGCTGGCCAATTCAAACCTCCGGGAGACATTGTAACGGCTCCGGATCTTCAAAGGACAGCCGCGGACTTCAAGACCCGATTAATTGTCATTAATTCCACGTTAATGACACTTAATCAGACGATCTTAACACCTGTAACGGCACTGTCGGAGCCGTTACAGGGTAATTAACAACAATTAATCTCGCGTATCAATACTAGTAACCGCCAGGGCCACATGTCGGGCCAGGCTGACATGTAACGGTTTGTCCTTGTACTATAAAAGGACAAACCGACGATACACGAGGGGATCGGACTCTCGAACGCTCTCAAGCTCACAAGTTAATACAACACACACACACCCGTGGAGTAGGGTATTACGCTCAGGCGGCCCGAACCACGTAAACCACTGTGTCTCTCGTGTCCAATCGTGATTCACCTTCTTGAGTCTCCGCGCGCCCAAACCGAACTACAAACTCCTTCAACACTTTAGTAGTGTCAGGGGATCTGCCGACTCCAACAGTCGACACCGCCGTAAAATGTCAAGGAAATAAGGAGTTTTCTTGGGATGGCTGGATATTACCGTCGGTTTATCAAGGACTTCTCCAAGATAGCCAAGCCTATGACGGAGTTGCTAATGAAGGGAAAGGCGTTCCAATGGATTGAAGCTTGTTAGAATAGTTTTGAGGAGTTGAAGAAGAGGTTGACAACAGCCCCAGTTTTGGTACTGCCGGATGTAAGCAAGAGTTTCGATATTTATTGCGACGCATCGAGACAAGGACTTGGATGTGTATTGATGCAAGAAGGTCAAGCGGTTGCCTATGCATTAAGACAATTGAAGAAACATGAGCAGAATTACCCAACACATGATTTGGAACTCGCAGCCGTGGTACATGCATTGAAGATTTGGAGACACTATATTCTTGGACATAGGTGTGAAATTTATACGGATCATAAGAGTTTGAAGTATATTTTCACACAAACAGATCTGAATCTGAGGCAATGAAGATGGTTGGAGCTCATCAAAGATTATGATTTGGGGATCAACTATCATCCGGGAAAGGCCAATGTAGTGGCCGATGCTTTGAGTTGAAAGGGAGTAAGTCATCGACTCACAGTTCGAGAGTTACCATCTGAGTTATGCAAGGAGTTCGAACGGTTGAACCTCGGGTTTGTAAATGAGATGGAGATGATGGAATTAAACCCAACCTTGGAGCAAGAAATTCGAGAGGCACAAACCACAGATGAGGAGATCAAGGAAATCAAGGAAAGAACCGAAGAAGGGAGAGAATTCAGATTTGATGAAGACGAACGGGGTACCTTATGGCTTGGAAAGAGAATCGTTGTCCCTAATGTGAAGCATATTCGGGAGATGATATTAAAAGAGGCACATGACTCGCCTTACTCAATTCACCCTGGTTGTACCAAGATGTACAGAGACTTGAAGACTTGCTATTGGTGGGATAGCATGAAGAAGGACATAGCTGAATACGTAGCATTGTGTGATGTGTGCCAACGAGTCAAGGCGGAACATCAAAGGCCAGCCGGATTATTGCAACCGTTGAAGATTCCGAAATGGAAGTGGGAAGAAATTGGAATGGACTTCATAGTTGGGTTACCACGTACTCAGTCCGGGTATGACTCAATTTGGGTAATTGTGGATCGCTTAACCAAGTCAGCTCATTGTGTCCCTGTGAAGACCAAATATACAGCTGCACGATTGGCCAAAATATACATGGAGCATATTGTGTGTCGACACAGAGTCCCGAAGAAGATCGTGTCGGATAGAGGTTCTCAATTTACCTCTAGATTTTGGCAAAAATTGCATGAAGCTTTGGGAACGAGGTTGAATTTTAGTTCAGCATATCATCCTCAAATGGATGGACAAACCGAGAGGACCAATCAGATTTTGGAGGACATGTTAAGAGCTTGTGCTTCAAAGCATGGGAAAAGTTGGGACAAAAGTTTGCCATACGCGGAATTCTCATACAACAATAGTTACCAAGCAAGTTTGAAGATGTCACCATATGAAGCGCTTCATGGAAGGAAGTGTAGGACACCTTTATTCTGGAATGAGGCAGGAGAAACTCAAGTATTTGGACCGGATGTGTTGCAAGAAGCCGAAAAGCAAGTCCAAATAATTCGTGAAAACTTGAGGGCTGCCCAATCAAGGCAAAAAGGCTATGCGAACAATAGAAGAAGGAAACTAGCCTTTGAAGTGGGAGATTTTGTTTACCTCAAGGTGTCACCAATGAGAGGTCATAAGAGGTTTAACATAAGGGGTAAGCTCGCACCTCGTTATATTGGACCATTCAAGATTTTGGACAAAAGAGGAGAAGTAGCGTATAAGTTGGAGATGCCAGCTCATCTTTCAGACGTACATGATGTCTTTCATGTTTCCCAACTTAAGAAGTGCTTGAGAGTACCGGAAGAACAAGTGCCAATGGAAGAATTGGAACTAGAGGAAGATTTGACGTATGCCGAGCAACCTGTCAAGATCTTGGAAACCAAGGAGAGAGTCACAAGGAACAAGGTCATTAGATGGTGTAAAGTTCAATGGAAGCACCACATAGAAAAAGAAGCGACGTGGGAATTGGAGGATGATCTCAAGAAAGACTTTCCCTATCTCTTCTCTTCCGCGTCGAATCTCGAGGGCGAGATTCATTTTAAGGGGGGTAGGTCTGTAACACCCTCATTTTCATGCATCATGCCCTACATACACTCATATACATGTTTAACATTAACCCACATCAACAAGAATGTGTTTAAAATTGATTCGGAGCATTTAAAATTGGTTTGGAACAAAACTGCACTTAAAACGCAGGAAAGTGCGGACTAGTCCGATTTTGCTGAGGACTAGTCCGATTTCTCTCTGACTAAAAATGGACTTGTCCGTTTTTGTGCGGACTAGTCCGATATTCCATGAATCCTTGAAAATTTGCTAAGTCCTTGTTTTCTAGACTAGTCCAGTGTTCCAGCGGACTTGTCCGTTTTCCTTTCTGATCAACTTCGGACTTGTCCGATGTTTGGCCAGACTTGTCCGATTTTCTCTCTGGATGACTTCGGACTAGTCCGATCCTGTCTGGACTTGTCCGATATTTCGTGACTCCAAGTTGATCTTTTGTTTTATGACTTGTTTCTTAGGTTCCACGTTAAGTGGGCCTAGGGGCGTCGTGCCTAACTCTTTTAGAGCCCATGTGGGACTCTAAACCGGCCTCTACTCACCCCAAACTCGAAATCCATCTAACCCTAGCCTCCACCTCTATATAAACAGCCCCACCCCTTGGATTGACATCTATTTGCCACTTTTCCACCCACCCAAACCCTAGTTCGTGGGGAGCCACCATCAAGGAGGGAGGAGAAGATCCCAAGCAAGAAGAAGAAGAGGAGAAAACGAGAGAGGATCAAGATCTCCACCAAGTTTCGTTCTTCATCACCAATTCATCCCCAAGTTCATCACCAACCCTAGATCATCAAGATCCAAGTGCTACCTCCAAGTTTCTTGATTCATTGGAGTTCTAAACACCTGGTATACCTTCTATTATCTTTTCCTTACGAGAATTCAACCCCTAATCTCCGAATTCAAGTCGATCTAGAAAACCCTAATATGCTGATCTCGCAGAGTGCGAACTCGTCCGGTCCCTAGCGGACTAGTCCGATCTTTCTGGTTAAATTGTATTAAATTAATTCTAAAATTTGATCTAATCAACTCAAAAACTATATAAACTTGTTAAAAGCTATTAGAACTAGTTAGTGATCATTAAAAGCAATCTAGTAACAAGTTCTACCTTGCATTTGCATCAATCATGCATGTCATGACATATTGAGTAATATATGTTCACTCTTTGATTGTGTTTCTTGTCTTGCATGTTTATTGTGTGGATTAGACGGATTTGCACTAGAGAGTGCTGCAGAGGATCTACAGCACCAAGAGTTTGAAGGCTTTGATCCTAATCAACAGCAAGAGCAAGGCAAGTGTCCTTGAAGCATATTGATCCTATTTTTTTAAATAAATGTTTTGTTTGCAAAATTGCATGCTTGTGTCAATTTGATGGGAATCCTATGATAGGAAGTTGACTAGCTTTGTTTAACCACCCTTGTCACCTGGAATACCTGGTAGAGAGTCGGGAAGGGTTTTTACCTTTTTGCTTCGCTTAATTAATTGGGATGGAAGAACAACTACACTACTTAATTTAATTATGCATTAATGATATTGTGGTTGACATGAACTGGTTGATATGATATGGTAATGGGTAATCTAAGCAAGCCTGGTATGTGGATGGGTTGGATGTTATGGTGGTTTGCTTGCTTTAGATCTAAGGACCGGTTCATGCAAGAATAAGCCAGGACTACAGTGCCACCACGAGGCTAAGTATGGGTGCGGCGTAGCTGATTAATTAGGGCTTTGCTAGTGCTGTTTGGACCATTGTGGATGCTCGGGGAAGGGGTAGTCGGATTGGGTTTGTTGATGATTGGTGGGACTACCCTGGGATCCGAATGGCTCAAGAGGGGGCCCTTGGTTGAAGATGTGCTCTGCAGGAGACATCGCCACCGGTGAAACCTTAGTGGGGTCTAAATAGGCTAGTAATCCCTTTGTAAAGGCTATTTTGTGATCTCTTGGCCACACACCAACGGAAGTGTGTAATGTGACCGACGGGTCGTGGGCATAAGGGAGATTCTTAGTCATCGAAAGGTGATGAAATCACGAACACGTGGGTAAAGTGGTACAACCTCTGCAGAGTGTTAAATAAAACTATCATAATAGTCGTGCTCCCGGTTATGAGCACCTGGACAACTTCCATGATTAGAGGGAACTCGGTATTGGGATGGTATTTGGGATGGTTATGGGTTGGTAATGGTTATGGTTGGTATTATGGTTATGGATTAATTTCTGGTATTGAATATGGTTATTGGAAAATGGTGAAATCTGGAATTATTGATTATGGTAATGAATTCAGATTTGGTATTATAATATTACTTATGATTATGATGGGTATACTTCACATACATGTAATATATTGCTTTTCACATGTTTTTAATGTACTTTTCAGCACTTTGCCATTATTATTGTCGTCATTTGAATCAGCCACATGTCATATTTTCCACACTTGCTGAGTACGACATGTACTCACTCTTGCAATCCCCCCCCAACATTTGGAGGTCAGGATTGGGAGTTTAATGGCGATAATGCGGAGTTCTAGGCCGTGTCTACCGTCAACTTTGCTTGTGGTGTTATTAGAGCTGCGCTATACCCTATTGCTTATGCTGCCTAGCTGTTTAGTTTGCTTAATTAGTTTATTTCCACTGCATTAGTTGAACTTGTCATAAATATTCATTAGAGCTTGTATTCGAGGATAATCTGGTTTGTGTAATAAAATTTGGTTAATTAATCTTGTTTTGTGGTAATTTTCTGTATATCATTTGTGATTGCACTCGTGTATGTGTGGTGAACATCCTGGGCACACATATGCGTTAGCTTGGTTCATTTTTCGAAACCGGGCGTCACAGCATGGAGCACGTGTTCAGGATTGTTGTTATTCGCTGACGCTGTGACCGACGCAAATGCCCCGCTCCGTTGTCCAGCTTGATTTGTTGGTGCACACGGTGACGGGGGGGCATGACTCCTGCTGGAACCGCGGCACCTGCTGGTTGTTGCATGTTGGAGGGATTTCCTCCAGCGGGTTGCATAGCGGGGTTATCGTTGGACGATCCAGCAGCTGAGTTCACCATTCTCGAAATCTTGGGCAGCACCCCTACCTAGCGCGCCAACTATCGGAGTGTTTTTCCGGCAATTCTCCTGATACTACAGTTGGTAGCTCAAGGAGTTTGTGGTTCGGTATTGGGTGCGCAGATATTCCAAAGAATATGGCGAATGGACACAAGGATTTATGTGGTTCGGGCCGCCTGAGCGTAATACCCTACTCCACTGGATGTGTAGATGTTGTATTGAGCGTCTAAGAGCTTTTAGTCAGAGACTGTATGTGTGTCTGACGGCCTCCAAGAGTCTGTCGTCGACCAGTCCTTTTATAGTACAAGGACTGGTCGTTACACAGTTAACCTGGCCCGACATGTGGCCCTGGCGGTTACTAATGTTTAATACATAATCAATGAGATTAATTACCCTTAGTAGCGTGGTAATGGGACCTAATAGTGTCGTTACTAGTATTAAGGGTCTACTGATCGTGTGTCATTAATATGGTATTAATGACACTTAATCAGGTCTTGAGGTCTTTGATTGCCCCCTGGAGGTCCGAGCCATTGGGGGTTCACCAGCTTGATTGCCAAGGTTGAAGATCCGGCGGTTTGGACACGTCGAAGCTTCGGAGCTATTCGTCTGGGACGAGTAGGTCCAGTGTAGATGTACACGTGTCGATACTGGAGCTTTCCTCAGTCGGAGGTTAGATCCGGGGGTGCCGTACAAGTGTTTAGCCCGGAGCTATCCCATGTGTGGGGTATAGCTCCGGCTGCAGTGTACACGTGGCAGTATCGGAGCTAACCATAGATGGGAGGCATGCCCAGTCCCGTATGACAAGTAGGGCCTTCGCAGGTCTTCAACCCGGACAGGTAAAGTCTCTTTGGTCTTTTTGTAGTCCCAAGGGGTATACGGTACGCAGGGTATCGACAATACCATGTTCGAGTACAACACCTTATTACATAAATGACCTTCCAGGTCTAAAATAAAAGTACAAGCAGCGGAAAAACATATAAAAGGGCTCTAAGCACAGGCATTGCACAGGGGAGAGCCAGCCTAGAACATCTCATCGGGATCTCTGTAGAAGTCCTGGTTCTCCACCTCTTCGTCTTCGTAGACTGGGGGGGTATGCAACTAACAAGTTTGAGTACCAATGGTACTCGCAAGTTGGGAAGTTATGACATGTGGTTCACAACAAGGAAGGAAAATAATAGGTAAAGCACTACAGCAGTTACAACCTACTATTAATGTTGTTAAGCACCTATATCTAGGTGAAATACCAACCAACATCCCAAAACAATCAGGTAAGACCAACCCAAACCATCCATTATGTAACCATGTGCTAATTATGAATTTGGTTCCAAGCCACTCGTGTCCGTGAGCACAGCTGCCTAGACAGATTGACAAGACTCTGCAGAGTGTGTATCCTTTACTCACAGTTCGTGATTTCATCCCTTGTCGCCAAGTGGACTAAGGTAATCCTCCCTGATGCCCGTGGTAGCTAACGACATTACACACTTCCGAAGGTGTGTGGCTAGGAGATCACTACGAGGTGTTTCCGATGGTTCTCCTGACTTGCAATGGGTACTCTAAGGTTTCACCGCTCCAATACATGGAGTCTATTTTCCCTCCGCCAGGAGAAGCCTCCTCTTGAGCCATGCGGATCCCAACGAAGAACCCATTCCCTGCCCGTTCAATTACCTATGCTACATCGAGAGAGACCAAATTACTAAACCATATTGTCCCATATACAATTCTGTGGTGATACTAAAAGGCTTAGCAACTTCCTCCATAAACCGGTCCTTAGAATCCAATAGGTGTCAAGCCCCAAACCAAGGTCTTGTGCACGCATGCACCAATCCATACAAAATCCCCTATCAGATTCCTATCTACTCAATTCATATTTGCCACCAATTCGTGAATCAGAATACATCAAATATAACTTGTAGATAAGTAGATCATATTTCAATTAAGCATGGCTAAGCGTAAACTAAATAATAGTAAAAACACCCAAACCAAGCGACAAGGAAATATTGGGAAAAACTAGGGAAACATAACATAGGACTCATATTTTAATTTATCATGCATCTAACTAAAACTTAACAAAAATGGTGCAAGATGGTCAAGGAACTTGCCTCCAAATTGAGCTTGGTGGTCGACAAGAAATTGTTGCTCTTGAAGATTAAATGTTGGTTCTGGCCCCGACTCTAAGTTTCAACAATGCATAAAATAATAACATACAATAAGAACACATAGAATGCAAACAATTCAAATAAACATAAATTCCTACGCAAATGTGATTTTATGGTTAATTTAAATTATAGGCATAATACCAATTATTGATAATTTAGAGTTCAATGAAATATATTAAGTAAAACATATTTTTAACAATTTTTATACCATTTTTATATTTATTAGAAACCTATTATTATTTTTTAGAAATTTTTCTCCTTCAAAATATGTTTAAAATAGATTTATAACATAAAATGTACATTTACAATTTTTACACTATTTTTAATAACTATTTCTATGTGCAAATCAATTTTTATGAATTAAATATACTTAAAAAGTATTTTATGATTAATTCAGAAATTTAAATGAATTAATAAAAATAATACAGAAATGAAAATAAATTAAACATATTTAAATCTGTTTTTATAATTATTTTATATAAATTAAGGACTTTTATTTAAATTCTTGAACTATCAGGGGCTTTTCTGCAAAATCAGAATTATTCCAGAGGCTAAAAATAATTTTTATTAAGTACAGAGATTATTCTGCAACTTTCCAGAATTTATTTGCTATTTTATAATATTTCAGGGGCTTTAACACACTTTTATTTAAATATCTAGTATTTTCCTAATTTCTAGAAAGCTCAGGATTAATTTTGTAAAGTTTTGGACCAATATGCAATTAGTTAAAAATGTCCAGGGGATTTTCTAAACTGATCAGGAGGCCTACTGTAAAAATACCAACAGCTAAAGGGGTTTGAACCTGGGCCGTCAGATTTAAAATGGACGGCCCAGATTTTATTAATCAAATGGGTATCCTAGGATCTAATCTTGGCCGTTAAAACAAAATGGACGATGGGCAATGAGCCACGTCGCCTGGAACGATGGGAGCGGCAGCGCTGGGTGGCAGCGCGCGGCGGCGGCGCGTGCACGCGGCGGCGATCTCGCCGGCGTGACCAAAATCAACCCTAGGAACTCTATAGAGCACATCTAAGTGGCGCAAAAGGAAGAGGGAAGCAAGGGGATCTCACCAGAGGGGCTCGCGAGGTCGGAAATTGTGCGGAAACCGATCAGTCATGAGGTGGCGCGGCAGAGCTCGTCGGCGCCCGACGAAGTCGGCGACGTAGAGGCGTTCTCCCCCGACGAAGATGCCCGGCGCGATCCTGAGAACACAACGAAGGTGTTAGGCTAGGTTTTGTGGACGGAAACTGGAGAAATCGACGGGAACGCGGTTGACTTTATCGAGTTCAACAACGACTAGGGTTTGAGCGTCGAGTGAGGAAATCCGGGGGGATTGGCTGGGTTTTTATAGGGGATCGGACAAGTAACGAACGACAGTCATCATGGGCACGAAGGGGTGATTTGATTTGGGGGTAACAGTCGAAATTGATGGGGGGGTGAGTGGGCGGCAGGGTGATGGCGCGTGCGTTACGGCGCGGCGCGGGCGCGAGGAAGACGGGGGCCCTTACAGGCGGGGCCGGTTTGTCAGCAATGGGGAGAGAGGAAAGGGGGCGCGAGGAAGCGGGCTGGCGTGTGGGGCCAGGGTGGCATAGAGAGGGAAGCGTAGGCCGGCGCGAGAGAGAGGAGGACATGGGCCGGGGCGGAAGAATCGGCCCAGGTGGGGTTTTCGTTTTTCTTTTCATTTTTCTTTTTCTTTTTCTGTTTTCTTTTTCTTTTCTTTTATGTTTTGAATTTGTAAACTGAATTTCTAGTGAATTTGAATTTCAAAATTTTCATTCAATCATCCCAACATGATGCAATTGCCTTATATGAATTTTATTTCCAAATAAAATTATTTTTGCATTCTTATAAATTTTATTTTTCTCCTATTTCCTTATTCAAAATTTTTAGGTGTTACAATTCTACCCCTGCCCCCCTAAAAAGAAATCTCGCCCTCGAGATTTGGACGTCCTAAGAGAATAGACTGGGAAACTCCGCCTTGAGGTCTTCTTCTCTTTCCCATGTTGCCTCTTCTTCTGAGTGATGACTCCATTGGACTTTGCACATACGAGTAACTTTATTCCTCGTAACTCGTTCTGATGTCTCGAGAATCTTAACAGGGTGTTCTGCATATGTCAGATCCTCTTGCACGTCTATTGCTTCCATTGGCAACTGTTCTTCAGGCACTCTTAAGCATTTCTTCAATTGTGACACGTGGAATACGTCATGTACATCTGATAAGTGAGATGGTAGCTCGAGTCGATAGGATACTTCTCCTCTTTTCTCCAATACCTTGAAAGGACCAATATATCGGAGTGATAACTTGCCCTTCACCTTGAATCTTCTCAATCCTCTCACGGGTGACACCTTGAGATACACAAAATCACCAATCTCAAATGATAGATCACGACGTCGAGTATCTGCATAACTCTTCTGCCTTGACTGAGCCGTCTTCAAATTCTTCCAGATTTCTTGCACTTGTCTCTCAGCTTCTCTTAACACTTTAGGCCCGAATACTTGGCTTTCCCCAGTTTGATTCCAAAACAACGGTGTTCTGCACTTCCGTCCATACAAAGCTTCAAATAAAGACATCTTCAAACTCGCTTGATAACTATTGTTATAGGAAAACTCAGCATATGGTAGCTTCTTATCCCAACTCCTACTATTTTTCAGAGCACACACTCTCAACTTGTCTTCAAGAATTTGATTAGTGCGCTCTGTTTGACCGTCAGTCTACAAATGATATGCTGAGCTGAAATTCAGTCGGGTATCCATAGACTTATGCAACTTCTGCCAAAATCTGGAAGTGAACTGAGTACCTCTATCTGATATTAGTTTCTTCGGAACTCCATGCAGGCATACAATTCCTGCCATATATAGTTCTGTCAATCTTGAACCAGAATAGCTTTCTTTTACTGGAATGAAGTGAGACACTTTAGTCGCGGTCCACTATGACCCATATAGAGTCGTATCCTGACTGAGTTCTTGGCAATCCCACAATAAAGTTCATACTTATTTCTTCCCATTTCCATTCAGGAACCTTGATTGGCTGAAGTAACCATGTTGGTCTTTGATGTTTTGCTTTGACCTTCTGACATGTGTCACACAGAGCTACATATTCTGCCACATTGCGTTTCATTCCATGCCACCAATATCGATCCTTAAGATCCTGATACATCTTTGTGCTTCCAGGGTGGATAGAGTACGATGAATTGTGGGCTTCTCTCAGTATTAAATCTCGAATCTCCTTGATATTAGGCACACATATTTTCTTTCCTAATCATAGGGTTCCCTGTTCATCTTCTTTAAAGTCCGGTGCTTTTCCTTCTTTCAGTAGTCGCTTAATCTTTTGGATCCACTTATCATTCTTTTGCCCTTCTCGAATATCCTTCTCCAAAGTAGAATATGCTTCCATGGACACTACCTCAGTGTTAGTCACAATACTGAGGTTTAGCTTCGTGAATTTTTCACATAATTGCGGTTGTTGACCCTGTAGTGTCAAGCCGTTGCATTGAGCTGATCTACTTAAAGCATCTACTACCACATTAGCTTTTCCAGATGATAGTTGATTCCGATATCAAAATCATTGATAAGTTCCAACCATCGGCGTTGTCTAAGATTTAGATCTGGTTGGGTGAAGATGTACTTCAAACTCTTGTGGTCCGTATAAATTTTAGTTCTTTTTCCTATCAGATAATGTCTCCATAGCTTCAATGCATGAACCACTGCTGCTAACTCCAAATCATGAGTAGGGTAATTTATTTCATGCTTTCTGAGCTATCGGGAAGCATAAGCCACTACATGTTCCTCTTGCATTAATACACATCCCAGTCCTTGTCCCGATGCATCACAGTAGACTGCAAATTCTTTCTGCATATCTGGCATAATCAACACTAGAGTAGTAGTCAACCTTTTCTTTAGCTCTGTAAAACTGGCTTCACACTCTGGTGTCCACTTGTATACAGCTCCCTTCTCAAGTAACTTGGTTAACGGATGAGATATTTTTGAGAATCCTTCGATGAACCGGCGATAATAGCCTGTCATTCTCAAGAAACTCCTGATTTCCCCAACATTTTATGGTGTTTTCTAATTTAGAACATTTTTCGCTTTACTAGGGTCTACTGATATTCCTCCTTGTAATATAACATGTCCCAGAAATGACACTTCCTTCAACCAGAACTCGCATTTACTTAGCTTTGCATACAACTGATGTTCACAAAGCTTTTGTAAGGCCAATCTTAGGTGTTCCTCATGTTCCTCTTCACTTTTGGAGAATATCAAAATATCATCAATAAAAACCACGACAAACTTGTCCAAATATTCCATAAACACCTTATTCATAAGATACATGAAATAAGCAGGGGCATTAGTCAAACCGAAGGACATGACTGTATACTCATATAGTCCATATCTTGAGACAAATGATGTCTTGGGTATGTCTGAGGGTCGTATCTTCAATTGGTGATACCCCGAACGCAAGTCAATCTTCGAGAACACACAAGCACCTCTCAACTGGTCAAACGAATCCTCAATCCTTGGTAGAGGATACTTATTCTTGATAGTTACTGTGTTGAGAGCACGATAATCCACGCACAACCTTTGTGTACCATCCTTCTTACGTACAAATATCACTGGAGCTCCCGAGGGTGAGGAACTAGGACGAATATATCCTTCTGCTAACAACTCATTGATATGATCCTTCAACTCTGCCAACTGTTTAGCATCCATCCTGTATGGTCGCTTGTAAATTGGAGCTGTTTCAGGCACTAATTCAATGATGAATTCAATTTCTCTATCAGGGGGCATATCTGGTAGTTCCTCAGGAAACACATCCGGAAAGTCACAGACAACTTTAATCTCTTGTACTCCCTCAACTTGATTGAGCCGTATTTTCTAAACTGGTGCTTGATCAGGACGAAACTCCACATTTGTGCCATATGTATGAGTTAAGCATACTATTCTGGTGGCACAGTGGATCACTCCTTTGTACTTGGTTAACCAATCATTCCCAGAATATTGTATATTCCTTGTGACTCCAGTACTATAAGATTTGCTAAGAATGCTACCCCCCTAATGCTTATGCTTACATTAGAGCATACTTGCCTTGTCAGTATCTCTGCTCCAGGAGAGTTGACTACTAATACTTGAGTCATTAATGTAACAGTCATTCCATGTCTTCTTATGAATTATTTTGCTATGAATGAATGTGTTGCACCAGAGTAAAACAATACTGTAGAAGGGTGGGAATCAGCAGAGAACGTACCGATCACCACATCCGATGCGTCTTGGGCTTCTTCCAAAACAACATGATTGACCCGACCTCTGGATTGATTCTGCTGCAATGGCTTCTTCCGGCAGTTTTTGGAGTAGTGTCCCTTCTCACCACAAATGTAGCAAGCTCCCCGAGCAATGGTGTCTTGAGCTTTGTTTCTTTGTTGATTCAACTGCGGTTGCCCAATTGGTCGTGGGTTTGAAGACATAGGGCGTTGTTGATACATCTGAGGGCGTTGTGGTTGCATCTGCTGGTACTGAGGGCGAGCATACTACGCTTGAGGTCTGAATGAAGGGTTGTTGGTGTATCGGTGACCTTGACTATTACCCACGGGACGACTCATGTGTCCAGGCTGCTGTGGGTTAAAGCGAGGACGGTTGTTGCTTGAAGATTGTCTCATCATCATCTTTCATTTGCGGTCTTCTCCCTCACATTCTTTCTTCTTCTTTCCACTGTAAAAGCTTTGTCCGCCAGATGTTGAAAACTAGCATAGTCACTGGAAGACATCATCAACTGTATCTCTTTGTCCAGTCCCTCCTTGAAACATAATTGCTTTTTAGCATCATTATCAACATCTCCAGGGGCGTACCGAGACAGTTGTGTAAACTTGTTCAAATACCCCCGTATGTTCATCTTCCCTTGCTTCAGTGCTAGGAACTCCATACGCTTAGCTTGAATCTCCCCTTCAGGTACGTGATGATTGCGGAAGTTTTCTCTGAATTCCTCCCATGTGATGTTGTCTAGACTGTCATGAGCTGCAATGAAAGCGGTCCACCAATCAGCTGCAGGTCCATGGAGTTGGTGTGATTCCAATAGTACCCTTTATCTTCCTTCGCATTGAACAATCCTCAGTTTATTTTCAATTATCTGAGGTTGGGATGTTGTTATGGAATAAGAAGATGGGAGAGAAACTATTTTATACGACCCTCCCACTATATGCATCAATAAGGAATATGAGCAATAAAATCATTTCATTAAGCAAATTCAAACATGGATAAACAAGTTCTCAAAGCAAATCATACAACTCAAGATTACATAGATACGTCACTACATCGCTCTTATTGCAACTAATGGGTAAATGTCTTAATCTTGAGTCGTAAGGATAGGTTGAAGTCTACTCTCGCTCCTCGGGATCCTCCTCCTCAGGGTCCTCATCCGGGTCTTCGTCATCATCTCCATCATACCCAGAGTTGCTTCCACGGGACCCGTTACCATGTGGAGGAGAGTTGGCGGGCTGCTGCGGTACAGAAGACTCCTCTAAAGATGGCTCCTCGTCTGAAGTCTGGTCCAGTGAATTAGTATCGCCACGACTGACACGGTGGTCAGAGAGTCTGAGATCCACGTGGAGGTTTCAGAGGCATATCCATCTGGGTCCTCGTCGGTGATCCGACGATACCTCCTCACCAACCTCTCATAGTGTGCTGCGAGGTCACGAACATCCTGTATCTCTTGCTGAGCCTTGTGGAGTCAGATGTTGAGGCGATCCACATCATCTACTGCCTGGTGAGTCTGTGGAAGGTCCAGGGGTCCCTCCACGAACCTGGTGACGAAGTTGCCAGTACCGCTTGGACGCTGGGGTGTGTAAGCGTGCACGGTGTTCCTTAGTTGGTACCGGTAGGAGTGACTCCAAAAAGTGATGGCCTCCCAACTGACATCTTGTTCAGCATGACGACGGTAGCTCCTTGAGGCAGGTGTACGGTGCACCTTGAGTATCTCATCTCCATAGTAGACGAACAGCTTGCATGACCACTCTAGCCTGTAGGGGTGCTACATCCCGATTGAGTGGTAGGTGAGTGACAGTCTCTCGTGCATGTAGCCGACATCACGTAGTATAGCTTGAAGTCGAAGTCGGAGTCGTCCTGCAGCTCTTCCATCAGTGCGAATCACCACTACACGTCGAAGGTCGTTGAGCGGGGTGTAGCGGGCAGCAATCCTATGGTTTGGAACATATCCTCCAGTTGACATGTGAGCGGTTCTCCTCTCGTTGGCCATCTACAATTTTGAAATAGGAGAGTGTCAGTAATAAACCAAATTGAGGAGTAAGTGAAACAAGTACAAGGTAAAGAATACAAAGAAATTTTCACAATTAATAATATTTTTGAAAATAGTAAAGTCCTTAAATCATCCTTTTCTATCTAGGATTGCGTCCTACGGGCAACACGGCTCTGATACCACTTTGTCACACCTGGTATTAAAAGGGCAACACGGCTCTGATACCACTTTGTCACACCTGGTACTAAAAGATGACCAGATGTTTTCCACATGTATGCCAGGATCACTTCATTTCATACATGTGTAGACGAAAGTGAAATACGATTAATAATACCATGTTCAAGTACAACACCTTATTACATAAATGACCTTCCAGGTCTAAAATAAAAGTACAAGCAGCGGAAAAACATATAAAGGGCTCCAAGCACAGGCATTGCATAGGGGAGAGCCAGCCTAGAACATCTCATCAAGATCTCCGTAGAAGTCCTGGTTCTCCACCTCTTCATCTTCGTATAATGGGGGGGGGGGGTATGCAACTAACAAGTTTGAGTACCAACGGTACTTGCAAGTTGGGAAGTTATGACATGTGGTTCACAATAAGGAAGGCAAATAATAGGTAAAGCACTACAACAGTTACAACCTACTCTTAATGTTGTTAAGCACCTATATCTAGGTGAAATCCCAACCAACATCCCAAAATAATCAGGTAAGACCAACCCAAATCATCCATTATGTAACCATGTGCCAATTATGAATTTGGTTCCAAGCCGCTCGTGTTCGTGAGCACGGCTGTCTAGAAAGTTTGACAAGACTCTGCAGAGTGTGTATCCTTTATCCACAGTTCGTGATTTCATCCCCTGTCGCCAGGTGGACTAAGGTAAGCCTCTCTGATGCCCGTGGTAACTAACCACATTACACACTTCCGAAGATGTGTGGCCAGGAGATCACTACGAGATGTTTCCGATGGTTCTCCCGACTTGCAATGGGTACTCTAAGGTTTCACCGCTCCAGCACCTGGAGTCTATTTTCCCTCTGCTAGGAGAAGCCCCTCTTGAGCCATGCGGATCCCAAGGCAGAACCCATTCCCCGCCCGTTCAATTACCTATGCTACATCAGGAGAGACCAAATTACTAAACCAAGTTGTCCTATATACAATTTTGTGTTGATACTAAAAGGCTTAGCAACTTCCTCCATAAACCAGTCCTTAGAATCCGATACGTGTCAAGCCTCAAACCAAGGTCTTGTGCACGCATGCACCAATCCATACAAAACCCCCTATCAGATTACTATCTACTCAATTCATATTTGCCACCAATTCATGAATCAAAAGACATCAAATATAACTTGTTGATAAGTAGATCATATTTCAATTAAGCATGGCTAAGCGTATACTAAATAATAGTAAAAACACCCAAACCAGGTGACAAGGAAATATTGGGAAAAACTAGGGAAACATAACATAGGATTCATATTTTAATTTAGCATGCATCTAACTAAAACTTAACAAAAAGGTCACAAGATGGTCAAGGAACTTGCCTCCAAATTGAGTCTGGTGGTCGACGGGAAATTGTTGCTCTTGAAGATTAAATGCCAGTTCTAGTCCTGACTCTAAGTTTCAACGATGCATAAAATAATAACATACAATAAGAACACATAGAATGCAAACAATTCAAATAAACATAAATTCCTACGCAAATGTGATTTTATGGTTAATTTAAATTATAGGCATAATACCAATTATTGAGAATTTAGAGTTAAATGAAATATATTGAGTAAAACATATTTTGACAATTTTTGTACCATTTTTATATTTATTAGAAACCTATTATTATTTTATAGAAATTTTCTCCTTCAAAATATGCTTAAAATAGATTTATAACATAAAATATACATTTTACAGTTTTTACACTATTTTTAATAATTATTTCTATGTGCAAATCAATTTTTATGAATTAAATATACTTAAAAAGTATTTTATGATTAATTCAGCAATTTAAATGAATTAATAAAAATAATACAGAAATGAAAATAAATTAAACATATTTAACTCTGTTTTTATAATTATTTTATATAAATTAAGGACTTTTATTTAACTTCCTATCAGGGGCTTTTCTGCAAAATCAGAATTATTCCAAAGGCTAAAAATAATTTTTATTAAGTCCAGGGATTATTCTGCAATTTTCTAGAATTTATTTGCTATTTTATAATATTCTAGGGGTTTAAAACACTTTTTATTTAATTATCCAGTATTTTCCTAATTTCCGGAAAGCTCAGGGTTAATTCTGTAAAGTTTTGGACCAATATGCAATTAGTTAAAATTGTCCAGGGGTTTTCTAAACTGATCACGGGGCCTACTGTGAAAATACCAACGGCTAAAGGGGTTTGAACCTGGGTCGTCAGATTTAAAATGGACGACCCATATTTTATTAATCGAAGGGGTATCCTAGGATCTAATCTTGGCCGTTGAAACAAAATGGAAGACGCGCAATGAGCCAGGTCGCCCGGAACGATGGGAGCGGCAGCGCTGGGTGGCGGCGCGCGGTGGCGGCGCGTGCGCGCGGCGGCGATCTCGTCGGCGCGACCAAAATCAACCCTAGGAACTCTATAGAGCACATCTAAGTTGCGCAAAAGGAAGAGGGAAGCAAGGGGGTCTCACCAGGGGGGCTCGCGAGGTCGGAAATTGTGCGGAAACCGATCGGCGACGAGGTGGCGCGGCGGAGCTCATCGGCGCCCGACGAAGTCGGCGACGCAGAGGCGTTCTCCCCCGACGAAGATGTCTGGCGCAATCCTGAGAACACAACGAAGGTGTTAGGCTAGGTTTTGTGGACGAAAACTGGAGAAATCGACAGGAACGCGGTCGACTTTACCGAGTTAAACGACGGCTAGGGTTTGAGCGTCGGGTGAGGAAATCCGAGGGGATTGGTCGGGTTTTTATAGGGGATCGGACGAGTAACGGACGGCGGTCATCATGGGCACGACGGGGTGTTTTGATTCGGGGGTAACGGCCGACATTGAAGGGGGGAGGGGGAGTGAGTGGGCGGCGGGGTGATGGTGCGTGCGTTACGGCGCGGCGCGGGCGCGAAGAAGACGGAGGCCCTGACAGGCGGGGCCGGTTTGTCGGCAAGGGGGAGAGAGGAAAGGGGGCGCGGGGAAGCGGGCTGGCGCGTGGGGCTAGGGTGGCAGAGAGAGGGAAGTGCGGGCCGGCGCGGGAGAGAGGAGGACATGGGCCGGGGCGGAAGAATTGACCCATGTGGGATTTTCGTTTTTCTTTTCATTTTTCTTTTTCTTTTTCTGTTTTCTTTTTCTTTTCTTTTATATTTTGAATTTGTAAACTGAATTTCTAGCGAATTTGAATTTCAAAATTTTCACTCAATCATCCCAACGTGATGCAATTGCCTTATATGAATTTTATTTCCAAATAAAATTATTTTTGCATTCTTCAAATTTTAATTTTTTTCCTATTTCCTTATTCAAAATTTTTAGGTGTTACAGCCGTGGTGGGTGAGCTCGAGGAGGAACATCTCGCAGGCGCGCACGAAGACGACGAGCGGCTCGGCGGCGATCATGCGGACGTCCTCGTCCGGCTTCATGATCTTTCTTGATGCGGGCGAGCGGCAGGTTGTGGTTCTTGAAGTCGGTGGTGGCCTCGATCTCGCGGAACTGCTCCGCCCAGAACGCCTGGAGCTGCTGCTGCTGCGTCGCGGCGCCCTGCTGGTGCGGCTGCCCGGCGGCGGGCGGGTAGGCCACGGCGACGGCGCCGGGGGCCGCGTGCGCGGCGGCCGGCGGTTACGCGACGGGCGCACCCATTACGGGGGCAGGCGGCGGAGGGGTGGTGGTGGATTTGGGCTCCATTGCTAGGGCGGCGGAGGTGGGAGTGGGCGGGGTTCAGCGAACTTGGGGGAGGCGGACCCGGTTACGTCGCCGATGCGCGTGGCGACTGGCTGGAGGAAGAATGGAGGTGGCTCTTCTCAGTCTGGGTGAGGTACTGAGGTGTGATCAGGGGTGCTTATCAGCGTCGCTTTCCCCATTAATGCGAGCTTGATGAACGAGCCACCATTCGAGAAGATCACAGCGGAGTCGTCGGCTCGGCTGCGTCGCGTCAGGACAAATTGAGCGCCTCGCCGTTGCCGCAATGGCAGGCTCACTTGTGCATGCGCAGCTTGCTCCCGACTGGTGTGCGCTGAGCTGTGTTTTGCAATCGATCGAGCGTTCGTTAACGGATAACCATTCGGGAAGAGCGCTCGTGGCAAGAGGAGCTCTGTCTCTGTCTGGGTGAGGTACTGCGGAGTGAAGGGTGATTATTAGCCTCTTTCTCCATTAATTCGAGCTTGATTAACGGATTACCATTCGCGAAGATCACGGCGTGGCGGCTATAGCTGTCCAAATGGGCCGGGCTAGATGGACCGGCACGAAAGCCCGCAAAAAAGCACGGCCCAAACCCGGCACGGCCCGAAAAAAATCGGGCCCGGGCCGGCCCGAAGCCTGTTGCGGGCCGTGCCCGGGCCTCGACTTCTGGCCCGTCCGGCTGTTGGGTACGGCCCGTTTAGGCCCGGCACGGCCGGCCCGTGGGCTGGTCCGGCACGGCCCGTTTAGGCCCAAATTTTGATTTTTTCGCATTTTTAAGTATATTTTTAACTTAAACCGGCTGCGGACCGGGCCGGCCCGGCACGCCTAAATTGGACTCGGATCGTGCCCGGGCCTCAACCTTCGGCCCGCGGGCGGGCCCGGCACGACCCGATTTTTTCGGGCCGAGCCGGGCCAAGATTTCTAAGGCCCGAGCCCGGCCGGGCTCGGGCCGGGCCGGCCCGGCCCATTGGACACCTATAGTGGCGGCGGAGTGGTCGGCTCGGCTTCGTCGCGTCAGGAAGGTTAGGCTTCTTCTTGTAGTAGCTGCGTCACTCCGTGCTCATACCAGAAAACGCACCATCCGCGCCACCACGATCTATCTGGTCGGAGCGCAGCAAAGCAACAAAACTCAGAATAAAATTCATGGTCGTGCAAGGTTTCAGTCTTTTCGGATACCATCACGATCGGAAGAAACGAAAACGGAGACATCGGTCTTGCGGTTGCAAGACTTTGCCAACGCCTTGCATGCGCTGCTTGATCGCAGTCGTCACTGGTTCAGCAGTGGGGGACAGCCGCGACGCACAGCAGTTGCAGTACGTTTCTTCAGGCTGTAATCCCTCAACAGCTCCGCGGTCTCGACGTAGGCGAACGTCCCCCTGGACGGCGCCGTCGCCACTGATGCCGAACACCGCCTTCCCCCACTGGCGAAGCCAGGTATACTTATCCTGGTGCACCGGCACCAGGTAAACCAAAATATTTAACACTAAGATGTTTATAATGATCAGATATTTGGTTGAAATTTAAGCATAAATCAGGTACAGGCACCACCGTAACTTGTGGTCTAGCTTCGCCACTGCCTTCCCCGGATCCTTGATCCGCACGGACCGCACCTCGCCGCTCAGCAGCCTCCTCCCCGCGTCGCGCAGCCGGTGCCCGAACACCACTTTCCGCTCGGAGCTCGTCGACCTCCCCGCGTCAGTGGTCAGGACGAACTTGCCGTGCGCGAAGTGCGGCCGCGCGAGCCGCTGCTGAACGCCGTGCTGCACCTGGACGCTGTACCACCGGACCCACGGCTGCCGCCGGTCCTTCTTCCCGTCCCCGAGAACCCAGATCTGCGCACACGATGAAAAATGACAGCAAGACGAAGAAGGACGAAAACGTATCAGGCATGTGTAACACACGTCGTTGGTGATGGCGAGGCTCTTGCAGCACGTACGAAAACGAACGTACCTCTGTCTTCGCCGGCGCCGGCTGGTCGGCGCTGATGGCAAGGCCCAGCTTCCCGGAAACCTCGGTCAGGTGGAGGAGGTAGCCCCGTCCGGCGGCGGGCACCGGGAGCGGTCCGCCGGTGGACGCGACGCGCTCGTCCTGCAGGTCGAACGACATGACCTTCTCGGCGCCCTCGGTGACCCAGTACGTCGCGCAGTCGACGCTGACGGGGCCGGCGTCGAGGCGGCAGGTGGCGCCACCGGGGACCGGCACGTCGCGCCACGACGTGTCCCCCAGCGTTAACACGTTGAGCACGTTAAATCCCCCGGTCATGTCGCAGTGACACGGGAGGTGCACGAGCTTGTACCGCCCCGTCGTCGGGTGGTACCCGAAGCTGTACGTCTTGTTCCAGTACTCGGTCTGGACCAACAGCCTCACGGTCCTTGCCCAATGGCCGGAGGACGGCAGCCGCGGGACGGCCAGGGCCTCGCGGGTGACGGGGTTGACCAGGGTGATGGCGCCGCCGCCGGGGCTGTTGTTGTCGCACAGGCACAGCAGCCCGTTGCACGTGCCGACCATCACCGTGTTGAAGGTGTGCTCCCACGAGAAATGATCGGGTCTGCTTCTCCACACCTCCCTGCACCGACCTTCCGCTAGATCCTCGACGACGTGTGCCGAGGCGGAGGTTAGGGTCCAGACGTAGACGAGCGCCTTGGGTTGGCTACGCTGCTGCTGCGCTGAGAAAGAGAAACGCTCGTCGATGACGTCGCGCCAGTGCCGGCAGACGAGGCGGACGCGCCGCCGGGAACTTTGAGGAAGGCGTAGCAGGATCTCGGCGAAGGCGTCCGTGGTGAGGTTCCAGATCGTGGTGTCCATTGTGCGCGGCTATCGTGGAACGCGGATTCCTGTTGGTAGGCGGCGCCGGCTCCGGCGCCGTTGCAGATGCACTTTGCGCGGCCAATCTTCTGTGATCTCCCCCGTCTGTGCTAAAGTAGTCAAGGTAACTTGAGGGCCAAGGAGGCAGAATACGGAATTGAAATCTTTTGAATCCACAAAGTCCACCGCTCCGTGCTTTCCCTATGTTTAATGAGAAATGCTAAATTTCAGATGCATGATTTCCTAGAATATTTCAAGCGATGTTCTCCACCGTTAGATCGTTTTGAGATTCGTGCAAAACTTTATATTCCTCAATCTTAACCTCTCCTCCCCGATTCAGATCGAACTCTCCCGAGGGAGCCTGGCAGGTGGCGGCCACGCCCGCGTGACGGGGCGACGTGCCGGCTGCATGACTCCCGAACGACAGTGTCGGATGCTCCAGGGCGACGGTGTTGCGGACAGCGCAGCGGGCGGAGGTGGCGCCGTCGCAACATCGGCGACGGCATCGCGGCGGAGTCTCCACGACGTCTCGACGGAGCGCGGGCGCGCGGCGGCAGCGGCGCAGCCGCCTACATGCCGGAACAAAAGAAGAAGAAGAAGAAGAGTAAGTTGTCTGTTAATTGTTAGTTTGTAATTGTTAGTTTATAATTGTTAATTAGTAATTATAAAGATTATGTTAATTGTAAAATAATTGAAAAAAATTGTGATTGATTAGCCTATAATTTTAAGATTTAATGATTAGTTGCAAAATCAGTGGTTAATAACAGTAGTTATATAATAATGACCTGGCGCTTGAAATTTTCTCAAATTTTAAGCACCTGATAAATAGGCAGACATATGTTTAATCTCTCCCGTTCCACAGATGTGCAATAGCAATGCTGTCAGACACTGAGAGAAACTTTAAAAGGCTTGGCACCAATAAAATCAGAACTATCCTGTGAAACGATGGGTTAGATCGTTACACCAGCGATAGGATAGCCGCTGCCATGGCAAAAATTAGGAGAAATTTGAAGAAGAAAAATTTGGACTGATTCTCAACTGTTACAAGCCATGTGGCAAAAACCCTATTTTTGAAACATTTTTGAAAACAATGCGGCAAAAACCAGCACCGCGTCACTGGCATTTAGAGCTGGGACCTCGGCAGTGCAGCGTAGGCACGGAACCACCCACTGCTTCGGCCAAAACTGTCCGTGATCCGAAAGCACGACGGTCCGCTTCTTTTCGCGCCGGTCGGGCTGACGGCCGAAAAATATGATTCAGACACGGTCCGAAGCATGACGGGACCTCTTCAGGCCGTGCCTCGTCCGAGTACGGCTCAATACCGCTCATTTTCACCCATAGACTATTAAAATTTGAACTAAAGCTAAATTTTTTATCGAATATATGGACAAAAATGCCAAAAATATGGAAAATTATTGAAGTGACAGAGCATATTTTTTTGAAAAATTTAGAAAAAAGAGTCATCAAATTTGGACCAAATTTGCGGATATTATACAAGTTTGAAGTTTTCAATTAGAATCAAAATAAAAACACAAGCTCAACTGCAGCAGCGCCCAGCAGCAGCCATGTTTGGGCAAGCAGCAGCATGTGTGGCCCAGGAGCATGTTTAAAAATTGATTTTGTGAAGAAAATTTTTTATAATACATAGACAAAAAACCTCAAAAAATATGAAAAAATAGGAAAGGTTACGGTAGGTGAACTACATGTTCTTACAAAAATTGACATTCAAGATAATAATATATTGTTGGGATTAAAAAACAAATAAAAAAGAAGTTTTGTCTTTTTTGTATGTCAAAAAATAAATGATTTTTAAAATGAATTTGAAAGTTGCCTAGAGGGGGGTGAATAGGCTAATTGACCTGAAATGACTTAATAAAACGAGATTAATACACAGGGGGCGGACTAGTCCGGTCCAGGGGCGGACTAGTCCGGTCCACCTACAGGAAAAAACCTCAGATTTGGTACAATTCTTGTGATGCAAAGTTTGGTAGAACAACTTAGTGAGCCTTAACAAGTTATATGGCAAGTATGAAGCTAAGGATCACAATATAGCAAAGGTGATGAGTAAAACGGGCAAGGCTTAACACTAGAAGCAATATATAATGAATAAAAGATAAGAACACAAGTAACACGAGGATTTTATCCCGAGGTTCGATCCCACACAAGGAATCTACGTCCCCGTTGAGGAGTCCACAAAGGACCGGGTTCAACAACCCTTCCCTCACCAAGTTTATCGCACGGGCCTAACTTGGTTCTCCACTATCACAAAGAAGGAATACAAGATTCGTTGGGGCTTCTCACAATCTGAGGCTCCCACCACAATTACAATTGCAAATCACAAGTATTAACTCAAGCCATAGATAACAAAGATTCACAAAGTGCAAGAAATCAAACCGAGAGCCAAAGAGCGGTGTTCTTCCTCTTCTTCACCTCACCAAACCCTAATCCACACAAGAATTAGTTTTAGAGGGAATGTAGGCAAGAAGGAGGCTTTTGAAGGCTCAAGGTTGTTGTGGCGGCGCTAGGGTTTCAGTTTGCTCAAAGGATAGTTCAAATGAACCCAGGAGACCTCTATTTATAGAGGTCCCAAGCCCATACTGCTGACTTCAGCAGAAGGGCGGACTAGTCCGGCCTAGGGGACCACTGACGCCCCTGACAACTGTCGCACTACGCGGCAATCATCACAGTACCCGCCAAACTTCAAATTCAAACGGTCACTTCAACAACGGACTAGTCCTACCCACATCGGACTAGTCCGATCTCACACAGAACCTTTTGTTCCGTGTGAAAACGGACTAGTCTGAAGACCACGGACTAGTCCGGCCCCATGTGCGGACTAGTCCGGCCTTCCCAGACTTAGTCTTTGAAACGCAATCTCCTCTCAAACCCGGACTAGTCCGGCCCCCAGGGCGGACTAGTCTGATCTTAGTCAAGATCTCTTGGTCCGGACTAAAACGGACAAGTACGTGGTTTTGGGACTTAGACCCAAAACCCACTCACGGCTACCCGGACTAGTCTGTCCCAATACGGACTAGTCCGATCTCAATCAGACCCTTCTGGTCCGGCCCAAGACGGACTTGGCCGGCCAGGGGCGGACTAGTCCGACCTCCTGCACGGACTAGTCCAGCCCTACTGCCAGACTACTTCTAACTCTCTTCTCTCCATAGGTTTGACCTCTAAACCGCTTTGAGCTCCCAACTTGATCTCAATGCACTTTACACACACATCCTCACACACATTTGGCTAGTCTAAACTCGACACACTAGAAACCCTAGTTTCCCTTTTCGAGTTGACATCGCCATTTCCATCTTTTTCCTTATTGAGGGATTGTGCTTCCACTTATTCCACACCTGTGCTTAAGATCACTGAGCTCATTAGTCACTTAATTGTAGTCATCAATCATCCAAAACCCACGGGGATCCTAGATGCACTTTCAATCTCCCCCTTTATGTGATTGATGACAACACATTAAGTCTTCACATATAAGAGTGTAAATTTGTGGTTTTCATAACGTGCGGGTGTATGAGTGACTCCCCCTCAATGAATGCATCATAAAAGAAAGATTGAGGAAGTACTTCATACACACAAACGTTATGGTGGGGTGCCTACGTGTTGTGCTCAACAATTTGTGACAAGACAAAACAGGCATGAATATGATTAAAAGATAGACAATCAAAACATCATATGTGATATTTAACATTAAGAGCATAGTCTTGCACAAATTTAAGCGTTCGACATAACATAGATATTACAAAAAAGGAGTGCAACATGTCCACAGACCCAACATAAGAACTACACTTGACTCTCCACACCTATACACTCCCCCATATTGACTATCTCTCCCAACTATCTCTCCCCCTTTGGCATCAAGACACCAAAAAGGGAAAAGAAGAGGGGAAACACGACCTCGAAGTCTAGTCGTCGTCTTCCTCGTCATCATCGTCGTCGCCGGAGTCGCTCTCCGTGGCCTCCAGGTCCTCTTGATCCTCATCGTCATCGTCGGAGGCTCGAGCCGAAGGAGCTGCCCGGGAAGAGCTTCCGTCCTCTTGGAGCTGGGCGAGCTCGTCGGCGGTGAAGTTGGGGAAAGGAGTGATCTCCTGGTAACTCACTTCCGGAGAGGACATAGGGACCTCCAGCTTGTCGCACACCGCCTTAAGATACTTTCCTTGGCGCTTGTGTGCCCTCTGAGCCCGAATCTCTTGCTTCCGGTAGGAAGTGAAGATCGCCTTGAAGCACTTGAAGAAAGCGCTCATCGATTGAGGCGGAGGCGGAGAAGGAGGCGCCACGGGGCGACATGGAGGATCTGCATTCTTCCGGCGTGGAGGAGCCGGCACATTTAGAGGCTGCTGAGGACGAAGCAGGCGATGTGACACGTCCTTGACAAAGGACAAGCCCGACACCTTCTCTATGAGGCCCATAATGTAGGGAGCATACCCGCAAGCACGGTTGGGGGTATGCGAGATGTTGATGATATCGTCGAAAATGTAATCGACAAGGTTGAATTTCTCCTTCCCATCAACAAGAAGTAGCAAGTGCCTCAAGTTTCCTTGAATCACCCCAGCATCACCATCCTTTGGTGCTATTGTCCTTTTGAGGATCCTGTTCATGATGCTGTAGAAGGGCTTGATGTTGCGAGCATGTCTGGCACTGTATTGGACATGACTGGGGTACATGTATGCCAGCTCATCACGGTCCACGGCCTTGAGGTTAGAGATGATGATCTCATGATCCAGATGTGCCTCAAGCCCTAGAATCTTGGCAAACTCCGCATAAGTGACTGAGTATTGCTCGCCATGCGTCATCCATATGATCCTCCGGTCACCTGAGGTGGTGAAGTATATAGTGGAGTAAAATTGCAGGATCACTTCGACGTTCCAGTCATATTTGAACCCCATGATCTCCTTGAGCTCATGACGCTCAGCAGCTTCAATGACGGCGTCAAATGCAGAGTGTTGCTTCTTTGCCATGTACTCCCAGTCTACCCATTGTGCTTCAATCACAGGCTTCTTCATGCTTTGGTAGACCAGTCGATAGTAATCACAATGAAAGTCGCACCAAAACTGAGGGTCAGCGGTGCTCCTTTCATACTTATACACCTTGTCCGTCTGGAGCCTTCTTGCTTTCTCAACTCCCTTTCCATGAAAGATATTTGCAGCTATGTCACGCTGCCTGTTGGGATTCCTCTCGGGGGTGTGCACTTCCAGGGGACCAATCGGTTTGGCTTTCCCCTTCTCCTTGATATCAATGCCCTTTGCTTTCGCAGCCGAGGCCTTCACCGAGGATTTCTTTTTCTTTGGCTCAGCAGGAGCCGGGGCCTTGCCCTTCTTCGGATCTCTTTCGATCCGGCGTTCAGCAATGTCTTTTGCCCTTGTCCTTTTCTCCAAGTGTCACAAGTCTCTTCCTCTTGGAGACTTGTGCAGCAGCAGCCTGAGAGTTGTGAGCTTCACGCTCCTCTCGCTTCTTCTTTCGGAGATCCTTCCGTGACTCCTCAATGGCCCGAGCCATTGCTTCATCCTCGTCGTAGGCCAATGCGGCAGCCCGAGCAGCTTGTTGCTTCTTGGCTGCTTGCGCTCTTGCATGCTGCTCGAGATACTTCTCCGCAGCCTCAACTTTGGCTCTTGCTCGCTCTTCGGCGAGACGAAGTTGCTCCGCCTCCCACTCGGGGTCAGTGGGGGGAGAAGCGGAACGGCGAGGAGCGGCCATTTTAGCTGAAAAGAATAGAGTCCATAAGATAGAAGGTCAAGGAGTTGGAATAATGCGAAAGAATTCACGAAACACAGCCAAAGTGTGAGTTTGACCTGTGCAGACCGGACATGTCCGCTCCAGGGGCGGACTAGTCCGGGTTGCACAGGCTAAACCCTAACTCTAACAGTTTTTCGAGAAAATTGGAATCAAGTCGCAATACTCCTAGGCTATGATCACAAGGTCACTAGAACCAACTTTAATGAAGAGGCATCTACCAAAAACATAATGAATTAAGAATGAGGCTAGTTTTTAAAAAAGGAGGAATACCTCTTCAAATCTTGAAGAATCGACAAGATCGGAGAGGGATCGCGTCGAGGATGTTTGGGAAAGGTCTCCCTTGCCTCCAAGGAGTCCAATGCACGGATTGGAATCGGTTTTTGGTGGTTGGAATCAAAAATCATCGAAAGGAGGCAGTTTCGCGCACGTGGAAGAGAGAAAGGTCTAGATGAGGAAGTGGAGGGGTCGGCCGCTTCCTGGGGGTTTAAGTCCCCAGGGGTCGGACTAGTCCGGTAGGGGAGCCGGACTAGTCCGATCAGCGGACCAGACCCGGACCAGTCCGGATCCAGACTTGTCCGGCCAAAGGGCGGACTAGTCCGGTCCTAGGAGGCTGAAAACACATATTTATTTGAGTTTTAGCCACTATAAAAGATCCTTATGGACATATTGCACAACAAAACCTTGTGAATATGGTCAGTAAGCAATCAACATTCAAACTATGACCATGACTCACAAAGTCACTAGTTTTTCAAATATTTTGGAGAAAATTGAGATAGAGATGAATTTTCCAACCACGTGCATTCTTTTGAACAAGGCATAAGTAAGCATTCAGATGTGCATGTTTCAAGCCACATTTCGAGAATCTAATATATTGAGCTCACTCCTAAGCTCACAAAATCGCTTCTCATCTAGTGGCTTGGTAAATATGTCGACTAATTGGTTCTCGGTTCTCACACGGGAAATCACTATATCCCCCTTTAAGGAATGATCTCTCAAGAAGTGGTGTCTAATGTCTATGTGTTTGGTCCTTGAATGCTCAACTGGATTATGGGCTATTTTGATGGCGCTCTCATTGTCACATAGGAGAGGGATATGGCGCAAGTTTATACCATAATCCCTTAGAGTTTGTCTCATCCACAGAAGTTGTGCACAACAACTTCCGGCTGCGATGTACTCCACTTCGGCTGTGGAGAGAGCAATGAAATTTTGTTTCTTGGAGGACCAAGACACTAATGATCTACCCAAGAATTGGCATGTCCCGGATGTGCTCTTTCTATCAACTTTGCACCCCGCATAATCCACATCGGAATAACCAATGAGGTTGAACTTGGATCCTTTGGGGTACCAAAGTCCTAGGCTCGGTGTGTGAACTAGATATCTAAGAATTCTCTTCACGGCGGTCAAATGACACACCTTTGGTGCAACTTGAAACCGTGCACACATACACACACTAAGCATGATATCCGGTCTAGATGCACAAAGATATAACAGGGAGCCAATCATGGAACGATATACCTTTTGGTCCACACTTGGACCATCTTCGTTGAGGTCTAGGTGTCCATTCGTCGCCATAGGAGTCTTAATGGGTTTGGCCTTGTCCATGTCAAACTTCTTCAATATGTCTTGAGTGTACTTTGTTTGACTTATGAACGTGCCTTCTTTGAGTTTCTTGACTTGGAAACCTAAAAAGAACTTCAACTCCCCCATCATGGACATCTCAAATCTTTCCGTCATAATCTTTGAAAACTCATCACAAAACACTTTGTTAGTAGAACCAAATATAATGTCATCGACATATATTTGGCACACAAAGAGATCATCATTGAAGTGCTTTGTAAATAGAGTGTAATCAGCTTTTCCTATCTTAAAACCATTTTCAATTAGAAAGTCTCTAAGACACTCATACCAAGCTCTAGGAGCTTGTTTGAGGCCGTAGAGAGCCTTACGCAACTTGAAGACATGGTTTGGGAATTCTTGGTCTTCGAAGCCCGGTGGTTGCTCCACATATACTTCCTCCTTGATTGGGCCATTTAGGAACGCACTCTTGACGTCCATTTGATAGAGCTTAAAATCATGGTGAGTGGCAAAGGCAAGTAATATTCGAATTGACTCTAACCTAGCTACGGGAGCAAAGGTTTCATCAAAATCCAAACCTTCGACTTGTGAGTACCCCTTGGCCACAAGTCGTGCCTTGTTCCTTTTCACAACACCATGTTCATCTTGCTTGTTGCGGAACACCCACTTGGTGCCCACAACATTTGCTTGTGGACGCTTGACAAGCTCCCAAACTTTGTTCCTCTCGAAGTTGTTAAGCTCCTCTTGCATGGCCACCACCCAATCCGGATCTCTCAAGGCATCTTCAACCCTATGGGGCTCCAAAGAAGAGACAAGTGAGTAATGTTCACGAAAGTTTGCAACACGAGAACGAGTGATTACCCCTTTAGTAAAGTCTCCTAGTATGTTGTCAACAGGGTGATCCCGTTGAACACTTTGATGTACACGAGGATATGGAGGTTGAGCTCTTGAGTCATCATCATCTTCTTCTTCTTCTTGATCTCCCCCTTGATGAGTGCCTCCCCCTTGACTTTCATCTTCTTGGTCGTTTTGAGGTCCTACTTGATGGTCGACAACTTGATCACGTGGAGGAGTACTTGCAACCCCACCTCCTTTATCACTGAGCGATCATTTAGGGGCCTTAGCTGGTGATCCGGGCATCTTGTTGTTGGTCACTTGAGCATTGAGGTTGTTCTTGTGGTCGAACATCTCCAAGTGCCATTCTCCTAAGTGTTTCTTGTGGAGAGTCTTCTTGATCTAGCACACTTTGATCAACTTGCTCCACTTGGGAGCCATTAGTTTCATCAAACACCACATCGCGTGCTATTTCAACAATTCCGGAGGTTTTGTTGAAGACACAGTAGGCGTGAGTGTTTGAGTCATAGCCAAGCAGGAAACCTTCATCGGACTTTGAAGCAAACTTCGAAGTCCTAGGCTTCTTGTTGAGAATATAACACTTGCTCCCAAAAACACGAAAATAAGAGATATTGGGTTTCTTACCAACTAGAAGCTCATAGGGAGTCTTCTTGAGGAGGCGGTGGAGGTATAATCGGTTGACGGCGTGGCAAGCGGTGTTAACCACCTCCGCCCAAAACTGATCTGATGTCTTGTACTCATCAAGCATTGTCCTTGACATCTCGATGAGTGTTCTATTCTTCCGTTCCGCCACCCCATTTTGTTGAGGGGAGTATGGAGCTGAAAATTCATGCTTGATGCCTTCCTCATCCAAGAATTCTTCCACTTGAGTGTTTTTGAACTCGGTGCCGTTGTCACTTCTTATAGCTTTGATTCTTGAGGCGAACTCATTTTGAGCTCTCCTCAAGAACCTATTGAGGACACCATGGGTTTCACCCTTATCATGCAAGAAAAACACCCAAGTGAAACAAGAAAAGTCATCAATAATAACAAGACCATATTTGTTACCGTCAATGCTTATGTAGGTTATTGGCCCGAAAAGGTCCATGTGTAGCAGCTCCAACGGTCTTGTTGTTGTCATGATGTTCTTGGAGGGATGTTGAGCTCCTACTTGCTTCCCCGCTTGGCACGCACTACATGGCATGTCCTTTTCGAAGACAACATTCTTCAAGCCATGGATGTGCTCGCCCTTAAGAAGCTTTTGTAAGTTCCTCATGCCAACATGGGCCAGCCGTCTATGCCAAAGCCATCTCATGTTGGTTTTCGCCATTAAGCATGTGTCAAGTTGAGCTTTATCTGAGGCAAAGTCCACAAGATAAAGCTTTCCCTTGAGCACACCCTTAAAAGCGATTGAGTTATCACTTCTTCTAAGGACGCTCACACCCTCATTAGTGAAAACACAATTATAACCCTTGTCACATAGTTGTGATATGGACAAGAGGTTGTAGTCTAAAGAATCAATGTGTAGAACGCTAGAAATAGTGTGTTGAGGAGAGATGACAATTTAACCGGAGCCAAGGATTTTTCCTCGGCTATTGTCTCCAAAGAGGATTCCTTCATTTGGATCATCGTGTTCTTCATACTCCTCGAACATCGTTCTCTCTCCGGTCCTGTGGTTTGTGCACCCACTATCGAGCACCCATTTGGAACCACCGGAGGAGTATGCCTACAAAACAAGATTATGCCTTCCTTTTAGGTACTCAAGCGGAGTTGGGTCCTTTGATGTTAGTGGTAAGGCATTTGGGCACCCACACGCAAGGCTTGGGGCTCTTGCGGAGTGGCCCAACATATCTAGCATACACTTTGCCATATTTGTTCCTCATCAACACATATGATGCATCGAAATCATGAAATAGAGGATGTGGTTCAGCTTTAGGCGTGTAAGTGCTAGTTGAGGTGTTCTTCACAATTTTAGTTGGAGATGAGCTTCCTTTGACAAAGACAATCAAGTTTTTGCCATACTTGAAGGTTTTGGCATTTTGCCTTCCACCTTTAGTATAGCCAAGACCATCCTTGACATTGGGAGGTCTTGTGTTGGTGTATGCACTTCGTGCATACGCCACCTTCTCTTTGTCAAAGATGCCACCCTTAGGTGCTTGCTTGTCTAGAGTCAACTTAAGCTCATCATTTAATTTAAGAATCAAGTTAGAACATTTGCAAGTTGATATTGCTTTGGATGCAACTTTTGAGGAGGATGAGCTTGTGGAGGAAGAGGCTACACTAGTCTTAAGGGACTCAACTTGAGTCTCAAGGATCTTGTTAACTTTTGTCAAGTTGCCAAGTTCGTCCTTGAGCTCAATAGTTGTCTCCTCAAGACTTGAGCATGTTTTCTTGCTTAGAGCAAGTTCATGCTCTAATGCCTTGCTCTTCTCTCTCTCAAGCTCAAGGAGTTCAATGAGCTCTTTATATCTTTCCTTTTCTTGGATAAGCAAGTCCTCTTGCCTATCTAAGAGCTCCTCCTTCTCAAAAATCTCATCCGAAAGCAATTTCATTCTTCGCAATGTGCTCTTGCTTATATCCTTAAACATGTGTTCATTTTCACTAGCACTATCAAAATCACCATGGGAGGATATGGAAGAGGATGAGTTAGAATTTACCTTTCTTCTTCCCTGTTTTGCCATGAGGCACGTTGGCTTATAGTCGTGGAGATTTGGGAAGAGCTTGCTTCCCTTGGAGCTTCTCTCGATGGCTATGGTTGTCATCTTCTCCTCATCTTCGGACGAGGAGGACTCATCGTTAGAGTCCCACTCCTTGCCTAAGTGAGCATGACCGGAGGGCCTCTTCTTCTTGTAGAACTTCTTCTCTTGTGGCTTGCCCTCCTTCTTCTTCTTGCCATCTTCATGCGGACAATCTACTATGAAGTGCCCATACTCGCCACAATTGTAGCAAGCCCTCTTATTTTTGGGCCTTGCCTTTTCTTTTCCTTTTCCCTCATGCTTGTATCCTCCTTTTCTTCTCCTCATTATCCTCTTGAAGTTGTTGATGAAGAAGGCCTCTTCCTCATCGGTGTCAAGACTCTCCTCATCATCTTCTGTTTGCTCTTTTGGGGGGCATGTTGCTTTGAGAGCAACATTCTTCATCTTCGAGGCAGTGAACCTTTGAAGGTCATTGTAGAAGAGCGCCTCCTTTTCCGTGATCTCGTGATTGATGATCCTTCCAAGGACCTCTTCCGGGGTCATTTTGGCAAACTCCGGACTTTCTCGGATCATGGAGTATAGAGAGACGTTCCTAGGCATGAATGTCCGAATCATTCTCTTCACCACCTCGTGGTTCGTCCACTTAGTACAGCCGTAAGATCTACTCTTGTTGATGAGTATCTTTAGGCAGTTGTACATTTCTTGGGGAGATTCGCCATCCATAATGGCAAACCTCCCGAGCTCTCCTTCAATGAGCTCAATCTTTGCTTCCTTGACGACTTGGTTGCCTTCATGAGCCGTTTTGAGAGTGTCCCAAATGTCTTTGGCCACCTCGAGTCCATCCACTCGGTTGAACTCATCTCTTGAGAGAGATGAGATGATCACTCCGACCGCTTGGGCATTGCGGTGAAGGAGCACGGCTTGCTCCGGAGTGATATCTTCTTCATTCTTAGGGATGTGCACCCCGGTCAACACAATTTGCCACAGAGAGGGATTGAGTGACACAAGGTGGATCTTCATGTTGTGCTTCCACATCTCGTAGTCGGTTCCATCGAATTGGGGAGGCTTCCCCAGTGGAATGGAAAGGTAGTGGTTGTTGGATACAAGGCGCTCATAGTTGTAGCCTTGTTGGTTGTAGTTGATTGTACCACTCGATGTGGAGGTTGAGGTGTCAACTTTGGGAATCTTCAACTTCTCTCGAAGTTTCGCCTTGAGTTGGCGAACTTCTTCGTCATCCGTTGATTTGTCTTGATAGAAGAGAATCTCTTCTGGAGTTGCTTGGATCTCGCTGGTAGAAACTTCTTTGTACCCCACTTCGGTCATCTTCTCTCCGAGTTGTTAGACTCTTTTGGGAGAGTCCTGCTTTGATACCAATTGAAAGTTGCCTAGAGGGGGGTGAATAGGCTAATTGACCTGAAATGACTTAATAAAACAAGATTAATACACAGGGGACGGACTAGTCCGGTCCAGGGGCGGACTAGTCCGATCCACCTACAGGAAAAAACCTAAAAGGGGTTTCTAACAGATTTTGGTCCAATTCTTGTGATGCAAAGTTTGGTAGAACAACTTAGTGAGCCTTAATAAGTTATATGGCAAGTATGAAGCTAAGGATCACAATATAGCAAAGGTGATGAGTAAAACGGGCAAGGCTTAACACTAGAAGCAATATATGATGAATGAAATTTAAGAACACAAGTGACACGAGGATTTTATCCCGAGGTTTCCCACACAAGGAATCTACGTCCCCGTTGAGGAGTCCACAAAGGACCGGGTTCAACAACCCTTCCCTCACCAAGTTTACCACACGGGCCTAACTTGGTTCTCCACTATCACAAAGAAGGAATACAAGATTCTTTGGGGCTTCTCACAATCTGAGGCTCCCACCACAATTACAATTGCAAATCACAAGGATTAACTCAAGCCACAGATCACAAAGATTCACAAAGTGCAAGAGATCAAACCGAGAGCCAAAGAGCGGTGTTCTTCCTCTTCTTCACCTCACCAAACCCTAATCCACACAAGAATTAGTTTTAGAGGGAATGTAGGCAAGAAGGAGGCTTTTGAAGGCTCAAGGTTGTTGTGGCGGCGCTAGGGTTTCAGTTTGCTCAAAGGATGGTTCAAATGAACCCAGGAGACCTCTATTTATAGAGGTCCCAAGCCCATACCGCTGACTTCAGCAGAAGGGCGGACTAGTCCGGACTACAGCCCGGACTAGTCCGGCCTAGGGGACCACTGACACCCCTGACAACTGTCGCACTGCGCGGCAATCGTCACACTACCCGCCAAACTTCAAATTCAAACGGTCACTTCAACAACGGATTAGTCCGGCCCACACCGGACTAGTTCGATCTCACACAGAACCTTTTGTTCCGTGTGAAAACGGACTAGTCTGAAGACCACGGACTAGTCCGGCCCCATGGGCGGACTAGTCCGGCCTTCCCAGACTTAGTCTTTGAAACGCAGTCTCCTCTCAAACCCGGTCTAGTCCGGCCTCCAGGGCGAACTAGTCCGATCTTAGTCAGGACCTCTTGGTCCGGACTAAAACGGACAAGTCCGTGGTTTTGGGACTTAGACCCAAAACTCACTCACGACTACCCGGACTAGTCCGTCCCAATACGGACTAGTCCGATCTCAGTCAGACCCTTCTGGTCCGGCCCAAGACGGACTTGGCCGGCCAGGGGCGGACTAGTCCGACCTCCTGCACGGACTAGTCCGGCCCTACTGCCAGACTACTTCTAACTCTCTTCTCTCCATAGGTTTGACCTCTAAACCGCTTTGAGCTCCCAACTTGATCTCAATGCACTTTACACACACATCCTCACACACATTTGGCTAGTCTAAACTCGACACACTAGAAACCCTAGTTTCCCTTTTCGAGTTGACATCGCCGTTTCCATCTTTTTCCTTATTGAGGGATTGTGCTTCCACTTAGTCCACACCTGTGCTTAAGATCACTGAGCTCATTAGTCACTTAATTGTCGTCATCAATCATCCAAAACCCACGGGGATCCTAGATGCACTTTCAGAATTGTGTGGTGCAGTTTTTAAATCACAATAAGAATCTCTGGTTTTTGATAATTTTGTAATTATGTTTGCATCAATGTGTGTTTAAATTTTAGTAAATGCCATATGTGATATGAGATTTTGCGGTAAGTGAAGAAGAATTTGAATTTACACTAGTGAAAAAGTGATCTAAAAATTTATTGAAAAATCCTATGGGTGCATCTATATAAATATGTATGTACATAACAATTTTGTTTTAAAAATTCAACTATTTTGGGGATATACAAAAAGTGAAGAATATGGTTCATATGGATGATTTGGGGATTTTCATAAATATATCAAATTCACCTACAGAAGTTCGATAAAAATGATTCCAGGTGGTAGGGAATATTATTTGAATACTTTAGAAAAAATCCGTTGAATTTGGATCTAATTTGTGGAAATTATAAAAGTTTTAGATTAGAAAATTGAATCAAAATAAAAAACAGAGGGAAGCACAAGACCTTAAGTTAGCTGACAACTTGGACCCACACGTCATACTCCCTCTGCGCCTGCCACGCGTCCTGGACGGCCCACCGAAGAGAAACGTATGCTCCACTCGTCCTGGGCTGCGCCATTACGCCCCAAGAAGCAGCCAACAACGGTGGGAGCGGCGCGCCTGCTCTGTCCGCGAGGGCTTAGTCTCACCTCGCTAGTTTGGAAGCGGCGCGCCGGTGCCCAACATACAATCCAGGACAAGCTGCGCTCTGCTGAACTTCTGTGAACAGCCCTTCTGCCATTCGTCCTGGGCATGATATTTCTCTTGCGCCCGCTCAGTTGCTCGATTCTCCGCGGTTGCTCTCTGACGGCGCATTCGTGAACTGGCTGGCCTCAAAAAAAATTTCCGAGTTGCGGACCACTTTCGAGCTGTTTTCAAATTTTGAACTGGTGTCGTGCCGTGCCGACCCGAGAACGACTTATTTCGCCATGCCACCCACCGTGCCCGATAAGCAGACAAGACCCGAAGGTCCGTGTCGGGCCGGCACGGCCCGGATGTCCTTCATGTCGGGCCGGGTTTCATGCCACTGCCCCGTACTTCGGGGCAGGCTGACTTGGGTTCGGTCCGATTTCCACCATTACCGGCATGGTCCCTGTCGCCGTCGTGGTCCGTTCGCCTACGTCAGGCAGAGACAAGATGGCGCGTGATTGGAACCCCGATTTAGCAAACGTTTCGTTCGATTCTCGTGCCGTCTTGCGGTTGAAAACAAAAGAACCCAGATTCTCAAAGAAAAGAACCCCAAAACAGTGTCAGACTGTGTTGGGCTGGTGAGTATTGGGCATAATAATGGGCTGTTTGCGGCACCAATTCAGCCTGAACTAGTTGGGCCTGGTCTAGTCCAAAGCTTCAACTCAACCCCGCAAACTAACGCCCCCCCCCCCCCCCCCCCCCCCGGCCCCCTGACTTTATTGCTTAATTATTCTCCTCTTTTCCCTTGAATATAGCATCCATGCACGTCAAGCATGTTGATTTTTTACCAGACGATGAATGAATAAGGTGGAATGATATATGCAACTTCTGTGACGAGTTCGTCAACGAAAAATACAGGACGCCCAGCTGGTTTAAAATGATGAAGCATGTTAGTATCATGGTTCACACTAGCTTCCAAATCGAGCAAACGAACGGACCTCCAGGATTCAGTTAGAGCCCACAGCTTCCAGATTACCACTTAATTTGGTCCACCACATTCCCTGCCGGCCGGATGCACGTCGACACGCCGTTCCGACCCGTATCTCTCACGCTACGCAACACGCATAGAACACAAAACATGCTGCCTTTGCGCGCCACTGCCCGCGCCGCGCGCCCTTCCCCTCTCCCCCCCCCTCACCGGCACGCACACGTCCCACGCACGCGTCGCTGCAGCTTCCGGCGTCGTCTAGCTAGCCGGCCGGCCGGCCGCTCGCTCGCCTAAGCCGTGTCCTTTTGCGGTGTTTCGGTGGGTGGAGACCGGAGCGGCACACGGCACGGCACGGGGACGTCCGGCTAGCCGCGCGCGCCGCATGCAGATTCAGTGGCGAGACGCAACGGAACCTGGGAAAACTCGCGTGAGCGCGAGCACGGGCCAGCGCCTTTTGCAGCCGTCGTCCCACGTTTCCGGCTCGGTTTCGTCCAGAGGTGGCTTCCGTTCCCTCTCCTTCCCTTCCTCGAGGGACACGACGATTTGCTTGTCTCTTCCGATCGCATGGACAAGGCACGCACGCACGCACGCATCAGGGATCCAGCTATAGCATGCCTGCACGGGCATGGGGATCGTGTTTCTCACAGGAAGAGTTTCCGGGGTCGAATAATAAGCAGGCTCAGTTTTGAACAGCCAGATTATGGATAAGCTAAGCTACGGTGATCATCCCCAGTTTCTCTATCTGTAGATTATTTAACAGCCAACTGATAACATGATAGATTAACGAGTCTCTTTCTTCGTTGGAAATAAGCATGAATCACTCTACTACGAGATTAAGATTTGGAACAAGCATGCAAGAAGCACTGCTACGAAATTAAGATTTAGAACACCATGAAGCACTAGCACGAAATTAAATTCTGGAGGTTCGAAAATATATTACAGAAAGCATGGAAAACCACTTGTCTTATTCCATTCTTCCTAGTACTACGCTGCACTCTCTCTCCTGCTGGAAGCCACGTAAGCGGCTGGAAGTGAGAGCGCCAGGTAGGGTCCCAGGCACCTGGCGCCTCGCGGCAGTTCTCCCCTATTTTGGCGTCACGCGGGGGGCGCCTGCCCCGACCCCGGCTGGCCTTCCCTGGGCCCCGCCAGGGCGGACCGCCACAGCGGCTCCACCTCGCCGTCGTCGACGGTGGCGAGCCAGGCCTCCACGTCCTCGAACAGCGTCAGCTTGCTCGTCGGCTTGGTGAGGCGGTCGCCCGGGACCCCGATCGCCGCCACGCCCCCGTCCACCAGGGACCGGAAGAACACGTCGCGGAGCTCCGACAGGCCGCCGCCAGCGGCGGCGGACGCCAGGCCCAGCCCGCCGCGGCACTTCTGCCACGGCAGCTCGAACACGCCCGGGGGCCGCTGCCACGGCTCGTCCTCCCCGACGGCGCCCCGGCCGTTCATCAGCGCGTCCGCCACCTCCGCCGCCACGTCCGCCAGCTGCTGCTGCTGCGGCTGCCTCGTCGGCGGCCTCCTCATCCCCGCCTGCTGGCCCTCCCCGGCCTCCCGCGCTCGCTTCCTGCTCTGATCCATGCGGACGACGACGGGCCTCTGACGATAACACGAACACATGCACCAACATTTCAGACTTTCGCCAACAGCAGCTCCAAATAAAGAATCGAATCAACCAAACCATTTCAATCCTCACAACTCGCATGCATGCATGCGACGCCGCGCGCAACACGAACGTCACAAGCTAGAGCGCATGCATTCGGTCACTCACTCACCTGATCGGCCGGAGCAGGATAGGATGGTTGCGATGACCCTCCTCACCTCGGGAGGCGGTTTTTGAGAGGAAGGGGGCGGTGGTGGTTGGTCTATGTGTTGTGTGCCCAAGCGGTCGTGTGGATGGTGTATATATACAGTCGCTGGAGACTGTGGGCTGGATGAGAGGGCAAGGTTAGGCTAGGCTGATGGGTGACCTTTTTGCACAGCCTGTGGCCTAAACAAACTGGATCCAACAAACTACTATCATAGGATTCTTTTACAGTCACAAGAAGAATGCATCACCCTTGCTGTCATTCTTATGCAATCAAGAAGAATTCTTCAGCCTTGCTTACTAGATAAGTTATCCTCACTGAAATGATTGCGGGTAACTGAGTAGAGCGCCAACAGAAATTATGAAAAACTTTATGGAGAATGGGGACTAAAATACATGTCAACAAAGGAAAATACCATATGTATAATTTGGATCCGTGTTGATCAATCCGCCATAGTAGTTAACATGCTGGACTCCCGACTTTGTATCGATCGACAAAACAAAATTATGAAATATGGCTTCTCGCCATCAAACCCGTATATCAAGCAAACCAATCTAAATTTTACGATGCTCGACTCCATGATTCAAACATGCAAGCAAAAAAAATATCAAATACTGCTTCTCACCAACAAATCTAAATTTTGTCAGCATCGAACAAGCAAGATTTATCATTTACTATACTCGAATCCAATAACCACACCTGTCGGCAAAGGTAATATCAAATATATCAAATACTCCGCACCATCAAATATGAATTCGATCGACATCAACAAAATCCTCCAAGCTTCAAGTTCGCCGACTAACAACGATATCAAAGGTAGCCAAGAGAACATCTTAAGTGGCAACAAGGAGAAACAAGAGTCGTAAAAAGTGGAAGGGGGGCGTTGGATCGATGGCGAGAGGTGTCGATGGGATAGATGATAGGAGGGGAAAGGGTCGATAGAGAGCAGCCGACAATTCGCCAGAGGCACTAGTAGTGAATTCCATCGACGAGAGAGCGATCACTTGGATTTTGATCCTCAAAGGGAAGAGTGTAGAATGGAAGGAAGGTCGAGGTGGACATCGAGGGGAATATAATACCGACGATAACATGGTGGAGTGGAATAGCGGAGCGGACAATGAGTTAATGAGGACCGAGCGGGGCTCAACTGGCTAGTGCTGGCATCACCGGTCACTCAGGCAGCCCACGCGGGTTCGATCCAAGGATTGTACCAGCACGTGTCTCACCGAGAGAAAATTCTACATCAAGTTCCTTTTAGTTTGTGTTGAGGTAGATGGCCGCATGTATTTTAAAAATATATATATAATGAATAAATCATAGCTAATAAATAGAGTGGAGAGTCGAAGTAATGGCAAGACAAATATTTTTAGAAACTTATGTAAAGGGTACATGACCACCCCCCCCCCCCCCCCCCCCGCCCTCCCTTTGGACCTTCGATTATTTTATTGACATGACACATGAGAAGGGAGATAGTTCGACTTAGTTTTGGTTTCCATCTTGGTACAAAATTTTACAGTTCATAAGTTTCCTCAAGCTTATTTTTAGATAGTAATAACTCAACCACACTTTCTCTCTAAGAAAAGAGCAACTTACGTGCATGAAAAAAAAATTGAAAACCACTTTTCCTTGTTAAGTCTATCTACATCCGCGGGCTATCACGCATGAACCACGACCTGTATAGCTCAGCGCGCGGCGTTAGACCATCCGCACCAGCATACTCAAAAGCATACTTCATACACTATTCTTATTCAGCTTTTACAGTATGTACTCTAAATTACACTGTAAAACAGTGTATCCAGTATACTTTACAGCATACCACTGCAGATGGTCTTAGGCGGCAGAAAGCCAGAGTGAATTCGTGACTTACCCACGCAAGGCACGGCCAACGTGACACCATTGCTGGCGCCATCTCACTTCCATGTCATCCTCCTTACTACCCACCGATCGGTGCATGGACGGCGTGACGACATGCCAGCTTTTATCCTCGGTGAAAAACAACAAACGGTCACAGAAACAGTGGGCTCAGAGCTAAAACTCCAGCTGGTTCTCTGAACTAAAACAGCGGGCTCGAAGCTGAAACTGCTCCGTGCTCCTCACTCACACGGCTCGTACGTGCATGGCTTGCCGTGTCGTGTTCCCTGTCACGCTCCAAGTTCAGTTACCGTCGTGTGCTTCTTGTGGCTTGTGCTCTGCTTTTGAACTGTTCAGAGTTTGTTTGAAACGTATGAGTTTTTCTTGCAAGCAACATGTTTATCTCTAACTGCGAAACACGTCCCGCACATTCAGGGAGAGAAGCACGTGAAACCCCATGCAGAGTTCTCATTCTGACTTACCAAAGAGATTTAGCCTTGATCTGAAGAAAACATTCTATGAATTTCAATCTACCTTCTCTTGCAAATACACTGCGATAACTCGAGGATTGAACACACCATTTGATACTAAAATTTACGTATGACAAGCTGACATACACCTCGTCGTTCAATTTTGCGATTATCGTCGGCACCTCTTCCGAAGGCTGCCAAACTGCCAAAGGATTGATAGACAGACAATAGGCACGTAGATGATCGTCGTGTTCTGCTGCGGTCATCACTCTCACGGTACGTGTGCACCACCTCGAACATGGCGTTGCATGAGATGATTGCCATCTGGCTCTGGTGTGAGCATCACGTGGACCAGGAGGTGACGTACGTCCATGGATCGAACGCTGACGATCCTCCCCAGATAAGCGTAGCCAGTGTCCAACCGTTTGCGATCATGCTTTGCTGCATTACAACTACGACTGGCGACCTCGACTGTAATCGTCCACGCGCCTACGCATCGACCAATGCACTTTGCGAGCAGGAAACGTTGCAATAGATAAAGATGAGAAAAATGCTACAGCTGGATGAGCCGAAAAGTTACAAGGCACAGAAATTCCACGTAAAGTTCCGTTAGAATACAACAAATCGTAAAAAATGCTGATAAATATATGTGGTCCTGGAGTAAAGCAAGGGCCAGCTAACATGCCAAGTTTTTACAGGTCGCCTGTCGCTGCACAGTGGCACAGCGACACCATGTCAATAAAGCACATGATTACAAGGCCGAGTTAATGAAAAACGAGTGAGATGATGAGCTCATGCATCCTCCGAACTACTGTACTTACGATGGACCACCAAAACCTCTGCCTCGTGACACATCAGTAGTCGTGGGACTTGGACTCCACCATTTTCAGGTAGCCCATGACACATGCATGTGCGGCCCATTGTCCCGGCCCAGCAAGGGATTTTGAGTCATACCATGGCTATGTTCTTGGCACCATGAGCGGTTCCACACAGACTATATTTCCTCCAGTTTAATATATTTCTCTTGAATTGTATATAAAACAATGGAAATGATATACATCAGGCGACTGAAATTTCACTCCATCACAAGCAATTTTTAGATTATCTTTGAGATTCATGCAGATTCTTTTATCCACTCTTCACCAACCTATCCTGATCCTACTGGTGCGGCCCCCGATACCTTCCGTGGAGGCGCTTGGCAGCGATGCTCGGAGGCGGCGCTCGGCGTGGCAATGCTGGGAGGCAGTGCCCAGAGCAGCGGTGCTCGACGCGTGGCGACGAGATCAGAACCGACGTCGCCGCCAGAACCGAAGATGAGGTAGATTTTTTAATTGTTAAATTATAATTAAAAATCTATAATTGTATGGGTTATGTTAATTTTTAAAATAATCAAATAAAAAATTATAATTGATTAACCTATAAAATTAAAGGCTAATGGTTAATTACAATATTACTAGTTAATGACAGTAATTAGTTAGTAATTATCCAGTGACTGATTTTTTTTCAATTTCAACACCTAAAAATAGATAGACTAATAAAACAATCATAAAATACAAAAAAAAAAGTTGGATAGTTTTTGACTAGCCTAGCACGCACAAAGACAGCACGATCGATCATGGCCCGTACTTGTGCCTAGCTATGATCTTGTTTGACACAACTTCTACTGCAGCTTCTTTATAAAAATAAACTAAAAGTATGCCAAACAAAAAGCTTCTACTTATTAGTTCAACTGCTTCTCAAAATAAACAAAACAGAACATAAACAAAATCTGCTTTCTACCAACTTTTCAAACAAACTGCTTTTGTAACAAGTTCAAGCCATGACAAACAGGACCTACAGGCCAATGTGCCGTACCAGCACGATAGGACGCTGCCTACAAAACACAAGGCACAAATGGCCGGTCCAGGCCGACACGACATGGCCCAACACGACATGGCCCAACACGACATGGCCCAAGTACACCACACTAGCAGATCCTTGGCTGGCACATAAGAACAGGAAATGAACCTTGAGCGTACAAATTCTTGGAGCTAGAGCAGCCTCATTAGGTATCATCTATCAAAGTCCAAAGCACAGATTTTCTGAGCAGAAGATGCCAAAAGTGCAACGTACCCAAAAGGTCGAGAAGAGCTCTGCATTATTTGAGGATGGCTTATTCAAGAAATGAGTACTGGGGCAAAATGGCTTCAGTAGTTAGGTAGTGCGAACAAAGAAGGGTAACAATGCCATGTTAGACGGGGGATGAGTCAATCAATCAGTGTCTAATGGAAAACATGGAAAAATGTCAAGCCGATTTCACAGCAGTTGCAAGTGACTTGAGAATAGCTGGTGATGGCCTCCTCAGAGTGTGCGTGAGAAGAATCATCAGTGACAGTAGAGTTAATGCTCCAGCTTGGTGAGCTGAGCCCAAAGAGGCTGGAACATACATCAAGAGTGTAGATATTCCCAATGTAACCTGTAACAGAACATGATATGATGAAACATCTGAAGGATTGCATAACAGTGTATGTCTAAAGTTGTCCATTGAATAGTCAGTTATACTGAAACATACAAATAGGATCATGCACGGCAATAACTCTTTATATCGGTTATGTTGAAAAACTGCATCAAATATGTGCAAGGACATCACATAACAGACATATAGATACCGGTACGAAGCCATTCATTGAATAGTTCATAAGGTTGTCTTTCACGTAACTGCATCTTGTTTCACAGATAGGATTGTGCGCAGTAAATAACTTTTTATGTCGGTTATATCAAGAACTGAAGGGCAGAATTCATCACCTGAAGGGCAGCCATACCAAGCGTGCTCCCGATCAGAGACTTGATTGCTGGATGCATGTCTATTTTTCTTGCAGCCAACCATAATCCACCCACAGAAAATAAAGTGATTGTTGCCAGGATTCGGTGATTTAACTACAAGAATGGAAAGAGCTTGTTAATTCACAAGACTGGAAGAACTCTATAGCACTAGGGTAAGCTCTTCGTCTGAACAGAAGAATATTTTGAATTGTACCTATGTCAATTATATTTAGTTTAAATCTATTTTTAGTCTAGATGAAATAGATGGATTAAAGATCAAGAAGCCAATTGAATGAATATTCAAACCACTAGCATGAAGCCTAAATATTTTAAAAAACAGAGACAAAGTCGAAAGTGTAACTGAAGCAATCAGACAGATCGAAACTATCAAAATTTTCAGAACGAAATATTCAAGCAATACGAGTTTCTAAGCTGGAATACCTTTTGCTTGAGAAGATGAAAAGGACTGTAAAATTAACATTAGTGGAAAAGTAACCTGAACAGTAGATGTATTCTCAAAAAAGTTGCGTATGAAAGGCTCCATGCTAAAAACATCTTCTGGGATCCAAGTGTCACCCATCTTTGGGAAGGAGTTGTAGGCATGCCCCTGGTATAACATAAAAATAACTATATGAATAAGACCAGATGATAACTACACCTAGGCTGCATGATAGCAAAGAAAGAGAGCATAAGACATACTGCATCATTGCCTGCAACGAATGCTCCAGATATGGCAGTAATGCCTACAATAGCACTGACAGGAATCACCAACTTTCTGATTTTTGATGCACCATTTACCCAATTCATTGATCCAGTGGGAGGATCAGGCATCACTACTGACAAAGCAGTCCACAATATACCACAGTATATTACAAATGCAGAAGTCAAGTGAGTCGCCAACCTGTAAGGGCTGACCCTTGGTTGAACATACTCTGATGTTGGTTCCTACATGTAAAAAGAAGCTGGTGTAGTCCCGGGTCACAAAACATGTAGTTAAGCATGAAAGGAATTGTATAAGTACCTCGAGACCACTTTTCACCATCCACCAGCCAATGAGCCCTTGCCCACCACCAAGTGCAAAAAGAGCTGACAACCTAAGCCCAAGTTGGCGGGTAACATAACCTTTTGCAACAAAGTATGCAAAAGGAAATGCAAATACAAAGCCCAAAGCTCTTCCCCACATTCTGTGTGCATACTCCATCCAGTATATAAATTTGAAATTTTCAAGGCTCATCCCTTTGTTCACCCTAGATATGTTCATGGGATGCTGTAATTGCATTAGAAGTACGATATTCAAAGCAGTATTTCTCAATGAATGGAGAACATAAGGAGCAAATGAAGGAAACATGTCTGGGATAGTTAGAACTGTTCACACGAAAATAAATAAATATCACTGACAGTAGAGGGGTTACTTTTCCCTTATGCCGAGAGTCCATGCGAAATAATTTTCCTGCATAGCTACCAAACTGATACCAAATAGAGAAAAATAGTACTATAACCGATCCTTTCTATTTTATGATCTAGAAACCACATGCACATTTTAAAAATATGTTTAAAATTGTCAAGATGTAACACATGGAACCCATGTTTTTTTTTTGCGAGCACAAGAACAAACTTTGCTCTGCTAAACTTTGACATCTTAGAAGAGGTTAAGCCACTTTTAGTTTGATGCACCAGAGAGTTAAAGTTTGCATCACAAAACTTTGGCAACCTCCAAAAGTTTAGGCCGCCATTTGTTTTGATGCCAGGATATCGGTTTGGTAAGGGTCCATTTTCATTGGCTCTAGTTCATTCTTTTAGTCGAACAAGACTAAAACATGGGCAGCGAATTATGGTAATGGTCAAATTACATCAATAGAGATAAAAAGGTTAGAACAGATGTGGTAATTGGTACGATGGCACAGATATTTAAACCTTTTACAAATTTACTAAAACTTTGTTCATGAAGAGTCAATGCTACCATTTTAACGTCAATTATCACTGAGATGTTCTATAACACAATATCTGACCGTTAAGAAATTTACAACAAACTTTCTCTAGCAGGAATGCGTATTTTCATCCATATCCAATGATCCATCGAATTATGATGCATATTCATAGTATTACCGTTCTATCTATTTGTCACAGATTATTCAATTAACAGGAGTTATTAAGGACGCATCTTCCAGTGCAAGTTGAGTAGCACCAATGGGTCAGACTGATATGTTATTGGGATTGTAGTATCTTTAGATAGAAAAATGAAAATGTAATGAGGGGTAGCATCATGCAACAGATCATTGCCTAGTTTCAAAACTGGATACTGAAAAGAGCTGGTAACAAACCACAGTAACGCAGTGCATAAAAGAACAGTGACAATTGCATCCTCACCTCTGGTACTCAGGCGACTGCTTGTATTTCTCAAATTCTAGCATCCATGTCTCATCTGACATTGGAGGTATTTCCCCGGTGAACTTCCAGTCAGTCATTGACAGCCCAGACCGCGTGAGCCGTGTAATACCCCCAAGAATGACCAAGCTGAACACCCAGGCAGCACAACCAAAGAGCCATATCCCAACTGCCTTCTGTGCTTGAGGCCCTTTGGTAACGAGCAACTTCAATCCTGAATTTGCTGTTCCATTGGCTACAGCTGAATTCAGTGCCGCTGTGGTAGTCGACATTTTCCTTGTGCATTGTCCCAACATGGTCTAAAATAAAACACTTGAATCAGCTTAAGATATTGAGAATTCGTGTTAACAAGCCAAAGCAATCCGACAATTGTACTGTACAGATGACTGAGAAAATTCTAATACATTTTGAGAAACAAAAAGTCCATATACATTGAAAAACATTCTTCACATGGGAATAAAAAAATCATAAATCATTTTTCATGTTAGGAACAAGTAAGGTAGACGAAGCACAATTTTCTCTTCACAAAAACAAACAAAAAAATTTTCTCTTGCAGAGGTTCATCACATATATTATTCGTTGAATCTAAAATTCTGACGACAGACACGGGCCTCAGGCCCCCAAAATGATCATGAGTTAGTCCAAATAAATTCGTCTCACCAAGGAGCCTAATAACAACTCATAGCGTGGCCATTCTGAAGTCATTTCCCTGGAAAACGATCCCGTCACAAGAGGATAGGCATTTCCTCAAAAATGACGGCATCGACACAGGAAATGGAACCGCGGAAGGAGAGAGGTGGGAGGAAAGCAGAGGGAGCCGCACCTTAGGAGCAAGGGATCTGAAGACGTTGAAGGGGGCGAATCGAGAGGCCGACGACGCGGGACCCACGGATCCAAGCCGCGGCGGCAGAAGGTGACTGCCGGCACGGCCTCCGAGGGAGCCGGATCCAACCCTAGGAACAGCGGGCGCGGGAGGGCTGATCGGGAGGCGGGACCCCACCACGGCGGAGGCCTGGTCCCTGCCCCGGCGGAGCAGCGCCGCCGCCACCCTGCTCCCCATCATTTGCCAGGCGGGAAGCGGGAGCGGCTTCCGGTTCCGGCTGCGCCGTGGCTTGCGGAGGAAGAAGAAGAAACACGCGGACGCGGCTCGCCGGGTTTTTGAGAATTCGTGGTGGGCTGTGGGGTTTACGCGCCGGCCACGTCCTGGACACTGGAGAGCCTGTATAAAACAGAGGCGTGACAACTGACAACAAACCAGTGGTTCCCCGCGGAAAATGCCGGCCAAAACCTCCTCGAGATACGTGCCAAGCGTGCTAGTAACCCCGGGTCGGCCTACCAGCCCGTCGCCGGTTGCTGAGAATGCGATAGTTGGGCCCAAAGCTGTGGCCCAATTCCTTCGAGAAGTCACGCGATGCAGGAGAAGACTTTGGGCCGAAGGATTTTTTTTTTTTGAAAGGCCTCAAGGGGCATTCAATTTTAAGCAGGAATAAAAAGTCAGTTTACAAAGTAGTTGCACCAGCCGTGTAAGCAAAATGAAGAAAGGACAAAGGTACCCAAAGGGAAAGGGAGAAAGGAAAATGAAAACTGAAAAATCAACTATGATTTCAGTTCATCGTTGAGGGTGAAAAAACAGAGGCTAAGAGCAACTGGAGAGATGTCGAGCGCCTGCCAAGCGCCATTGTCCAATGTCGTCTTAGATTGCAGCAATGATCTGGTTGACCGATTTCTCTTGATTTTGGAAAACTCTCTTGTTTATCTCTTTTCCACAATCCTCATATGACCGCAATGATGACTGAATTAAGCCATTTCCCCTGATCAGAAACATGCGATCGTAGAAGGAAAAGGAACGAAGTCTATAGCGATCCGGTTTGAGCAGCATGAAGCTGTTGTCCTGCAGCACCCAGCCAAGCTCGGATTCCATTCCAGATCTGGATGGACACAGGGCATTCAAAGAGGAGGTGATAGGCCATTTCCAGCGACCTAATGCAGAGGAGACAAAATAGTTGTTAGGCCAGCCTCTTCGCAACAGCCGGTCGGCTATCCAGGTACGATTTTGCAAGAGCGACCACATGAAAATCTTACATTTAGATGGAGCCCAGACTCGCCAGATTTGGTCAGGAAAAAGTGACTGCGTACTACCCTAAAATTGAAGCGCATAAGCTGAGCTAATCGTGTATTGGCCAGAGGCTGTGCGGGTCCATCTGATCCGGTCCTGCTCGGTTGAAGAGAACTGCAGGTGCAGACCGTCAATTTATTCCCAAAGCATCACATAATCCACTAGGGTTAGAACAGAGATGCCATGCAACAGGTCGCGAGCCCAGGAGTTGTTGGTTAGAGCGTTGGCCACTGACTTATTTTACCCCCTAGTGATGTGGAAGAGGTTCAGGAACAATTGCGCTGGGGATTTCCCATTCAGCCAACTGGATCGCCAGAAGTTTGCCATTTTGCCGTCACCAATTTCCACTGTTGTGGCTACAGCAAAAAGGGCATGGTCAGAATCATCCACCAGCAAATCCATCCCATGCCAAGCTCTTTGAGGTTGGCTCCAATGGAGCCAGAGCCAATGTAGCCTTAAGGCTCTGCTGAACTTATACAAGTCCTTGAAACCCAACCCGCCACAGGCCATAGGCCTGCAAACTTTAGTCCAGCTAACTTTGCATTTTCCTCCTGATAAGTGTTGATTGCTAGCCCAGAAGAAACGGCGACGAGTTTTGTCGAGGCCCTTTAAGAACTTTTTTGGAGAGCGGAGGACAACAAGGACATGTGTGGCCAGAGAGCTTAGCACAGAATGTAACAATTCCCGGCGCCCTCCAACACTTAGTAAACTACCCTACCAGCCAGCCAGTTTAAATTGAGCTTTGTCCAGAATGCCTTGGAGGTGTGTGAGTTTTGGATTGCGAAGTGTAAGGGGGATACCAAGATAAACCATCGGCAGCACCGCGCGCTGACCATTGAAATCCGCAAGGGTGTCCTCCAAGTTTAACTCCTCACATCTAATTGGAACAACCACACTCTTTGTGAAGTTGACATGTAAGCATGTGGCCTGACCAAAAAGTGTGAGAATGTCCAGCATGGGGCGCACATCCTGTGCAGAAGGATGAAGGAACAGGATGACATCATCCGCATAGAGAGAAACCCGCATCGACGCATGCCTGCTGTTCAGCGGTGATAGGTGCCCTTGCTCAGTAGCCAAGTCAAATAAATTCTTGAGCGTGTCAATAGCAAGGATGAAGGGATATGGTGAGAGGGGGGGTCACCCTGTCTCAACCCTCGAGCATGTGCAACCCTTGGACCAAGCGAACCGTTAAGTCGAACTTCAGAAAAGGCGGTGGAGAGAAGCACCGACATCCAGTCTCGCTAGCGAGGGGGGCCTCTGTCTTTAAGCATCTCAAGCAGATAGGGCCAAGAAACTGAGTCAAAATCCTTCGTGATGTCTAGTTTGAATAAAAGTGCAGGCTTATGTGTACGATGAAATTCTCTCGCTATGTTTCGGACATACAAGCAATTATCTTGGATGGAGCGTTTCTTGATGAAAGTGCTCTAGGCGCCCGAAATCAAGCAGTCCATCTTAACAGCCAACCTGTGCGCCAAGACCTTGGAGATCAGCTTAGCCACCGAGTGGATTAGGCTAATGGGCCTAAAATCACCTGGAGATGTAGCACCGTCTTTCTTGGGCAGCAGGGTTATGGATGCACGGTTCAATTTCGGGAGTGGATCTGTGTTCAGATTATAGAAGCACCGAAAAGCAGACAAAATGCCTGCTTTGATTGTTGACCAGCATGACTTGTAGAATGACATTGAGAAGCCATCCGAACCTAAAGATTTTTCGTGGGGCATTTCCTTTACTGCCAGCCAAATTGTTTGCTCTAAAAAGGGCCCATCAAGATCGCTTTCTGGCAGCTGAGTGAGATTCAACTCAGACCAGTTGAAACTGGGAAGATGCTCCTGGTTTTCACCAATCAATTTAGAAAAATGCTCATGAATAATCGCCTCTTTCTCTCTGTTGCTCCAGCACGAGCTCCCTTGGGAGTCTACCAGGTCATAAATGAAATTCCTCCGAGCTCGACCATTCGCTTTGAGGTGGAAAAATCTAGTGCACGCATCACCCTCACGAAGCCAAGTGATCCTCAAGGATTGACTTATTGAGGACCTTTCTATAGTGTTTAACCCTAAGGACCTGTTTTTTGAGGTCCTTCCGTAGTTGGACCTCTTCCTGGGTCAACTGTCTACGTTGTTATGCCATGTCCAAATGCTTGATAATGTCTTCGCCATATGGATCTGCATGCGGGCGTGAGTAAGGAAGTATTCCATCACCAGAGAGCTTGGCTGGTGTGCTGAAGTTTGTAATTAAGCTTATTCAAAGGGGAGGTACCGGGCACCGGTTTATTCCAAGCCTCGAGGACTACTTCCTGGAACCTTGGTAGTTGAGGCCAAGAACTTCCAAACCTAAACTTGCGATCCCTTTGTGGTCTCTGGAAGGGTAAGAGGAGGATAGGACAATGGTCTGAGATGGAGCAGGACAGAGCTATGAGCCCCATGTCTGGATAAGATAACTCCCAGTCTTGAGTGCAAAAGGCCCTGTCAAAGCGAACCAGGGTTGGTGAAGAACGCTCATTGCTCCAAGTACATTGGCGATTTTGAAGGGGCAATTCAAGGAGCTCGGCGCTGTCCAGAACTTTTTTTGAAGGCTCCCATGAGACGACGATTAATATTCAAGTTATTCTTGTCCTTGGCTTTGCGAATTAAATTGGAATCGCCAATGCAGATCCAGGGAGTACCAGATGATGGCTTGAGCGCTTCTAGTTCTTGCAAGAACAACACCTTGCCTACCTCTACAGTGGGACCATAGACCGTGGATATTTTAGCAGAGATAGTTGTGAATTTTTGCCGAAAGGTTGCTGTCGGAGTGTTGATCCAGCAATTCTTCCAGTACTACTCTTGGTAGCCCGCGGAGTTTGTAGTTCGGTATTGGGTGCGCATAGATTCAGAGAATGATGACACGTTGACATGAACATTTACGTGGTTCGGGCTGCCTGAGCGTAATACCCTACTCCACAGGGTGTGTAGTTGTTGTATTGGGTGTCAAAGCTGTGTATGGGAGAGGTCTCAGTGTTCAAAGAGCCGTCCCCTGTGTATCGTCGACCAGTCCTTTTATAGTATAAGGACTGGTCGTTACACCGTTAGCCTGGCCCGACATGTGGCCCTGGCGGTTATTGATGCTTAATACATAATTAATGAGGTCAATTACCCTTAATAGCAATGGTAACGGGCCTTGACAGTGTCGTTAATGGTATTAAGAGCCTTCCGATAGTGTGTCATTAATATGGTATTAATGACACTTAATCGGGTTTTGAAGTCTTTGATTGCCCCTTGAAGGTTCGAGCCGTTGAGGGTCCACCAGTTTGATTGTTGAGGCTGAAGGTCCGGCGGTTGGACACGTGGTAGCATCGGAGCTTTCCATCTGGGACGGGTAGGTCTGGTGTAGATGTACACGTGTCGGTACCGGAGCTTCCCTCTGTCGGGGGTTAGGTCCGGGGGTGCCGCACAAGTGTTTAGCCCAGAGCTATCCCATGTGTGGGATGTAGGTCCGGTTGCTGTATACACGTGGCAGCACGAGGACTAACCATAGATGGGAGACAGGTCCGGTCCCATATGACACGTGGGGCCTTCGCAGGTCTTCAACGCATACAAGTGAAGTTCCTTTGGTCTTTTTGTAGTCCCAAGGGGTATACGGTACGCAGGGTACCGATAGTGGCCCCCTGAGCCCACCTCTGGGAGAGACCTTTTGGATGAAGTCGTTCTACCGGAGGTGGCTCCATCCTTCGGCTTTTGAGCCGTGTCTTCAAGGGTCTTTAGATTTGCCGTTGGCGGTAGTTCGCAGTTAAACCAACGCCGCGTGGCATATCCAGGATGCGGCAGGTGAGATCTGAGCGTGCGGATCTCACGCAATTGAAGGTCGCCGGTTCTCGATACAAAAATCGTATCGGTTCCGCGCGCCCTGTCAGGTCGCTGCCCTCGGGCTTCCCTCCTTTCATGATGACAACCGTTCGCCTGGGGTAAGGACCTCGACTTGGTCGCCGGGGTGGCCCCGAGCCCCCTTGTCATTGGCAGGGTGAAGTTTTTGAATTGTATCGTCGGGTTCTCTGCAGTTTCCATCCAAGCATTGTGGGGGCTTACTTAAGAAGGAAAGCGTGCACCGTTTTGGGATTCTTTACGCCTTCATTCGAACTTGCGCTCAAATCCTCCAAACTTTTGCTTGCTTTTCATGTCTCGCCCCGCTGTGCTGCGATGGAGTTGGGTCTCCGCAAGAGCCGACTGAAGACCGACAGTGATTTGAAGAAGGTATGGGCCCTCATGGGGTGGTCCAGTGACTTCTCCAACCACCAGGTCCGCGCCGGCAAGCTTCCGTTCGAGAAGGAACACACCGGCAACATGGTGTACTTCTCTGCGTACACCATGGTGGGACTGATCCCACCCTTCTCCACTTTTTTCTTGATGCTGCTAGACTTCTATGCTCTGCAGCTGTACCACCTTGGCCCCCACTCCATTCTTCTGGTGTCGATCTTTGTCCACTTCTGCGAGATGTGGGTGGGCATTCCACCCTGCGTCGAGCTCTTCCGCACCTTCTTCACTATCCACACCACCGGCAAGAGTGATGAGTACCTTGGCTTCTATTATTTTGTGAAGCGCAAGAAGTGCCCGTACAAGTACTTGCGGTCGTTCCCTTCTGGGAAGTGGGACAACTGGAAGAAGGATTGGATCGTCATCAGGGTGGAGGAGCATGAGAAGTTGGAGCTGCCCGAAGGCCTCCCCAACGTCGACACTGAAGCTTGGAGTGAAGTTACGGTGTTATCGGACGCTTTCAACCCTGCTCTGACCAGGATTCGCCAATGCGTGCAAGGAGGGGTGACTCCTGAGGAGGTATTCTGCAACTTCCTGGTCAACAGGTGGGCTCCGCTGAAGAAGAGGGAGAAGCGTGCCTAGGCCCTCAACAGTGTGATGGACGACGACCGGATCGAGACCGGCTTGAAGTCCAACATGGAAGGTGCAACTTTGGAGTTTCACCTCAAGAAGTTCCAGCACGACATCAACGTCGAGGGTGATGACTTGACTCCGTCGGCAGCTTTCCTCCCTCCGAACATGGAGGCGGAGTTCAACAGGGAGCTCCGGCGGAAGATGCCAGTGCTTGACGACCTTGGTGAAGTTGAGAAGCGTCCGACCACTAGGTTGGCGACCCCCGGAGATTCTGAGGGTGGTCCCCCTTCCGCCCCGAGGCAGAGAGTTGAAGTCGTGGGCAAGGGCAAAGAGTTGGTCGAGCCCTCGAGCTGTAAAAGGAAGCTGAAGCACTCTGACGGGAGGTCTGTTAGACCTGCTCTTTCCACAACGGCTCCTTCTCCCCGCAGGGGAAGGTCTTCAACGGCGGCAACCACTCTAGCATTGGCATCTCCCGAGGGTGCTAGCTCTGGCCATACGGCTCTAGTACCAGGGCCAGCTGAGGGCTGTGGGTCTGGAGGTCCTTCCCGGTCGAGGGGGACCTCAACCAAGATGACGCCAATGGCAGCAGCAAGCTCCGGGGAACCTTCCGGAGCTACCACGCCAGTGGCTACAGGATCTGGCCCCGAGCGTCCGGGGAAGAGGTTCTGCGCTAGCTGGAGCGGAAGCCTTCCAAGGTAGGTTTGATTTTATACCTCAGTTGGTTGTGTTTTTGTTGTAACTGCATTTCTTTGTCATTCATCCACAGAGTGCCCAAGAAAGGGGTTGAAGCTTCGGTTCTAGCAGCAACAACTGATGCTGTGCAGGCGGAAGCTCCAGCTCCAATCCCAGTGTTGCCTCAAGAAGAGGCTGAGGCTGCGACAGCTCCAGCGCCGACTGTCGTGGTCTTGGACCTCGACTACACAAGTCGGGACCCTCAATTCCCCCTGGACCCATTGCTTGAAGGCCCCATCGACGGAGAGGGAGAAGCTGCCCAAGCTAGCGTATCGGAGGTTGCCCAGAAGGTCGCCTCGTTCTTCCATAGGGTCTAGGACCATCTCTTTGTAGATCCCGCTTGTATCCTCTCTTCTTTTTCTCCAATTTTGTAACCTCTTGTCTCCAGATGATTGAAATCCAAATTTTTATGAATTTCATTTTTTGTCTTCAACACCTTTGTCTCACTTGCCCCCCTGGTAGATGTACACAATTTGATTGTGAACATGTACCAAGAGAATGTAACAGTTGTTGAAGACTTGCATGCTTCAAACTTGTAGAGCGTTGGTCCGAAGTCTTCGATAGTGAAGGCTCCCTGAGGTTGTCGGAGCTTAGTGGCTTCGACATTAACCATCATCGGAGCTTAGTAGCTCCGACAGCAGTCTCCATCAACGTGTAGAGCATCGACGGTTAGTCCTCTGGGGTGTCGGAGCTTGGTAGCTCCGGCAGTGACCTCTGTCAACACGCGGTGTGTCGACAGCAGACTCCACTGTAGAGTCTTCCCACCATCTTCTGTTCACGTTGACGGCTGCCCCCCTGGCTTTACCAGAGCTGAGTAGCTCCAGAGATGCTCGTTATCAATGTTTGGAACATCGACACAAGCCACCTTAGGGGATGTCAGAGCTTTGGTAACTCCGGTCATTCACCATCATTATAAGGTCTTTATTTTTCCTGCACACTGAAGTCAAGGAAAAAAGTAAAATCCATTTCTTATCTATAACTCAACTGTGACTTACTATTCCTGAGAAAGTTTTAGGTCGAACACAATTCTAAATACAATCAAGTGCACTGCCTTGTTTTCTTCAGGTCCGATCGTTTCTGTACTCGCCTTACTTCAGCCTGCTAGGGTGTAGGTAGAGTGGCGTACTTAGGGTGCATGACCAGGCTAAGTCGATAGCACACTCTGGCCCTAGATTGGCTTGGCGTCATTTAGACGAGCAGACCATTAACAATGTTTGGACCCAAAAGAATAGACGATGCAACTCGAATTGTACATGAACTAGTCGAGCTAAAGTTTCTTAAGAATTGCACAACTTTATTAGAGACAAGAAAGAGAAAAATAAAAAATATTGAGCCTGTACAAAATAAATGCACGTGGAGTCTGTTTTCACACAATGATGTCTTTCATTATAGGTCTGGAGTACAGGGGAAACAAGTACACTCTTAGGGTACGGAACCAGGCTAAGTGTGTTTTGTTTCTCGTTTGACCCAAGGTAGCTAGCCACACTTTTAGTTCTGAGACTGCGACAAGTGTTGCCTGAACTTTGCGGACCTTTCGGGGAAGGTCCGGCTGTTCTCCCGAAGGAGCTACCCGACTCTGTACAATGACTCTATAACATACATCACATGTAACTACAGACTCACCTCCGTGATATTAAGCGTAGCAATTACGGAGGTGCTCAATGTTCCAAGGATTTGGGAGAGGTGTCCCATCCTCGGTTGCCAAGCAAACGCATCTGGGGCGGGATACTTTGATCACTCGGAAGGGTCCTTCCCAGCCGGGGGAAAGTTTGTTTAACCCTTCTCTGGATTGTATTCTTCGTAGCACCAGATCGCCTTCCTCGAGCTATCGGCTGTGAACATGCCGTTGGTGATAGCGCCGAAGCGCTTGGCGGTATCGGGCATTCCGAACAGCTGCTCGGCACCTTCCCTCTTCAAGGAGGTCAAGGTCTTCACGCCAGAGCTGGTCCTACATGGCATCATCGAAGGTCCGAACCCGGAGCGACCCCAAGGTGATTTCTGGAGGAAGGACTGCTTCAGCTTCGTACACCAGGAAGAAGGGTGTCTCTCCAGTTGACCAGTTTGTAGTTGTCCTGTTGGCCCACAGTGTGGGCGGAAGCTCTTCGATCCAGTTGGCTCCATGTCTTTTCAGGTGCTCATATGTGCACGTCTTGAGTCCTTTTAGGATTTCTGCATTTGCTCTCTCGGCCTGGCCATTGCTTGCTGGGTGATCTACGGAAGCGTAGCTGACTTGGATGCCGAGGTCTTTGCAATATCCTTGGAATGCAGAGCTTGTGAATTGGGTCCCATTATCAGTTATGATTTTGTTTGGGACTCCAAATCTGCATACGATGGACTACAAGAAGTTGATAGCTGATTGCTTGATTATTGTTACAACTGGAGTTGCTTTCGGTCATTTGGTGAATTTGTCAATGGCAACATACAGGAAATTGTAACCTCCGACGGCTCTTGGGAAAGGTCCCAAGATATCCATCCCCCACACAGCGAAAGGCCATGTAGGAGGTATCATTTGTAGAGGCTGAGCCGGTGTGTGAATTTGTTTTGCATGGAACTGGCATGCTTCGCATTTCTTCACTAGCTCAGTTGCATCCTGGAGCGCTGTAGGCCAGTAGAAGCCATACCGGAAGGCTTTACCAACCAGCGTGCGGGAAGACGCTTGGTTCCCACACTCGCCTCCATGGATTTCTGCAGGGAGCTCGCATCCTTCTTCCCTTGTAATGCACCGCATTAGGACGCTGTTGGCACCACGCCGGTGGAGATCCCCTTCTACTAGTGTGTATCTTTTAGCCAATCTGACTATCCGGTCAGCGGATATATTATCTTCAGGAAGGAAATTGTCTTTCAAGTAGCTCCGGATCTCCGAGATCCTTGCATCGGAGCTAACTTGAGGATTTGAGTCTTGCATGCTGGGTTGCTCGGAGCTTCCTGCAGCACCTACGACCCTTGATGGACGCCATGGTAACAAGGCCATTGGGACCGCCAGCTTCGAGGTGCTGGTATCGCCCCCTTCGCTCAGTTCGGCAGGCTGAGCTGTAGGTTTAGACAACCTCCGGACGAAGGTTCCATCAAGAGCCGGAGCTCCGATGGAAGCTTTCATCAAGAGTTCGTCAGCTTCAGCGTTGTTGAGACGCTGGACATGGCAAAGATCCAGGACGTCGAAGTCCTTCTGAAGCTTCTGGACTTCAAGTAGGTATGCACCTAGTTGAGGGTTGTTGCAGCAACATTCAACTTTGACTTGTTTTACAACAAGTTGTGAATCACCCTTTACCAACAGCTGCTTGACACTATACGATAGTGCCACCTTGAGTCCATAAATTAGTGCTTCATACTCCGCCATGTTGTTGGTCACCTTGAAGTCAAGGTGCACCATGTATTTAACCTTCTCCCCGGTCGGAGCGAGGAGAAGGACTCCAGCTCTGGCCCCTTGCTTCTGCACGGAGCCGTCAAAGTAGAGAGTCTAGTGAGGCTCAGTGAAGACCGGAACCTTGGGTTCTGACTTCTGCTCACTAGGGCCCCCAGGATTTGATGGAGAGGGGGTCCATTCCGCCGCGAAGTCCGCTAATGCTTGACACTTGATCGCTTGTCTTGGGACGAATTCAAGATCGAACTCGGCCAGTTCCGCCGCCCACTTTGCAATATTTCCTGTAGAGTTGGGATTATGCAAGATTGCACGCAGTGGATAAGAAGTTACCACTGAGATCTTGTGAGCTTGGAAGTAGCGTCGAAGCTTCCTGGAGGCAATAAGAACTGCGTAAAGCATCTTATGCACTTCTAGGTATCGGGTCTTGGCATCATAGAGTACTTCACTGATGAAGTACACCGGACGTTGGATTGTCCGGACCCTCTCGAAGGGGCCCGAAGCTTCCTCCTCATCAACCCGGACCCTCCCGAAGGGGTCCGAACCTTGTTCGGGGGTCTCTGGATTCCTACTGGAGGAACCCAGAGCTTCTTCTACAGCGACCCAAACCTTATCGGAGGGGTCCAGATCTTGTTGCTCAGCAACAACGACTTCTTCATTTGAAAAAGGTTGATCCTCTGGTATCTCGCCTTGAGGATCAGGGTCTGGGAGCTAGGACCCAGACTTGTCTTCAGGTAGCTCCGGACCCTCCCGAAGAGGTCTGTATTCCTGAATTAGAGATGGTTCTAGTCGTTCCGCAACCAAGACCATGCTGACAACTTCATCAGTTGCCGAAATGTAAAGCAGAAGTGGCTCACTAGGATTCGGAGCTACCAAGATTGGTAGAGTGGTGAGGAGCAGTTTTTGCTCCTGGAATGCCTTTTCTGCATCTTCAGACCATTAAAATGGTACAGACTTCCTCAATAGCTTGAAGAAGGGTAGCCCCCGTTCCGCCAGTCTTGAGATGAACCGACTAAGGGCAGCTAGACATCCAGCCAGCTTCTAGACGTCCTTAATGCGAGCGGGTGGTCACATATCTTCAATAGCTTTTATCTTTGGCGGATTTGCTTCTATTCCTCGATGGTTTACCAAAAAACTAAGAAGTTTTCCGGGGCTAACCCCGAAGACACACTTGTCCGGGTTCAGCTTCGTGCTAGTGACTCGCAACTTGTCGAAGGCAGCTTGTAAGGTGTCAAGGAATGACTCCTTGTTTTTAATCTTGACGACGATGTCATCGACATATACTTACACTACGTCTCTGATGAGCTCTCCAAAAGTTTTGTACATAGCTCGTACAAATGTTGAAGCAGCATTCTTGAGACCAAATGGCATGGCAGTATAACAATATAATCCATCTACTGTGATGAAGGAGGTATGCTCTTCATCTTCCCTAGACATTCTGATTTGATGGTACCCAGAATATGCATCTAGGAAACACAGTAATTCACACCCGGAGGTGGAATCCACTATCTGATCTATTCTAGGTAGTGGGAATGGATCTTTTGGACATGCCTTATTCAGTGTAGTGTAGTCGATACACATATGAAGCTTCCCGCCGGCCTTGGGTACAACGACTGGGTTTGCCAGCCATTTTGGGTGGAAGACTTCTCGGATGAATCCAGCTTCGAGTAACTTCTTCACTTCTTGTCGTATGAAGTTCTGTCGCTCTACTGATTGCTTCTGAGGCTTCTGATGTACAGGCCGAACGTCAGGATAGATCTTCAGATTATGCTCGATCACTTCCCTAGGGATCCCAGGCATTTGTGATGGTTGCCAATCAAACACGTCGATGTTAGCCCGAAGGAATGTGATGAGCGCGAGTTCCTATTTGTCATTCAGACCTCTCGATATACGGGTGGTCTGAGCGGCGTCAGAATCGATTTGGACGACTTTGACGGGAATGTCGGTGTCGCCGCTTGGTTGCACGCGAGGTGCGGAGGTTGAGCCTCGATGACGAATGCTCGGGGGTTTCGGAGCTTGCTCCTTTCTGGATTATTCTTCCTGCCCTGTAGCAAGCGCGTGGAGTTCTTCCAGAGCTGTCACTCTGGCGATGCGATCTCCACGGATCCAGAGAACACCAGCTGGTGTTGGCATCTTCAACACCAAGTAGCCATAATGAGCAGCAGCCATGAACTTGTATAAGGTTAGCCTGCCCAGAATGGCATTGAAGGGTAAGTTGATCTGCGCCACGTCGAAGACCAACTTCTCAGTGCGGTAATTCTCTCGGGTCCCGAAGGTCACCCGAAGAGTAATTGCACCGAGTGGGGTTATGGCCCCCGGACCTACTCCGGAGAAAGGTCAAGAGGGGCGAAAGTCCGAAGGTCGGACCTGAAGCTTGATGAAAGCTTCGAAGCTTATGAGGTTCAGCCCTGAACCTCCGTCCACCATTACATAGTGGAGTTGAATGTTGTTGAAGGTCGTAGATACCATCAATGGGAGTTGGCCACCTCCGATCATATTCCGAGGGCAGTCTGATGCATCGAAAGTGATGGCAGTATCCATCCACTTCCGGTGCAGCTCCACCCTGGCAGTGGGATCTACTGAGGCCATGTCCCGCCACATGGTCTTGAGGACACGACGCGATGTGATGTCCCACGAACCACCAAAGATGGTGTTCATGGTTTTCCGATGTTCATTGTCGGAGAGGTCGGAGACGTCGTTGACGGAGGTGTAAACAGCCTTCAAGACCTTTTGAGGGTCCTGAAAGCCTAACTCCTCTTCAGCCAGAGCTTCATCGACTTTCTATTTTCCTTCCCTTTGACGGAAAGGAACTTCTTCCCGGTGCTTGTTGTAGCGCTCGACAAGGTTCTAGACCTCTCGACAGTCTTCCAGGTTGTGGTTGTTCGACTTATGTATATGACACCACATCTTGGAGTTGCCACCGTCTTCATATGGCGGTCGAGTTTGTTTCTCGGGGCGTGGCCCCCGGCCACCCGGAGCTGCGGCAGTAGGTGTGCCTGCCGACGGCTTTTTCTTACCATTGGACTTTTTCTTCTTTTTGCCACTCTCGGAGGTAGTGGCTTCACCCTTGGAGGATTTTTATTGTTCTCCAGAGGTGGTTGGGAGTGCATTTCATGGCCCTCCGCAGCTTTGGCGCATTTGTCTGCCAAGCTGAAGAGCTCCGTGACACTAGTGATCTCCTTGGTCGTCAGCTTCTCCAGCATCCTCTTGTCTCGTACGCCCTGTCTAAATACCATAATAGCAGAGGCGCTGGAGATAGAAGGAATAGTGTTTCGTACCTAAGAGAACCTATGGATAAAGGATTGCAGGGATTCTCCCACCTTCTGCTTGACAACAAAAAGGTCCAGTTCGGTGCCTGGTCGGGTGTATGAACTCTCAAAATTGGCGATGAACTATTGGCACAGTTCCGCCCAACTGTTGATGGAGTCGGGCGGAAGGCTCATGAACCAGGACCTGGCGGTCCCAGTCAAAGCCATGGGGAAGTAGTTGGCCATTACGGCCTCGTTGCCTCCGGCCGCAAGGATTGCGGTGGAGAAAATCTGGAGAGACTTAGTGGGATTAACAGTCCTGTCAAATTTCTCTGGCAGGTGAGGCTGGAACTTTTGTGGCCATCTGACCATGCATAGGTGCATGGCCAGGGTAGAACAGCCTCCTCCTACTCCCTCGGGAGCAGGACTGTCTCGAGCCTCTCGCCTTTCACAAGCACGCTCGATATGGACACAGTCGTCCTATTGACGGTAATGGCGATCAAGCTCCGCCCGGAGGTCGTGAGTTGAAAGCTGGTTACCATATAGGTGTGTCGCGCCCCGGAATGCAGCGATGTCACTTGTTGAGACGCAGCACACCTCCTATGTTGGGAAGCGTGCGGACCAAGTCTGCCCGACACAGTCCGATGCTGCCTTGGTTGCTGATGCGATCGTCTGCTACTGCAACCAAATATTCCACATCAGCCCTCCACTGCTCCATTGCACCCTGGGATGCACCTGGAGGTGGTGGGCGTTGGAGAAGAGCACGCGTTGCATGGAGCGCATGTTCAGGGTTGTTGTTAGCCGATGCCGTGACCAACGCAGATGCCCCGTCCTGCTATCCAGCTTGATTTGCCGATGCGGTCGGTGGCGGCGGAGGCATGACTCCTGCTGGAGCCGCGACACCTGCTGGCTGCTGCACATTGGAGGGATTGCCTCCAGCAGGTTGCACTGCAGGGTTATTGTTTGATGATCCAACAGCAGAGTTCACCATCTTTGAATCTCGGCGCCCCTACCTGGTGCGCCAACTGTCGGAGTGTTGATCTGGCAATTCTCCCGGTACTACTGTTGGTAGTCTGCGGAGTTTGTAGTTAGGTATTGGGCGCGCAGAGATTCAGAGAATGATGACACGTTTACACAAAGATTTACGTGGTTCGAGCCGCCTGAGCGTAATACCCTACTCCACGGGGTGTGTAGTTGTTGTATTGGGTGTCAAAGTTGTGTATGGGAGAGGTCTCAGAGTTCAAAGAGCCGTCTCCTATGTATCATCGACCAGTCCTTTTATAGTACAAGGACTGGTCGTTACACCGTTAGATTGGCCTGACATGTGACCCTGGCGGTTACTGATGCTTAATACATAATTAATGAGGTCAATTACCCTTAATAGCGTGGTAACAGGCCTTGACAGTGTCGTTACTGGTATTAAGAGCATTTCGATAGTGTGTTATTAATATGGTATTAATGACACTTAATCGGGTCTTGAAGTCTTTGATTGCCCCTTGAAGGTCCGAGCCGTTGGGGGTCCACCAGTTTAATTGTTGAGGCTGAAGGTCCAACGGTTGGACACGTGGCAGCATCCGAGCTTTTCGTCTGGGACGGGTAGGTCCGGTGTAGATGTACACGTGTCGGTACTAGAGCTTCCCTCTGGCGGGTGTTCGGTCCGGGGGTGCCGCACAAGTGTTTAGCCCGGAGCTATCCCATGTGTGGGATGTAGGTTCAGTTGCTGTATACACGTGGCAGCACCAGGACTAACCATAGATGGGAAGCAGGTCCGGTCCCGCGTGACACGTGGGGCCTTCACAGGTCTTCAACTCAGACAGGTGAAGTTCCTTTGGTCTTTTTGTAGTCCCAAGAGGTATACGGTACGCAGGGTACCGACAGTTGCTGAGAGAGAATAGTCCAACATCACTGGGGAGGATATCTCAACGGTATCAGGGTCCCATGCCAGAAGGATACCACATCTTGTACCATTGGCTGGCAAATGATGGAAGCTTGTAAGTCTTGTTCCCAGACAATCCGCTGCAGTGGAGATATCAAGGTTTGCATTTTTGTTTTCTTGGATGCAAACTATGTGGGGCCGAACTAAGAGTAATAGGTCCCTAAGGACTTCTCATCTGACTGGGTTGTTCAATCCTCTCACATTCCAACTTAAAATAGAAAATTGGTTACTCATGGTTCAAGGGATCATACAACCGGGTAGATAGAGAAGAACAAACCCAAGCCATTAAGAAGACATAACATTCCATCTAGCTTACTAATGAGTGCCAAGGGGCTATAAGAGGACCAGAGTTGGTACACCAGCCATCATACATAAGGGGTGAAGGATGCCTACCAAAGACCCCAATATGCATCCTCCACCTCAACCACTGAAGCTCTAAAGCCACAACAAACACCACAGTCGACGCGACTACAATGATCATACTAGTTGGTTGTAACATATCTAATATGCTTAACAACCTAAGACCTCCCAGGCACACTAGGCCATCGCAAGCTGCGCGACGCTCTCACCCTCGATGAGGGCAGAGGTGGCAGAAACGGAGTTGGCATTAGTGATCCCCGTGATGCTCCTCATGGTTGCGACCACAGATGAAGAGAGAGGTTGTAACACCCCAACCACTACGGGCCTGACAGTCATTACTTCTGGCAGCTCTCTAGGATTACACACTAGCCCCATAGACCAACACTAGTCTTTTCTACGCATTTTTTCCTCACTCGTGCGCACCTGGGAAAACTTTCTGGTCGAGGTACCCTGCGTACCGGATACCCCTTGGGACTACAAAGAGCACAAAGGAACTCCACCTGTCTGAGTTGAAGACCTCCAAAGGCTCCACATGTCATATGGAACCGAACCTGCCTCCCTTTTATGGTTAGCCCCAGTGCCGCCACGTGTATCATAAAACCGGATCTACATTCCATACATGGGAAAGCTCCGGATAGATACCTGTGTGGCACCCCCGGACTTAACCCCCGACAGGGGAAAGCTCCGGTACCGACACGTGTACAACAACACCAGACCTACTCGTCCAAGACAGTAAGCTCCGGAACTATCATGCGTCCAACTACCGGACCTTCAAACTCAACAGGCAGATTGGTGGACCTCCAACGACTCGAACCTTCAAGGAACATTAAAGACCTCAAGATCCGATTAAGTGTCATTAATGCTATCTTAATGACACACGATCGGAGGGTCCTTAATACCAGTAATGCCACTGTCAAGGCACGTTACCACGCTATTAAGGGTAATTAAGCACATTAATTGTGTATTAAGCATCAGTAACCGCGAGGGCCACATGTCGGGCCAGGCAAATGATGTAATGGTCAGTCCTTGTACTATAAAAGGACTGGTCGAGCGATACACAGGGGAGGGGCTTCTAGATGCGCTCAAGACACTCTAGTATCTAACACTCTAGTGCTGAGATGCTCAATACAACAGCAACACTCCTGTGGAGTAGGGTATTACGCTCAGGCAGCCCGAACCACGTAGATACTTGTGTTAATTAACCACCTTCTTCTGAATCTCTGCGCACCCTAACTGAACTACAAAACTGTGTGGGCTACCAACGGTAGTACCAGGATAATTGCCGGAATCACACTCCAACAGTTGGTGCGCCAGGTAGGGGCACAACGCCTGAGATTCAAAGATGGTGAATTCTGCTGCTGGATCGTCCAACGGCAACCATGCTACGCAACCTGCTGGAGGCAACCCCTCCAACATGCAGCAGCCAGCAGGAGCTATGGCTCCAGCAGGAGTCATGCCACCACCGCCACCGTCCGCACCGGCGAATCAAGCTGGACAGCGAGATGGGGCGTCCATGTCGGTCACTGCATCGGCGAACAATAACCCCGAACACACGCTTCATGTTGCGCGTGCTCTTCTCCAACGTCCATCGCATCCACGAGCATCCCAGGGTGCAATGGAGCAGTGGAGAGCTGATGTGGATCATTTGGTTGCAGCAGCAGTCGGTTGCATCAGTAATCAAGGTCCCCCCCTCGGGGCAGGCCCAATCGCAGCATTGGACCTTGTTGGGTAGACTCGGTTCGCACGCTTCACAGCACAGGAGCCGTGCTACGTCTCAGCAGGCGACGTCGCTGCCTTCCAGGGCGCGACGTACCCGCATGATAACGAGGCTTTTGACTCATGACCTCCGGGCTGAGCTCGATCGTCGTTATCGACAACAGGACAATCACGTCCACATCGAGCATGCTCGCGAGAGACGAGGGGCTCGGGAAAGCCCTGCTTCTGAGGGAGTAGGAGGAGGTTGTTCTGCCTTGGCCAAGCACCTACGCATGGTCAGATGGCCGCAAAAGTTCCGGCCTCACTTGCCGGAGAAATTTGACGGGACGGTCAATCCCGCCGAATTTCATCAAATCTACTCTACTGCTATTTTTGCGGCTGTGGGAAATGAGGCCGTGATGGCCAATTATTTCCCTGTGGCTTTAACTGGGACCGCCAGGTCTTGGTTCATGAGCCTTCCGTCTGACTCCATCAATAGTTGGGCGGAGTTGTGCCAAAAGTTCATTGCCAATTTCGGGAGCTCATACACCCGATCAGGCACGGAACTGGACCTTTTTGCTGTCAAGCAAAAAGGGGAGAGTCCTTGTGACCTTTCATCCAGAGGTTCTCCCAGGTACGAAATACCATTCCTTCTATCTCAAGCACTTCTGTTATTGTAGCATTCAGGCAAGGCGTTCGAGACAAGAAGATGCTAGAGAAGTTGGCGACCAAGGAAGTCACCAGCGTCACGGAACTCTTCACCTTGGCAGACAAGTGTGCCAAGGCTGTAGAGGGCCGTGAAATGGACTCCCAACCACCTCCGGAGGCCAACAAAAAGTCCTCCACGGGTGAAGCCACTAACTCCGAGAGTGGCAAGAAGAAGAAAAAGTCTAACGGCAAGAAAACACCATCGGCCAGCACACCTACTGCTGCAGCTACTGCAGCTCTGGGTGGCTAGGGGCCACGTCCCGAGAAACGACCTCGTCGTCGTTTGAAGATGGTGGCAGCTCCAAGATGTGGTGTCCCATACACAAGACGAACAACCACAACCTGGAAGGCTACCGAGAGGTCCAGAATCATGTCGAGCGCTACAATAAGCGCCGGGAAGAAACTCCTTTCCATCAAAGGGAAGGAAAACAGAAAGTCGATGAAGCTCCGGCTGAAGAGGAGTTAGGCTTTTAGGACCCCAAAAAGGTCTTGAAGGTTGTTTACACCTCTGTTGACAACGACTCCGACGTCTCCGACAACAAGTGTCGGAAGACCATGAACACCATCTTTGGTGGTTCGTGGGACATCACCTCCCGTTGTGTCCTCAAGACAATGCGGCGGGACATGGCCTCTGTAGATCCCACCGCTAGGGCGGAGCCTCATTGGAAGTGGATGGATACAACCATCACCTTCGATGCTTCAGACTGCCCGCAGAACATGATCAGAGCTGTTCAACTTACACTAATGGTATCTCCGACCATCAATAACATCCAGCTCCACCATGTAATGGTGGATGGAGGTTCAGAGCTGAACCTCATAAGCTTTGAAGCCTTCGTCAAGCTTCAGCTCCGACCTTCGAATCTTCGCCCCTCACGACCTTTCTCCGGAGTAGGTCCGGGGGCCATCACTCCACTCGGTGCCATTACTCTCCCGGTGACCTTCGGGACTCGGGAGAATTACAGGACCGAGAAGTTGGTCTTTGACGTAGCGCAGATCAACTTACCATTCAATGCCATATTGGGCAGGCCAGCCTTGTACAAATTCATTGCTGCTGCTCATTATGGCTACTTGGTGTTGAAGATGTCAACACTCTCAGGTGTTCTCCGGATCCGCGGGGATCGCACCGACGGAGTTACTGCTCTAGAAGAACTCTACGCGCTTGCTACAGCGCAGGAGGAAGAATCCGGAAAGGAGCAAGCTCCGAAGCCCCCGAGCATTCGACATCGAGGCTCAACCTCTGCACCTTGTGTGCAACCAAGCGGCGACACCGACATTCCTGTCAAAGTCGTCCAAATTGGTTCTAACGCCGCTCAGACCACCCGTATATCGGGAGGTCTGAACGACAAATAGGAACTCGCGCTCATCACTTTCCTCCGTGCTAATGTCAATGTGTTTGCCTGGCAACCGTCACAAATTCCTGGGATCCCTAGGGAATTGATTGAGCACAATATGAAGATTTATCCCGACACTCGACCTGTACATCAGAAGCCTCAGAAGCAATCAGTAGAGCGACACAACTTCATACATCAAGAAGTGAAGAAGTTGCTCGAAGCTGGATTCATCCGGGAAGTCTTCCACCAAAGATGGTTGGCAAACCCAGTCGTTGTACCTAAAGCCGGTGGGAAGCTTCGGATGTGTATCGACTACACTACACTGAATAAGGCATGTCCAAAGGATCCATTCCCACTACCTAGAATACATCAGATAGTGGATTCCACCTCCGGGTGTGAATTACTGTGTTTCCTAGACGCATATTCTGGGCATCATCAAATCAGAATGTCTAAGGAAGATGAAGAGCATACCTCCTTCATAACAGTAGATGGATTATATTGTTACACTGTCATGCTATTCGGTCTCAAAAACGCTGCTTCAACGTTTGTGCGAGCTATGTACAAAACTTTTGGAGAGCTCATCAGACATTTAGTGGAAGTGTACTTCGATGACATCATCATCAAGATCAAGAACAAGTTGCATTTCTTGACACCTTGCAAGCTATCTTCGACAAGTTGCGAATCACACGCACAAAGTTGGACCCAGACAAGTGTGTCTTTGGGTTTAGCTCCGGAAAGCTTCTTGGATTCTTGGTGAACCACCGAGGAATAGAGGAAAATCCGGCGAAGATTAAAGCTATTGAAGACATGCGGCCACCAACCCACGTCAAGGATGTCCAAAAGCTGATTGGATGTCTAGCTGCCCTTAGCCGGTTCATCTCAAGACTGGCGGAACGGGCGCTACCCTTCTTCAAATTATTGAGGAAGTACGGACCATTCCAATGGTCTGAAGAAGCAGAAAAGGCTTTCCAAGAGCTAAAGCATCTCCTGACCACTCTACCAACTTTGGTAGCTCCGAATCCTGGTGAGCCACTTCTGCTTTACATTTCGGCAACTGACGAAGTTGTCAGCATGGTCCTGGTTGCGGAAAGACCAGAACCATACCCAGTTCAGGAGTCCAGACCCCTCTGGGAAGGTCCGGAACTACCTGAAGGCAAGTCTGGGTCCCAGCCCCCAAACTTGGATCCTCGAGGCCAGGCGCCAGAGGATCAACTTCCTTCAAATGAAGGAGTTACAATTGTTGAACCAGAAGATCCGGATCCTTCTAGGAAGGTCCATGTCACTTCAAAAGAAGCTCCGGGTTCCTCTAGCAAGAACGTGGAGGTCCCCGAACAAGGTCCGGACCCCTCCGGGAGGGTCCGGGTCGATGAGGAGGAAGCTCCGGGCCCCTCCGGAAGGGTCCGGACAGTCCAACGCCTAGTGTACTTTATCAGTGAAGTACTTCATGACACCAAGACTCGGTACTTAGAGGTGCATAAGTTGCTCTACGCAGTACTTATTGCCTCTAGGAAGCTTTATCACTACTTCCAAGCTCACAAGATTTCAGTGGTAACCTCTTATCCACTACGAGAATTCATGCATAACCCCAACTCTACTGGGAATATTGCAAAGTGGGTAGCAGAATTGGCCGAGTTCGATCTTAAATTCGTCCCAAGACAAGCGGTCAAGAGTCAAGCATTGGCATACTTTGTGGAGGAATGGACCCCCTCTCCATCAAATCCTGGGGGCCCCAGTGAGCAGAAGCCGGAACCCAAGGTTCCGGTCTTCATTGAGCCTCACTGGACTCTCTACTTCGATGGCTCCGTACAGAAGCAGGGGGCCGGAGCTGGAATCCTTCTCCTCGCTTCGACCGGGGAAAAGGTCAAATACATGGTTCACCTTGACTTCAAGGCTACCAACAACATGGCGGAGTATGAAGCACTAATCTATGGGCTCAAGGTGGCACTATCATATGGTGTCAAGCAACTGTTGGTAAAGGGTGATTCGCAGCTCATTATAAAACAAGCCAAAGGTGAATGCTGCTGCAACAACCCTCAACTAGCTGCATATCTACTTGAAGTCCAGAAGCTTCAGAAGGATTTTGAAGTCCTGGATCTTTGCCATGTTCAGTGTCTCAACAACGTTGAAGCTGACGAACTCTCGACGAAAGCTTCAACCGGAGCTCCGGCTCCTGACGGAACCTTCATCCGGAGATTGTTAAGACCAACCGCTCAGCTTGGCGAACTGAGCGAATGGGGTAAGACCAGCACCTCGAAGCTGGCGGTCCCGATAGCGCTGTTACCATGGCGTCCATCAAGGTTCGTAGGTGGTGCAGGAAGCTCCGAGCAACCCAGCATGCAAGACTCAGAAGCTCAAGTTAGCTCCGATGCATGGATCTCGGAGATCCGGAGCTACTTGAAAGACAACATCCTTCCTGAAGATAATGTATTAGCTGATCGGATAGTCAGATTGGCTAGAAGATACATACTGGTAGAAGGGGATCTCTACCGGCGTGGTGCCAACAGCGTCCTAACGCGGTGCATTACAAGGGAAGAAGGTCGCGAGCTCCTCGCAGAAATTCATGGAGGAGAGTGTGGGAACCACGCGTCTTCCCGAACATTGGTCGGTAAAGCCTTCCGACATGGTTTTTACTGGCCTACATCACTCTAGGATGAAACCGAGCTAGTGAAGAAATGTGAAGCATGCCAGTTTCATGCGAAGCAAATTCACACCCCAGCTCAACCCCTACAAATGATACCTCCTACATGGTCATTCGCTGTGTGGGGGATGGATATCTTGATACCTTTCCCAAGAGCCGTCGGAGGTTACAAGTTCCTGTACGTCGCCATCGACAAGTTCACCAAGTGGCCAGAAGCAACTCCAGTTGTGACAATAAACAAGCAATCAGCTATGAATTTCTTGCAGTCCATAGTATGCAGATTTGGAGTCTCAAACAAGATCATAACTGACAACAGGACCCAATTCACAAGCTCTGCATTCCAAGGATATTGCAAAGACCTCGGCATCCAAGTCAGCTACGCTTCTGTAGCTCACTCGACAAGCAATGGCCAATCTGAGAGAGCAAATGCAGAAATCCTAAAAGGACTCAAGACGTGCACATATGAGCGCCTGAAAAAACATGGAGCCAACTGGATTGAAGAGCTTCCACCCACCCTATGGGCCAACAGGACAACTCCAAACAAGTCAACTGGAGAGACACCCTTCTTCCTGGTGTACGGAGATGAAGCAGTCATTCCTACGAAAATCACCTTGGGGTCACTCCGGGTCCGAACCTTTGACGAAGCCACACTGGACTAGATTCGGCGTGAAGACCTTGACCTCGTTGAAGAGAGAAGGTGTCGAGCAGCTGTTCAAAATGCATGATACTGCCAAGCGCTCCGGTGCTATCACCAAAGGCATGTGCATAACTGAAAGCTTGAGGAAGGCGATTTGGTGCTACGGAGAATACAAACTTGAGAAAGATTAAACAAACTTCCCCCCAGCTGGGAAGGACCCTTTCGAGTGATCAAAGTATCCCATCACGAATGGTTTCGCTTGGCAACCGAGGATGGGACACCGCTCCCTAATCCTTGGAACATTGAGCACCTTCGTAAATTCTACACTTAATATTACGGAGGTGAGTCTGTAGTTACATATGATGTATGTTATAGCGTCATTGTACAGAGTCGGGTAGCTCCTCCGGGAGAACAGCTGGACCTTTTCCGGAAGGTCCGCAAGGTTCAGGCAACACTTGACACATTCTCAAAACTAAAAGTGTAGCTAGTTACCCTGGGTCAAACAAGAAATGTAACACACTTAGCCTGGTTTCGTACCCTAAGAATGTACTTGTTTACCCTGTACCCCGGACCTATAATGAAAGACATCATTATGTGAAAACAGACTCCACGTGCATTTATTTTGTACAGGCTCAATATTTTTTTATTTTTCTCTTTCTTGTCTATAACAAAGTTGTGCAATTCTCAAGAAACTTTAGCTCGAACAATTCATGTATAATTCAAGTCGCTTTGTTAATTCTTTCGGGTCTTAATATTGTTGAATGACCTACTCGCCTGAACGCCAAACCAATCTAGGTCCGGAGTGTGCTATCGACTTAGCCCGATCCATCACCCTAAGTACGCCACTCTACCTACACCTCGGCAGGCCTGAGTAAGGTGAGTCCAGAAAACGATCGGACCTGGAGAAAATAAGCAAATGCACTTGATTGTATATAGAATGGTTGTCGATCTAAAACTTTCTTTCGGGAATAGTAAGCCGCAAACGATTTATAGATAAGAAATGGATTTTACTGTTTTTCTTGACTTCAGTGTGCAGGAAAAATAAAAATCTCATGATGATGGTGAATGATGTCGGAGCTATCAAAGCTCTGACATCCCCCATGGTGGCCCGATGTCGATGTTTCAAACATTGATAGTAGGCGTTGTTGGAGCTATCAAGTTCCGACAAATCCAGGGAACCAGCCGTCAACGTGAACAAAAGATGGTAGAAGGACACCCCAATGGGGTCTACTATCGACTCTCTACGTGTTGATAGTGGTTGCTGCCGGAGCCACTAAGCTCCGACAACCTCAGAGGGCCGACTGTCAACACTCTATGTGTTGACAGTGGCCATTGCCGGAGCTACTAAGCTCTCACAACCTCAAGGGGCCCTGCTATCGACGACTTTGGACCAACACCCTACAAGTTTGAAGCGCGCAAGTCTTCAAAAAAATGCTACATTCTCTTGGTACATGTTTGCAATAAATTGTGTACATCTACCAAGGGGCCAAGTGAGACAAAGGTTGAATACAAAAAATGAAATTCATAAATTTCTTGGATTTCATTCATCTGAGGACAAGAGATTACAAAATTGGAGAAAAGAAGAGGAGATACAAGTGGGAGCTACAAAAAGAAAGTCCTAGATCCTACGGAAGAACGAGGCAACCTTCTGGGAAGTGAGGATCCCGACTTGTGTAGCACGTCAGCATGTACTCTGCGAAGTTCTGCGCAAGGGAATTCCCTTCAGTTTCCAACTAATCCGCGATGACATCATCCATCTTGTTGAGTTTGCTGCCCGCCGAGCTCAACGCCTTCAACGCCTGGTCCAGCTCCGGCTCCGGATCGTCCGGACGCACGGGACTAAAGCCCAGCGGCATCAGCGCATCATTGACTTTGCCCAAGAAGTCCCATAATTGTTGAGACTCCTCAGCCCTTGAGCCTCGCACCTCTTCCAAGGACCTCTTGGTTGCTGCAAGCTCCGAACCCTCCCGGGCAAGGTGCTCAACCTCTTTGGCGTGTTGCTAAATCTTTTCAGCAACTTGCCTTTCGAGTTTAGCAAGCTCCTCTTCCTGAACGTGGATCTTGTTCTGACGGTCGACTAGGTCTCTCTCCCGGCCCCACACTTTCTTCTCCCTGGCAGCAACTTCATTCTCCCTCTTGGTGAGGTCATGTCCCCGATGCCAAGCTTTCTTCTCCTTGCTCTCGCAGAGCTCCTCCAGCTTCTTGGTGCGCTCCGCGAGGCTCTTGTCACCCAGAGCCAACCTTTGAGCAAGCTCCTCCTCCTTCTTCACGAGGTCATCCCGCAGCTCCAGGAGTTTTTCCTCTCCATCTTCGAGCTTTTTCTCCCGCTCTTCAAGAGCCTCCCGGCGCTTGATGAGGCTGTCGTGGATCCCGCTGAGCTTCTCCTAGCGATCGTCTGCTGCTTCATTAGCAGCCACGGCGTGTTCGTGGATGGCCCGGGACTGGTTGTCGAGGGATCGCACCATGCTTTCCCTCTCGTCTCGCAGCTGGCCCCAGTACTCCATCCGGGCCTTCTCACTCTTGACCCACTCCTTGTCGTCGGCCAGTCTTGTCTGCGCCAGCTTGGTCTCGAATTGGAGCCGGTTGCGCCACCTCCTAAGGGTCTGGCGCTCCTCCTCGAGGGCCTTGCTATCGTGGTAAAAAGCAAGTTGTACCTGACGAAGGCTGGAGCAGGCGTTGTCGATAGACAACGACAGGGGGATCAGCTCTGGACCTGCCGGGGTCCTCTCCGCTGACTCCAGCGGGTTCTCCATGACAAAAATCGGGTCCCACTCTACAAGAGCGGTCCCCTGAGCTTTCGCGACACTAGGGCTGCCCTCCGGGGTAGCCTCGTTCGCCGCCGAGGAAGGTCCTGCAATGGAAGATCCTACCTCCGGAGTTGGCTCCGAAGGTCCCGCCGCGAGGTCATCAGCAACTGCTCCCTCTGGCAGAGGATCGATCGCTTCACCTTGGCACCCTAGCTCAGGTGTGGGTACCTCCGAAACCACCACCTTAGGGGCAGGCATTGAAGATTCAGCCGGAGCTGAGGCCACTTTCGGCTCTGGTGCTGGCGCCTCCTCAGCCACTGGTTCAGGCGCCAGCGCTTCGACCTCTACCGGTTCGGGGGCTGGCACCTCCGTGACCACCGGCTCTGGCGCCGGAACTTCATCAACCACCGGCTCCACGGTTGGGGCTTCAATAACATCCGGCTCTAGGGCTGGAACTGCATCTATCTCCGGCTCTGAGGCCGGAGCGTCCATCATCACAGCATCCAAAACCAGAGCTTCAACCTCTAGAGCTGGTGCCGCTGGTACATCTTCATTCCTGTGGTCCGGAGCTACCACGTGAGCTTCAGGGGATGACTCGAGGTCAAGGACCATGACAGCTGGTGCTGGAGCTGTCGCGACCTCAGCCACCACCTGGGGTGGCGTTGAAACTGGAGTTGGAGCCTCCGCCTGTACAGCATCAGTTGCTGTCACAGGAACCGGAGCTTCAGCCCCTTTCTTGGATACCCTGTGGATGAAGGACGAAGAAACTCAAAATATGATTACAACAAAAACAATCAACTGAGGTAAAAAAGCAAATTTACCTTGGGAGACTTCCGCTTCAGCTAGTGCGGAACCTCTTCGTCGGACGCTCGGAGCCCGACCCAGTCGCAACTGGGGTAGTAGCTCCGGAAGGCCCTCCAGAGCTTGCTGCTGCCGCCAGCGATGTCTTGGTTAACCCCCCCCCCCCCTCGACTGAGAAGGACCCTCAGAACTAGAGCCCTTAGCTGGCTCTAGCGCTGGAGTCACCTGGGCGGAGCTGGCGTCCCGGGGAGACGCCGATGTTGGAGTGGTTGTCGCCGTCGAAGACCTCCCTCGCCGAGGAGAAGGAGCTGTCGAGGAAGGAGCAGGTCTGACGGGCCTCCCGTCAGAGTGCTTCAACTTCCTCTTTCGGCTCGAGGGCTCGACCAACTCTTTGCCCTTGCCTACGACTTCAACTCTCTATTTCGGGGCAGGAGCAGGGCCACCCTCAGAAGCTCCGGGGATCGCTAGCTTGGTGGTCGGACGCCTCTCAATTTCACCGAGGTAGTCAAGCATCGACATCTTCCGCCAGAGCTCCCTGCTGAACTCCGCCTCCATGTTCATAGGGAAGAAAGCCGCCGACAGAGTCAAGTCGTCGCCCTCGATGTCGATGCCATGCTAGAACTTCTTGAGATGAAGCTCCAAAGCTGCGCCTTCAAGGTTGGACTTCAAACTGGTCTCAATCCGGTCATCGTCCATCACGCTGTTGAGGGCCCAGGCGAGCTTCTCCCTCTTCTTCAGCAGAGCCCACCTGTTGACCAGGAAGTTGGAGAAGACCGCCTGGGGGGTCACTCCTCCTTCCACACATTGGCGGATCCTGGTCAAGGCAGGGTTGAAGGCCTCCGACAGCACCGAAACTTCACTCCAGGCTTCAGTGTCAGTGTTGGGGAGGCCTTCAGGCAGCTCAAGATTCTCGTGCTCCTCTACCGTGATGACAATCCAATCCTTCTTCCAGTTGTCCCACTTGCCAAAAGGGAACGACCTCAAGTACTTGTAAGGGCACTTCTTGCGCTTCACAAAGTAGTAGAAGCCAAGATACTCATCGCTCTTGCCGGTGGTGTGGATGGTAAAGAAGGTGCGGAAGAGATCGATGCAGGGGGAATACCCACCCACATCTCGCAGAAGTGGACGAAGGTTGACACGAGAAGAATGGAGTGGGGGCCAAGGTGGTACAGCTGCAGACCATAGAAGTCTAGCAGCATCAAGAGAAAAGTGGAGAAAGGTGGGATCAGTCCCACCATGACGTACACAAAAAAGTACACCATGTCGCCGGCGCACTCCTTCTTGAACGGGAGCTTGCCGGCGCGGACCAGGTGGTTGAAGGAATCACTGGACCACCCCATATAGGTCGGGATCTTCTTCAAATCATCGCCCGTCGTGAGACAGCTCTTGCGGAGACCCAACTCCATCGCAGCACGGCGGGGCGAGAGAGAGGAAAAGCAAGCGAAAGTTTGGAGGATTCGAGCGCAAGTTCAAATGAAGGCGTAAGGAATCCCAAACGGTGTGCGCTTTTATTCTTAAGTAAGCCCCCGCAACACTTGGATGGAAACTGCAGAAGGGTCAATGATACAATTCAAAAACTTCACCCTGCCAATGACAAGGGGGCCCGGGGCCACCCTGACAATCAAGTCGAGGTCCTTACCCCAGGCAAACAATTGTCATCATGAGAGGCGGGAAACCCGAGGGCAGCGGCCTGACAGGGCACGCGGAACCAATACGGTTTTCGTATTGGGAACCGGCGACCCTCAATTGCGTGAGATCCGCACGCGCAGATCTCACATGCCGCATCCTGAGGACACCACGCGGCGGTGGTTTAACTGCGAACCACCACCTCAACGACACATCCAAAGACCCTTGAAGACACAGCGCGAAAATCAAAAAATGGACCCACCTCTGGCAGAATGACTTAATCCAAAAAGTCTCTCCCAGAGGTGGGCCCAGGGGGCCACTGTCGGTACCCTGCGTACCGGATACCCCTTGGGACTGCAAAGAGCACAAAGGAACTCTACCTGTCTGAGTTGAAGACCTCCGAAGGCTCCACGTGTCATACGGAACCGAACCTGCCTCCCTTCTATGGTTAGCCCCAGTGCCGCCACGTGTATCATAAAACCGGAGCTACATTCTATACATGGGAAAGCTCCGGACTAGATACTTGTGTGGCACCCCCGGGCTTAACCCCCGACAGAGGGAAACTCTGGTACCGACAGGTGTACAACAGCACCGGACCTACTCGTCCAAGACAGTAAGCTCTGGAGCTACCACGTGTCCAACCGCCGGACCTTCAACCTCAACAGGCAGATTGGTGGACCTCCAACGGCTCGGACCTTCAAGGAACATTAAAGACCTCAAGACCCAATTAAGTTTCATTAATGCTATCTTAATGACACATGGTCGGAGGGCCCTTAATACTAGTAACGCCATTTTCAAGGCGCGTTACCACGCTATTAAGGGTAATTAAGCACATTAATTGTGTATTAAGCATCAGTAACCGTCAAGACCACATGTCGAGCCAGGCTAATGATGTAATAGTCAGTCCTTGTACTATAAAAAGACTGGCCAAGTGATACACAGGGGAGGGGCTTCCAGACGCGCTCAAGACACTCTAGTCTTTGACACTCTAGTGCTGAGACGCTCAATACAACAGCAACACTCCCGTGGAGTAGGGTATTACGCTCAGGCGGCCTGAAACACGTAAATACTTGTGTCAAATCACCACCTTCTTCTGAATCTCCGCGCGCCCTAACCGAACTACAAAACTCTGTGGGCTACTAACGGTAGTACCAGGAGAATTGCCGGAATCACACTCCGACAGTCACCCATCCGTAAATTGATCCGGGGCAAGCACGCTTAACCTCAAAGTTCTTTACAGGTGGGCTTCCGGAAAAGAAGGTATACCTTGGTGGTATGAGTTATTCTATCAATCCTATTAAGCCTTGAGCCAGGATGTCACAGAGGTTGCTGATATATGTTGGCGTACTTGAGCAGGGGTGCCTCACCATTCGGCTCATCTGCCCCTGCAAGATCAAGATGCCTGATCAAATGCAGTGTCGTCCTCTGGGACACCGGGATGAAGCAGTTTGAGTTGGTCTGGCGGCGACTCTGGTGCATCGGCTCCAGTGAGGTGGCCCGGGCGCGGAGCTGGCGTCGAGTAGGCGGAGCACGCAGGAGGGGTGGTGAGACCAGTTGGGACATTTGTTCCAGAAAACCTGAAACTGGAGAGGGCGTATGTGCTCCATCATGGGCTAAAGGTTTGAAACGTGTGTTCGGACGCCTAGGGAAAAAGTCGATTTTATTTTTTTTCCAAAATACCCTCTTCTTCCCATAATAAGTGTGTTTTAGACAAGATTTTTAGTTCAATTTGAACTAAAAACCTTGTTCAAAACGACAATTATTGTGAGGAGAGAGTAGTATTCAATCGTAAATTTTAAAACGGGTATCTTTTTGAAATTTTCAAAATTAGGTAGAGGCTGAGGGAGACTCATCGATACAGTATTTGTTTCGTTTACTTGCACCCAACTCGTAATTTATTAATTCATTTTAAAATTAATAAATGACAAAGAATCAGACATAGAGATACATTCACTTCGCTACCTTTGTTGCGTACGGGGCAATCGTACGAGTACAGCGCTTAAGAGCCTGAAATTACCAAACACTACTAACCTTCGGCGTACTGCTCCTGAAGACATTCAGAAACCTCATCTTTGCTTCTCACTGCATTGATCTCAGTACTTAACCGAAACACCCCACAAGTAGAGTTCTTGCCGGGGCAAGCCGAGCTCGAAAGTAACCAGACCGCACGAATCGTCGTAGTTGAACTCGACTGCCTCTGAATCGACAGCAACGGTCTTCGGCCCCGTCGAGGAGTAAACTCCAACGGTTCCCGAGCCACGCAGTTTCAGCTCCACCTTCTCGCCGTATTCCACCTCCTTCACAGCGCCACCGGAGTTGAACATCCGGATCAGGCCGATCGGGGCGAAGGAGGCGCCGTTCGACAGGCGCTTCACAGGGACGACGGTGAACACCTCGTAGTCGCGTGATCTCAGCGTCACTGGCAAGGATGCGTTCTTCGGCAGGTAGACCACCTCGCCTGAAAAATGGGCAAAGGCTTCTTATCAATGATCTCAAACTACCAGCTGGCAAGAAGTTAGGATGAACTAGACAACATTATCGTGTTGACTGGTCCGGGAAGCACGATGCTTTACCTCCTACGTGCGAATACACGATCACGTCACCGTTCCAGCTACGATCAGCAACCTTTGCAAGGTAGTCCACATCCTGTGCTCGGATGACACCGGTGACTGTTCCGGGCTGCTGATCATGAATGAGATTCTTCTTCCCCACCCGGCACCAGCCAGCGCCCTGGCAGTTGAAAGTACCAATTACACCAGAGTGTTCATTCAGGTTCCATATCTTCAGAATGCTGACAAAACATGAAATGGTTTTAGAAGAACAGTGTATTGATATGGCATCTACAAATCAATTAGTGAACCAAATAAGGTACAATAGGTGCTAACCTCTTTCCATCCCTCGCAGGATCAGAAAACAGGCAATCCCTGGTTGGTCTCCCGGGTAGTTTTGCACGCAGTATCGATCCGTCAGGAAGCACAAGCTTCTTCAGCAAACTGAAGTCATGGTTTCCAGGCTTATCACTGCAAAATCATCAGATAAACATCTTAGATCCATAAAAAAAATACAAGATAGTAAAAATTTTAGCTTTCCTTACATATTGTTTAGTTTACCTGACATATATGGCACAACCACCAATAGCTCGGGCTGCGGCGTGATATTCAGCCATGGGGTGAACGCTCTGGTGGCAGGGAAGCAAGTCATATTAACACTCCACATTAGTATCGAAAGAGCAGAAGAAAACAAAACGAATACACTCACATGGAACATGTCCCAATCCGGTTGCATGAATTCTCCCAGAAAGACAGTGTTATACGCTACAGATGCAATGTGTATAGTATGGGATGCTGGGTCTCTCGGCCAGAAATCATCAGACGCTCTCACAACTGCACTCTTTTTCGAACTGCAGCAAGAACATGATCGCAAGAACACGTGAATAATCTCACAATTTCAGGGAATTGCACCAAACAATTTTTTCAAGGGCACCACAAGTTGTTACCTGTATAAGTTATCTGTGTTGTGGCTCATACATGATATTATACCGTTGTCAGGGAAGTTCCTAGCGATTGAAGCTTCTAAAGCTTGGTGGTACTTCCTTGCTAGTAGTACTCTGCCCCCATGACCAGCACCTAGTGTCTCAAGGATGTTCTGCACATCTACTTTCACTCCGTCTATCCCAGCAGATGCAAGGTAAGAATGGAGCTCATTGAAGAAACTGAATACTTTCTCAGGGTTCACAAGACCAAGGCCATTAGTCGTTATGCTGTTCAAAGCATCACAAGGCTCATTTTTCTGGACTCCGGGAGATGACACAGAATATTGCATCTTCGACTCATAGTGCTCCATTCCATCAACACCTGGCCTGACTCCACCCCAGTAGCCAGTAATGGCATGCCATACATATACATATCTGAGTTTTTGGCACAACATGCAAGAAAGATAAAGTTTAGAAAGTTCGTTACTCGTGAAATGAATGAAAAAAAAAACAAATTTAGGAATGATATCATACTTCAGCACATGTTTCTGTTTAATTTCATTGACCATATGTGTGAGGCCTTTTGCTGGATCATCTTCCCTGTGACCCTCCCTCCCATTTTTCTGAAATTTGTGGTTCTCCTTAATATGAGTCAACCTGTTTGCAAAGCTATGGGCAGAAAAGGCAATGATCAGAATCAGAACTGAAGCTTTCTGATTTTTGTATGGACATGGCGTATGGCAGGTAAAGCATGAGTAGGGATGCGTCTGGACTGCTTACTTGGCTGCATTATCAGCTATAGAAGCAATGCTGGCAGGGTCCATGCCGACTGATTGCCATCCATCATCAATAATGACAAACTTAGGAGTAACTCCACCTTTTTCAAAACTAGAAAAGAAAAAAGAAAAATATTAGATTTCATCAAGTATACTTGTATTGTGGTAGGAATTAGTATTTGGGAAATGTGTGAGATCTGTAAGTACCTCTGTAATCCTTCCTTCACTCCTTCGGCAGTGACATTGGTATAAAATGCATCCCATGTGCACCAGCCAAACCAGTTTAGCATGTCTGGCATCTGCAGCGACCTGAAAGTTAGAACTCTGAAACAAGAAGCGACCAAAATGCAGGTACCGTTTCTTTAAGAAACTTCTAACTACCTTTTTCTTTTCCCTGTGAGAAAACGTCTGCAAGTGCCTCTCAACAGCTCTGTCAGAAGTTGGTTGATGTCATTTCAGTGAACAAGAAAAGAAGAAGTATTAACAAACTAAAACAGAAAGCTAAAAATGTGGTACTAAGCCTGAAATAGTGGACCAAGAATAAGAATATCTATAAAGGAAGGCATTGACTTACTTTACTGAATTTGTGATGACTTCGAACGGATCCGATCCGGCACCAACAAAAACTAGATGGGTGCCCTCGAAGGATTCCACAGCTGGATCACCTGAACCGTGGCAAAAAAAAACAATAATATTATATCCCTTCATAGTACAACTGCACCCAAGTCAACGAAGAGATATTTACAAAATCATTTTCTTAGTTACCGCTCTCCAAGCAAATCTCCAGTTCATCATCAGCGTTGCCCTGAAGGACAGCACGGAATGACCCCTCCAGTATCGGAAGGAAGACAGTGTAAACCGCAGGTTGCTGAGCGTCTTCATCGCCGGTGAACTGTAACCCATCGTCGGCACCCTCGACGATCAAGAACTGTGTCTCGAAGGGAATATCACGGCCTGACGAGCCCATTCTCTGTGTCATCCACCACATCTTGAACCGGAATGTGCACATGAACCGCAGGTCTCTGCAACATCAGCGTAATTTAGTTTTCTTTTCCTTGTTCTGTTGTTCATCTGGTTGATATCAATATCCTCAGCTCTTTAGTTCAAGAAGTAGCAAAATGTGACTTGGGTATTTTTGGTTTAAGCACGTATTATCAGTTTTTTTTTACCTGGCCAGCGAAAAATAACAGTGTCTATCAAAATTTCGAAATTTTTACTGCACGTATGAAGATTTACATCCCAATTTCTACTGTTTATCCATCATGCAGAAAACATATTTGTTTAAAAAACATGAAACGCATAATTCACCGCGCACACTGAGTCCCTGACAACACTATCTCGATCCGTTTCACCCGCAAACAGAAACGCGAACAACAGAGCTGAACAGTTGGGGCGCAGGCAGGCAGGCTTACCGGAGCTTGCCCACGGGGAAGACGCTGCGGCTGCCGGCGGGAGCCGACCGGACTCCTAGGAACGCGCCGCTCGTCAGGCCGCCCCCCGCCGCCGGCGTCACGACCACATTGCGGCGCACGTCCGTGAGGATCCTCGCGCCCAGCGCCACCAGGCTCCCGTCCTGGACCGCGACCCCGGCGCCCACCGTCATCCTCTCCTCTCCTCCTCGAGACCTACGAATGGAAGAGCTTAATCGAAGAAAAAAAGTAACGAATCGGAGAGCGCCCTGGTAGGCTCGATTATCTAGAGCGGTACTGCTTATATAGCGCCTTCGGGGCGGGAAGATTTTTGCAGTTCGCCCCCTCGAGCCGTCGAGTGGAACTGGCTGATGGTAACTATTTTTTTTTAGAAAAAAAAACTAGCTGGTTCGAATTGCCAGTAGCGCTGATTTAAAAAGAAGGCCGGCGTCCGGAACAAGTACTCCCTCCGGTGTACAAAATATTGTCGTTCTACACTACATACCATAGAAAATAGTGTAAAAAAATGAGGTATCGTGTACCTAGGAATCGAACCTACGTCAGATTAGCTGGAAAAACGTGAAGAAGACCACTCAAACCACTAAGGAGAGTTGTATTGTAAAAGAAAGAAATGTATTTAATGCTTCCTTCATATGCGAGAACATGTCCAAAACGACAATTTTTTGTACACTGGAGGGAGTAGTGCTTAATCTGAACAGGTGCAGTTCGACTTCAGCCTCCGCTCGACCATGATGGTAACTAAGAGCGTGTTTGGCATAGCTCCAGAGTCAAACTCTATAAAAGAGCTCAAAAAATATTGCCAAACACGCCCTAATTAGAGCTCTTATCCTTGGCTGGACCTGGAGCTAATCAACGTAATAATTGATTCCGAGTTTGGAACAGTTGTTAAGACGCAACGTGGTTGAATGTTTGCAGCAAAACCAGGCAGGTGATACATGCGAAACTTTGCAATCGGAGTTCGGAGAAATAATTTAAGCCATTATTGGTAGTTTAACTGGCAACTGGCAAGATCCTGATTGGATGGCTGCTACGTACAGTACGAACGTTCCAAGTCGAGCTGGTTGCCGAATCTGCCGCCCGTTTTTTATTTTGACGCGTCGAGAACCCAAGTCGACCGAGGCTCCACACACGATCCGAGTCGGATGACGCTGACCCGCCGCGTCACCTCGAGCCGGCGCACGCTGACCGAGCCGCCGCAGATATTTGGCCACCACTCCGCGGGCCCGCTCGGCGGCGGGCGGCTGGTGACCGGTGGTAGGGCGCCGGGTACATGTTCCAAGTGACCAAGGAATCCGGTGCAAAGCAGCAGCGGAGTACACATCTCTCTCTTTCACTCTCATTCAAAGAACAAATGCATATCTCCTCCAATTGCGTTGCTAGTCGTCGCTACCTCGTACTCTGCGTTGAAGCGCCCACTTCTTTCTGGTCCATGTCCATGTCCATACGATTATTTGTAGAAAAAAAAAAGATTGTACTACCGAGCTTGCGCGATCTGCGCCGGTCCACGGCGCTTGAACGGGGCCGTGTCCGCACACTGGACCGAGCCCATGTGACGTTCCGCGAAAAAGGTCAGCACGCGTGGGCCGGGCCTGCTGCTGCGGCGCCCAGATATTTTAGTCCCACAGCAGACTTTTTGCTGCTCACTCGTTCATTCTGGTTTCCGTATCGTTTCAGCTCGTCCAAGGAAACGCGCAGGCCGCCAAACTGTAAGGTCTGTCACCTCTCAAAAAAAAAAACTGCAAGGTCTGTAAGGCCTCCAAGCAATACCACTTGTTCAGCATCAACCCCGCACCCGCAAAACTGTAAGGTCTGTTCGTCTGCATGTACCCATTCATCCATGGCAACAGGTTGCCAGCAGTTCAACAAATGCATTACACAACTACACAAGATGTGACGCAGGATTTGCTAATCAGATTATATTTTCAACGACTACCAACAAAATCCAATCAATTTATACACGTTAAATTTCAGGCCAATTGCTGGCACTTCTGTACTGTACATACATATATCTACACACACATGCTTCATCAGCGAGAATACTCCAAACGAAGCTCCTGAGCCAACCAAGAACAACCCCAAGAACCAACCGAGACATACACATTTTTTACGGCGTTCTTACCGCCCGCTCCAGGCAGCAAGAACGCCATGAAACACTTCAGCCACCAGGTCCCTCTCCGCCGTTTGGATGAACACGTTGAAATCGTCGTGCATCTCGTACACCTTCCTGAAATCCACCAAGAACCTCAAGCAGCCGTGCTTGAGCTTCGCTAGCCGGTACAGGTGCGCTGCCTGGAGCCTTTCGAGCACGTTGCCAGTGTCGATGTCCTCCATCAGGCTCTCATGGCACGCCTCCTTCAGGTCGGCAATGTCGTACTTATCGGCGGCCCTGAGGAGCGCCAGCCTGTTGGCGAGGAACTCCTCGCTGCGCAAGTCACCGTAGATGTAGTTGAGGAAGGCCTGGCATGCGTCGAGGGACATGTCGGGTATGTCGACGGTGGAGAGCTCCTTCTCCTTGAGGTCGTGTGAGAACATGCTCCTGAATACTGGTGAGCGAGTCGACAGGATTGCACGGTGGGCCCTTGTGCTGCCGTGTGCAGCGTTGATCGTGATATCGGTCAGGATATCTTCGTGCAGCATCCGCATGAGACCTGACAGTGCAGTGTTGTCTGAAGATTTCTTGATTTGGTGGGAGGCCCAAATTGAAGCTGGTTCACCACCCTGAGATGCACGGTTTAAGAACGTGAAACCCCCATCTGAAGATTGTTACAACTTACAAGCACAAGAGGTGAATACTGAATGATTTTTTATGTTAATTCTTGTCAGTAAAATTCTTCTAGTAATTGATGTCGATGGAGGAGAGATATCTGCCACTTGATACATCTTGTAGGATATTGATTGCAAGTGTTCTGGGTAATGGACCAAATGTCTGGCTTTGCTCTCCTAAGAAGTGCTAAGACCATGCCTACCCTTGTGTTGTAGGTTGTCATCAGTTTGACGATAGCAGTAAAAGTTTGAATTGTTACTAGAAGTATTTGAAAAATTTCATTTGAAAGGAGATATTCTAATTTTGGTAGATTTTTTTTTGATAAAAAGTGACATCAGACCTCTGTTTCGGATTTCTTATGCTTATTACAGCTTATTTCCTCTGAAAACAACATCTCTTTATGTGATATGGACATCAAACATGATTTCAACTTATCAAGAAATCAGAAAACAGTTGTTGTTTATTTCAATGCATCAAACCAGCTATAGAAGTTTCTATGCCATGTTGATGAGTGTGAACCTGTTCATGATTATTCAGGAGAGTCAAGGGAATCATTACATGTATCCAACTGACCACTTGTTGTACCAAACATTGACAAAACAGAAGAAGACAGTGAGATAGTGCTTACAGATGGATCAGCAACCTTCAGGTCAAGAAATTCTATCTCAATTACAAATCTCCCTGTAACGGTACTATCAATTGCCCACACAAAACCGTCGTGTTTCAGCTGCTTGTCAAAAATGCCTGCATATAGATCAGCTGTTAGTTAGAAACAAGTAACAGATGGCAACATGCCGTCATTCCAAACATGTTTTGTGCAAACTCAGATAGTGTGCAGAAGTCAATTGGAAAGCACAACAACGGCAACTATTAGAAACCCGCATGATCGTTCTATGCTCCAAAAAGGTAAATTTTGGTTTTAATTGATGAGTGAGCTACTCAAATTGAAACATATTCTTGTAATCAAGGGAACTGCTGGTGTTTCCTTTCTTTTTCATAATGCCTAACATATTCAGAAACTCAACGTATCCCCATCGTTTGTACTTTGTACATATCAAAAAAAGGTTCATCACAACTATAGTGAGGTAATAATAGAAAGCGTCTAAAATGTCGATCACAACTACATGAAGAAGTTTACCAGGGTGAACTATAGTCCTCTGGTTTGGTGGAAAAGATATGAGAAGTTTGGTGACAAAGGAAGCAATTGGGGCTGGGGCCGAGTCCCTTGAAGAATTTGAATTCTCTGCAAAGAGCTTAACACAAGTTTGCTTGTTGTTTCTCTCCACAGATAGGTACCTTCATATTGCAGAGTCAGAAAATTTACAGTTAGTTAATGGCAAGGTGACTCTTTCCTTCTACTTGTGCAATTAAAAATATTTTAATTATTTTAGTCGTGCCAGAATGAGAGAATCACTTAATTTGAGGAAGCACACTACACGAACAAACCATGCCATGGTAATACCAGAAAAGAAAACATCTAAAAGTATCTGGGTTTAATAAAGTGAAACTCTTTTCATTTTGAGGTAAAATGGTAGACCCTTGATTAAAGGAAAGAAAGGTCTCAATGGAAGAAGAAAGTGAAACTTTGTCTGAAATATCTTTGATTCCAAGTAAAGTCTCCAAATAAATAAATATTCTGACGAAATATAGGTTGTTGGAAGTAATTGCTGGTGGGCGAATGTTGGAAGTATAAAAAATGAAGTGGGAGCATCCCAAGTTATTGAACAACTTGTAGCATATTGAAACACTGCTGAAACCACCATCAAGAGCAACAAAAATTCAGCCACACTGCTGTGCCACTAAAATCTGAGTTTTTTTCCAGCCTCAATCGAAGAATCACGACTGTGGAAAGTGCAATCCACCATACATCTCACTTCTGGTTCCATAGGTACAGCTATACCGAACAGAGGAACAAGAAACACAGGATTCAATTGTTCCTGACAAATTCAACTCAAAACGACTGAAACATATCACAGAGCAGCAGCACCAGCAGCAGGTAAGGTAGTAACAAACAATATTCATTCCGAAGCTGCAAACTTCTGCACCCTACTCGACATGGCAAAAAGAAGCGTGCGGCACAATTTCTGAACAAGGCATAGCAAATCTGCAGCGAGGAGAGAAGCTGAGTGGCGGCAGAGGACGCACCAGTTCCAGAGACCGATGCGGAAGGGGAGGGACTTGCGGTAGTGGTAGCAGGGGAGCGCGTCGACGCGCCATTGCGCGAGCCGCGGCGCCGCCTCCACCCGCGATCCGTCGGTCATGGGCCCCCACGTCGCCGCCACCGCCGCCACCACCTCATTGACGCAGCCCAGCAGCCCCAGCGCCTCCCCGTCCTCCTTCCCCAGGTTTCCTCCCTCCCCCCGCACAGCCCCACCTCATGTACCCCCAACTCAACGCGGCGCCAAGAAATCAACCTCGACGGTCACCACCGGCAGCAGAGCAGAGCAGGGACTCCTTATCTTTTGAGGCAAGCAACAGAGGGACTCGATCACCACCAGCTCCGGCTCAAGAAGGCAACTGGTAGCAGCAGGACACGAAGTGTGCGCACGCGCGCCAACAAGTGGCACGACTGGTTGCTTGTCCAGCTTCTCGGCTGGTGCGACGGAGTGGGAGGGAGGTGGCGGCTATATGATGGCGGAAAGATGGGATGGGAGGAGGGGGAGAAAGAGACTCGGTTCGCCAATCGCCACGCAATGGCATGGACGAGGTACGCGAACGCGAGCAGCGAAAGAACAGAGGAGGCAGCAGCAGCAACAGGCTTACTTCTACGCGAGCTGAAGACTGTGACGGATGGCGAAATATTTGGTTAAATTCGATTAATTATCATGTACTGTACCATCCCCGTCTCCGCTTGGATCCTGTTCGCGCCTGTCGCTTCCACTCCACTTCAGGCACCGCTCCAGCTCCACCCCTTTTACCACTTCTCTTCGGAGGAAAATTTCGTCTTACGATTGCATATTTGCATGACCTGTTCATGGATCTGTAGATTCGGTACAGATACATCGTACGTGCCCTCACGTTAACATCAGCATAAAATGAGCTCGTTTATTACTGGTCAGTGCCCACCTTGGTGCGGTTAGTGGCGCATCAACGGAGCAAGCAATGATCTCTGCCCATGGACCCATAGAATTTGTGCGTTCTTAACCGAAGATTTTCGCATCTTTTGACTTCCCAAACGCAGCAAAAGCAAATATTCGTCACCATCGCCTTGCTTCCCCATGCACCTCTCTTTTTATCTCAAAATTACTTATCTTTGACGACACTTGCCGAGGCCCATGCGACAAGTGGAATTAAAACAAGGCGAGGAAGAATCAGGATCGTAATCATTGTTGCTGAGGTACGTACGCACTGCCTGGATCAGGAAGCAAGGGATCTCGATCGGCGCGAAAGGATTTTACTAATAATTTTCTGCACTGCACGGAGAAAAATTGGTGCAGTTATTATTATGCCTTGGATTGCATACACGCTAAGCAAGTGGTTCGCATCACGGCTGAGAATCCGGCAGAAGAGGGTAACACGCCATTGTCACATGAAGACGACCCAAATCAATTTCTATTTAGCTGTTGCGATCTCGCTGGTCTTTGGAGATCCAAGTGGACAAGGAACGTATATGCACGATTCTGCGTGGGCCCGGCCGGGCCTGTTCCCCCCTGGATTCTCTCTCCGAACCAGACCCAAGATGATGGGCCACCGGTGGGACCCGGCGTGTTGGAATCTTTGATTCTCCCTGGCTGCGCCGATGAGGCAGCGTGTGTACTCGGTGAACATCAGAACATGTCACCAGACGCCAGTGGCCCAGTCTTTGGCTAGCAGGCTAAGGATTGAGCGGAGCAGATTATGGGACTCATCATGCTACGACCAGGCTGCAAATAACGTCATATAAAATTCAGAGGGAGTATTATAACGACAAAATAAAATTTGTCACATGGTTAACTCTACCACCGGTTCCCGATGTGGTTCATCTAACAGAGAGTATCCCAAGTACGTACCTGGGAGTGCAAGCAGAAACCAGGTGACGGTGCAAATTTGTCCAGCCAAACTTGGAGGCGAGTGGTCATATTACCTGTCAATTCGCTTGGTGGGGAGGCAAGTTGGTGATGAGCGGAAGAAAACATACGGGTCAGATGGTGCAACCAACTTGTCACGGCAGACAGTGACCGGTGGACCAACCACCCAATCCTTTTTTTTTCCCTGTACACAGGCTCAGGCGTCACACGGCAACATCAAGCGCCTGGAATTTCTGTTTCAAGTGATATATATATAATATTCCTGTAAAAAAATAAAACACACACAAATGCTACAGTAGCTACCACTAGTTCTATTGACATCAATTAAGATAGGTGCTAACCAAAAAAAATTGATTGACATTCTGACAATATAATACTTCCTCTATTTTTTAAATGACGTCGCTTAGTTCATTTACTTCGACGTGACGAGGGACAGATGTGCATGCCTGCAGCTGACAACTCGATGTGTTGGAAAATGACCCCGTGATTCATAATTGGGCCTGCACTTAAGTACCTTCGTTCAGGTCTTCTACAGGACTGTTTTCACCACGTCTACATCAGCACCGGCGCTGAATCACTGGAAGTAGAACTTGATCGCAGAAATTCCTCGGCAGCGGTTACGAGCCGCACAAGGTGTCAGGTGAGATGACGGCCCGCCGGACGTCGCACGGAAGCTGTGCACCGTCCTCGCCGTCGTGTCCGCCGGGCAACGGCCGCGGCGCTGACACGCGTGTGGCCTCTGCTTGGCCTTGTTGGTTTGGGACTCTGGGTTTTAGGACCTCGTAATGCGCTGTCAGGGCAGCAGTGGGTTACTACTGCAGGGTGACACCAACGGGACGGTCGGAGACGCCAGTAATCGAATACCACCACGTGTCGAGAACAGGTTCCGGAAACCCGTCATAGCTTCGGCATCAATTCCATTGTAAGTGCTTGGAAGCCAAGGCATTCCAGATCTGAACGCCAACTTTGTGAGATCGACGAATGCAGGCCGGCTAAAATGCGTTCCGTATTTTACATCATCGTTTCCTGCCAAGGCAGGCAAGCAGTATTCCTTGTGGCGTAACGCGTCATCGCTTTCCATACTCAGCTCACGTTCCCAGCTCGCCGTACAGCACAAGGCCCGTCTCTGTTTTCTCGCGGGCCGAATAGCCTGAATCGGTTCGCTACAGCCCAACTGCGATGCTTGGGCCTGCCCAAATCGGGCTGGGGGAAGATGGCTCGAAATCCTCGCGCCTCTCGGCCCCGAAATAGGCGGATTAAGCTCTTTCGTTGCTCTTTCAACGCTGATGTAGTACTCTACTCACCCTTTTCTCGAAAGTTTGTTGTTTTTTAATATAAAAAAAATAAATAAAAAGGTGACAAACTTTCGAGAAATGAAACAGTTTAAGGTTTCGATGAAACTACAACTTCTTGGCTATTTTTTAAAAACAGCCAGAAAGACTCTGACATTAATATATTAGGAGGTATCAATAAAGTTGGTTACATGTATATGGAGATGACCGGCTCATACGCGAGTCAGACCGGAATGTAAAGGAGGAAAACATGCTCCTAGCGGAGAACAACCGGCAAGCCGCCACAGGGCTAATATATCTCTCAGTGCAGTAAAAATGTCTTGCATTGAGCGTTCTTTGGCTCGGAAGATTCGCGCATTTCTTTCGCACCAGATCGTCCAGAAGACTGCTAGAATGATTGATCGCAACCCCTTGTCATGCGTTGACCCAAAATCTGGTGAAATGGTATCGAACCAAGAAGAGACCGAAGACTCGAGGGACCAATTGTCTGGGTGGATGGAGGTGGCACGCAACCATGAGCTAACCATGCCCCGTAGTTCTCAAACCGTTGGACATTCACAGAAGAGGTGGGCGACCGTCTCTAGACTCCGAAAGCAGAGAACACAAAAATATTGGTTGGGCCACTGGTGTTGTTGGAGTCTATCTGCTATCCAGATACGGTTTTGCAAGAGAAGCTATAGGAAAGACTTGCATTTAGGTGGTGCCCAAACTTTCCATACCTTCTTGTAGGAGTTGAACATATGGAGCCTTCAAACTGCAGCGGATATGCCGACTTTGCTGTGTATTGGCCATTGGCGTTGTGCCGCCACGTAATTTCATCCTGAAGTCCGTCTGACAGAGAAAGATCTGCCACGTCCACCAGGGCCCAAAGCCGAAGAAAATCCAGTAGGAGGCCTGCTGTCAGGTCCCGGCAAAGATCCACAATCCATTGGTGTTCATGTAGCACCTCGGCCACCGTTTTTCTCTTGCCCCGGCTAGCGGCAAACAGCGTTGGAAATAGGGACGCCAGAGATGTCCCCTGGAGCCAGCTATTGTGCCAGAAGGTGGCGCGGCGTCCACAGTGCACTGTCACCTTGGTTGCTGCTGCAAATAGAGAAATATCAGACAAGTCAACCGGCAGATCCATGCCATTCCAAGGCCGGTTAGGTTCGGTCCAGGAGAGCCAGAGCCATCAAAGTCGGAGTGCACGACCAAATTTCTCCTAGTCTTTTAGACCAAGGCCTCCGAAGCTTAGGGGACGACATACTACCGACCAATTGGTCTTGCATTTGGCGCCACTTGTTTGTTGCCCTCCTGTCCAAAGGAAATGCCTCCGCACTTTATCAATATTCTTGATAAACGTTTTGGGTGGGCAGAAGGCTAAAAGCATGTAGGTGGAGATGGACCCAAGTACTGTATGGACAAGTTCTCGACGACCGCCGAAGCTGAGAAATTTTCCTTGCCATCCGAACATCTTAGCCACTGTGCGATCATGAATGCCCTGCAGGTGAGATGTTCTGATTTGGAGTGGCGTCAATGGCATACCTAAATAAGTGACAGGTCATGCCACACGCTGACCCTGAAAGGCATGTAAAATCTGATCCAGATTTAAATCCTCACAGTGAACCAACATAACCGAACTTTTAGCCATGTTGATGCGCAGACCGGTGGCTTCTCCAAAATCGTGCAAAATCTTGATGGCTTCGCGGACGTCTGCTTGCACTAGGTTGAGGAAGAGGGCAACATCGTCCGCATAGAGGGACATTCATAGTCGGGCCGATGCTCCAGTAAGGGGGGAGAGACGCCCTTCTGCGGTGGCAAGCTAGAACAGGTTTTGTAATGTGTCGATACCTAGGATGAATAGTTGAGGGGATAGTGGGCCGCCCTGACGAAGTCCCCTAGCGTGGTGTATCCGAGGTCCGACAATTCCATTTAGTCGGACAGACGAGCTCGCTGTAGACAGCATGATTGCGATCCACTCTCGCCATTTGGGAGGAAAATTCCTGTGTTGTAGAAGCTCGAGCAGATAGTCCCAAGCCACGGAGTCGAAGGCTTTTGAGATATCAAGCTTAAACATGAGGATGAATCTGCCTCGGTGTTGGTAGTCTCTAATTAGATTCCGGACTCACAAGAAATTCTCTTGTATGCAGCGCTGTTTGATAAATGCGCTTTGCTGAACTGAGACCAGAGGATCAATGAGTTTTGAGAGTCTGAGCGCTAGTACTTTGGACACTGGCTTGGAGAAGGAGTGCAACAAACTTGTCGGGCGGTAGTCCAATGCTGAAACAGGTGCTGCAGTTTTTGGCAAGAGGGTGATCGTAGCCTGGTTTATCTTCCAGAAGGGGCCTGACCGAAGGTGATAAAACTGGTGGAAGGCTTCAGTGACATCATCTTTCATTATGTTCCAGCAATGTTTATATAAATCTCCAGTGAAGCCGTCTGGCCCAGACGATTTTTCCAGGGGTGAGGCAGAGATAACGTCCCAGATTTCAGCTTCGAAGAATGGTAAGTCGAGTCCACCTTGAATAGAGTTGAGGTTGAGCATCTCCCAGTTTAGGGTGAGGGAGTGCCGCCGCTGTGTGCCAATTAATCCTTGGAAATGTTCCAGTGACTCCTGTTCCTTTTCTTGATGCGTCCAGAGATAGGATCCGTCTGACCTCTGAAGGCTTGGGATATCATTTTCCCTGGACCTGCCGTTTGCTTTCAGGTGGAAGTAGCGAGTACATGCGCCCCCCTCATGAAGCCATGTAACTATGGAAGCTTGTCGTCGGCATGAATGCTCAATGGCCGCCAAACCCAAGACCCGAATTTTGAGGTCTTCTCGAAGCTGCGCTTCTTCGGCCGAGAGAGGTATGTAGTCCTGCGCCTTCTCTAGTTGGTGAGTTACCTCATTTGCTATTAGCAGCTATTGTCGTGCCTGGCCGAATAGTTCTAAGCTCCAGCGCCTAAGGTCCTTCGCCAAATGTTGTAGCTTCTGGTGCAATTTCTCTAGTGGGGGTATGTTGCCTACGTCTCTGCTCCAAGTTTGCTGAACTACCTCTTGGAACCCCGGTATCCGAATCCAGTAGTTTTCAAACTTGAAGTTTGTTACCCGTTGTGGCTACTGTGTCACGGATAGCATCAGAGGACAGTGGTCCGAGACCGATGATGAAAGAGCGTGGAGACCGTGGTCAGGGAAGAGAATGTCCCAATCTTGACAACAGAGTGCATGGTCAAGGTGTTCCAGGGTTGGGTCAGACCGTTCATTACTCCAGGTGTAGCTCTGATTCTGGAAAGGTAAGTCAATTAACTCAACGGTGGTTATCATGCGCCGGAAGGCACCCATCCAGCGCCTGTGCAGGATCCTGTTATTTTTGACACGAGTGTCCAAGATCAGGTTGAAGTCTCCAACCACCAGCCATGGCGTTCCAGGAGGTGGCTTTGCTGCTAGCAGCTGATCAAGGAAGCGCCCTTTGTCCTGGTTTTCTGTGGGGTCGTATACTGTTGTTAGTCTGAATGATGCCATGCTCTGCTTTAGTCTGATGAAGAATTCCTGGGCAGAGGAGCTTGATCTCTGAACCATATCAGGGTTCCATGCGATGATGACTCCTCTGCGGGTACCCTGGGCCGGAAGAGTAGCAAACGAGGATAATCTCCTCCTTGATGGTAAACAAACAACACACTTGATGTAGTTGCATTGAACAGAACACCTCCTCTCATACAGGTGGGTAGGGAGGACTACCACCAAGAGCCCCAAGAACAGTCCTCCCCCAAAACACCCTCGACTTGATACATGACAACAACACCAGACACTAGTTGACTAATTAGATTTGGTAACATAAGCAAGGCAAGATCCACATATATCAGTTGCGGCATATTAGGCCGCTGCCTGTGCATGCAGTTCTTCCGCGACTAGCGCCACCGTAGCTGCAATTCCATCATGCGCAAGACATGTCACAGTGCGTATTTCCTTGATTGCCTTTGGCAGGAGTGGCTGCTTGTACATGGCTTCATTTCCTTCATCACCGTCAGGCCAATGGGTTCACCTGCCTCAACAAGGTCTAGCTGCCGGATTAGTCTCTAGGTTGCACATAGAGACACCAGCACATCATTCGGCTGACCTACCTGACGGGCGCTCTTACGAGATGGTGCAGCAGGGACGGAGCGGCCTCCCGAAGCCCGGCGCATGGCCGGGGGCTGCTCAAGCAAAGCAGGAGCCAGAGGTTTGAACATCATGGAAGAAGGTGGGCTGACAGGCACTCGGTGAGCTGCAGCTGCTCGCGGTGAGTTCATTGCTGATGGGAAGCGGGGGCCTGCGTTCTTCTTGGAGTGTAGGGCGTCCTCCTCTAGGCCCAACTCATGAGGCTGGGGAATCAGCCCAATCTGGGATGGTGTGGGATCGGTGGTAGCAAAGGCCGCACATTGTGGATCCAATGGGCTCTCTGGGCATAGTGGAGGGGTCCTGACCGGGTTTGGGGCTGGCACTGCAGAAGACACTGGAGGAGCCGAAAGTGACATTTGTAGTGGACATGTAGTAGTGTCGCCTACCTTCAAGGCTGTCAGCTCTGCCATCCCGGGTCTTGGTCCAAGGCGAGTTGAGAGGAAGTCAGCGCAGACCTTTGGAATGCAGAGCTAGCTATGGAGGCATCAATCAGGTCCTCTGGATAGGTTTGCTGGTCTCCCTTGACGCGCCGCAGGAGTGTAGGAGATGACAGTCTCTTGGGTGACGCGTTGTCACGGGCACACACTGTGCCCATCTTCTTTGTAGTCGTGGAGGTGCGACTGTAGCGTGGTGCAGGTGATGTAGAGCGTCACCTTTCCCAGCCCTCGTCATCACATCGAGGGGGATCACTGAAAGTTGCCTATAGGGGGGTGAATAGGCTAATCGACCTGAAATGACTTAATAAAACGAGATCAGTACTCAGGGGGCAGACTAGTCTGGTCCAGGGGCGGACTAGTCCGGTCCACCTGCAGGAAAAACCTAAAAAGTGTTTCTAACAAGTTTTGGTTGGATTTTCGTGATGCAAAAAGTGTTAGAATGATTCAGTGAACCTTAACAAGTTATATGGCAAGTATGAAGCTAAGGATCACAATGAAACAAGAGTGATGAACAAAAACGGTAAAGCTAACCCTAGAAGCAATGTGCGATAAATGAAAGTGAAGTACACAAGGGACACAAGGATTTTATCCCGAGGTTCGATCCCACACAGGAATCTACGTCCCCGTTGAGGAGTCCACGAAGGACCGGGTTCAACAACCCTTCCCTCACCAAGTTTACCACAAGGGCCTAACTTGGTTCTCTACTATCACAAGAGTGAATACAAGATTCGTTAGGGCTTCTCACAATCTGAGGCTCCCACCACAAATATGATTACAAATCACAAAGAAAAATTCAAGGCATAGATCACAAAGATTCAACAAGTGCAAGAGATCAAACCGAGAGCTTAGAGCGGTGTTCTTCCTCTTCTTCACCTCACCAAACCCTAATCCACACAAGAATTAGTTTTAGAGGGAAGGTAGGCAAGAAGGAGGCTTTTGGAGGCTCAAAGTTTGCTGTGGCGGCGCTAGGGTTTCAAAGTTATCAAGAGTTGGTTCAAATAAACCCAGGGGTCCTCTATTTATAGAGGTTCCCAGCCCATACTGCTGACTTCAGCAGATGAGCGGACTAGTCCGACCTACGGCCCGGACTAGTCCGGCCTTTGGGACCACTGATGTCCCTGACAACTGTCACACAGCGCGACAATCGTCACGCTACCCGCCAAACTTCAGATTCAAATGGTCACTTCATAACAGACTAGTCCGGTCAACACCGGACTAGTCCGATCTCACACAGAACCTTTTGTTCCGTGTGAAAACGGACTAGTCTGGAGACCACAGACTAGTCCGGCCGCCCAGGCTGGACTAGTCTGACATCCCAGACTTAGTCGCTGAAGCACCTAACTCTCACCAATCCGGACTAGTCCGGCCCCCAGGGCGGACTAGTCCAATCTCAGTAAGGACCTCTTGGTCCGGACAAAAACGGACAAGTCCGTGGTTTTGGGACTTAGTCCCGAAAACCCACTCCATGACTACCCCGGACTAGTCCGTCCCACTACGGATTTGTCCGAAGTCAGTTAGACCCTTCTGGTCTGCCGGAAAATGGACTAGTCCGGCCAGGAGCGGACTAGTCCGGCCACCAGCACGGACTAGTCCGGCCACTCCTGCCAGACTACTCTAACACTTTTCTCTCAATAGGTTTTGATCTCTAAACCGCTTTGAGCTTCCAACTTGATCTCATTGCACTTTACACACACATCCTCATACTTATATGGCTAGTCCAAACTCGACACGCTAGAAACCCTAGTTTCTTCTTTTCGAGTCGACATCACCGTTTTCATCCTTTTCCTTTTTGAGGATTTGTGTTTCCACTTGAGTCCACACCTGTGCTTAAGATCACCGAGCTCATTAGTTACTTAATTATCATCATCAATCATCCAAAACCCACGGGGGTCCTAGATGCACTTTCAATCTCTCCCTTTTTGTTGATTGATGACAACACATTAAGTCTTCAACATATAAGAGTATAAAATTTGGTTTTCATAACGTGCGAGTATATGAGTGACTCCCCCTCAATGAATGCATCATAAGAAGAAGATTGGGGAAGTCCTTGATACACACACACACACATTATGGTGGGGTGCCTACGTGTTGTGCTCAACATTTGTGACAAGACATATTAAATATGACTATGATCAAAAGATAGGCATTCAAAGCATCATATTGATATTAAACATTCAAAACATAGTCTTGCACAAATTTAAACATTCGAATGACATAAGTATTACATTAAGAAGTGCAACATTTCCAAGGATCCAAAATAAGGAGCTACTACCCCCTCTAACCACATCTAACTCTCCCCGTCTAACTCTCCCCCTTTGGCATCAAGACACCAAAAAGGAAAAGAAGAGGCTTATCGACTAGTCATCGCCCTCCTCGTCGTCTTCCACCTCGTCACTCTCCGAGGCCTCCGGATCCTCAAATTCTTCGTCATCATCGTCAGAGACCCGTGTCGAGGGAGCCGCCCGGGAAGAACTCCCGTCCTCATGGAACTGGGCGAGCTCGTCGGCGGTGAAGTCGGGGAACGGGGTGATCTCTCCATCGCCCTCCTTCGGAGGTGACATGGGGACCTCAAGCTTGTCGCACACTGCATTTAGGTACTTCTCCTGACGCTTGTGTGCCCGCTGATTGCGGACCTCTTGCTTCTGGCAGGAGGTGAAGATGGCCTTGAGGTACTTAAAAAAAGCGCTCATTGACTGAGGCAGAGGTGGAGATGGAGGTGCCAAGGGTCGAGGTGCTGGCATCGCAGAGTGAGAGGGAGGCTCCGCATTCTTCCGACGCGGAGGAGGCGGCACAGAAGGTGGCGTATGTGGGTGAAGCGGGCGATGAGTCACATCCTTGACAAAGGTCAAGACCGACACCTTCTCGATGAGACACATGATGTATGGTGCATACCCACTAGCATGATTTGGGGTATGCGAGATGTTGAAGATGTCGTCGAAGATGTAGTCGACGAGATTGAACTTCTCATCACCATCAATAAGAAGGAGCAGGTGCCTTAGGCTTCCTTGGATCACCACTGCATCACCATCCTTGGGTGCTGTGGTCCTCCTCAGAATCCTGTTTAGGATGCTATAAAATGGCTTGATGTTGCGAGCAAGCCCGACATCATATTGAACATGACTGGGATACATGTAGGCCAACTCATCTCTGTCTACGGCCTTGAGGTTAGAAATAATGATCTCATGATCCAAATGGGCCTCAAGTCCGAGAATCTTGGCAAACTCCGCAAAGGTGACTGAGTATTGCTCCCCATGAGTCATCCAAATGATCTGTCTATCACCTTGAGTGGTGAAGTAGATGGTAGAGTAGAACTGCAGGATGACCTCCACATTCCAGTTATACTTGAATCCCATTATGTTCTTGAGCTCATGACACTCAGCAGACTCAATGAACGCATCAAAAGCATAGTGTTCCTTCTGGGCCATATAGTCCCAGTCAACCCATTGAGCTTCAATTACTGGCTTCTTCATCGTCTGGTAGACCAGACGATAATAGTCACAATGAAAGTCGCACCAAAACCTTGGGTCGGCAGTGCTCCTTTCATACTTGTAGACTCTTTCAGTTTGCAACTTCCTTGCCTTGTCCGCTCCTTTCCCATGGAAGACATTTGCAGCCAACTCACGCTGCCGATTTGGGTTCCTTTCAGGAGTGTGTACTTCCAAGGGACCAATGGGTTTGGCCTGCCCCTTCTCCTTTATGACCACACCCTTGGCCTTCTTAGCCGGAACCTTCACGGTGGGATTCTTTTTCTTGGGCTCTACAGGAGCCGGGGCCTTGCCCTTCTTCAGATCTCTCTCGATCCGGCATTCAACAACTTCTTCTTGGGCTTGCTCCTTAGCCCTTTCCTTCTCTCCCACTGTCACTAGCCTCTTCATCTTAGAGACTTGTGCTACGGCAGCCTGAGAGTTATGAGCCTCTCGCCCCTCTCGCTTCTTCTTTCGGAGCTCCTTGCGGGACTCCTCAAAGGCACGCGCCAATGCTTGATCTTCATTGTAGGTCATAGCTGCGGCCTTAGACGCTCAGAGAGCTCGCACTTGCTTGGCTGCTTTCGCTTTCTCACGCTGCTCGAGGTGCTTCTCAGCAGCTTCAACCTCTGCGTGTGCCCGTTCTTCACCAAGGCGAAGCTGCTCTGCCTCCCACTCGGGGTCAGTGGGGGGAGAAGCGGATCGGCGAGGAGCTACCATTGATGGTGGAACAGGAAGAAGGCATAAGATAGAAGGTCAGGAAAGTGGAATAGTGTGAAAGAAATCATGAGAAACAACCAAAGTTAGAGTTTGTCTTGTGTAAACCGGACTTGTCCGTCCGAGGGGCGGACTAGTCCGCCTGGCACCAGACTAGTCCGGGTTGCACAGGATAAACCCTAACCCTAACGGTTTTTCGAGAAATCATTGAATCAAGTCACAATACTCCTAGACTATGATCACAAGGATACTAGGAACAACTTTAATGAAGAGGCACCTATCAAAAACTCTATGAATCAACAATGAGGAAAGTTTTTGAAAAGAGAGGAATACCTCTTCAAATCTTGAGAAATCGACGAGATCGGGGATGGATCGCGTCGGGAATGATTGGGAAAGGTCTCCCACGCCTCCAAAAGTTCCAATGCACGGATTGGAATCGGTTTTTGGTGGACGAAGTTGAAAATTGCCCAAAAGTGGAGATTTTTCAGCGTGAGGGAGAGAGGGAGGCAAATGTGAGGGAGAGGAGGGGTCAGGCCGCCTCCTGGGGGTTTAAGTCCCCAGGAGCCGAACTAGTTCGGTATAGGAGCCGGACTAGTCCGGTCAGCGGACCAGACCCGGATCAGTCCGGATCTGGACTTGTCCGGCCATAGGACAAACTAGTCCGGTCCTAAAAGGCTGAAAACATATATATATTTGAGTTTTAGCCACTATTGTTGATCTTTTGGACATATTGCCACAACAAAACTTTATGAATATGGTCAGTAAGAAATCAACAATCAAACTATGACCATAACTCACAAAGTCAATAGTTTTTCAAATATTTGGGAGTAAATCGAGATAGAGATGAGTTTTTCAAACATATGCGTTCTTTTGAATAAGGTGTAAAGTAAGCATTCAGATGTGCATGTTTCAAGCCACATTTCGATAATCTAAGATATTGAGCTCACTCCTAAGCTCACAAAAACGCTTCTCATCTAGGGGCTTGGTGAATATATCGGCTAGTTGGTTCTTAGTTCTTACATGGGAAATCACTATATCCCCCTTCAAGGAATGATCTCTCAAGAAGTGATGCCTAATATCGATGTGCTTTGTCCTCGAATGCTCAACCGGATTATGGGCTATTCTGATGGCGCTCTCATTGTCACATAGGAGCAGAATATAGCGCAAGTTTATACCATAATCCCTTAGAGTTTGTCGCATCCAAAGAAGTTGTGCACAACAACTTCCGGCTGCGACATACTCCGCTTCGGTTGTGGAAAGAGCAATGAAGTTTTGTTTCTTTGAGGACCAAGACACTAAAGATCTACCCAAGAATTGACATTTCCCGGATGTGCTCTTTCTATAAACTTTGCACCCCGCATAATCCGCATCAGAGTAGGCAATAAGGTTAAACTTGGATCCTTTGGGGTACCAAAGTCCTAGGCTAGGTGTGTGAACCAAATATCTAAGAATTCTCTTAACGGCGGTCAAATGACACACCTTAGGTGCATCTTGAAAACGTGCACACATACACACACTAAGCATAATGTCAGGTCTAGATGCACAAAGATATAACAAAGAACCAATCATAGAACGATATACCTTTTGGTCCACACTTGGACCATCTTCGTTGAGGTCTAGATGTCCATTAGTTGCCATTGGAGTCTTGATGGGTTTGGCCTTATCCATGTCAAACTTCTTTAATATGTCTTGAGTGTACTTTGTTTGACTTATGAACGTGTCTTCTTTGAGTTGCTTGACTTGGAAACCTAAAAAGAACTTCAACTCCCCCATCATGGACATCTCAAATCTCACTGTCATTATCTTAAAAAAACTCATCACAAAACACTTTGGTAGTAGAAACAAATATGATGTCTTCGACATATATTTGGCATATACAGAGATCATTATTAAAGTGCTTTGTAAAGAGAGTATAATCAGCTTTTCCTATCCTAAAACCATTTTGAATCAAAAAGTCTCTAAGGCACTCATACCAAGATCTAGGAGCTTGTTTGAGGCCATAGAGAGCCTTACGTAATTTGAAGACATGGTTTGGGAAGTCTTGGTCTTCAAAGCCCGGTGGTTGCTCCACATAGACTTCCACCTTGATTGGAACATTTAGGAACGCACTCTTGACGTCCATTTGGTAGAGCTTAAAATCGTGGTGAGTAGCAAAGGCAAGTAATATACGAATTGACTCTAGCCTAGCTACGAGAGCAAAGGTTTCATCAAAATCCAAACCTTCGACTTGTGAGTACCCCTTGGCCACAAGTCGCGCCTTGTTCCTTGTCACCATGCCATGCTCATCTTGCTTGTTGCGGAACACCCACTTGGTGCCCACAACATTTGCTTGTGGATGCTTGACAAGCTCCCAAACTTTGTTCCTCTCAAAGTTGTTGAGCTCCTCTTGCATGGCCACCATCCAATCCGGGTCTCTCAATGCGTCTTCAACCTTATGGGGCTCCAAATAAGAGACAAAGGAGTAATGTTCACAAAAGTTAGCAACACAAGAACGAGTGGTTACCCCTTTTGTAATGTCTCCTAGGATGTTGTCAATGGGGTGATCTCGTTGAACACTTTGATGCACACGAGGATGTGGCGGTTGAACTCTTGAGTCATCATCATTCTCTTCTTCTTCTTGGTCTCCCCCTTGATGTATGCTTCCCTCTTGACTTTCGTCTTCTTGATCATGTTGAGGTGCCACTTGTTCATCTCCAACTTGGTCACGTGGGGGGTGACTTGCATCATCTTGTGGTTGATCACTTGAGTTTTGAGGTTGTTCTTGTGGACGAATATCTCCAAGTGCCATCCTCCTAAGAGCCTCTTGTGGAGAGTCTTCTTGATCTAACACACTTTGATCAACTTGCTCCACTTGGGAGCCATTAGTTTCATCAAACACCACATCGCGTGCTATTTCAACAATCCCGGAGGATTTGTTGAAGACACGGTAGACGTGGGTGTTTGAATCATAACCAAGCAAGAAACCTTCATCGGACTTTGAAGCAAACTTCGAAGTCCTAGGCTTCTTGTTGAGAATATAGCATTTGCTCCCAAAAACACGAAAGTAAGAGACATTGGGTTTCTTACCCACTAGAAGCTCGTAAGGGGTCTTCTTGAGGAGGTGGTGGAGGTACAATCGGTTGACGGTGCGGCAAGCGGTGTTAACTGCCTCCGCCCAAAACCGGTCTGATGTCTTGTACTCATCAAGCATCGTCCTTGACATCTCGATGAGTGTCCTATTCTTCCGTTCCGCCACCCCATTTTGTTGAGGGGAGTAGGGGGCTGAAAATTCATGCTTGATGCCCTCCTCATTCAAAAACTCTTCCACTTGAGTGTTCTTGAACTCGATGCCGTTGTCGCTTCTTATAGCCTTGATTCTTGAGGTGAACTCATTTTGAGCTCTCCTCAAGAACCTCTTGAGGACACCATGAGTCTCACCCTTATCATGTAAGAAAAATACCCAAGTGAAACGAGAAAAATCATCAACAATAACAAGACCATATTTGTTACCGCCAATGCTAATGTAGGTTATTGGCCCGAAAAGGTCCATGTGTAGCAGTTCCAAAGGTCTTGTCATCGTCATGATGTTCTTGGAGGGGTGTTGAGCTCCCACTTGCTTCCCCGCTTGACAAGCGCTACATCGCCTATCTTTTTCAAACACAACATCTTTCAAGCCATAGATGTGCTCGCCCTTAAGAAGATTTTGTAAGTTCCTCATCCCAACATGGGCTAGACTTCTATGCCAAAGCCGTCCCATGTTGGTTTTCGCCATTAAGCATGTGTCAAGTTGGGCTTTATCCGCGGTAAAATCCACAAGCTAAAGCTTTCCTTTGAGCACACCCTTAAAGGCGATTGAGTCATCACTTCTCTTAAGGACGCTCACACCCTCATTAGTAAAAACACAATTATAACCCTTGTCATATAGTTGTGATATGGACAATAGGTTATAGTCTAAATAATAAACATGCAAAATGTGAGAAAGAGTATGTTGGGGAGAAATAGCAATTTTACCGGAGCCAAGGATTTTCCCTTGGCTATTGTCCCCGAAGAAGATCCTTTCACTTGGATCATCGTTTTCTTCATACTCCACAAACATCTTTCTCTCTCCAGTCATGTGGTTGGTGCATCCACTATCGAGCACCCATTTGGATCCACTGGAGGAGTATGCCTACAAAATAAGATTATGCCTTCCTTTTAGGTACCCAAATGGAGTTGGGTCCTTTAACGTTAGTAGTGAGGCACTTGGCACCCACACGTAAGGCTTGGGGCTCTTGCGTAGTGGCCCAACATACTTAGCAAAGACTTTGACATACTTGTTCCTCATTAGAACATAAGATGCATCAAAATCCTGAAAGAGAGGATGCGGTTCAGTTTTAGACATATTGTTGCTAGTTGGAATGTTCTTCCCAATTTTAGTTGGGGATGTGCTTCCCTTGACAAAGACAATCAAATCTTTGTCATACTTGGAGGTTTTAGCATTTCGCTTTCCGTCTCTAGTATAACCAAGACCATCTTTGACATGGGGAGATCTTGTGTTGGTGTATGCACTTCGTGCATACGCCACCTTCTCTTTGTCAAAGATGTCACCTTTAGGTGCTTTGTTTGTCTTGAGTCAACTTAAGCTCATTCTTTAATTTAAGAATCAAGTTAGAACATTTGCAAGTGGAGATTGTATCGGATGCAACCTTTGAGGAGGGTGAGCTTTTGGAGGAAGAGGCTACATTAGTCTTGAGGGACTCAACTTGAGTTTCAAGGATCTTGTTAACTTTTGACAAGTTGCCAAGTTTGTCCTTGAGCTCAATGGTTGTCTCCTCAAGACTTGAGCATGTTTTCTTGCTTAGAGCAAGTTCATGCTATAATGCCTTGCTCTTCTCTCTCTCAAGCTCAAGGAGCTCAATAAGCTCTTGACATCTCTCCTTTTCATGGATAAGCATGTCCTATTGCCTATGTATGAGCTCCTCCTTCTCAAAAATTTCATCCGAGAGCAATTTCATTCTATGCAAAGTGCTCTTACTTATATCCTTAAACATTTGTTCATTTTCACTAGCACTATCAAATTCATCATGAGAGGATATTGAGGAGGATGAGCAAGAAGTAACCTTTATCCTTCCTTCTTTTGCCATGAGGCAAGTTGGCTTGTGGTCGTTGAGGTTGGGGAAAATCTTGCTTCCCTTGGAGCTCCTCCCGATGGCTATGGTTGCCACCTTCTCCTCGTCTTTGGAGGAAGACTCATCGTTAGAGTCACATTCCTTGCCCAAGTGAGCACGACCGGAGGGCTTCTTCTTCTTGAAGAACTTATTTTCTTGATGCTTGACCTCCTTCTTCTTTTTGCCCTCTTCATGTGGGCAATCCACAATGAAGTGCCCGTACTCGCCACAATTGTAGAAAGCTCTCTTTGTTTTGGGCTTTGCTTTTTCTTTGCCCTTGCTTTCGTGGTTGTATCCTCCTTTCCTTCTTCTCATCATCCTCTTGAACTTGTTGATGAAGAGGACCTCTTCTTCATCGGTGTCGAGGCTCTCCTCATCATCTTCTTTTTGCTCTTTTGAGGAGGATGTCGCTTTGAGTGCAACATCCTTCATCTTCGAGGCGGTGAAACTTTGGAGGTCGTTGTAGAAGAGTGCCTCCTTCTCCATGATCTCATGGTTGATAATCCTTCCTAGGACCTCCTCCGGGGTCATTTGAGCAAACCCCGGGCTTTCTTGTATCATGGAGCAAAGAGAGACGTTTCTAGGCATGAATGCACGAATCATCCTCTTCACCACCTCGTGGTCCATCCACTTGGTGCAGCCATAAGATCTACTCTTGTTGATGAGCAGCTTTAGGCGGTTGTTGATGAGTAGGTTTAGGCCCGATCTTCTGAAAGGTATGTCGATTGGGGTGGAGAACTCGACGTTGATGATCCACGACACTCGAGCGGTTCGAGTACCCCTGCAATCACTACACCAAGGCTCCATTGGTTATCAACCGTGCTGCACACGCTTGACCTCGCCAAGAAGGCCAATCCCTGCAAGTGCAACCGAGAACACGAGCAAGAACGTCGAAGACACGATCAGAAATCGCGAAGTTGGGGTCTCACAAATCGTAGAATGGCGATATTATTGATCTAAGCAAAACCCACCAAATATGACTGGAGGCTGCAGTATTTATAGGCTAGGGTTCGACCAAAACACGATTAGACGCGTCCCTAATGGACTCTTACGGGATACAAGGCCCAAAGGCCCGATTTGGTGGCGCAGCACCGGACAGAAATTTGGACTCAACTTGTTTCGACGATTCCCAATGACTCCGGAGTAATTTTGAGGTGGGAATAGAACCATTGGAAAGTTTATCTTCTCCTCTTTCCGTTCATATGTAGAACGTCGAAAACGGAGTCCGTATGCCTCCTGGGTATCCGTTTTAAGGTGGACTGCTCCTGGACTCCGAGTTGAACTCGAGTCCGAGTTGTAAACTGTTTCCATCAACTTGTGGATGTCCCAGCTAGTTCTCCAAGCTCTCAAGGCCTCTTTCCTTCACTTGTTGATCTTCTCCATTATTCCTAATAACAATTAAATCATCACATAGCAATCTATTCTCAAACTCACATGCAAAAGAAGTTAGGAATGAATTCACTTGCTGATTTAATAACCGTGCCCGTGCTCTTGTGATTGGTTCTTGCAGTTCAATGTGTGTCTCCGCTGTTGTGATGTCCTCATCATCCTCCCCCTCTTGAATTGGAGTCGTCCTCGACTCAAGTTCATCTTCTTCTCCCAAGTACGGTCGCAAATCTGAAATGTTAAATGTAGGACTAACCCCGAAATCGGGAGGCAATTCAAGCTTATATGCATTATCATTAATCTTTTCAATGATCTTAAAAGGACCAGTAGCTCGTGGCATAAGTTTAGATTTTCTCAAGTCGGGAAATCGCTCTGTTCTCAAATGTAACCACACTAAATCACCCGGTTCAAGTTTTACTTCTTTTCTACCTTTACTACCTGCAATCCTATACTTCTCATTCATCATTTCAATATTTTTCTTTGTAGTTTCATGCATCTTAAGAATGAATTCAGATCGTTGTGTAGCATCCAAATTTATAGTTTCAGAAGGAGGCAAAGGTAGTAAATCAATAGAAGCACTGGGATTGAAACCATACACTACCTGGAATGGACTTACCTTTGTCGTGGAGTGAACAGATCTGTTGTAAGCAAATTCTATATGTGGTAAACACTCCTCCCACAACTTCAAATTTGTTTTCAAGACAACCTGCAACATAGTGGATAAAGTACGATTAACTACCTCGACCTGCCCATCCATTTGTGGGTGACATGTAGTTGAAAACAGCAACTTGGTTCCCAATTTATACCACAAAGTTCTCTAAAAATGACTTATAATTTTTGCATCACGATCAGGAACAATGGTATTTGGCACACCATGTAAACGAACAATTTCCGTCATGAATAAATCAGCAATGTGTGAGGCATTATTATTCTTATGACAAGGTATAAAGTGTGCCATTTTGGAAAAACGATAAATAACTACAAAAATACTATCCCTCCCCCTCTTAGTCCTAGGCAATCCCAAAACAAAGTCCATAGAAATATCCTCCCAAGGTACACTAAGAACAGGAAGAGGCATATAAAGACCATGTGGTTTAAGGCGAGACTTAGCTTTGTTGCAAGTAGTGCATCGTGACACGTAGCGCTCGACATCACGCCTCATCTTTGGCCAAAAGAAGTGTGTGGACAGAACGTCTTCAGTTTTATTCACTCCAAAATGTCCCATCAAACCTCCTCCATGTGCTTCCTGCAAAAGTAATAGACGAACGGAGCTAGGTGGAACACATAGCTTGTTAGCACGATAGAGTAGACCCTCTTGTAGCACATATTTATTCCAAATTCTTCCTTCTCTACAATTTTCAAAAGCATCTTTGAAGTCCAAATTTGTAGGATATAATGCTTTAATTGTTTCCAAACCAAATATTTTATGATCAAGTTGGGACAGCATGGTATAACGCCTAGATAATGCATCGACAATGATATTTTCCTTCCCTTTCTTATGCTTAATGATGTATGGAAACGACTCTATGAACTCAATCCATTTAGCATATCATTTATTCAGATTGGTTTGACACTTAAGATACTTCAATGATTCATGATCGGAATGTATGACAAACTCCTTAGACCAAATATAATGTTGCCAAATTTGTAATACATGCACTAAGGCATACAATTCCTTATCATAAGTAGAACAATTCAGAGAAGGACCATGAAGTTTTTTACTAAAGAAAGCAACGGGTTTACCTCCTTGTATGAGAATGCCTCCAATACCAATGTCGCTTGCATCGCATTCTAGCTCAAAGGTCTTGTCAAAATCAGAAAGTTGTAGCAACAGTGCTTGTGTAAGCTTTGATTTGAGGGCATCAAAAGCTTGCTGCTGCTGTTCGCCCCATCGAAATGGAACTCCCTTCTTCGTTAGCTCATGTAGAGGTGCTGCAATGGTGCTGAAATCCCGCACAAAGCGCCGATAAAAACCTGCAAGACCAAGAAAACTACGAACCTGTGTGACGGTTGTTGGGGCTGGCCAGCCGGTGATTGCTTCAATTTTGGCCTCATCCATCTCAATTCCCTGCGAGGAAATGACATAGCCAAGAAACGAGACTCGATTGGTGCAAAAGATGCACTTTTTGAGGTTACCAAACAAATGTGCATCTCTCAAAACAGTAAAAACAGCACGTAAATGATCAAGATGTTCATCATATGACTTGCTGTAAATAAGGATATCATCGAAGTAAACCACCACAAATTGTCCAATGAAAGCACGTAAAACCTCGTTCATTAATCGCATAAAGGTGCTGGGTGCATTAGTTAAACCAAAAGGCATGACTAACCACTCATAAAGTCCAAACTTGGTTTTAAATGCAGTTTTCCATTCATCTCCTAGTGCCATTCTAATTTGGTGGTAACCACTATGCAAGTCAATTTTTGTGAAGATGATAGCACCACTCAATTCATCAAGCATGTCATCTAATCGAGGAATAGGATAACGATATCGAATGGTGATGTTATTAATTGCTCGACAATTAACACACATACACCAACTATCATCTTTCTTAGGAACCAAAAGAACAGGAACGGAACAAGGTCTAAGGCTTTCACGAATGTACCCGCGGTCCAAAAGATCTTGGACTTGTCGCTGAATTTCCTTAGTTTCTTGTGGATTTGCCCTGTATGCTGCACGATTTGGCAAACTTGCTCTTGGAATCAAATCGATCTTGTGTTCAATGCCTCTCATCGGTGGTAAACCAGGGGGTATCTCGGAGGGAAAAACATCCTCAAACTCCTGCAAAAGGTTAGCAACAGCAGGGGGCAATGCAATAGACAATTCATGAAGTGAAAACATGGCTTCTTTGCAAACTAAAGCATAGCACATCCCCTTAGCATCGAATAAATCAGCAAGTTCAGATTTAGTGCGAGCAACGATGGTGATTTTAACTTAATAACTTGTTGTTTTTCATATTCTTATTTTGTTTCTTTGCCATCATGAATTTTACTCTTCTCAAAATGCACAATTTCAGCAGGAGTCATGGGGAGCAAAGTGATTTTATTTCCCTTACGCATGAGAGTACATTTATTGGTTCTACCATGATGAATAGCATCTGCATCAAATTCCCAAGGACGACCCAATAAAAGAGAACAAGCATCCATAGGAACAACATCAAAATCAGAAAAATCATGGTATGAACCAATTGAAAAATGTATTCTCACTGTTTGTGTTACTCGAACCTTACCGCTGTTGTTGAACCATTGAATGTGGTACGAATGAGGGTGTGCTCTTGTTGTCAAACCGAGTTTCTTGACAATGTCCGTGTTCACCAAGTTATTACAGCTACCTCCATAAATTATAGTGTGTACACGGCAGTCTTTGACGACGAGAAACATGTGGAAGAGGTTGTGTCGTTGTAGCTTGTCGTCGGTCTCCACTTTGGAGCTCAAGGCACGCTACACAATGATGCTCCTATAGTTCTCCGTTGCCATTGTACCAAGTACCTCTTCTTTGGTGAGTTCGTCATTTGGATCTATAACGTCAGTTGCAAGAGAATATTCATCTTCAACATCTGAAGTACTATCATACCCGCCATCATCGCGTGCTATGTATGCTCGTTTGCTCAGGCAATCTCTCATCATATGACCAAGTCCCTGGCAGTGGTGACACTTAATGTCGGAAGTACGACCCGTAGAAGGAGTGGACGAAGAAGGCTTGAATGATGTCGCCTTGCTGCCTTCCGGCACGCGAGAAGGTGGAGTAGAAGGTATAGTTCGTTGGCCGCCATTGGGTGGTGTAGTCGCTGCACGGGGGTCGAATATGGTGCCGTTTTGGATGGTGTAGTCGCTGCACGTGGCGTGAAGTTGCTCCTCGTGCGATGTTGCTGTTGTTGTTGGCCTTGCAATTCTTTTTCTGCTAACATAGCAAGCTGAAACAATCTGTTAACAGTATCATATTCCTTGTAATCAACAATGTCCTGAATTTCACGCCTCAACCCCCCATAAAAACGAGCTATTTTATTATCCATGTCCTCTACTACCCCACAACGCAGCATACCCTTTTGTAACTCTTGATAATACTCCTCTACGGACATGTTACCTTGGTCTAAACGTTGCAATTTTTTGCGAAGGTCCCGCTAAAAAGATGGAGGAACAAATCAAACACGCATAGCTTCCTTTAATATATCCCATGTTGGAGGGTCAATTCTAGTTTTAACAAGTTCATTCCACCATATGATAGCAAAGTCCTTAAACTCACTAGTGGCTTGACGAACTCTATGTTGTTCAGGAACAAGATGGGAATTAAATTTTTGCTCTACTGCTGTCGGTACCCTAAAAACCGTACACCCTCTGAGGTTACAAAGATCTCGAAGGAAGGCCATTTACTTGGTTTGAAGACCCTCGGAGGTCCACTTGTCAGACATGACCGGACCCGCTTCTCCAACATGGTTAATCCCTGGGTCGCCACGTGTACGACTAACCCGGAGCTACCGCCCACAAGGTGGAAGCTCCGGGCCACGTACCGAAACAGCACCTCCGGACTTAACCCCAGACCGAGAGAAGCTCTGGACCTGACACGTGTCTAATAGCCCCGGAGCTACCTGCTTCCCTCAGCAAGCTCCGGAGCTGCCACGTGTCAAATCGTCGGACCTGCCAGCCTCTAACCTCCGGAAGACCTTGTAACGGCTCCGGATCTTCAAAGGAGAGCCAAGGACTTCAAGACCCGATTAAATGTCATTAATGCCATATTAATGACACTTAAACGGACGATCTTAACACCTGTAATGGCGCTGTCGGAGCCCGTTACAGGATTATTAACAACAATTAATCGTGTATCAATACTAGTAACCGCCGGGGCCACATGTCGGGTCAGGCTAGCTTGTAACGGCCTGTCCTTGTACTATAAAAGGACAGGACGACAATACACTCAGGGGACGGACGTACACAGGGGGACGGACGTTCACAGACGTTGACAAGCAATCATACGTGACAAGCTAATACAACACCAACACACCCGTGGAGTAGGGTATTACGCTCAGGCGGCCCGAACCACGTAGATCCTTGTGTCTCCTGTGTTAAATCGCAATTCACCTTCTTGAGTCTCTGCGCGCCCACACTGAACCACAAACTCCTTCAACACTTTAGCAGTGTCAGGAGATATGCCGACTCCAACAGTCGACAGTTGGCGCGCTAGGTAGGGGCGCCTGAGATTTTCGAGAATGGTGAACTCCGCGGCTGGATCATCCAACGGCCAACCTGCTGCTCAGGCTGTTGGGGGCAATCCCTCCAACAGGCAGCCACCAGCAGGAGCCTCAGCACCAGCAGGAGCCACACTCCTACCCCCACCATCTTCTCCGGCAAATCGTGCTGGGCAACGTGATGGTGCGCTGGCGTCACTTACTGCGTCGGCAAGTCATGACAACCCGGAACACGCGCTCCATGCAGCGCGTGCTCTTCTCCAACGTCCACCACCTCCGGACGCATCTCGAGATGCAATGGAGCAGTGGAGGGCCAATGTGGAGCATTTGGTCGCAGCAGCGGCCGAACGCCTCAACAACCAGGGTCCTCCTCCTTCAGGACGGGCCCCGTCGCAGCGGCGGACTTTGTCTGGAAGACTTGGTCCGCACGTCTCCAACAACAGGAGACGATCTGTGTCACAGCAGGTGACGTCGTTGCCCTCTGGGGCACGACGCACCCATACGGTATCCAGGCTTTCGACTCATGACCTCCGGGCGGATCTTGACCGCCGATACCGCCAGCAAGATGGCCGTGTCCATATTGAGCGAGCTCGTGAAAGACGGGAAGCTCAGGACGTTTCTACTCTGGAAGGGGTAGGAGGAGGCTATTCAGCCCTAGCCATGCACCTGCGCATGGTTAGATGGCCACAGAAGTTCCGGCCACACCTGCCGGAAAAATTCGACGGGACTGTCAACCCCGCCGAATTCCTTCGGATATACTCCACTGCAATCTTGGCAGCTGAAGGAAACGAGGCTGTAATGGCCAATTACTTTCCAGTGGCCTTAACTGGGACCGCCAGGTCCTGGTTTATGAGCCTTCCACCCAACTCTATCAACAGTTGGGAGGAGCTGTGCCGTCAGTTCACTGCCAACTTCGAGAGTTCATACACCCGACCAGGCACTGAACTGGACCTTTTTGCGGTCGTGCAAAAAGGGGGAGAATCTTTGCGGTCCTTCATCCAGAGGTTCTCTCAGGTACGCAACACAATCCCTTCTATCTCAAGCGCTTCTGTCATTGTGGTATTCAGACAGGGTGTACGAGACAAGAAGATGTTGGAGAAGCTGGCGATCAAAGAGATCACCAGCGTCACAGAACTCTTCAGCCTGGCAGACAAATGTGCCAGAGCTGCGGAGGGCCGTGAAATGCACTCCAAACCAGCCTCGGAGGATCACAAGAAATCCTCCAAAGAAGAAGCCGCTACCTCCGGGGGAGGCAAGAAGAAAAAGAAGACCAACGGCAAGAAGAAGCCGTCGGCCGGCACATCCAACGTTGCAGCTGCTGCAACTCCGGGTGGCCGGGGGCCACGCCCCGAGAAGCGACCTCGACCGTCTTCCGAAGACGGTGGCAAACCCAAAGTGTGGTGTCCCATTCACAAAACGGGCAGCCACGGTTTGGAAGATTGCCGAGAGGTCCAAAACCTTGCCGAGCGCTACAGCAAGCGCCGGGAAGGGTCCCCTTTCCGACAGAGGGAAGGAAAACAGAAGGTCGACGAAGCTCCGGCTGAAGAGGAGTTAGGGTTTCAGGATCCCAAAAAGGTCCTGAAGGCCGTCTACACCTCCGTCGACGATGACTCTGACGTCTCTAACAACGAGCATCGAAAAACCATGAACACCATTTTTGGTGGATCATGGGACATCACATCCCGCCGCGTCATCAAGACTATGCGTCGGGATATGGCCGCTGTAGCTCCTACAGCTAGACCGGAGCCACATCGAAAGTGGATGGACACAACCATCACTTTTGATGCTTCGGACTGTCCTCGAAGCATGGTCGGAGCTGGACAGTTACCTTTGATGGTATCTCCCACCATTAATAACATCCAACTCCATCATGTTATGGTGGACGGAGGTTCGGGGCTGAACCTCATAAGCTTTGAAGCTTTTACCAAGCTTCAGCTCCGACCTTCGGATCTCCAGCCCTCTCGACCTTTCTCCGGAGTAGGTCCGGGGGCCATTACCCCACTCGGGGCTATAACTCTCCCCGTTACCTTCGGGACACGGGAGAAGTATCGCACCGAGAAGTTGGTCTTCGACGTCGCCCAGATCAACTTACCATTCAACGCCATCTTGGGTAGACCTTCCCTATACAAATTCATGGCAGCTGCTCATTATGGATACCTGGTGTTGAAGATGCCTACACCAGTAGGCGTTCTCCGGATCCGCGGAGATCGCACCACCGGAGTAACTGCTCTGGAGGAGCTCCATGCACTCACCACGGCGCAAGAGGAGGACTCCAGACAGGAGCAAGCTCCGAAACCCCCGAGCATTCGTCAACGAGGCTCAACCTCTGCACCCCGTGTGCAGCCAAGCGGCGACACCGACATTCCCGTCAAAGTCGTCCAAATTGGTTCCGATGCCGCTCAAACCACCCGTATATCGGGAGGGTTGAACGACAAATAGGAACTCACACTCATCACTTTCCTCAGGGATAATGTTGACGTGTTTGCCTGGCAACCGTCACAAATGCCTGGGATCCCCAGGGAAGTGATTGAGCACAATCTGAAGATTTACCCCGATGCTCGGCCTGTGCATCAGAAGCCTCGGAAGCAATCCGTAGAGCGGCAGAACTTCATCCGACAAGAAGTGAAGAAGTTGCTCGAAGCCGGATTCATCCGAGAAGTCTTCCATCCAAAATGGCTGGCGAACCCAGTCGTTGTGCCCAAGGCCGGCGGGAAGCTTCGGATGTGCATCGACTACACCACACTGAATAAGGCATGTCCAAAAGATCCATTCCCACTACCTAGAATAGATCAGATAGTGGATTCCACCTCCGGGTGTGAGTTACTGTGTTTCCTAGACGCATATTTTGGATATCATCAAATCAGGATGTCTAGGGAGGATGAAGAGCATACTTCATTCATCACAGTAGATGGATTGTACTGTTACACAGCCATGCCATTTGGTCTCAAGAATGCAGCTTCAACTTTTGTACGAGCTATGTACAAAACTTTTGAAGAACTCATCAGAGACATAGTGGAAGTGTACGTCGATGACATCGTGGTCAAGGTCAAGAACAAGGAATCCCTCTTGGACACCTTGCAGGCTGTCTTCGACAAGCTGCGGGCCACCCGCACGAAGCTAAACCCGTACAAGTGTGTCTTCAGGGTTAGCTCCGGAAAACTTCTTGGTTTCCTGGTAAGTCACCGGGGCATAGAGGCTAATCCGGCGAAGATAAAAGCCATTGAAGACATGCGGCCACCAACCCGCATCAAAGACATCCAAAAGTTAACTGGATGTCTAGCAGCCCTCAGTCGGTTCATATCAAGACTGGCGGAACGAGCACTTCCCTTCTTCAAGTTGTTGAGGAAGTCCGAACCATTCCAATGGTCCGAAGAAGCAGAGAAGGCATTCCAGGAGCTGAAACAGTTCCTCACCACCCTACCAATTCTAGTAGCTCCGAACCCTGGTGAGCCTTTGTTGCTTTACATTTCAGCTACTGACGAAGTCGTCAGTATGGTTCTGGCTGCGGAGAGACCAAAAATACCCCATACTCAGGAATCTAGACCCCTTCAGGAGGGTCCGGAGGTTCCTGAAAGTGAGTCTGGGTCCCAGCTCCCAGACTCAAACCCACAAGAAGTCACTTCAGAAGACCCAGACCCCTCTGAGAGGGTCCAGGTCATTTCTGAAGAAGCTCCGGGTTCCTCCAGCCAGAACCCGGAGGTCCCCGAAGAGAATCTGGACTCCTTCGACAGGGTCCGGATCAATGAAGAGGAAGCTCCAGACCCCTCCGGGAGGGTCCGGACCATTCAACGCCCGGTATACTTCATCAGTGAAGTATTATATGATGCCAAGACTCGATACCTAGAGGTGCATAAGCTGCTTTATGCAGTTCTTATTGCCTCCAGGAAGCTTCTACACTACTTCCAAGCTCACAAAGTCTCGGTGGTGACCTCCTATCCACTTCGAGCGATCTTGCATAATCCCAATTCAACTGGGAATATTGCAAAGTGGGCAGCGGAATTGGCTGAATTCGATCTCGAATTCATTCCGAGGCAAGCAATCAAGAGTCAAGCATTGGCAGATTTCGTGGCGGAATGGACTCCCTCTCCATCAAACCCTGGGGGCCCCAGTGAACAGAAGACGGAGCATCAAGCTCCAACCTTCACCGAGCCTCACTGGACCCTCTACTTCGATGGCTCCATGCAGAAGCAGGGGGCCAGAGCTGGAATCCTTCTCCTTGCACCGACTGGGGAGAAGGTGAAATACATGGTGCACCTTGACTTCAAGGCAACCAACAACATGTCGGAGTATGAAGCACTCATCTACGGACTAAAGGTGGCACTGTCATACGGTGTCAAGCAACTGCTGGTCAAAGGAGATTCACAGCTCATCATCAAGCAGGTGAAGGGTGAATGCTCCTGCAATAATCTCCAGCTAGCTGCTTACCTCCTTGAAGTCCAGAGGCTTCAGAAGGACTTTGAAGTCCTAGACCTCCACCATGTTCAGCGTGCCCACAACGCTGAAGCTGACGAACTCTCGAACAAAGCGTCAACCAGAGCTCCGGCTCCTGACGGAATCTTTGTTCGGAGGTTGTCAAAACCCACAGTTCAGCCAGCCGAACTGAACGAAGGGGGCGAGATCAGCATCCCGAAGCTGACGGTCCCGATGGCCCTCTTACCATGGCAGCCATCAAGGGTTGTAGGTGCTGCCGGAAGCTCCGAGCAACCCAGCACACAAGACTCAAATGCTCAAGTCAGTTCCGATGCATGGATATCGGAGATCCGAAACTACTTGAAAGACAACATCCTTCCTGACGATGATGTATCCGCTGACCGGGTAGTCAGATTGGCTAAAAGATACACGCTGGTAGAAGGGGATCTCTACCGGCGCGGTGCCAACAGCATCCTAATGCGGTGCATCACAAGGGAAGAAGGCTGCGAGCTCCTCGCAGAAATCCATGGAGGTGAGTGTGGGAACCACGCATCTTCCCGCACGCTGGTCGGAAAAGCCTTTCGGCATGGCTTCTACTGGCCTACAGCGCTCCAGGATGCCACTGAGCTGGTGAAGAAATGTGAAGCATGCCAATTTCATGCAAGGCAAATTCATACACCGGCTCAGCCCTTACAAATGATACGTCCTACATGGCCCTTCGCTGTGTGGGGGATGGATATCTTGGGACCCTTCCCAAGAGCCGTCGGAGGTTACAAGCTCCTGTACGTCGCCATTGACAAGTTCACCAAGTGGCCGGAAGCAACTCCAGTTGTGACGATCAACAAGCAATCTGCTATCAACTTTCTGCAATCCATTGTGAGCAGATTTGGAGTCCCAAACAAGATCATCACTGATAATGGGACTCAATTCACAAGCTCCGCATTCCAAGGATATTGCGAAGACCTCGGCATACAAGTTTGCTACGCCTCCGTAGCTCATCCAGCCAGCAATGGCCAAGCCGAGAGAGCAAATGCAGAAATCCTTAAAGGACTCAAAACGCGCATCTATGAGCGCTTGAAAAAACACGGAGCCAACTGGATCGAAGAGCTTCCGCCCACTCTATGGGCCAACAGGACTTCTCCAAACCGGTCAACCGGAGAAACACCCTTCTTTCTGGTGTACCGAGCTGAAGCAATCCTTCCTCCGGAAATCACCTTGGGTTCGCTCCGGGTCCGGACCTTCGATGAAGCCGCGCAGGACCAGCTCCGGCGTGAAGACCTAGACCTCCTCGAGGAGGGAAGGTGCCAAGCAGCTGTTCGGAATGCCCGATATCGCCAAGCTCTACGGTGTTATCACCAGCGGCATGTACACAACCGATAGCTCGAGGAAGGCGATCTGGTGCTATGGAGAATACTATCCAGAGAAGGGTTAAACAAACTCTCCCCCGGCTGGGAGGGGCCCTTCCGAGTGATCAAAGTATCCCGTCCCGGAAGCGTTCGCTTGGCTACCGAGGATGGGACACCTCTCCCAAATCCTTGGAACATCGAGCACCTCTGTAAGTTATACACTTAATTCCACGGAGGTGAGTCTTAAGTAACTTGAGATGTATGTTATAGAGTCATTGTACAGAGTTGGGTAGTTCCTCCGGGAGAGCAGCCGGACCTTTCCCGAAAGGTCTGCAAAGCTCATGCAGCACTTGTCACAGTCTCCGGACTAAAAGTGTGGCTAACTACCCTGGGTCAAACGAGAAACCAAACACACTTAGCCTGGTTCCGTACCCTAAGAGTGTACTTGTTTCCCCTGTACCCCGGACCTATAATGAAAGACATCTTCATGTGAAATAGACTCCACGTGCATTCATTTTGTGCAGGCTCGACATTTTTATTTTTCTCTTTCTTGTCTATAACAGAGATGTGCAATTCTTAAGAAATTTTAGTTTGACCGGTTTATATACGATTCGAGTTGCATTGTCAGATCTTTTGGATTTAAATATCGTTTGTGGCCAACTCGCCTGAAAGCCGCCAAGCCAATCTAGGATCGGAGTGTGCTATCGACTTAGCCTGGTCAAGCACCCTAAGTACGCCACTCTACCTACACCCCGGCAGAAGTAAGGCGGGTCCATGGACAATTGGATCTAAGAGAAAAGACAACGCATTCGGTTGTATTTAAAATCATGTTCAATTTAAAATTTTCTTGAGAATCGTAAGCCGCGACGAAATTATAGACAAGGAACGAATTTTACCATTTTTCTTAGCTTAAGTGTGCAGGAAAAATAAACTCTACGTTGATGGAGAAAAGCCGGAGCTAACCAAGCTCTGACTCCCTCAAGGGGGTCAACCGTCGACGATGAGTAAAAGATGGTGAGAAGACCCCGTAAATGGAGTCTGCTGCCAACAAACCAAGTGTTGGCAAAGGTCACTGCCGGAGCTACTAAGCTCCGACACCTCGGAGGACTAACTATCGACGCTCTACGTGTTGATAGAGGCTATTGCCGGAGCTACCAAGCTCCAGCGATGGACAATGCCGGAGCTTCTAAGCTCCGACAACCTCAGGGGACCTTCACTATCGAAGACTTCGGACCTAAATTCTACAAGTTTGGAGCAAATGCGTCTTCAACAAAACTCAATATCCTTTTGGTACATGTTCACAATCAAATTGTGTACATCTACCAGGGGGCCAAGCGAAGATAAAGATGTTGAAGACAAAAAATGAAATTCGCAAAAATTTGGGGATTTCATTCATCTGGAGACAGAAGATTACATCTGGAGACAAGGGATTACAAAATTGAGTAAGAAGAAGAGAAAATACAAGTGAGAGCTAAAAGAGATGGTCCTAGACCCTATGGAAGAACTCGGCGACCTTCTGGGCGACCTCCGATACGCTGGCTCGGGTAGTTTCGCCTCCTCCTTCGACGGGGCCTTCAAGCACCGGGTCCAGAGGAAATTGAGGGTTCCGGCTGGTGTAGCACGTCAACACATATTATGTGACGTTCCTCGCCAGGGATTGCCCCTCGACCTTCAGTTGGTCAGCGATGACGTCACCCATCTTGGAGAGCTTGCTACCAGCTGCGCTCAGCGCTTGCAGCGCAAGGTCCGGCTCCGGCTCCGGATCATCCGGGCGCACGGGGCTAAAACCCATCAGCGTCAGCGCGTCGTTGGCCTTGCCCAGGAACTCCCAAATCTGCAGGGAGTCCGCCGTCCTCAGGCTCGTCACCTCTTCCAGGGATATCTTGGCCGCCGTCAGTTCGGAATTCTCACGGGCGAGGCGCTCAACTTCTTTGGCGTTTTGCTGAATCTTTGCAGCAACCCGCCTCTCAAGTCTTCCGAGCTCCTCCTCCCGGAGGTAGATCTTGTTCCGACGATCGACCAGGTCCTTCTCCCTAGCCTCCACTTTCTTCTCCCTGGCAACAAGGGTACACTCGTATTCGTAGAGTTCCTGCCCCCGCACCCAGGTCTTCTCCTCTTCCTTGAGGCAGCGCTCTTCCAACTTCTTAGTGCGCTCCTCGAGGCCCTTGTCAGCCAGAGCTACTTTCTCGGCGAGCTCCTCTTCCCTCCTCAGGACGTCATTCCGCAGCTCCAGGAGTTTCTGCTCTTCGTCCTCAAGCCGTCTCTCCCTCCCTTCAAGTGCCTCTCGGCGCTTGATGAGTGCGGCGTTGATGGCCTCAAGCTGTTCGTGCCGAGCATTGGCTGCGTCGTTGGCAGCCTTGGCCTGATCGTGGATCTCTCGGGATTGAGCGTCGAGGGCATGAGTCATGCTCTCCCTGTCATCCAGCAGCTTGCCCCAGTACTCCAGGCGGATCTTCTCCCGCTTGATCCACTCCTTGTCGTCCGCTAGCCTCGACTGCGCCAGCTTAGTCTCGAAGTGGAGCCGATTGCGCCACCGCCTAAGGGTTTGGCGCTCCTCTTCAAGAGCCTTGCTGTCGTGGAAGAAGGCCAGTTGGACCTGACGCAGACTGGAGCAGGCGTTGTCGATAGACATCGACAGCGGGATGGGCTCCGGACCTGCTGGGTCTCCTCCGCTGGTTCCAGCGGGTCTTCACATACAAAAATTGGGTCCCACTCTACGAGAGTGGAACCCTGAGTTTCCAAGGCACTAGGGCCGTCCTCCGGGATGGCCTCAGTCGCCAACGAAGAAGGCCCCGCCGCCAAGTCTTCATTCGCCTCCTCGGGCAGGGGGCTAGCGACTTCGTTTAGGCACTCCGGCTCGGCCGCAGGTACCATCGACGTCGTCGCCTCCGGAGCAGGAGCTACTACTGGCTCCGGCCGGGACACCTCTTCCGAGGGAGGCTCGAGCTCCCTCGCCTCTTCAACCGCCGGCTCTGTGACCGGCGCTCCAACAATAACCGGCTTAGCGACCGGTGCTTCGGAGGTAACTGGCTCAACTGCCAGAACTACCTCGACTTCCGGCTCGCATGCCGGAGCTTTAGTCACCTCCGGCTCAATCGCCGGGGCTTCGACAAGTTCCAGCTCCGAGGCCAGGACTACTACTTCCTCCGGCTCTACAGCCGGAGCTTCCTCCACTGTAGCACCAGGACCCGGAGCTTCAACTTCCGAGACAAGTGCCTCTGGCGTGTATTCACTCCCGTGGTCCGGCGCTACCATGGGAAATTCTGGGGACGAGTCGAGGTTCATGACCACGACAGCCGGCGCCGGAGCTGTCGCAGCCTCAGCCACCACCTGGGGCGGCATCGGGACAGGAGCAGAAGCTCTCCCGGACTCAGACATCGTGGCCGAGGGTGAAGCTTCACTCCCCTTCTTGGGGACGCTGCAGAGGATGGATAAAGAAAATTAACAAACAATCGCTACAATTAAAAAGTTAACCAAGGTAAAGATCAAAAATTACCTTGGAAGGCTTTCGCACCAGCTTGCGCGGAACCTTTTTCCCAGACGTTCCGGGCTGGCCATGGTCGGCGTAGGAGCTCCGGGAGGCCCCCCAGAACTTGTCGCAGCCACGGGCGTTTCCTGGGTCGAGGCTCTCCTCGATCGGGAGGAACCCCTGGACCTGGAGGCTCCCACCGTCCCAGGTGTCGGAGTCGTGCACCCGGAGCTAGCACCCCAGGAGGGCTACACCACGGGGACAGACGCGCTCCGGGAGGATCCCACTGTAGGAACAGTATCGTTCCGGAAGGACCCCACTACGGGGACAGTCGCCACGGCGGCAGAAGATCTTCCCCCCTGGGGAGAAGGAACCGAGGTGGAAGTAGCGGGCCTGACGGACCTTCCGTCAGCATGTCGTAGCTTCCTCGTCCGACTCTCCGGCTCCTCCGCCAGCTCCTTGCCCTTGCCGACGACCTCAACCCTCGGCTGTGGGACAGGGGCGGAGCCGTCTTCGGGCACCCCGGGGATTGCCACCCGGGTGGTTGATCTTCTCTCGATGACACCAAGGTCGTCAAGCGCGGGCATCGTCCGCCGGAGCTCCCTGCTGAACTCCACTTCCACGTTCAGAGGGAGAAAGGCCGACGGCGGAGTCAAGTCATCTCTGTCGATGTCGATGCCGTGCTGGAATTTCTTGAGGTGGAACTCCAAGGTCTTCCCCACCATGTTGGACTTCAACCCGGTCTCAACCCGGTCCTCGTCCATCACGCTGTTGAGGGCCCAGGCGAGCTTCTCCCTCCTCTTCAGCGGCGCCCACCTGTTGGCCAGGAAGTTGCAGAACACCGTCTGGGGAGTCAATCCTCCCTCCACGCATTGGCGGATCCTGGTTAAGGCGGGGTCGAAAGCTTTCGCCAGCACCAGAACCTCACTCCAGACCGTCGTGACAATGTCGGGCAGACCGTCTGGCAGCTCCAACCGCTCATGCTCCTCCACCCTGACGACTATCCAATCTTTCTTCCAGTCATCCCACTTCCCGGAGGGAACGACCGGAGGTACTTGAATGGGCACTTCTTGCGCTTCACGAAGTAGTAGAAGCCAAGGTACTCATTGCTCCGGCCGGTGGTGTGAACGGTGAAGAAGGTTCAGAAAAGCTCGACGCAGGAAGGGATGCCCACCCACATCTCGCAGAAGTGGACAAAGATGGACACGAGGAGAATGGAGTGAGGGCCAAGGTGGTATAGCTGCAGACCATAGAAGTCTAGTAGCATCAAGAAGAAAGAAGAAAAAGGTGGGATCAACCCCACCATGGCGTACGAAGAAAAGTACACCATCTCGCCAGCGTGCTCCTTCTCAAAGGGGAGCTCCCCGCCGGCAAGGACCAAGCGGTTGAAGAAGTCCGAGGACCACCCCATGAGGGCTCGGACCTTCTTCAATTTGTTGTCGGTCTTCAGGCGACTCTCACGCAGACCCAACTCCATCGCTGCACAGCTAGGCAAGAGAAGAGGAGCAAAGTACGAGTCGGGAGTTTGAGCGCAAGATCAGATGAGAGGCGTAAAGAACTCCCGATGGTGCGCGCTTTCCTTCTTAAGTAAGCCCTCGCAACGCTGGGATGGAAACCGCAGCGAAGTCGAAGATACTACTCAAGAATTCAACCCAGCCGATGACAAGAGGGCCCGGGACCACCTCGACGATCAAGTCGAGGCTCTTACCCAGGCGAACGGTTGTCATCACGAGGCGGGAAACCCAAAGGCGGCGGCCTGGCAGGGCGCGCGGAACCGATACGGTTTTCGTATCGGGAACCGGAGACCTTCAATTGCGTGAGATCCGCACGTCAAAGATTTCATCTGCCGCCTGAGGTACGCCACGCGGCGGGATCTAACCGTAAAACCCTGCCAATGGCACCTCCGAAGACCCTTGAAGCCCCAGTTCAAGAGTCGCAAGGATGGACCCACCTCCGACGGAATGACTTCACCTCAGTGATCTTCCTCGGAAGTAGGTCCAGGGGGCCACTATCGGTACCCTAAAAACCGTACATCCTCTGAGGTTACAAAGATCTCGAAGGAAGGCCATTTACTTGGTTTGAAGACCCTCGGAGGTCCACTTGTCAGACATGACCGGACCCGCTTCTCCAACATGGTTAATCCCTGGGTCGCCACGTGTACGACTAACCCGGAGCTACCGCCCACAAGGGGGAAGCTCCGGGCCACGTACCAAAACGGCACCTCCGGACTTAACCCCAGACCGAGAGAAGCTCTGGACCTGACACGTGTCTAATAGATCTGGAGCTACCTGCTTCCCTCAGCAAGCTCCGGAGCTGCCACGTGTCAAATCATCGGACCTGCCAGCCTCTAACCTCCGGAAGACCTTGTAATGGCTTCGGATCTTCAAAGGAGAGCCAAGGACTTCAAGACCCGATTAAATGTCATTAATTCCATATTAATGACACTTAAACGGATGATCTTAACACCTGTAACGGCGCTGTCGGAGCCCATTACAGGATCATTAACAACAATTAATCGTGTATCAATACTAGTAACCGCCGGGGCCACATGTCGGGCCAGGCTAGCTTGTAACGGCCTGTCCTTGTACTATAAAAGGACAGGCCGACGATACACTCAGGGGACGGACGTACACAGGGGGACGGACGTTCATAGACGTTGACAAGCAATCATACGTGACAAGCTAATACAACACCAACACACCCGTGGAGTAGGGTATTACGCTCAGGCGGCCCGAACCACGTAGATCCTTGTGTCTCCTATGTTAAATCGCAATTCACCTTCTTGAGTCTCCGCGCGCCCACACCGAACCACAAACTCCTTCAACACTTTAGCAGTGTCAGGAGATCTACCGACTCCAACAGTCGACAACTGCCATATCCCAATCAAGATAAGCCTCAGCATCATAAGAACCCGAAAAAGAGGGTATAGTAAAATTCACTTTAGCAAAAGGATCATCAGGAGGACGATTATAATAATTTCTATGATTATTACCTCCCATACCTCGATGATAAAGTGGCAGTCTTGGCTGATTATTGTGATCTTCTAGTCCATCATAAGCATTGTCTTCTTGTCTTCCAGCGAGAGGCAACCGAGCCTCAAAAGTATTCATCCGAAGAACAAGGTCATCCAGTTGGCGAGTCAAGTTCACCAATGACCCCTCTGTTGCTGCATTGTACTTGGCGAACATATCCGTCATGGTCTTCATCATATCACGTAACTCAGCATGTTGAACACATTCATCATCATTGTCTTCTCCTGCCATTGTTAGTAGGAAACAAAAGACAACAAAAAAATATGTTATCCATATCAACTATAGTGACAATGTGGAAGGTGGAAGAAAACAATCTCTCTCGCTCAAGCGTCTTACCACGCTCTTACAAGTGTTCTTACCGACACAACAGGTGGTGTGGACGGTGAGATGAACAAATGAAGCATGGGGTGATTGCAAAGGTACCTGTTATGCTCAAGAGAAAGGTGGAGCTTGGATAGCACAATATGGTGGCTAATAAGCAGAAAAATGTTAACAGCTAAACAAAGTTGGATAAGTATTCAATGTAGGAAACTTTTACTGGTCAACCAAGTGCCCTAGAGCCTAGCACAACACAAGGAAGTATGAAGGCAAAAGAAAGACAAAATGATATAGCCAACAAAACAGCACCAAGTGGTATAGGCCAATTGCTTTAATATCCGTGCTCTTCACTATTTTTTTTTCTTTTTTGTAATATTTTTTTGATATTTTTTCTTTACTCATGTCGGTGGTTTTGATCTGGCAGATCTCCCGACACTACTAAAAGTGTTTGCGGAGTTTGAAGTTTGGTGTGGGCGCGCGGAGATTCAAGAAGGTGAAATGTAAAATGACACAGGAGACACAAAGAATTACGTGGTTCGGGCCGCCTGAGCGTAATACCCTACTCCACGGGGTGTGTTGGTGTTGTATTGGATGTATGAACTCAACTCAGGTGATGTGAGTTGAGAGCGCGTGTGCGCCGATCAGACCAGATCAGATCAGATCAGATCCCTATGTATCGTCGGTCTGTCCTTTTATAGTACAAGGATAGGCCATTACAAGTTGGCCTGGCCCGACATGTGGCCCCGGCGGCTACTAATATTGATACACATTTGATGCGCTTAATTACCCTTAATGACCGAGTTACGGGCTTTGACAGCGCTGTTACTGGTAATAAGGGTCATCCGATCATGTGTCATTAACATAGTATTAATGATACTTAATCGGGTCTTAAAGTCCTTGATTCCCCTTTGAAGATCCGGAGCCGTTGTGGAGTCTACCGGAGGTTTGAGGCTGAAGATCCGACGGTTGGACACGTGGCAGCTCCGGAGCATACTGTGGGGAACAGATAGGTCCGGTGCCACCAGACACGTGTCAGTTCCGGCGCTTCCCTCGGTCTGGGGTTAGGTCCGGGGGTGCCGTTATGGTAATAGCCCGGAGCTTCCCCCTTGTGGGCGGTAGCTCCGGTTTGATGGTACACGTGGCGACCCTGGGACTAACCATGTTGGGGAAGCGGGTCCGGTTATCTCTGACATGTGGACCTCCGAAGGTCTTCAAATCAAGTAGATGACATTTCCTTGAGATCTTTGCAATCTCAAGGGGTATACGGTACTCAGGGTACCGACAGTGGCCCCCTGGGCCCACCTCTGGGAAGACCCCTTGGGTGAAGTCATTCCGCCGGAGGTGGGTCCATCCTTCAACTTTTGAGCCGAGTCTTCAAAGGTCTTCAGATGTGCTGTTGGCGATAAATTTGGAGTTAAATCCTTGCCGCGTGGCATATATCAGGTGCAGCAAATGAGATCTTTGGTGTGCGGATCTCACGCAATTGAAGGTTGTCGGTTCCCGATACGAAAATCGTATCGGTTCCGCGCGCCTTGTCAGGCCGCCGCCTTTGGGCTCCCCGCCTTTTATGATGACAACCGTTCGCCTGGGTAAGAACCTCAACTTGATCATCGGGATGGCCCTGGGCCCTCTTGTCATCGGTAGGGTGAAATTTTTGAATTGTATCTTCGGCTTCCCTGCGGTTTCCATCCAACCGTTGCGGGGGCTTACTTAAGAAGGAAAGCGTGCACCGTCTGGGGTTCTTTATGCCTCTCATCTGAACTTGCGCTCAAACTCCCAAACTTGTGCTTGTTTTTCCTCCCTTGCCTCGCTGTGCTACGATGGAGTTGGGTCTCCGCGAGAGCCGCTTGAAGACTGAAAGTGACCTGAAGAAGGTCCGGGCCCTCATGGGGTGGTCCCCGGACTTCTTCAACCACCTAGTCCGCGCTGGGGGAAAGCTCCCATTCGAGAAGGAGCACGCCAGCGAGATGGTGTACTTTTCTGCGTACGCCATGGTGGGGTTGATCCCACCTTTTTCCTCCTTTTTCTTGATGTTGCTAGACTTCTATGGTTTGCAGCTGTACCACCTTGGCCCCCACTCCATTCTTCTAGTGTCTGTCTTCGTCCACTTCTGTGAAATGTGGGTGGGCATCCCCCCTGCATTGAGCTTTTCCGGACCTTCTTCACCGTCCATACCACCGGAAGGAGTGATGAGTACCTTGGCTTCTACTACTTTGTGAAGCGCAAGAAGTACCCATTCAAGTACCTCCGGTCGTTTCCCTCTCGAAAGTGGGACGATTGGAAGAAAGACTGGATAGTCATCCGGGTGGAGGAGCACGAGAAGCCGGAGCTGCCCGAAGGCCTCCCCAACATCGACACTGCAGTCTGGAGTGAAGCTCCGGTGCTGTCGGATGCCTTCAACCCTGCTATGACCAGGATACGCCAATGTGTGGAGGGAGGATTAACTCCTCAGGTGGTATTTTGCAATTTCCTGGTCAACAGGTGGGCACCGCTGAAGAGGAGAGAAAAACTCGCTTGGACCCTCAACAGTGTGATGGACGACGACCGGGTCGAGACCGGGCTGAAGTCCAACATGTAGGGGGCGACCTTGGAGTTTCATCTCAAGAAGTTCCAGCACGGCATCAACGTCGCGGTTGATGACTTGACCTCGCCACCAACTTTCCTCCCTCTGAACGTGGAAGTACAGTTCAGCAGGGATCTCCGACGGACGATGCCGGCGCTTGACGAATTCAGTGTCGTCGAGAGACGATCGACTTCCAGGGTGGTGATCCCTGGGGCTTCTGAAGGTGGCTTCGCCCCTGCCCCGAGGCCAAGGACCGAAGTCGTCGGCAAGGGCAAGGAGCCGGTGGCCGAACCCTCGAGCCGAAAGAGGAAGCTAAAGCATGCCGACGGAAGGTCTGTCAGGCCTGCACCCTCTGCAGCAACTCCTTCTCCCCGAAGGGGGGGGGGGGGGTCTTCTACAACTGCGACGACTGCACTTGCACCAGTGTCTTCCCGGGGTGCTAGCTCCGGGCATGTGACTCCAGTACTAGGGCCAGCTGAGGTCTCTGGGTCTGGAGGTCCTTCCTGGTCGAGGGGGGCCTCGACTAAGGAAATGCCCGCGGCTGCAACAAGTTCCAGGGGGTCTTCCAGAGCTACCATGCCAGCGGCGGCCATGGTCAGTCCAGAACGCCGGGGAAAGAGATTCCGTGCAAGCTGGTGCGGAAGCCTTCCGAGGTAATTTTTAATCCTTACCTCAGACAATTGTTTTGTTGTAGTAACTATTTTTTAAGTTTCTTCATCCCTCATCTGCAGTGTCCCCAAGAAGAGGAGTGAGGCTCCGCCCTCAGCCACAGCAGCTGAAGCTGTGAGGGCGGAGGCTTCTGCTCCTGTCCCGGTGCCGCCCTAAGTGGTGGCTGAAGCCGCGGTAGCTCCGGCGCCAGCTGTCGTGGTCATGGACCTCGACTCATTCCCCGAGACTCCCGTGGTAGCGCCGAACCACGGGAGAGAAGATGTGGGGACTGGAATCCTGACATCCGAGGATCTCATTGGGTGGTGTCGTGCGATGTGACACCCAACAGTATACAAGAATAGAACCTGAATAAGTACAAGACGAAGTCTTTTATTTATCATACAGTGGAAGTTTTACAATACTAGCGTAAGGAAAGAAACATATGTATCATAGCTACACTCTCAGCACTAGCTATGCAAAAGCAAAGTTATCCATGCCTTGGATACTTTGCACTAGCAACACTCAATCAGGGCGGCGTGCAGGGTTCTCACTCGGCTGTACACCCTGGAGGGGGTGCAGCCTCATCATCAAACCCATCATCAATTGTATAACCTGCAAACACTCGTTAACTGCAAACATGAGCATAAGGCTCAGCAAGACTAACCCGTCTCACTAGACATATGCAAGGGGAATACTAAACATAGGTAAGTTGAAGCATAAAGGACTCGCCTACAAGTGGATCCTTATAATCAAGTTTTAAGTAGCAAATGACATTCTCCAAGCACGACACATCATGGGCTCCACAATCAAACAAGCAATGCTGTACCGATGATATGACATGCTCAGGGCACATAATGCTATTACAGCTAAAGTATGGGGAAATTGTAAACTTTTAATTGTACTATCTCTAAATCATACAAGATTGCAAAGTAATTATAATTCAATACAATATGATTTTCTGGGTTCTTTAGTATTTACTACATCACCGCTCAGTGAACAAGTGGTACTCTATTACTGCGAGGGACAGTGATTGCAATCAGGACACACCCGGACAACACGACACATACGTCGTTCGGAAATGTCAGCGAGTACACCTGTACCTACATAACACTTCAGTACTAGGCTTATATGGCCACCTTTCACAAGAAACTCGAGCGTCGAGCCCGTCTCACCTCCTCGAATAGAAGGTCTCCACACGGAACACCTCATATATCCGCCGAACGATTTACACCTTACTGTCCTCAACCCACCCCTATCGATGGTGAGTTAATGGGCCTCGACACCCCAATTATCAAGTTACATCAGTTTATTGGATTCCATATGTCCATTATATTGCCAGTACAATTCAAGCTTGTCCGAAGGGGCTGCATACGGACGGGCCTTAATTGACACAGGCAGGGCTATGCGACCGAGACTTAATTCTCGCCGCTTCCTATCCATTCCCTGCCTGGTCTCAATTTTATTATATTAAGCCATTAACCAATCCTGTGAGATATGTCCTACATCTCTCGCGAGTAGATTCCAACTACTCGACTTCTACCGGATTTCCTATGCATTGGCAAAGTAGTTACTATAGGTCAAACTGTAACTCGTTCCCACCAATCCCTGGGATTTTTGGCCATGCAAGTGGAGTATCAATCATCCTAAACGTAATGCACAATTCATAGACTACTCATCATAGTGATAAAGTAAAATTTTATAAATGTCTTAAATGCAAACCGGGGCTTGCCTTGTTGTAGGTCAGAGTCTGAGTTAATATTTGGAAGGTGCTCTTCCAAGGCTTCTGGCTCCTCCTCGACTTCGGTCACTATACGATGTGCATAGAATACGTATATGAATGACTTTGAAAAATAATTATTACCAAGACCATGATTTAATTTATGGTGACCATTATGTGATAATGACTTAATAGGCTTTGGAACTTTGAAGGCAGGTATTAGGGACTATGATAGAAGCTCTTGCAAAGAACAGGAGATGATCAAAGTAGATTGTGGTCTCCAAAATTATGGCAAGCAATCAACTTCCAAAAATTTTAGAGAGGAAACTGTAGCTTGAACATAGCTAACAGGTGATAATTAAGATAGAGGAAATTGTCCTGGTTCTAGCAAAATTTGTTTCCTAATTTTCTAAGCTGGGTGAAGGAGTTATTGAATTTCTAAGTTGGCAAGAATTTCTGGAATTATCTTATAATTGAATTTTTAACCTTTTACTCAATGTTCAGTTTGTGACTGAATTAGTACTAGGATAGTAGGTCAATTAAATCCAATATTTTTACAGTAACTAGCGTATGACTAAAGGAAAACTCAGTCCAAATTTGGGACATAATAAAGCAACTGAACATCTGTGAAAATTCAATAACTGAAAAAGGTAATCGAACTATACAGAGAGTTAAACAGGCGCAATGGCTCCCAAACTTTTTCTGGTAGTCAAGAATAGGACACTAAATGTTATGTGAATTTTGGGGATTTTTCCAGTGGATATCTTATCTGGAAAAATTGTATTTGCATTTGGAAAGATTATTTTCTACAAAATTTAACTGTGAGTTTCACAGAACCTAAATGGTACTGACAGAAACTAGAGCTCAAGAGCTTTCAAACAAAATTTGTTTGAAGATTTTTGGAGTAGTCTACAGAGAGAGATTCAATTTAGAAGTTTGAACAATTTTCTGGAATTAATTTAATGACATATCGGCGCCAGAATTCAAATTCAATCGGGTGGGTCCCATGGGCCACGTGGCAAGCTCTGGTCAATGCAACACCGCGGTCCACAGATTTATTCGCGCGCAGCCGCACGGAATCCCAGCCGCACCGTGATCCCGCAGCCACTGGCAGGTGGGGCCCTACGGGGTTGTCTTCTACCTCGAGCCAACGCCCGCGCGAGGCGGCGCCCGTGGCGGTGACTCGCCGGCGAGCTTGCCGCTGGCTAAATCGACGGGCCAAACTCGCTCAAACTCGCCGCCTGGGGGTTTTAGGAGTCACTGAGCACGGCAGTGAAGTCGATGGGACCAGAAACTCACCGGAAATGGTTGTGCGACGGCGGCGGCGGTGGTGAGCACTCGGGCAACCTGGAACTCGCTCCAGAGTAGCTCAAACCACTCGGGACCTTCTTCAAAACCTTCCTGGGATGATGCAGATCAAGGAAATGGACGTGGGAGAGGAAGAAACAATCGGAAACTATGAGCTCGACGGCAAACCGAGGTTTCCTCACCTGCGGCGAGCAAAACTCAATTTCCTCAGCCGTTGCTCGATAACTTTTAGGGGTTTTTGCTCAGGTAGGAGCGCTAGGACCTATAGAAACTATCTCTAAGCAATTGCATAGAATAATTACTTGTAGAAACGGAATTGAAACAGAAACCGAGCGAGCTTCCTCACATCGGCCGGAAAGAAGAAGAACGATAACTTGCTCATTTCTCAATGAAAAGGGAAAAGGTTTGCACCACGAGTTAGAGCTCGACTAGGCGCACCTTTAAGCTTTTGGGATCATGGCTTGAAACAGCACGAAACGGCAGCGCACCATGGAGCAGAGGCGGGCGATGATGATGGCGTGCGGCGGAGAAGAAACAGCGAGAGGTGGAACACCGATCGGGGAAGGGGAAACACCGGAGCGGCGGCCGGCCTTTATAGCGCAGCGGCAAGCAAGCAAGCAGCTCGCTGGGGCTTGCATGTGCACGAGCTGTCGAGCGGGCGAGCGCCGGTGCAGAGATGGCAACAGGTCAGTCAGACCCCAACAGTGAAGTTAAAAATTCATTTAAAAATGGAAGATCAACTCCAAAAATCATGAAATTTTGTGGAGATGGTAAATGAATTATTCTGAACACAATGGTGAACTCAAATCTTATTTTCAAAGAAGTTGGAAAAGAATTTAAAATTCAGATTTGAATTTGATTCAAATTTGCTAAGCGCCTCAAATAAAATAGAAAATGAGTTCCTAAAATCTTGAAATTTTGCAGGCAAGCTATTGAGAATATTAGAAGGTCAAGGAAAAATTTAGAGCCTCTAATTTGAATATTTTTGGCAGGTCCAATTAGTACTCCACTTTAAATTGCCTTAATAAACTTCATCCAAATAATTCTAAAATTTGAAGAGGGGTGAATAGAATCATTCTAGAATTAGTGATGAAGTCCAATACTCATGTTAATAAAATTTAACCATGAGTGCAAGAAAGGTTTGGATGGTATTAAGTTCCTGTGTACCACTATTTTGGATCTTTAATATAGTTGATCACAAAACTCATAACTGAATTCACATGCCACAAAAGTGGGGTTTTACACCCCCCCCCCTAAAAGAATCTCGTCCCGAGATTACAAAAGAAGGCAAAAGGAACAGATCTAATGAACATATGCCGCTAACAAGTCCGGATAGTTCGTTCTAAGATACTCCTCGCTTTCCCACGTGGCTTCTTTAGCACTGTGGTTGCTCCACAAGACCTCATAGAAATGCAAGGTGCGGCTTCTTGTGGTGCGAGTCTTCTCTTCAATGATCTGGGTTGGATGCTCGGAATACGTAAGATCTGGTTGGAGGTTTCCAAATCCTCAATACGTATATTCGCGGGGATTTTGAGACATTTCCGCAACTGAGAAATGTGAAACACATTATGGACCCCTGCCTGCGATGGCGGTAACTCCAATTGATATGCCACAGGTCCGCATCTTTTGATTATTGCGAACGGCCCAATAAAACGTGGAGCTAGCTTCCCTTTCACTTCGAATCGATGGATACCTTTCATAGGGGATACCCAGAGATAAACTTGATCCCCAACCTCGAAGTGAAGAGGTCGACGTTGTTTGTCCGCGTAGCTCTTCTGACGAGACTGAGCAGCTTTGAGATTGGCTTGAATAGTGCGAACTCGCTCCTCGGCTTCATTCATCAAGTCAATGCCATACACCACTTGTTGACCGGATTCACACCAGTTTAGAGGTGTGTGACACTTCCGGCCATAAAGAGCTTCGTATGGTGCCATCTGAATGCTAGCCTGATAACCGTTATTGTAAGAAAATTCCACCAATGGTAGATGATCATCCCAATTCCTACCATGGTGGATGGCACAGGCGCGAAGCATGTCTTCTACCACTTGATTCACTCGTTCGGTCTGACCATCAGTCTGAGGATGATAAGCCGAGCTTTGAATCAGTTTGGTACCCAATGCATCATGGAGATGCTCCCAAAAGCGAGCAACGAAAATAGATCCACGATCTAAAATGATAGTGCGGGGTACACCATGTAGACATACTATTCTGGAGATATAAAGTTTTTCATACCGCTTCACATCATAATCCATGCTAACTGATATGATCACCCAAATTGAGTCGTGCTTATGGAGGGTGGAAGGCAACCCAACAATGAAATCCATGCTGATATCCTCCCATTTCCAAGCTGGTATGCTTAAAGGTTGAAGCGGTCCGGCTGGCTTCATATGGTCGGCCTTCACTCGCCGGCACGTATCACACTCGGATACGTATTTAGCTACTCCCCTCTTCATCCGAGTCCACCAGAATTTCTTCTTCAAATCCTGGTACATCTTGTTGCTTCCCGGATGAATGGAATACTTGGACAAATGAGCTTCATCCAGTATCTTCTTTCTAAGCTCCATGTTTCGTGGTACCACTATACGGTCTTTGAACCAAATGGTACCTTCATTGTCACATCGGAAACATTTCATCTCCCCCTTTTCCATTCTTTGCCGAATCTGTGACATTCCTTTGTCTTCCTTCTGAGCTGCTACAATATCCTCCCTGATGGTAGGAATGAGAGCGAGATTGTAGAGTGCCCCATATGGAACCAAGTAGAGACTCGGTTCTTCTTCTTCCATTGAGTTGATGGAAAGACTGTTGACATGGGACTTGCGGCTCAATGCATCTGCGACTACATTCGCCTTGCCTGGATGGTAGTGGATCTCAATCTCGTAGTCCTTGATCAACTCTAACCATCTCTGCTGTCGCATATTCAAATCCTTCTGGGTGAAGATGTATTTCAAGCTCTTGTGATCAGTGTAGAGGTGTACTAGATTACCCAGTAGATAATGTCTCCACATCTTCAATGCTAGTACCACAGCAGCGAGTTCTAGATCATGAGTTGGATAGTGCTGCTCATGGTTCCGAAGCTGCCGTGATCCATAAGCGACCACTCGTCTATCCTGCATCAACACACAACCCAAACCAATTTCTGATGCATCACAATACACATCAAAAGATTTGGTTGTGTCCGGTTGAGCTAATACTGGTGCCGTTGTGAGGTGTTTTACTAATGCTTGAAAACCTGCCTCACATGCCTCAGTCCATACATACTTCGTCCCCTTCTTCAGAAGTTCTGTCATTGGTTTAGCTATTTTGGAGAAATTGGGAATGAACCTCCGGTAATACCCAGCTAAACCTAGGAAACTTCTAACTTCATGTACAGACTTTGGAGACTCCCATTTGAGGACTTGCTTGATCTTGCTTGGATCAACTGCAATCCCTTCTGCTGATATGATGTGCCCTAAAAATGGCACTTGGCTGATCCAGAATTCACACTTGCTGAACTTAGCATATAGCTGGTGGTCCCGTAATCGTTGAAGCACGTTACGCAAGTGTTGAGCATGTTCTTCTTTGGATTTTGAATACACAAGTATGTCGTCAATGAAGACTACGACAAACTTGTCCAATTCAGGCATAAACGCCGAGTTCATGAGATACATGAAATGAGCCGGTGCGTTGGTCAATCCGAAGGACATAACAAGGTACTCGTACAGTCCATACCTCGTTGAGAATGTTGTCTTTGGTATATCTTCTGGTCAGATCCTAATCTGATGATAACCAGAACGAAGATCCATCTTCGAAAATACTTTAGCACCCACCAATTGATCGAAGAGAATATCAATGTGTGGCAGTGGATACTTGTTCTTGATAGTGACAGCATTAAGTGGACGATAGTCTACACACAGTCTCAAGGTCTTATCTTTCTTCTCTACGAACAGTGCAGAACAACCCCATGGTGATGAACTTGGACGAATGAAACCCTTGTTCTCAAGTTCGGTTAACTGCTCCTTAAGTTCTGCAAGTTCCTTGGGTGCCATCTTGTAGGGGGGTCTTGAGATTGGCACTGTTCCCGGTGCAAGTTCAATCTTGAACTCTATATCTCTTTCTGGGGGCATACCAGGAAGATCTTCAGGAAACACGTCCGGGTATTCACATACTACTGGAATATCCTTAAGTTCCATAATCTCGGTATTGTGAGTAGATGAATTCACTAGAATGGTTTTCTCAAGCTTGCGGACTTGAGAGGGATGGAGTGGAGAATTTAGATATATTTTTCGAGGGACCAGATCTAGAATAGCACCATGGTATTGTAACCATGCCATTCCCAAGACGACATCTAATTTTTGATGCTCTAGTATCAGAAGTGAAGTAAGATATATGGTTCCATCTAGGTTAAGAGGTATCCCAGGAACCAATTCATTTGTTACAGTTTTCCTGACTGGAGTGCTAATCACATATGGAGTTTTGGTGGAGATAATAGGCAATTGACTTTTAATGACAAAAGATTTACTAATGACATTGTGTGAAGCTCTGGAGTCAAAGAGTATGACTATGGGATGATTGAAGATATAGAACGTACCCGTGAGCACGGGTGCGCCTTCCGGAACGTCCTCGATGGCGAGGTGGTGGATGTTGCTGGGTCTGGTGGATGGCTTCTTGGGCTGGTTGCGGGGTGGGTTGGCCCCCTGGTAGGATGATTGCCCTCTGCCTTGTCGATTCTACGGACAGTCCTTGGCGAAGTGCCCCGTGCGCCCACACGTGAAACACGTGTACGGGGTCTGGCCAGTACGAATGGGAGGACGGAATCCCAGTGCACGTGGTGGAGGTGGAAGTCCACGTGGGATCATCCCCTGTTGTTGCTGCGGTCGGGATCCGGAGTTGCTAAACTGGCGACCACTGAACATTAGTGGTCGTGATGGCGGTTGCCACCTCTGGCCGGATGGTGATCGATACACCATATGGTACTTCTGAGGAGCACCGCCTCTGCTGCCCTGCGGAGCACTCCTCTTCTTTTTATCTGAGGATAGCTAGTGCGTAGCATCCTCCTGCATGATAGTGGCATTGACGATGTCGTTGAAGCTGCCGCGGTTGAACAAGACAAGCTTGTCCTTCAACTTGGGGTTCAAACCCCGGTCGAAGCATTCGCGCTTCTGATCTTCGATATTCACTTGGTCCTGAGCGTATTGGGCCAAGTGGTTGAATGATTTGGAGTACTCGTATGCACTCCTTCCTCCCTGCCTTAGCTCCAAGAACTCTTGAAGCTTCCTCCTCATAATCCCCGGAGGGATATGGTAGGCGCAGAACGCCTCCCGGAATTCGGCCCAACTTACGACATGGCCTGCGGGGCGTGCGGCAAGGTAATTGGCCCACCATGCACCGGCAGACCCCTGCAGTTGCTGCGCTGCAAACATCTTCTTCTGCTGTTCGGATATGTCGAGCAAACCGAACTTTCCCTCGATGGAGCGGAGCCAGTTGTCCGCCTCCAATGGTTCATCGGCCTCCCTGAAGACCGGCGGATGCATCGCGGTAAAATCCGAGTAGGAACTCGGATATTGCTGACGCGGTCCATCATCCTATCGTCCCCCTTGACGGGACGAGCGCTGCACCAGAGTCCGCAGTAGCTCGGCTTGCTCGTCGTGCGAGCCGAGTACTGCAGCGAGAACCTCCATGAGACTTCTGGGAAGTGTGGGTGGAGGTGGTGGAGGTGGTTGCGTTTGAGGCGTATTCTGTCCCGGGGGTGGTGTGTCATCCCCCTGACCTCCACTGGAACCTCCCCCATCTTGACTTGTACGAGTACACACCATACTACAATACAACGATTCATACCATAAGTCTCATTGCCTCAAGTTCATCCTTCCCTATAAATAGTAATGCGGTAGATAACAATAGATGATGCATAACATTCACATATATTGATAAAGCACAAACTTTATACAATCTATATTATCTTGGGCCCAAGTTTACAATAGATCTCCAAAAATAGACAAACATCATCTAAAGAAGTCGTCTCATCTATGCTTGGTCACCACAAGTCGTCATGTCCATGTCATCGTACACAGACCTCGCTACTATTTACAACAAGACTCATAAAGTCACAAAACACGCGTGGTGTTTACTACACATCATTACACTCGACCTAAAGTGATAAGTACATCAACACTACCCTCTAATCATAAAACTCGACCTCCTGAGGATCTTCTTCTTCCTTGTCATCCTCAGGATTAGGCACCACTGGTACGGGTGCTGGAGCAGAAGTTGATGCCTCGTTCAAAATCGACGTCCTTTTGGCAATCTTAGCTTGCCAATCTGTCTGTACCATAAACATCCTCCAGGCTTCGTTCTCCTGCTGAGCCTGTTCACAGCTGGTCTTCCAGCTCTGAGCCTCCATTCTGGACTGATCCCGATCTGCAGTCACCGCGTTCAATTGGATGTCCCGCTGGTGTCCATAGAGTAGGCTCGCCTCCAACTCAGTTTCCATCTCTAGAGTCTCCTGGCGAGACGCGGCTAAATCCATAACAGTGTCATGCCATTGATTCTCCCTGAGGTTCAAACGATGGTTGAGAGGAGCCATCATATCCCTAAGTCTGTCATTTGCCCACTCAAAGTGATTCGCTCGAATCATGGCTTGCTTCAGATTGTCCGTCAATTCTTTTATGCATGCCCTTTGATTACCCTTCTCGCGATGTGATGCGGAGGCGTACAACGCTATGGCTGTCGCGGATGTTTCACCGTGAGTGTCCACCTCCGCAAGCAAACGGGTTGCCCAGGCTTCAGAAGCTCTGCCGGTAACTGGAAAGAACTCATACGGAGTACCCACCAGAATACGGTAATGGAGTTTGCAAAACCTCCCTATGGCAACACTTGCGGCGTAGCTCTATGTTTCCTCTAATATCAACCCTTTGATCTTGATGGAGTATGGAGCCCATCCGAGGTGCGGTGGACCAGCAGGCACATCGACGTAGATGGTGCAACTCCACATACCGCTTTCTTGGAACTTCTTGCCCCAATAGCGTGGCAACTCCAGGTAGCCAAACTGGCGAAGCAACCTAACAAACACGTCCGGGAAACCGGCTTGCCCGGTGCATGTTGAGAACACCCATCCATTAGGCAACTGAATTCTTGGTGCTGCCATCTGTGGACAACCATACCCGGATGTCAATACACAGTATAAGTATTCAACTCAATCAATTATAATGTTGGACAAAAGAAATTATCCATAATCAATTGATTCAAGAAAATCTGCAAACTGGAAGTGATCACAGTTCTGGTTCAGCTGACCTTCCTGTATCAACCCAAAAGTTTCATACAGGAAATGCCAGAGTTAAGAGTTAAGTTAAATATAAAAGTTGTAGTACACTTCAAAAACTTTCCATATTGTACTCATACAGCTCCAGGTGAACTAATATGAAGAATCTATACAGGTTTTAAGTTGACTCAAGTTTTCTGGAAATTTTGACAGAACCTCTCCTGTATATGGGCTTACCTCCACATTCTATACAGGTTTATCATGATAAGATATTGAGGTAATGACAAAATAAACATTGTATAACATCGCGTTAAAAATCCAGAAATAAAAGAGTTCCACCCTAAAAACTTTGTTATACGGGTATCGCGCACAAATTCACAACCCTGTGCAAACTGTTCCAAGTTCTGGACTGCAAGAACCAAGTTTGCGACAAATGGAAGTAGGCATAGCTACACCCAGATTCAGGTCAGGAGTGACAAATAAAGTTGATAGAGGACTTCCTAAGCTTTCCAGAAATGTATATATGTGACCATGTCACTATTCTTTATTAAGAGCTATAACTATCCAAACATAACAGTTGAACTGACTGGTTTGCACCAGCAGTCCCGCAGTTCACTGTGTTGACTTCCCAATTTGGTTTAACTCCAACCCAAATCAGGAAAAACCTCCCATAACAAACTTGTAAATATCCTCCTACCCTTTCCAAAAATGTATCACAATAAGGCAGTGGATTTTTATACAGCAAGTTATGGCAAAAATACAGAGACTGGTACAATGGTAAGGTCATCTGGAGCAGTTACAATACACCCCAGATTTCAACAGATTATCAAGCTTTTCTGTCTTTATGGTCAACAGAACAGTTGTAGAGATCTTCACGAGCTTTCCATCCATAAATGATAATGCTATACCATCTATTAAATAACCAAGATTACAATCCGGCGAAGTCGAGCCAACTTCTGCCAGAAATCAAGAATCTTGATTCTATCTACTCTATCGAGTCAGAACCCTTTTTACGGAGTCCAAACCTACCAGCATCTGATATTTGGACTTTCCAAAGCATTATGCATCCATTCTGTCGGTGGAGATGGTCTAGTATCATGTTTGATACTGACGGTACTACGTATCTCACCAAAGAAAATTCTATCTGGTATTTCCGGTTACGTCTATAGGTGGTTCCTATATTGTTCTCTCGCAAACGGCTTCTACACGGTCTTCTACCGTAGTTAATGCTGCAAAAGACAAACAATCCCCTTTCACACATTCACGCCTCAAAGGTGGTATGGGGAAACACGACAGGCAGTCACAATAATATTATATTTGAAAGTAAATGCATACGACTCTGGAGTGAATCGCCCTCGAGCGAGGTCATGTCTCGAGGTACATGGCTGTAAATACGTCTGTACAGCAAAGAATCATGTACGATCCGGCTTATACATGCTCGGGCATACGTGTTTCGCATGCTCCCCTAGAACATGGATAGTTATAGAGATGCATACTATCGGGTTATACACCACCCGACGGGGGCTCCCGCTAACTTTGAGGCACGCTGGGGTATCGCGTGTCATAGGTTATCAGAAACATTGAAAGCTTTAGAAACTCCTATTAACTTCCCGTGCAAGGCCACGGAAATTTCACATACCACTCCTCATATGCTGAGCTTACCGAGATTGATCCGCCCTCGGTGGCGTACCTTATCCCTTACCTGACGTCGGGGCGTCGTTACAGAATATAATAACACATAGTTTACCACCTTTATACCTTATACTAATAATAATCCTTATAAAGGCATATACCTAATTCCTCAATCAAGTCCTAATTTTTGAAAATATGTTCTTTTCAAGTACATTGTTCCCAATGATGCTCTGATACCACGTCTGTGGGGACCGGAATCCCGACATCCGATGATCTCATTGGGTGGTGTCGTGCAATGTGACACCCAACAGTATACAAGAATATAACCTGAATAAGTACAAGATAAAGTCTTTTATTTATCATACAGTGAAAGTTTTACAATACTAGCGTAAGGAAAGAAACATATGTATCATAGCTACGCTCTCAGCACTAGCTATGCAAAAGCAAAGTTATCCATGCCTTGGATACTTTGCACTAGCAACACTCAATCAGGGCGGTGTGCAGGGTTCCCACTTGGTTGTACACCATGGAGGGGGTGCAGCCTCATCATCAAACCCTTCATCAACTGTATAACCTGCAAAAACTCGTTAACTGCAAACGTGAGCATAAGGCTCAGCAAGACTAACCCGTCTCACTAGACATATGCAAGGGGAATACTAAACATAGGTAAGTTGAAGCATAAATGACTCGCCTACAAGTGGATCCTTATAATCAAGTTTTAAGTAGCAAATGACATTCTCCAAGCATGGCACATCATGGGCTCCACAATCAAACAAGAAATGCTTTACCGATGATATGACATGCTCAGGGCACATAATGCTATTACAGCTAAAGTATGGGGAAATTGTAAACTTTTAATTGTACTATCTCTAAATCATACAAGGTTGCAAAGTAATTATAATTCAATACAATATGATTTTCTGGGTTCTTTAGTATTTACTATGTCACCGCTCAGTGAACAAGTGGTACTCTATTACTGCGAGGGACAGTGATTGCAATCAGGACACACCCGGACAACACGACACATACGTCGTTCAGAAATGTCAGCGAGTACACATGTACCTACATAACACTTTAGTACTAGGCGTATATGGCCACCTTTCACAAGAAACTCGAACGTCGAGCCCATCTCACTCCGTGAATAGAAGGTCTCCGCACGGAACACCTCATATGTCCGCCGACCGATTTACACCTTACTGTCCACAACCCACCCCTATCGATGGTGAGTTAATGGGCCTCGACACCCCAGTTATCAAGTTACATCAGTTTATTGGATTCCATATGTCCATTATATTGTCGGTACAATTCAAGCTTGTCCGAAGGGGCTGCATACGGACGGGCCTTAATCGACACAGGCAGGACTATGCGACCGAGACTCAATTCTCGCCGCTTCCTATCCATTCCCTGCCTGGTCTCAATTTTATTATATTAAGCCATTAACCAATCCTATGAGATATGTCCTACATCTCTCGCGAGTAGATTCCAACTACTCGACTTCTACCGGATTTCCTATGCATTGGCAAAGCAGTTACTATAGGTCAAACTATAACTCGTTCCCACCAATCCCTGGGATTTTTGGCCATGCAATTGGAGTATCAATCATCCTAAACGTAATGCACAATTCATAGACTACTCATTATAGTGATAAAGTAAAATTTTATAAATGACTTAAATGCAAACCGGGGCTTGCCTTGTTGCAGGTCAGAGTCTGAGTTAATATTTGGAAGGTGCTCTTCCAAGGCTTCTGGCTCCTCCTCGACTTCGGTCACTATACGATGTGCATAGAATATGTATATGAATGACTTTGAAAAATAATTATTACCAAGACCATGATTTAATTTATGGTGACCATTATGTGATAATGACTTAATAGGCTTTGGAACTTTGAAGGCAGGTATTAGGGACTATGATAGAAGCTCTTGCAAAGAACAGGAGATGATCAAAGTAGATTGTGGTCTCCAAAATTATGGCAAGCAATCAACTTCCAAAAATTTTAGAGAGGAAACTGTAGTTTGAACATAGCTAACAGGTGATAATTAAGATAGAGGAAATTGTCCTGGTTCTAGCAAAATTTGTTTCCTAAATTTCTAAGCTGGGGTGAAGGAGTTATTGAATTTCTAAGTTGGCAAGAATTTCTGGAATTATCTTGTAATTGAATTTTTAACCTTTTACTCAATGTTCAGTTTGTGACTGAATTAGGACTAGGATAGTAGGTCAATTAAATCCAATATTTTTACAGGAACTAGTGTATGACTAAAGGAAAACTCAGTCCAAATTTGGGACATAATAAAGCAACTGAACATCTGTGAAAATTCAATAACTGAAAAAAGTAATCGAACTATACAGAGGGTTAAACAGGTGCAATGGCTCCCAAACTTTTTCTGGTAGTCAAGAATAGGACACCAAAATTTTTGGGGATTTTTCTAGTGGCTATCTTATCTGGAAAAATTGTATTTGAATTTGGAAAGATTATTTTCTACAGAATTTAACTCTGAGTTTCATAGAACCTAATTGGTACTGACAGAAACTAGAGCTCAAGAGCTTTAAAACAAAATTTGTTTGAAGATTTTTGGAGTATTCTACAGAGAGATATTCAATTTAGAAGTTTGAACAATTTTCTGGAATTAATTTAATAACATATCGGCGCCAGAATTCAAATTCAATCGGGTGGGTCCCATGGGCCACATGGCGTGCTCCGGTCAATGCAACACCGCGGTCCACAGATTTATTCACGCGCAGCCGCACAGAATCCCAGCCGCACCGTGATCCCGCAGCCACTGGTAGGTGGGGCCCTACGGGGTTGTCTCCTACCTCGGGCCAACGCCCGCGCGAGGCGGCCCCCACGGCGGTGACTCACCGGCGAGCTCGCCGCCGGCTAAACCGACGGGTCAAACTCGCTGAAACTCACTGCCTGAGGGTTTTAGGAGTCGCTGAGCACAACGGTGAAGTCGATGGGACCAGAAACTCGCTAGAAATGGTTGTGCGACGGCGGTGAGCGCTCGGGCAACCTGGAACTCGCTCTAGAGTAGCTCAAACCACTCGGGACCTTCTTCAAAACCTTCCTGGGATGATGCAGATCAAGGAAATGGACGTGGGAGAGGAAGAAACAATCAGAAACTATGAGCTCGACGGCGAACCGAGGTTTCCTCACCGGCGGCGAGCAAAACTCGATTTCCTCGGCCGTTGCTTGATAACTTTTAGGGGTTTTTGCTCAGGTAGGAGCGCTAGGACCTATAGAAACTATCTCTAAGCAATTGCATAGAATAATTACTTGTAGAAATGGAATTGAAACGGAAACCGAGTGAGCTTCCTCACATCGGCCGGAAAGAAGAAGAACGATAACTTGCTCATTTCTCAATGAAAAGGGAAACGGTTTGCACCGCGAGTTAGAGCTCGACTAGGCGCACCTTTAGCTTTTGGGATCGTGGCTTGAAACTGCACGAAACGGCGGCGCACCATGGAACAGAGGCGGGCGGCGACGATGGCGCGCGGCGGAGAAGAAACAGCGAGAGGTGGAACACCGATCGGGGAAGGGGAAATACCGGAGCGGCGGCCGGCCTTTTATAGCGCCGTGGTAAGCAAGCAAGCAGCTCGTTGGAGCTTGCATGCGCGCGTGCTGTCGAGCGGGGCGAGCACCGGTGCAGAGATTGCAGGCGGCCGAGCTGATCCGTTCAGCAGAGGCTGACCTGTGGGGCCCACAGGTCAGTCAGACCCCAACAGTGAAGTTAAAAATTCATTTAAAAATGGAAGATCAACTACAAAAATCATGAAATTTTGTGGAGATGGTAAATGAATTATTCTGAACACAATGGTGAACTCAAATCTTATGTTCAAAGAAGTTGGAAAAGAATTTAAAATTCAGATTTGAATTTGATTCAAATTTGCTAAGCGCCTCAAATAAAATAGCAAATGAGTTCCTAAAGTCTTAATTAGTACTGCACTTTAAATTGCCTTAATAAACTTCATCCAAATAATTCTAAAATTTGAAGAGGGGTGAATAGAATCATTCTAGAATTAGTGATGAAGTCCAATACTCATGTTAATAAAGTTTAACCATGAGTGCAAGAAAGATTTGGATGGTATTAAGTTCCTGTGTACCACTATTTTGGATCTTTAATATAGTTGATCACAAAACTCATAACTGAATTCACATGTCATAAAAGTGGGGTTTTACAGAAGATGCGCCAGCGGCACCTGCCCCGGAGGTTGAAGCCCCGGGTCTTGATGCTGAGATGTTGGAAGCTTCGGCCGCTAAGCCGGAGGAAGCAGTGATTCCGGCCCCAGAGCTGGAAATGGTTGAAGCCCCGGCGGTTGAGCCGGAGGTTATTGAAGTCCCGGCGAGCGAGCTGGATGTTGAGGAAGTCCCGGCGTTTGAGCCGGCTACCTACGAAGCTCCAGCCTTAGAGTCGGTTGCCACTGAAGCTCCGGCTGCAGAGTCGGTTGCAGTTGAAGACCTTCCGGCGCCTGAGCCGGTTGAGGTTGAAGCTCCAGCCTCAGGGCCGGTCGTTGCGGAGGCATCAGCACTCGAACCCATGATGGTCGAGGCGCCAACACCTGAGCCACCAGCGGAGGAGGAGCCCAGGCCAGAGCCGGAAGTAGCCCCTGCTTCAGAAGTGATGACGGCGGAGGTGCCTGCTGCTGAGCCAGGGTGCCCTGATGAAGTTGCTGGCCCCCTGCCTGAGGGGGCAAATGAAGACCTGGCGACAGGGCCTTCAGAACCACTTCCGAAGGTCGGAACTTATTCTGCGGGACCCTCCTCGGTGGCGACTGAGGCTATCCCAGAGGACGGCCCTAGTGCCATGGAGGCTCAGGGGACCACTCTTATGGAGTGGGACCCAATTTTTGTAAACGAGAACTCGCTGGAACCAGTGGAGGAGACCCCAGCAGGTTCGGACCCTATTCCCCTGTTGTTGTCCATTGACAACGCTTGCTCCAGTCTGCGTCAAGTCCAATTGGCGTTCTACCACGACAGCAAGGCTCTTGAAGAGGAGCGCCAAACCCTTAGGCGGTGGTGTAATCGGCTATACTTCGAGACCAAGCTGGCGCAGTCGAGGCTGGCAGACGACAAGGAGTGGATCAAACAGGAGAAGGTCCGCCTGGAATACTGGGGCAAATTATTGGATGATAGGGAGAGCTTGACTCGTGCCCTCGACACTCAATCCCGGGCCATTTATGAGCAGGCCAAGGCAACTAATAGTGCGGCTGATGATCGCCAAGAAAGGCTTGAAGCCATTAACACTAGCCTCATCAAGCGCCGGGAGGCACTTGAGGAGAGGGAGAAGAAGCTCGAAGACGAAGAGCAAAAACTCCTAGAGCTGCGGGATGATGTCTTGAACAGGGAGGAGGAGCTCACCGAAAAGGTGGCTCTGGTTGACAAGGGCCTCGAGGAACGCACCAAGAAGTTGGAGGAGTGTTTCGTTGAGGAGGAGGAGAAGGTCTGGGTGCGAGGGCAGGAACTCTACAAGCAAGAGTGTGCCATCGCTACTAGGGAGAAGAAAGTTAGGGGCCGGGAGAAGGACTTGGTCGACCGCCGGAACAAGATCCACCTCCGGGAGGAGGAGCTCGGAAAACTCGAGAAGTAGGTTGCTGAAAAGATTCAGCAAAATGCCAAAGAGGTTGAGCGCCTTGCTCGTGAGAATTCTGAACTGGCGGCGGCCAAAAGATCCTTGGAGGAACTGAAGGGCTTGAGGACTGCGGACTCCCTACAGGTTTGGGAGTTCCTGAGCAAAGCCAAGCGAACGCTTCCGGGATGGGATACTTTAATCACTCAGAAGGGTCCCTCCCAGCTGGGGGAGAGTTTGTTTAACCCTTCTCTGGATTGTATTCTCTGTAGCACCAGATCGTCTTCCTCGAGCTGTCGGTTGTGTACATGCCGCTGATGATGGCGCCGAAGGGCTTGGCGGTATCGGGCATTCCGAACAGCTTCTTGGCACCTTCCCTCCTCAAGGAGGTCTAGGTCTTCACGCCGGAACTGGTCTTGCGTGGCTTCGTCGAAGGTCCGGACCCGGAATGACCCCAAGGTGATTTACGGAGGAAGGATTGCTTTAGCTCCGTACACCAGGAAGAAGGGTGTCTCTCCAGTTGACCGGTTTGGAGTTGTCCTGTTGGCCCATAGAGTGGGTGGAAGCTCTTCAATCCAGTTGGCTCCATGTTTTTTCAAGCGCTCATAGGTGCACGTTTTGAGTCCCTTCAGGATTTTAGCATTTGCTCTCTCGGCCTGGCCATTGCTTGTCGGGTGAGCTACGGAGGCGTAGCAAACTTGAATGCTGAGGTCTTCGCAATATACTTGAAATGCAGAGCTTGTGAATTGGGTCCCATTATCAGTAATGATTTTGTTTGAGGCTCCAAATTTGCATACAATGGACTGCAAAAAGTTGATAGCAGATTGCTTGTTTATTGTCACAACTGGAGTTGCTTCCAGCCACTTGGTGAACTTGTCAATGGCGACATACAGGAATGTGTAACCTCCGACGGCTCTTGGGAAAGGTCCCAAGATGTCCATCCCCCACACAGCGAAGGGCCATGTAGGAGGTATCATTTGTAGAGGCTGAACCGGTGTGTGAATTTGCTTTGCATGAAATTGGCATGCTTCACATTTCTTCACCAGCTCAGTTGCATCCTGGAGTGTTGTTGGCCAGTAGAAGCCATGCCGGAAGGCTTTACCGACCAGCGTGCGGGAAGACGCATGGTTCCCACACTCGCCTCCATGGATTTCTGTGAGGAGCTCGCAGCCTTCTTCCCTTATGATGCACCGCATTAGGACGATGTTGGCACCGCGCCGGTAGAGATCCCCTTCTACCAACGTGTATCTTTTAGCCAATCTGACTATCCAGTTAGCGGATACATCATCGTCAGGAAGGATGTTGTCTTTCAAGTAGCTCCGGATCTCCGAGATCCATGCATCGGAGCTAACTTGAGCATTTGAGTCTTGCGTGCTGGTTTGCTCGGAGCTTCCGGCGGCACCTACGACCCTTGATGGCTGCCATGGTAACAGGGCCATTGGGACCGTCAGCTTCGGGATGCTGATCTCGCCCCCTTTGCTCAGTTCGGTAGGCTGAGCTGTGGGTTTTGACAACCTCCGAACAAAAGTTTCGTCAGGAGCTGGAGCTTCGGTTGACGCTTTTGTCGATATTTCATCGGCTTCAGCGTTGTGGACACGCTGGACGTGGTGGAGGTCTAGGACTTCGAAGTCCTTCTGAAGCCTCTGGACTTCAAGGAGGTAAGCAGCTAGCTGGAGATTGTTGCAAGAGCATTCACCCTTCACTTGTTTAATGATGAGCTGTGAATCTCCCTTGACCAGTAGTTGCTTGACACCGTATGACAGTGCCACCTTTAATTCGCAGATGAATGCTTTGTACTCCGCCATGTTGTTGGTCGCCTTGAAGTCAAGGTGTACCATGTATTTTACCTTCTCCCCGGTTGGTGCGAGGAGAAGGATTCCAGCTCTGTCCCCCTATTTTTGCATGGAGCCGTCGAAGTAGAGGGTCCAGTGAGGCTCGGTGAAGACCGGAGCCTTGTGTTCCGGCTTCTGCTCACTGGGGCCCCCAGGGTTTGATGTAGAGGGAGTCCATTCCGCCACAAAATCTGCCAATGCTTGACTCTTGATTGCTTGTCTTGGAATGAATTCAAGATCGAATTCGGTCAATTCCGTTACCCACTTTGCAATATTCCCAGTTGAATTGGGATTATACAAGATTGCTCGAAGTGGGTAAGAAGTCACCACTGAAATCTTATGAGCTTGGAAGTAATGGCGAAGCTTCCTGGAGGTGATAAGAACTGCATAGAGCAGCTTATGCACCTCTAGGTATCGAGTCTTGGCGTCATGAAGTACTTCACTGATGAAGTACACTGGGCGCTAGATGGTCTGGACCCTCCCGGAGGGGCCCGGAGCTTCCTCTTCATTGACCCGGATCCTCCCGGAGGGATCCGGACCTTCTTCGGGGACCTCCGGGTCCTTGCTGGAGGGACCCAGAGCTTCTTCACAAGCGACCTGGACCCTCCCGGAGGGGTCTGGGTCTTCTAAAGTAACTTCTTGTGGACTCAAGTCTGGGAACTGGGACCCAGACTCGCTTTCAGGAACCTCCGGACCCTCCCGGAGGGGTCTGGACTCCTAAGAATGGGATGGTTCTGGTCTCTCCGCAACCAGGACCATACTGACGACTTCGTCAGTTGCTGAAATGTAAAGCAGCAAAGGCTCACCAGGGTTCGGAGCTACCAGAGTTGGTAGGGTGGTGAGGAGCAGTTTTAGCTCCTGGAACGCCTTTTCTGCTTCTTCAGACCATTGGAATGGTCCGGACTTCCTCAATAACTTGAAGAAGGGAAGTGCCCGTATCGCCAGTCTTGAAATGAACCGGCTGAGGGCTGCTAGACATCCAGTCAGCTTTTGGACATCCTTGATGCGGGCTGGTGGCCGCATGTCTTCAATGGCTTTGATCTTCACCAAATTAGCCTCTATGCCCCGGTGATTTACTAGGAAACCAAGAAGTTTTCCGGAGCTAACCCCAAAGACACACTTGTTTGGGTTTAGATTTGTGCGGGTGACCCGCAGCTTGTCGAAGACAGCCTGTAAGGTGTCAAGGAGTGACTCCTTGTTCTTGACCTTGACCACAATGTCATCGACGTACACTTCCACTATGTCTCTAATGAGTTCTTCAAAAGTTTTGTACATAGCTCGTACAAAGGTTGAAGTTGCATTCTTGAGACCAAATGGCATGGTTGTATAACAGTACACTCCATCTACTGTGATGAAAGAGGTATGCTCTTCATCTTCCCTAGACATTCTGATTTGATGATACCCAGAATATGCGTCTAGTAAACATAGTAATTCACACCCGGAGGTGGAATCCACTACCTGATCTATTCTAGGTAGTGGGAATGGATCTTTTGGACATGCCTTATTTAGTGTAGTGTAGTCAATACACATCCGAAGCTTCCCGCCGGCCTTGGGCACAACGACTGGGTTTGCCAGCCATTTTGGATGGAAGACTTCTCGGATGAATCCAGCTTCGAGCAACTTCTTCACTTCTTGTCGAATGAAGTTCTGTCGCTCCACGGATTGCTTCTGAGGCTTCTGATGCACGAGTCGGGCGTTAGGGTAGATCTTCAGATTGTGCTCAATCACTTCCCTGGGGATCCCAGGCATTTGTGACGGTTGCCAGGCAAACACATCGACATTAGCCCGGAGGAAAGCGATGAGCGCGAGTTCCTATTTGTCATTCAGTCCCCCCGATATACGGGTGGTCTGAGCGGCATCGGAACCGATTAGGACGACTTTGACGGGAATGTCGGTGTCGCCGCTTGGCTGCACACGAGGTGCAGAAGTCGAGCCTCGTTGACGAATGCTCGGGGGTTTTGGAGCTTGCTCCTGCCTGGAGTCCTCTTCTTACGCCGTAGTAAGCGCATGAAGTTCTTCTAGAGCGGTTACTCCGACAGTGCGATCTCCGCGGATCCGGAGAACGCCTACTGGTGTTGGCATCTTTAACACCAGGTAGCCATAATGAGCAGCTGCCATGAATTTGTACAAGGCAGGCCTACCCAAGATGGCGTTGAAAGGTAAGTTGATATGAGCAACGTCAAATACCAAGTTCTCAGTGCGATACTTCTCCCGGGTCCTGGAGGTAACGGGGAGAGTAATAGCACTGAGTGGGGTAATGGCTCCCGGACCTACTCCGGAGAAAGGTCGGGAGGGGTGAAGATCCGAAGGTCGGAGCTAAAGCTTGGTAAAAGCTTCGAAGCTTATGACGTTCAACCCCAAACCTCCGTCCACCATAACATGGTGGAGCTGAATGTTATCGATGGTAGGAGATACCATCAAAGGTAACTGACCTGCTCCAACCATGCTTCGAGGGCAGTCTGAAGCATCAAAATTGATGGTTGTGTCCATCCACTTTCGATGAGGCTCCGCCCTGGCTATAGGAGCTACAGCGGCCATGTCCCGACGCATTGTCTTGAGGACGCGGCGGGGGGTGATGTCCCATGATCCACCAAAAATGGTGTTCATGGTCTTCCGACGCTCGTTATCAGAGACGTCAGAATCGTCGTCGACGGAGGTGTAGACGGCCTTCAGGACCTTTTTAGGATCCTGAAAACCTAAGTCTTCTTCAGCTGGAGCTTCGTCAACTTTTTGTTTTCCTTCCCTCTGTCGGAAAGGAACTTCTTCCCGGCGCTTGTTGTAGCGCTTGGCAAGGTTTTGGACCTCCCGGCAGTCTTCCAAACTGTGGCTGTCCATCTTATGAATTGGACATCACACCTTGGGTTTGCCACCGTCTTCACAAGACTATCGAGGTCGCTTCTCGGGGGGTGGCCCCCGGCCACCCGGAGCTGCAGCAGCTGCAGCATTAGATGCGCCGGCCGACGACTTCTTCTTGTCGTTGGTCTTTTTCTTCTTTTTGCCACTCCCGTAGGTAGTGGCTTCTCCTTTAAAGGATTTCTTGCGATCCTCCGGAGATGGTTTGGAGTGCATTTCACGGCCCTCCGCAGCTCTAGCACATTTGTCGGCCAAGCTGAAGAGTTCCGTGACACTGGTGATCTCCTTGATCGCCAGTTTCACCAACATATTCTTATCCCGTACGCCCTGTCTAAATGCCACAATGACAGAAGCGCTAGAGATAGAAGGGATAGTGTTTCGTACCTGAGAGAATCTCTGGATGAATGATCGCAGGGATTCTCACCCTTTTCGCACGACTGCAAAAAGGTCCAGTTCGGTGCCTGGTCAGGTGTATGAACTCCCAAAGTTGGCGGTGAACTGTCGGCACAACTCCTCCCAACTGTTGATGGAGTTGGGTGGAAGGCTCATAAACCAGGATCGGGCAGTCCCAGTTAAAGCCACTGGAAAATAGTTGGCCATTACAGCCTCATTTCCTCCAGCTGCCAGGATAGCAGTGGAGTAAATCTGAAGAAATTCGACGGGATTAACGGTCCCGTCAAACTTCTCCGGCAGGTGAGGCCAGAATTTCTGTGGCCACCTAACCATACGCAAATTCATGGCTAGGGCTGAACAACCTCCTCCTACTCCTTCAGGAGCAGGAATGTCCTGAGCTTCTCGTCTTTTACGAGCACGCTCGATATGGACTCGGCCGTCTTGCTGACAGTATCAGCGATCAAGCTCCGCTCAGAGGTCATGAGTTGAAAGCCTTGATACCGTGTGAGTGCGTCGCGCCCCGGAGGGCAACGACGTCACTTGCTGTGACGCAGCACGTCTCCTATTGTTGGAAACGTGCGGATTAAGTCCTCCAGACAAGGTTTGTCGCTGCGACGGGGCCCGTCCTGAAGGAGGAGGACCCTGGTTACTGATGCGGTCGGCTGCTGCTGCAACCAAGTGTTCCACATTGGCCCTCCACTACTCCATTGCATCCCGGGATGCATTCGGAGGTGGTGGGCGCTGAAGGAGAGCACGTGCTGCATGGAGCGCGTGTTCCGGGTTTTCATGATTTGCCGACGCATTGATTGACGCTGATGCACCATCGCGCTGCCCAGCTTGATTTGCTGGTGGAGGCGGCGGTGGTGGATGTGTGACTCCTGCTGGAACTGAGGTTCCTGCTGGCGGCTGCATATTAGAGGGATTGCCCCCAGCAGCTTGAACAGCGGGATGACCATTGGATGATTCAGCAGCTGAGTTCACCATTCTTGAAATCTCAGGCACCCCCCTTCCTGGCGCGCCAACTGTCGGTGGTTTTGATCCGGCAGATCTCCCGACGCTACTAAAAGTGTTTGCGGAGTTTGAAGTTCAGTGTGGGCGCGCGAAGATTCAAGAAGGTGAAATGTAAAATGACACAGGAGACACAAAGATTTACGTGGTTCGGGCCGCCTGAGCGTAATACCCTACTCCACGGGGTGTGTTGGTGTTGTATTGGATGTATGAACTCAACTCAGGTGACGTGAGTTGAGAGCGCGTGTGAGCCGATCAGACCAGACCAGATCAGATCAGATCCCTATGTATCATTGGCCTGTCCTTTTATAGTACAAGGACATGCCATTACAAGTTGGCCTGGCCCGACATGTGGCCCCGATGGCTACTAATATTGATACACATTTGATGCGCTTAATTACCCTTAATGACCCTTACAGGCTTTGACAGCGCCGTTACTGGTAATAAGGGTCATCCGATCGTGTGTCATTAACATTGTATTAATGACACTTAATTGGGTCTTGAAGTCCTTGATTTCCCTTTGAAGATCCGGAGCCGTTGTAGAGTCTACCGGAGGTTTGAGGCTGAAGATCTGACGGTTGGACACGTGGCAGCTCCGGAGCATACTGTGGGGAACAGATAGGTCCGGTGCCACCAGACACGTGTTAGTTCCGGAGCTTCCCTCGGTCTGGTGTTAGGTCCGGGGGTGCCGTTATGGTACATAGCCCGGAGCTTCCCCCTTGTGGGTGGTAGCTCCGGTTTGATGGTACACGTGGCGACCCTGGGACTAACCATGTTGGAGAAGCGGGTTCGGTTATGTCTGACATGTGGATCTCCGAAGGTCTTCAAATCAAGTAGATGACATTTCCTTGAGATCTTTGCAATCTCAAGGGGTATACGGTACTCAGGGTACCGACAACACAGGAGCACAAATAGAAGCACACAAATTTTCAGCTCAATTGGATGTAATATGCGGCCTATAGAAAATCAAGAAGATTCTTTAAAATTCGTGCTGAAACTTCAGAGGTCGGATAGCCTATCTTTCGAGGGGAATTTGGGCAATCTAATTTTTTGAATGTGTCTATGCCGCGGAAAATCAGATGCGAAATTTCGCGTAGATGATTTTGAAAAAAAAATCGCCCGATTTTGAGTTCGTATGCGAAAGTTATGACCGTTTTAAGGTAGGCTGTCCGAGTTACGTTTTTTTGGATGTTGATTCCAACTCGGTTTGAGAACAGAACTCGCAATCGGATATGAAAACGATTGGGAATTTGCACAGCAACTAATGGGGTGGTGTGTGATGATTCAAGGATGAATGGCACAAAAGTTTGTCACCTAATCTAGGGCTGGCGATGCGGGAGTTCACGCAAGGCGGCTAGCTAGGGCAAACCGATGAACGTGGTGGATCAGTTTGTTATTTAGGGATTGTGGAATAGGTGTCGAATAGCAAGAAAACAAGGACGAAACACAATAACTAGGACCCAAAACACAAAGCTAAACCAGCAACAAGACTCGACCACACGAATGCAAACTCAACAATGCAAACTGAAAAACGAAGCTGCAAGCACTATAGTCTGGGAAGCGGTACAAACGATCTAATTTTTTGTGGCTTTTTTCTGTGTACTCTAGGTACGAAACAAAATCAATCTAATGGAAGGAAAACAAAGATACCTCACGGGCAACCTGGAAATCTGATACCAATTGATGAGTAGGTTTAGGCCCGATCTCCCGAAAGGTATGTCGATCGGGGTGGAGAACTCGACGTTGATGATCCGTGGCACTCGAGCGGTTCGAGTACCCCTGCAATCACTACACCACGGCTCCGTTGGTTATGAACCGTGCTGCACACGCTTGACCTCGCCAAGAAGGCTAACGTCGAAGACACGATCGGAAATTGCGAAGTTGGAGTCTCACAAACCGTAGAACAGAGATATTATTGATCTAAGCAAAACCCACCGAATATGACCGGCGGCTGCAGTATTTATAGGCTAGGGTTCGACCAAAACATGATTATACGCGTCCCTAATGGACTCTTACAGGATACAAGGCCCAAAGGCCTGATTTGGTGGCGCAGCACCAGACAGAAATCTGGACTCAACTTGTTTCGACGATTCCCAATGACTCCGGAGGAATGTTGAGGTGGGATCAAAACCATTGGAAAGTTTATCTTCTCCTCTTTCCGTGCATATGTAGAACGTTGAAAACGGAGTCCTTATGCCTCCTGGGTGTCCGTTTTAAGGTGGACTGCTCTTGGACTCCGAGTTGAACTCGAGTCCGAGTTGTAAACTATTTCCATCAACTTGTGGACGTCCCAGCTGGTTATCCACACTCCCGATGCCTCTTTCCTTCACTTGTTTATCTTCTCCATTATTCCTAATAACAATTAAATCATCACATAGCAATATATTCTCAAACTCACATGCAAAAGAAGTTAGGAACGAATTCACCTGCTGATTTAATAACCGTGCTCGTGCTCTTGTGATTGGTCCTTGCAGTTCAATGTGCATCTCTGATGTTGTGATGTCCTCATCAGTTGTACATCTCCTGGGGGGATTCACCATCCATAATGGCGAACCTCCCGAGCTCTCCTTCAATAAGCTCAATCTTCGCCTCCTTCACGACTCGGTTGCCTTCATGAGCCGTCTTGAGGGTGTCCCAAATGTCCTTGGCCACATCAAGTCCATCTAATCAGTTGAACTCATCTCTTGAGAGAGACGAGATGATCACTTCGGCCACTTGGGCATTGCGGTGAAGGAGCATGACTTGCTCCGGAGTGATGTCTTCTTCATTCTTCGGGATATGCACCCCGATCAACATAATTTGCCACAAGGAAGGATTGAGTGACACGAGATGGATCTTCATGTTGTGCTTCCACATCCCATAGTCGGTTCCATCGAATTGGGGAGGCTTCCCAAATGGGATGGAAAGGTAGTGGTTGTTGGAGACAAGGCGTTCATAGTTATAGCCTTGTTGGTTGAAGTTGGTCGTGTCGCCCGTTGTAGAGGTTGAAGTGTCAACCTTTGTAATATTCAACTTCTCTCGAAGTTTCACCTTGAGTTGGTGAGTCTCTTTTTCATCCGTCAGTTTGTCTTGGTAGACAAACATCTCCTCTTGGGTCGCTTGGATCTCATCGATCGAGACTTCGTTGTACCCCACTCCGGTCATCTTCTCTCCGAGTTGTTAGACTCTTTGGGAGAGTCCTTGCTCTGATACCAATTGAAAGTTGCCTAAAGGGGGGTGTATAGGCTAATCGACCTGAAATGACTTAATAAAACGAGATCAGTACTCAGGGAGCGGACTAGTCCGGTCCAGGGGTGGACTAGTCCGGTCCACCTGCAGGGAAAACCTAAAAAGTGTTTCTAACAAGTTTTAGTTGGATTTTCGTGATGCGAAAAGTGTTAGAATGATTCAGTGAATCTTAACAAGTTATATGGCAGGTATGAAGCTAAGGATCACAATGAAACAAGAGTGATGAACAAAAACAGTAAAGCTAACCCTAGAAGCAATGTGCGATAAATGAAAGCGAAGTACAAAAGGGACACAAGGATTTTATCCCGAGGTTCGATCCCACATAGGAATCTACATCCCCGTTGAGGAGTCCACGAAGTACCGGGTTCAACAACCCTTCCCTCACCAAGTTTACCACAAGGGCCTAACTTGGTTCTCCACTATCACAAGGGTGAATACAAGATTCGTTGGGGCTTCTCACAATCTGAGGCTCTCACCAAAAATATGATTAAAAATCACAAAGAACAACTCAAGCCACAGATCACAAAGATTCAACAAGTGCAAGAGATCAAACCGAGAGCCTAGAGCGGTGTTCTTCCTCTTCTTCACCTCACCAAACCCTAATCCACACAAGAATTAGTTTTAGAGAGAAGGTAGGCAAGAAGGAGGCTTTTGGAGGCTCAAAGTTTGCTGTGGCGGCGCTAGGGTTTCAAAGTTATCAATAGTTGGTTCAAATGAACCCAGGGGTCCTCTATTTATAGAGGTTCCCAGCCCATACTGCTGACTTCAGCAGATGGGCGGACTAGTCTGGCCTACGGCCCAGACTAGTCCGACATTTGGGACTACTGACGTCCCTGACAACTGTCACACTGCGCGGAAATCGTCACGCTACCCGCCAAACTTTAAATTCAAATGGTCACTTCATAACAGACTAGTCCGTTCAACACCGGACTAGTCCGATCTCACACAGAACCTTTTGTTCCGTGTGAAAACGGACTAGTCTGGAGACCACGGACTAGTCTGCCCCCCCCCCCCCCCCCCCATGGCGGACTAGTTCGGCCTCCCAGACTTAGTCGCTGAAGCACCTAACTCTCACTAATCCGGACTAGTCCGGCCCCCAGGGCAGACTAGTTCGATCTCAGTCAGGACCTCTTGGTCTGGACAAAAACGGAAAAGTTTGTGGTTTTGGGACTTAGTCCCGAAAACCCACTCCATGACTACCCCGGACTAGTCCGTCCCACTACGGACTAGTCCGAAGTAAGTCAGACCCTTCTGGTCCGCCTAAAACGGACTAGTCTGGCCAGGAGCGGACTAGTCCGACCACTAGCACGAACTAGTCCGGCCACTCCTGCCAGACTACTCTAACACTTTTCTCTCAATAGGTTTTGATCTCTAAACCTCTTTGAGCTCCCAACTTGATCTCAATGCACTTTACACACACATCCTCATCCTTATATGGCTAGTCCAAACTCAACACGCTAGAAACCTGAATGTGGCCTAGAGGGTGGGGTGAATAGGCCTTTTTGAATTTTGTCGGAAACTGCAACACTTAACAACCAGATCAAAACAAGAGATAACGGACTAGTCCGGTAAAGTGCGGACTAGTCCGGTGTGTACCGACTAGGTTGATTAAGTTTGATCGATTAATTTGATTCTACGATGTATGCAGCGGAAATATACTTATAATTTAAGTGTTGCACGATTGTGGACTAGGGTATATCACATTTCAATCTTATATTTAATGATTCAATGTAAATTAAGCAATAATGATTGAAACCCTAGATTCTTACGAATAAGAACGACGAACACAAAGCAAGACACAAGTGATTTATCCCGTGGTTCGGCTCCCACAGAGGCAACCTACATCCACGTTGAGGAGTCCACAAAAGAACCGGGTCTTCTCCAACCCTACCCTCGTCGGATCGCCACAAAGGCCAATCCTCTTCCACTTATCACAAAGGGGTGAATAACCGAATTCAAGGGGCCTTCTCACACGTTGAGGGCTCCCCAGACTCAAAAGATTACAATGAAAATCATAGGAGTGTGTTAGAGAATCAAACCAAGAGCTCAATGAGTGTTGAACGTGTCTCTCCAATGATCTAGAGTGTATCCTCAAGGGATTGATCTTTGTTGGACTTAATTTTGTGGAGAGATGTATTTTTGAGGCTCTTGGGAGGTGTGACGGCGCTAGGGTTCGAGAGAGTTAAAACTGGTCCGTGCACCTCTATTTATATGGGGTTTTTAAAAGTGACCGTTAGGGTTTAGAAAGATCAGACTAGTCCGTGGTGGACACCGGACTAGTCCGGTGTGCTGTGTGTAGCAAACCCTAAGTGTCTTGAAATATCGGACTAGTCCGGCTAGGAGCGGACTTGTCCGATTTTGCTTCTGGAAAACTTCGGACTATTCCAATAGTCATCGGACTTGTCCGGACAGTGAAACAGTAAGTGGTTATGAGGACAAGTCCGCACTTGGAGGACTTTTCCGATTTAGGTCAGAGAGTTTTTCGTACTAGTCCGTGCTAATATCGGACTTGTCCGATTGACATCAGAAAGATATCAGGCTAGTCCGGTGTGTGATTGTACTTGTCCGATTGTGACTTGTGAAGTGTTTTGATGACTAGTCCGCACTGGGGAGGACTAGTCCGATTCTAGTCAAAAAGATATCGGACTTGTCCGATCTTGTGCAGAGAGAGATATCGGACTAGTCCAGTGTCAGTCGGACTAGTCCGGTCCTGTATAAATTTGTGCGATGTGTGTGTTTATTTGTGATTGAGATCTTGGGGTGTGTTTCCTTAACACACTCCACACACAATGATCTACTAATCTTGTTCCTTGAGCTCTTCTCCACATTGCTCCTCATTCTCCCTTCTTTTTGGCACTTTTCTTATTTTCAAATTAAAACCTGTGCTCAATTCAACAAAGTAGTTAGGATCTCATTTGCTTGTCATAAATCATCCAAAACCCACAAGGGATTCTTAGATGCACTTTCAATCTCCCCCTTTTTGGTGATTGATGACAACCAATTAAGATTTCACAAAATATGATAAAAGTGGAGATTTTCATAAAGTATGCACATATGTGTTCAAAACACATTAAACAATGAATACATGATCCCTATGTGCAATATTTATGGTGGGATGCAAAACTAAATGAGTATGAGCAATAATTGTGATGATAATGAGTTAATTGTCATGGATGTACCAACAACAAGCATAAAAGACAATGTTGAACCAAAAACACAAATTTCATCAATAAGTGCATAACAAGTTCATAGCATTGCATATCAGGACCATAATTAATAAAATAGCATATTCAAAGTTTTACAACCCACAAAATAGTCAAAAAGAGCACAAAGGAAGCTCTCTCCTCGCATCCTACAACTAAAGGCCTAAGACCTAAGACTCCCCCTCAATCTCTCCCCCTTTGGCATCAAGGCACCAAAAAGAAAGAGAGGAGGGAACTAAAGTCTTCACGCATCGCTGTCAGTCCTCTCATCATCTTCATCTTCGTCTTCGGACTGATGAGGAGGAGGAGGAGGAGGTGCGGAGTCACTCGAGCCCCCAATGCCAAAGTAACCACGGACTAGTCCGTGGTCACCAGGCAAGAACTTCTTAGCCCATTCATATATATTTGAAGGTACATATTTAGAAAATAGGGAGGCAAATCAAATTAAATAATCTTGATGAATATGATTTGTAAGCTTACAACAATCAAGCAATGACCATAATTCACCAAGATCTAGTAATTGACATAGTTTTCGGGAGAAAATTTGAGAGAGATGATTTTCACAATCCAATCAACATGTTTTGAAGAATTCATACATGTATGCAAATTTTCAAGCCACACTCCGAGCATCAAGAATATTTAGTTCATTTCGGAGTTCACAAAAGTGCTTTTCATCAAGTGGCTTGGTGAATATGTCGGCCAATTGCTTTTGGGTGTTGACATGGGAAATGGCTATATCTCCTTTCATGGAGTGGTCTCTCAAGAAGTGATGCCTTATGTCTATGTGTTTGGTTCTGGAGTTCTCAACGGGATTATGGGCAATTTTAATGGCACTCTCATTATCACAAAGGAGTGGAATACGGTTCATATTGTAACCATAATCCCTTAGATTTTGTCGCATCCAAAGGAGTTGTGCACAACAACTCCCGGCTGCAACATACTCCGCTTCGGTCGTGGATAAGGCAATGGAATTTTGTTTCTTGGAGGACCAAGAAACTAGAGATCTCCCTAGGAATTGGCATGTACAGGAGGTACTTTTTCTATCTACCTTGCATCCGGCATAATCTGCATCTGAGTAGCTAATGAGGTTGAATTTGGAGCCTTTTGGATACCAAAGACCAAGATTGGGTGTATGAACTAAATATCTCAAGATCCTTTTTACGGCTGTCAAGTGACACTACTTAGGATTGGCTTGAAATCTTGCACACAAACATACACTCAACATAATATCTGGCCTAGATGCACATAAATAGAGTAGAGATCCAATCATGGAGCGATATACCTTTTGGTCGATGCTAGGTCCATCTTCATTGAGATCCAAGTGGCCATTCGTTGCCATAGGAGTCTTTATAGACTTTGCCTTGTCCATTCCAAACTTCTTGAGTATTTCTTGTGTGTACTTGGTTTGGTTTATGAACGTCCCTTCCTTTTGTTGCCGCACTTGGAATCCCAAGAAGTACTTTATCTCTCCCATCATGGACATCTCAAACATATATGTCATGATTTTACTAAATTCCTCACAAAAAGATGGGTTAATTGAACCAAAGATTATATCATCAACATAGATTTGACAAACAAAAAGATCATTGTCAAAATTCTTCGTAAACAGTGTGTAGATTTGCCAATCTTATCCATTTCAATTAAGAAATCTCTAAGACACTCATACCAAGCTCTAGGAGCTTGTTTGAGGCCGTAGAGAGCCTTACACAATTTAAATACGTGGTCGGGGAACTCTTCGTCTTCAAACCCGGGGGGGTTGCTCCACATACACCTCCTCCTTGATTGGTCCATTGAGGAAGGCGCTTTTCACATCCATTTGATAGAGTTTAAAATCTTGGTGAGTAGCATATGCAAGTAATATTCTAATAGATTGCAAAGGTCTCATCGAAATCCAAACCTTCGACTTGTGAATACCCTTTGGCCACAAGTCGTGCCTTGTTCCTTGTCACCACCCCGTGTTCGTCTTGTTTGTTGCGGAAGACCCATTTGGTGCCGACGACGTTGGATTTGGGTCTTTTGAGTAGTTCCCATACCTCGTTTCTCTTGAAATTGTTGAGTTCTTCTTGCATGGCCACTACCGAGTTCGGATCCTTCAATGCATCCTCAACCCTGCGCGGTTCCAAAAAGGATACAAACGAATAGTGCTCACAAAAGTTAGCTATGCGAGATCTAGTGGCTACTCCCTTTTGGATGTCATCGATGATATTGTCGATTGGCTGATCCCTTTGGACGCATTGGTGTACTCTTGGGTGTGTCACTTGAGGTGTTGTATCTTCATGATCATCTTCTTCTCCCCCTAAATGGTTGTCCTTGTTGATTTGTTGATCATCTTCGTATTCTTGTGGTTGATCTTGTGTGGAAGTTTCCCCTTGATCGTTTACCTCCTCTTGTGGTTCATCTTCCTCATGCACGTGTAGAGGTGACTCTTGTGGTCGAACTTCACCTAAGGCCATTCTTTTCAATGCTTGACAAGTAGCTTCTTCTTTATCTAGCACACATGGATCAACTTGCTCCTTTTGGGAACCATTAGTTTCATTGAACACTACGTCACATGCTACTTCAACAAGTCCGGAGGTCTTGTTGAAAACACGATAGGCGTAAATGTTCGAATCATAACCAAGCAAGAAACCTTCATCGGACTTCAAAGCGAACTTTGAAGTCCTAGGATTTTGTTGAAGATATAACATGGAGAATCGAAAACTCAAAAATATGAAATATTAGGCTTGTTACCGGTAAGTAGCTCATAGGATGTCTTCTTGAGTAGTCGATGAAGATAAAGTCAATTTATGGTGTGGCAAGCGGTGTTAATCGCTTCCGCCCAAAATCGATCCAAGGTCTTGTACTCATCGAGCATTGTTCTCGCCATCTCTATAAGAGTTCGTTTCTTTCTTTCGGCAACTCCATTTTGTTGTGGGGAGTACGGAGCTGAAAACTCGTGCTTTATGCCTTCTTCATCTAGGTACTCCTCCACTTGTGTGTTCTTGAACTCCGTGCCGTTGTCGCTTTGAATGTTCTTGATTGTCAATGAGAATTCATTTTGAGCTTGCTTGAAGAACTTCTTGAGTATTCCTTGTGTTTTTGACTTGTCATGCAAAAAGAAAACCCAAGTGAAGCGAGAAAAGTCATCAACAACTACTAAACCATATTTGTTACCGCCATTACTTATTAGGCAATTGGACCAAATAAGTCCATGTGTAGTAGCTCGAGCGGTCTTGTTGTAGTCATGCCGTTCTTTGCGGGATGAGGTGCTCCAACTTGCTTCCTGGCTTGGCACGCGCTACAAGGACTGTCTTTCTCAAAAACAACCTACTTTAAACCTCGGATGTGATCGCCCTTGAGGAGTTTTTGAAGGTTCCTCATACCAACATGCGCTAGCCGTCTATGCCACAGCCAACCCATGTTGGTCTTTGCAATCAAGCATGTGTCAAGTTCGGCTTTATCCTTGTTGAAGTCAACAAGATAGAGCTTTCCCTTTAACATACCCTTGAATGCAATGGAACCATCACTCCTCCTAGAAACTATCACACCCTCGTTAGTGAACAAGCAATTATAACATTTGTCGCATAATTGAGATATGGACAGCAGGTTATAATCTAAGGAATCGACATGTAATACATGAGAAAGTGTGTGTTTAGATGATATGGCAATTTTACTGGTACCGAGCACCTTCCCTAGACTATTATCTCCAAAATAGATGCCCTCATTTGGATCCTCATTTTCTTCATATTCAATGAACATTCTTCTTTCTCCGGTCATATGGTTGGTGCAGCCACTGTCTAGCACCCATTTAGATCCACCGGAGGAATAGGCCTGCAAAAACAATTTATGCCTTGGTTTTAGTTACCCAAGCTTGCTTGGGTCCTCGGAGGTTAGTCACAAGAGATTTTGGCACCCACACATGAGACTTGGTGTTCCCATGGTGTGGCCCAACATAATGCGCATAAACTTTGCCAAAATTATTTCTCATTAGGACATATGATGCATCGAAAGTCCTGAAAAGTAACTTTTGTTGTTTATACACAGGACTAGTCTGGGAGGACGGACTTGTCCGGTGTACCGGACTTGTCCGGACCCTGACTGGACTAGTCTGGCGGTCATGTGTGTTGTACTTATTAATTTTTTATTTTCTAGTTTGGAAGACTCCTCCCTTTACAAAGACATTGCTATCTCTGTCGGGATGCTTGTCCTTGGTGGAGGGTGACTTGTCTTTCAAACTGTTGTCAATTTTACCACATGTACAAGTAGAAGCAATTTCAGTTTTAATGTGTTGAGGAGGTGAACTTGAAGAGGATGAAGGGTCACCTTGCTTGAGTGACTCAACTTGCACTTCAAGGATCTTGTTAACCTTGATTAGGTTAGCAAGTTCTTCCTTGATTGCAGCATTTGAGTCGTTTAACTCCAAGCAAGCTTCCTTGCTTGAAGCTAACTGAACCTCTAGTGACTTACTTTGCTCCTTTTCAAGCTCTAGAAGTTTGTCAAGTTCCACATATTCCTCCTTTTTGGAGATAATCATGCCCTCTTGATGATGTATCAATCTCTCCTTCTCAACAAGTTGATCAAGTAAAAATTTCATTTTTTGTGGCAGTTTTCCTATCTAATCCAATAAGCATATCCTCATTATCACTATTGATTTCATCATCGCTAGAATAAGAATGCATGAAAGGGGATTTGGTGTTTAACTTGCGTTTACCTTCCTTTGCCATGAGGCAAGTGCCATTCCCTTCCATGTGCCGAGTGTAGGGAAGAGAGTAGACTTCTTGGATATCTTCTCGATGGCTATGCTAGCCATCTCTTCTGCTTCAGATGATGAGGACTCATCATTTGAGTCCCAATCTTTCTCTATGTGCGCTTGTTCGGCTTGTTTCTTCTTCTTGAAGAATTTCTTGGGTTGAGGCTTGGCTTCTTTGGTCTTATTCTTGTTCTCTTCATATGGGCAATCAACTATAAAGTGGCTATACTCACCATAATTATAGCATGTCCGCCTCAACTTTGGCTTTGTTCTTTCCTTGTACTTTCCTTCGCTTGATTTAGGACCTTGTCTCTTCTTCATTATTCTCTTGAATTTCTTCATGAACAATATCATGTCTTCTTCATCTAATTCACTACTCTCATCATCACCGTCTTCTTCTAGCTGAGCTTTTCGAGCTTCTTTAGATAGGGGCTTGAGGGTGGACTTCAAGGCAACCCCTTTCTTCTTTGTCGAGGTGAGGTCGGCAATTTCCTTGACATGCTTTGCTTGTTTTTCCATCATCTCGAAATTGATGATTTTTCCAAGTAATTCATCTGGAGTCATTTTCTTGTATCCGGGGCTTTCTCTAATCATTGAGCATAGGGTGACGTTCCGAGGCATGAAAGCTCTAAGGATGAGCTTCAGCACCTCGTGGTCATTCCACTTCTTTCTTCCGTAAGATCGAACCTTGTTGACGAGCGTCTTAAGTCTGTTGTACATATCTTGAGGTGACTCGTCTTCTTCGATTGCGAATCTTCCTAATTCGCCTTCGGTCATTTCGATCTTTGCTTCACGCACATGACAGTCACCTTCATGTGCAGTTTGCAATGTGTCTCATATCTCCTTCGCAATCTCGAGTCCATCCACCTTGGTGAACTCGTCCCGACTGAGCGAAGAGGTAATGACTGCCATGGTTTGAGCATTTCGATGAATTGCCTGCTCTTGGCTTGGGGTGAGCTCTTCATCGTCGTTTGGGATATCTATCCCTGTGCACACAATATGCCATAAACTTGGATTGAGGGAAATTAGATGCATTTTCATATTTTGCCTCCACATTGAGTAATCACTTCCATCGAAGTATGGGGATTTTCCTAGAGGGATAGATAAATAATGATTATTGCTGGGATTAAGACGATCATAGTTGAAAGGATATCGGGAGTAGTCGGTGTGACTACTCCCGTTCTTCTTCTCTTCAATCTTTACTTTCCCTTTGGAAAGTGTCTTCTTTCTTAGGAGCGCCTTTAGTTCCAGCGTCTCCTCATCATCGTCCTCGAAGTCTTGAATGGCTTCGAGGAGCTTCTCCACCTTTTGGTTCTTGTCATCATCAACCTTTTCTTGGTTGTTGCTCTCGTGGATGTCCTTGATGTACGACATGATCTCTTCGAGCGGTTAGTCTCTTTCTTGAAGAACCTGCTCTGATATCAATTGAATGTGGCCTAGAGGGGGGGTGAATAGGCATTTTTGAATTTTGTCGGAACCTGCAACACTTAACAACCAGATCAAAACCAGAGATATCGGACTAGTCCGGTAAAGTGCGGACTAGTCCGGTGTGTACCGACTAGGTTGATTAAGTTTGATTGATTAATTTGATTCTACGATGTATGCAGCGGAAATATACTTATAATTTAAGTGTTGCACGATTGTGGACTAGGGTATATCACAATTCAATCTTATATTTAATAATTCAACATAAAGTAAGCAATAATGATTGAAACCCTAGATTGTTGATGAATAAGAATGATGAACACAAAGCAAGACACAAGTGATTTATCCCGTGGTTCGGCTCCCACAGAGGCAACCTACATCCACTTTGAGGAGTCCACAAAAGAATCGGGTCTTCTCCAACCCTACCCTCGTCAGATCGCCACGAAGGCCAATCCTCTTCCACTTATCACAAAGGGGTGAATAACCGAATTCAAGGGGCCTTCTCACACGTTGAGGGCTCCCCTAGATTACAACAAGAAACACCACCAAGAACACACTCAAAAGATTATAATGAAAATCACAGGAGTGTGTTAGAGAATCAAACCAAGAGCTCAATGAGTGTTGAACGTGTCTCTCCAATGATCTAGAGTGTATCATCAAAGGATTGATCTTTGTTGGACTTAATTTTGTGGAGAGATGTGTTTTTGAGGCTCTTGGGAGGTGTGACGGCGCTAGGGTTCGATAGAGTTAAAGTTGGGTCGTGCACCTCTATTTATATGGGGTTTTTAAAAGTGACCGTTAGGATTTAGAAAGATTGGACTAGTCCGTGGTGGGCACCGGACTAGTCTGGTGTGCTGTGTGTAGCAAACCCTAAGTGTCCCGAAATATCGGACTAGTTCGGCTAGGAGCGGACTTGTCTGATTTCGCTTCTGGAAAACTTCGGACTAGTCCGATAGTTATCGGACTTGTCCGAACAGTGAAACCCTAAGTGGTTATGAGGACAAGTCCGCACTTGGAGGACTTGTCCGATTTAGGTCAGAGAGTTTTTCGGACTAGTCCTTGCTAATATCGGACTTGTCCGATTGACATTAGAAAGATATCGAACTAGTCTGGTGTGTGATCGGACTTGTCTGATTTTGTGTGACTTGTGAAGTGTTTTGAGGACTAGTCCGCACTGGGGAGGACTAGTCCGATTCTAGTCAGAGAAATATCGTACTAGTCCGATGGATATTGGACTTGTCCGATCTTGTGTAGAGAGAGATATCAGACTAGTCCGGTGTCAGTCGGACTAGTTCGGTCCTGTATAAATTTGTGCAATGTGTGTGTTTATTTGTGATTGAGCTCTTGGGATGTGTTTCCTTAACACACTCCACACACAATGATCTACTAATCTTGTTCCTTGAGCTCCTCTCCACATTGCTCCCCATTCTCCCTTCTTTTTGGCACTTTGCTTATTTTCACATTAAAACTTGTGCTCAACTCAACAAAGTAGTTAGGATCTCATTTGCTTGTCATAAATCATCCAAAACCCACAAGGGATTCCTAGATGCACTTTCAAAACCCTAGTTTCTTCTTTTCGAGTCGACATCGCCGTTTTCATCCTTTTCCTTTTTGAGAGTTTGTGTTTCCACTTGAGTCAACACCTGTGCTTAAGATCACTGAGCTCATTAGTTACTTAATTGTCGTCATCAATCATCCAAAACCCACGGGGATCCTAGATGCACTTTCAATCACGCTTCCTGCGATGTGGCGGTGAGGTGGAAAGTTGGTGGCCACGTGGGGACGTGGCGTCCCCCAGCGCAGGCGAGTGGTGCCAATGATGATACTGGTCAGCTCTCATTGCTATTGGGAGGGTTCAACGATGGCGGCAGAGGATCGACCACGATGATGACCTCAGCCCCCAGGCCGACGAGGGCTATTGCGCGGCGGTGGGGCGCCGTCCTCCCAGTCATGTTGTCGATGGTGCCGACTCTGGTCCTAATGGGGGCGGCATCCCTCCCTTGCCGATGGGCGGCATCGGTGGACGATATCGTCCGGTACCCCAGCCGTCCAGTTGAAGGTGAGGTGACAGGGGAACGACGAGTTTGCTCTGGCCCGAACAAAGCCCAGCGAGAAGATGTCTGGGAGCCTGTCTTCCTCCTAGGGCGGGGACCAATCGTAGAGCTGGTCCAGGTGGATGATGAGCTGCACCGTGATGCCTTCAGGGGGGGGGTAGTGACTTGCAGGAACATTGTGGGGAAGTGGGGCACGTTGCAGCATGAGTGTGACCACTTTGGTGCAGGGGAGGAGGCTTGGATCATCAATCCATGCCCAGAACACACACAACATTGTGTCCACTCGGGAGAACGACTGCTTGGCAAAGCAGTCGAAGAGGCAGTGCTCACCGAGGATTTGTTGAATAGCTTCCATCGACCAGGCGTGCAGTGGAAGATCTTCAACGAAAATCTTGGCGTGATAAAGTCCATCTTGCTCGCGTGGACCAGACACGCCATGGCCTGATCACAAAGTTGACGCCACTGACCAGCAGGTATTCCTTATAGATGGCTGCCACTTGTTGCTCTGATGGTCAAAGAGCACGAAGAAGTCTTTTGGTTGGTGCTCTGAGATGGAGAAGCTGGATCGAGGGATCCCTAGCTGGGAGGTGATCGCCTCAACCATCTCCTGCATGCTTGCAACGAAGTTTCTGTCAAGGGAGATAAGCACTACCGCTTGAGACAGCATTACCTCACAATCCGCAACCATCGCATTCCCAGGGACCACACAGGAGAATCCAACGGACAACCTTTCCTTTTCAAAGCCCGGGATGAGGGACACTGGTGCTGCCATGGCGCGTCGACGTTGGCTAACCACTTCGGCGTAGGAGGCGGGGCCGTTGGTGGTATGATGTGAGGCCAAAGCTGGGAAGGACAATCTGGAAAAGATATTGAGCTTGCTTTGCGGTGGTTGTGGGCGGGGACGCGGAGGAAGCGGGCAATCTCTAGCAAAGTGGCCCGGACCTCCGCAAGAGAGACATTTCTTAGGATCGCGGCACTGGGAGCAGAGATGATTTGTAGCGAGACATCTGAAACATCGGCTTTTAAACGTACTTGTAGGGAGCGCGCGGGCCGGCAGTGGCCCACGGTAGTTGGCTGTTGGCGCCGCGTCGGAGGGAAGCTTCAAGATCCCCTTTTGAGTTGAGACAGGGGACATGGGACGAGCTCGTGAAAGAAATCGTTCGCCCCTGGCTGCATTAACAGCCTCGGGTGGAGGGGAGCCGCGCTTCCTGGAAGGAAATCCCGACGGTCGTAGAGCGAAGGTGGTGGACTTGCCCGGAGGAGGATGGCTAGCTCGATGACGGCTGTCCTTGGAGACCACCCGAACCCATTTTTGGGAGGGGGCGACAACTTTGCCATTAAGGGGGCCGGCTTCCAGATTTTGGATTTAAGGCAGCCCTGCTCTGCCGAGGGCTTGGGAAGTCGGCGAGGGAGGTCTTCAACGGAGGGCGCAGGGGCAGTAGGCGCCAGGCTACTGCAAGACAGATTGATGGCCGGGGATGGCGAGGTAGGCTTTACCAGCGGCGAAGGAGAGGTAGCCTAGATTGAGGGAGAGAGCACCTCTAAGAGGAGAGAGGTCGAGCAGAGGGAGAAATCTCCATCCTTGTCATGAATGGAGTCCCAATCGAGAGGCTCCTCAGAATCAGCGCTGGAAGGAGAGGTGGAGAGGGTGTCTTGGGGTGATGGTGGTGTGGAGACCGAGCGCGGAAGTCGAGGGGGGGAGGAGATAGAGCGGAGGCGAGGAAACTTGGTGCTGCGTCGGCAAGGAGCAAGGCGAGGGTGGAACTGGGCAGGTTGAAGGGTGATGCGTCGACGTCGACAGGGAACGGTGAAAGGGAGGAGGGCGGTGGCGGCGTGCTGGTGGACGCCGGCGCATAGAGTTCGGCCGACGGGAGAGCTCGGAGCAGGACCTATATATCCAACAGCACACATGCTTATGGAAATCTAGATGCGGGGTGATGTTTACCTGATACAGTGATTTCAATTGTTTTGCATCTGCAGCAAAACTTGTACATCAACATGATGAAAGCACAATTAATAACAGAAGTATGATATATGCACAAACGAACCATGATAGCTGATCTGATTCTGTAACAAGGTGCAACGAACAAATTAAACGCACGTACCTGAGCTCAGCTCCCGGAGAAGACTGCTGGTACTGGAACGTTGATGAGCACGAAATAAGCCCAAGACGGGGCAGTGAAGAACCTGCATGACTCCCTCAATGCCAACCAGGAGGCACGCCAGCCGCCATGGCGTTGCTTCTCAGATGGCATTCAGGGAGCCAGGCAGCATCGATCTACCACAAAGAAGGCTCATCTTGTTTGTTAGCACACCGTTCCAACTCGCTGTACGTGCTTCTCCATGGTACATGTAAAGCCAGCAGTTGTACGTACAAACAGACAACAGCTCCGAAGGCTGACCACTGCAAGAAAGCAAACGATCTTGAGTTTCCCAATGAGAGATGCACCATTGCCCAAAGCAGGAACGCGAGGAGGTGTGCACTGTGCAGAGGAGGAGGAGGACATGTAGAGATGAAGAATGAAGCAGACAGGGCGCCTTACGCCCATGTAAATATGTTGGCCAGGGTTGATAATAAGTCTGCTGGCTCGATTTACCTGGACCTCAGGACGCGGCCAAAAGATGGCAGCTGTTGGAGCCGGCTCATCGATCTGGACCGTGGTAGGCATGACTGTCAGAGACTGTCACTCGCGCTGGCTGTCAGTGTCAGCTGAACGGTCTGTGATGAGTATGCAGCTCCGGCGCGCAGTTCTACAGTTTAATAAATGAGGTGCTGTTGTTTTCGCCGGTACTTGGCTCGGGGCAAATTGGCCATGCGCTAGGCACCGGCAAGATTGAAGAAGCGGCGGGGTTTCGTGGCCTATGAGGTTGGTTGGCTGCCTGCACAACGCGCGATGGAGTGGTCGGCCGGCGGCGCGAAGGTTCAGGTGCCGCTCCGTGGTGGGTGGAGAGTAGTAGCATTAGAACCCGATTGGAATCGCTCAATGAACAGGTAAAAAAAGATCGCACGGAAACTCGAGGCAAAAATCACCTCTAAACGAAACCTCGAGCAGCAAGAAGGCGTACGTACCTCGGGTGAAACCGTAAGCTAGCCAATGGTGTTGCTGCTCTGAACACGACGAACGAAGACGATATGTGCACACACACGTACGCCTTTTATAAGAGCGCGTCCGGGAGTGCTCTCAGTCTCTCGTGGAAGGAAACGCGTTCAACGTGCACGTTGTCGGCTTCGACCCGCCACTCTCGCCCCTAGGAGCGCTCCTGCCCATTCGCTGGGATCGCACCTGATGACCATGCACAACGCTTCTCTCCCGCCCGGCCAGATCCTCACAGCCACCACCACTCGAGCCTTTATATTATTTCTGGTTCCCATCCTCGCCGCGCGCGTCTCCCCGCACGTACGCAACTGCCGGCAGCACAGCAGCGACGGCAACGCGATGGGGCGGGTGAAGCTGCCGATCAGGAGGATCGAGAACAACACGAACCGGCAGGTGACCTTCTCCAAGCGCCGGAACGGGCTCGTCAAGAAGGCGTACGAGCTCTCCGTCCTCTGCGACATCGACGTCGCGCTCCTCATGTTCTCGCCGTCCGGCCGGCTCAGCCACTTCTCCGGCCGCCACGGGCACGTCGCGCGCGGTTCCTCGCAATTTTCCCGACGCGGATCAGTTCCTACCCTAGCGCGCTCGATCGTATGCATGCATTTCGGTCTGATTCCCGGCTCTGTTGCTGTTCTGCGCTGCAGGGTGGAGGACGTGGTTCTGCGGTACATGAACCTCCCGGAGCACGATAGGGCAGAGTGAGTGTTCGACGAATCCCCGGCTAGATTCACACTCTGATTTGGGTCGTTATTATTACTGAAATGTGACTAACGTCGTTCGTTCTCGTGGTTGTCTGAAATCATGGCAGAGCAATCCAGAATCGAGAGGTAAGTCGTCAAGGGCTCAACGCTGGCTCATCTCTGTACGTCTCTTCCTATTCTTCTTCACCAATGAAAAAAAAAAGAGCTCATCACGTCGGAACTCAGTGCAGCATCTCATCGGCATGCTCCAGCGTCTCAAGCGCGAGGGCGACGTGGCGACACAACTAGCCAAGTCAGTAGTGCACAACCCGTGCTCTTTTACACCTTCCAAATCTCCTATCTCCTTGTTCATATTCGAATCCTGAAATTTATATCGAAAGAACTAGAAGCATGGATGCGTGCCCCGTATCTTAATTTGGTCGCGTTTCTTGTTTGAAACTTGCAGTCCGGGCGCACTAAACGAGAAGATCGAGGTGAGGAGTAGTAATAGAGAGTAGTCGTCCATCATTCGCCAACGTCGGAATTTCAATTTCTTGGCCTCTAATAAACGGAGGGAGGAAAAAAATAAAAGTCAATTTCTTGAACGAACATTGCAGGAGATCCAGCAAGAGATCTATTCTTGTCAGCAGCAGCTGCACGTCTCCGAAGAACGCCTCAGGTCAGCGCAGTAAAAACTGAACCAACCCTGCTTCCGTTTTCCTAACCTTGCTTCAGTTGCAGGCTTTTCGAGCCTGCAGACCTTGCCACGCTCGGCTCCACGAGCGAGATCGACGGGCGCGAGAAGTTCCTCACCGACGTCCTCGCTCGCGTCGTCGAAAGGAAGGTACGTAAGTATTGCAGACTACTACACGCTACTGAATATTGCAAACGGGATAGGCTTGCTTGGTAAACCGAAAGGAAATCAGTGATGAACGAACCGAGTCGTAACCATTGCGCAACGAATTTGCAGAACTGCTTGTTGAACAGTCACATGGCCCCTTTCGACGCCACACCACCTGGGATGAAGGTAGAGCACGCCCCGGCGGAGATGTTCGTGCAACCGGAGCAGGTGGAAGGCGCGGGCACGTTCGCCGGCGACGCCGCGCTGTGGGTCGCCGGTGATGAGGGATCGAGCCCCGGCCACCAGATGTTCAGTCCATCGGACCCGATGATGTACCTCAGGTACGTACATGGCTGCCACCTGAGCCTGCAGGACCGAGCAGCAGCTGCGCGCGCCGGCCGCCATGCGTCAAGCCGCGTTACAGAGATGGAGTCATCCTCTGTTTGTTTCAGGGACCAGGACGTGTACGACGCCACCTCCCAGGTGGCCGGGCTGCACGGCGAGGCCGACGCCGACGCCGACGCGTGGCGAGAGGAGTACACCTGCACCGAGCTGCTCTCCACGCTCATCCCAGCCACGCCTTTCCCTCTCATGCCGGTGAGCAACGCCAATGCATCCGGTCCACGGCCGATCGGAGCGCGGCGAGCTGACGTGTTCTTTCTGCTGTTGCAGCACTGCCTGGGACTGGGACCGGATCACCAGTTCCTGCCGATGGAGGAGGGCATGCCGATGGCGGCGCAGGAGCAGGTGGAGGCGTCGGCAAGCTGCTCCTACGTCCCCAGCGACGAGACCGGCACGCCGCCGGTCATGGCGTACGACAGCACCGTAGCGCCGGCGCCAAACGTCGCGGGACCTGACCTCACTTGATCCGATGAGCCCACCGACTACAGTTACAACATCGTACATATCTGAACCACAAGGCACCGCCCACATGTAATCTCTAGAGGGAACGAAATTATCTGTTCATAAAGCGCAACGAAATGAGAACGAACCGTCAGCAGAAGTTGCAACATACGGGTGACTAGACTATCGAGACCCAGGGATCATATTTAGACAGTCCAAAAGTACTCCCTCCATTCCAAAAAGGTTGTCGCTTTGTAGTTCAAAAATGAACTACAAAACGACAACCTTTTTGGGACGGAGAGAGTACAAAAATCAGCATTACGATAACAATTTAACCAAAACCATACTCACAAGCTAGGAATACTTGGAGTTCATACTCCACCAAAATAGGTTCTAGACCGAAATCATAGTGAGAGCGAACTTTTTCAATCATCGCTCCTCCCCCTTTTTGGCAGGTAACAGGAGAGTTCCACTATGTTTCCTCATGACTTTGATGGTTGTCTGGAGCAACCCTCAACACCATCTTTGATCACCAGTTGTGATTCCAAATGATAAAGTTCTGTCCAAAACTTAAAAGTGAGCAAGCATAATAAATGATATCACAAGGATATTTAATCATTTTATCCTCAAAACAGGCTTTGTTCCTGCAATTCCAGGTAGCCCAGCAAACAATAGCAAATCCTAAAACATGGAACGCCTCACCTCCTAGTAACACAACTTTGATCTAGTACTGGCTCACAAAAGTTGGCCTTGATGTACTGCCGAGACAACCAGCAACGATACCCCAAACGACCTTCATAGTATTGCAAGTGAAGAACAAGTGGTCTAAAGTTTCCAATTCGTCAAAAAAGCAACAGGCAATATTACCAACCCAATGTTTATGAATCATAACTTTCATAGTAAGAACCTACTTATGTTCAATCAACCAAAGAAAAGATTTAATATGGGGTGGAAGTCTAGGTTTCAAAATCTTTCTATAATTAAATTTAGATCTATTGCCTTCTAATTTATCATACAAAGATTTTACTGAAAATGTACTAGATTTAGACCAACACCATATGACAGTATCTTCACTATTGGAAATAACCTGACTATTGAGTTTGTCAGCCAGTTCATACCACTCATAAGTAAACCATGGTTAAAATGCCTATCAGAAATAAGGGTTAATACTTAATTTTAAAGATTAGTGATTAATGATCATGATTAGCTACTAATTATTCGGCGGCTGAAATTAAGTAGACTTAATGTATAGCCTATAACATCTGAATCATGATGGCTTTCAAAAAAAAAGTACAACTCTGCACAAGGTGGAGCTTGTAGAATGGTAAAGAGGTCGAATTGGTTCATCAAGCTCCAGGCTGTATAAAAACCACTCAAGTTCCAAAACATCAAGCCGAAGAAACCTAAAAATAACGCACCGTGGAGCACATCCTTCTTCGTGCGCAGCCAGAACATGCAGTTCACAGCTGCCTTGTGCCCCGGAAGCGTCGTTGCGATCTCACCTTTCTGTGCGCAGGAATGCGAGTTTGTATGAATCAGATGAGACGAACAACAAGTGAGACACATGAACAGTTAAAAACCACAGGAGGATAAACGAGGAGTAGGTGCACTAGGGGAGAGAAGAGCACGACGACGTTCTGGGCGCCGAAGGTGACAAGGCCGCACCGCCGCTGGCTCCCCACGAAACGTTCTTTATGTGGTCGCAGCCGACGCCTATTGTTAGCCCTGTTCGCCATGCCACGTCGCCGTTTGAGCAGTTGCTAGGGCCTGATGCGGATGGGCCTCGTCGTGGCCTCCGACCCAAGAATAAAAGTGAGAATTGAGGGCATCGAATGAGCCTGATGTAATAGCTAGCTGGTGACCTATATGTAGGAACGCTGAGAACACGAGAGACTATCGAGAAGGAATGAGAAGAAACTAATCTCGCCTATCTTCTTCCTCCCCACAACACCACTCCTTCTCCGCTCTTCTCCTCCACTCCGATCTACTACCTCCACCTCACAATTGGTATCAGATTCTTGTCGCAACCCTGGGCAACCACGACCACTACACTCGCCATCGGAAGAAGCACGGTGCGATGGAGCCGACGATAAAACTCGATTTGGATGAGGTGGTGAAGCAGATCCGATCGGAATTCGACCAAGCCTTCATTGACTTCAAGCTTGACATCAATCGGAAGGTCTCAGATGTTGCGTCAGCGAGCCAATCCCAGTCGGAGCGCGTCCTCCATCCAGAGTCTTCTATGGAAACCCTGCAGAAGGACATCGACACTTGGAAGCTAGAGTTTGACTCCTCCCTTTCATCCATGAAGCTCGAGGTGTCGAAGCTCAACTCCTTCTTCACTCGCGAAGCACGTGACTCCAGCATTCGTCACCCGGGCGTGCTACCCCTCGAGTCAATCGGCGACCACCCTACTCCTCTGCCTACAGCCAACGACCCGTATGGGCACTGCATCGACAATATGAACCGGGATGTTGGGTTTGGATCAGTTTACACCCATACCCATATCCCCTTCAAGGGTGCGTCTAGTTTATACCCTCCACACGCCTTTCGTTCAGTTGGTTGCATTCCTGATCGTTCTTCTTTGAGTCCGTCCTCATACAAGAGTAGCCTGCCTAAACTGCATTTACCCAAGTTCGATGGATCTAACCACAAATTGTGGAAAAACCGTTGTGAGAGTTATTTTGAGATGTACTCGATTGACCCAGGTATTTGGGTCAAGGTTGCTTCCATGCACCTTGAGGGCTCCGCTGCCTTATGGTTCCAGTCCATGGAAAAGTGGGTAGCTCACTCTTCGTGGGATACCTTTTGCTCACTAATTGTTGATCGGTTCGGTCGCAATCAACATGAGTCCCTCATTAGGCATCTTTTTCACATTAAGCAAACTGGATCTATCACCGAGTATATTGAGCAATTTTCCGTGCTTATGGATCAACTGCATGTCTATGAATCCTTTACAGATCTCATGTTTTACACTACTCATTTTGTTGATGGTCTTCAAGATGACATTAAGGCTACTGTTTTGATTCAACGACCATCCACTTTCGATATTGCCTGCATTTTAGCTTCTTTGCAGGAGGAAATCTCTGACTCATTGGTTAAAAGAAGCTTCCACCGTAGTGATGTTCAGTGGTCACCTTTTGTGGAATCCCCCAATGCCCAGAAGTTCAGTCCATGCACCACCCTTCCTCTGCCCCCCCCCCCCCCCCCCCCCCCCCGGGTGGACAAGTTTCCGACTCCATCTCCTATAGAGGACAAAAAATCTATTGATCTTCCTCGCCACGGAACATCTCAAGACAAGTTGGATGCATTGAAATCATACCGTATGGCCCATGGCTTATGCAAGATTTGTGCTGAAAAGTGGTTTCGTGGTCACAAATGTTCTCCTGCCATTCAGTTACATGCGGTGCACGAACTGTGGGATGTCATCAGCTCTAGTGACACCCCTTCTGACTCTCAGGATCCCATACTAGATGGTCAAGCGTTGATGATCCTCTCTCATGTCGGAAGCTCCGGTCAGGATGCTCCTCGAACACTGAAATTGTATGGTGAATTGCAAGGTTTGAACATATTGATCCTCATCGATAGCGGAAGTTCTCATTCGTTTTTGAGTTCCTTAGTGGCCCAACAAACCCAAGGAGTTACACCTCTCTCGAAGTCGATCAAAGTATCAGCAGCAAATGGAGACACACTCATATGCACGTCTGGACCGAAGGGTGTGTCCTGGTCTTGTCAGAATACCAACTTCACTTCAAATTTCAAGATCCTCTCACTCCACAACTTTGATCTGATATTGGGTATGGACTGGCTATCGCAGCACAACCCTATGCAGGTGCATTGGGGGTCAGAAATGGTTGGCTATTCCGGTTGCAGGATCTATTGTTGTGTTACAAGGTATTCTGACAGATATTCCTCCTAAAACTGTTATACATATCTTCGTCGTGGATAACTCAGAAGTCTCAATCAGACCAACATCTCTTCCTCCAGAGATCCAAAACCTGATTCAGTCTTACTCTACATTATTCGAGCCGCCTACGGGTCTTCCTCCCAGTCGTGCCTGTGACCACACGATTCCCTTACTTCCAGGAGCTCAACCGATCAATATCAGACAATATTGATATCCTACCAAGTTGAAGAACGAGATTGAAGCCCAAGTGCAGGAAATGTTACGTAGTGGCCTCATCCAACCGAGTACCAGCACTTTCAACTCTCCGGTCCTCTTGGTTAAAAATAAGGATAACTCATGGCGTTTTTGTGTCGACTTTCGCCACCTCAATGCCTTGACCCGCAAGCGGCAGTACCAAATACCCGTGATGGAGGACATATTCTATGATCTCTCCGCAGCCTAATGGTTCACTAAGCTAGATCTTTGGTCGAGCTTTCATCAAATCCTCCTTCAGCCAAGTGAGGGTTATAATACGACCTTTTCAACGAACCAGGGCCACTTCAAATTCCGCGTCATGGCATTTGGGTTGACAGGGGCACCGACCACATTCCAGAGCGCACTGAATGCCACACTCGCCCCACTTCTGCGCAAGTGCGTGTTGGTGTGTTTTGATGATATCCTTATATGCAGCACGTATTTTGCTGCACATGTGGCTCATATCAAAGCTAGTGTTCGATCTATTGTTGAATGATCAGTGGAAGGTTAAGTTCACGAAGTGCTCCTTTGGCCAAAACCAATTGTCATACCTAGGTCACATTCTCAGCTCAGAAGGCGTAGCAATAGACTCTGGCAAGGTTTCATCTATCGTTCACTTGCCTATTCCAACGACCTTGAAGGAGCTTCGAAGCTTTTTGGGCATGGCGGGCTATTACCGTCGCTTTGTTCAACATTTTGGCATTCTCAGCAAGCCATTGACCAACCTTCTCCGGAAGAACACTCCTTTTATATGGACTTCAGATCATGACATTGCCTTTCAAGCTCTCAAGTCGCCACTTGCCACAATCCCTGTCCTTGCACTCCCAGACTTCGACAAACCATTTCGTATTGAGACTGATGCTTTTGGGTCCAAAATTGGCGCTGTCTTGATGCAAGATGACCATCCCATCGCCTACATTAGTAAAGCCCTCGACCCTAAGTTCCTCGACTTGTCGCCTTACGAGAAGGAATACATGACAGTTCTTCTCGCTGTCGAGCAATGGCGCCCTTACCCGCAGTACAATGAGTTTGTGATTAAGACAGATCAACATGCTCTCTCCCATCTTTCGGACCAACGCCTACATACGCCTTGGCAACAGAAGGCTTTCACCAAACTTCTGGGTGTGCAATTCAGGATCATGTACAAGCAAGGTTCGGAGAATAGGGTGGCCGACACACTATCTAGAAGGCCCTCTTCCCCTGTTCAAGTGTTTGTAGTTTCTCAGGCTCAACCACAGTGGCTCGACGATGTCCTGTTAAGCTATGAGGATGATCCATACTCTCAGAAGATGCTTGAAGCTCTGTCCCTACGACCATATGCTTTTCCCAATTTTACTCTGCAACGGGGTATTCTCCGTCGTAAGGGCAAAATCTGGATTGGCAGCGACAAGGAAATTCAACACAAGCTCATTTCTTCACTTCACTCCAGTGCAGTCGGGGGCCACTCCGGTATTCCTATCACGGTGCGCCACATCAAACAACTATTCTTTTAGAAGGGCCTCACAAGATCCGTTAGAAACTATCGTAAGGCTTGCACGGTATGTGAACAAGCTAAACCTGACCGATCCCCTTATCCCGGATTGTTGCAGCCCCTGGATGTTCCCACTTCAGCTTGGCAGGTGATCTTGATGGACTTTATCAAAGGGTTGCGTCTTTCTAGCTATGCAAATTGTATCTTAGTGGTGGTTGACAAATTTACCAAGTACACCCACTTCCTTACTCTGCATCACCCCTTCTCTGCATCAACAGTGGCTCGGGTATTCATGGACCACATCTATCAGAGTGTTTTTCCGACAATTCTCCCGATACTACCGTTGGTAGCTCAAGGAGTTTGTAGTTCGGTATTGAGTGCACAGAGATTCCAAAGAATATGGCAAATGGACACAAGGGTTTACATGGTTCGGGCCGCCTGAGCGTAATACCCTACTCCACGGGATGTGTAGCTGTTGTATTGAGCGTCTAAGAGCTTTCAGTCAGAGACTGTATGTGTGCCTGAGGGCCTCCGAGAGTCTGTCTGTTTGTGTCCCTGTCCCCCTGTGTATCGTCGACCAGTCATTTTATAGTACAAAGACTGGTCGTTACACTGTTAGCCTGACCCGACATGTGGCCCCGACGGTTACTAATGTTTAATACATCATTACTGAGATTAATTACCCATAATAGTGTGGTAACGGGACCTGACAGTGCCGTTACTGGTATTAAGGGCCTTCTGATCGTGTGTCATTAATATGATATTAATGACACTTAATCAGGTCTTGAAGTCTTTGATTGCCTCTTGAAAGTTCGAGTCGTTGGGGGTCCTCCAGTGTGCTTGTTGAAGGTCCGGTGGTTGGACACGTGGCAGCTCCGGAGCTTACTGTACAGCACGGGTAGGTCCGGTGCTGTTGTACACGTGTCAGGACTAGAGCTTCCCTCTGTCGGGGGTTAGGTCCGGAGGTACCGCACATGTATTTGGTCCAGAGCTTTCCCATGTGTGGGATGTAGTTCCGGTTGTAGAATACACGTGGCAGCACAAGGACTAACCATAGAAGAGAGGCAGGTCCGGTCCCATATGACACGTGGAACCTTCAGAGGTTTTCAACTCAGTCAGGTGAAGTCTCTTTGGTCTTTTTGTAGTGCCAAGGGGTATACAGTACGCAAGGTACCGACAACATCTATAAACTTCATGGCTTGCCAACTACTACCATTTCTGATCGAGATAAGGTGTTTACAAGCAAACTTTGGCATAATCTTTTCACTTTGGCTGGCGTACAGCTTCGCATGAGTTCCGCTTACGATCCTCAAACTGATGATCAAATGGAGCGGGTTAATCAATGTCTGGAAACCTATTTAAGGTGCTTCGTCCACGCCTGTCCAGCTAAATGGAGCAAATGGATTGGTCTTGCAGAGTTCTGGTACAATACCAGTTACCACTCGGCGCTGGGAAAATCTCCTTTTGAGGTACTTTATGGTCATCAACCAACATATTTTGGTTTATCTACCGTCTCTGTGCCATTTCAGGGTGACCTTTAAGCCTGGCTGCGCGATCGCTCTATTATGTCTGATATGGCTCGTCAACATCTCCTCCGCGCTCAGCAAAGCATGAAGTCCCAGGCCGATAAACACCGCTCTAAGCGTTCATTCTGCATCGAAGACCTGATATATGTCAAATTGCAACCTTACATTCAATCTTCAGTCGCCGGCCGCTCCTGCCAGAAGCTCGCTTTCAAGTTCTTTGGTCCATTCCCTGTCCTGTCTCTCATCGGCTCTGTCGCTTACAAGGTCGATCTGCCACCATCTTCATCAACCCGCCCGGTGTTCCATGTCTCCTAGCTGAAGCCTGCTATTTTCAAGCCCCTGTCGGTAAGTCCTATCTTACCTTATGATCTCTCACAGTTTCAGATTCCTGAGCAGGTTCTCCAGGAGCGACAGATTGTGCGAGGCGGCTCCACAGTGCACCAGGCCCTCATCAAGTGGTCGCACAATCCAGTTAAGCTCGCTGCTTGGGACGATGTCTACATGCTTCGTCAACAGGTTCCGCTGGCGCCGGCTTGGGGTCAAGCTAGGCCTCAAGGAGGGGAGGGGATGTTAGCCCTGTTTGTCATGCTACGACGCCGTCCGAGCAATTGCCATCGTCCGATGCGGATGGGCCTCGTCGCGGCCTCCGGCCCAAGAAGAAAAGTGTGAGAATTGCGGGCACCAAATAAGCTAGTTGGTGACCTATATGTAGGAACGCTGAGAACACGAGAGATTATCCAGAAGGAATGAGAAGAAACTAATCTCACTTATCTTCTTCCTCCCCACGACACCACTCCTATGCTCTTCTCCTCCACTCCGATCTACTACCTCCACCTCACACCTATGAACACCCTCTCCACCTTCACGCCCTTTTCACTCGCCGTGAGCACCAGCGTGTTACCCGGCCGCAGGCGACATCGCTGGTGCAGCTCGGCGCCCACACAGGAACAAACGACGAGTGGGTAATCAAGCTGCACCGTCGTGGCGCCGAACTGAGGCGGCACTGTCCCTGAACCGGTAGAAGGTGGAGACGAGAAGCGGCGCCGTCGGTGGAGAAAGTGAGACGACGGTGGCAGCGGTGCGAGCGGGCCGGAGGGGAGCGTGTTGTGGGCTCGGTGGCAGGTGGGTGTACGGTTGCTTGAGGTCTATCGAGGGAGCGATTTGAGTTTGATCATGCATCTGGCCCAGCCCAATACGCTACGAGGCTGTTAGGCCTTGGCCTTTTATACTGCACAATTCAGCCCATAGAAATGAATTTTTGTTTGAACAATTCGTTGAGCAATCTCCTCGACTCTTGAACGCTTGTGTTGCTTCAAGTCATGGATACTTTAAGGAAAAGAGAAGATGATACTTTCCATTTTGAGTCAAGAATTGTCAGTGGTTTGGAACCGGCAGATCTCCCTACACTGCTAAAGTAATTGGGGAGTTTGATGTTCGGTATGGGCGCACGGAGATTCAAGAAGGTGAGTAGAAATTGACACAGTAGACACAAGAGTTTACGTGGTTCGGGCCGCCTGAGCGTAATACCCTACTCCACGGAGGTGTTGGTGTCGTATTAGCTGTTTGAGCTTGTGTTGAGCGTCAATGACGTGTGTCTCTAGCCCCTTAACGTGTCGTCGGCCTGTCCTTTTATAGTACAAGGGCAGGTCGTTACAAATTAGCCTGTCCCGACATGTGGCCCCGGCGGTTACTAGTATTGATACACGTTTAATTGCTCTTAATGACCCTGTAACGGGCTTTGACACCACCGTTACTAGTGTTAAGATCGTCCATTTAAGTGTCATTAATATGGTATTAATGACACTTAATCGGGTTTTGAAGTCCTTGGCTCTCATTTGAAGATCCGGAGCCGTTGCGGGGTCTTCCGGAGGTTAGAGGCTGAAGATCCGACGATTGGACACGTGGCAGCTCTGGAGCTTGCTCGGGGAAACAGGTATCTTCGGGGCTACCAGACATGTGTCAGGTCCGGAGCTTCTCTCGGTCTGGGGTTAAGTCCGAAGGTGCCGTTTCGGTACATGGCCCGAAGCTTCCCCCTTATGGGCGGTAGCTCCGGTTTGGTAGTACACGTGGCGACCCAGGGATTAACCATGTTGGAGAAGCGGGTCCGGTTATGTCTGACATGTGGGCCTCCGAGGGTCTTCAAACCAAGTAGATGACTTTCCTTTGAGATCTTTGTAACCTCAAGGGATGTACGGTTTCTAGGGTACCGACAGTGGCCCCCTGGACCTACCTCCGGGGAAGATCACTGGGGTGAAGTCATTCCGCCGGAGGTGGGTCCATCCTCTTCAATCTTGAACTGAGTCTTCAAGGGTCTTTGAAGGTGCCGTTGGCAGAAATTTATAGTTAGATCCCCGCCTCGTGGCGCACCTCGTGCGACAGATGAGATCTTTGACGTGCGAATCTCACGCAATTGAAGGTCGCCAGTTCCCAATACGAAAACTGTATCGGTTCCGCGCGCCTTGTCAGGCCGCCGCCTTTGGGTTTCCCGCCTCGTGATGACAACCGTTCGCCTGGGTAAGAGCCTCGACTTGATCGTCGGGGTGGTCCCGGGCCCTCTTGTCATCGGCAGGGTGAAATTTTTGAATGGTATCTTTGACTTTCCTTGCGGTTTCCATCCAAGCGTTGCGAGGGCTTACTTAAGAAGGAAAGTGCGCACCGTCGGGAGTTCTTTACGCCTCTCATCCGATCTTGCACTCAAACTCCCAACTCGTGCTTCGCTCTTCTTCTCTTGCCTAGCCGTGCCGCGATGGAGTTGGGTCTTCGCGAGAGTCGCTTGAAGACTAACGGCGATTTGAAGAAGGTCCGGGCCCTCATGGGGTGGTCCTCGGACTTCTTCAACCGCTCAGTCCGTGCCGGCGGAGAGCTCCCCTTCGAGAAGGAGCACGCCGGCGAAATGGTGTACTTTTCCTCGTACACCATGGTGGGATTGATCCCGCCTTTTTCTTCCTTTTTCTTGATGCTGTTAGACTTCTATGGTCTGCAGTTATACCACCTTGGCCCTCACTCCATTCTCCTCATGTCTATCTTCGTCCACTTCTGTGAGATGTGGGTGGGCATCCCCCCTGCATTGAACTCTTCCGGACCTTCTTCACCGTCCACACCACCGGCCGGAGCAATGAGTACCTTGGCTTCTACTACTTTGTGAAGCGCAAGAAGTACCCATTCAAGTACCTCCGGTCGTTTCCTTCTGAGAAGTGGGATGACTGGAAGAAAGACTGGATAGTCGTCAGGGTGGAGGAGCACGAGAGGCTGGAGCTGCCCGATAGTCTGCCCGGCATCGACACGACGATCTGGAGTGAAGCTCCGGTGCTGGCGGAAGCTTTCACCCCTGCTTTGACCAGGATCCGCCAATGCGTGGAGGGAGGATTGACTCCTCAGGCGGTATTTTGCATTTTCCTGGTCAACAGGTGGGCACCGCTGTAGAGGAGGGAGAAACTCGCTTGGGCCCTCAACAGCGTGATGGACGACGACCGGGTCGAGACCGGGTTGAAGTCCAACATGGTGGGGAAAACCTTGGAGTTCCACCTCAAGAAATTCCAGCACGGCATCGACGTCGACGGTGATGACTTGACTCCCCCGTCGGCCTTCCTCCCTCTGAACGTGGAAGTGGAGTTTAGCAGGGAGCTCCGGCGAAAGATGCCCGTACTTGACGACCTTGGTGTCGTCGAGAGAAGATCAACCACCCGGGTGGCGATCTCCGGAATGCCCGAAGATGGCTCTGTTCCTGCCCCAAAGCCTAGGGTCGAAGTCGTCGGCAAGGGCAAGGAGCTGGCGGATGAACCAGAGAGCCGGAAGAGGAAGCTGCAGCATGCCGACGGAAGGTCCGTCAGGCCCGCTACTTCCACCTCGGTTCCTTCTCCCCGGAGGGGAAGGTCTTCTACCACCGTGGTGACTGTCCCCATAATGGGGTCCTCCCGGAACGAGACCGTTCCTGCAGTGGGGTCCTCCCGTAGCGCCTCTGTTCCCGCGGTGGGATCCTCCTGGGGTGTTAGCTCTGGGCGCGCGACTCCGACACCTGGGCCGGTGGAGGCCTCCAGGTCCGTGGGTTCCTCCCGATCGAGGAGAGCCTCGACCTGGGAAACGCCCGTGGCTGCGACAAGTTCTGGGGGGCCTTTCAGAGCTTCTACGCCGACTATGGCCAGCCCAGAACGCCCGGGAAAAAGGTTCCGCGCAAGCTGGTGCGGAAGACTCCCAAGGTAATTTTTAATCTCTACCTTGGACAATTATTTTAATTGTAGCAACTGTTTGTTAATTTTCTTCGTTCATCATCTGCAGCGTTCCCAAGAAGGGGAGTGAGGCTCCATCCCCAGCCACAGTGTCTGAGGCCGTAAGGGTGGGAGCTTCTGCTCCTGTCCCGGTGTCGCCCCAAGTGGTGGTTGAAGCTGCGACAGCTCCGGCGCCGGCTGTCGTGGTCATGGACCTCGACTCATCCCCAGAAGTTCCCGTGGTAGCGCCGGACCACGGAAGTTAAGATGCGCCAGCGGCACTTGTCTCGGAGGTTGAAGCTCCGGGTCCTGGTGCTGCAATGATGGAAGCTCCGGCTGTTGAGCCGGAGGAAGTAGTAATCCAGGCCTCTGAGACGGAAAGTGTCGAAGCCCCGGCGGTTGAGCCGGAGGTGGCTGAAGCCCCGGCATGCGAGCCGGAAACCGAGGTAGTTCCGGCAGTTGAGCCGGCTACCTCCAAAGCACCGGCTGCTGAGCCGGTCATTGTTGGAGCTCCGGTCACAGGGCCGGTCGAAGTTGAAGATCTTTCGGCTCCTGAGCCGGTTGTTGAAGAGGTGACGGAGCTCGAGCCTCCCTCGGAAGAGGTACCCAGATTGGAGCTAGTAGCGGCTCCTGCTCCGGAAGCGACGACGTCGGAGGTACCTGCGGCCGAGCCGGAGTGCCCAAGCGAAGTCGCTGGCCCCCTGCCTGAGGGGGTGAACGAAGAGTTGGTGGCGGGGCCTTCTTCGATGGCGACTGAGGACATCCTGGAGGACGGCCCTAGTGCCTTGGAAACTCAGGGGTCCTCTCTCGTGGAGTGGGACCCAATTTTTGTATCTGAAGACCCGCTGGAACCAGCGGAGGAGACCCCAGCAGGTCTGGAACCCATCCTGTTGTCACTTTCTATTGACAACGCATGTTCCAGTCTGCGTCAAGTCCAATTGGCCTTCTTCCACGACAGCAAGGCTCTTGAAGAGGAGCGCCAAACCCTTAGGCGGTGGCGTAACCGGCTCTACTTCGAGACCAAGCTGGCGCAGTCGAGGCTAGCGGATGACAAGGAGTGGATCAAACGGGAGAAGATCCGCCTGGAGTACTGGGGCAAGTTGCTGGATGACAGGGAGAGTATGACTCGTGCCCTCGATGCTCAATCCCAGGAGATCTACGATCAGGCCAAAGCAGCCAATAATGCGGCCTATGCACGCCATGAGCAGCTTGAGGCCATCAACACTGCACTCATCAAGCGCCGAGAGGCACTTGAAGAGAGGGAGAAACGGCTCGAGGATGAAGAGAAGAAACTCCTTGAGCTGCGGGATGATGTCCTGAGGAGGGAAGAGGAGCTCGCCGAGAAAATAGCTCTGGCTAACAAGGGCCTCGAGGAGCACGCCAAGAAATTGGAAGAGCGCTGCCAAGAGGAAGAGGAGAAGACCTGGGTGCGAGGGCAGGAACTCTACGAACAAGGGTGTGCCCTTGCTGTCTGGGAGAAGAAAGTGAGGGGTAGGGAGAAGGACCTGGTTGACCGCCAGAACAAGATCCACCTCCAGGAGGGGGAGCTCGGAAAACTCGAAAGGCGGGTTGCTGAAAAGATTCAACAAAACGCCAAAGAAGTTGAGCGCCTCGCGCGTGAGAATTCCGAACTGACGGCGGCCAGGAGATCCCTGGAAGAGATGAAGGGCTTGAGGACTGCGGACTCCCTACAGATTTGGGAGTTCCTGGGCAAGGCCAACGACGCGCTGACACCGATGGGTTTTAGCCCCGTGCGCCCGGATGATCCGGAGCCGGAGCCGGACCTAGCGCTGCACGCGTTGAGCGCAGCAGGTAGCAAGCTCTCCAAGGTGGGCGATGTCATCGCGGACCAACTGGAGGTTGAGGGGCAATCCCTGGCGAAGAACGTCGCAGAGTATGTGCTGACGTGCTACACCAGCCGGAACTCCCAATTTCCTCTGGACCCGGTGCTTGAAGGCCCCGTCGAAGGAGAAGGCGAAGCTACCCGAGCCAGCGTATCGGAGGTTGCCCAGAAGGTCACCCAATTCTTCCATAGGGTCTAGGACCATCTCTGTAATTCTCACTTGTATTTTCTCTTCTTCTTCCTCAATTTTGTAATCCCTTGTCTCCAGATGTAATCTCTTGTCTCCAGATAAATGAAATCTCCAAATTTTGCGAATTTCACTTTTTGTCTTCAACACTTTTATCTTCACTTGGCCCCCTGGTAGATGTACACAATTTGATTGTGAACATGTACCAAAAGGATATTGTGTTTTGTTGAAGACTCATTTGCTCCAAACTTGTAGAATTTGGGTCCGAAGTCTTCGATAGTGAAGGCCCCCTGAGGCTGTCGGAGCTTAGAAGCTCCGGTATTGTCTATCGCTGGAGCTTAGTAGCTCCGGCAATAGTCTCTATCAACGCGTAGAGCATTGATAGTTAACCCTCCGGGGTGTCGGAGCTTAGTAGCTCCGGCAGTGACCTTTGCCAACACTCAGTTCGTTGGTAGCAGACTCCATTTGCGGGGTCTTCTCACCATCTTTTATTTAGCGTCGATGGCTGGCCCCCTTAGGGGAGTCGGAGCTTATTTAGCTCCGGCTTTCCTCCATCAACGTAGACTTTATTTTTCCTGCACACTTAAGCCAAGAAAAATAGTAAAATTCGTTCCTTGTCTATAATTTCATCGCGGCTTACGATTCTCAAGAAGACTTTAAGTCAAACGCGATTTTAAATACAGCCGAATGCGTTGTCTTTTCTTCTAGATTCAACTGTCCATGGACCCGCCTTACTTCGGCCTGCGGAGTGTAGGTAGAGTGGCGTACTTAGGGTGCTTGACCAGGTTAAGTCGATAGCACACTCCAGCCCTAGATTGGCTTGGCGACTTTCAAACGAGTTGGCCATGAACGATATTTGAATCCAAAAGAACTGACAATACAACTCGAATCGTACATAAACCGGTCGAACTAAAATTTCTTAAGAATTGCACGTCTTTGTTATAGATAAGAAAGAGAAAAATAAAAATGTTGAGCCTGTACAAAATAAATGCACGTGGAGTCTATTTTGCATGAAGATGTCTTTCATTATAGGTCCGAGGTACAGGGGAAACAAGTACACTTTTAGGGTACGGAACCAGGCTAAGCGTGTTTCATTTCTCGTTTGACCCAGAGTAGTTAGCCGCACTTTTAGTCCTGAGACTGTGACAAGTGTTGCATGAGCTTTGCGGACCTTTCGGGAAAGGTCCGGCTACTCTCCCGGAGGGACTACCCGACTCTGTACAATGACTCTATAACATACACCTCAAGTTACTCAAGACTCACCTCCGTGGTATTAAGTGTAGAACTTACGGAGGTGCTCGATGTTCCAAGGATTTGGGAGAGGTGTCCCATCCTCGGTAGCCAAGCGAACGCTTCCGGGACGGGATACTTTAATCACTCGGAAGGGTCCCTTCCAGCCGGGGGAGAGTTTGTTTAACCCTTCTCTGGATTGTATTCTCCGTAGCACCAGATCGCCTTCCTCGAGTTGTCGGTTGTGTACATGCCGCTGGTGATAAAGCCGTAGGGCTTGACGATATCGGGCATTCCGAACAGCTGCTTGGCACCTTCCCTCCTCAAGGAGGTCTAGGTCTTCACGCCGGAGCTGGTCCTGCGCGGCCGAGAGAACCTCTGGATGAATGACCGCAAGGATTCTCCCCCTTTTTGCACGACTGCAAAAAGGTCCAATTCAGTGCCTGGTCGGGTGTATGAACTCCCGAAGTTGGTAGTGAACTGATGACACAGCTCCTCCCAACTGTTGATAGAGTTGGGTGGAAGACTCATAAAACAGGACCTGGCAGTCCCAGTTAAGGCCACTGGAAAGTAATTGGCCATCACGGCCTCGTTTCTTCCGGCTCATAGGATTGCAGTGGAGTAGATTTGAAAAAATTCGGCAGGATTAACAGTCCCGTCAAATTTTTCCGGCAGGTGAGGCCGAAACTTTTGTGGCCATCTAACCATGCGCAGATGCATGGCCAAGGCTGAACAGCCTCCTCCTACTCCTTCAGGAGTAGAAAGGTCCTGAGCTTCCTATCTTTCACGGGCACGCTCAATATGGACTCGGCCGTCATGCTGACGGTAACGGCGATCAAGCTCCGCCCGGAGGTCGTGAGTCGAAAGCCTGGATACCGTATGAGTGCGTCGTGCCCCGGAGGGCAATGACGTCACTTGTTGTGATGTAGCACGTCTCCTACTATTGGAAACGTGCGGACCAAGTCTTCCAGACAAAGTCCACCGCTGCGACGGGGCTCGTCCTGAAGGAGGAGGACCCTGGTTGCTGAGGCGTTCGGCTGCTGCTGCAACCAAATGCTCCACATCGGCCCTCCACTGCTCCAGTGCATCCCGGGATGCATCCAGGGGTGGTGGGCGTTGGAGAAGAGCACGCGCTGCATGAAGCGTGTGTTCCGGGTTGTCATGATTTGCCGACGTAGTGATTGACGCTGGCGCACCATCACGCTGCCCAACACGATTTGCTGGAGGAGACGGTGGTGGTGGGAGTGTGACTCCTGCTGGTGCTGAGGCTCCTGCTGGTGGCTGCCTATTGGAGGGATTGCCTCCAACAGCCTGAGCAGCAGGTTGGCCGTTGGATGATCCAGCAGCAGAGTTCACCATTCTCGAAATCTCAGACGCCCCTACCTGACACGCCAACTGTCGGTGGTTTGGAACCGGCAGATCTTCCTACATTGCTAAAGTAATTGGGGAGTTTGATGTTCGGTATGGGCGCGCGGAGATTCAAGAAGGTGAGTAGGAATTGACACAGGAGACACAAGAGTTTACGTGGTTCGGGCCGCCTGAGCCTAATACCCTACTCCACGGAGGTGTTGGTGTCGTATTAGCTGTTTGAGCTTGTGTTGAGCGTCAATGGCGTGTGTCTCTAGCCCCTTAACGTGTCGTCGGACTGTCCTTTTATAGTATAAGGGCAGGTCGTTACAAATTAGCCTGGCCCGACATGTGGCCCCGACGGTTACTAGTATTGATACACGTTTAATTGCTCTTAATGACCCTGTAACGGGCTTTAACAGCACCGTTACTGGTGTTAAGATCGTTCGTTTAAGTGTCATTAATATGGTATTAATGACACTTAATCGGGTTTTGAAGTCCTTGGCTCTCCTTTGAAGATCCAAAGCCGTTGCGGGATCTTCTGGAGGTTAGAGGCTGAAGATCCGACGATTGGACACGTGGCAGCTCCGAAGCTTGCTGGGGGAAACAGGTAGCTTCGGGGCTACCAGACACGTGTCAGGTCCGGAGCTTCTCTCGGTCTGGGGTTAAGTCCGGAGGTGCCGTTTCGATACATGGCCCGGAGCTTCCCCCTTATGGACGGTAGCTCCGGTTTGGTAGTACACGTGGCGACCCAGGGATTAACCATGTTGGAGAAGCGGGTCCGGTTATGTCTGACATGTGGGCCTCCGAGAGTCTTCAAACAAAGTAGATGACTTTCCTTTGAGATCTTTGTAACCTCAAGGAGTGTACGGTTTCTAGGGTACCGACAAGAATGATATAGTTTTTTCACTTAATATTCTCCATTAATTAATTTACAAGTACAAATACAGCTGGAATACAGAATTACAAGTTATAATCTGATGTAATCAACAATAAACTACTTACTGATACACTAATCACACTATCTTATTACATCTCCAAAAATCCACGGCTTCCATATCCAGTGCTTGCTAATTCTCCGCTAATTGCTATACCTCCTATTAGCACTTCGATGAGTAAGTTCAGCTAGAGCAGTCGGACATGGCGAACGAGCAGCTGGACGAGCCGCCCTTCGCCATCGGGCTCCTGGCCGGCGACTGCTGCGCAGCCGGTGCCGCGGCGGCGTTGCAGCAGGCTGTCTGTTCCTTCCCCTGGTCGCCGCTCTCGTCCGGCCGCCTGACCTCCGTCAGCAGCGCGACGACGTCCTTCATCGCCGGCCGGTCGTCCGCGCGGTGCGCGATGCAGAGCATGGCCACCGAGAAGACCTGCAGCATCTCGTGCACCTGCGCCTCCGGCTTCCCGCGCAGCCGCGGGTCTAGGAGCTCTGCCGTGCTGCGCTTGGCCTGCACGTGCTCCCGCACCCACTGCACCAGGTGCGTGCCGCCCGGCAGCGTCGGGTCGAGCGGGTGCCTTCCCGTGAGAATCTCCAGCACCACCACGCCGAAGCTGTACACGTCGCTCTTCTCTGTGATCCGTTGCATGGACGCATACTCTGTTTGACACACCACGAAGAACAGAAAAAATCAGGAAATTATGTTCATTTTTTTCGGCGTTCCACCACGATAAACTGTCACGATTCGAACAAGAGATGTTCTGACCTGGTGCGATGTAGCCGTACGATCCGGCGATCCGTGGCTTGGACGAGTCCAGCTTGGCGGAGCCGGCCGCGACGGCGCCGGACAGGACGCGCGCGAGCCCGAAGTCAGCGAGGTACGGCTCGTTCCGGGGCCCGAGCAGGACGTTCATGGCCTTGACATCGCCGTGCAGGATGGCCGGCAGGCAGTCGTGGTGCAGGTACGCGACGGCGTGCGCGACGCCGAGCGCGATGTCGTAGCGCGGCGCCCAGTCGGCGGCGCCCTTGACGCCACCGCGGTGGAGGAACCCGCTGAGGCTGCCGTTGGGGAGGTAGGCGTAGAAGAGCAGCTTGGTGCTGCGGTTCGCGCCCCACCCGAGCAGGCGCACGATGTTGCGGTGCCGGATGGAGCCCAGCGCCGAGATCTCGTTGCGGAACGCGCCGGCCTCGTCGGACGACCACATCTTCTTCACGGCCAGCGACTCCCCGTTCGGGAGCGCCACGCGGTATACCACGCCCGAGCTGCCCGTGCCGATCACGTTCGCCGACGTCAGCGACCGCACCACGTCGTCCACGGAGAAGTCAAGCTTCTGGTACAGTGTCACCTCCCACGTCTCGCCGGCGCCGTGGATGGTGCCGTCGCGGCGGCGAGAGCGCGCGAGCGCGTAGGTGGCCGCAAGGAGGAGAAGCGCGCTCGCCACGGCAAGGATCGTCATGGCCAGCTTCAACGCCGAGATGGACGCTCGCCGGGAGGCCGCGTCGTCGGCCCCGGTGCCGACGACGAGCAGGTGGTTGCCCGTGATGTCGCTCAGCGGAAGCTTCTGGAAGAAGGGCGTGTCCGGGAGCTCACCGGAGAACGCGTTGAAGGAGATGTTGAGCGTCACGAGGTTCTCCAACCTCGCGAGCGGAGCAAGGCTGCCGGAGAGTTGATTGTACGACAAGTCGAGGGAGCCGAGCTTATCGAGCTCGCCGAGCTGCGACGGAATCTCCCCGGAGAGACGGTTGCAGCTGAGGTTGAGCGAAATCTCCAGCGATGGAAGTTTCCCAAGCTCCGGCGGGATGCCACCGGAAAACGCGTTGTTCCCCAGGTCGAGCAACTGGAGCTTCTCGCAGGAACCGAGCTCCGGCGGTATGCCGCCCCAGATCCGGTTCTTCCCGAGATTAAGCTTCGTCAGCTCCGGCAGCAACCCGATTCCGGGGCCCAGTAGTCCAGCGAGCTTGTTGTCGGAGATGTCGACGATCTGGAGACTGCGGGGCAGCTCGTCCGGCAACGTGCCGGACAGAGCATTGGAGTGCAGGTCCATGAATTCGAGGTTGTCGCACCCGGACAACGCCGCTGGCAAGGGGCCGACGAGGCGGTTGTTGCCCAAGTCAAGGAAATTGAGGTTCTTCAGGTTGCCGATCTCCGCGGGTATCGTTCCAGACAACCGGTTGTCGTTGAGCCGGAGCCGGTAGAGATTGGTGCAGTTGCCGATCTCCGGCGGAATGAACCCGGAGAGCTCGTTGTTGAGAAGCAGTAGCTTGGTAAGGTTCTGCAGCGCGAACAGTTCCCTCGGGACAGAGCCGGTGAGGTTGTTGTACGAGAGGTCCAGCGACTGCAAGCCCTCGCACTGCGCCAGGTTCGCCGGCACGGGGCCGGTGAGCCGGTTCTGCCACGCGTAGAACAGCGTCAGGTTGCGCAGCCTCGGGAAGTCGATGTCGATCTCCCCGGTCAGCTCGTTGTTGTCCACCTCGACGTCGGTCAGCGACGTGCAGTTGGAGAGCTCTCGCGGTATGGTACCGGCCAGCTTGTTCGTGCTGAGCTGCAGCTGCTGCAGGTTTGGCAGCGTGCCGAAGCTGCTCGGGATAGTGCCCGTGAGCATGTTCAGCGACAGGTCGATGAGCACGAGCTCCTTGCAGTTGCCGATCTCCGGCGGGATCGTGCCGACGAGCTGGTTCTGCCACAAGAGCACCGTCTGTATGTTGCGAAGCCGGCCGAGCTGCGGCGGGATCGGGCCGGATAGGGAATTCTGGTACAAGTACAGACTGGTAAGCTCGTTGCAGTTGCCGATGCTCTCCGGAATTGACCCGGTGAGCATTGCGGTATAGATGGCGATGGTCTGGATCTTCTTGAGCTGGCCGATCGTGTCGGGGAGGCCCCCGGACATGCCGGTCTCAGCGAGGCCGAGCATGGTGAGCTCGGTGCACCCGCCAATCTCCGACGGCAACGGGCCCTTCAACGCTTGGTTCCCGCCGGCGCGCAGCACCTGCAGCTTCTTTAAATTGCCGATGCTCGCCGGGATCACGCCGCTCAGCTCGTTGTCGTAGAGGGTAAGGTACGTCAGGCTAGTGAGGTTGCCAATGTCGTCGGGAATGGTGCCCCGCAACGAGTTGGTGTTGAGCGCCAGAGACTGGAGCTTCCCGAGCCGGCACAGCTCCGCCGGTATCGCGCCCGAAAGCTGGTTTTTGCTCAGGTCAAGTGTGGTCAGCTCGGCGAGGTCGCCGAGCTCCTTGGGGATCGCGCCGGTGAGGTTGGTGCCGGAGAGCACCAGCGTCTTCAGCGACGCACTCAGTGGCTGCAGGTCCGCCGGCAGCGCCCCGCCGAGGTCCGCCGACTTGATGCTCAGCGATACGACGTCGCCGCGCGCGTCGCACGACACGCCGAGCCACCGGCACGGGGACGCGTCCGACGCCTTCCACGAGCCGAGCGCGGCGGAGCCTTTCATCGAGTTCTTCCATCGCAGCAACGCCTGGCCTTGCTCGTTGACGCAGTGGCACGGCACGAGAAACACCGAGCAGACGCACACGAGCAGAGCAAGAAGCCTCCTGGCTCTGGTGGTGCGCAAGCGTGGAGGCATTGGTGGTGTGGGCCGTGTGGCGTGTGCAGGGAGGCAGCGCGAGGCTGGAGTGGTGGCGCCTCCTAGTTGCCTTGGGATTGTAGAGGGGGAACATACGATTTGTTTATAGCTCAAAGGGTTTGGAGATCTGGATCCAAATGAGGAGCAGCTTAGCAATAGATTAGCTTTTGAATGATACTCTTTTCAATAAAACTGGATTTCATTAGGTTCTGTGGCTTGTACTGTCTCAAGCTACTGTACCTACCACTGATTTTTTTTTAGATTCGTGCATTGTAACACCCAAGTTTTGGAGAAAAAAAAAAGATAAAATAAAATTTTCAAGAGCTATAAAACAATTTCTTTGAAATAAAATTCATATAAGGCAAAGTGCATCATGTTTTATTTAATGTGTGAAAATTTTCAAATTTGAATTCGTTAGAATTTTAATTTTAAAACTCAAATCATAAAAGAAAAGAAAAACAAAACAGAAAAGAAAAAGAAAAGGAAAAACTTACTTGGGCTGCCCAAACCTCTTCCCGGCCTAATTCCCCTCTCTCCGAGCGCCAGCCCACTCTCGAGTCCGCGCCATTCCCTCTCTCCCTCTCTCTGCGAGCGGGGCCCGCGCATCAGCTCCGTCTCCCTGGAACCGCCGCGCGCTGTAACGGCCGAGCACCGCGCCGCCCACTCATCCCCTCTTCAATGTCGACGGTTTCACCCTCAATCAAGCACCGCATCGTACCCATGATTTTCGCCATGCGTTACTCCTTTGACCCCCCTATAAAATCCGGCCGATCCCCCCCCCCCCCCCCCCCAATCACTTGCCCCGACGTCTCAAACTCTAGCCGCTGACGAGCTTGGTTATGGCGCCACTGTTCCCGTCGGTTCATCCAATTTCTTGCCTCGGGAGTTTGCCTAACGTGTGCGCCATGTCTTCAGGAGCTCGCCGAACATCATCGGTCGGGGGAAAACGTCGTTGCGTCACCGACTTCGTCGGGCGCCGCCGAGACCCGCCGTCGTTCGTCGTCGCTGTTCGATCTCCGTCCCTTTTCTGACCTCGCGACAACCTCCGGTGAGATCCCCTCGCCCTCTCCTTTCTTTTCCGCCCAAGAAGTGCTCCGGTTGCTTTCTAGTTTCGTGTTTCGGCCGCCGCCAGCAAGAATGCTGCCGTGGGCGCTCTGCGCCGCCGTGCGCCGCCGCCCCGGGGCACCGTGGGTGACGTGGCCTCTCGACAGCCGCCCGTTTCAAACGTGCGGCCAAGATTAGATCCCAACATAACCCCTCGGTCTTTAAAATCTGGGCCCTCCATTTTAAATCCTACGACCCATATTCGAAGCCCCATAACCTTTGGAAACTTTTCCAGATAACCCCTAGATAATTTTAAATAATTACAGATTGGCCCAGGAATTTACAAAACAAACCTTAACCTTTCTGGAAATTAGGAAATAACTGTAAAATGATATAAAAATTATTTTAAAGCCCCTTGAATATTAGAAAATAGCAAATAAATATTACAAAATTATAGAATAATCCCTGGACTTTATAAAAATAGCTTTTAGCCTCTGGAATAATTTTATTTTTGTAGAAAAGCCTCTGAAAATTCCAAAAATTAAGTAAAAGTCGCTAATTTATGAAAAATATTATAAAAACAGTTTTATAAATATTTTTAATTATATTCAATTCTATAATATTTTTATTAATTAATTTAAATTGCTGATTTATGCATAAAATGCTTTATAAGTATATTTAATCAATAGAAATTAATTTACACATAGAAATAAATATTGAAAATGGTGTAAAAATTGAAAAATGCACATTTTATGTTATTAATCCATTTTAAGCATATTTTGAAGGAGAAAATTTCCTAGAAAATAGTAATAGGTTTCAAATAAATTTAAAAATTGTATAAAAGTTTCTAAAAATATGTTTTACTCAAATTATTTCATTTAACTCCAAGATTCTCAATAAATGGTTTATGCCTATTACTTAAATTAACCATAAAATCATGAAATGCATAGGATTTTATGTTTATTTAATTGTGTTGTATGCATTTTGTGATTGTTCTTATTGTATATTATTATTTTTGTTGTGCAACATCGTATCTAGAGTCGGGGCCAGAACCGACCTTCAATCTTCAAGAGTATCAGTTTCCTATCGACCATCAAGCTTACTCTGGAGGCAAGTTCCTTGACCATCTTGCACCATTTTGTTAAGTTTTAGTTAGATGCATGCTAAATTTAAAAGATGAATCCTATGCTATGTTTTCTCTAGATTTTCCATAGTATTCCTTGTCGACATGGTTTGGGTGGTTTACTATTAACTAGTTCACGCTTAGCCATGCTTAATGGATTATGAACAACTTATCTACATGTTATATTTGATTTATTATGATTCATGAATTGTTGGCAATAATGAAATTAGTGGATATGAATCTGATAGTGGGTGTTGATTGGTATGGTGCATGCGTGCACAAGACCTTGGTTTGGGGGCTTGACACATATCAGATTCTAAGCATCGGTTTATGGAGGAGGTTGCTAAGCCTTACAGTATCACCACAGGGTTGTATATGGGACAACTTGATTTAGTAATTTGGTCTCTCCCGATGCAGCGTTGGTAATCGTACGAGCGGGGAATTGGTTCAGATTACTGCCTTGGGATCCGCATGGATCAAGAGGGGGCTTCTCCTGGCAGAGGGAAAATAGACTCTAGGTGCCGGAGCGGTGAAACCTTAGAGTATTGTAAGTGCATCTAGGTCCCTTGTGGGTTTTGGTGGATTGATGATAAACCATTAAAGTGCTAATGAACTTGGTTGAGCATGAGCGCAGATCCGGAGTACGGAATGGAGCTTTGAAGAAAGACGGCAAAAGGAGAAAAGTTGTGGCGAAGAAGAATAGAAATAGGGTTTTCTATTTTCTCCTTGAGTCGTAGCAAAAACCGTACTATTAAGAGGGACACGACGCGTAGACACTTAGTGAGTCATTCGGGTGCTCAACCCCTTAGTAGAAGATTTTAGTAGGGCCTTTGTGGCTTGGGCGGACTTGTCTGACTTGTAATGTCAGACATGTCCGAATTCTCCCTGTTGGAATTCGGACATGTCCGAATCTGTAAGTCAGACATGTCCGAATTGGCACTGGAAGGGTTCCAGTGAGGGTTCCAGTGAAGTTTCGGACTTGTCCGAACCTGAGGGTCAGACATGTCCGAGATGGATCTGTTCCCAGGGACTAAGGAAAATTTTCTAAGTCCCAGAGAGTCAGACTTATCTGAGTTCTATCTCCAGAATTTCAGACATGTCCGAGATTGTATGTCAGACATGTCTGAAGTGGTTTTGGTCAGACAAGTCTGAAGTGAAAGGTCTGACCTTTGAGGTCAGACATGTCCTACATTGTGTCAGACATGTCCGACGCGGGATGTGTCAAAAGGCTCTAATGACTTTTTGGAGTATAAATAGGTGGTGGTTTCGACCCACCAACTATGCCTAACACCCCTAAACAGTTCTGAATGCCCATTTGAACTCAAGAACCTCTCTCCACTTGTTCTTCACCTCTAGAGCCCAAATTCGAATTTTTGGGAGAGTGAAGAGTGATTTGTGAGGATTGGGAGAAACGGTTTGTTGATGGGTTGAGCAACGTGTGATTCGCTAAGTTTCTTCGTGATTGCGTGTTTGTTGCTCTTGGGGTTCTCCCCTAGACGGTTAGGCGTCGCCCCGCGATTTCTTTGTGATCTCTTGTAATCGGGGAGTTTGTAACAATCTTTGTGATAGTGGAAGATCGGGAGTTGGCCCTTGGGGCAACTCGTGAGGGGAAGGCTAGAGAAGGCCTGGTCCCTTGTGGACTCCTCAACGGGGACGTAGGATCCTTTGTGGTTCCGAACCTCGGGATAAAATCGTTTGTCTCTTGTTGTTCTTTCGTTCACACAAGTTTTGATTCTAGTGTTTTTCCGCGTGCTATCTCTCCCTCAGCTTTCTTTCTACTCCATACTTCGTGTAGAACTGCTAGGGATCGATATCTCTCACTAGATCGCTTAAAAATTGGATTTTTGGTCTAATCGTGCAGGTAAGCTCGGACTTATCCGACCCAGGTCAGACTTGTCCAACTTAGGTCAGACAAGTCCGACTAGAAGTCAGACAAGTCCAACTTCTCTGTTTTCAGAACTCTGATTTAAGTTTAAATTATCGATTATCGCCTATTCACCCCCCCTCTAGGCCGCCTTTCAATTGGTATCAGAGCAGGTTTCTCCGGAAGAGACTAACATCTCGGAGAATCGATGGCGGAAGAAAGGAACAAGGATGATACCTCATATGTCGAGGGTGAAGGCTCAATTGACAAGAACTACGACGTTCTTCTTGATGATCCGAAGGACGACGAAGAAACTCACCAACTCAAGGCGAAGCTTCGGGAGAAGCTAGAGAAACAACCCAAGATCAACAAAGAGAAGGAGAAGAGTAATGATGACTATACTCAAACTCACTTTGATTATGATCGTCTTCATGCTAACAATCACTATTTGTCTATTCCACTTGGCAAACCTCCTCAATTCAATGGAAATGACTATTCAATGTGGAAACACAATATGAAGATGCATTTAATCTCTTTGAATCCTAGTTTGTGGCAGATTGTGCAAACCGGAGTTCATATGCCAAGGAATGAGGAAGATGTCACTCCACAACAAGCTATCCTACTTCATCGCAATGCTCAAGCCGTGGGAGTCATAACCTCATCTTTGACTCGGGATGAATTCAACCGAGTCGAAGGTTTGGAAATGGCCAAAGATATTTGGGATACACTCAAGACGGCGCACGAGGGCAACCGAGTCATCCGGGAGGCGAAGATTGAGATGATCGAAGGAGAGCTTGGGAGGTTTACCATCATGGATGGTGAGTCGCCCCAAGACATGTACAACCGCCTCAAGGTGCTTGTCGACTGTTGGAGTCGGCAGATCCCCTAACACTATGAAAAGTGTTTGAAGGAGTTTGTGGTTCGGTCTGGGCGCGCGGAGATCTAAGAAAGTGAAATGCGATTTGGACACGAGTGACACGGTGGTTTACGTGGTTCGGGTCGCCTGAGCGTAATACCCTACTCCACGGGTGTGTGTTTGTTGTATTAACTTGTGAGCTTCAGAGTGTTCGCCCCCCTGTGTATCGTCGGTTTGTCCTTTTATAGTACAAGGACCAACCGTTACAAGTCAGCCTGGCCCGACATGTGGCCCTGGCGGTTATTAGTATTGATACACGAGATTAATTGTTGTTAATAACCCTGTAACGGCTCCGACAGTGCCGTTACAGGTGTTAAGGCTGTCCGATTAATTATCATTAACGTGGAATTAATGGTAATTAATCGGATCTTGAAGTCTGCGGCTGTCCTTTGGAGATCCGGAGCCGTTACAACGTCTCCCGGGGGCTTTAAGCATCTAGCTCCGTCGTGTGGACACGTGGCAGCTCCGGAGCTTGCTTGGGAGAAGCGGGAAGCTCCGGGGTGACCTGGCACGTGTCATGTCCGGAGCTTCTCTCGGTCGGGGGCTACCTCCGGAGGTGCCGTTTCAGTACTTGGCCCGGAGCTTCACCCTTGCGGGTAATAGCTCTGGGCTGACAGTACACGTGGCAACCTAGAGGTTAACCATGTTGGAGAAGCGGGTCCGGTCACGTCTGGCGAGTGGGCCCCCGAGGGTCTTCAATTTGAGTTGATGTCCTTCCCTTGAGATCTTTGTAACCTCAGGGGGTGTATGGTTTTTAGGGTACCGACAGTGGCCCCCTGGACCTACCTCCGGGGAAGGCCAATCGGGATGAAGTCGTTCCGCCGGAGGTGGGTCCATACTTGTGACTCTTGAACTGGGTCTTCAAGAGTCTTCGGAGGTGCCTTTGGCGGGGCTTTATGGTTGAGTCCCGACGCGTGGCGCACCTCAGGCGGCAGATAAGATCTTTGACGTGCGGATCTCTCGCAATTGAAGGTCGTCGGTTCCCGATACGAAAACCGTATCGGTTCCGCGCGCCTTGTCAGTCCGCCGCCTTTGGGTTTCCCGCCTCGTGATGACAACTGTTTGCCTGGGTAAGAGCCTCGACTTGGTCGTCGGGGTGGTCCCGGGCCCTCTTGTCATCGGCTGGGTTGAATTCTTGAGTAGTATGCTTGATTCCCCTGCAGTTTCCATCCAAGCGTTGTGAGGGCTTACTTAAGAAGGAAAGCGCACCGTCGGGAGTTCTTTACGCTTTCCATCTGTTCTTGCGCTCAAACTCCCAACTCGTGCTTTGCTTTTCTTCTCTCGCCTAGCTGTGCTGCGATGGAGTTGGGTCTGCGTGAGAGTCGTTTGAAGACGGAGAGCGATCTGAAGAAGGTCCGAACCCTCATGGGGTGGTCGTCGGACTTCTTCAACCGTTCAATCCGCACCGGAGGAGAGCTTCCCTTTAAAAAGGAGCACTCCGGCGAAATGGTATACTTTTCATCGTATGCCATGGTGGGGCTGATCCCACCATTTTCTTCCTTCTTTTTGATGCTGCTGGACTTCTATGGTCTGCAGCTATACCACCTTGGCCCTCACTCCCTTCTCCTTGTGTCCATCTTTGTCCACTTCTGCGAGATGTGGGTGGGCATTCCTCCCTGCATCGAGCTCTTCCGCACTTTCTTCACCGTCCAAACCACCGGCCGAAGTGACGAGTACCTTGGCTTCTACTACTTTGTGAAGCGCAAGAAGTGCCCGTTCAAGTACCTCCGGTCGTTCCCTTCCGGGAAGTGGGATGACTGGAAGAAAGATTGGGTAGTTGTCCGGGTGGAGGAGCATGAGCGGTTGGAGCTGCCAGAAGGTCTGCCTGGCATTGACACGTCGGTGTGGAGCGAAGTTCCGGTGCTGGCGGCAGCCTTCGATCCCGTCCTATCAAGGATCCGCCAATGTGTGGAGGGAGGATTGACTCCCCAGGCGGTGTTCTGCAACTTCCTGTTCAACAGGTGGGCACCGCTGAAGAGGAGGGAGAAGCTCGCCTGGGCCCTCAACAGCGTGATGGACGAAGACCGGGTTGAAACCGGGTTGAAGTCCAGCATGGTGGGGAAGTCCTTGGAGTTTCACCTCAAGAAATTCCAGCACGGCATCGATGTAGACGGAGCGTACTTGACTCCGCCACCGGCTTTCCTCCCCCTGAACGAGGAAGTTGAGTTCAGCAGGGAGCTCCGGCGGAAGATGCCCGCGCTTGACGACCTTGGCGTCGTCGAGAGAAGATCGACCGCCCCGTTGGCGATCCCCGGGTTGTCGGAAGGCGGCTCCGCCCCTGTCTCTCAGCCAAGAGCTGAGGTCACCGGCAAGGGCAAGGAGCTGGCGGAGGAGCCGGAGAACCGGAAGAGGAAACTGCGACATGCTGACGGAAGGTCCGTCGGGCTTGCTACTTCACCGCCGGTTCCCCGTCCTCAGGAAGGAAGATCCTCCGCCGCTGTAGCATCTGTCCCCGTGGTGGGGTCTTTTCGAAGCGCTACTGTTCCGGCGGTGGGATCCTCCCGGAGTGCAGCTGTTCCTGTGACGGGTCCCTCCGGTGGTGCCAGTTCCGGACGGGCGGCTCCGGTTCGAGAAGCGGTGAGGGCCTCCAGGTCTAGGAGTTCCTCTCGGTCAAGGAGAACTTCGACCCGGGAAACGCCCGTGGCTACGGCAAGTCCTGGGAGTCCTCCCGGAGCTCCTACGCCGACCGTGGCCAGCCCGGAACGTCCGGGAAAGAGGTTCCGCGCAAGCTGGTGCGTGAGCCTCCCAAGGTAATTTTTCTTGCTTACCTCAATTAACTTTTAATTATAGCATCTGTTTGCTCAATTTCTTCATTCTTCATCCGCAGCGTTCCTAAAAAGGGGAGTGAAGCTCCGCCCTCAGCCACAGTGTCTGAGGCTAAGAGGGCTTCTGCTCCAGCTCCGGTGCTGCCCCAGGCAGAGGCTGCGACAGCTCCGGCGCCGGCTGTCGTGGTCATGGACCTCGACTCGTCTCCAGAAGTTCCCGTGGTAGCGCCGGACCACGGGATTGAAGATGCGCCAGCGGCACCCGCTCCGGAGGTTGAAGCTCCGGGCCCTGGTGCTGCAGAAGTAGATGCTCCGGCTGTCGAGCCGGAGGAAGTAGCGGTCCCGGCTTCAGAGCCGGAAAATGCTGGAGCTTCGGCGGTCGAGCCGGAGGCAGCTGAAGCCCCGGCGTGCGAGCCGGAAGTTGAAGTGGTTCCGGCAATTGAGCCGGTTACTTCTGAAGCTCCGGTCGCAAGGCCGGTAGTTATTGGAGCGCCGGCTGCAGAGCCGGTGGTGGTGGAGGCGGGGGAGCTTGAGCTCCCCTTAGAAGAAGCGTCCCGGCCGGAGCCATTGGAGGCGACGACGTCGATGGTACCTGTGGCGGAGCCAGAGTGCCTGAACGAAGTCGCCGGCCCCCAGCCTGAGGGGGCGAATGAAGATTTGGTGGCGGGACCTTCTTCAGTGGCGACTGAGGCCATCCCGGAGGAGGGCCCTAGTGCCTTGGAAGCTCGGGGTTCCGCTCTCGCAGAGTGGGACCCAATTTTTGTAAATGAAGACCCGCTGGAACCAGCGGAGGAGACCCCAGAAGGTCCGGAGCCCATCTCGCTGTCGATGTCCATCGACAACGCTTGCTCCAGTCTGCGCCAAGTCCAACTAGCCTTCTTCCACGACAGCAAGGTTCTTGACGAGGAGCGCCAAACCCTTAGGAGGTGGCGTAATAGACTCCAATTCGAAACCAAGCTGGCGCAGTCGAGGATCGCTGCGGACAAGGAATGGATCAAGCGGGAGAAGGTCCGCTTGGAGCTCTGGGGTGAGATGCTGGACGAGAGGGAGAGCATGACTCACAACCTCGACGCCCAATCCCGGGAGTACCACGACCAAGCTAAAGCTGCCAATGATGCGGCCAACGCCCGGTTCGATCAACTCGAAGCCATCAGTACCGCACTCATCAAGCGCCGAGAGGCGCTTGAGGGAAGGGAAAAGCGGCTCGAGGATGAGGAGCAAAAACTCCTGGAGCTACGGGATGACGTCTTGCGACGTGAAGAAGAGCTCGCCGAGAAGACAGCTCTGGCGGACAAGGGCCTCGAGGAGCGCGCTAAAAAATTGGAAGAGCGCTGCCTCGAAGAGGAGGAGAAGACCTGGGTGCGAGGGCAGGAACTCTACGAGTATGAGTGTGCCCTCATCGCCCGGGAGAAGAAAATAGAGGCTAGGGAGAAAGACCTGGTCGACCGTCGGAACAAGATCCACCTCCGGGAGGAGGAGCTCGGGAGACTCGAAAAGCGGGTTGCTGCGAAAATTCAGCAAAACGCCAAAGAAGTTGAGCGCCTCTCCCGCGAGAACTCAGAACTGGCGGCGACCCGGAGGTCCCTGGAAGAAATGAAGGGCCTGAGGAAGACGGACTCCCTGCAAATTTGGGAGTTCCTGAGCAAGGCCGACGATGCGCTGGCGCCTATGGGTTTCAGCCCCGTGCTTCCGGATGATCCGGAGCCGGAGCCGGACCTTGCATTGCAGGCGTTGAGCGCTGCGGGTGGCAAGCTCTCCAAGGTGGGCGACGTCATCGCGGACCAGCTTGAGGTCGAGGGGCAATCCCTGGCTAGAAACGTCACAGAGTATGTATTGACGTGTTACACTAGCCGGAACCCTCGATTCTCTCTGGACCCGGTGCTTGAAGGTCCCGTCGAAGGAGAGGGCGAAGCTACCCGAGGCAGCGTGTCGGAGGTCGCCCAGAAGGTCGCCGAGTTTTTCCATAGGGTCTAGGACTATCTTTCTTAGCCTTTATTTGTATCTTCTCTTCTTCCTCAATTTTGTAATCCTTTGTCCCCAGATGTAATCTCTGGTCTTCAAATGAAATGAAATCCCCAATTTTTCGTGAATTTCATTTTTTGTCTTCAACATCTTTGTCTTCACTTGGCCCCCTGGTAGATGTGCACAATGTGATTGTGGACATGTACCAAAAGGATGTTGAGTTTTGTTGAAGACAAATTTGCTTCGAACTCGTGTAGTTTAGGTCCGAAGTCTTCGATAGTGAAGGTCCCTTGAAGTCGTCGGAGCTTAGAAGCTCCGGCATTGCCCATCGTCGGAGCTTAGTAGCTCCGGCAATAGCCTCTACCAACACGTTGAGTGTCGATAGTTAATACTTCAAGGTGTCGGAGCTTAGTAGCTCCGGCAATGACCCTTGCCACGCCTGGCTTGCTGGCAACAGACTCTAGTGATAGAGTCTTCTCACCATCTTCAAGTTAACGCCGGTGGGAGTCGGAGCTTGGTTAACTCCGATTTTTCTCCATCAATGTTGGGTTTATTCTTCCTGCACACTTAGGCCAAGAAAAACAGTAAAATTCGTTCCTTATCTATAACTTCGTTGCGGCTTACGGTTCTCAAGAGAATTTCAAGTTGAACACGATTTTTAGTATGATTGGATGAATTGTCTTTTCTTTTAGATCTAATTGTCCATGGACCCACCTTACTTTGGCCTGCCGGGGTGTAGGTAGAGTGGCGTACTTAGGGTGCTTGACCAGGCTAAGTCGATAGCGCACTCCAGCCCTAGAATGGCTTGGCGGCTTTCAGGCGAGTTGGCCACAGACGATATTTAAATCTAAAAAATCTGACAATTCAACCCAAATCGTACATAAACCGGTTAAACTAGAACTTCTTAAGAATTGCACATTTCTGTTATAGACAAGAAAGAGAAAAATAAAAATGTCGAGCCTTATGCAAAAATGAATGCACGTGGAGTCTATTTCACATGAAGATGTCTTTCATTATAGGTCCGGGGTACAGGGGAAACAAGTACACTCTTAGGGTACGTAACCAGGCTAAGTGTGTTTGGTTTCTCGTTTAACCCAGGGTAATTAGCTACACTTCTAGTCCGGAGACTGTATCAAGTGTTGCATGAGCTTTTCAAACCTTTCGGGAGAGGTCCGGCTGCTCTCCCGGAGGAACTACCCGACTCTGTACAATGACTCTATAACATACACTTCAAGTTACTTAAGACTCACCTCCGTGGAATTAAGTGTAGAACTTACGGAGGTGCTCGATGTTCCAAGGATTTGGGAGAGGTGTCCCATCCTCGGTAGCCAAGCGAACGCTTCCGGGACGGGATACTTTGATCACTCGGAAGGGTCCTTCCCAGCCGGGGGAGAGTTTGTTTTGCCCTTCTCTGGATAGTATTCTCCGTAGCACCAGATCGCCTTCCTCGAGCTGTCGGTTGTGTACATGCCGCTGATGATAGCGCCGTAGAGCTTGGCGGTATCGGGCATTCCGAACAGCTGCTTGGCACCTTCCCTCCTCGAGGAGGTCTAGGTCTTCACGCCGGAGCTGGTCCTGCGCGGCTTCGTCGAAGGTCCGGACTCGGAGGGAACCCAAGGTGATTTCCGGAGGAAGGATCGCTTCTGCTCCATACACCAGGAAAAAGGGTGTTTCTCCGGTTGCCCGACTCGGAGAAGTCCTATTAGCCCATAGAGTGGGCGGAAGCTCTTCGATCCAATTAGCTCCGTGCTTTTTCAAACGCTCATAAGTGCGCGTTTTGAGTCCTTTAAGGATCTCTGCGTTTGCTCTCTCGGCTTGCCCATTGCTGGCAGGATGAGCTACGGAAGCGTAGCAAACTTGTATGCCGAGGTCTTCGCAATATCCTTGAAATGAGGAGCTTGTGAACTGAGTCCCATTATCAGTGATGATCTTGTTTGGGACTCCGAATCTGCTCACGATAGATTGTAGAAAATTGATTGCAGATTGTTTGTTGATCGTCACAACAGGAGTAGCTTCCGGCCACTTGGTGAACTTGTCGATGGCGACATACAGGAACTTGTAACCTCCGACGGCTCTTGGGAAGGGTCCCAAGATGTCTATCCCCCACACGGCGAAAGGCCACGTAGGAGGTATCATTTGTAAGGGCTGAGCAGGTGTATGAATTTGCTTTGCATGAAATTGGCATGCTTTGCATTTCTTCACTAGCTCAGTAGCATCCTGGAGCGCTGTTGGCCAGTAGAAGCCGTGCCGAAAGGCTTTTCCGACCAGCGTGCGGGAAGACGCGTGGTTCCCACACTCGCCTCCATGGATTTCTGCGAGGAGCTCGCAGCCTTCTTCCCTTGTGATGCACCGCATTAGGATGCCGTTGGCACCGCGCCGGTAGAGATCCCCTTCTACCAACGTGTATCTTTTAGCCAATCTGACTACCCGGTCAGCGGATACATCATCGTCAGGAAGGATGTTGTCTTTCAAGTAGTTCCGGATCTCCGAGATCCATGCATCGGAACTGACTTGAGCATTTGAGTCTTGCGTGCTGGGTTGCTCGGAGCTTCCGGCAGCACCTACGACCCTTGATGGCTGCCATGGTAACAGGGCCATCGGGACCGTCAGCTTCGGGATGCTGATCTCGCCCCCTTCGTTCAGCTCGGCAGGCTGAACTGTGGGTTTTGACATCCTCCGGACAAAGGTTCCGTCTGGAGCCGGAGCTCCGGTTGACGCCTTGGTCGAGAGTTCGTCAGCTTCAACGTTGTGAGCACGCTGAACATGGTGAAGGTCTAGGACTTCGAAGTCCTTCTGAAGCCTCTGGACTTCAAGGAGATAAGCAGCCAGCTGGAGATTATTGCAGGAGCATTCACCCTTCACCTGTTTGATAACAAGTTGTGAATCTCCTTTGACCAGCAACTGCTTGACACCAAAGGATAGTGCCACCTTTAATCCATATATGAGTGCTTCGTACTCCACCATGTTGTTGGTTGCCTTGAAATCAAGGTGCACCATGTATCTTACCTTCTCCCCGGTTGGTGTGAGGAGAAGGACTCCAGCTCCGGCTCCCTGCTTCTGCATGGAGCCGTCGAAGTAAAGGGTCCAGTGAGGCTTAGTGAAGGCCGGAACTTGCGGTTCCTTCTTCTGCTCGCTGGGGCCCCCAGGGTTTAATGGAGAGGGAGTCCATTCTGCCACGAAATCTGCCAACGCTTGACTCTTGATTGCTTGTCTTGGAATGAATTCGAGGTCGAATTCAGCCAGTTCCGCTGCCCACTTCGCTATATTCCCAGTTGAATTGGGATTATGCAGAATCGCTCGAAGTGGATATGAGGTTACCACCGAGACTTTGTGAGCTTGGAAATAGTGTCGAAGCTTCCTTGAGGCAATAAGAACTGCGTAGAGCATCTTATGTACCTCTAGGTATCGAGTCTTGGCATCATGTAACACTTCACTGATGAAGTATACTGGGCGTTGAACGGTCCGGACCCTCCCGGAGGGGTCCGGAGCTTCCTCTCCATTGATCCGGACCCTGTCGGAGGGGTCCAAACTATATTCGAGGACCTCCGGGTTCTGGGTGGAGGAACCCGGAGCTTCTTCAGGAATGACCTGGATCCTATCAGAAGGATCCGGGTCCTCTGAAGTGGCTTCTTGAGGATTCAAGTCTGGGAGCTGGGACCCAGACCTGCTTTCGGGAATCTCCGGATCCTCCCGAAGGGATCTGGATTCCTGAGTATTGGGTAGTTCCGGTCTCTCCGCAACCAGAACCATACTGACGACTTCGTCAGCTGCTGAAATATAAAGCAATAAAGGCTCACCAGGGTTCGGAGCTACCAAGACTGGTAGAGTGGTGAGGAAATGTTTCAGCTCCTGGAATGCCTTCTCTGCCTCTTCAGACCATTGGAATGGTCCGGACTTCCTCAGTAACTTGAAGAAGGGAAGTGCCCTTTCCGCCAGTCTTGAAATGAATCGACTGAGGGCTGCTAGACATCCAGTTAATTTTTGGACGTCTTTGATGCGGGTTGGTGGCCGCATGTCTTCGATGGCTTTTATCTTCGCCGGATTAACCTCTATACCCCGGTGACTTACCAGGAAACCAAGAAGCTTTCCGGAACTAACCCCGAAGACGCACTTGTCTGGGTTTAGCTTCGTGCGGGTGGCCCGCAGCTTGTCGAAGACAGCCTGCAAGGTATCCAAGAGGGACTCCTTGTTTTTGACTTTGACCACAATGTCATCAACGTACACCTCCACTATGTCTCTGATGAGTTCTTCGAAAGTTTTGTACATTGCTCGTACAAAAGTTGAAGCTGCATTCTTGAGACCAAAAGGCATGGCTGTGTAACAATACAATCCATCCACTGTGATGAATGAAGTATGTTCTTCATCTTCCCTAGACATCCGGATTTGATGATATCCTGAATATGCGTCTAGAAAACACAGCAACTCACACCCAGAGGTGGAATCCACTATCTGGTCTATTCTAGGTAGTGGGAATGGATCTTTTGGACATGCCTTATTCAGTGTGGTGTAGTCGATGCACATCCGAAGTTTCCCGCCGGCCTTAGGCACAACGACTGGGTTTGCCAGCCATTTTGGATGGTAGACTTCTCGGATGAATCCGGCTTCGAGCAACTTCTTCACTTCTTGTCGGATGAAGTTCTGTCGCTCTACAGATTGCTTCCGAGGTTTCTGGTGTACAGGTCGAGCGTTGGGGTAAATCTTCAGATTGTGCTCAATCACTTCCCTGGGGATCCCAGGCATTTGTGACGGTTGCCAGGCAAACACGTCAACATTAGCCCGGAGGAAAGTGATGAGCGCGAGTTCCTATTTGTCGTTCAAGCCACCCGATATGCGGGTAGTTTGAGTGACATCGGAACCAATTTGGACGACTTTGACGGGAATGTCGGTGTCGCCGCTTGGCTGCACACGGGGTGCAGAGGTCGAGCCTCGTTGACGAATGCTCGGAGGTTGTGGAGCTTGCTTCTGTCTGGAATCCTCCTCTTGCGCTGTGGTGAGTGCATGGAGTTCTTCCAGAGCAGTTACTCCGGCAGTGCGATCTCCACGGATCCGGAGAACGCCTACTGGTGTCGGCATCTTCAACACCAGGTATCCATAATGAGCAGCTGTCATGAATTTGTACAGGGCAGGTCTACCCAAAATGGCGTTGAATGGTAAGTTGATCTGAGCGACGTCGAAGACCAACTTTTCGGTGCGATACTTCTCCCGGGTCCCGAAGGTAACAGGGAGAGTGATAGCTCCGAGTGGGGTTATGGCCCCCGGACCTACTCCGGAGAAAGGTCGAGAGGGCTGGAGGTCTGAAGGTCGAAGCTGAAGCTTAGTGAAAGCTTCGAAGCTGATGAGATTAAGCCCCGAACCTCCATCTACCAGGACATGATGGAGCTGGATGTTGTTGATGGTGGGGGATACCATCAAGGGCAGCTGGCCAGCTCCGACCATGCTTTGAGGACAATCCGAAGCATCGAAAGTGATGGGTGTGTCCATCCACTTTCGATGTGGCTCCGGTCTAGCTGTAGGAGCTACAGCAGCCATATCCCGTCGCATGGTCTTAATGACGCGACGAGAGGTGATGTCCCATGATCCACCAAAGATGGTGTTCATGGTTTTTCGACGTTCGTTGTCGGAGACGTCGGAATCATCGTCGACGGAGGTGTAGACGGCTTTCAAGACCTTTTTGGGGTCTTGAAACCCTAACTCCTCTTCAGCCGGAGCTTCATCGACCTTTTGTTTTCCCTCCCTCTGGCGGAAGGGAGACCCTTCCCGGCGCTTGTGGTAGCGCTCGGCAAGGTTTTGGACCTCCCGGCAATCCTCCAGCCTGTGGCTGCCCGTTTTGTGAATGGGGCACCACATCTTGGATTTGCCACCGTCTTCGGAAGACGGTCGAGGTCGCTTCTCGGGGCGTGGCCCCCGGCCACCAGGAGTTGCAGTGGCTGCAACGTTGGATGTGCCGGCCGACGGCTTCTTCTTGCCGTTGGTCTTCTTTTTCTTCTTGCCACTCCCGGAGGTAGCGACTTCTTCTTTGGAGGATTTTTTATGATCCTCCAAGGCTGGTTTGGAGTGCATTTCACGGCCCTCCGCAGCTCTGGCACATTTGTCAGCCAGGCTGAAGAGCTCCGTGACACTGGTGATCTCTTTGATCGCCAGTTTCTCCAACATCTTCTTGTCTCGTACACCCTGTCTGAATGCTACAATGACAGAAGCGCTTGAGATAGAAGGGATTGTGTTACGTACCTGAGAGAATCTCTGGATGAATGACCGCAAAGATTCCCCTCCTTTTTGCACGACCGCAAAAAGGTCCAGTTCGGTGCCCGGACGGGTGTATGAACTCCCGAAATTGGCGGTGAACTGGCGGCATAGCTCCTCCCAACTGTCGATAGAGTTGGGTGGAAGGCTCATAAACCAGGACCTAGCAGTCCCAGTTAAGGCCACTGGAAAGTAATTGGCCATTACAGCCTCATTTCCTCCAGCTGCTAGGATCGCAGTGGAGTATATCTGTAGAAATTCTACGGGATTGACAGTCCCGTCGAATTTTTCCGGCAAGTGTGGCCGGAACTTCTGTGGCCATCTAACCATACGCAGGTGCATGGCTAGGGCGGAACAGCCTCCTCCTACTCCTTCCAGAGTAGAAAGATCTTGAGCATCTCGTCTTTCTCGAGCTCGCTCGATGTGGACACGGCCATCCTGTTGGCGGTATCGGCGATCAAGCTCCGCTCGGAGGTCGTGTGTCGAAAGCCGAGATGCAGTATGGGCACGTCGTGCCCCAGAGGGCAACGACGTCACTTGCTGTGACGCAGCTCTTCTCCGGTTGTTGGAGACATGTGGACCAAGTCTTCCAGACAACGTTCGTCGCTGCGACGGGGCCCGCCCTGAAGGAGGTGGACCCTGATTGTTGAGGCGTTCGGCCGCTGCTGCGACCAAATGCTCAATATCAGCTCTCCATTGCTCCATGGCACCTTGAGATGCATCCGGAGGTGGTGGTCGCTGAAGGAGAGCACGCGCTGCATGGAGCGCGTGTTCTGGGTTGTCACGACTTGCCGGCGCAGAATGTGACGCCGGTGCACCATCATGTCGTTCGGCATGTCTTGCCGGAGAAGATGGTGGTGGTGGGAGTGTGACTCCCGCTGGAACTGAGGCTCCTGCCGGTGGTTGCATGTTGGAGGGATTGCCTCCGACAGTCTGAGCAGCAGGTTGCCCGTTGGATGATCCAGCTGCAGAATTCACCATTCTTGAAGATCTCAGGCGCCCCTACCTGGCGCGCCAACTGTCGACTGTTGGAGTCGGCAGATCCCCTAACACTATGAAAAGTGTTTGAAGGAGTTTGTGGTTCGGTCTGGGCGCGCGGAGATCTAAGAAAGTGAAATGCGATTTGGACACGAGTGACACGGTGGTTTACGTGGTTCGGGTCGCCTGAGCGTAATACCCTACTCCACGGGTGTGTGTTTGTTGTATTAACTTGTGAGCTTCAGAGTGTTCGCCCCCCTGTGTATCGTCGGTTTGTCCTTTTATAGTACAAGGACCAACCGTTACAAGTCAGCCTGGCCCGACATGTGGCCCTGGCGGTTATTAGTATTGATACACGAGATTAATTGTTGTTAATAACCCTGTAACGGCTCCGACAGTGCCGTTACAGGTGTTAAGGCTGTCCGATTAATTATCATTAACGTGGAATTAATGGTAATTAATCGGATCTTGAAGTCTGCGGCTGTCCTTTGGAGATCCGGAGCCGTTACAACGTCTCCCGGGGGCTTTAAGCATCTAGCTCCGTCGTGTGGACACGTGGCAGCTCCGGAGCTTGCTTGGGAGAAGAGGGAAGCTCCGGGGTGACCTGGCACGTGTCATGTCCGGAGCTTCTCTCGGTCGGGGGCTACCTCCGGAGGTGCCGTTTCAGTACTTGGCCCGGAGCTTCACCCTTGCGGGTAATAGCTCTGGGCTGACAGTACACGTGGCAACCTAGAGGTTAACCATGTTGGAGAAGCGGGTCCGGTCACGTCTGGCGAGTGGGCCCCCGAGGGTCTTCAATTTGAGTTGATGTCCTTCCCTTGAGATCTTTGTAACCTCAGGGGGTGTATGGTTTTTAGGGTACCGACAGTGCTCGTGAACAAGATTCGTGCCTATGGAAGCACTCAATGGACGGACCATGAAGTGGTGAAGAGGATGCTTCGGGCATTCATGCCTCGAAACATCGCTCTTTGCTCCTTGATCCGTGAAAGCCCCGACTACACCAAGATGACTCCGGAAGAAGTGCTTGGGAGGATAATCAACAATGAGATGATGGAGAAGGAAGCTATGTTCTACAACGATCTCCAAAAGCTTGCCTCATCAAAGAAGAAAGACATAGCCCTCAAAGCAACTTCCACATCCTACAATGAAGATGCAAGTGATGATGAGAGCATGGACTCCGATGAGGAAGAAGCTTTCTTCGTCAATAAGTTTAGAAGGATGATGAGAAGGAAGAAGGGAGGCTATCACCAAGAAGGCAAGAGCAAGGAGAAACTAAAGAAGAAGACTTGCTACAAGTGTGGTGAACATGGGCACTTCATTGCGGAATGCCCATACAATGAAAGCAAGAAGAAGGAGGGCAAGACCCAAGATAAGAAGCTCTTCAAGAAGAAGAAGCCATCGGGACATTCCCACCTTGGAAGAGAATGGGACTCAAATGAAGACTCATCTTCCGACGATGAAGAGAAGGTGGCAACCATTGCCATCGGAAAGAGCTCAAGTGCAAGCAAGCTCTTCTCCAACCTTGATGATTTCAAGTCCACATGTTTCATGGCAAAGGAGGGAAAGAAAAAGGTCAAATCTAAACCCACTCCCTCTATAACTTCTTGTGATGAACTTGATAGTGATAGTGAACTTGAATCCATGCTTAAAGGCTTAAGTAAGAGTGCCATGAGAAAGATGAACTTTTTTATGGATGAAATCTCCGAGAAGGAGGATCTCCTTGAGCGTCAAGAGGGCATGCTCATCCAAAAATTGAAGAGATGCCAAGAGCTTGAGGAGCTCCTCGAGCGCGAGAGAGAAAGAAGCAATGCATTGGAGCATGACCTTGCCATGAGCAAGGAAGCATGCTCAAATCTTAAGGACAAGACCGTTGAGCTCAAGGATGAACTTGTTAACTTGACAAAGGTTAACAAGATTCTAGAGACAAAGGTTGAGTCACTTAAGATCAATGCACCTTCTTCCTCAAAGAGCTCATCTTCTCAAAAGATTTCATCCGAGGAAGTTCACACTTGCATGTGCTCAAGCTTGATCCTAAAACTTAAGGATGAACTTAACTTGGCACAAAACAAGCAAGCACCGAAAGGTGGCATCTTTGACAAGGAGAAGGTGGCCTATGCACGTAGTGCATATACCAATGTGAGACATCCCCATGTCAAGGATGGTCTTGGTTATTCTCGGGAGCGGAGACAAAATGCCAAAGCCCCCAAGAATAACAAAGACTTGATTGTTTTTGTCAAGGAAGGTTCATCCGCTCAAGATAAAGGAAAGAACATTGTCTCAACATCTTATATGCCTAAAAATGAACCTCATCCTTTGTTCCATGACTTTGATGCTTCTTATGTTTTATTGAGGAACAAATTTGGCAAGACTTATGCTAGATATGTTGGGCCACTCCGCAAGAGCCCAAAGCCTTGCGTGTGGGTGCCCAAATGTCTTGTGACTAACATCAAAGGACCCAACTCCGTTTGGGTACCTAAAGGAAAGGCATAACTCTTTTTGTAGGCATACTCCTCCGGTGGATCAAATTGGGTTCTTGACAGTGGATGCACTAATCATATGACTGGAGAGAGGAAGATGTTTGTAGAGTACAAGGAGAATGAAGATCCTAGTGAAGGAATCTTCTTTGGGGATAATAGCCAAGGGAAAATCCTTGACACCGGTAAAATTGCTATCTCCTCAAAACACACTCTTTCTAATGTGCTTCATGTTGATTCACTTGATTACAACCTCTCGTCTATTTCTCAATTATGTGATAATGGTTATGATTGTCTTTTCACTAACAACGGTGTGATCGTTTCAAGAAGATGCAACAACTCGATCGCCTTTAAGGGCGTACTCAAGGGAAAGCTTTACCTTGTGGATTTCTCTACGGATAAAGCTCAACTTGATACGTGCTTAATGGCGAAAACTAACATGGGATGGCTATGGCACCGAAGGCTAGCTCATGTTGGGATGAGAAACTTGCAAAAACTTCTTAAGGGGGATCATATCCGTGGACTAAAAGATGTTGTCTTTGAGAAAGATAGACCATGTAGCGCATGTCAAGCCGGAAAGCAAGTAGGAACTCAACATCCGTCCAAGAACATCATGACAACCTCAAGACCATTGGAGCTACTACACATGGAACTATTCGGACCGATCGCCTACATTAGCATTGGCGGTAACAAGTATGGTCTAGTTATTGTTGATGATTTTTCTCGCTTCACGTGGGTATTTTTCTTGCATGACAAAGGTGAAACCCAAGGAGTTCTCAAGAAGTTCTTGAGGAGAGCTCAAAACGAGTTTTCCTTAAGAATCAAGAAGATTAGGAGCGACAACGGGACAGAGTTCAAGAACACTCAAGTTGAAGACTTCTTGGATGAAGAAGGAATCAAGCATGAGTTCTCCGCTCCCTACTCTCCTCAACAAAATGGAGTAGCGGAGAGGAAGAATAGGACTCTAATTGAGATGTCAAGGACGATGCTTGATGAGTACAAGACGTCCGACCGGTTTTGGGCAGAAGCGGTTAACACCGCTTGCCATGCCATAAACCGGTTGTATCTTCATCGACTCTTGAAGAAGACCTCATACGAACTACTAACCGGTAACAAACCCAACATCTCATACTTTCGTGTTTTTGGGAGCAAGTGCTATATTCTCAACAAGAATCCTAGGAATTCGAAGTTCGCTTCAAAATCCGATGAAGGTTTCTTGCTTGGCTATGACTCAAACACCTACGCCTATCGTGTCTTCAACAAGTCCTCCGGGATTGTTGAAGTAGCACATGACATAGTGTTTGATGAAACTAATGGCTCTCAAGTGGAGCAAGTTGATAAGTGTGTGCTAGACCAAGAGGAGACTCCACAAGAAGCACTTAGGAGAATGGCACTTGGAGATGTGCGACCACATGATCCAAATGATCTTCAAGCAAGCGAAGAAGATGCAAATCTCCCACATGAACAAGATCAAGATCCTCAAGATGAATCTCAACAAGATCAAAATCAAGGAGGAGGCTTGGATCAAGGGGGAGATCAAGAAAATGATCAAGATGAAGACAATGATCGAGAAGCTCAACCACCACACCCAAGAGTTCATCAAAGCATTCAATGGGACCATCCCGTTGACAACATACTTGGAGACATCTCCAAAGGGGTAACTACTCGCTCACGTATGGCTAAATTTTGTGAACACTATTCCTTTGTTTCCTCTCTAGAGCCACGGAAAGTAGAAGAAGCTCTACAAGACCCGGATTGGGTAATGGCGATGCAAGAAGAGCTCAACAACTTCAAGAGGAACAAGGTGTGGGAACTCGTGAGGAGACCAAATGCAAATGTTGTTGGAACCAAGTGGGTGTTCCACAACAAACAAGATGAACACGGGGTGGTAACAAGAAACAAGGCAAGACTCGTAGCAAAAGGATATGCTCAAGTCAAAGGTTTGGATTTTGATGAAACCTTTGCTCCCGTAGCTAGACTTGAATCTATTCGCATATTATTGGCCTTTGCTACTCACCATGATTTCAAGTTATATCAAATGGATGTGAAAAGTGCATTCCTCAACGGTCCAATCAAGGAGGAAGTGTATGTGGAGCAACCGCCCGGATTTGAAGATGAAGAGCATCCCGATCACGTCTACAAGTTGTGTAAGGCTCTCTATGGCCTCAAACAAGCACCTAGAGCTTGGTATGAGTGCCTTAGGGATTTTCTCACTCAAAATGGTTTTAAGATTGGGAAAGCCGATTATACTCTCTTCACTAAGCATTTTGATAATGACTTGTTCGTATGGCAAATTTATGTTGATGATATCATATTTGGTTCTGCTAACAAGACTTTTTGTGATGAGTTTTCAAAAATCATGACGGAGAGATTTGAGATGTCTATGATGGGGGAGTTGAAGTTTTTCCTAGGTTTCCAAGTAAAGCAACTCAAGGAAGGGACCTTCATATGCCAAACCAAGTACACTCATGACATTCTCAAGAAGTTTGGCATGGAGAAGGCAAAGCCCATCAAGACACCTATGGGAATAAACGGGCATCTAGGACTAAATGAAGAAGGTGCGAGCGTGGACCAAAAGGTATACCGTTCTATGATTGGCTCTTTGCTTTATCTTTGTGCTTCTAGACCTGATATTATGCTTAGTGTGTGCATGTGTGCTCGACTCCAAGCCGCTCCAAAAGAGTGTCACTTGACAGCAGTTAAGAGGATCCTTAGGTATTTAGTTCACACTCCTAATCTAGGTCTTTGGTACCCTAAAGGATCCAAGTTTGATCTCGTCGGCTATTCCGATGCGGATTATGCGGGCTGTAGGGTAGATAGGAAGAGCACATCCGGGACATGCCAATTTCTTGGTAGGTCCTTGGTTGCGTGGTCTTCCAAGAAACAAAACTCCATTGCCCTTTCCACAGCCGAAGCGGAGTACGTTGCAGCCGGAAGTTGCTGTGCGCAGCTTCTTTGGATGCGACAAACTCTTAGGGATTATGGTTACAATCTGAGCCATATTCCTCTCCTATGTGACAATGAGAGTGCCATCAAGATTGCTCACAACCCCGTAGAGCATTCTAGAACCAAGCACATAGACATCCGTCACCATTTCCTTCGAGACCACTCTATTAAGGGAGATATCGTTATCTCTCATGTTAGAAGTGAGAAGCAATTAGCGGATATCTTCACCAAACCCCTTGATGAGAGACGCTTTTGTGACCTAAGGAGTGAGCTAAATGTCTTGGATTCTCGAAACATTGCTTGAGTCGTGCACATCTGATTGCTATTAGTTTTCAACTTCAAAATGTTGTGTGTTTTTCGAAAATCTCATCTATTTTTCTTGAAAACTATGTTCTAAACTTCTCTTTGGTGAAAATGATCATAGTTTGAGTGTTGGTTGCTTACTGATCATTTTTGTCAAAGATATTTGCAAAATATTGTCCAAAATGTCCATATATTTCCCTTCTTTAGATCCCCAAGTGTTTGCACATTGCATACACTCAGGGGGAGTCGGACAAGTCTGACAAAAGTCAGACATGTCCAAAGTGGGTTTTGAGTCTGCAGAGAGAACTCGGACTTGTCCGAAGTCAATTTCGGACATGTCCGACGTGGGAAGTCCGAACCCCTCCAAAGAGGCCCACGGTTCCCTTTCCTTCTCTCTCTCCTCACTTCAAACCCTAATCTCCATCTCTCTCAAACCTCCCAAGGCGATTCACATTGCTTTTGAGGCTCTTGTGAGGAGTTCTTGAGGGAAAATCTCCCTCGGAGTTGGAGGATTCACATCCCCTTCGGAGTTCTTCAATCCTTTTCTCCATCCGAAGGTATTTTTTCCGCATCTTTCCTCTCAATTCTAAATCTAGCGGCAAGATTGCAAATTTATGCCCTTGAAATTGTTCCTAGGCATGTTTACAACCTTGTTGCAAAATTTGGTCCGTAGAAAAATTGATTTGCTTAGTTTCCTTAGCAATTAGGGTCAGTTTTGTACAGGTCGGACAAGTCTGACTCTGAAATTCGGACATGTCCGAATTTCCTGAGTCAGACAAGTCTGACTTTCCAGTCAGACATGTCCGATCCTGTATAACTCTGAGGCCTAATTTCTATCGAAACTATCAAGTCAATTTCTCTATCTCTCTTGCCTTGACTCTTACCTATCCTTGTATCTTTTTCTAGCTATGGTCACGACAAAAGAGGCAAGGAGCCCGTGGGTCCCGATTCTTCGGCTCAACCATCAAAGCGACCAAAGAAAGTGAGTGTCAAGCGACCCGCAAGCGGTCAACTCACCATTCACACTGGTCAGGGGGGCAGCTCGAGCTCCTAAGGGCAGCAAGAGATCGGACCGTTGGTCGTGCACTCTCCAGTGGGTGACACTCGACGCACGGCCGACAGAGTGAACTACCGGAGGAACATTCACGACACCATGCACATGAGAGATGTGCGGTGCTATGACCAGCCAAGGGAGAGCAAGGATCCCCGTTTCTGGTGCTTCTTCCACATGTATTACTACCGATCAGTCCTCACGACCAAGAAGAACCCAGTCACGGAGATGCAGTGGGTGGATTGGAAGGCTGCATTGAAGAATAAGGACTGCTACCTTCTCTTCAAGGGGGTGCTCGACGCTTGCGAGCACCACGGAGTCAGCGAGATCATGGGCCTCCAATACCCATGGAACAAGGAAGTCATCCTCCAATTCTATGCGACAGTTTTCTATTGGGTCGACAAGCTCGGCTTTACCTGGATGACAAATGGGGTGAAGTACGAAGTCATCTATGAGGAGTTTGCCCGCATTCTTGGGATGGAGGACAGCCTGCAGCACTCACTGAAGATCCATTAGATGGACATAGTGAACCTCCTGGAGATGGAGAGTTTCTATGAGGATGGGTATCCAGCTGACCCTCCTCATATCCATGGCCTCAAGCCATTCCATGCCGTGGTGAACCGTCTAATCAGAAAGACTCTCTCACCCAAGGATGGGGATGCCAACAGGATCAACCACAACAGCAGAAATTTGATCCATCTTTTGGCAGGGCAGCAGCAGTTCAATGCCTCCGACTATATCTACGAGGAGATTTACCTCGCCTCGGAGACGCTGGCTAGGTCTTGCTGCTATGCCCCGTACCTGATGAAGCTAATTGAGATGGTGTTCGGGAAGAAGTTTGTGAAGGATGTGCCTCACAGGCGCCTTGTGCCTCAGAAGCCTTCCAAGCTTCACCGCCCGATTCGCGCAGCTGCACCGGCACCAGCAGAGGGAGAACCCAACTCCTCGAGGAGGAAGTCTGCTCAGCCTCCTAGCTCATCCTCCGTGCCCCAGCAGCAGCCATCTTGCTCCTCAGGACTACTCAAAATCCTGAAGTCAATCTTCACCGTCTGCCGGTCGACTCATCGCTTGGCAAAGAGGAACCAGAGGGACCTCGCGGCCATCAGGGAGCACCTCCAGCTTCCTCCAGTCGACGACGCCAGCTCAGACGAGGAGCCACCGGAGTTTCCGGAGCTCACCGAGGCGGAAATGGCGTTCTTCACCGGCACCGACACCTCTTCCTCAGCACCTCCTGCAGCTCCCGATGACTCCGGAGAGGAGAGCGACTTCAAGGAGGAGAGCGGCGACGATGACAGCGACGACGACGAGGAAGACACCGATTAGACTAGGTCTTAGTGTCCACTTTTCTCCTTTTTGGTGCCTTGATGCCAAAGGGGGAGAAGTATTGTCTCTAGTGCTTTTTATTGGACATGGACATGTATCTAATCATATTTTCTATCGTCGTGTGTCTTGTACTTATTTGTTACTCGTTTATGGCTGTTAATGCTTAATGATATTTATTGATGTTAATGCTTAATGATGCTTATTGATGTTAATGCTTAATGATGTTTATTGATGCCTTATGATGCTTCATTGATCTCGTGTGCATTTCTTCATATTTATCACGTTGTTGCACACACACGAGCATATAGGCACCCCATGACGATTGAGTGTATATGAGTTGTTTTTATTGTTATTCCAAAAGCTCATATACACTTGAGACTCAAAACTTCTATCAAATCTTATTTTTTGTCGAAGACTTTAGTTGGTTGTCATCAATCACCAAAAAGGGGGAGATTGTAAGTGCATCTAGGTCCCTTGTGGGTTTTGGTGGATTGATGATAAACCATTAAAGTGCTAATGAACTTGGTTGAGCATGAGCGCAGATCCGGAGTACGGAATGGAGCTTTGAAGAAAGACGGCAAAAGGAGAAAAGTTGTGGCGAAGAAGAATAGAAATAGGGTTTTCTATTTTCTCCTTGAGTCGTAGGAAAAACCGTACTATTAAGAGGGACACGACGCGTAGACACTTAGTGAGTCATTCGGGTGCTCAACCCCTTAGTAGAAGATTTTAGTAGGGCCTTTGTGGCTTGGGCGGACTTGTCTGACTTGTAATGTCAGACATGTCCGAATTCCCCCTGTTGGAATTCGGACATGTCCGAATCTGTAAGTCAGACATGTCCGAATTGGCACTGGAAGGGTTCCAGTGAGGGTTCCAGTGAAGTTTCAGACTTGTCCGAACCTGGGGGTCAGACATGTCCGAGATGGATCTGTTCCCAGGAACTAAGGAAAATTTTCTAAGTCCCAGAGAGTCAGACTTGTCCGAGTTCTATCTGCAGAATTTCAGACATGTCCGAGATTGTATGTCAGACATGTCTGAAGTGGTTTTGGTCAGACAAGTCTGAAGTGAAAGGCCTGACCTTTGAGGTCAGACATGTCCGACATTGTGTCAGACATGTCCGACGCGGGATGTGTCAAACGGCTCTAATGACTTTTTGGAGTATAAATAGGTGGTGGTTTCGACCCACCAACTATGCCTAACACCCCTGAACAGTTCTGAATGCCCATTTGAACTCAAGAACCTCTCTCCACTTGTTCTTCACCTCTAGAGCCCAAATTCGAATTTTTGGGAGAGTGAAGAGTGCTTTGTGAGGATTGAGAGAAACGGTTTGTTGAGGGGTTGAGCAACGTGTGATTCGCTAAGTTTCTTCGTGATTGCGTGTTTGTTGCTCTTGGGGTTCTCCCCTAGACGGTTAGGCGTCGCCCCGCGATTTCTTTGTGATCTCTTGTAATCGGGGAGTTTGTAACAATCTTTGTGATAGTGGAAGATCGGGAGTTGGCCCTTGGGGCAACTCGTGAGGGGAAGGCTAGAGAAGGCCTGGTCCCTTGTGGACTCCTCAACGGGGACGTAGGATCCTTTGTGGTTCCGAACCTCGGGATAAAATCGTTTGTCTCTTGTTGTTCTTTCGTTCACACAAGTTTTGATTCTAGTGTTTTTCCGCGTGCTATCTCTCCCTCAGCTTTCTTTCTACTCCATACTTCGTGTAGAACTGCTAGGGATCGATATCTCTCACTAGATCGCTTAAAAATTGGATTTTTGGTCTAATCGTACAGGTAAGCTCGGACTTATCCGACCTAGGTCAGACTTGTCCGACTTAGGTCAGACAAGTCCGACTAGAAGTCAGACAAGTCCGACTTCTCTGTTTTCAGAACTCTGATTTAAGTTTAAATTATCGATTATCGCCTATTCACCCCCCTCTAGGCCGCCTTTCAAGTATCAATTGCAAGTCGGGAGAACCATCAGAAAGACTTCGTAGTGATCTCCTGGCTACACACCTTCGGAAGTGTGTAAAGTGGTTAGCTACCACGGGCGACGGGGAGGTTTATCTAGTCCACCTGGCAATAGGGGGATGAAATCACAAACTGTGGGTAAAAGATACACACTTTGCAGAGTTTTGTCAAACTGTCTAGACATGCGTGCTCACAGATATGAGCGGCTTGGGACCAAGTTCATAATTAGCACACATGGTTAATGGTTGATTGTTTGGTTTGCGTATTATCTGGTTACTTTGGGATTTATGGTTGGGATTTCACTTAGATGTAGGTGCTTAACAATATTAAAAGTAGGTTGTAATTGCTATAGTGCTTTACCTATTATTTTCCATCCTTGTTATGAGCCACATTCCATAAACTTTCCTACTTGCGAGTACCATTGGTACTCAAACTTGTTAGTTGTATATTTCCCCCCAGTCTACGAAGACGAAGAGGTGGAGAACCAGAACTTCTGTCAAGACCCCGGTGAGATGTTCTAAGCTGGCGTATCCCCCGTGTAACGCCTGTGCTTGGAGCCCTTTATGTGTTTTTTCCGCTGCATATGTATTTTTCTTTTAAGACCTGGAAGGTCATTTATGTAATAGAATGATGTACTCGAATATGGCAATAATTAATGATATTTCACTTTCGTCTACACATGTATGAGATTAACTTATCCTGGCATACATGTGGAAAGCATCTGATTGTCTTCTTAATACCAGATGTGACATGCATGGCCGGTGAAGCATAGAAGGCTTCACTTCTGCACAATCTAAGAATGTCATTTTAACAGCAACTTCATCTTAAAACCATCGCTTGTAAAGTCAATTCCAAAATTTTTAGGTATAACTTCGAGTTGCATCTTCTGCCTACATGTTGCAAAATTTGGTTCTTGAAGGTTCAGATCAGAAGGGAATATTTGCAATTTTTTAAGCAAGGGGAAGAAAGAAGATGAAGGAAGATGGCATGGAGCCCAGTTGATGCCATCATTTAGAAATGTTTATCCCTAGTTGATGTACTCATGATCGCCATCTGGTGACCCTGAATTCTTAATTGGTTGCTGATGTCCTCAGTTTAGGAGATGAGTGAAAAACATCTGTTCCTCCTCGGTGCCCGGGAATCACTAATTGTAATTCCCTCGGTAATCTGAACTTTATCCTTTGTTAAGTACGGTGTTCTAGAGCCTGTGAAAGTTTGTTCTTTTGTACTGCACTGATGCAGGGCGGTCAGAAGTTAACAGCGCCTGCTCCTGGTGTTTGTTTACTATTCCTTTGACGTGCTCTCTTCTGGGTATTACCTTCCAAATATTTCCTGACGGCTTCGCATCTGCAGTGATTCAGAGCAGGCTCTGTGCAAAAATTGGTCCAAGCTTCTTGCCAGTGAGAGCAGTATAACAGAGATTCATAACAGATCACACCTTTACCTATGTCAAACTTTGTATCGTCACACCTTAAGTTTTATCAAATCCACTAAATGCAATATTTATTTACACAAAAAAATTACGTATACTGCTAGAGTTATTGCTGGACTCTTATTCAGGAGTCCCAGAGTCTCCCAGTTCCAAGAAAAAAACAAGCAGTAGTGTTGCAGGTGAGACTTGCTCCGTGACCTTGATGATCTGGCTAAACAATTTCCTATAGAAATTCCATCCTATATCTAATGTATCCTGCATTCCTCAGTACCTGCACCTTGTCTCAGATCTGCACAAACCAACAGTAACAGTCTGCTCCAGATAACTGTACATATACTGCCTTGAGGCCATCATATTTACATGCGTGTTAAAATATTTTTATGACATGTTATGTTATACTGCTAATTTTTTTACGCATTCCCATGATAGCAGCCCATTACTGAATGTTACAGTGATCCGACAAGAAATTGTGCTCTTGCACATGGACAAAGAACTAAATTTTAGGTAGGCCTAGCGAAGTAGCCACTAGCCACGCAACACAAAGCTTATCCCGGGTAGTTCACATGGATGAGAACCAAACAATTGCAAGACACGGTGGTGCATACAGGACATCTATGTAAATTCATTATTTTTCCCTTTTCGGTTAAGCAGAATGAATATGCTCAATTACTGTTTTCGTTTGGTATTGTACTACTGTCTTCCAAAGTTCAAAGAGCATGTTCACATCACATGTCTTAACTTCCCTAAGAAACCGAAAGGAGCACAATAGAAAACAAGAACCGGCAAACCCTTATCACTGTCTGTGAACTCATCATAGGCATCAGAGTAGTGTTGGGGTTAATGAACATGAGCAAGTGTGGTAGAATAAGTCAGGAATCTTTGGGGGCACATGCAGTAAAGGAACAAAGGTTAGTATAATAACCTAGATAAAATATTATCAACTTAACCATGCAAAAGGTGGCCAACCGCTGGAACATTTTATTGGTTAATGAACTCAACCTTTGGAACCACTTCGGGTTGAAAGGAATAGGTTCTAGTGAAAATTGGAACTTTTAGCAAGAACATGTACATATGTCTTTGAGCATAAGGGACTGTGACGGATAGCATGTTCAGATAACATTTGCACTACGCTAGTTAAATATATTTCTAGTCGCATCATCATTTTTCAGAGTCTATCAAATATAAATTTATAGTATTAATGGAATTATCTCAAATTAGGCGGTAAATTACCCTGCTTACTTAGTCAATGTCGTAAAAAACAAATATAACATGAGAGCATGAACAAACACTTTCAGTTAAAATGGTGTCACAAGACGGTTCACAGACAGTCCAGGGGGACATATTAGGTGTCACACATGGTTCACAAGGTTTAAGTAATAAGGATGGAAGCATCATGGCAATGCATAGAGGGTTTTGGATTTAGATCTCATCAAGGAGAGGTGCCCTAATGGGTGGTGTGGTCATAACATGGAGCACATGGTTAAGTGGTAAGCGAGGACTTTCACCAAGTTCAAATAAGATGAAACCTGTACCTTGTTCTAGCTGTGATGCATGTTCTTTTACATCTCATTCTTCCGTTAGTTCGCTGACACCAGAGCATTTTCCAGACCTACTTGCAGCCAAGATCTGATCTCGTAGTAGTTTTAAAAATTCTACAGAACATGACCGAGAACCTTTCACGTACTTGGATAGATCTAGTTCACGGATTCCTGCAGCAGGTACAGTGATCAAAAGCTGGTTATGATTGTTACATTTACCGACTGTGACTTGTGTCAGTTCAGAACATTCTGCTGCAAAGAAACTGCAGAGGTTAAACAATGATGCGAGATGAATAAACATTTAATTACCCTGCCATTAGACGTCTCTCTGCAACGTGGAACTGAGTACGTACTGGTTCTGTCAGAAGCTGGTAATTTATTTGAGATTTACCGGATGCAGTGAGTTCTGTGTGACACTTGCAAATTGCAATACCGGACAGTTATCAGCTGATGGACATGAATTTCTTGCTTGCAAGGTGATGCACCAAAAATGCTAGAGTTACTGTACTATCTACCTTGTTAAAAGCTCCAAGCTAATGCCAAAAAATTTAGTTATGAAATTTACTGATTTACCCTATTGACTTCTGTAAAGATGGGAGCATTCTTCTACTAACGAAAGGCAGAAGCTAAACATAGCCGCAGAAAGGTAAAGGTCCCAATGCAGTCACTTGCTTCCAAAGTGCGGAGCCTAAAGTGCTGTAAGAAGCTAGAGAGTAGAGACAGCCATCGAAGATTCAGGCCTGACATCTACTGGACCCCAAATTACCGAGGTTGGGGTTATCTGTCTACCTCTGTACCCCGGACTCTGATCTTAACCTGAACCATACCTTGCATGATTTTCAAGCTCAAACTTTAGCCAGATCATGCCAACGCTAAGCTAAAATTTATGAACCTGTAATGAAAATCCGTCGAATAACCTACATGTTTTTTGAAACCTAATTTGAAAAAGATTTGAGAGCTCTGCATCCGCATCCAAATCCACATCCACAGCATTGGCAAAGCAAGGTATGAGTGAAAGCTAAAGTTCAGGGATCAAATCACAATATCTTAACTAATACTAATACATCATTTCTGGGACCCCTACTGGTTCTCCACGTGTTAGTGCCATTGATTAGTAGCCGCAAAGCAGATTAGGCCGAGGCTACCATAATGCACAATAATTTTCATGAGCAGTCTAATAATGCAAACGCTTCGGAACAAACATTATCCAAACTTGTGCTCGCCTGCATCAGGAAAAAGGCCTTATTATCAAAACATTTTCGAGATTTGAGGAGGAGCCCCTGCAGATCAGCAGTGCACTAGCGCGCGTTTATCAGAGATGTGGACTGCCACCTTACTGGTAGTTCACATGGCACTACTCCATGTTTCTTTCCCTATAAAACTTCTACAAGAGTGGTTTGTCATGAACTTTGGATACAACACAAGATCACATCAATCTCTCTGCCTGCCGCCCGCCAAAAATAAAAAAATAAATATAAACCCGCCTGCATGCCTCCCTTTCCAATTGGGTTTTGAAGACATAGATTACAGTGTGTTGCGTCGATGCAGCTCCATGGGTCACTTCAGTGTTCCCCAGGCGCAAGACCTAGTGGTTGGCGACGATTTTGTGCTCCCTAATTTCAGGAATCTGTTCTCTTAACGCCCACATCACTGCCTTCGTCTTTATGCCTCTGGACACTACTACGTGTGCACAAAGACCAATTAGTCTGCAACCAAGTAGTAGTACAGATTATGCATGCTTGGCCATTGTGTTGCTTTCAAGAAACTACAACAAAACATGCATATGTAAGGCAATCATATTTAAATCTGCAAGTGCATATTTTTTTTTGCAAGTTTTGAAGGAGTGAAAATAAATAAATAGTGTGGTGCTTTCACTAATTTGCGTGCTTGTACGAGTGGACCAGTTAGAGTAAAAGACAGTTTTGGTTGATTCGAATACCTGCTCTGTATATGATTCAGCCATCAGCCTTGGATGTTTCTCAAACAATCAAGTTTGGACTCGTCTACCGGCCGAAGAAATTATAGAGCAGAATCATAGTTGGCCTACAGTTTTTTTATACGTTTGTTTTAGGTGCATGCATTTCTCTGCAGGCGTGCTAGATAGCTGAATGTGCATTCCAGTCAACATCCGTGCAACGCTTTTACGCGTCTGATAATGTGTCATTCTGCTAGGAATCATTTTTCGTGGATAACTAATAGAGGACCAGAGGCAGCGATTATACATTTATTGTATAATTTTTTTTGTAATATAAAGTTTTTGTTTGGGAGTTTTATTTCACATCTGAGTTCTTCCCCAACACAGTTGCTCCGGGCCAGAAGAGAACTGATGACACAAGCCCACAAGCTGGACCCTCAATCCATGAGTACCTTGAAAACATGAACTTTATCCGAAGACTTCTATATATGAGAGCCTGCTCCAGCCTTCTGAAACAGCATGCCTAGACTCTGGAGTCGAAACGAATCGGTGGCCGTTGTTATACTGAACTTGTGGTGCCTGTATTACTTAGCGCCTCGAGGCCTCGGCGTGCATGCTTGCAGCTCTGCAACTGCAACTCCCGCGTTGGGACGATGAACGAACCTGCAGCCCTGGGCCACCGGTCCTGCTTCTTGGAACTCTCGCACGGTTTCCTGAAAATTCTGCGCAGCATGCAAGCATGGGCAGAAAAAAGGAAACTGAACGCATGGGAGCCAGGTGTCAGGTGACGTTCGTGTCTAGCAGGATGTTCGAGCAGTGTCAGCTGGCACAGAGCAGAGGTACGCCGAGGTATCTATCAGTCCTGCAAGGTATATATATATATATATATATATATATATATATATGGTATATTTTGTAGCTGTTATAAATTACTCTATTATGTAATCAGGTCATTTTGATGTATCGAGACATAAGGAGTCATTAGTACAAATGTTGTTTTTTTGTCAACATGACATTGACTCTTATGTCTTGATACACCAAAACGACTTAGCTACAGAATAGAGTAATTTATAGCTGCCTACAAAATATACCTTATATATATATGCTTTCATGGGCAATGTAACGACATGCCTAATCTGCGATCGAAGACGACGTATCTTAGATGACGCGACTAGAAATTATCGTCCAATGCTCGTGAGTTTGCTCTATAACCTTTGGGTTTTGGTTCATGCAGCAGCAATGCTGCCTTTGAATTACTTTCAGATTAACTGTTAAGGATCTGAGAAAACAGACACTGGTGCTTTTTTTTTTTCGAAAACCGGTAAGCCGGTTCATTCATATTAAGATGAAGAAGAAAAAATGTTTACAAGCTCAGAATCTGGAGAGAGCTTCAGGAACTAACACGTTCAGCAACTACTGAACGTCAAGCCCGAGCCTAGCTAGATATTTCGCTCGAGCCCGTAGCCAGAAGCGGAACTCATCTACGATTAGTTTGCAGCTGCATATTGCAGCGCTCCCTGTTAGTTGTGATCTCGGGGTGACGTGGGCAACAACCACGCCCCGACACTGCTACAATAAGCCTTAGGCGGCTCCAAACCTATTATCACAGACGGCTTTTAAAACCGCCTGAAACGAATAGTCTGTGATAATCCGCAATTTTACAGGCGGAGAAGTGAAACCGCCTGTGAAAACACATTATCATAGGCGGTTCTTCACTTAGGCTAGCCGCCTGTGAAGACAGATTATCATAGGCGGTTCTTTACTTAGAATAGCCGCCTGTGAAAATACTTTATCACAGGCGGGTCGTGCAGCATATATAACCGCCTGTGATAAATGTCTTATCACAGACGGTTATTGAAGCATAACTAACCGCCTATGATAATGAGTCTTCACAGACGGGTATTGAAGCATAACTAACCGCCAATGATAACGTGCCTTCACAGGCGGGTTTTGAAGCATAACTAACCGTCTATGATAATGTGTCTTCACAGGCGGATTTTGAAGCATAACTAACCGTCTATGATAATATGTCTTCACAGACGGGTATTGAAGCATAACTAACCGTCAATGATAATGTGTCTTTACAGACGGTTATTGAAGCATAACTAACCCGTCTATGATAATGGTGTTATCACAGTCAAACTCCCCTACGCGCCTTGCACTACAGAAAACGCGATCATTTGCGACGGCCGGTTTTATTTGCGACGGCCAGCTGTCGCAAAGAGTTTAAATTGCGATGGCCCGCCTCTGGCCGTCGCAAATAACATGGCCGTCGCGAATAAGACCTTATTTGCGACGGCTGTCGGTCTGGCCGTCGCAAATAAGAGCTTATTTGCGACGGCCAACCCTAGGGCCGTCGCAATTTAAGAAGCCGTCGTAAATAATGCCTTATTTGCGACGGTCAGTACAAGGCCGTCGCAAATAGGCTTTAATTGTGACGGCCCTAAGTTAAGGCCGTCGCAATTAAGATAGCCGTCGCAAATTAGGTCTAATATTGGGACCCTCCGGCCCCGACTCTTCATTCACCATTCCCTCCACCGCCGCCGCCTACCGCGCCCCCGACTTCGCCGCAGGCCCGCCGCGCCCCCCGCCGCCCCCGACCCCGCCCCCCCCCCCCCCCCGCCGCCCCCGACCCTGCCGCCCCTGCGGCCCCGCCGCCGGCCCGCCTCCGCGCGCCTCCGCCCCTGCGCCGCTGCCCCCGACCCCGCCGCGCCCCGACCCCGCCGCCCCCGCCCCCGCCCCCGCCGCCCCCGACCCCGCTGCCCCTGCGACCCCGCCGCCGGCCCACCTCCGCGCGCCTCCGCCCCTGTGCCGCCCCTACGCCGCCCCCGACCCCGCCGCCCCTGCGACGCCGCTGCCGGGGACTCGGACGACCGTCGCCTGTTTGAGGATGCGAGGCGAGTGTTTCACTTCAACGCTGCCAAGGCGCTTCGACAAGCTTTGTCGAACGCCCATGTTCAAATTATTAATGAGCACTTGAAGGCGAACCAGCAACACGTGTTACACTTCCGGCAAGAGAGCGAGAGGCACCTGGCGGAGGAGGAGTACGCACAGGTACGTGGAGTGTAGTAAGTATTTTTTTCTGATAATTGCCTCGATGGTATTTTTAACGACTTCCAACTATGTGCAGGGCCACATGAGCTGGTTGCAGGGTCGGACCGATGCATTTCAGGCCCTTTGTCGCTACTGGGCTAGCGATGAGTTTAAATCTAAGTCTGAGAAGGCTCGAGACTGCAGAGGGGTCGAGGGGAAGAGCAGGCACGGGCAAGATAACCACTTGCGTTTAGCTAAACGCATGGTAAGTGTGTGTAACTTATGTTTATATATTAATAATATATTGTTCGTACTAACACGTATTGACAGGAGCGCGAGACGGGGGTGCCGCCCACCCCTGCTGAGGTCTGGAGGAGAGGTCACAGGGACCCTTCTCAGTCGACAGGGTGCAGTCAGGCTGCAGCCGAGCGGTTGGTAAGTTTATAAATCATTCATATTAAATATAACAATATAGATTGTTGAACTTACACGGTTTTCTTGTTTTGCAGGCTAAGTACGGGGAGGAGGCTAGGAAGATACACGGCTAGGATTTCGATTGGGAACGTCAACCGATCGATCCTCAAGCCGCGTATGCAACCGGTGGTGGAAAATCACATGGAAGGTGAGTTTACAAGTTATTTTATCGTTTTCAATTCAAAGTATTCAAGATATTTCAATTTCATATTACTCACTCTCTTTTTTATAGGCTTGCCATATTCGACGGAGTTGTCGACTCGAGGGCGGGGAGACCTGCGAGAGGCAGCTCCTCGCAGGCTTCGTCGGTGGGCATGGGAGGTCGCCGTGTATCGCAGAGGGACATTGAGATGCAGTCCCTCCAAGAAACTGTAGAAGAAAACGAAAAGCGACATGAGGAGGAAAGGAGAGAGGCGGAACGCCAAAGAATCGCGATGGAGGCCATGATCCAAACCCAGGCAGCAGCGTTGGCGTAGATGCGGGAAGCAATGGAGGTAACACAATAAAAACTAAATTTCTTATTAATTCAGCGTAAATGACTTACTAATAGGTAGCATTTAATGTTTGCAATGACAGGCTATGGCTCAGGCGCAAGGTCTGGGAATCCAGCTACCGGTACTACCACCGGTCCTTCCAGGCAATCCTTCTTCAGCGGGTCAGGTAAGTTTCTATGTAATCCTTCTTCTCCAGCGTAATAAGATTGAGATAGATGAAAGAGAGAGATAGTTAGATAGAAGAAAATGATTGAGATAGAAGAATGATAGAGATAGAAGAAAGAGAGACAGAAGAAAGAGTGAAAGATAGATAGAGTAGGATAGGAATGAAGAGAGAGAGTAAGATATATATGGAGATAGAGAGAGGGGAAGATAGAGGGAGGGAGATGTAGATGGATATAGAGGGAGGAAGATAGAGGGAAAAGGATAGCAATAGAGAGATAGAGTGAGAGAGAAAGATAGAGTGAGAGACAAAGAGAGAAATGAAAAGAGAGAGGAAGAGAGGGGATCTAGATGAAGATAGAGGGAGAGGAAGGGAGAGAGAGAGATGTTGATGCATTTATATTCTAACTCTAAGTTTCATTAATTGCAGGGATCCGCGACGGCTGCACAAACGCCGTCGCCGTCGCTACCGCCGCCTGGAATGAGGCGCGATGACGACTTCGACTTCGGAGGTGGCTACGGAGGTCAGATGGGCGAGTGAACCCTTTTGTTTGCTTTGTTGATGACGATGTGAGATGTATTGGAATTCATTAGTTTGTGATTGTGATGATGTTTCCTCTGTGATGATGATCTTTGCTATGTGTACATACTGTGTGTATTGAATCTGTTCTGTGATTCTGGCCATCGAGCCGGGTAGTTTTTTCTGTTTTTTTTAAAAAAATAAAAAACCTTATTTGTGACGGCTTTTTATACAGTACCGTCGCAAATAAGGTACCAGGCCGTCACAAATAAGGTTTAATTGCGACGGCTTGTCCGTCGCAAATAGCTTTGTGGGCCCCGGAGGAGGACCTGTGGGCCCAGCATACTGGACTTATTTGCGACGGCCGAGCCGTCGCAAATAGAGGCACTTAATTGCGACAGCCCGACCGTCGCAAATAAGCTTTAATTGCGACGGCGGCGCCGTCGCAAACATGGTTGCGGGGCCCACCGGCCCGCGGCAATAACTTGCGACGACCCTTCCTAGCCGTCGCAATTAAGCTTATTTGCGACGGCCACCATCGCAAATAAGCTTAATTGCGATGATTTATTTGCGACGGCTAGAAACCGTCGCAAATAAAAAAAGCCGTCGCAAATAGCTTATTTGCGACAGCATTTGGCTTATTTGCGACGGCCTTGGCCGTCGCAAATCGTCGGGATTCCTGTAGTGTTGATCGGGAGCGCAACCGACCTTGGTTCGGTGCGACGTCCTCTCACACACGCGCTATATAAATAAAGGGGAGAGGGCCGGGGCACGATCATCCATTGATTGATCAGCTGCCATCCGACTCTCCCACAAAAACCTAAGAACCCTAACCGATCTATCAGATGCGTGGAGTGAGGGGAAGGGACGCACCTGGAGATCCGACGCCAAGCCGATCTGCTCCAATCCGCCACTGCTTCACGTCATCCTGCATCAACGAACTCCCTGCGTCAAGCTAAGTCTACTGCGACCATTCACCAGAGCCCAATGGCATACGGTGGACCCTCCGACGGTAACCCTAATCTCCCTCTTCCTAATCTCTCTGCTGCATTCTAGATCATACATGTTCTGCTTCTTGGATGAATTGCTTAATGATTAGTCTAAGTGAATTAGATCAGTGTTCAATTACCTTTAAGATTGTTTGTCCTGAATAGATTAAGTCCAAGCATTACCATGGAAGATGAAATGAGTTCCATGAGTGCCAACAAGGTCTGAGACTTAGTAGAGATTCCTAAAGGAGCCAAAACTGTAGGCTGTAAGTGGGTCTACGAGATTAAGCGTGACTCCAAAGGGAAGATCGAAAAGTATAAGGCTAGACTTGTGACTAAGGGATTCACTCAGCGGGAGGGTATTGATTATAATGAGACCTTCTCTCCCGTGTCGTCAAAAGATTCTTTCAGGATCATCATGGCATTAGTAGCGCATTATGACTTAGAATTACATCAGATGGATGTAAAGACGGCGTTCCTCAATGGGAATCTATATGAGGATGTCTATATGACACAACCGAAAGGTTTTGTCATTAAGGGTAAGAAACATATGGGATGTCACTTGAAGAAATCCATTTATGGACTTAAGCAATCTTCGAGACAATAGTATCTCAAGTTCGATGAGATTATTAGAAAGTTTGGGTTTAAGGAAAATGAGGAGGATAATTGCATTTATGCTAAGTTTAAGAATGGAAAGTTCATTTTCTTAGTCCTTTATGTGGATGACATCCTATTAGCAAGCAGTGATGTCAACCTACTCTTAGAAACTAAGAAGTTTTTATCCTCAAACTTTGATATGAAGGATCTAGGTGAAGCGACCTATGTTTTAGGGGTTGAGATACACTGAGATCGTGTTAAGGGGGTTTTAGGACTTTCTCAGAAGGCATACTTAGAAAGCATACTTAGAAAGTATGGTATGCATAATAGCAAAGCCTCGCCTGCTCCACTAGTTAAGGGCGATAGATTTTCAAACTCTCAGTCGCCTAAGAATCAGTATGAGGTTGATCAGATGAAAGGAATTCCTTATGCTTCTGCTGTCGGAAGCTTGATGTATGCTCAAGTTTGTACACGCCCTGACTTAGCTTTTGTGACTGGGATGCTTGGAAGATATCAAAGTAATTCAGGATTAGATCATTGGAAAGCTGTTAAGAAAACATTAAGATACATACAGGGTACTAAGCACCTCATGCTGACATATAGTAAGACTGAGTCACTAGAAATAGTGGGCTATTCAGATTCAGATTACGCGGGTTGTGTGGATACTAAGAAATCCACATCAGGTTACATATTCACCCCCGCGAATGGAGCTATATTGTGGAAAAGCTCCAAACAAGCAATCACTACATCGTCTACAATGTATGCTGAGTTTGTTGCTTGTTATGAGGCTGTCGGTACTCTAGAAACCGTACACCCCTTGAGGATACAAAGATACCAAGGAAAAGTCATCTACTTGATTTGAAGACCTTCGGAGGCCCACATGTCAGATATAACCGGACCCGCTTCTCCAACATGGTTAATCCCAGGGTCAACACGTGTACTATCAAACCGGAGCTACCGCCCACAAGGGGGAAGCTCCGGGCCATGTACCGAAATGACACCTCCGGACTTAACCCCAGACTGAGAGAAGCTCCGGACCTGACACGTGTCAGGTAGCTCCGGAGCTACCTGTTTCCCGCAGTATGCTCCGGAGCTACCACGTGTCCAACCGTCGGATCTTCAGCCCCTAACCTCCGGAAGACCTTGCAACGGCTCCGGATCTTCAAAGGGGAATCAAGGACTTCAAGACCCGATTAAGTATCATTAATGCCATATTAATGACACTTAAACGGACGATCTTAACACCAGTAATAGTGCTGTCAAAGCCCATTACAAGGTCATTAAGAGCAATTAAATGTGTTAAATAAGTGTCAATACTAGTAACCGCCAGGGCCACATGTCGGGCCAGGCTAACTTGTAACGGCCTGCCTTTGTACTATAAAAGGACAGACCGACGACACGTTCAGGGGGCTAGAGACACACGCCATTAACGCTCAACACAAGCTCATACAGCTAATACAACACCAACACACCCGTGGAGTAGGGTATTACGCTCAGGCGGCCCGAACCACGTAAACTCTTGTGTCTCCTGTGTCATTTCCTACTCACCTTCTTGAATCTCCGCGCGCCCATACCGAACATCAAACTCCCCTATCACTTTAGCAGTGTAGGGAGATCTGCCGGTTCCAAACCACCGACAGTTGGCGCGCCAGGTAGGGGCGCCTGAGATTTTGAGAATGGTGAACTCAGCTGCTGGATCATCCAACGGTCAACCTGCTGCTCAGGATGTTGGGGGCAATCCCTCCAATAGGCAACCACCAGCAGGAGCCTCAGCACCAGCAGGAGTCACACTTCAACCACCACCGTCCCGTCCAGCAAATCGTGCTGGGAAACGTGATGGTGTGCCGGCGTCAATTACTGCGTCGGCAAATCATGACAACCCGGAACACGCGCTCCATGCAGCGCGTGCTCTTCTCCAACGCCCACCACCTCCGGATGCATCTCGGGATGCACTGGAGCAGTGGAGGGCCGATGTGGAGCATCTGGTTGCAGCAGCAGGCAAACGCCTCAGCAATCAGGGTCCTCCTCCTTTAGGACGAGCCCCGTCGCAGCAGCGGACTTTGTCTGGTAGACTTGGTCTGCACGTTTCCAATGGCAGGAGATGTGCTGCGTCACAACAAGTGACGTCATTGCCCTCCGGGGCACGACGTACACACACGGTATCCAGGCTTTCGACTCATGACCTCCGGGCGGAGCTTGATCGCCGATACCACCAGCAGGACGGCCGAGTCCATATTGAGCGTGCCCGTGAAAGACGGGAAGCTCAGGACCTTTCTGCTCCTGAAGGAGTGGGAGGAGGCTGTTCAGTCTTGGCCATGTATCTGCGTATGGTCAGGTGGCCACAGAAGTTCCGGCCTCACCTGCCGGAAAAATTCGACGGGACTGTCAATCCCGCCGAATTTCTTCAGATCTACTCCACTGCAATCTTGGCAGCTGGAGGAAACGAGGCCGTGATGGCTAATTATTTTCCAGTGGCCTTAACAGGGACTGCCAGGTCCTGGTTTATGAGCCTTCCACCCAACTCTATCAACAGTTGGGAGGAGCTGTGCCGGCAGTTCACCGCCAACTTCGGGAGTTCATACACCCGACCAGGCACTGAACTGGACCTTTTTGTAGTCGTGCAAAAAGGGGGAGAATCCCTGCGATCGTTCGTCCAGAGGTTCTCTCAGGTACGAAATACTATCCCTTCTATCTCTAGCGCCTCTGTCATTGTGGCATTCAGACAGGGTGTACGGGACAAGAAGATGTTGGAGAAACTGGCGATCAAGGAGATCACCAGTGTCACGGAACTCTTCAGCTTGGCTGACAAATGTGCCAGAGCTGCGGAGGGCCGTGAGATGCACTCCAAACCAACCTTGGAGGGTCACAAGAAATCCTCCAAAGAAGAAGCCGCTACCTCCAGGGGTGGCAAGAAGAAAAAGAAGACCAACGGCAAGAAGAAGTCGTCGGACGACACATCCAATGTTGCACCTGCTGCAACTCCAGGTGGCCGGGGGCCACGCCCCGAGAAGCGACCTCGACCATCTTCTGAAGACGGTGGCAAACCCAAAGTGTGGTGTCCCATTCATAAAACGGGCAGCCACAGTTTGGAAGACTGCCGGGAGGTCCAAAACCTTGTTGAGCGCTACAACAAGCGCCAGGAAGAATCTCCTTTCCGACAGAGGGAAGGAAAGCAAAAAGTCGACGAAGCTCCGGCTGAAGAGGAGTTGGGGTTTCAGGATCCCAAAAAGGTCCTGAAGGCCGTCTACACCTCCGTCGACGATGATTCTGACGTCTCTGACAACAAGCGCCGGAAGACCATGAACACCATGTTTGGTGGATCATGGGATATCACCTCCCGTCGCGTCATCAAGACTATGCGTCGGGATATGGCCGCTGTAGCTCCTACAGTCAGGCCGGAACCTCATCGGAAGTGGATGGACACAACCATCACTTTTGATGCTTCGGATTGTCCCCGGAGCATGGTTGGAGCAGGTCAGTTACCTTTGATGGTATCTCCTACCATCAATAACATCCAGCTCCACCATGTCATGGTAGACGGAGGTTCGGGGCTTAACCTCATTAGCTTCGAAGCTTTCACTAAGATCTAGCTCCGACCTTCGGATCTCCACCCCTCTCGACCTTTCTCCGGAGTAGGTCCAGAGGCCATTACCCCACTCGGAGCTATTACTCTCCCCGTTACCTTCGGGACACGGGAGAAGTACCGCACCGAGAAGTTGGTCTTCGACGTCGCTCAGATCAACTTACCCTTCAATGCCATCTTGGGTAGACCTGCCCTGTATAAATTCATGGCAGCTGCTCATTATGGCTATCTGGTGTTGAAGATGCCAACACGAGTAGGCGTTCTCCGGATCCGCGGAGATCGCACTGCCGGAGTAACTGCACTGGAAGAACTCCATGCGCTCACCACAACGCAAGAGGAGGACTCCAGGCAGGAGCAAGCTCCAAAACCCCCGAGCATTCGTCAACGAGGCTCGACTTCTGCACTTCGAGTGCAGCCAAGCGGCGACACCGAAATTCCCGTCAAAGTCGTCCAAATTGGTTCCGATGCCGCTCAAACCACCCGTATATCGGGGGGATTGAATGACAACTAGGAACTCGCGCTCATCACTTTCCTCCGGGCTAACGTCGATGTGTTTGCCTGACAACTGTCACAAATGCCTGGGATCCCCAGGGAAGTGATTGAGCACAATCTGAAGATCTACCCCGATGCCCGGCTTGTGCATCAGAAGCCTTGGAAGCAATCCGTAGAGCGACATAACTTCATACGACAACAAGTGAAGAAGCTACTCGAAGCCGGATTCATCCGAGAAGTCTTCCATCCAAAATGGCTGGCAAACCCAGTCGTTGTGCCCAAGGCCGGCGGGAAGCTTCGGATGTGCATCGACTACACCACACTAAATAAGGCATGTCCAAAAGATCCATTCCCACTACCTAGAATAGATCAGATAGTGGATTCCACCCCCGGGTGTGAATTACTGTGTTTCCTAGATTCATATTCCGGATATCATCAAATCAGGATGTCTAGGGAAGATGAAGAGCATACTTCATTCATCACAGTAGATGGATTGTATTGTTACACAGCCATGCCCTTTGGTCTCAAGAATGCAGCTTCAACTTTTGTACGAGCTATGTACAAAACTTTTGAAGAACTTATTAGAGACATAGTGGAAGTGTACGTCGATGACATCGTGGTCAAGGTCAGGAACAAGGAGTCACTCCTTGACACCTTGCAGGATGTCTTCGACAAGCTGCGGGCCACCCGCACAAAGCTAAACCCAGACAAGTGTGTCTTTGGGGTTAGCTCCGGAAAACTTCTTGGTTTCCTGGTAAGTCACCGGGGCATAGAAGCTAATCCGACGAAGCTTAAGGCCATTGAAGACATGCGGCCACCGACCTGCATCAAAGACGTCCAAAAGTTAACTGGATGTCTAGCAGCCCTCAGCCGGTTCATCTCAAGACTGGCGGAACGAGCACTTCCCTTCTTCAAGTTATTGAGGAAGTCCGGACCATTCCAATGGTCCGAAGAAGCAGAGAAGGCATTCCAGGAGCTGAAACAGTTCCTCACCACCCTACTAATTCTGGTAGCTCCGAACCCTGGTGAGCCTTTGTTGCTTTATATTTCAGCTACTGACGAAGTCGTCAGTATGGTTCTGGTTGCGGAGAGACCAGAACTACCCCATACTCAGGAATCCAGACCCCTTCGGGAGGGTCCGGAGGTTCCTGAAAGCGAGTCTGGGTCCCAACACCCAAATTCAAATCCACGAGAAGTCACTTCAGGAGACCCAGACCCCTCCGGGAGGGTCCAGGTCACTCCTGAAAAAGCTCCGGGTTCCTCCAGCCAGAACCCGGAGGTCCCTGAAGAAAATCCGGATTCTTCCGAGAGGATCCGGGTCAGTGAAGAGGAAGCTCCGGACCCCTCCGAGAGGGTCCGGACCATTCAGCGCCCGATGTACTTCATTAGTGAAGTATTACATGATGCCAAGACTCGATACCTAGAGGTGCATAAGCTGCTCTATGCAGTCCTTATTGCCTCCAGAAAGCTTCACCATTACTTCCAAGCTCACAAAGTCTCAGTGGTGACCTCCTACCCACTTCGAGCAATTTTGCATAATCCCAATTCAACTGGGAATATTGCAAAGTGGGTAGCGGAATTGGCTGAATTTGATCTTGAATTTATTTCAAGGCAAGCAGTCAAGAGTCAAGCATTGGCAGATTTTGTGACAGAATGGACTCCCTCTCCATCAAACCCTGGGGGCCCCAGTAAGCAGAAGACGGAGCATCAAGTTCCAGCCTTCACCGAGCCTCACTGGACCCTCTACTTTGACGGCTCCATGCAGAAGCAGGGGGCCGGAGCTGGAATCCTTCTCCTTGCACCAACTGGGGAGAAGGTGAAATACATGGTACACCTTGACTTCAAGGCAACCAATAACATGGCAGAGTATGAAACACTCATCTACGGACTAAAGGTGGCACTGTCATATGGTGTCAAGCAACTGCTGGTCAAGGGAGATTCGCAGCTCATCATTAAGCAGGTGAAGGGTGAATGTTCCTGTAATAATCTCCAGCTAGTTGCTTACCTCCTTGAAGTCCAGAGGCTTCAGAAGGACTTTGAAGTCCTAGATCTCCACCATGTTCAGCGTGCCCACAACGCTGAAGCCGACGAACTCTCGATGAAAGCGTCAACCGGAGCTCCGGCTCCTGACGGAATTTTTGTCCGGAGAATGTCGAAACCCACAGATCAGCCTGCCGAACTGAGCGAAGGGGGCGAGATCAGCATCCCAAAGCTGACAGTCCCGATGGCCCTGTTACCATGGCAACCATCAAGGGTCGTAGGTGCTGCCGGAAGCTCCGAGCAACCCAGCACGCAAGACTCAAATGCTCAAGTTAGTTCCGATGCATGGATCTCGAAGATCCGGAACTACTTGAAAGACAACATCCTTCCTGATGATAATGTATCCGCTGACCGGGTAGTTAGATTGGCTAAAATATACACGTTGGTAAAAGGGGATCTCTACCGGCGCGGTGCCAACGACATCCTAATGCGGTGCATCACAAGGGAAGAAGGCTGCGAGCTCCTCGCAGAAATCCATGGAGGCGAGTGTGGGAACCACGCGTCTTCCCGCACGCTGGTTGGTAAAGCCTTTCGGCATGGCTTCTACTGGCCTACAACACTCCAGGATGCAACTGAGCTGGTGAAAAAATGCAAAGCATGTCAATTTCATGCAAAGCAAATTCACACACCGGCTCAACCCTTACAAATGATACCTCCTACATGGTCTTTCGCTGTGTGGGGGATGGACATCTTGGGACCTTTTCCAAGAGCCGTCGGAGGTTACAAGTTCCTGTACGTCTGTAACACCCTCAATTTTCGCATCATGCATCGCATACATGTTCATGCATTAAATATTAATAGAATAAAAGAAAAATAATAAAACATAAAATATACATATACAAATATGAGTAGCAAAAGAAGGAAATAATAATAATAGCATAAAACTTGTAATAGGGAATAAGTATAAAAATAACAATAATAATATAAATAAATTATATATAATAATAAATATATATATATATAATAAATAAAAATAATAAAACATAAATAATAATATAATAATATATATATATAATATAAAGAATAAAATATGTAAATAAATAAATAATATAGTGAAAAAAAGAGAAAAAGAAAAAAAAAAGCAAAACACAACCGCCGGCCAGGCCGCTGACCGGCCCAGCCGTCCACGCACGCACGCTGGCTCCCACGCCACCCCGCCGCGCTCACCCGCCTGGGCCCCGCCCACGTGCCGCACCGCTCCCGCCGCCCCGGGCCCCACGCCACCCCGCCTGCCGCACGCTGCAGCGCAGCCCCATGCGCCCACTCGCGCGCCCACGCGCCCACGCGGCCTCGCTCCCGTGCCCCTGTCCCGCGCGACCGGCCCCACCCGCCGCCTTCCCTCGCGTAGCCTCCCACGCGCTTTACCGCGTCGCCCCCGGGCCCCACGCGCCTGCCCCGCATCGCACTTCCACGCGCCGAAGACTCCCGCACGCGTACGCCCTAGCCCTGGCGCCTATAAAAGCCATTGAGACATCATAATTCCCAGCGCCAGAAGCCACGCCGCCAGAAAAAAAATGGGGAGAAGCCAGCCGCCGGTAGAAAAAAAAGGCACTAGAGAACTACGCCAGGGAAGAAAAAAGAGAAGAAAAGAGGAAGAAAAAGAGGAGGGCGCCACCGTCCGCCGGAGATCGTCGCCGTCGTCGTGCCGTCGAGGGACTGCTGTGCCATCCACTTCGTCTACGCGTCACCCTCGTCCCTCGATCTCCGAAGCCATCGCATCTACGGTAGGATTCGTTTTTCCAATGCGAATTTTAGCGACGTATTAGATCTAATAGACGTAAATTGATTTTAGTTGCACCATAATTTTATTTTCAGCAGCATTAATCCACTCTAAAACCCCCATAAACTCGTATGAACACGTATGAACTAGTTGCATCTAATTAATAAACAACCGTATTTAATTAATTATTGTACTTTGCATGCATGCATATCATCGTATGTTGATTAATGGGTGTGCATCATGTTGATTTGTATGTATATTCTTGTATGTGTGATCACTAGTAGAGGGAAGTGCTTAAGAGGTCGTGTACGAGGATTTCTAGAATCAAGACTTCGAAGCGCTTGAGCAACCCTATCCGCCGGAGCAAGGCAAGTGTCCTTGAAGCATATTGATCCTGTTTTAAAATAAATGTTTTGTTTGCAAACTGCATGCTTGTGTCAATTTGATGGGAATCCTATGGTAGGAAGTTTACTAGCTTTGTTTAACCATCCTTGTCACCTGGAATATAAGGTAGAGAGTCGGGAAGGGTTTTTACCTTTTTGCTTCGCTTAATTAATTGGGATGGCAACAACTCTACACATTTAATTATGCATCAATGATATTCTGGTTAATGTGAACTGGTCAATACGATATGGTAATGGGTGATCTAGGCAAGCCTGGTATGTGGATGGGTTGGATGTTATGGTGGTTTGCTTGCTTTAGATCTAAGGACCGATTCATGCGAGAATAAGCAAGGACTACAGTGCCACCACGAGGCCAAGTATGGGTGCGGCGTAGCTGATTAATTAGGGCTTTGCTAGTGCTGCTTGGACCATTGTGGATGCTCGGGGAAGGGGTAGTCGGATTGGGTTTGTTGATGATTGGTGGGACTACCCTGGGATCCGAATGGCTCAAGAGGGGGCACTTGGTTGAAGATGTGCTCAGTTGGAGGCATCGCCACCGGTGAAACATCAGTGGGGTCTAAATAGGCTAGTAATCCCTTTGTAAAGGCTATTTTGTGATCTCTTGGCCACACACCAACGGAAGTGTGTAATATGACTGACGGGTCATGGGCATAAGGGAGATTCTTAGTCTCCGAAAGGTGATGAAATCACGAACACGTGGGTAAAGAGGTACAAACTCTACAGAGTTAATTAAAACTATCATGATAGCCGTGCTCCCGGTTATGAGCACCTGGACAACTTCCATGATTAGAGGGAAATTTGGTAATGGGATGGTTATTGGAATGTTATGGTTTGGTAATGGTTATGTATGGTTATGGATTAATCTCTGGTATTATTATGGTTACATGGTTTATGATGGGATTACTTCACATACATATAATATACATATTGCTTTTCAAATGTTTTACTGTACTTTTCAGCACTTAGCCGTTATTATTGTCGTCATTTGAATCAACCACATGTCATACTTTCCACACTTGCTGAGTACGACATGTACTCACTCTTGCAATCCCCCCCACAGTTGCAGGTCAGAATTGTGAGTTTAATGGTGATCATGCGGAGTTCTAGGCCGTGTCTACCGTTAACTTTGCCTGTGGTGTTGATTGGAGCTGCGCTATCCCTTTTGCTTAGTTTGCTTAGTTGCTTAATTAGTTATTTCCGTTGCATTAGTTGAACTTGTCATAAATATTCATTAGAGCTTGTATTTGAGGATATAATGAATTATGTAATAAGAGTACTTATTTAATAATTTGAGCTGTGGTATTTATCTGTTTATCATTTGTGAATCACTCGTGTATGTGTGTTGAACATCCTGGGCACACATATGCGTTAGCTTGGTTCATTTTCGGAACCGGGCATCACAGATTGGTATCAGAGCCACAGGTTGACCATAGGATGCAGCCTAGATAGAATGGACACTTTAGAGCACATAGGAGCACTCAGGAATCGATTTGATTTTGTTGGCTTGCTGTTTGCTATATATATATTGATTGCTTGTGTGCTTAATAGAGGATTTTGGGATGCTTTAGCATTGCCATGTCCACCTAGGCTAGTATAGCTAGTTGTTTAGCTTCATATCCCTTGATGCATATAGTTGGGGACGTTTCTTAATTCTTACCTATTGCTCTCCTTCAGATGGTGAGGACTCGCAACCAGAGGGATGTCAATGACGAGGAGGAGAACCATGGAGTACCTCAGAACAATACTGGACAAGGACCTGCTCATGGAGCTATCAATATTGAGCAGCTACTGGCTATGCAGAACCAGCTCATGCAGACCATGATACAGACAATGGGACAGCTGCAGGCTGGCAATAACATCAACAATCAGCCCCACATGCCTCCACCGCCACCCCCGCCTCCTCATAACCGATTGGGAGAGTTTATGAGGACTAGGCCGCCAACCTTTGCTCAAGCTGCTGACCCTATGGATGCTGATGATTGGCTCAAGTCCGTGGAGAAGAAACTTGCTATTGTCCAATGCAGTGACCGAGAGAAGGTTCTCTTTGCATCACATCAACTCGTTGGAGCAGCTGCCGATTGGTGGGATACTTATTGCAATGCTCATGAGAATCAAGAGAGGATCACTTGGGCGGAATTCAAGGAGAGTTTCCGTTCTCATTATGTGCCGGAAGGTGTTATGATCTTGAAGAAACAAAAACTTGAGAACTTGAGGCAAGGAAAATCAAGCGTGAGTGAATATCTCAATAAATTCACTCAACTCTCAAGGTATGCGCCTGAGGATGTTAGTCGGGACAGCCGGAAGCAGTATTTGTTCATGAGAGGCTTAAACAATGAGATCCAAGTGCAACTACTCAACTGCGATTATGCCAATTTCCAGAAGCTCGTGGACAAAGCAATTGTGGTTGAGAACAAGATCTGTGAGATGGAGCAAGAAATCAAGAGGAAGGCGCCATATCAAGGACAGCAACAAGGAAGTAATGTGCGCCCTCGCCTTGCACCACCCAATGCACCCTATTACAGCTCCTCTATTCCTGCTCAGCGCCCTGGTTATGCACCGCACCCAACTCAGTTTGTGCAGCAGCGCCCTGTTATGCAAGCACCTAGGCCTCCAATACCTTATGCACCTCGTGCTGATTTTCCTGGAGCCAATGTTCAAAACCAAGCTCGTCCCAGTAATTCTGGTGGGGTTTAGAAGTGCTACACTTGTGGAGAAGCTGGACACTTTGCGCATCAATGTCCTAAGTTAGGCCGTGGTCAAGGAACCAATGCGCCGAGGCAAAACCCAAGACCTAATGGAGGACAACCACAAGGGAACCATGGACAGCAGAATTTTGCTCGTGGCAACGTGAACCATGTCTCTACGGAGGATGCTCAACAAGCGGATGACGTGGTCATTGGTATGTTTCTCGCCAACTCCAATCCCGCGACTATGTTATTTGATTCTAGAGCATCGCATTCATTCATTGCATCGAAGTATGTTGCCAAGTATAGTTTGCCTATCTCTCATATGAAGTTTACTCTGTTGGTTAAGTCTCCTGGAGGAGATATGAGGACTAATATAGTATGTCCAAAAGTAAGCCTTAGAATAAGGGGGGTAGACTTCTCCGCCAACCTCATTGTTTTGGATTCTCAAGGATTGGACATTATACTTGGTATGGACTGGTTAAGGAAGCACAATGGAGTTATTGAGTGTGCCACAAAGACGGTGAAGTTGACTAATGAGGAATGGATCACCGTAGAATTTGAAGCATCTCAAACCGCACCGAAGCAATTGGAGCTGAATCATGTGGACGGTGCCGCAATTGGGGAGATTCCGGTAGTGTGTGAATTTTTGGATGTTTTTCCGGATGAGTTTCCAGGTATGCCACCTGATCGAGACATTGAGTTTGTCATTGATTTAATACCTAGAACTGCACCTATAGCTAAGAGGCCGTATAGGATGCCTCCTATGGAATTAGCGGAGCTCAAGAAGCAAATTCAAGAGCAATTAGAGAAGGGTTTTATTCGCCCTAGCTCTTCACTTTGGGGAGCGCCCGTTCTATTCGTGGACAAGAAGGATGGAACGCAAAGGATGTGTGTGTATTACCGAGCTCTCAACGAGGTAACAATCAAGAACAAGTACACCTTGCCTCGTATAGAGGATTTGTTTGATCAGATGAAAGGCGCCTGTGTGTTTTCCAAGATTGATTTGAGGTCGGGATACTTTCAAATGAAGATTAGACCATTGGACATACCCAAGACAACTTTTAGGACACGGTATGGATCTTATGAGTACACAGTGATGTCATTTGGATTGACAAATGCGCCTGCCTACTTTATGTACCTCATGAATAAAGTCTTCATGGAGTACTTGGACAAGTTCGTTGTGGTGTTTATTGATGATATTATGATCTACTCGAAGGATGAGAAGGAACATGAAGAACACTTGAAGCTTACATTGCAGAAGCTACGGGAACACCAATTGTATGCCAAGTTCAGTAAATGTCAATTCTGGTTACGGGAAGTTTCTTTCTTAGGCCACATTATTTCCGGAGGAGGAGTATCAGTTGACCCAGGGAAGGTGAGAGATGTGCTTAAGTGGGAACCGCCACAGAACGTCAAGGAAATAAGGAGTTTTCTTGGAATGGCTGTATATTACCGTCGATTCATCAAGGACTTCTCCAAAATAGCCAAGACAATGACGGAATTGCTAATGAAGGGAAAGGCTTTTGGATGGACTGAAGCTTGTCAAAACAGTTTTGAGGAGTTGAAGAAGAGGCTGACAACAGCCCCAGTTTTGGTACTGCCGGATGTGAGCAAGAGCTTCGATATTTATTGTGATGCATCAAGACAAGGACTCGGATGCGTGCTTATGCAAGAAGGTCAAGTAGTCGCCTATGCGTCAAGACAATTGAAGAAACATGAGCAGAATTACCCGACACACGATTTAGAACTTGCAACCGTGGTACATGCATTGAAGATTTGGAGACACTATATTCTTGGACATAGGTGTGAAATTTACACGGATCATAAGAAAGTATATTTTCACACAAACGGATCTGAACTTGAGGCAACGGAGATGGTTGGAGCTCATCAAAGATTATGATTTAGAGATCAACTATCATCCAGGAAAAGCCAATGTAGTGGCCGATGCTTTGAGTAGAAAAGGAGTAAGTCATCAACTCACGGTTCGAGAGTTACCATTCGAGTTATGTAAGGAGTTTGAACGGTTGAATCTCGGGTTTGTAAATGAGATGGAGATGATGGAGTTAAACCCAACCTTGGAGCAAGAAATTCGAGAAGCACAAACCACGGATGAGGAGATCAAGGAAATCAAGGAAAGGATCGAGGAAGGGAGAGAATTCAGATTTGATGAAGACGAACATGGTACCTTATGGCTTGGAAAGAGGATCGTTGTGCCTAATGTAAAGCATATTCGGGAGACAATATTAAAGGAGGCACATGACTCGCCTTACTCAATTCACCCTGGTTGTACAAAGATGTACAAAGACTTGAAGACTTGCTATTGGTGGGATAGCATGAAGAAGGACATAGCTGAATACGTAGCACTGTGTGATGTGTGCCAACGAGTCAAGGCGGAACATCAAAGACCAGCTGGATTATTGCAACCATTAAAGATTCTGGAATGGAAGTGGGAAGAAATTGGTATGGACTTCATAGTTGGGTTACCACGTACTCAGTCCGGGTATGACTCAATTTGGGTAATTGTGGATCGCTTAACCAAGTCAGCTCATTTTGTCCCTGTGAAGACCAAGTATACAGCTGCACAATTGGCCGAAATATACATGGAACATATTGTGTGTCGACACGGAGTACCCAAGAAGATAGTCTCGGATAGAGGTTCTCAATTTACCTCCAGATTTTGGCAAAAATTGCATGAAGCTTTGGGAACGAGGTTGAATTTTAGTTCAGCATATCATCCTCAAACGGACGAACAAACCGAGAGGACCAATCAGATTTTGGAGGATATGTTAAGAGCTTGTGCTTTAAAGCATGGGAAAAGTTGGGACAAAAGCTTGCCATACGCGAAGTTTTCATACAACAATAGTTACCAAGCAAGCTTGAAAATGTCACCATATGAAGCGCTTTATGGGAGGAAGTGTAGGACACCTTTATTCTGGAATGAGACAGGAGAAACTCAAGTATTTGGTTCGGATGTGTTGCAAGAAGCCGAAAAGCAAGTCCAGATAATTCGTGAAAACTTGAGGGCTGCCCAATCAAGACAAAAAGGCTATGCGGACAATAGGAGAAGGAAATTAGCCTTTGAAATAGGAGATTTTGTTTACCTCAAGGTGTCACCTATGAGAGGTCATAAGAGGTTTAACATAAGAGGCAAGCTCGCACCTCGCTATATTGGACCATTCAAGATTTTGGACAAAAGAGGGGAAGTAACATATAAGTTGGAGATGCCAGCTCATCTTTCAGACGTACATGATGTGTTTCATGTTTCCCAACTCAAGAAGTGTCTCAGGGTACCGGAAGAACAAGTGCCGATGGACGAGTTAGAACTTCAGGAGGATTTGTCTTATGTCGAGCAACCTATCAAGATCCTGGACGTGAAGGAAAGGGTCACGAGAAATAAGAGGATTCGTTGGTGTAAAGTGCAATGGAAACACCATACAGAAGTCGAAGCTACGTGGGAACGTGAAGAAGACCTGAAGGCAGAATTCCCGCATCTTTTCTCCACGCTGTCGAATCTCGAGGGCGAGATTCACTTTAAGGGGGGGTAGGTTTGTAACACCCTCAATTTTCGCATCATGCATCGCATACATGTTCATGCATTAAATATTAATAGAATAAAAGAAAAATAATAAAACATAAAATATACATATACAAATATGAGTAGCAAAAGAAGGAAATAATAATAATAGCATAAAACTTGTAATAGGGAATAAGTATAAAAATAACAATAATAATATAAATAAATTATATATAATAATAAATATATATATAATAAATAAAAATAATAAAACATAAATAATAATATAATAATATATATATAAAATATAAAAAATAAAATATGTAAATAAATAAATAATATAGTGAAAAAAAAAGAGAAAAAGAAAAAAAAGCAAAACACAACCGCCGGCCAGGCCGCCGACTGGCCAAGCCGGCCACGCACGCACGCTGGCTCCCACCCCGCCGCGCTCACCCGCCTGGGCCCCGCCCACGTACCGCACCGCTCCCGCCGCCCCCGGGCCCCACGCCACCCCGCCTGCCGCACGCTGCAGCGTAGCCCCGCGCGCCCACTCGCGCGCCCACGCGCCCACGCGGCCTCGCTCCCGCGCCCCTGTCCCGCGCGGCCGGCCCCACCCGCCACCTTCCCGCGCGTAGCCTCCCACGCGCTTTACCGCGTCGCCCCGGGCCCCACGCGCGTGCCCCGCATCGCACTTCCACGCGCCGAAGACTCCCGCACGCGTACACCCTAGCCCTGGCGCCTATAAAAGCCACCGAGACATCGTAATTCCCAGCGCCAGAAGCCACACTGCCAGGAAAAAAAGGGGGAGAAGCTAGCCGCCGGTAGAAAAAAAAGGCACCAGAGAACTGCGCCAGGGAAGAAAAAAGAGAAGAAAAGAGGAAGAAAAAGAGGAGGGCGCCACCGTCCACCGGAGATCGTCGCCGTCGTCGTGCCGCCGAGGGACTGCTGCGCCATCCACTTCATCTATGCGTCACCCTCGTCCCTCGATCTCTGAAGCCATCACATCTACGGTAGGATTCGTTTTTCCAATGCGAATTTTAGCGACGTATTAGATCTAATAGACGTAAATTGATTTTAGTTGCACCATAATTTTCTTTTCAGCAGCATTAATCCACTCTAAAACCCCCATAAACTCGTATAAACATGTATGAACTAGTTGCATCTAATTAATAAACAACCGTAGTTAATTAATTATTGTACTTTGCATGCATGCATATCATCGCATGTTGATTAATGGGTGTGCATCATGTTGATTTGTATGTATATTCTTGTATGTGTGATCACTAGTAGAGGGAAGTGCTTAAGAGGTCGTGTACGAGGATTTCCAGAATCAAGACTTCGAAGCGCTTGAGCAACCCTATCCGCCGGAGCAAGGCAAGTGTCCTTGAAGCATATTGATCCTGTTTTAAAATAAATGTTTTGTTTGCAAACTGCATGCTTGTGTAAATTTGATGGGAATCCTATGGTAGGAAGTTTACTAGCTTTGTTTAACCACCCTTGTCACCTGGAATATAAGGTAGAGAGTCGGGAAGGGTTTTTACCTTTTTGCTTCGCTTAATTAATTGGGATGGCAACAACTCTACACATTTAATTATGTATCAATGATATTCTGGTTAATGTGAACTGGTCAATACGATATGGTAATGGGTGATCTAAGCAAGCCTGGTATGTGGATGGGTTGGATGTTATGGTGGTTTGCTTGCTTTAAATCTAAGGACCGGTTCATGCGAGAATAAGCTAGGACTAGAGTGCCACCACGAGGCCAAGTATGGGTGCGGCGTAGCTGATAAATTAGGGCTTTGCTAGTGCTGCTTGGACCATTGTGGATGCTCAGGGAAGGGGTAGTCGGATTGGGTTTGTTGATGATTGGTGGGACTACCCTGGGATCCGAATGGCTCAAGAGGGGGCCCTTGGTTGAAGATGTGCTCAGTTGGAGGCATCGCCACTGGTGAAACCTCAGTGGGGTCTAAATAGGCTAGTAATTCCTTTGTAAAGGCTATTTTGTGATCTCTTGGCCACACACCAACGGAAGTGTGTAATATGACTGACGGGTCATGGGCATAAGGGAGATTCTTAGTCGCCGAAAGGTGATGAAATCACGAACACGTGGGTAAAGATGTACAAACTCTGCAGAGTTAATTAAAACTATCATGATAGCCGTGCTCCCGGTTATGAGCACCTGGACAACTTCCATGATTAGAGGGAAATTTGGTAATGGGATGGTTATTGGAATGGTTATGGTTTGGTAATGGTTATGGATGGTTATGCATTAATCTCTGGTATTATTATGGTTACATGGTTTATGATGGGATTACTTCACATACATATAATATACATATTGCTTTTCAAATGTTTTACTGTACTTTTCAGCACTTAGCCGTTATTATTGTCGTCATTTGAATCAGCCACATGTCATACTTTCCACACTTGCTGAGTACGACATGTACTCACTCTTGCAATCCCCCCCCCCACAGTTGCAGGTTAGAATTGTGAGTTTAATGGCGATAATGCGGAGTTCTAGGCCGTGTCTACCGTCAACTTTGCCTGTGGTGTTGATTGGAGCTGCGCTATCCCTTTTGCTTAGTTTGCTTAGTTGCTTAATTAGTTATTTCTGCTGCATTAGTTGAACTTGTCATAAATATTCATTAGAGCTTGTATTCGAGGATATAATGAATTATGTAATAAGAGTACTTATTTAATAATTTGAGATGTGGTAATTATCTGTTTATCATTTGTGAATCACTCGTGTATGTGTGTTGAACATCCTGGGCACACATATGCGTTAGCTTGGTTCATTTTCGGAACCGGGCATCACAACGTCGCCATTGACAAGTTCACCAAGTGGTCGGAAGCAACTCCAGTTGTGACAATCAACAAGCAATCTGCTATCAACTTTTTGCAGTCCATTGTATGCAGATTTGGAGTTCCAAACAAAATCATCACTGATAATGGGACCCAATTCACAAGCTCTGCATTCCAAGGATATTGCGAAGACCTCGGCATACAAGTTTGCTACGCTTCCGTAGCTCACCCAGCCAGCAATGGCCAAGCCGAGAGAGCAAATGCTGAAATCCTTAAAGGACTCAAGATGCGCACCTATGAGCGCTTGAAAAAACATGGAGCCAACTGGATCGAAGAGCTTCCACCCACTCTATGGGCCAACAGGACATCTCCAAACCGGTAAACCGGAGAGACACCCTTCTTTCTGGTGTACGGAGCTGAAGCAATCCTTCCTCCGGAAATCACCTTGGGTTCACTCCGGGTCCGGACCTTCGACGAAGCCACGCAGGATCAGCTCCGGCGTGAAGACCTAGACCTCCTTGAGGAGGGAAGGTGCCAAGCATCTGTTCGGAATGCCCGATATCGTCAAGCCCTACGGCGTTATCATCAGCGGCATGTACACAACCGACAGCTCGAGGAAGGCAACCTGGTTCTACGGATAATACAATCCAGAGAAGGGTTAAACAAACTCTCCCCCGGCTGGGAGGGACCCTTCCGAGTGATTAAAGTATCCCGTCCCGGAAGCGTTCACTTGGCTACCGAGGATGGGACACCGCTCTCAAATCCTTGGAACATCGAGCACCTCCGTAAGTTCTACACTTAATACCACGGAGGTGAGTCTTGAGTAACTTGAGATGTATGTTATAGCGTCATCGTACAGAGTCGGGTAGTTCCTCCGGGAGGGCAGCCGGACCTTTCCTAAAAGGTCCGCAAAGTTCATGCAACACTTGTCACAGTCTCCGAACTAAAAGTGTGGCTAACTACCCTGGGTCAAACAAGAAATGAAACACGCTTAGCCTGGTTCCGTACCCTAAGAGTGTACTTGTTTCCCCTATACCCCAGACCTATAATGAAAGACATTTTCATGTGAAATAGACTCCACGTCCATTTATTTTGTACAGGCTCAATATTTTTATTTTTCTCTTTCTTGTCTATAACAAAGACGTGCAATTCTTAAGAAATTTTAGTTCAACCGGTTTATATACGATTCGAGTTGTATTGTCAATTCTTTTGGATTCAAATATTGTTCATGGCCAACTCACCTGAAAGCCGCCAAGCCAACCTAGGGCTGGAGTGTGCTATCGACTTAGCCTGGTCAAGCACCCTAAGTACGCCACTCTACCTACACCCCGGCAGGCCGAAGTAAGGCGGGTCCGTGTACACTTGGATCTAGAAGAAAAGACAACGCATTCGGTTGTATTTAGAATCACGTTTGACTTAAAATATTCTTGGGAGTCGTAAGCCGCGACGAAGTTATAGACAAGAAACAAATTTTACTATTTTTCTTGACTTCAGTGTGCAGGAAAAATAAAATACACGTTGATGGAGAAAAGCCGGAGCTAACAAAGCTCCGACTCCCCTAGGTGGTTTGTAATCGATGTTACGCATCAAAAACAAACATCACCGGACTAATCAAGCTCCGGTAAAGCTAGGGGGGTCAGCCGTCAACGCTGAATAAAAGATGGTGAGAAGACCCCTCAAATGGAGTCTGCTGTCGACAAGTTACATGTTGGCAAAGGTTATCGCCGGAGCTACAAAGCTCCGACACCCCAGAGGACTGACTATCGATGCTCTACGCGTTGATAGAGACTATTGTCGGAGCTACTAAGCTCCAGCGATAGACAATGCCGGAGCTTCTAAGCTCCAACAACCTCAGGGGGCCTTCACTATCGAAGACTTCGAACCTAAATTCTACAAGTTCGGAGCAAAAGAGTCTTCAACAAAACGCAATATCCTCTTGGTACATGTTCACAATCAAATTGTGTACATCTACCAAGGGGCCAAGTGAAGATAAAAGTGTTGAAGACAAAAATTGAAATTCACAAAAACTTTGGGGATTTCATTTATCTGGAGACAAGGGATTACATCCGGAGACAAGGGATTACAAAATTGAGGAGGAAGAAGAGAAAATACAAGTGAGAACTACAGAGATGATCCTAGACCCTATGGAAGAATTGGACGACTTTTTGGGCAACCTCCGACACGTTGGCTCGAGCAGCTTCCCCTTCTCCTTCGATGGGGCCTTCAAGCACTGGGTCCAGAGGAAATTGGGAGTTCCGGCTGGTGTAGCACGTTAGCACATACTCTGCGACGTTCTTCGCCAGGGATTGCCCCTCAACCTCCAGTTGGTCCACGATGAGATTGCCCACCTTGGAGAGCTTGCTACCCGCTGCACTCAACGCCTGCAGCGCTAGGTCCAGCTCCGGCTCCGGATCATCCGGGCGCACGGGGCTGAAACCCATCGGTGACAGTGCGTCGTTGGCCTTGCCCAGGAAATCTCAAATCTGTAGGGAGTCCGCAGTCCTCAAGCCCTTCATTTCTTCCAGGATCTCCTGGCCGCCATCAGTTCGGAATTCTCACGGGCGAGGCGTTCAACTTCTTTGGCATTTTGCTGAATCTTTACAGCAACCCGCCTTTCGAGTTTTCCGAGCTCCTCCTCCCGGAGGTGGATCCAACCAGGTCTTTCTCTCTACCCCTCACTTTCTTCTCTCTGGCAGTAAGGGCACACTCTTGTTCATATAGTTCCTGCCCTCGCACCCAGACCTTCTCCTCTTCCTCTTGGCAGCGCTCTTCCAATTTATTGGTGCGCTCCTCGAGACCCTTGTTAGCCAGAGCCACCTTCTCGGTGAGCTCCTCCTCCCTCCTCAGGACGTCATCCCGCAGCTTCAGGAGTTTCTGCTCTTCATCTTCGAGCCATTTCTCCCTCTCTTCAAGTGCCTCTCGGCGCTTGATGAGTGCAGTGTTAATGGCCTCAAGCTGTTCGTGGCATGCATCGGCCGCATTATTGGCTGCTTTGGCCTGATCGTAGATCTCCCAGGATTGAGCGTCGAGGGCACGAGTCATACTCTCCCTGTCATCCAGTAACTTGCCCCAGTACTCTAGGCGGATCTTCTCCTGCTTGATCCATTCTTTGTCATCCGCTAGCCTCGATTGCGCCAGCTTGGTCTCGAAGTAGAGCCGGTTACGCCACCACCTAAGGGTTTGGCGCTCCTCTTCAAGAGCCTTGCTATCGTGGAAGAAGGCCAGTTGGACTTGACGCAGACTGGAACATGCCTTGTCAATAGACAGTGACAACGGGATGGGTTCCGGACCTGCTGGGGTCTCCTCCGCTGGTTCCAGCGGGTCTTCAGATACAAAAATTGGGTCCCACTCCACAAGAGTGGTCCCCTGAGTCTCCATGGCACTAGGGCCGTCCTCCGGGATGGCCTCAGTCGCCATCGAGGAAGGCCCTGCCGCCAGGTCTTCGTTCACCCCCTCAGGCAGGGGGCCAGCGACTTCGCCTGGGCACTCCGGCTCGGCCGCAGGTACCTCCGACGTCGTCGCTTTCGGAGCAGGAGCCGCTGCTGACTCCGGTCTGGGCACCTCTTCCGATGGGGGCTCAAGCTCCGTCACCTCTTCAACAACTGGCTCAGGAGCCGGAAGATCTTCAACATCAACTGGCCCTATGGCCGGAGCTTCAACGATGACTGGCTCAGCGGCCGGTGCTTCAGAGGTAGCCGACCCAACTGCTGGAACTACTTCAGTTTCCGGCGCACATGCCGGAGCTTCAGTCACTTCCGGCTCAACCGCCGGGGCTTCGACAATTTCCGGCTCAGAGGCCAGGATTACTGCTTCCTCTGGCTCAATAGACGGAGCTTCCATCATCTCAGCAACAGGACCCGGAGCTTCAACCTCTGGGACAGGTGCCGCTAGCGCATCTTCACTCCCGTGGTCCGGCGCTACCACGGGAACTTCTGGGGATGAGTCAAGGTCCATGACCACGACAGCCGGCGCCGGAGCTGTCGTAGCTTCAGCCACCACTTGAGGCGGCATCGGGACAGGAGCTGAAGCTCCCACCCTCACGGCCTCAGCCACTGTGGCTGGGGGTGGAGCCTCACTCCCCTTCTTAGGGACGCTGCAGATGATAAACGAAGAAAATTAAAAAATAGTTGCTACAACTAAAACAACTATCCAAGGTAGAAATCAAAAATTACCTTGGGAGGCTTCCGCACCAGCTTGCGCGGAATCTTTTTCCCGGGCATTCTGGGCTAGCCATAGCCGGCGTGGAAGCTCCGGAAGGCCCCCCGGAACTCGTAGCGGCCACGGGTGTTTCCTGGGTCGAGGCCCTCCTCGATCGGGAAGAACCCCCGGACCTGGGGGCCTCCACCGGCCCAGGTGCTGGAGTTGCTTGCCCGGAGCTAACACCCCGGGAAGACCCCACTGCAGGAACAGTCGCGCTCCGGGAGGACCCCACTGTGGGAACAGTCTCGTTCCGGGAGGACCCCACTACGGGAACAGTCGCCGCAGTTGTAGAGGACCTTCCCCTCCGGGGAGAAGGATCCGACGCAGAAGTAGCAGGCCTGACGGACCTTCCGTCGGCATACTGTAGCTTCCTCTTCCGGCTCACAGGTTCTTCCGCCAGCTCCTTACCCTTGCCGACAACTTCTTCCCTCGGCTTCGGAGCAGGGTCGGAACCATCCTTGGGCACTCCGGGGATCGCTACCCCGGTGGTCGACCTTCTCTCGACGACACCAAGGTCGTCAAGCACGGGCATCTTCCGCCGGAGCTCCCTGCTGAACTCCACTTCTACGTTCAGAGGAAGAAAAGCAGACGACGGAGTTAAGTCGTCGCCTTCGACGTTGATGCCGTGCTGGAACTTCTTGAGGTGGAACTCCAAGGTTTTCCCCACCATGTTGGATTTCAACCCGGTTTCGACCCGATCGTCGTCCATCACGCTGTTGAGGGCCCAAGCGAGTTTCTCCCTCTTCTTCAGCGGTGCCCACCTGTTGACCAAGAAATTGCAGAATACCGCCTGAGGAGTCAATCCTCCCTCCACGCACCGGCGAATTCTGGTCAGAACAGGGTCGAAGGCGTCTGCCAGCACCGGAGCTTCACTCCAGATCGTCGTGTCAATGTTGGGGAGGCCTTCGGGCAGCTCCAGCCTCTCGTGCTCCTCCACCCGAATGACTATCCAGTCCTTCTTCCAGTCATCCCACTTCCCAGAAGGGAACGACCGGAGGTACTTGAATGGGCACTTCTTGCGCTTCACGAAGTAGTAGAAGCCAAGGTACTCATTGCTTCTACCGGTGGTGTGAACGGTGAAGAAGGTCCAGAAGAGTTCGATGCAGGGGGGGGATGCCCACCCACATCTCACAGAAGTGGACGAAGATAGACACGAGGAGAATGGAGTGAGGGCCAAGGTGGTATAGCTGCAGACCATTAAAGTCCAGCAGCATCAAGAAAAAGGTGGGATCAACCCCACCATGGCGTACGAGGAGAAGCACACCATTTCGCCGGAGTGCTCCTTCTCGAATGGGAGCTCTCCACCGGCGCGGACCGAACGGCTGAAGAAGTCCTAGGACCACCCCATGAGGGCCCGAACCTTCTTCAGGTCACCGTCGGTCTTCAAGCGACTTTCGCGGAGACCCAACTCCATCGCGGTACGACTAGGCAAGAGAAGAAAAGTGAAGCACAAGTTGGGAGTTTGATCACAAGAACAGATGAGAGGCGTAAAGAACTCCCGGCGGTGCGCACCTTCCTTCTTAAGTAAGCCCTCGCAACGCTTGGATGGAAACCGCAAGGAAGTCGAAGGTACCACCCAAAAATTCCACCCATCCGATGACAAGCGGGCCCGGTACCACCCTGACGATCAAGTCGAGGTTCTTACCCAGGTGAACGGTTGCCATCATGAGGCGGGAAGCCCAAAGGCGGCGGCCTGACAAGGCGCGTGGAACCGATACGGTTTTCGTATCGGGAACCGGTGACCTTCAATTGCGTGAGATCCGCACGCCAAAGATCCCATCTGCTGCACGCGAGATGCGCCACGCGGCAAGGATTTAACTCTAAGTCCTTGCCAACGGCACCTTCAAAGACCCTTGAAGACTCAGTTCAAAAGTCGCGAGGGTGGACCCACCTCCGGCGGAATGACTTCACCCCAGTGGTCTTCCCCGGAGGTAGGTCCAGGGGGCCACTGTCGGTACTCTAGAAACCGTACACCCCTTGAGGATACAATGATACCAAGGAAAAGTCATCTACTTGATTTGAAGACCTTCGGAGGCCCACATGTCAAATATAACCGGACCCGCTTCTCCAACATGGTTAATCCCAGGGTCAACATGTGTACTATCAAACCGGAGCTACCGCCCACAAGGGGGAAGCTCCGGGCCATGTACCGAAATGGCACCTCCGGACTTAACCTCAGACTGAGAGAAGCTCCGGACCTGACACGTGTCAGGTAGCTCCGGAGCTACCTATTTCCCGCAGTATGCTCCAGAGCTACCACGTGTCCAACCGTCGGATCTTCAGCCCCTAACCTCCGGAAGACCTTGCAACGGCTCCGGATCTTCAAAGGGGAATTAAGGACTTCAAGACCCGATTAAGTGTCATTAATGCCATATTAATGACACTTAAACGGACGATCTTAACACCAGTAACAGTGCTGTCAAAGCCCGTTACAGGGTCATTAAGAGCAATTAAATGTGTTAAATAAGTGTCAATACCAGTAACCGCCGGGGCCACATGTCGGGCCAGGCTAACATGTAACGGTCTGCCCTTGTACTATAAAAGGACAGGCCGACGACACGTTCAGGGGGCTAGAGACACACGCCATTGACGCTCAACACAAGCTCATACAGCTAATACAACACCAACACACCCGTGGAGTAGGATATTACGCTCAGGCGACCCGAACCACGTAAACTCTTGTGTCTCCTGTGTCATTTCCTACTCACCTTCTTGAATCTCCGTGCGCCCATACCGAACATCAAACTCCCCTATCACTTTAGCAGTGTAGGGAGATCTGCCGGTTCCAAACCACCGACAGAGGCCACCGGGCAGGTATCTCGGCTTAAGAAATTTGTTCCTGGTCTTAAAGTGGTCGACAACATCCATAAACCACTTAAGTTATAATGCGATAATCAGCCAGCAGTAATGTACTCTCACAGCAACAAGTTGAGTGGTGCTGCCAAACACATCAACATTAAGTACTATGTTGTGAAAGAGAAAATCCAGGATCACACAATTAGTCTCGAGCATATCAGTACTAAGCAAATGCTTGCGGATCCGCTAACTAAGGGCCTCCCACCCAACGTGTTCAGTGAACATGTAGCCGACATGGGTTTAAGGGAGACCCTGTGATAATATCCTGGATTCTAAGGGGCCACCTAAGTGTAAGACTATTTCTATTTGTGAGATGTATCGTGGTCTTCGAGTCAAACAGTACGTAAATGGCTGTTTTGATGCGTCATGCCCTTTATGTCAAAGCAAAAGAGATATGTGTAAGATTAGTTCAGAAAATTAAGATGATAAGTTAAGGTCCCGAGATCCAGGGGGAGAATGTTAGTTGTGGTCTCGAGGTGATGTGGGCAACAACCACGCCCCGAGTCAAACTCCCCTACGTGCCCTGATCGGGGGTGCAACCGACCTTGGTTCGGTGCGGCTCCCTCTCACACACACGCTATATAAATAAAGGGGAGAGGGCCGGGGCACGATCATCCACCGATTGATCAGCCGCCATCTGACTCTCCCCACAGAACCCTAAGAACCCTAACCGATCTATCAGAGGCGTGGAGTGAGGGAAGGCACGCACCTGGAGATCCGACGCCAAGCCGATCTGCTCCAAGCCGCCACTGCTTCACGTCGTCCTGCATCAACGAACTCCCTACGTCAAGCTAAGTCTACTGCGACCATACACCAGAGCCCAATGGCATCCGGTGGACCCTCCAACGGTAACCCTAATCTCCCTCTTCTTAATCTCTTTGCTGCATTCTAGATCATACATGTTCTGCTTCTTGGATGAATTGCTTAATGATTAGTCTAAGTGAATTAGATCAGTGTCCAATTACCTTTAAGATTGTTTGTCCTGAATAGATTAAGTCCAAGCATTACCAATTAGGAGTTCCTAGCATCGATCCTAAGCACCCTAAGAACTAACACTCCCTTCCATAAAAAACACGAAGATTACACTCTCTCCATAGACCCATATAATTATTATCAGAGAGAGCAACCATTTTGTGTTATTACTTTGCTGCTCAGAAGATAGCTCTTTGAATCAATCACCCAGGCTTCCCAAGGATTATAGAAACTGAAGCCCCGATAGATTATTCAACGATGACGTACATATAGCTGGCGAGCGGCAGCGTTCGACCCGAAGGAATCGGACGTGCATGTAAGAACCGGAAAAGCTAGACGATACATCGAGAGATGTGTGCTGGACAGGTCCAGCCCACTTACGTATTCCTACCCCCCCCCCCCCCTGCAGTCTGTACGTCGGCGGCGGCGATGCAGGCTGTTCCGAAAGTCTTGGAATAAGGAAGTCGGCAGACCTTTGGTCATCACGTCGGCGAACTGCATGTGTGTTGGAACATGAAGGACACGTAATTCGCCAACTGCCACTTTCTCACGAACGAAGTGTATGTCCAGCTCGACGTGTTTGGTACGCCGGTGATGAACAGGGTTCTGCGTTAGGTATACCGTGGATACGTTGTCGCAGTACATCACCGTCGCTTTGTTGACATCAACGTAGAGCTCCTTCAGCAGTTGTCGCAACCAGCAACATTCGGCGGTGGTGTTGGCCATGCCACGGTATTCAGCCTCTGCGCTCGACCTGGAGACAATGGATTGTCGTTTGGATGACCACGACACGAGCGAGTTGCCGAGGTAGATGCAGTAGCCCGAAGTCGATCGTCTGGTACTGGGGCACCCAACCCAATCCACATCGGAGTACGCGACGAGGTCGAGGCTCGTCGACGAGTGAATCTGTAGTCCATGCGTGATGGTTCCTTTGATGTAGCGTAGGATTCTCTTGACAAGAGACCAATGCACATCCCGTGGCGCATGCATATGTAGACAGATCTGGTTGACAGCGTAGGCGATGTCCGGTCGGGTCAGCGTCAGGTATTGGAGTGCGCCGGCGATGCTTCGGTAAAAGGAAGCGTCATCGGCTGGTGAACCCGCTGTTGCCGACACCTTCGGATTAGTGTCAACCGGCGTCGAGGCCGGTTTGCAGTTCAGCATCCCGGCGCGGTCGAGGATGTCGTTGGCGTAAGCGGTCTGGTTGAGAAAGAATCTGGACGGCATGCGACGTACATTGATGCCGAGGAAGTAGTGCACAGGTCCGAGATCCTTCATAGCAAACGCCGCACTTAGACGCACAATGATCTGTTGAAGGAGTGTCGAGGATGAGGCCGTCAGGAGGATGTCGTCGATGTAGAGTAGTAGAAAGGCCTTCGTCTTGCCATGCCTGAACATGAACAGAGACGAGTCGGAGGTAGCAGACTTGAAGCCGATTCGTTGTAGCTCGGTTGCGAACGTCTGGAACCATGCGCGTGGAGCCTGTTTAAGTCCGTACAGAGACTTGGACAGGAGGTACACATAGTCTGGATGCTCATTGTCGACGAAGCCAGTGGGTTGATTGCAGTATACACGTTCATGAAGGTCGCCGTGCAGAAACGCGTTTTTGACGTCGAGTTGATGAACCGGCCAATGTTGCAACGCCGCGAGGTGTAGAACGGTGCGTATCGTGGCTGGCTTGACAACAGGTGAGAATGTCTGATTGAAATCGACACCTCGTTGTTGTTTGAAGCCACGAACTACCCATCTCGCTTTGCGCCGCGCAAGAGAGCCATCGGCGTTCACCTTGTTCTTGAACAGCCATTTACCTGAAATGACATTAGCACCCGGTGGACGAGGGACAAGAGTCCACGTCCTGTTATGTACGAGCGTGTTATACTCTTCCTGCATCGCAGCGTGCCACTGGGGCTTTTTCAAGGCAGCCCGAACTGAAGTCGGTGGAGGAGATATAGTTGCGGTGGCAAGCAACGCGTATCGTGGGTTGGGCATGCGAATGCCATCGCGCGCGCGCGTGATCATGGGATGAGGCTGCGGCGCGTGAGGAGCGTCGGGGGCGGGTGTCTGTTGCGTGGTGTCTGGAGTAGTGGGTGCATGCATGGACGTGGGGTTGTGGTTTGAGTCCTGGACGGGTGTAGAGAGTGGTGCTGCTGGGGTTGGTGCATGCGCAGGGGTCTCAAGGGCAGGTTGTTGGGATGTGCGCTCCAGGTGCCTGGATTGGTGGGGAAGTGACCCATTCGCTGCATGCTGGTTGGTTGGAGCGATGGACGTGCTGCATGGCTGACGACGTGCGGGACGGAGCGGGCTAATCGTGGGCAGAAAGAACGGATCACTCGGTTGTTGTGGCTGGGTCAAGATGGGACCGTGAGAACCGGCCGAGTTGGTTTGCATAGATTCGAAAGGAAAGACCGCTTTGTCGAAGGTTACGTGCCTGGAAGTGACGACGTGCTTTGTGGATGGGTCAAAGCAACGGTAACCCTTGCTGTGAACTGGGTACCCGATAAAGACGCACGGAGAAGATCGTGGCGCAAGTTTGTGCGGTGCAACGGCAGCTGTGTTGGGAAAGCAAAGGCAGCCGAACGTGTGGAGGTGATCGTAGGATGGCTTTTGCCCGAGGAGGATCTCATGCGGGGTGGGGTGACTGCGCACGCGACACAGGCGCTGGTTAATGAGATATGTGGAGGTTGCGAGCGCATCTGGCCAGAATGTGAAAGGCATAGAGGCATGCAGCAGCAGCGTGAGCATGCAATCATTCAGTGTGCGGATAACACGCTCAGCGCAACCATTTTGCTGCGAGGTGTAGGGGCACGTTAGCTGTAAAGCGATGCCATGGGTGTTGAGAAATGACCTTGAGGCGTGGTTGTCAAATTCTTTGCCATTATCAGTGCGTATGCAGACAATGGGCTGACGGAACTGCGTGAGCACGAAGGCATGAAACGAGAATATTGTAGGCAGGACATCAAATTTGTTGCGTAAAGGAAAGGTCCAAGAAAAATGAGAGAAGTCATCTAACACGACGAGATAAAACTTGAACCCTGAATTACTTGGAATGGGGGATGTCCATACATCACAATGCAATAATTGGAAAGGATGGAACGAAACATGCTGAGAATTGTTGAAAGGCAACCGAACATGTTTCCCACGCTGGAACGACATGCATGAGTGGTTGTCGGTTTTGGTGCACTGAAAATCAAAAGTGGAGAGACGCCGGAGGTTGCCTTCTCCAGGATGGGCAAGTCGTGCATGCCACAACTTGGAGTCGTGCGAGGCTAGCAAGCTCCGGTGAGTCGGCTGCTTATTTGAGGAAGGATGCAGATGGTAAAGATCGCCGGAGGAGTCACATCAGAGTAGCGTCGTCCCCGTACGTAGGTCCTTGATAGAAAAGCCAAGAGGGTCAAATATCACAGAAACAGAGTTATCACGGGTGAGTGCTCGAACAAAAATGAGGTTTTTGACTAGATTAGGGGATATAAGAACATTTTTGAGGTGCAGTGGTGAAGTGGTGGTAGCGATGGTGGTGTGGCCGATACGATGAATGGGGAGGGTTGCACCATTACCAACAACGATATTAGAGAAATGACTAGGGTGGGTGGAGTGAGACAGAATACCAGGTGTGTTTGCCATGTGGGAGCTAGCACCAGTGTCCATCACCCAATCTGTGCCATCGTACCCTCCGGCCTGAGGGAGTCCCTGCAAGGCAGCAACAAGACCAGGGGGCAGCTGCGCTTGATGTACACCATGGGTGTTGACGTCGGCGGACGGATGTTTCGTGGTGGCATGCATGGCTTGGCCGGTAAAGCCGCCTGGGCATGGTCCAAGGACCCCAGCCGCCGACGGACGCCACAGGGACATGGGCCATGCCTGGACGACCCCAGTCCATGGGTTGTAGGTGGCACTCCACGGGGCTCGATTGACCGGGGCACCAGGCGCAGCACGACTGGACATGCCAGAGGTGTTGTTGTACTGTGCGCGGCCAGAGCCCTTCTTGCGACGACGTTTTTCACCACCTCCACCACCTTTCGCCGGAGCGGAGAACTTCTGCTCCGAGGGACGAGGTGACTGGGATGCCGTGAAGGAGGAATTGTTGTCCAATGTGTGGGCAGCGGCGAGCAGCACCGAGTTCGCTTCCAACTTGGCGGTATGCGCTTGCCGTGCTTCATCTTGAAGGAGATAGTCGCAGACGTAGAGGAATGAGGGTAGTGGTTTGTTGTGTGTCAAAACAGAGATCGCATGACTGAATTTGGAATTCAGCCCGCGAAAGGTGTTGACAACCATCGATGCGTCGGAGACAGGATGACCGACGTCGCGGAGGAGATTGGCGAGCTCCTTGAGCCGGCTGAAGTAGGCCGACACGCTCATGTCGCCCTGAAAGAGGCCGTGAAATTCTTGGAGCGTGTACACGGCGCGGTGATCGCCGTTGTCGAGGAAGAGTCCGCGCACGGCTTGCCAGAGATCATAGGCCGAAGGACGAGGCCTGTAGATCATCTTCATGAGGTCGGGCGTAATGGAGTTGTAAATCCATGAAACGATGCACTGGTCGATTTGCAACCAGTCGGCATCGTGCCACATGGATTGAGCGTCGATCGTGCCGTCGACGTGATCAACAAGTCCGAACTTGCGGAGCGTGGTGTCAAAGAAGGCGCACCACAAGGAGAAGTTGGAGTCGCCATGGTCTAAAACCAGAGGAACATGCGAGCGTATGTTCACGTGTTGGATGACGGAGGCTGTGGCCGTAGGCGTTGCCTGCACAGCGAAAGGATTGGTGCCAGCAGAGGACCGAGCAGAGGAAGGGGGCGGGCTGTTGGACATGGCGTGCAGCAAGGCGGAAGCGGAGGATCGTAGTTTGCTGATACCATATAGAAACTGAAGCCCCGATAGATTATTCAACGATGACGTACATATAGCTGGCGAACAGCAGCGTTCGATCCGAAGGAATCGGACGTGCACGTAAGAACCGGAAAAGCTAGATGATACATCGAGAGATGTGTGCTGGACAGGCCCAGCCCACTTACGTATTCCTACAAGGATGTCCACCGATCTGAATGCAAGGAGGGTGCCTGGAACTTGGTGGAGGCCCATCGCTAGAGCGTTTGCGCTGCGAAGCACTCTCTGAAGAGATGATCCGCGGTTTCTAGATTTCAACGACACAGTTGACAGAAATATTGATTCGGCCAATCCCTACATTGAAGCCGCGCCGCCGTCCAGATTCTGTTTTGCACGAACAACCAGGTTAACATCTTGCATCTCGAGGGTGCCCAGACTTGCCAAATCTTTTTTGTGAAACCATGAGAAGCACTGCAGGAATGCGACTGATTTATGACGGTTGTAGCCATCATAATTAAGGCCTAAACCATCGTAATTAGATTACTTACGACGGTTTTCGCTTAATTACGACGGTTATTGGCTGATGTAATGGCCAATGTAAGTTAGTTGGTTAATGCCGAAGGTTTCTTTACATACAACGGCTGCGGGCTCATGTACGACGTAAGTTAACTTACATACGACGGCTATCACAAGCCGACATAAGTAAACTTACCTAGGATGGTTGGTCCATGTAAATTATATCAGCCGTTGTAATGTGCCCAATTTCCTGTAGTGGAGTGGCTTCCATGAAACTGTATGTTGTACGCTGATTTTGCCAAGTAGACTGAGTTTTGTGTCCAGCGCCAACTTATGCTATATTCTTGCTGATCCGAAGGACTGAAGACCTCCTGATTTTGCTAGCGTCCAAAGCAGGGTAAGTTCAAGTAGTGTCTGAGTTCAGGCAGTGAAGGAGGTCGCACAGCCAAATATTATGCAGCATCGCCTGAGCCACTGTCTTTTTCTTCCTTCTGCCCAGCTGAAAAAGTAGGAAACAATACCGCCAGGGATCCTTGGGGAAGCCAATTAGATGCCCAAAAGAGCGCGGTCTGGCCGTTGTGTACTATGAGCACAATTGAGGCATTGAAAAGTGCCATATCCGTTGCGTCAATGGGCAGCTCCCCTCCTGACCAGAGCCTCGCCGATGCAGTCCATTGATACCATGGCCAATGCAGCCGTAGGGTCCTGCCCAAGCGATGCAAATCGATGATCCCCAGTCTCTGTCCAACGGGTGACATACCGTTGACCAATTAGCTTTGTAATGACCACCCCGTGGCTCCTGGGAGCCGGACCACAAGAAGCGCCGTCACGCCTTATCAACAATCGACACAAACGGTCATTTTGTAGGTTGGAAGGGTGCTGAGAACCGAACGTACCAACTCGCGATGACCCCCGATCGAAAGCAGCTTGCACTGCCATCCTGCGAGTTTAGCCTGGACTTTTCTGTAATGTGTCACAGCTGTGCCATCTTGACTTTGTCAACTGAGAGAGGGAGACCAAGGTACTGCACCGGACATGGGGTGCGGAAACCTTGAAAATTCCTAAGAACCTGATCAAGGTTAATGTCGGTGCACCTGATGGGGGTGACCGACGACTTGGAGACATTGAGTTTCATCCCCGTAGCTCTACCGAAACTGTCCATGATCAACAGCACCACATCCATGTCTTCATGTACCGGGTTGAGGAGCGGAACAGTATCGTCCGCATAAAGAGAAACACGACACTTGGCCGCTCTGTCTCGGAGCGGTGACAAGACCTCTTCACTTGTGGCACACTCGAGGATCTTGTGTATTGTGTCTGTAGGATCGAAGAGCACGTGTAAAGCTACCAGAGGGGGGGTGAATGGTAGATTAAAACTTTTCAGTGGGCAATGAAAACACCACTCGGTAGAAAACATATATGTTAAAGAAACCGTGTGTGTGACTAATCTAAATGTGTTCAACTGTGACAAATCTAGTATAGATTGTATAGAATCAAGTAACGAAGACGACACAACAAGAATCACTCAAATCCGTCGAGAGAAACTCAAGTTACGATCGAAAGATCGAACAAAGGTCACTCTGTCATACCCAAGAAAAACAGTTCTGGAACACTGCAAAGAAACTCGTGTAGATCAGAAACCACAAATCCAATGACAGTGAAATTTTGATAGATGATAGAAAATTAAGTTTTGAAGACAACCCAAAGAGAATCACGTCAATCGGATTTGTAAAACTCGAGTTATGATAAAACCACCAAACCAAGGTAGTGATGTGTAGAAACTCGACGAGAAAGACTTAAGACTTGAGAGAAACAAGTCGGACGAACAAGGCACAAAAGTTCCTTTCAACTATGAATTTTATTCAATAGAACACAATAGAAACAGTCCCCAAGTCGTGCACCACGAGCTCTGGCCTCCCTTGTTTATATAACCAGCCCTTAGGCCAGCCCAAACTCAACTAGGACTCTAATCCTACTCAATTCACAAATTAAAACTTTCCATAACTGCTCAAGACTCTTCTATACGCAGATAGAAGCAATCTTAAGACTTCCAAACACCTTAGGAACGTATCCCACATTCCTAAAACAAACTAAATTCGTGACCCACACAAAATCCTAGCATAACCAACTCAAATCTTTCAATATTTGAGTCAAACCCGACTCAGCCGCAGCCTGAGTCCATAACCTAGTCGGTTGTACCTTTCCGACCAATTCTTTACGTCCACATCTCTTCATCAAGCCTCAAAACCATGTAGCCATGTCCATGCACTCCTTGCATACGTGCAAACATCTTCCAACGACGTCCACAATACCTTCATATGCATTGTTCTTGATTCATACATGCTGCGCGACCTCCCAATCAACTCAACCACAATTCCTCCCGAGCTTGGTTGTTGAACTTCATCTTCTCCCTGAGACTAGTTCAATGGATCCTGTCACCAGCCATGTCTTGAACTCAAGCAACACCTGCACATGAACAAACAACCAATCCGTACGAGCCCAACTCCACGACTTGACTCAAATTCGTTCTGAACATAACACCTTACGTTAGCACCTCACATAAACATTTTGCAAAACCACAGTAAAACGATATCAACCATATCAACCAAAGTGCACCAAAAACTTAGCAAATGAATACTAAGCAATCTTCCCAACAATGTAAAGCAAGTTCGAAACATTTCACAGTAAAAGCAGGAACATTACGATCAAGCTCCGAACCTTGCCAAAGCTAACAGAGCTTGAGCCGGAGCTTACCCAAGCTAGTACAACCTAGCGCCAGAGCTTACCAAAGCTAATACAACCTAGCACCGGAGCTTACCAAAGCTAGTACAACCTAGCGCCGGAGCTTACCAAAGACATGCCGGAGCTATCACAGACATGCCGGAGCTAAAGACAAAGCTCACCGGAGCTTCCAAAAACATGTTGAACCTTGACAAAGTAAGTCGAACCTATTGTCTGACCTTGCAGAAGCTCGGAGCTAGAGTCGGACCTTGCTAAAAAGGGTGTTTTGGCAGAATTTTAGAACTTATATCATCAAAGCCAATGTATTCAGCATACATAGGTCTCACAAATCTCCCCCTTGATGAATGCATTGGCAACACCACTTAAAATCCGAACATTGGCTTATTCACATTAAAATTTTTGAAAACAATTCTCCCCCTTTGGCAACACCACATAAACAATTTTTTCTTTTGAGAAAAAACGTGCCAAAAACACTTGTGAATATGTGCAATGTATAATCAATTTCAAACACTTGTGAATATGTGCAATGTATAATCAATTTCTCCTCCTTGCATACTTCTCTTAAAAAATTCACATATTTTCTCTCCCCCTTTGACAATGTATTCAGCAAGGTACAAAGAGAAATTTTAATTGTTATGAGCATATTATAACATATACATATAACAAAGCTCATCCAAGTCATACTATCAAGTAACTTACACTATCACATCAATGAAATACATAAAGTAGTGTAAGCCATGCTAGAGATCAAGTGTAATTTTTCCAATTTAAGCAAGTCATGATCTCACAAACTTAACTATTTCAAGACTTGAAAGCATGACACTTGTTGATGCATTTTATTATTTTTCAAAGCACAAGTTTTGATCATATGACATTTGCAAGAGATTATATGCGCATCTGCCTTATTCTAACCAACCAAGCCAAGCCTATGTCATTTGACAATCAGAAGCTTAAGGACATGATTTTAGTCATAGACAACTTATTCCAAGTTCATATCTAAGTGCAATGATAAGCCATCTCAAAAGAAGAAGTGCGATGCATGCATATTCTCTTGATCTTTTCTCAATTTATATTTGTTCATAAAAACTCAACATGTGAGTTGATTACTTGATTAATTCTTTATGATTAAAATCACCTGTGATGATGCAACAAGTTCAAAACAGCAAGAAAGTTTGATCATGACCAAATTTAGTGTATGCGACACTCGGTTCCGAAAAATGAACCAAGTGCAGTGTATGTGTGACCAGGATGTTTAACACACATAACAAGTGATTCACAATTGATAAACAGATAATTACCACAACACAAATTATTAAATAAGTACTTTTATTACACAATTCATTATATCCTCGAATACCAGCTCTAATGAATATTAATGACAAGATTGAACTAATACATCAGAAATAACTAAATATGCAACTATGCAGCTAAGCAAAAGGTATAGTGCAGCTCCAACACTCCACAGACAAAGCTGACGGCAGACACGGCCTAGAACTCTGTATTATTAACGTAATACTCCCAATCCTGACCTGCAACTGTTGGGGGAGGGGATTGCAAGGGTGAGTACATGTCGTACTCAGTAAGTGTGGAAAGTATGACATGTAGCTAATACAAATGACGAAATGTAATAGGCTACGTGCTGAAAAGTACATTAAAACATTTAAAAAGCAGTATATTATATGTATATGAAATGAACTCATCATAAACCATGTAATCATCATAATTCCGACCAGTATCCCAAATTTCACATTACCATTAACCATAACCATTGCCATAAACCATAATACCATCCCATAACCAGTACCAAACCATAACCTTCCCAAAAACCATCTCAATACCAAATTACCTCTAATAAGGAAGTTGTCCAGGTGCTTATAACAGGGAGCACGACTATCATGATAGTTTTATTAGACACTCTGCAGAGGTTACCGCTTTATCCACGTGTTTGTGATTTCACCACCTTTCGGTGACTAATAACCTCCCTTATGCCCATGACCCGTCGGTCACATTACACACTTCCGTTGGTGTGTGGCCAAGAGATCACAAAATAGCCTTTATAAAGGGATTACTAGCCTATTTAGACCCCACTGAGGTTTCACCGGTGGCGATGCCTCCAACTGAGGACATCTTCAACCAAGGGCTCCCTCTTGAGCCATTCGGATCCCATGGTAGTCCCACCAATCATCAACAAACCCAATCCGACTACCCCTTCCCCAAGAATCCTTAATGGTCCAAATAGCACTGGCAAAGCCCTAATTAATCAGCTACGCCGCACCCATACTTGGCCTCGTGGTGGCACTATAGTCCTGGCTTATTCTCGCATGAACTGGTCCTTAGATCTAAAGCAAACAAACCACCATAACATCCAACCCATACACATACCAGACTTGCTTAGATCACCCATTACCATATCATATTGACCAATTCACATTAACCAGAATATCATTAATGCATAATTAAATGTATAGTGTTGTTTCCCCATCCCAAATAATTAAGCAAAGCAAAAAGGTAAAAATCCCATCTCAACTCTGTACCATATATTCCAAGTGACAAGGATGGTCAAAAAAATCTAGTAAACTTCCTATCATAGGATTTCCCATCAAAATTGACACAAGCATGCAGTTTTGCAAACAAAACATTTATTTTAAAACAGGATCAATTTGCTTCAAGGACACTTGCCTTGCTCCGACGGATAGGGTTGCTCAAGCGCTTCAAAGTCTTGGTTCTAGAAATCCTCATACACGACCTCTTGAGCACTTCCCTCTACTCGTGATCACACATACAAGAGAATACATACAAATCAACATGATGCACACATACTAATCAACATGTGACGACATGCATGCATGCAAAGTTCAATTATTAATTAACTATGATTTTTTATTGATTAGATGCAACTAGTTCATACGTGTTTATGGAGCTTTTAGCAAGAATTAATGCTGCTAAAAATAAAAGATGGTGCGACTATGATCAAATTACGTCTATTAGATCTAATACGTCGCTAAAATTTGCTTTGGAAAAACGAATCCTACCGTAGATGCAGCGACTTCGAAGATCGCGGGACCAAGGCGACGCGGACAAAGTGGGTGGCGCAACGGTCCTCCGGCGGCACGACGACATCGACGCGATGATCTTCGGCGAACGACTATTTCTTCCTCCTTTTCTTCTTCTCCCCCTCCTTTTTTTCCTCTTTTTCTCTCTAGCAGCGCAACTCTGTTCTTCTTTTTTTTTTCTACCGGCGGATAGGGTTTCTCTGGTGTCGAGAAAACACGGAGCGGCCGTATTTATAGGCGACGAGGCAATCGATCTGGAGACCAGCTCGGTCCTTGGCTCAGGCGCGTGGGTGAGCGGGGTGGCCGGCTCGGGCGGCTTGGCTGGCTCGGCCAGGAGCTGGCCGATTGGGCACTATTTGCCCGAAAAGTTCCGGGGGTGAAGCAAAGCTTCCCCTGGAAACTTCCGGAAGTTTCCAGAATCTATTTTTTTCTTTCTTTAGGTTTCACAAATATATATTTTTACATATATTTTTATTATTTTTATTTTTGTTTCCTAATACATGTTTTAAATTATTATTTCCTTTTTCTTCTTTTGCTACACATATCTTGTATATGTATGTTTTATGTTTTATTATTCATCCTTTATTCTACTAATGTTTAATGCATGATCATGTATGCAATGCATGATGCAAAAAAATTGAGGATGTTACAAACCTACCCCCCCTTAAAGTGAATCTCGCCCTCGAGATTCGACAGCGTGGAGAAAAGATGAGGGAATTCTGCCTTCAGGTCTTCTTCACGTTCCCACGTAGCTTCAGCTTCCGTATGGTGGTTCCATTGCACTTTGCACAATGGACCCTCTTATTCCCCGTGACCCTTTCCTTCATGTCCAAGATCTTGGTAGGTTGCTTAACATAGGACTAATCCTTCTGAAGTTCTAACTCATCCATCGGCACCCGTTCTTCCGGCACCCTGAGACACTTCTTGAGTTGAGACACGTGAAACACATCGTGTACATCGGAGAGATATGCCGGCAGCTCGAGTCGATATGCTACTTTTCCTTGTTTGTCCACAATCTTGAATGGTCCGATGTAACGAGGTGCCAGTTTTCCTTTGACATTAAACCGTCACTGACCTCGGATAGGTGACACCTTGAGGTATACAAAATCTCCAACTTCAAAAGCCAGATTCCTTCGCCGATTATCCGTAGAGCCTTTCTGTCGAGACTGAGCAGCCCTTAGGTTTTCACGAATTATTTTAACTTGCCTCTCAACATCTTGTAACACATCAGGACCAAATACTTGGTTCTCTCCTATTTCATTACAAAACAAAGGTGTCCTACACTTCCTTCCGTATAGTGCTTCATAGGGTGACATTTGCAAACTTGCTTGGTAACTATTGTTGTATGAAAATTCGTCATATGGCAAACTCTTGTTCCAACTTTTACATGCTTTAAAGCACAAGCTCTTAACATGTCCTCCAAAATTTGATTGGTCCTCTCGGTTTGTCCATCCGTTTGAGGGTGATATGCCGAACTGAAGTTCAACCTTGTTCCCAATGATTCATGCAATTTCTGCCAAAATGTGGAGGTAAATTGAGAACCTCTATCCGAGACTATCTTCTTCGATACTCCGTGTCGACACAAAATATGCTCCATGTATATTTTGGCCAATTGTGCAGCTGTATATTTGGTCTTCATAGGGACAACATGAGCTAACTTGGTTAAGCGATCCACAATTACCCAAATTGAGTCGTAACCGGACTGAGTACGTGGTAACTCAACTATGAAGTCCATTCCAATTTCTTCCCACTTCCATTCTGGGATCTTTAATGGTTGCAATAATCCAGCTGGCCTTTGATGTTCCGCTCTGACTCATTGACACACATCACACAATGCTACATATTCAGCTACGTCCTTTTTCATGCTGGCCCACCAATAGCATGTATTCAAGTCCTTGTACATATTTGTACAACTGGTATGAATTGAGTATGGCGAGTCATGTGCCTCCTTTAATATTTTCTCCCGAATATGGTTTACATTAGGCAGAACGATTCTCTTTCCAAGCCATAAGGTACCATGTTCGTCTTCATCAAATCTGAATTCTCTCCCTTCTTCGGTCCTTTCCTTGATTTCCTTGATCTCCTCATCCGTGGCTTGTGCTTCTCGAATTTCTTGCTCCAGGGTTGGATTTAACTCCATTATTCCCATCTCATTCAAAAATCCGAGGTTCAACCGTTCGAACTCCTTACATAACTCGGATGGCAGCTCCCGAAACGTGAGTTGGTGGCTTACTCCTTTCCGACTCAAGGTGTCGGCCACTACATTAGCCTTTCCTGAATGATAGTTGATCCCCACATCATAATCCTTGATGAGTTCCAACCATCTTTGTTGCCTCAAATTAAGATCCGTTTGTGTGAAAATATACTTAAGACTCTTGTGATCCGTATAAATTTCACACCTATGTCCAAGGATATAGTGTCTCCAAATCTTCAACGCATGTACCATGGCTGCAAGTTCCAAATCATGCGTTGGATAATTCTGCTCATATTTCTTCAATTGTCTCAATGCATATGCAACTACTTTACCTTCTTGCATAAGCACACATCCAAGTCCTTGTCTTGATGCGTCATATAAATCCAAGCTTCTTGCTCATGTCTAGTAATACCAACACCGGTGTAGTGATAAATCTCTTCTTCACTTTCTCAATAGCATCTTGACAAGATAGAATCCATTTGAGAGGCTTTCCCCTTATTAGCAACTCAGTCATGCACTTCACTACGTTGGAGTAGCCTTTGATGATTGGTTAGTCTTGATATCTATTGTGATGCATCAACTCCAATGCTGACTTCCTTATCACCTGTCGATTGCACTGTCCTTGTGGCATACTGGACCACTCCATTATGCTTCCGTAGCCAATCCATTCCAAGTGTCATGTCCGATCCTTGTGAATCCAAAACAATAAGGTTGGCGAAGGATTATACCCCCCTTATTTTAAAACTTGCTCTTGGACACACTATCTTTGTTCTCATCTTCCATACAACTTCGTCTAATACAGTGTATCTTCTAGTTGTGTCCTTCTTCCATTGAAGTAGAGATTGAGCGAGATAGAAAAGAGAGATAGAACGAATCCCCAACTATATGCATCAAGAAATATGAAACTAAGCAACTATCTACACTAGCCTAGGTGGACATGGCAATGGTCAGGCACCCAAAAATCCTCTATTAAGCACACAAGCAAACAATATATATAGCAAACTGCACTCCAAGCAAAAACACATCGATTCCTAAGTGATCCTATGTGCTCTAAAGTGTCCATTCTATCCAGGCTGCGTCCTACAGTCAACCTGTGGCTCTGATACCAATTTGTGACACTCGGATCCAAAAAATGAACCAAGTGTACGCATATGTGTGCCCAGGATATTCAACACACATACACGAGTGCATTCACAAAAGAGTATACAGAAAATTAGCACAAGACAAATTATTAAATAAGTACTTTTATTACACAATTCATTATATCCTCGAATACCACCTCTAATGAATATTAATGACATGTTTGAACTAATGCGGCGAAAATAACTAAATATGCAACTATGCAGCTAAGCAAAAGGTATAGCGCAGCTCCAACACTCCACATGCAAAGCTGACGGCAGACATGGCCTAGAACTCCGCATTATTAACGTAATACTCCCAATCCTGACCTGCAACTGTTGGGGGGGGGATTGCAAGGGTGAGTACATGTCGTACTCAGCAAGTGTGGAAAGTATGATATGTAGATGATACAAATGACGAAATGTAATAGGCTAAGTGCTGAAAAGTACATTAAAACATTTGAAAAGCAGTATATTATATGTATATGAAATGAACCAATCATAAACCATGTAATCATCATAATTCCAATACGTATCCCAGATTTCACATTACCATTAACCATAACCATTGCCATAAACCATAATACCATCCCATAACCAGTACCAAACCATAACCTTCCCAAAAACCATCTCAATACAAAATTCCCTCTAATCATGGAAGTTGTCCAGGTGCTCATAACCGGGAGCACGACTATCATGATAGTTTTATTAGACACTCTGTAGAGGTTGTATTGCTTTACCCACGTGTTTGTGATTTTATCACCTTTCGATGACTAAGAATCTCCCTTATGCCCATGACCCGTCGGTCACATTACACACTTCCGTTGTTGTGTGGCCAAGAGATCACAAAATAGCCTTTATAAAGGGATTACTAGTCTATTTAGACCCCACTGAGGTTTCACTGGTGGCGATGCCTCCAACTGAGCACATCTTCAACCAAGGGCCCCCTCTTGAGCCATTCGGATCCCAGGATAGTCCCACCAATCATCAACAAACCCAATCCGACTACCCATTCCCCGAGCATCCTTAATGGTCCAAATAGCACTGGCAAAGCCCTAATTAATCAGCTACGTCGCACCCATACTTGGCCTCGTGGTGGCACTGTAGTCCTGGCTTATTCTCGCATGAACCGGTCCTTAGATCTAAAGCAAGCAAACCACCATAACATTCAACCCATCCACATATCAGGCTTGCTTAGATAACCCATTACCATATCATATTGACCAGTTCACATTAACCAGAATATCATTAATGCATAATTAAATATGTAGTGTTGTTTTCCCATCCCAATTAATTAAGCGAAGCAAAATGTAAAAATCCCATCTCGACTCCCTACCATATATTCTAGGTGACAAGGGTGTTCAAACAAATCTAGTCAACTTCCTATCATAGGATTTCCCATAAAAATTGACACAAGCATGCAGTTTTGCAAACAAAACATTTATTTTAAACACTATAGGAATATCGATCAATTACGTCGGCTGAAGCCAACGTAATTAAGGCCTAAACCGATGTAAGTAACTTAATTACGTCAGTTTTTACTTAATTACGTCGGCGACTGACTGACGTAGCGGTCTGGACGTAATTAAGGTAACTTACATCGGCCACCAACGTAAGTTACCTTAATCACGTCGGTCTGCAGCAGTCGACGTAAGTCACATACCGGGATGGGCTACGGGCTGGGCCGGAGTACTTACGTCGGTTACTGTAAACCGATGTAAGTTAAATGCTCTAACTTACGTCGGGTTAAGTGGTTTAACTTACGTCAGTGTTGTCTGACTGACGTAAGTTAAACTGGGCTAACTTATGTCGGCAAGGCCATAACCGATGTAAGTAAAGTTTTCGATTTTTTTTAACAGAAACTGACTACCTCGCTCGATGGCGAGAACACATAACAGGCAAACATATACACACATATACACAGAACAGAGCAGACAGTTTCAAAGTAGTATTCAAACATCGAGAAAAACACAATTTCAATATCGGGCTACACGCTAGCCCCTCCACTACCTCCGGGATCCTCTCGGCGCGTTCCTGAACCCTGCAGAAGAAACAATACATACAAAAGTTTAGTTTTAGAGGACTTCCACATATTTCCAACCATGTACAATACATTCATTCACTTCTCCATCTCCCGATCCTAAAGATTACCTCCCAATCCTAAAGCATGGAGGTAAAGTATATGAACAGATTGAGATTATGGCAAAAATAAAATACCATTTCACCATGAAAGAATGAATGATTTTCTAGTAGAACAATTTATGTTCTTATGTCATTTTTCATGATTTTAAAGTCGAAATCTGCCCTAGATGTGAATATGAAACTTATAGTGCCCAAATTAAACTGAACTTTAATTAGAATGCCCAAACTGAAACTAAAACAGCTAGGCAGTGCTTTGAATTGGTTAGACCTGATTGCTAATAGAGGGAGGCCGAGCAGATTGCTAATAAATTGAAACTGAAACTAAAGGGAGGCCGAACTGATATTAAAGAGACAGTTTATCACTTGCTCCGGTTTCTGCTGCGACATAAGCGTAGGAATCTCGATATCCTGACCGCTGTGTCAAGCAGGAGTCTGCCATTGCAAAATATTAGAGGATATATGTTATTGAAGTGCTGTGAAATTTAACTACAGTACTTTAAATTACTTCCGCCACCGCTGCTTGCATCTGCGCCATCATTAAGGCCGTCCTCTGTTGCTCCTCCCTTGCCTCCGCTCTCGTGCTCTCCAGCTCTGCCTGGGTTTGCGTCAGCATCTCTCTCATGGCCTGGAGCTCCAACTGGGTCTGCGAGAGACGACCACTGGTCCCAACGGACGAAGCCTGCGATGATGAAGCGCCTCTCAAAGGTCGCATCGACCTCGAGTCGACAACTCCATCAAAAATGGCAAACCTGCAAAAGAATGAAAACAATAAGTAGAAGAAGATTAATTGAAAAAGAAATGAAACACACGAAGAACTCACCGTCCGTGGGCCTTCCCGCCTCCGCTTGCGTACGCAGCTTGGGGGTCGATCGACGCGCTTTCCCAATTGTAATCCGCACCGTGTATCTTCGCGACCCCCTGCACGTACTTTGCCTACAAAACAAATAAATCTTGTCAGCATTTCAATAACAGTATTAGTTATAATGAAATTGATGAATTTCGAAAACTTACTAGTCGGTCGGCTGTGACCTGACTACACTGCCCTGGCTGAGAAGGGTCACTTCCCTTATGACCCCTCTTCCAAACCTGGGTCGGGGTCAGCTCATGACCCATCTCTCGCTCCTGTACAGTCGTGTTAGTGAGATAAATAATATATTAGGAACACATAAATAAATTGAAAAGGTACTTACCATACGTTTAGCCAAACGCAAGTAGCCATCGCCGCCATAGTTGTGGTTGCCCTCGGACCCCATGCGGCACTGTCTAGCCTTCGTGGACTTATTGATGAAAGCGTCGCTAGCCCAATACTGACAGAGAGCTAAGTACGCTTCCATGTTACCTTGTAACCAGGAAATACTAACCTGCACATATTTCATTTTTTATCAAAGCAGTTAACATACGTAGATATTGTAAATATTTAACAATATTAAAAACTTACCTCCGCATACTGCTCCTCTGTCAAGTACGAGTCGGAGTCCTTTTTAAATACACTCCTTTGCTGCTCCTGCTCCTGCTCCTGGGGGTGCCGCTTGTAGTACGCGTTGACGGCCTGAATCCGGGCGTACAGCAACGCCGCCGTCGTGAGCTTCCGAGCGTTGTAATGGAACACACATCTCGCGTGGTCCTCCAAGCCCGGTTCCTCTACTTGGTACCTCAGCTTTAAGCAAACAAATATTTAAGTCATATGAATTAACAATTCAAACGAGTTGAAAAAATGGAACAGTTAAACTTACCATAAAATCGTGCCACACGGCTCCCTGAACCGTGCCGTGGACCGGGTGAGAGACACGAGCGTAGTCATCCCACGACAGGGCAGGAAAACCTTCAATCACACCAGGGTAGTGCAACTTCACGATAGCACCCAGTACACTGTTAACCTGCCTGTGGTGCTTCTCGGTCCCTGTGAATGAAAAGTCATACCAACATCTACAAAATATATTAAATCATTAATTAAGGAAGACAACATCTAATATTTAATATACTATATACAGTATTTACCTATCTCTAACAGAGCGGATCGTGGTCCGCTGAGTAGTAACCGGAGGAGGAGCCGCAAAGTGGGTCCTCCTCATCCGTCGCCTCTGCTGCGACGCTGCCGCGTCCTGTTACCCTGAAGGCTCCGCGGAACCACCAGAGTCTCCAGGAAGGCTAGTGGTAGCCGGCTGCACAGGAAGGCTACCGCTAGCCAGCTCCGAAGGGAGGCTAGCGCTACAGGGTTCCTGTAGTGGCCCCCTAGCCTCTGAGTCGGGCTCCTGTAGCGGCCCCCTAGCCTCTGACTCTAACTCTGACTCAGAAGTCTCTGAGTCAGACTGCACAAAAGGAAAAGATTGATAATAAATAATTAATAACAACTGCAATTTCAAAAACAACTTTATTGTAACTAAAATTTACCTCAGTCCGCTGAAAGCACACGACAGCTGAGGGTGGAGCGTGAGCTAGAAAGAGGGAACGTCGGTTAGAAAGGAACAAGGTCCCTGAGCAAGGGTCTCGTGGCGGCTCAAACCCTCTCAATAGATTCCCCTTCCCCTTCCCCTTCCCCTTCTCCTTTGACAACATCCCGTTGCAAGGAATAAATGATTAATATGCAAAGATAATATACAAAATTAATGTTAAATTAGTGAATAAAATGTTACTTCAAAATTCATCAACATCACGATCATGCACCCTACTCCTTAAACAGCCCATCGATCTTCTTCTTCCGCATATCGTTTTTGTTTGCGCAAATCAGCAGGTTCGACTATGTCATCGATATCTTCAGTTTCCTATTCTGATTCTGTTTCTGCTTCCGTGCCAGCCTCGATATCTTGAGCTTCTCCAACTAAGTCATCGAGTCCTACACCGGGCTCGACTGAGAAGGAGTCTGGCAACTCTTCCTCTTGGTAGACACAATCAACCTCAACTTCGTCGTGGTAATCATCATCTCCTGGAGCGTATAACTGCTCACGAGGATTTACCTTATGTACCACCCACCAAGCTTTGAATTTATTGCATGGATAAGGTATATAGTACACTTGCTCTACTTGGTGTGCAAGAACTAATGAATCAAATCCTTTCAATCGTTCCTTGTGTTTTACTTGGACCATGACAAATTCATTTACTCTAATTCTACGAATGGAATCAAACCATTCGCAGTCAAAGAATACTGCTCAAATTGGCTTGTTTGCGACAGAAGTGAATTCAAGGATTTTTTTAATAATCCCGTAGTACTACATTTCATGATCTTGCGAATCGATTGCCCTCATCACAACTCCGGTATTACATGTTGCCGCTAGAGGACGAAGAGATTCAAATTGAGTTGTATGGAATCGAAAGCCGTTGATGTCATATCGACCATAGCTTCTAACATTAACCACTCCACGGGATAGTTGTCGCAAATCTTCATGGACGTTGGCATCTTTTTGGCACTGTCCAAGATATGGAGTTATTAGAAAACGTAAGCATTCTTAAGTTATAAGAAAACGTTGTTAACATTGACTAGTTATCGAGAAAACGTTACATGATCTCGAAACCAGGAGAGAAAATTAGATCCCCCGTTTATTCGTTCCCGTCGAATATGTTCTATTTGCTTGCTCGTGGATTGATGTCTATGTCTCCAATTTTGCTTGTCGAACATACTACACGACAAAGAGAACCTTTTAGAATACATGTGTCGAAAAAGATGGTGAAAAACATAAGTGTAGGAGAAACACTTACTTGAAATATTCATTCATTTCTTCCATATTAGCGTACATGTAGAAAAATGCAGCACACCTTTCTTTTTCGCTAACATCGTATGAAGTGTAACTACCAACAGTAGTGCCTCTTGTTGCAAAAATGGAGAGATCACTACAAGGAGGTTGCTCATCTATATTGTACCGCATTACCGAAGTATTAACATTGTTTTCCCCTGCAAAGTAAACACTTGAGAAGTATCTTACTTCCTTAAGAGTAAAAGCTTCGGCGGTGCAACCTTCAACCCTTGCCCTGTTACCAACCATTGGTTTCAGATATCTAAGTGATCCTTCAATATGATACATCCACCTATATTGCACGGGACCGCCCACTTTCGCTTCAAATGGAAGATGAATTAAGAGATGTTGAATTGAATTGAAAAATCCTGGAGGAAAATTTTTTCCATCTTACACAAAAGTATCGGAACCTCCTTTTCCAATTTAGTCATCATCTCTGGCGTGATTTCTTTAGCACAGAGTTGCCTATAGAAGTGGCTAAGCTCGGCTAAGACCTTCCACACTGCATCATCAAAATAGCCTCGAAACATAACAGGCAGAAGTCTTTCCATGATTATGTGATAATCATGACTCTTTAACCCAATGAGCTTTCCCGTTTTCACATTCACGGCTCGTCTTAGACTAGCTGCATAACCATTTGGGAATTTCAACTTTTGCAACCATTCGAGAACTTTTTTTCTTTAGGTCGAAGACAGAAAGGAGCGCGTGGTTTACCACCATTTTCGAAGAGCTCAAGAGTTTGACGGTTACAAAGCTCGGCAAGATCCTTTCGAGCCTTTAAATTGTCTTTTGTTTTGCCCGTCATGTCCATGCATGTGCTTATGATACATTCGACCATGTTACGCTCTTGATGCATAACATCAATGTTGTGCCCTAGAATCAACGACTTCACATACGGTAACTCCCAAAGTCCACATATGTGAGTCCAATTGTGTTTGTCTCCGTTACCTTCGAAATATCCAGGATGACCTTCATCTGGCACCAATATGTGCAACATATCAGATATTTCTGACCCATTAAGACGTTTCGGTGGTCTTTTAGTGACAACGGTGTTCTTTATGAAGACATTCCTCTGTTGTCTAAACAAGTGATTCGGAGGCAGCCAACGTCTATGACAATCGAAGTAAGATATCTTGCCTCCATGGGTAAGTCGAAAGTAATCGGTATCCGAGGCACATATCGGACACGTCAACCGACCATGAGTGCTCCATCCAGAAAACATGTCGTATGCCGGAAAATCATGAACGGACCACAAATAAGCAGCTCGAAGGTTGAATTTCTGTTTCTTGTAATAGTCATACGCTTCGAGTCCTATCCACAACATTTTCAACTCTTCGATCAACGGTTTCAACATCACGTTGAGACGTGACCCAGGATGATCTGGCCCAAGTACAATGAGGCTAAGAAACATAAACTCATTCTTCATGCAAAAAGCTGGTGGAAGATTGTACAGAATGACAAAGACGGGCCAACAGGAGTATGGTGTGGCGTTTGTGCTAAACGGCATGAACCCATCTGTCGCCAACCCGATGCAAACATTTCTCACTTCACGAGTGAATTTTGGGTCGAACCGGTCCAGCGCCTTCCATGCCTCACCATCGGACGTGTGCGTCATGACTCCATTGTTCTCACACTCACCTTCTTTGTGCCATCTCATGTGTCTGGCCGTTTTTTTGAAAGGAACAGCCGCTTCAACCTCGGTGTCACAGGTAAGTAATGAAGCTGCTTACGTGCGACTTTCGTCGTCACAGTATTACCATCGTTATTAACAACTTCGACAAACCTTGGTTGACCACATTTCAAATATTTGTTATCATTGGCATGCTCTCTCTAGAAAAGCATGCAGTTGTCGGGACACACATCAATCTTTTCGTGCTTCATACCGAGACCGGAAAGAATTTTCTTCGAGTTGTACATATCCTTAGGCACTTTGTTGGGTTGTGGAAGGGCATCTTTGAATAAATCGATGAGCATGTTGTAACAATTGTTAGAAAAGAAGAACTTAGACTTAATTGCCATAAGTCTAGTCACAAAATTGAGGATTGACATTTTAGTGTGTCCATGTAGAGCCTCTTCTGAACCTTTAAGACGTTTGAAGAACTCTTTAACCTCTGCTGTTTGAGGATCTTCTGTAAGCTCTGGTCGTATAGCTTCCAGCATCTCATCCATCATATCAACCTCTATGACATCATCATTGTCCGCTTCCACTTCTTGTACAGCTTGAGAAGCTGTCTCGCCGTGGAAGTTCCACAACTCATAATGTGACACGTAACCGTTTTGACACAAGTGCATCGTAAGTTCCACTTTCTCCAAAAAACGTTCTGTTTTGACATTTCATACATGGGCACCGCGCCTTATCGCTATTTGACAACGAAAAAGCTCGTTCCACAAAAGCTTCTATCCTGGTGTACCATTCATCTGAGTGACCACCAGTTCTGCTCTTCCAGCCAGTATACATCCAACTGCGGTCTTCACCCATGTTTGGCTCTGCAGTTTAATGCAAAAGAAATTGTCGTTAATGTATTGTTATGTTATGTCACAGCCCTACAACCTAGGCAGATAGATCCTAAACCCACCCAAGAGTGACCGAGCAGAGCGTGCTCATGACGAGACGTGTGATCCGGATTCAAACGAAATTTCGGCAGCATAACCCCGCTGTTCTCCACTGCACGTCCAAAAATGGTGCAGCAGAGAACAACAGGGTTACGCCACCGAAATCTCGTCCAAATCCGGACCCGCGTCTCGTCACAGGCCACACCCCCTCGGTCACTCCGAGGCTGTCCAAAAAGGGACAATTCCGAACCTGCACGTCTCACATGCCAATGGCATGTGAGACGTGCCGATCCGAAACGGGTAATACATTGCTATAGGTTATGTTGCTCATTTTCATTTTGAGGTCATTTAAGAGAGAGGAAAGAACTAGAGAAGAGTGAGAGGAAAGTTGGTCTTAGATGACAATTCCACATCCATGTGGTGTAGGATATTACGCTCCACATCCAGTTGGTCTTAGAGAGTAAGTTATGCCCTATCGAAGCCCGCCGTTAACTTAAGATGACTTTAGTGTTAGCTTGTCGTACGTTATGCCCAGTCTGGACCCGCCATTATCTTACGACGGCTTTAGGGTTACCTGCTGTAAATAGATCAGAGATGAAACCACTTCGTCGGGGTACACCATCCATGCGCAGGTGCTTGCCATCCTCACCGCTGTCGTTCGCCTTCGTGCCCGTCTACATGCATACTTTACCTTACCACTAAATGGACCTTGTCAAGCCGGTCCGGAGCCCATTTATGTATATATAGTACTTAAACACTCAAGAAATCAAAATTAAAATTGTAACCATAATTAAAAAAACTAAGCAATTCAAATAAACCTAAACATAATAATTATCCATTGTAATTCATCAATTTATCAACTCAATTCTAACATAAGCAATTCAATTCAATTAAATTAAACCTAAACATAAGCAATTCAATTCTAACCATAATTCTAAGCATAACAAATAAGCATAAAAATTCATAAATTGTAATTCATCAATTTATCGATTTAATTCTAACATAAGCATAGTAAACATTATTCGCACTATGTATACATTTTAACTCTAAACCATGCATGATTCCCTATTTTGTATCTATATAATTTGTAGGAATAATTCCCTAAACACATTATTCACACTGTGTATATGAATTTTAAAATGAAAAAAAAATTGGGCTCACCTTGCTGTGCTGTGCCGGAGGCGTCGATCAGGGGCGCAGCGGACGGGGGCGGCGACGGCGGGGGCGCGGCGGACCGGGGGCGGCGACGACGGGGGCGCAGGGGCGGCGATGGGGCGGCAACACGCCTCGAGGTCGGGGCGGTGCCGCGGGGGCGGGGCCGGGGGCGGGAGCAGGGGCGGCGGCAGGGCGACGACGGCGGGGCGACGGGCCAGCGGCGGGGCGGCGACGGCGGGTAGGCGGCAGGGCGTCGTTCGGCGGCGGCATTGTGAAAGCTATCGAAGCGGCGCGGGGAAAATGAGAAGGCGCACGTGCTCGCGCGGCTCGCGCGGTTAGGTTAAATCAACAACTTACGTCGGCCGTGGTTACTTACGTCGGCCGACATCAAGACTGACGTAAGTAAATGTTAACTTACGTCGGGCACTCAACTAACGTTGGCTACGGGCCACGGCTGACGTAAGTATCCGTTAATTGCCATCTTTTCTTTTACTTACATCGGCCATGGGAGAGAAGCCGACATAATTTATTTAACTTACGTCGGTTACCAGGCACCAACGTAAGTAACTTAATTACGTCGGCTGGCGCACGTATGTTGCGTGGGCCGACGTAATTGTTGGCGTTTCCTGTAGTGAAAACAGGATCAATATGCTTCAAGGACACCTGCCTTGCTCTGACGGATAGGGTTGCTCAAGCGATTCAAAGTCTTGGTTTTGGAAATCCTTGTACACGACCTCTTGAGCACTTCCCTCTACTCGTGATCACACATACAAGAGAATACATACAAATCAACATGATACACACATACTAATCAACATGCAATGACATACATGAATGCAAAGTTTAATTATTAATTAACTATGTTTGTTTATTAATTAGATGCAACTAGTTCATACGTGTTCATACGAGTTTACGGAGGTTTTAGCGAGAATTATTGCCGCTAAAAATAGAAAGATGGTGCGACTACGATCAAATTACTTCTATTAAATCTAATATGTCGCTAAAATTCACTTTGAAAAAACGAATCCTACCGTAGATGCGGCGGCTTCGAAGATCGCGGGACGAAGGTGACGCGAACAAAGTGGATGGCCTAATGGTCCTCCGGCGGCACGACGACGGCGACGCGACGATCTCTGGCGGACGACGATTTCTTCCTCCTTTTCTTCTTCTTCCCCTCCTTTTTTCCTCTCTTTTTCTCTCTGGCGGCGCAACTCTGTTCTTCTTTCTTTTTTTTTTCTACCGGCGGCTAGGGTTTCTCTAGTGTCGAGAAAACACGGAGCGGCCGTATTTATAGGCGGCGAGGCAATCGATCTAGAGACCGGCTCGGTCCCTGGCTCAGGCGCGCGAGCAAGCGGGCCGCTCGGCCAGGGGCGCGGGGGCGCGCGCTAGCGCAGGTGAGCGGGGTGGCCGGCTCGGGTGGCTTGGTCGGCTCGGCCAGGAGCTGGCCGGTTGGCCACTATTTGTCTGGAAACTTTCGGGGGTGAAGCAAAGCTTCCCCCAGAAACTTCTGGAACTTTCCGGAATCTATTTTTTTTCTTTTTTTTTTGGTTTCACAAATATTTTTACATATATTATTATTATTTTTATATTTGTTTCCTAATACATGTTTTAAATTATTATTTCCTTTTTCTTTTTTTTGATACACATATCTTGTATATGTATGTTTTATGTTTTATTGTTCTTCCTTTATTCTACTAATATTTAATGCATGATCATATATGCAATGCATGATGCAAAAAAATTGAGGGTGTTACAATGTAAGTAATTATTCCAATTACTAGTCATGGCAAAAACTACAAAATGTATAACATGAGTAATGTAGTAAGAACTTTCAGCATGTAAAAGGAATCACAAAGTCATATATGTATGAAATATTATGCTCATATTATTTTAATTTCAGATTCACACATAGACTTCTTAAGTTTCAAAACTCCCCCTCAATGTAAGCTATGAGGATGCATAACCCCTATTTCACTATGAATGAAACAAAAATGAGTGAAATCTAAAGATTTTGTAAAAATGTCAGCCAATTGTTGTTCGGTATCTACATGGTGAAGCACGATGTTTCCTTTTTTAACATTATCACGGAGAAAGTGATACCTAATGTCAATGTACTTAGTTCTAGAATGTTACACGGGGTTTTTAGCAATGCAAATGGTACTAGTGTTATCACAAAACAGTGGAACACTATCTACATCAACCCCATAGTCCTTAAGTGTTTAAATAATCCAAAGAATTTGTGAGCAAGCACTAGCAGCAACTACATATTCAGATTCAACTGTGGATTGTTCAACTGAGTTTTGTTTTATAGAGGACCAAGCAACAAGTGAATTACCAAGAAAATGACAAGCACCAAAAGTACTTTTCATATCAATCCTACAACCCCCAAAATCAGCATCCCAAAAAGCTTTCAAAGTAATGGTTGAGAAAGAAGGAAGAAAAATGCCAAATTCTTGAGTTCCATGTAAGTACCTTAGAATCCTTTTGAGCGCTTGACAATGTGAAGCACGTGAGGAGGCTTGAAACTGTGCACAAAGACATACGCTGAATTGTATGTCTGGTCTTGATGCCGTGAGGTACAAAAGTGATCCGATCATGCTTCTATATTCTTTTTGATCCACGGGTTCACCATCTTCATCAAGTTCAAGTGTTGTTGCTGTTCCCATTGGTGTCCGAAGAGGCTTGCTTTTGTCCATATTGAAGCACCTTAGGAGATCATTTGTATACTTCGTTTGATGCATAAAGGTACTCTCCTTGGTTTGCTTGATTTGCAGCCCCAGAAAGTACGTGAGTTATTGTAAGTGCATCTAGGATATCCCTTGTGGGTTTTGGCTAATTGATGACAAACATATGAGATCCTAATGAAACTACTGAGATGATTGCAGGACAAACAAGTGAGACATATCGGTGCACACAAAAAGGTGAAAAATGAAGTGGTGTTCAAAGAGAGATACTTTGATGAAGCTCGGAAGACCAAAATAGATTTGAATGTATAGGGAGTGTATGAAAGACACACTCTAAGAGCTCACAACTTTGCGCGAGCATAAGGGATTAAAATTAACATAACTTTCACAAAGCACCGGACTAGTTCGATCATGGACCGGACTAGTCCGTTCACCTTTCTGGAATCACACTCACAAGGAGACCGGACTAGTCCGTGCATCCACCGGACTAGTCCGTTGATGTTTCTGGAGTCTCTCATACTGAGGGACTGGACTAGTCCGATCATGGATCGGACTAGTCCGTTGAACTTTCTGTAAACTCACTTTTGTGGAGATCGGACTAGTCCGCTGACTAGTCCGATGAACTTTCGGGAGTCATCTTTACACAGTACCAGACTAGTCCGAGGTTGGACCGGACTAGTCCGGCAGACTTTCTAGACCTCAAAACATGTTGAGACCGGACAAGTCCGGACTTGCACCGGACTAGTCCGGTGTTAGGGTTTTTCAACGGCTAGCTTTTGGAAACCCTATAAATAGATGATCCACGACTTTCCCATGACAAGACACGTCGAATATTGAAAAAGGAGCAAACCCTAGCGCCGCCAATCAGTCCCAAGAGCCCAAAACACATCTCCCCACACATCTAAAGTTCAAAAAGAGTGAAATCAATTGAACACTTGGATTCGGGATTGGGAGATCGTCGTTCTTTCATCGCGAGCTCTTGGGGTTTGATCTTTCTACACTCATACTCTGCATTGTAATACTTTTGAGTGTATTTGATCACTTGTTCATTGTAATTTTCGTGGGAGCCCTCAACGTGTGAGGTTGCCCCACAAACTTGGTGATTACCCGTGATAGTGGAATCAAGTCGTCCTTCGTGGTGACTTGAGGAGGAAAAGGGTTGGAGACCCGGCTCTGTGTGAGCTTCCTCAATGAGGACGTAGATCTCGTTGTGAGATCGAACCTCGGGAAAAATTCTTGTGTCTCGTGTCTCATTTACTTTAAATTTTGTTCATTAGATCACTTAAGTGCTAAACATTAACTTAAGGCAATTTGAAGTTATACCTGCATTCTTAGATTAATTTCAAGTATAAATATCAGTTGTTCTTAATTCTGCTGCTAAAGAAATTTAATTTCTCAATTAACACATGATCAACACACATACTTCTTGCACACCGGACTAGTCCGCCCACGCAACCGGACTAGTCCGGCCAACCAAGTTTTTGACTATTCTATTAAGTGTGCAGGAAATTCAAAAGGCCTATTCACCCCCCTCTAGGCCACATTCAATTGGTATCAGAGCTTGGTTCTCCACCAACGAGACTCACATCTCGGAGAGATCAATGGCCTCTGAGAAGAACAACGATATCTCGAAGATGAACATTAATGAGGAGGAACAAGAAACTAAGGCTTTTGATGTGCTGAAAGAGAGCCCGCACGATGATGAAGAAGTGCGACAATTGAAGGCACTCCTGAGAAAGAAACTGCTAGGACAAAAGGGAAAAGAAGAAGAGAAGACGACGGGGAGTGGTCATCATGACCACTCCCGACAGCCTTACAACTACAACCGTCTCAACTCCAACAATCATTATCTTTCCATTCCCATGGGAAAACCTCCACAGTTTGACGGAAGCGACTATACAATGTGGAAGTACAACATGAAGATGCATCTAATATCCCTAAATCCTAGCCTATGGCACATCGTCTGCACTGGCATAGATATCCCGGACACGGATGAAGAACTCACCCCAGAACAAGAACAAGAGATTCACAGAAATGCACAAGCTGTCGCCGTGATCACATCATCATTAAGCAGAGAAGAATTCACCAAGATTGATGGCTTAGAAAGTGCAAAGGAAATCTGGGATACACTTAAGACGGCTCACGAAGGAAATAAATTAGTTCGTGAAGCAAAAATCGAAATGCTTGAAGGAGAGTTGGGGAGGTTCGCTATTGAAGAAGGCGAATCACCTCAAGACATGTACAACCGAATGAAGGCAATCATCAACAAGTTACGTGCCTATGGAAGTAAGAAATGGACGGATCATGAGGTAGTCAAGAGAATGATTAGAGCCTTCATGCCAAGAAATATCACACTTTGCTCAATGATTAGAGAAAGCCCCGATTTCCAAAAATTGACCCCCGATGAGCTGTTGGTGAAGATCATAAACCATGAGATGATGGAAAAAGAGGCAAAATACGTCAAAGACTTGGCCGAACTCACTTCCTCCAAAAGGAAAGAGGTCGCTCTCAAAGCTACATGCCGACCCAAACTCAAAGAAGCTCGTGAAGATCAAGACGACGGGCACACAAGTGACGAGAGCACCGATCTTGATGATGAGGAGATGGTACTCTTTATCAAGAAGTTCAAGCGAATGATGAAAAGAAGACACGGCAACAACTCAAATGAAGGCAAAAGCAAGGACAAAGGAAAATCCAAGGCTCGACGCACTTGCTACAACTGCGGAGAGTATGGTCACTTCATGATGGACTGCCCCTATGAAGAAAACAAAAAGAAGAAGGAAACAAGATCTCAAGAAAAGAAAAATTTCAGAAAAAGAAGGCAAAACCATCAAGCTCACATTGGCAAGGAGTGGGACTCAAACGACGAGTCCTCCTACGATGAAGAAGAAGAGATGGCCACTATTGCAATCAAGAAACCTACTATGAAGGCCACACTCTTTCCAAATATGGGAGGACGGGACATGAACAACCACACTTGCCTTATGGCTAAGGAAGGCAAGAAAAAGGTACGGCTTACTCCTCCCACACTAAACTCCTCTATTGATGACTTTGACAGCTCTAGCGATAACGAAGAAATGTTTAGAGGACTAAGTAAAATTGCTCTAAAGAAAATGGAAATGTTGTCGAACAAAATTTTTGAGAAGGAAGAACTTCTTGATCGACAAGAAGATATGCTCATCCATGAAAGGAAGAGATATCAAGAAGTTGAAAAACTTCTCGAGCTTGAAAGAGAGAAGAACAATTCGCTTGAAGTTGAGCTAGCCTTGAGTAAGGAAACTTACTCAAAGCTAAAAGACTCACATATTGCAATCAAGGAAGAACTTGCTAACTTGTCAAAGGTTAACAAGATCCTTGAGGTGCAAGTTGAGTCGCTCAAGCAAAGTGACTCTTCTTCCTCCAAGAGCTCTTCCTCCAAAGATATGAGTTCGACAACAATTGAGACTTGCACTTGCTCTAGTAAGAAGAATACTATTTCTAATACATCAACTTCTCGTAATATGCATGCCCCCCAAGCGGCATCTTTGATAAGGAGAAGATCAAATATGCACGCAGTGCATATATGGTCACTAGACCTCCCAATGTCAAAGATGGCCTTGGTTTTGATAAGAACAAACACATGGCTATTTCTAATCACGCTAAGAGAAACCTCATGAATCTGAACCTCAAATGTTGTTTACACATTTAATGCTTCTTATGTTCTTATGAAGGCCAAAAGTGGAAGAGTCATTGCCAAATATACAGGGCCACGCGACAAGAACTTGAAAACTTGTGTGTGGGTGCCTAAGACTCTTGTGACTAACCTGAAAGGACCCAAGCAAGCTTGGGTACCTAAAACCAAGGAATGATTCTTTTTGCAGGCTTACTCCTCCGGCGGAACAAAATCGGTACTTGATAGCGGATGCACGAATCACATGACCGGAGAGAGAGGTATGTTTGTGGAGTACGAGTACAACAAGGATCCAGGTGAAGGCATATACTTCGGAGACAACAGCCAAGGAAAGGTCCTTGGTAGCGGTAACATTGAAATTTCCTCTCAACATACCTTATCAAATGTTTTACATGTAGATTCTCTAGATTATAACCTTTTGTCAATATCCCAACTATGCGACAAAGGTTACAACTGTTTATTCACTAATGAGGGTGTGACAGTTTTTAGAAGAAGCGATGGCTCGATTGCATTCAAGGGAATGTTGAAGGGCAAGCTCTATCTTGTTGACTTCAACAAAGATAAAGCCGAACTCAACACTTGCTTTGTTGCTAAAACCAACATGGGATGGCTGTGGCATAGACGGCTAGCCCATGTTGGGATGAGAAATCTACAGAAACTTCTAAAAGGTGGTCACATCCGTGGTCTTAAGGATGTGGTTTTTGAAAAGGACAGGCCGTGCAGCGCTTGTCAAGCAGGAAAACAAGTCGGAGCACCACACCCCGCCAAGAACGTGATGACTACTGTGAGACCGATGGAACTTCTCCACATGGATCTTTTTGGTCCAGTTTCGTACATCAGCATCGGCGGTAACAAATATGGTTTAGTAATTGTTGATGATTTTTCTAGATTTACCTGGGTGTTTTTCTTGTATGATAAATCAGAAACTCAGGGGATCCTCAAGAAGTTCTTAAAAAGAGCTCAGAATGAATTCTCATCAACCATAAAGAACATCAGAAGTGACAACGGGACAGAATTCAAGAATATCCAAGTTGAAGAGTTTCTTTATGAAGAAGGGATAAAGCATGAATTCTCAGCACCCTACCCCCCTCAACAAAATGGAGTGGCAGGAAGGAAGAACAGAACATTGATCGAAATGGCCAGAACTATGCTGGATGAATACAAGACATCAGACCGATTTTGGGCAGAAGCAGTGAACACCACCTGCCATGCCACTAATCGACTATACCTCCATCGACTACTGAAGAAAACTCCATAGGAGCTCCGTACCGGTAAAAAGCCAAATTTTTATTATTTTAAAGTTTTTGGTTGCAAATGTTTTATTCTGAACAAGAAACAGAGGGCCTCGAAGTTCGCTTCAAAGTCCGATGAAGGATTCTTGCTCGGTTATGAATCGAATGCCTACGCCTATCGTGTCTTCAACAAGGTGTCCGGCCTTGTTGAAGTAGCACGTGACGTAGTGTTCGATGAATCTAACGGCTCACAAGTGGAGCAAGTTGACAAGTGTGTGCTAGATTATGAGGAAGCTCCGTATGAAGCACTGAAGAAAATGGGACTTGGTGATATCTTACCACAAGAGCAAACATTCGACCCGAATGCACAAGATGAACCTCAACACGGAAGCAATGATCAAGGGGGAGCCCTTGCATAAGATCAAGAGGAGGAAGATCAAGAAGAGCAGGACCATCATGGAAGCAACGATCAAGGGGGAGACAATGTACATGGAGAACAAGCAACTACACAAGTTCCACACCCAAGAGTACACCAGAGCGTGCAAAGAGACCACCCTGTCAACAACATCATTGGAGATATTGCAAAGGGAGTAACTACTAGATCTCGAGTTGCAAATTTTTGTGAATCCTACTCTTTTGTGTCTTTTCTGGAACCATACAGGGTAGAAGAAGCCTTAGGGGATCCAGACTGGGTGATTGCAATGCAAGAGGAGCTGAACAACTTCAAGATAAATGAAGTATGGGAGCTAGTGGAGAGACCAAAGGCGAACATAGTCGGAACTAAATGGGTATTTCGGAACAAGCAAGATGAACATGGAGTAGTGACAAGAAATAAGGCAAGACTAGTGGCCAAAGGTTATTCTCAGGTCGAAGGTTTGGACTTCGATGAAACTTTCGCTCCTGTAGCTAGACTTGAGTCCATTCGTATTTTATTGGCATATGCTACTCACCATAATTTTAAGCTGTATCAAATGGACGTCAAAAGTGCCTTCTTAAACGGCCCAATCAAGGAGGAAGTTTATGTGGAGCAGCCACCAGGTTTTGAAGACCCGAAGTATCCAAACCATGTCTACAAACTGCGTAAGGCTCTCTATGGCCTCAAACAAGCTCCTCGAGCTGGTATGAGTGCCTTAGAGATTTTCTAATTCAGAATGGATTCAAAATTGGTAAAGCTGACTATACACTTTTCACTAAACACTGTGATGATCACTTATTTATATGTCAAATTTATGTTGATGACATTATCTTTGGATCAACTAACAAACCCTTCTGTGAAGAGTTTAGCAAAATTATGACAGATAGGTTCGAGATGTCAATGATGGGCGAATTAAAGTTTTTCTTGGGATTCCAAGTGAAGAAACTAAGAGAAGGTACATTTATAAGCCAAACCAAATATACACAAGACATTCTCAAGAAGTTCAATATGGACAAAGCCAAGCCCATCAAGACACCCATGGCCACTAATGGACATCTCGACCTCAATGAAGACAGTCCAAACGTGGATCAAAAGGTATATCGGTCCATGATTGGCTCTTCACTTTATTTATGTGCATCTAGGCCAGATATTATGCTTAGTGTTTGCATGTGTGCAAGGTTTCAAGCTACACCCAAAGAGTGTCATCTAGTTGCTGTAAAAAGAATCTTGAGGTACCTTGTGCACACACCCAACTTGGGCCTTTGGTATCCCAAAGGGTCCAAATTTAACTTGATAGGATATTCTGATGCCGACTATGCAGGATGCAAAGTCGATAGAAAGAGCACGTCAGGGACTTTTCAGTTTCTTGGTAGGTCCATTGCCCTTTCAACAGCAGAAGCAGAATATATTGCAGCCGATAGCTGTTGCGCCCAATTACTTTGGATGCGGCAAACACTTAGGGACTACGGCTACAATCTTAACAATATCCCACTTCTATGTGACAATGAAAGTGCTATAAAAATTGCACACAACCCAGTAGAGCACTCAAGAACTAAGCACATAGATATCCGTCATCATTTTCTTAGAGATCATTCATTAAAAGGTGACATTACTATTTCACATGTAAGAACTGAAAAACAACTTGCGGACATTTTTACCAAACCATTGGATGAGAAAAGGTTTTGTGAACTTAGTAATGAACTTAATATTCTTGAATCTCGAAATGTGGCTTGAAACGTTGCACATTTGGTTGATACTTCAAATGTTACATTTTACTGCTAAAACTTCCCCTCAATTTTTCCCTTTTTGGTGCCTTGATGCCAAAGGGGGAGAGATTGAGACTAGGAGAGTTTAAAACTAATAATTTGAGAGTCGCTGGTGTCTTTATGTTTTTCTGATCAAGGACATGTATACTTAATTTTAAAACCTTGTAATGCACTATTCCCTCTCTTATGTGTGATGCTTACTGTTGCTTGGATGATTATCTTTATTCTCATTGTTGATTATCTTTACTACATCACACCCTGTTGATCACACACTTGTTAGGCACCCCACCATAAGGTGTGTGCATATGTGAGAAGCTTTTTGTGGACTTATCATTATTCTCATATGTGGACACCTTATGAAAATCAAGATTTTACTCTCAATTGTGATATCTCAAATGGTTGTCATCAATCACAAAAAAGGGGGAGATTGTAAGTGCATCTAGAATATCCCTTGTGGGTTTTGGCTAATTGATGACAAACATATGAGATCCTAATGAAACTACTGAGATGATTGCAGGACAAACAAGTGAGACATATCGGTGCACACAAAAAGGTGAAAAATGAAGTGGTGTTCAAAGAGAGATACTTTGATGAAGCTCGGAAGACCAAAATAGATTTGAATGTATAGGGAGTGTATGAAAGACACACTCCAAGAGCTCACAACTTTGCGCGAGGATAAGGGATTAAAATTAACATAACTTTCACAAAGCACCGGACTAGTCCGATCATGGACCGGACTAGTCCGTTCACCTTTCTGGAATCACACTCACAAGGAGACCGGACTAGTCCGTGCATCCACCGGACTAGTCCGTTGATGTTTCTGGAGTCTCTCATACTGAGGGACCGGACTAGTCCGATCATGGACCGGACTAGTCCGTTGAACTTTCTGTAAACTCCCTTTTGTGGAGATCGGACTAGTCCGCTGACTAGTCCGATGAACTTTCTGGAGTCATCTTTACACAGTACCGGACTAGTCCGAGGTTGGACCGGACTAGTCTGGCAGACTTTCTAGACCTCAAAACATGTTGAGACCGGACAAGTCCGGACTTGCACCGGACTAGTCCGGTGTTAGGGTTTTTCAACAGCTAGCTTTTGGAAACCCTATAAATAGATGATCCACGACTTTCCCATGACAAGACACGTCGAATATTGAAAAAGGAGCAAACCCTAGCACCGCCACTCAGTCCCAAGAGCCCAAAACACATCTCCCCACACATCTAAAGTTCAAAAAGAGTGAAATCAATTGAACACTTGGATTCGGGATTGGGAGATCGTCGTTCTTTCATCGCGAGCTCTTGGGGTTTGATATTTCTACACTCATACTCTGCATTGTAATACTTTTGAGTGTATTTGATCACTTGTTCATTGTAATTTTCGTGGGAGCCCTCAACATGTGAGGTTGCCCCATAAACTTGGTGATTACCCGTGATAGTGGAATCAAGTCAGCCTTCGTGGTGACTTGAGGAGGAAAAGGGTTGGATACCTGGCTCTGTGTGAGCTTCCTCAACGAGGACGTAGATCTCGTTGTGAGATCGAACCTCGAGAAAAATTCTTGTGTCTCGTGTCTCATTTACTTTAAATTTTGTTCATTAGATCACTTAAGTGCTAAACATTAACTTAAGGCAATTTGAAGTTACACCTGCATTCTTAGATTAATTTCAAGTATAAATATCAGTTGTTCTTAATTCCGCTGCTAAAGAAATTTAATTTCTCAATTGACACCTGATCAACACACATACTTCTTGCACACCGGACTAGTCCGCCCACGCAACCGGACTAGTCTGGCCAACCAAGTTTTTGACTATTCTATTAAGTGTGCAGGAAATTCAAAAGGCCTATTCACCCCCCCTCTAGGCCACATTCAGTTATACCATCATACTCATCTCAAATTCTGAACTCATCATAGCTGAAAACTTGGACACAAGATCATGAGAAGCACAACCAAAGATAATATCATCCACATACACTTGAACGAATAATGAGTCATTGCCATGCTTAAACACAAAAAGAGTTTTATCAACCTTGCCCATGGTAAACCCCTTTTCAAGTAAGAATGTTTTTAACCTATCATACCATGCTCTAGGGGCTTGTTTGAGACCGTACAAGGCTTTATACATTTTGTAAACATGATTAGGAAAATCTGGATTTTCAAAACCCAGTGGTTGTTTGACATAAACCTCCTCATCTATGTAGCCATTAAGAAAAACACTTTTAACATCCATTTGATATAGCTTAAAACCTTTAGATGCAGCAAAAGCTAACAAAATTCTTATGACTTCTAATATAGCATCAGGAGCAAAAATTTCATCAAAATCTAGACCTTCAACTTGAGTGAAACCTTGAGCAACCAACCTAGCCATATTCCTAACCACAACCCCATTCCCACTTTGTTCATTTTTAAACACCCATTTAGTTCTAATTAAAGTGTGACCTTGAGGTGGAGGTACAAGTTTCCAAACATTATTTCTTTCAAAATTTTCTAACTCTTCTTGCATGGCAATAATCCAAGATTCATTAGTGAGTGCGTGTGATATATCTTTGGGTTCAAAAGAAGCAACAAAAGCAGAATAAGCATGAGAGTTTGGATCACAAAACCTGGATCGTGTGACTCGTTCGTGCAAGCTTCCAATAATTTGTTGTGGGGGGTGACTTTTGAGAACCCAGAGGGGAGTGGACACTTCACAAGCTTCTTCTTCTTCGTGTTCATCACAAATTGATGAGCTTGTGACTTGAGGAGGATCTGGACCAACAATGGTGGTCATCGGTGTTGGTTGTGAATCAAAATCAGGAGCTGGAACAATGTCATTAGCTGCTGAATTTCGGGCAGCAACACCACTTCTTCCTCATCTTCAACGAAAATTCTCTCCCCTGCAGATATGAATCTGGACCTGCAATGTTTGAGCTAGTACCTGTGCTATCTTCATCAGAAGACACCTCACAAGTCTCCACAATTTTGTTAGTGTCAAGTAAAAGCACACGGTAGCCTCTAGTATGAGATGGATAACCAAGAAACATGCCATCAATGATTCTAGGTTCAAATTTATCAAGATTACCATGTTTCTTAACAAAGCATTTGCAACCAAAGACCCGAAAGTGTGTAACACTATGCCTATGTCCAAACCGGAGCTCATATGGTGTTTTACCTAGCTTATCGCGCAAGAAAACACGATTTGAGACATAACAAGTAGTTGCAATCGCATCAGCCCAAAATTTCCTAGGAGTTTGATATTCATCAAGCATAGTCCTAGCCATTTCAACTAAGGTTCTGTTCTTTCCTTCTACAACACTGTCGGCGTTTGGATCCGGCGAATCTCCCAACACTACATTTGGTAGTGTCGAGGAGTTGTAGTTCGGTAATGGGCGCACAGAGATTCAAGAAGGTGAAAAACAAGTGTACACAGAGATTTACATGGTTCGGGCCGCCTGATCGTAATACCCTACTCCACGGGGTGTGATGGTGTTGTATTAAGCGTGTGAGTCTAGAAGAAGCTCCAGCAGAAGAAGCTTGTCTTGCTCAGGAAGTTCAGTAGTGGTCTCGAACGTCCCTTGTGTATCGTCGACCGATCCTGTTATAGTACAAGGACTGGTCGTTACATCATTAGCCTGACCCGACAGGTGGCTTCGGTGGTTACACATGCTTGATACACAATTAATGAGGTTAATTACTCTTAATAGCCTGGTATCAGTATTAAGGGCCATCCGATCGTGTGTCATTAATATGGTATTAATGACACTTAATCGGGTCTTGAAGTCTTTGATTTCTCTTTGAAGGACCGGAGCTGTTGGGGGGTCCACCAGCCTGATTGTTGAAGTTGAAGGTCTGATGGTCGCCACGTGGTAGCACCAGAGCTTACCGTCGTGGACGAGTAGGTCCGGTGCTACAGGACACGTGTCAGTACCGGAGCTTCCCTCTGTCTGGGGTTAGGTCTGGGGGTGCCATACTGGTATTCCAACTGGAGCTTCCCATGTGTGGGTGATAGCTCCGGTCTTGTGATACACGTGGCGGCCCTGGGACTAACCACGTCGGGGAAGCAGGTCCAGTTACGCCTGACATGTGGGGCCTTCGGAGGTCTTCAAATCTGGTAGATGGAGTTTCCTTGTGATCTTTGCAATACCAAGGGGTATCCGGTACTGAGGGTACCGATAGTGGCCCCCTGGGCCCACCTCCGGGAGAGACCTTTTGGATGAATTCATTTCATCGGAGGTGGGTCCATTCTTTGGTTTGTTGGATGACGACCGGATTGAGACCGGTTTGAAGTCCAACAAGGAGGGTGCAACTTTGGAGTTCCACCTCAAGAATTTCCAGCACGGCATCGACGTCGAGGGTGATGACTTGGCTCCGCCGGCAGCTTTCCTCCCTCTGAACATGGAGGCATACTTCAGCAGGGAGCTCCGGTGGACGATGCCGGTGCTTGACGACCTTGGTGTCGTTGAGAGGCGTTCGACCACCAGGTTGGCGATCTCCGAAGCTCCTGAAGGCGGCTCTGTTCCCGCCCCTAAGCCAAGAACCGAAGTCGTCGACAAGGGCAAGGAATTGGCCGAGCCCTCGAGCCATAAGAGGAAGCATGCCGACAGAAGGTCCGCCAGGCATACTTCTTCTGCGGCGTCTCCTTCTCCCCGTAGGGGGAGGTCTACGACGGCGGCATCTACTCCAGTAGTGGCTTCTTCCCGGGGTGCTAGCTCCGGCCAGTGACTCCGGTACCAGGGCCAACTGAGGGCTCCGGGTCCGGAGGTCCTTGCCGGTCGAGGGGGGCCTCGACGAGAGCAACGCTGATAGCAGCATCAAGCTCCGGGGGACCCTCCGAGACTACCACGCTAGTGGCGGTTGGAGTCAGTCCGGAGCGTCCGGAGAAGAGGTTCCGTGCTAACTGGTGCGGAAGCCTTCCGAGGTAATTTTGGATCTTTTACCTCAGTCTGTTATTTTATTGTTAATTGTATTTTGAGTTTCTTCGTCCTTCATCCTCAGCGTGCCCAAGAAAAGGGATGATGCTCCGGTCCCTGCAGTAGCAGTTGATGTTGTGCAGGCTGAAGCTCCGGCTCCGATTCCAGCACCGCCCCAAGAGGTGGCTGAGGCTGCGGCAGCCCCGACACTGGCTGTCGTGGTTTTAGACCTCGACTCATCTCCAGAAGCTCCCGTGGTAGCGCCGGACCACAGGAATGAAGATGTACCAGCGGCGCCAGCCCCGGAGGTTGAAGCTCCAGGCTTGGATGCTGAGATGTTGGACGCTCTGGTCGCAGAGCCGGAGGGAGCTGCGATTCTGGCCCTAGAGCTGGATGTTGTTGAAGCCCCAGAAGTCGGACTGGTGGTTGATGAGGTCCCAACAGTGGAGCCGGGTGTTGATGAAGCTCCGACACTTGAGCTGGTTGTTGAGGAAGCTCCGGCGGTAGAGCTGGTTGCTGGAGAAGTTCCAGCATTGGAGCCGGCCGTTGAAGAGGTTCCGGCGTCTGAGCCAGTTGCTGCGGAGGTTTCGGCGCCTAAGCCTTTGTTGGTCGAAGCGCCAGCGCCCGAGCCCATGATGGTCGAAGCGCCAACACTTGAGCCAGAGGCGGAGGAGGCGCCTGTGCTGGAGCCATAAGTAGCTTCTGCTCCGACTGGACCTTCAACACCCGCTCCGGAAACGGTGATCCTGGAGGTGCCCACTGCTGAGCAAGAGTGCCATGATGAAGCTGCTAGCCCCCCACCAGAGGGGCGAGTTGTTGATGACCTGGCGGCTGGGCCTTCGGAGCTAATTCTGGAGGTTGGAACTTCGGCTGCAAGTACCTCCTCGACAGCGGCCGAGACTATCCCAGAGGATGGCCCTAGTGCCGTGGAAGCTCAGGGGACTGCTCTCGTAGAGTGGGACCCAATTTTTATTGCTGAAGATCCGCTGGAGCCAGCGGGGATGACCCCAGCAGGTCCGGACTCGATCCCCCTATTGTTGTCTATCAACAACGCCTGCTCCAGTCTTCGCCATGTTCTGCTGGCTTTCTACCACGACAGCAAGGCCCTCGAGGAGGAGTGTCAAACCCTTAGGAGGTGGCGCAACCGACTCTATTTCGAGACCAAGCTGGCACAGTCGAGGCTGGCTGACGACAAGGTGTGGGTGCAAAGGGAGAAGGTTCTCCTAGAGTATTGGGGTAAGTTGTTGGATGAGAGGAAAAACATGACGCGGACCCTAGAAAACCAGTCCTAGGCCATCTATGAGCAGGCCAAGGCTGCAAATAGCGCAGCATATGATCGCCAGGAAAGGCTCGCCGCCATCCACGATAGTCTCGTCAAGCGCCGGGAGGCTCTTGAAGCGCGGGAGAGACGACTCGAAGATGAAGAGCAGAAATTCCTGGAGCTGCGGGATGACCTCGTGAAGAGGGAGGAAGAGCTTGTCCAAAAGACAGCTCTGGCTGACAAGAGCCTCGAAAAACGCACCAAGAAATTGGAGGAGCGTTGCAAGGAGGAGGAGAAGAAGGCCTGGGAGCAAGGGCAAGATCTCTACAAGCAGGAGAATGCCATCGCCGCCAGGGAGAAGAAAGTACGGGGCCGAGAGAAGGATCTGGTCTGCTGTCGGAATGAGATCCACCTCCAGGAGGAAGAGCTCAGCAAACTCGAAAGGCAGGTTACTGAAATGATTCAGCAGAATGCCAAAGAGGTGGAGCGTCTTTCTCGGGAGAGCTCGGAGCTTGCGGCGGCCAAAAGATCCTTGGTGGAGATGCGTGTTGCTAGGGTTGCGGAGTCCCAGCAAGTTTGGAACTTCCTGGGCAAGGCCAATGACGCGCTGACGCCAATGGGCTTCAGTCCCGTGCGTCCAGATGATCCGGAGCCAGAGCTGAACCAGGCGTTGGAGGCACTTGGTTCTGCAGGCAACAAGCTCACCAAGATGGGTGATGTCATTGCAGACCAATTGGAAACGGAGGGTTAGTCCCTGGCAAAGAACGTCGCATAGTTTGTACTGACGTGCTACACCAGCCAGGACCCTCAATTCCCTCTAGAGCCAGTGCTTGAAGGCCCCATCGAAGGAGAGGGTGAAGCCGCCCGAGCTAGCGTGTCGAAGGTGGCCCATAAGGTCGCCCATTTCTTCCGTAGGGTCTAGGACCATCTCTCTGTAGCTCCCGCTTGTATTCTCTCTTCTTCTCCAATTTTGTAATCTCTTGTCTCGAGATGAATGAAATCCAAATTTTTGTGAATTTGAATTTCATTTTTTGTCTTCAACACCACCTTTGTCTCACTTGGCCCCCTGGTAGATGTACACAATTTGATTGTGAACATGTACCAAGAGGATGTAGCGGTTGTTGAAGACTTGTGTGCTTCGAACTTGTAGAATGTAGGTCCGAAGTCTTCGATAGTGTAGGCCCCCTGAGGCTGTCGGAGCTTAGTGGCTCCGGCATTAACCATCGCTGGAGCTTAGTAGCTCCGGCAGTAGTCTCCATCAACACGTAAAGCATCGATGGTTAGTCCTCTGGGGTGTCGGAGCTTGGCAGCTCCGGCAGTGACCTCCGTCAACACATGTTGTGTCAACGTCAGACTCTACTTTAGAGCATTTCCACCATCTTCACGTTGACGGCTTGCCCCCTAGCTTTACCGGAACTGAGTAGCTCCAGAGATGCTCGATGTCAATGTTTGAACATAGAGCACAAGCCGCCTAGAGGATGTTGTAGCTTATTTATTTTTCCTGCACACCGAAGTCAAGAAAAACAGTAAAATCCGTTTCCTATCTATAACTTCATTGCGGCTTACTGTTCCCGAGAATGTTTTAGGTCGAACACAATCCTAAATACAATCAAGAGCACCATCTTGCTTCCATCAGGTCCGATCGTTTCTGGTCTTGCCTTACTTCGGCCTGCCGGGGTGTAGGTAGAGTGGCGTACTTAGGGTGCATGACCAGGCTAAGTCGATAGCACACTCTGACCCTAAATTGGCTTGGTGGCATTCAGACGAGTAGACCATTAACAATGTTTGAACCCGGAAGGATAGACAATGCAACTCGAATTGTACATGAACTGGTCGAGCTAAAGTTTCTTAAGAACTGCACAACTTTGTTATAGACAAGAAAGAGAAAAATAAAAAATTTTGAGCCTGTACAAAGTAAATGCACGTGGAGTCTGTTTTCACACAATGATGTCTTTCATTATAGGTCCGGGGTACAGGGGAAACAAGTACACTCTTAGGGTACGGAACCAGGCTAAGTGTGTTTCGTTTCTCGTTTGACCCAAGGTAGCTAGCTACACTTTTAGTTCTGAGACTGTGACAAGTGTTGCATGGACGTTGCGGACCTAGCAGGGTAGGTCCGGCTGCCCTCCCGGAGGAGCTACCCGACTCTGTACAATGACTCTATAACATACACCACATGTAATTACAGACTCACCTCCGTGATATTAAGCGTAGAACTTACAGAGGTGCTCAATGTTCCAAGGATTTGGGAGAGGTGTCCCATCCTCGGTTGCCAACTGAACGCATCCGGGACAGGATACTTTGATCACTCGGAAGGGTCCCTCCCAGCTGGGGGAGAGTTTGTTTAACCCTTCTCTGGATTGTATTCTCCGTAGCACCAGATCGCCTTCCTCGACCTGTTGGCTGTGAACATGCCGTTGGTGATAGTGCTGAAGAGCTTGGTGGTATCGGGCATTCCGAACTGCTGCTCGGCACCTTCCCTCTTCAAGGAGGTCAAGGTCTTCACGCCGGAGCTGGTCCTGTGTGGCTTCATCGGAGGTCCGGACCCGGAGCAACCCCAAGGTGATTTTCGGAGCAAGGACTGCTTCAGCTCCGTACACCAGGAAGAGGGTGTCTCTCCAGTTGACCGGTTTGGAGTTGTCCTGTTGGCCCATAGAGTGGGCGGGAGCTCTTCAATCTAGTTGGCTCCATGTTTTTCAGGCGCTCATATGTGCACATCTTGAGTCCTTTCAGGATTTCTGCATTTGCCCTCTCGGCTTGGCCATTGCTTGCCGGGTGAGCTACGGAGGCGTAGCTGACTTGGATGCCGAGGTCTTCGCAGTATCCTTGGATAGCAGAGCTTGTGAATTGGGTCCCATTATCTATTATGATTTTGTTCGGGACTCCAAATCTGCATACGATGGAGTGCAAGAAGTTGATAGCCGATTGCTTGTTTATTGTCACAACTGGAGTTGCTTCCGGCTATTTGGTGAACTTGTCAATGGAAACATACAGGAACTTGTAACCTCCGACGGCTCTTGGGAAAGGTCCCAAGATGTCCATCCCCCACACAGCGAAGGGCCATGTAGGAGGTATCATTTGTAGAGGCTGAGCCGGTGTGTGAATTTTCTTTGCATGGAACTGACATGTTTTGCATTTCTTCACCAGCTCAGTTGCATCCTGGAGCGCTGTAGGCCAGTAAAAGACATGTCGGAAGGCTTTACCGACCAGCATGCGGGAAGACGCGTGGTTCCCACACTCGCCTCCATGGATTTCTGCGAGGATCTCGCAGCCTTCTTCCCTTGTGGTGCACCGCATTAGGACGCCGTTGGCACCGCGCCGGTAGAGACCTCCTTCTACTAGCATGTATCTTTTAGCCAATCTGACTATCCGGTCAGCGGATACATCATCGTCAGGAAGGATATTGTCTTTCAAGTAGCTCCGGATCTCCGAGATTCATGCATCGGAGCTTGCTTGAGCATTTGAGTCTTGCGTGCTGGGTTGCTCGGAGCTTCCGGCAGCACCTACGACCCTTGATGGCTGCCATGGTATTAGGGCCATCGGGACCGCTAGCTTCGGGATGCTGGTCTCGCCCCCTTCGCTCAGTTTGGCAGGCTGAGTTGTGGGTTTTGACAACCTCCAGACGAAGGTTCCGTCAGGAGCTAGAGCTCCGGTTGACGCTTTCGTCAAGAGTTCGTCAGCTTCAGCGTTATGGACACGCTGGACATGGTGGAGATCCAGGACTTCGAAGTCCTTCTGAAGCCTCTGGACTTCAAGGAGATAAGCAGCTAGTTGGGGATTGTTACAGGAGCATTCACCCTTCACCTGTTTAATGATGAGCTGCGAATCTCCGTTGACCAACAGCTGATTGACACCATATGATAGTGCCACCTTTAGTCCATAAATGAGTGCGTCATACTCCGCCATGTTGTTGGTTGCCTTGAAGTCAAGGTGGACCATGTATTTTACCTTCTCCCCGATTGGAGCGAGGAGAAGGACTCTAGCTCCAACCCCTGCTTTTGCATGAAGCCATCAAAGTAGAGGGTCCAGTGAGGTTCTATGAAGACCGGAGCCTTGAGTTCTGGCTTCTGCTCACTAGGGCCCCTAGGGTTTGATGGATAGGGGGTCCATTCCGCCACGAAGTCTGCCAATGCTTGACTCTTGATCGCTTGTCTTGGGACGAATTCAAGATCGAATTCGGCCAATTCCGCTGCCCACTTTGCAATGTTCCCAGTAGAGTTGGGATTATGCAAGATCGCACGCAGTGGGTAAGAGGTCACCACTGAGAGCTTGTGAGCTTGGAAGTAATGGCGAAGCTTCCTGGAGGCAATGAGAACTGCGTAGAGTAGCTTGTGCACCTCTAGGTATCAAGTCTTGGCATCATGTAGTACTTTGCTGATGAAGTACACCGGGCGTTGGACTGTCTGGACCCTCTCGGAAGGGCCTGGAGCTTCCTCCACATCGACCCGGACCCTCCCAGAGGGGTCCGGACCTTCTTCGGGGACCTCCGGGTCCTTGCTAGAGGAACCCGGAGCTTCTACTGGAGCGACCCGGACCCTCCCGGAGGGGTCCAGATCTTTTGGAATAACTCCCTGTAGATCCAAGTCTGGGGGCTAGGACCCAGATTCACCCTGAGGAACCTCCGGACCTCCCCCCCCCCCCCCCCCCCCCCGGGAGGGGTCTGGATTCCTGAGCTTGGGATGGTTCTGGTCTCTCCGCAACCAGGACCATGCTGACAACCTCGTCGGTTGCTAAAATGTAAAGCAATAAAGGCTCACCAGGGTTCGGAGCTACCAAGGTTGGTAGAGTGGTGAGGAGCTGCTTTAGCTCTTGGAACGCCTTTTCTGCTTCTTCAGACTATTGAAATGGTCTGGAATTCCTCAATAGCTTGAAGAAGGGTAGCACCCATTCCGCCAGTCTTGAGATGAACCGACTGAGGGAGGCTAGACATCCAGTCAGTTTCTGGACGTCCTTGATGCGGGCTAGTGGCCGCATCTCCTCAATGGCTTTAATCTTCGCCGGATTTGCCTCTATGCCCTGATGGTTTACCAGGAAACCAAGAAGCTTTCCAGAGCTAACCTCGAAGACGCACTTGTCTGGGTTTAGCTTCGTGCGGGTGACCCGCAGCTTGTCGAAGATAGCTTGCAAGGTGTCAAGGAGTGATTCCTTGTCCTTGATCTTAAAGACGATGTCATCAACATAAACTTCCACTACATCTCTGATGAGCTCTCCAAAGGTTTTGTACATAGCTCGTACAAATGTTGAAGTTGCATTCTTGAGACCAAATGGCATGGCAGTAATCCATCTACTGTGATAAAAGAAGTATGTTCTTCATCTTCCCTAGACACTCTGATTTGATGGTACCCAGAATATGCGTCTAGGAAACATAGTAATTCACACCCGGAGGTGGAATCCACTATCTGATCTATTCTACATAGTGGGAATGGATCTTTTGGGCATGCCTTATTCAATGTTGTGTAGTCAATACACATCCGAAGCTTCTCGTCGGCTTGGGTACAATGACTGGGTTTGCCAGCCATTTTGGATGGAAGACTTCGCGGATGAATCCAGCTTCGAGCAACTTCTTCACTTCTTGTCGTATGAAGTTCTGTCGCTCTACGGATTGCTTCCGAGGCTTCTGATGTACGGGCCGAGCGTCGGGATAGATCTTCAGATTATGCTCGATCACTTCCCTGGGGATCCCAAGCATATGTGATGGTTGCCAGGCAAACACGTCAACATTAGCCCGGAGGAAAGTGATGAGCGCGAGTTCCTATTTGTCATTCAGACCTCCCGATATACGGGTGGTCTGAGTGGCATCAGAACCGATTTGGACGACTTTGACGGGCTGTCGATGTCGCCGCTTGGTTGCACGCGAGGTGCGGAGGTTGAGCCTCGTTGATGAATGCTCGGGGGTTTTAGAGCTTGTTCCTGCTTGGATTCTTCCTCCTGCGCTGTAGCAAGCGCATGAAGTTCTTCCAGAGCAGTCACTCCAGCAGTACGATCTCTGCGGATCCGGAGAACTCCAGCTGGTGTTGGCATCTTCAACACCAGGTAGACATAATGAGCAGCAGCCATGAATTTGTACAGGGCAGGCCTGCCCAGAATGGCGTTGAAAGGCAAGTTGATTTGAGCGACGTCAAAGATCAACTTCTCAGTGCGATAATTCTCTCGAGTCCCGAAGGTCACGGGGAGATTAATGGCACCGAGTGGTGTTATGGCCCCCAGACCTACTCCAGAGAAAGGTCGAGAGGGGTGAAGGTCCAAAGGTCGGAGCTGAAGCTTGACGAAAGCTTTGAAGCTTATGAGATTCAGCCCCGAACCTCCGTCCACCATTACATGGTGGAGTTGAATGTTATTGATGGTAGGTGATACCATCAAAGGTAGCTGACCAGCTCCGATCATGTTCTGAGGGCAGTCTGAAGCATCAAAAGCGATGGTGGTGTCCATCCACTTTCGATGAGGCTCTGCCCTGGCTGTAGGAGCTAGTGAGGCCATGTCCTGCCGCATGGTCTTGAGGACATGGCGGGAGGTGATGTCCCACGAGCCACCAAAGATGGTGTTTATGGTCTTCCGATGCTCATTGTCGGAGACGTCGGAGTCGTCGTCGACGGAGGTGTAAACAGCCTTCAGGACCTTTTTAGGGTCCTGGAAGCCTAACTTCTCTTCAGCCGGAGCTTCATCGGCTTTCTGTTTTCCTTCCCTCTGACGGAAAGGAACTTCTTCCCGGCGCTTGTTGTAGCGCTCAACAAGGTTTTGGACCTCCCGACAGTCCTCCAAGTTGTGGCTATTTGATTTGTGGATGGGACACCACACTTTGGAGTTGCCACCATCTTCAGAGGACGGCCGAGGTCGTTTCTCAGGGCATGGCCCTCGGCCACCCGGAGCTGCTACAGCTGCAGCGGTAGATGTGCCGGCCGACGGCTTCTTCTTGCCGTTGGGCTTTTTCTTCTTTTTGTCACTCCTGGAGGTAGTGGCTTCGCCTTTGGAGTATTTTTTGCCATCCTCCGGAGGTGGTTTGGAGTGCATTTCATGGCCTTCTGCAGCTTTGGCACATTTGTCTGCCAAGCTGAAGAGCTCCGTGACACTGGTGATCTCCTTGATCGCCAGCTTCTCCAGCATCTTCTTATCTCGTACGCCCTGTCTAAATGCCATGATAACAGAGGCGCTAGAGATAGAAGAAATGGTCTTTCGTACCTGGCAGAACCTCTCGATGAATGAGCACAGGGATTCTTCCCCTTCTGCACAACTGCAAAAAGGTCCAGTTCGGTGCCTGGTCGGGTGTATGAACACCCGAAATTGGCGGTGAAATGTTGGCACAATTCCTCCCAACTATTGATAGAGTTGTGAGGAAGGCTCATGAACCAGGACCTGGTGGTCCCAGTCAAGGCCACTGGGAAGTAGTTGGCCATTACGGCCTCATTACCTCCGGTCGTAAAGATTGCGGTGGTGTAAATTTGGAGAAACTCGGTGGGATTAACAGTCCCTTCAAACTTCTCTGGCAGGTGAGGCCGGAACTTTTGTGGCCATCTGACCATGCGTGGGTGCATGGCTAGTGCAGAACAGCCTCCTCCTACTCCCTCAGGAGCAGGACTGTCTCGAGCCTCTCGCCTTTCGCGAGCACGCTCGATATGGACACGGTCGTACTATTAACAGTAACGGTGATCAAGATCCGCCTGGAGGTCATGAGTTGAAAGCCTGGTTACCGTATGAGTACGTCGCGCCCCAGAAGGTAGCGACGTAACTTGCTGTGACGCAGCACGCCTCCTATTCTAGGAAGCATGCAGACCAAGTCTGCCAGACACGGTCCGGCGCTGCGATGGGGCCTGCCCCGAAGGAGGAGGACCTTGGTTGCTGATGCGGTCGACTGCTGCTGCAACCAGATGTTCCACATCATCCCTCCACTGCTCCATCGCACCCTGGGATGCACCTGGAGGTGGTGGACGTTGGAGGAGAGCACGCGCTGCATGAAGCGCGTGTTCAGGGTTGTTGTTATTCACCGATACAGTGACCGACTTCGAGGCACCGTCACGCTGCTCACCTTGACGTGCTGGTGCAGTGGCGATGGAGGCATGACTCCTGCTGAAGCCACAACAACTGCTGGTTGCTGCATGTTGCAGGGATTGCCTCCAGCGGGTTGAACAGCAGGGTTGCCGTTGGATGATCCAACAGTTGAGTTCACCATACTCGAAATATCGGGCGCCCCTACCTGGCGCACCAACTGTCGGCGTTTGGATCCGGCAGATCTCCCGACACTACCTTTGGTAGTGTCGAGGAGTTGTAGTTTGATAATGGGCGCGCATAGATTCAAGAAGGCGAAAAACAAGTGTACACAGAGATTTACGTGGTTCGGGCCGCCTGAGCGTAATACCCTACTCCACGAGGTGTGATGGTGATGTATTAAGCGTGTGAGTCTAGAAGAAGCTCCAGAAGAAGAAGCTCGTCTAGCTTAGGGAGTTCAGTAGTGGTCTCGAACGTCCCTTGTGTATCGTCGACCAATCCTTTTATAGTACAAGGACTGGTCGTTACATCGTTAGCCTGGCCCGACAGGTGGCCCCGACGGTTACACATGCTTGATATACAATTAATGAGGTTAATTACCCTTAATAGCCTGGTAACAGGCCTTAACAGTGCTGTTACTAGTATTAAGGGCCATCCGATTGTGTGCCATTAATATGGTATTAATGACACTTAATCGGGTCTTGAAGTCTTTAATTTCTCCCTGAAGGTCCGGAGCTGCTGGGGGGGTCCACCAGCCTGATTGTTGAAGTTGAAGGTCCGCCGGTCGCCGCGTGGCAGCACCGGAGCGTACCGTCGTGGACGAGTAGGTCCGGTGCTACTGGACACATGTTAGTACTGGAGCTTCCCTTTATCTGGGGGTTAGGTCCGGGGGTGCCATACTGGTATTCCGACTGGAGCTTCCCATGTGTGGGTGATAGCTCCGGTCTTATGATACACGTGGCGGCCCTGGGACTAACCATGTCGGGGAAGCAGGTCCGGTTACGCCTGGCATGTGGGGCCTTTGGGGGTCTTCAAATCTGGTAGATGGAGTTTCCTTATGATCTTTGCAATCCCAAGGGGTATCCGGTACGGAGGGTACCGACAAACACCGCTTTGTTGAGGTACATATGGTGAATAAAATTGATGATCTATTCCATTTTCAGCACAAAAGTGATCAAAAGATTGATTTTTAAATTCGGTTCCGTTATCACTTCTAATTACTTTTAAAGATCCTGGGTGGTCAATTGATAATCTAAGAAATAAAGTTCTAAAGTGACTCAAAACTTCATTCTTAGATGCCATAAAGTAAACCCAAGAGTATCTAGAATAATCATCAACAATCACAAGAGCATACCATTTACCTCCAAAGGATTGAACACGTGAAGGTCCTACGGTGTCAAGGTGCAAAAGTTGACCTGTTTCAGTTGTCATGATCATTGTGAGAGGAGTATGTGAACCTGCTACCATCTTAGCATGTCTACAAGAGCACACAATTTCTTTGTCCCCTTTAAGCTTAGGCAGCCCACGTATGCGATCAAGAGCACTAACACGTGTTAGATGATCAAAGCCTACGTGACCAAGTCTACGATGCCAAAAATATAAGTCCTTTGAATCATTAGCAACTAGACACCTATACTTAGAGGAAGACATATCAAAATCAGCTTTAAAAACTCTTCCAAACCGTGACATGTTAAAAATAAGCTCACTGTTTGAATTTATAACTTTGCAGCAATTTTAGTGAAAATAATTTCCAGATTTTCATCTAGCAGTTGTGAAATAGGAAGCAAGTTGTATTTCAAAATTTTAACAAGTGCCACATCCTTCAAGGTGTAGTCATCATTTACTCTAACCGAACCCTTAGCAATGATAGGAGTTGAAGAATTATCAGCAAAAGTAACATTCTCTACACGTGACACAAAAGAGAGGGAGGAGAACCATTCTTTGTTACCAGTCATGTGGCGTGAGCAACTTGAATCCACAATCCAAATGTTCTACTTCCTCAAGTGTTTAACCTACATAGAAGCACAATACGTCGATGACTCAATACTGGGGTTAGTCAAAAGGCATTTAGGTATCCAGTACTGAGTCACACGACGTCCAGCAGGAATAACACACGAAAGCTGAGACAAAACAGCATGTTTATGAGCCAAAGCATGAGGATTTTTGTACCCAACTGCTGTCCTACAAGATGTTTCATGTGTAGCACGAAAAAACAGTAGGTTTGGAAGCAAACTTTGCATATTTTCGACTCATTACATCAGATTGTATGTTCCTATCATTTGGCTTAGCAAGTGCAGCAAATTTTGCATTAAAGTTATGAGATTTAGCAATCATTCTTTCCTTTTTCTGTTGTTTAGCTAGTCTATAACAAAAATCTATGACATGACCAACTCTACCATAGTAGGTACAATGAAATTTAACTTTGTGTTCATGTCTAGATGAGCAAGCAACATTTTTATTTGAAACTGAATGAGACAACACTCCTGCAGATTTGAAAACCACATCTTTTTGTTTATGAACTGTTTGAATCAAACCACTTCCTAATGACTTTACAATTTTAGGTGGTTGTGCCTTAGCATGATCATGAGAATCAAAACCTAAACCAGTTTTATCATTAAAAGACTTGGAAGAATTCAGCAGCAAGTTTAGGTTCTTATTCCCATTACAAAACCGACCTAATGTCCTATGCATGTCATCAAGTTCATTGGACAGATCAAGGCAATTTTTAGATGAAATTTTTCCTTTTAATTTGCAATTGGAACAATATTTAACTTCATGAGAACGTAAAAAATTGTTCAATATAGAAGTTTCATTCATAGCATCTTGTAGTTTCTTATCAAGATCATTACAAGTAGAACAATGCAAATCAATTGTAGAACAGTTAGCATCTTTCAAGTTTTTATCATTAAGTGCAGCAAGGTCTCTGTTCTTTTCAATTTCTAACTCAAGTTTATCAAGTGTGGAGGTGTGCGCACTTCTTAATGAGGACAATTGTTCATATATTAAATCACATGAGGAACAAGAATTATCACTAGGAATCAAGGATTTCAAACGATTAATTTCAGATTCTAGTGACTCGATTTTAACAGCATTGTCCCTAAGCTTTTTGTCCTTTTTATTAACTATAACAGTGGCACGAGAAATAGCATCACACATTTCTTCGCAAGTAGGACATACCTCTTCATTGTCGCTGTTATGTTCAGCCTCCTCCATACTTGATCTTGACTTGCCTGCCATGAAGCACAAGTTTGCCAAATCATCTTCATCTTCATCACTTCCAATGTCCACATCGCTTGAGCCAAGTTCTTGAAGTGCGGAGATAAAACTGCTCACCAATTGACGTGCTATAAAACCCTTCTTTTTATTTGTATCTTTTGCAGAGGAGTGCTTCGTCCTTGTTTGCTTTTCATCCCGGAAAGTAGGACCTATAAGGTTAGGGCAATCTGAACAAAAATGTCTTGTCTTACCACATTCGAAACATCGTTGAGGTCTGGAGCTTCCTCTCATTCTAGTTCTCACATTTTGCAATGCTTTCGAGAACCTAGTAGAGAGAAGTACTAGCTCCTCCTCTGGAAACTCCTCAATCTATTCAAGGGTTAGAGAGGACAACAAAGCAAGTGTACCACAAGATGAAGATTGGTCGGAGCTAGGGATATCACATTGAGAAACAAATGCAAGAGACATGTTGGGGTTCTTACGTGAGATTATGTCAATTGCTTTTATTTCTCACGTAATATCACGTAAGAACCCCAACAAGTCTATTGCTTTTGTTTCTCAACGTGACATGCCTAGCTCCGATCAATCTTCATCTTGTGGTACACTTGCTTTGTTGTCCTCTCTAACCCTTGAACAGATTGAGGAGTGTCCAGAGGAGGAGCTAGTACTTCTCTCTACTAGGTTCTCGAAAGCATTGCAAAATGTGAGAACTAGAAGGAGAGGAAGCTCCAGACCTCAATGATATTTCGAATGTGGTAAGACAGGACATTTTCATTCTGATTGCCCTAACCTTTCAAGTCCTACTTCCTGGTATGAAAAGCAAACAAGTACGAAACACTCCTCTGCAAAAGATACGAAGAAAAAGAAGGGTTTTACATGACATCAGTTGGTGAGCAGTTTTATCTCCGCACTTCAAGAACTTGGCTCAAGCGATGTGGACATTGGAAGTGACGAAGTTGAAGATAATTTGGCAAACTTGTGCTTCATGGCGGGCAAGTCAAGATCAAGTATGGAGGAGGCTGAACACAACAACGACAATGAAGAGGTATGTCCTACTTGCGAAGAAATGTGTGATGCTATTTCTCGTGTCACTGTTATAGTTAAGAAAAAGTACAAAAAGCTTAGGGACAATGCTGTTAAAATTGAGTCACTAGAATCTCAAAATTAATCATTTGAAATCCTTGATTCCTAGTGATAATTCTTGTTCCTCATGTGATTTAATATATGAACAATTGTCCTCATTAAGAAGTGCGCACACCTCCACACTTGATAAACTTGAGTTAAAAATTGAAAAGAACAAAGAGCTTGCTGCACTTAATGATAAAAACTTGAAAGATGCTAGCTGTTCTACAATTAATTTGCATTGTTCTACTTGTGATGATCTTGATAAGAAACTACAAGATGCTATGAATGAAATTTCTATATTGAACAATGCTTTACATTCTCGTGAAGTTAAATTTTGTTCCAATTGCAAATTAAAAGGAAAAACTTCATGTGAAAATTGCCTTGATCTGTCCAATAAACTTGATAACATGCATAGGACATTAGATCGGTTTTATAATGGGAATAAGAACCTAAAGTTGTTGTTGAATTCTTCCAAATATTGCAATGATAAAACTGGTTTAGATTTTGATTCTCATGCTCATGCTAAGGCACATCCACCTAAAATTGTAAAGTCATTAGGAAGTGGTTTAATTCAAACCGTTTCTAAACAAAATGAAGTGATTTTCAAATCTGCATAAGTGTTGTCTCATTCAGTTTCAAATAAAAATGTTGCTTGCTCATCTAGACATGAACACAAAGTTAAATTTTATTGTACCTACTGTGGTAGAGATGGTCATGTCTTAGATTTTTGTTATAGACTAGCTAAATAATAGAAAAAGGAAAGAATGATTGCTATATCTCATAACTTTCATGCAAAATTTGCTGCACTTGCTAAACCGAATCATAGGAACATCCAATCTGCTGTAATGAGTCGAAAACATGCAAAGGTTGCTCCCAAACCTACTATTTTTTGTGATACACATGTAACATCTCGTAGGACAGTAGTTGGGTACAAAAATCCTCAAGCTTTGGCTCATAAACCTGTTGTTTTATCTCAGCTTTCGCGTGATATTCCTGCTAGACATCGTGAGACTCAGTACTGGATTCCTAAATACCTTTTGACTAACCCCAGTATTGAGTCATCAACATATTTTGCTTCTATGTAGGTTACACGCTTGAGGAAGGAGAACATTTGGATTGTGGATTCAGGTTGCTCACGCCACATGACCGGTAACAAAGAATGGTTCTCCTCTCTCTCTTTTGTGTCACGTGTAGAGAATGTTACTTTTGCCGATAATTCTTCAACTCCTATAATTGCCAAGGGTTCGATTAGAGTAAATAATCACTACACTTTGAAGGATGTGGCACTTGTTAAAAATTTGAAATACAACTTGCTTTCTGTTTCACAACTGCTAGATGAAAATCTAAAAATTATTTTCACTAAAAATTGCTGCAAAGTTGTAAATTCAAATAGTGAGCTTATTTTTAACATGTCTCGATTCGAAAGAGTTTTTAAAGCTGATTTTGATATGTCTTACTCTAAGCATAGGTGTCTAGTTGCTAATGATTCAAAGGACTTATATTTTTGGCATCGTAGACTTGGTCACGTAGGCTTTGATCATCTAACACGTGTTAGTGCTCTTGATCGCATACGTGGGCTGCCTAAGCTTAAAGGGGGCAAAGAAATTGTGTGCTCTTCTTGTAGACATGCTAAGATGGTTGCAGGTTCACGTACTCCTCTCACCATGATAATGAAAACTGAATCGGGTCAACTTTTGTACCATGACACCGTAGGACCTTCACGCGTTCAATCCATCGGAGGTAAATAGTATGTTCTTGTGATTGTTGATGATTATTCTAGATACTCTTGGGTTTACTTTATGGCATCTAAGAATGAAGTTTTTAGTCACTTTAGAACTTTATTTCTTAGATTATCGATTGATCAACCAGGATCTTTAAAAGCAATTAGAAGTGATAACAGAACCAAATTTAAAAATCAATCTTTTGATCACTTTTGTGCTGAAAATGGAATAGCGCATCAATTTTCTTCACCATATGTACCTCAACAAAACGGTGTTGTAGAAGAAAGAACATAATCTTAGTTGAGATGTCTAGGACTATGCTTGATGAATATCAAACTCCTAGGAAATTTTGGGCTGATGCGATTGCAACCGCCTGTTATGTCTCAAATCGTGTTTTCTTGCGCGCTAAGCTAGGTAAAACACCATATGAGCTCCAATTTGGACATAGGCCTAGTGTTACACACTTTCGGGTCTTTGGTTGCAAATACTTTGTTAAGAAACATGGTAATCTTGATAAATTTGAACCTAGATCCATTGATGGCATGTTTCTTGGTTATCCATCTCATACTAGAGGCTACCGTGTGCTTTTACTTGACACTAACAAAATTGTGCAGACTTGTGAGGTGTCTTTTGATGAAGCTATCCCAGGTACTAGCTCAAACATTACAGGTCCAGATCCATATCCGCAGGGGGAGATCATTTTCGTTGAAGATGAGGAAGAGGTGGAGCTTCTGCCCGAAAATTCAGCAGCTAATGACATTGTTCCAGCTCCTGATTTTGATTCACAGCCAGCACCGACGACCACCATTGCTGGTCCAGATCCTCCTCAAGTCACAAGATCATCGATTTGTGATGAACATAAAGAATAATAAGCTTGTGAAGTGTGCACTCCCCTCCGGGTTCTCAAAAGTCATCCTCCACAACAAATTATTGGAAGCTTGCATGAACGAGTCACACGGTCCAGGTTTTGCGATCCAAACTCTCATGCTCATTCTGTTTTTGTTGCTTCTTTTGAACCCAAAGATATATCACACGCACTCACTAATGAATCTTGGATTATTGCCATGCAAGAAGATATAGAAAATTTTGAAAGAAATAATGTTTGGAAACTTGTACCTCCACCTCAAGGTCACACTTTAATTTGAACTAAATGGGTGTTTAAAAATAAACAAAGTGAGTATGGGGTTGTGGTTAGGAATAAGGCTAAGTTGGTTGCTCAAGGTTTCCCTCAAGTTGAAGGTCTAGATTTTGATGAAACTTTTGCTCCTGTTGCTAGATTAGAAGCCATAAGAATTTTGTTAGCTTTTGCTGAATCTAAAGGTTTTAAGCTATATCAAATGGATGTTAAAAGTGCTTTTCTTAATGGCTACATAGATGAGGAGGTTTATGTCAAACAACCACCGGGTTTTGAAAATCCAGATTTTCTTAATCATGTTTACAAAATGTCCAAAGCCTTGTACGATCTCAAACAAGCCCCTAGAGCATGGTATGATAAGTTAAAAACATTCTTACTTGAAAAGAGGTTTACCATGGGCAAGGTTGATAAAACTCTTTTTGTTCTTAAGCATGGCAATGACTCGTTATTCGTTCAAGTGTATGGGGATGATATTATCTTTGGTTGTGCTTCTCATGATCTTGTGTCCATGTTTTCAGCTATGATGAGTTCAGAATTTGAGATGAGTATGATGGGAGAACTCACGTACTTTTTAGGGCTGCAAATCAAGCAAACCAAGGAGGGTACCTTTGTGCATCAAACGAAGTATACAAAATACCTTCTAAGGCGCTTCAATATGGACAAAAGCAAGCCTCTTCGGAAACCAATGGGGACAACAACAACACTTGAACTTGATGAAGATGGTGAACCCGTGGATAAAAAAAATATAGAAGCATGATCGGGTCACTTTTGTACCTCACGGCATCAAGACCGAACATACAATACAGCGTATGTCTTTGTGCACGGTTTCAAGCCTCTCCACGTGCTTCACATCGTGAAGACCTCAAAAGGATTCTTAGGTACTTATATGGAACTCAAGAATTTGGCATTTTTCTTCCTTCTCCCTCAACCGTTACTTTGAAAGCTTTTTCTGATGCTGATTTTGGAGGTTGTAGGATTGATAGGAAAAGTACTTCCGGTGCTTGTCATTTTCTTGGTAATTCACTTGTTGTTTGGTCCTCTAGAAAACAAAACTCAGTTGCATAGTCCACAACTGAATCTGAATATGTAGCTGCTTCTAGTGCTTGCTCACAAATTCTTTGGATTGTTCAAACACTTAAGGACTATGGGGTTGATCTAGATAGTGTTCCACTGTTTTGTGATAACACTAGTGCCATTTGCATTGCTAGAAACCCCGTGCAACATTCTAGAACTAAGAACATTGACATTATGTATCACTTTCTCCGTGATAATGTTGAAAAAGGAAACATTGTGCTTCACCATGTAGATATCAAACAACAATTGGCTTAGATTTTTACAAAACCTTTGGATTTCACTCGTTTTTGTTTTATTCGTAGTGAAATAGGGGTTATGCATCCTCATGGCTTAAATTGAGGAGGAGTTTTGAAACTTGGGAAGTCTATGTGTGAATCTGAACTTAAAATAATATGAGCATAATGTTTCATACATATATGACTTTGTGATTCCTTTTACATGCTGAAAGTTCTTACTACATTACTCATGTTATACATTTTGTAGTTTTTGCCATGTCTAGTAATTGGAATAATTACTTACACTAAATCTGGTCATGATCGAACTTTCTTGCTGTATTGAACTTGTTGCATGCTCACAAGTGCTTTTAATAATGAAAAATTAATCAATCAACTATTCACATGTTGAGCTTTTATGATCAAATAAAAATGAGAAATGATCAAGAGAATATGCATGCATCACACTTCTTCTTTTGAGATGACTTATCATTGCACTTAGATATGAACTTAGAAGAAGTTGTGTATGACTAAAATCATGTCCTTAAGCTTCTGATTGTCAAATGACATAGGCTTGGCTTGGTTGGTTAGAATAAGGCAGATGCACATATAATCTCTTGCAAATATTATATGATCTAAACTTGTGCTTTGAAAAATAATAAAATGTTGCAACAAGTGTCATGCTTTCAGGTTTTGAAATATTTAAGTTTGTGAGATCATGACTTGCTTAAATTGAAAATTACATTTGCTCTCTAGCATGACTTACACTACTTTATGTATCTCATTGATGTGATAGCGTAAGTTACTTGATAGTATGACTTGGATGAGCTTTGTTTATATGTATATGTTATAATATGCTCATAACATTTGAAATTTCTCTTTTGAACCTCGTTGAATACATTGTCAAAGGGGGAGAGACAATATGTGAATTCTTAAAAAAAGATAAGTATGCAAGGGGGAGAAATTGATTACACATCACATATTCACAATTGTTTTGGCACGATTCTTCTCTGGGGGAGAATTTGTTTTTCTTCTCATTTTATTTTTGTTTTATAAAGGGGGAGAAATTGTTTTCAAAACTTTTAATGTGAATAATCCAATGTTCGGATTTTAAGTGGTGTTGCCAATGCATTCATCAAGAGGCAGATTGTGAGACCTATGTGTGCTGAATACATTGGTTTATAGTGAATACATTGTCTTTGATGATAAAAGTTCTGAAATTCTGCTAAAACACCTTTTTAGCAAAGTCTGACTCTAGCTCCGAGCTTCTGCAAGGTCCGACAATAGGTCTGAATTGCTTTGTCAAGGTTCGACATGTTTTTGGGTAGCTCCAGTGAGCTTTGCCTTTAGCTCCGACATGTCTTTGATAGCTCCAGCATGTCTTTGTTAAGCTCTGATATGTTTTGCTAGGTCCGACTTATGTTGGTTAGCTCCGACATGTTTTTGTAGCTCTGGTGCTAGGTCCAACTAGCTTTGGTTAGCCGGCGCTAGGTTGTACTAGCTTTGGTAAGCTCCAACGCTAGGTTGTACTAGCTTTGGTAAGCTCCGGCTCAAGCTCCGGTTAGTTTTGGCAAGATTTGGAGCTTGATCGCAATGCTCCCGTTTTTACTGTGAATTGTTTTGAACTTGCTTTACATTGTTGAAAAGATTGCTTAGTATTCATTTGCTAAGTTTTTGGTGTGTTTTGGTTGATATGGATGATATCATTTTACTGTGGTTTAGCAACATGCTTATGTGAGGTGCTCACGTAAGGTGTTATGGTTTCGGAACTAACGAGAGTCAAAGTCAAGGACTTGTGCTCGAAAGTATTGGTTGTTTATTCATGTTCAGGTGTTGCTTGAGTTCAAGACATGGCTGGTGACGGGATCCATTGAACTAGTCTTAGGGAGAAGATGAGATTCAACAACCAAGTTCGGGAGGAATTGTGGTTGAGTTGATCGGGAGGTTGCGCATCATGTTCGAATCAAGAATAATGCATATGAAGGTGCATGGACGTGTCTACATGGTTCCTAGGCGTGATGAAGAGATGTGGATGTAAAGAATTGGTCGAAAAGGTCCAATCGACTAGGTTATGGACTCAAGCTGCGGTTGAGTCGTGTTTGACTCAAGTATGGAAAGATTTGAGTTGGTTATGATAGGATTTCGTGTGGGTCACGAATTTGAGTTGTTTTAGGAATGTGGGATACGCTCCTAAGGTGTTTGGAAGTCCTAAAATTGCTTCTATCTGCGTATAGAAGAGTCCTAAGCAGTTATGGAAAGTTTCGATTCGTGATTTGAGTAGGATTAGAGTCCTAATTGACATTGGGTTGGCCTAAGGGCTGGTTATATAAGCAAGGGAGGCTAGAGCTCGTGTGAGACGACTTTGTAGCTGTTCCTCTTGTGTTCTATTGAATAAAATCCGTAGTTCAAAGGCACTTTTGTGCCTTGTTTGTCCGACTTGTTTCAGACAAGTTTTTCTCTTCGAGTTTTCTGCACAGCACTACCCTTTATTGGTGGTTTTATTATAACTCGAGTTTTACAGATCCAATTGACGTGATTCTTTCTGTGTTGTCTTCACAAATTGATTATCTATCATCTTTCAAAATTTCACGGTCATTGGATTTGTGTTTTTTGATCTACACGAGTTTTTTTTAGTGTTTCAGAACTGTTTCTCTCGGGTAGGACAGATTGACCTTTGTTCGATCTTTCAATCGTAACCTGAGTTTCTCTCGACGGATTTGAGTGATTCTTGTTGTGTCGTCTTCGTGACTTGATTCTCTCTGATATATATCACTTTTTTCACGATGAAACACATTTATATTAGTCTCACACACAATTTCTTTAACAGATTGTTTTTCTGCCGAAGGGGTTGGGATTTAATTGTTTCCATTGCGTACGATTTTTTAATCTACCATTCACCCCCCTCTGGTAGCTTTTCACGTGCTATTTGATCCTACACCTTGACAAATCCAGTTGGACCTATTGTCGGACCTTGCAGATTCTCGGAGCTAGAGTCAGACCTTGCGAAAAAGGGTGTTTTGGCAGAATTTTAGAACTTATATCATCAAAACCAATGTATTCAGCACACATAGGTCTCATAGTGTCGAACACAAGAATGAATAGGTATGGAAAGAGGGAGTCGCCTTTACTCATACCACGACGATGTTGGATACGTTCTCCTGGAATCCCATTTAGTTGCACCGCCGAAGATGCAGTGGACAACATTGATGCTATCCAATTCCTCCATCGAGGTGGGAAGCCTCGCTTCTCCAAGAGCTCGAACAAATACTTCCACGAGACGGAATCAAATGATTTTTATATGTCAAGTTTGAGGAGCAAGATTGGCAGTCGCTTGCAGTGGTATGTCCTGACAACGTTCTGCACGTACATGAAACTATCCTGGATGCTTCACCGTTTAGTAAAAGCACTCTGAGCTTCGGAGATCAAGTATTCCATGTGCTTGGACAGTCTCAACGCGAGGATCTTCGATACCAGTTTGGGTGGTTGGACACTGGTGCTTGTAATATTGAGCACTATGATTATAAATTATAGCCTTTGAAACGCAAAGTCCTAAACAAAGAGGATCTGCCAATGCTATGGACAGAACCCCCCCCCCCCCCCCCCCCCCCCCGCACACGCACACACACATTTGTAATCTCTATTCTGGCTCATGATCTTGCTGAATGTAGATGAAACAAAGAAACAAGCTTATGAGGTAAAAAAATATTTAAAGGGAAGACAAAATAATCGAAACAACTACTCCTCCTGTCTCCAAAAGTTTGTCATTTTCTGGTTCAAAAATTAACTAAAAAATGATAAACTTTTGGTAACGTAGGGAGTATTTCATTTCTTTTCTGGTTGCTTTTTGGTGATCAAATATATAGTTTTCACGCAATGAGCAAGAGAATTTATGAATAATATATATATTGCATGTAAAAGACAATGTTCAGTTTGCCTAAGCTTACAATATTCAAGCATGAACTCTAGCACAAATAGTGCAGATTTATAAGTTTATTTACTAATTTATTCCCTCACGACCATACAGTCTTCTCCTCTGCGCACCAGTTGCTCGTGGGGGGCATTCCTGGATCCACCATTGTCACTGTAGTATCTAATGACTGGATTGATGAACCCCCATAGGGGTAGGGTACACATATATAGCCCCATAGGGACTGGTACATGGGCCTAGCCCAACACACGCACGCGTACAATCCAACACCCCTCCGCAATCTCAACATCTAGCCACAACAGATGTTGAAACTGGATCGAAATTTTGAGAACAATGACGACAGGAGATCCTTTATGAAGATATCAAAGAACTGTGATGTTGTCGGGACGTGGAGAACCTGGACCTCGCCACGTGCAACCTGCTCACAAACAAATTGGAGGTCGATCTCAACATGCTTCAAGCGCTGATGCTGGACGGGGTTGGTGGAGAGGTAGACGGTACTGACGTTGTCACAGTAGACCACGTGCTCTGGGCGACGGGGGAGTGGAGCTTTTGAAGAAGCTACTAAAAGCCTCAGCTACGCCGTTGGCCATGGTGCAGTACTCCACCTCAGCATTCGAGCGCGACACCATGAGCTGCCGATTTGAGAACCAGATGAGGTTGCCGCCAAGGAAGACGAAGTAGCCACAGGTGGACCGACGGGTGTCTGGGCAGCCTGTCCAGTCAGCATCGCTGTAGATGACCAACTCGGAAGTCGAGTCACGTCGAAGGAGGAGGCCGTAGTCGAGGGTGCCGCACAGGTACCGAAGGATTCACTTCATAGCGGTGAGGTGCAGCTCTTGCGGGTCATGCATGTGAAGGCACACCTACTGAACCACGTAGGAGATATCCGGCTTGGTGAAAGTGGGGCACTGAAGGGAACCTGCAAGACTCCTGTAGGCAGTCGGGTCACTGACTGGTGTCCGTTGGTGGAGGAGACCTTTGCCTGGGTATCCACAGGCATGGAATACGGCTTACACTCAGCCATGGCCGCTCGCTCGAGGATGTCTGGGTAGTACTATCGCTGGTGAAGGAACAGGCCAACTGGGCGGTCCTCGACCGTAATACCCATGAAGTGGTGAAGTTGGTCCAAGTTCTTCATAGCGAACTCCTACTGTAAGGCGGAGATAGTATGCTGAAGGAGAGCCAAACTGGATGCTTCCAGTACAATGTCATCGACGTACAAGAGAAGGTAGGCAGTGTCATCCTCTCGTCGATATACAAAAAACAACGTGTCCGACTTGGCCTCAACAAATCCCAACAAGACCAGGAAGGAGGCGAACCAGCTGTACCAGGCTCAGGGTGCTTGCTTCAGACAGTACAAGGACTTGTTCAGCTTGCATACCATGTCTGGATTAGCTGAATCAATGAACCCTGTAGGCTAACTGTAGTACACCGTCTGCATCAGAGTGCCGTAGAGGAAGGCATTCTTGACGCCTAGCTGGTAGGTGGTCCAAGAACGCAAGAGAGCGAGCGACAAAATGGTATGAATCGTCGCTGACTTCACTACCGGACTGAAGGTCTCGTCGTATTTGACTCCAAGACGTTGAGTAAAGCCTCGAAGTACCCACTGAGCCTTGTATCTCTCCAAAGAACCATCAGCCTTCTTCTTATGCGTGAACACCCACGTGCCCGTGATAACATCACCACAACTGGGATGGGGCACTAGGTCCCAGGTCCGATTGGCAAGCAGGGCCTTATACCCTTCCTCCATAACGCAACACTAGTGAGGGTCAGCGAGGGCGCTACGGACAGAGGATGGTATAGGCGATACCGAAGAGGAGGCAGATGGTGGAGGTGTCATCGACGAGAGGATGTCCTCGGAGAAACGCTTAACCAGCCACAGGACACCAGTTGCACGTCGAGTCACCATCGGGTGGACGTGACCTGGTTCTTGGTGGAGCAAAGGCGGGTGGTACACTTGGGGCTCAGGGTGAGCAGGAGGTGGACATCAACTCGCTCTCGTCGCTGATAGACAAGAGTAGGGTCGGTAAACCGTGGTACCGTGGCTGCGATGGTGCAGCAAGTGATGTCAGAGACACCAGTCCGTGCATGGCGTAACTGTGGAGGTCGGCAATGTAGGGATTGCGCTTGATGCGGTTGTTAAGGTCGGGGACATCAGGGCCGAGTGTAGCGCAGTTGTGGAGGTCGAAGACCCCGGAGCTGCTAGAGCCTTAGCACCAACCTGCGCTCGTCGCTGGTAGACGAGAGCGGGGTTCGTGAACCGAGAAGTCAGGGTTGCAAGGCATAGCCGTAGGCGCCT